>JAQPPZ010017121.1:4800000-7200000 GCA_028583015.1 Wollemia nobilis
TAACTGTTGTTTTCAAAAATTAAATTATATGACACTGTAAATTTGGTTATTATATAACCAACCTTGCTTGAACTTTTGTTTACATATGAAGAATATATTTTGTTATTTAACAAAGTTGATCCTTTCTTCAGATGGCCCGTGCGGACAATTAGCTTTAATCATGATGGACGATACATAGCTTCAGCAAGTGAAGATCTTTTTATTGATATAGTATGTTATATTGTCCACTATTTTTTATAATATTTTATTCGATGCATATTATCTTATGATCTTTTCAATGCTGAATTGCTACAAAACTTAACAACCAAGAATGTATTATCACGTGCCATAGGCTGACGTTCAGACTGGACGAACAATGCATCAAATACCTTGTCGAGCAGCAATGAACAGTGTTGAATGGAATCCCAAGTCCAATCTTCTGGCATTTGCAGGAGATGACAAAAATAAATATCAAGCAGACGAAGGTTATGAATAACTTTTCTAAACTTTAAGGACCGCATATATATTTTTCTCTTTGTAATAGTTATTGCATTTAGGGTGAAAAGACGTGAGATCACTTAGTTAAGTCATGTCTGAGTTTAAGTTCTTGCAATTATGAGTATATATTTTTATCTGAAGGCAGTTAGGTGATATGCAGGTGTGTTCAGAGTTTTTGGCTTTGAAAACCCATGAACTGATGATACCATCATTGATGCCTTTGGAAAGTAATTATACAGTGAATCATCGGACGGTTTATAAAGAAGCTGGTTTTTGCTTGATACATTGGAGGGGGAACTGCAGACTTGCACAAATGTTCTTTGCGCATGGTGTTGTGGAGTTAGTCTTATATTGCAGTTTGTATTTAATGAAATAGTTTCAGTTTAATGTCAAGTTAAAAATGACCAACATTGTTTAACTTTTCCCACCCCGATATGAGAATTTTTTTTCAAGGGCACATATGAAAAAAGTCCTGTGATTGTACATACCAGGCCAATTGACATTTTTTCAGAGTTTAGCTTGAGGGAATCAGGATTTCCTAAAGGATGGGTTTTGATTGCTGAGTGCAATATTAGAGCTTTATCAATTCATAAGTATGTTGGTATTCATTTGCCTAAGTTTATGGCTTGCCTTAGGTATGGAAGAATGAACTCCACAGAATTTATTATTTTTGATTTTAGGATGTATATATGGTGGTGAAATATCTTTTTGTAACCAGACATATAAAAGGCTTCGTTTGTTCCCTAGACATATGTGGCTTCTATTGGGGCCACTCCCATCAAAATGTCAAAATACCATGTCTATTATTAGGTCAGATAGACTACATCGAAGAAAAATAATCACAAAGCACTTCCAACTTGCTTTCGACTTGAAGATATTTTCAAGCTGCTTCTGCTTGAGTTGTTATTTTTCCTTTGTTAGATCCTTGCTATAATCTCCATTGAGAGAAAAATTCTCTTGTTAGTTTCTTTGTAGATATTACATTTTGCCAAGCTGGAGATCAATGCTGAAATTATCTTACATCTTATTTTCTTCTTTGTAGATGCACATTTTCAACATATTATCTCCAATATTGATGGATATAAAAGATAATGGTATTGTTGATATAATCTTGACATTTGTTTTTTAAATGATAATATGTGAAGCTCTCTCAATGGCAATTTCTCTTATGTTTTTTTGATCGCAATCTTGATCCTTGTAAGAAATGCCCTAAGTTTTGTGTAGATGTAGAAGTTCCATATGATTATGAGTAGGTCAAAATAAATTTGATTTCATCATTATGGAAAACACCACTTTTGCCAACTTCAAAAAGTTTTCCTTTAAATAAAAAATTAAGTTTGATGAATTTTCTATTTTACCATTGATCATATACCCGTTGTGCTAACACCATTTTTTTTTAATAAGCTATGTGTGGCTTCTATTGGGGGCCACTCCATTACAAAAACAACACATTACATTGCTCTCATTACGTTTCTATCAAATTAATCAATGCTAACACCATTATTGCATATCACTTGTGCATGTATATTCAAATCCCGTAACCAATAAGAAAGAGCATCTTTTTTCACATTGGAGAATCCTATGGTGAGCGTTATGCCTCCAAACACTATGTAAGGGAGGCAATAATACAAACACAAACTTACAAATGATTTAGAGATACGTTTTTGAAGATTCTATCATTCCTTTCAAGCTAAAAATTCCAATAAATAAAGGGCGGACCATTCCTCCACAAAGTGCCAAATGCTTTTGCTTTTAAACAGTTAATCTCACATTTGAATTTTTTATGCCAAAGAAGCAATCTAACATGTCATCTCCTTTAAAAATAATTTGAAATAGTGAATGTGAAAGGTCAAGATGATCTTACATTTAAATCTTTTTCACATAAAGCATGTTAGATTACCACGTATAAGATTATTGCTCATGAGATTTTTACTTCAAGTTGATAATCAAAGAAATGACAAGGCCTTAGGAGGGACCTCAACTAACTAAATCTTCTTCGCAGGAGAATCCTTAAGAGTATGAGATTCAAATTATGTCAAAGCCTTATATCTCAACTTGAGATGGCATCTTTTGGAGCTTCTTTTCTACTTCTTTTATGTCTTCGTCCTTAACTAGATTGCTAATGGAAATCCAATATATAGAGTTGGTGTTGACATCATTTGCATGAAAAATAAGGGATCAACTATAAGCATTGGCCCACAGATTTGTAGAATTATCCCTATTGATTGACAACCTAAGATGCTTTTGATTAATTAGAAATTATTTTGTATGATGTTCCTTTAGACAAGGCGTATTTCTTGTATAATATTTTTGAACCCATTGAGCCTAATATGTTGTATATGTAATATATTTGCCAACTTTTTTTTGTTGAAATATGTAGTGGTTAGGCTTTTGTTAAGGCCATGATCGACTCTTGCATTGTATTCTCATATTAGCCCTTTGGGTTC
The DNA here is from genome assembly GCA_028583015.1 of Wollemia nobilis. NCBI lineage: Eukaryota > Viridiplantae > Streptophyta > Pinopsida > Araucariales > Araucariaceae > Wollemia > Wollemia nobilis. Next base: position 4,802,925 of record JAQPPZ010017121.1, read on the forward strand.
TTGTAAACCTTGAAAATGGTATTTTTGCAATAGTTTATTATTTTATTCTTGAAGGTTGGTTTCACAACCTTGACCCTTAGGTAACTTGCATTTGAGTATAAATACCTTATCATACCAACAATTTCTTCATTGGTTGAAGTGTGATTATATTCTTTGATTGCCTAACGATGGTGACTTTGGAACTTTGAATCAAGGTCCAAGAGTTGAATCTTGCAGGAGGTAGGGTTGTACACCATGCTTTGGTAATTGTAGTATGGTTGGGGATAACCATATATTGGGTAAACAATATCTGTTTCATATAGGTTATAGCCTTGTGGATATTTAAAACTATACATTTTTTTAACCCTTTAATAGTGAGATTATTTGGTGTACATGAACGTCCTCATATATTGTATTCTTTTGCTTTGTAGCAATACTAGGTGATGTGTTGATCCCATTCATTTTTAGGAATTATTTTGATATTTAGCATGGTATCAAAGCAGGTGTGAATCTCTATTGCTCAATTGCTTTTGTCAACAATGTAGCTTCTAACTTCTTCCAAGTGCACTTGTGTTTGGAGTAGCTAAGGACATGTTTTTTGAAAGCTGACGATGGGATTGGAAGAAGGGTTTTTTTGATAAAAACCCTTTGGTGAACTTGGATCACAAGGATCTCATTGGGATTAGTAGATTTGCTTCAGGAGAAACATTCATCTACAGGTTCCTTTGTTCCTTGCATTAACACTCAATCCTTTTTTGTCTTTTGATTTTTGGCTAGATGGATGCCCTAGTTTTAGGATTGAGTTTAATGTTTTTTTCTAAACCTCGTCTTTTATGGATTTTTTCAAAATATCCATTTCGTTTTATTTTTCAACTTGTGTCCAATAATAATACCCTTGGTGCTAGAGAAGCCATGAGCAAGCTTCTGTGCTTGGTAAAGACCTTCAAGCTACTTGACAAAGTTGCAAAAATGGTTCGATAACTTTTTTGCTATATAGGTATGAGAGGATGTTTTGATTGGTTGAGTTTGATAGAAAGATTGTGTAGGGCAAATCATGGTAGATACGATGAATTGGTAGCATTTTTGGGTTCTTTACGTTTGTTCATTTTGCCTAAGTTCCTCAAATTCATGTTAGAAGTCTCTTTTTTCCTTACAAAATAAAAAATAAAATATTAAAAAAATGCAATATTCCTTGGACTAGTGGGAAGATGAGCATACATGGCAACATGACTCTGTCATTGTGATGCAGGACTGTGTCATATGAGGGAAGCCAAAAAAATATTTGTTTGTTGTCTTATCTTTAAATATCACACTAGCCCTTTATCTCCCAAGGGGCGCCTTAGGGATAGTGGTTGAACCTTTTGAAATTGATGACGTTAGTATTACCTCAACATTAGATAATGTGGCGATGCATGATTATGTGGCACCAAATGATTCTACCCCTTTGTAGGCAAATGATGATGTGGCAACAATGCACCATCGACATGTGGCAGTAACATAAGCTCGACATGTGGCATTTAGTACGATTGATGTTGCGATCCATACAAGTGATGTGGCAGTAATGCATGCATGACACATGGTAGTCGGTACAATTGATATAATTTATATAGGTGACATGGCATGACACATGGTAGTTGATGCAGACAATGATGTGATAGTCTATACACGAATCATGGCGCAACACATGATAGTTGATGCATGTGTTGATGTGGCAAGCTATAATAGGCCTGACATGATAGACCATATGCCACGTGATGTCTATAAATATAACATTGACAAATTCAATTTGGCCTTCTCATTAAACTCAACTTATTTGCACAGTCAACAATAGAATTGGCGAATCACTAATTTAATAGTGAATAAGAATTTGACAAGTGGCATTGTATAGTTTGTAGATCCAATAGCCAATCAAAGTGCAACAAGTGGTGCATTCCGGTTTGCTATTGCCATACTCAATGGCTTGCACAGTTAGTGGCAATCCCCTGATCATGACAAGTGACCTCATGCAATATGTCGATATGTTGTTCAATTAGCGCATGCTTGACACCCTTCAACTACTCATGTAATAACATGTGGTGGCCTCCCATTCGCTATGGGTATTGTTTTTTTCAAAATTTTCAATGGATTTGGAGACATTTTTTGTGATTTTTGAGTGAATTTTTCAATGGTTGTAACTTTTGCAGACAAAAGCATTTTGAGATTTTTTTTTTTCAAATTGCATGTTTTTTTAAGATCTTTAATTGGTGGTGTTGTTTCTAGTCACAAATGCACATAGGATTTTGTATTTAGCAGGATAGTCATTAATCACCAAGTGCCCTTGTTGAGTGGTCCAAACTATGTTACTTGGAAAATCAAGATTGAAGCTTTGCTCCAAAGCAAGAGGTTACTTAAGTATGTGAATGAGCAACCTCGTGATACTGATACTGAAGAAGTAAAACAACTCTACAAGGATAAGAAGGATGAGGCTCATGATGTTATAGCCCTTCATGTTGACAATGTCTATGACACATGTTAAGAACACCATAGACCCTAAAGTGTTGCTTCATCAATATTTGGGATTGTGTGATCATATTGATTCTACACAAATAAGTAGGTTGGAGGCTGAGCTTGCAACTTTTCTATCTCATTTGACACTCTTGATGAGTCTATTAGTATTTTCAAGAAACTGCAAGAAGATATCAAGACTACAAGAGGACTACCTAAGCAAGGAGAAGGGTAGGAAGCGTTGGTGAAGGAAAAGAACATTGAACTATTGAATATTGTCTTCAACAATGTTTTAGAGACACAAGATATTTGTTGTTTTTGAGATGCTTTGTGTATACTTCCAAAATTCTCCTACACCATCAATTAATGAGGTATTCAAGTACTTTTTGCATCATTAGGCTAAAAGACTTAGGCATAAGGGAAATTTTATTTCCAATCAAGCACACACAAAGGAAGCTATTGCCAAAGCTTAAAATGACACGAATCCAAAATATAACAAGAAGGACAAGAAGCCCTAAAGCCTATTTGCAAGTTTTGCAAAAAGGAAGGTTACAAAGCAAAATTTTGTCAGCTTTGCATTAAGAAGCTTGAGGAAGCAACAAGAAAGGCGGTGTTGATGCTGCTCCCTTCTATGCATAAGGTGAGGACAAATTTGATGGAGAAACCCCACAAGAACATGTATCTATTCATTTAGCATATTGGACATCCACTTCTTTGGATGAGTGGATTGCAAATTTAGAGGCAACTAAGAACATGACAAAGCAGAAGCATCTCTTATAAGGTTACACCAAATTGCATTTAGGTGAGTGCATTGTTATTGGATATGACTCTTGATTGTAGGTTGCATGATATGGAGAAATCAACATTGGATCTTTGTCTTTTGATGAGACACTTCATATTCCTAATAATGACCCCAACCTCGTCTACTTATCTCATTACTCATACAAACTAAAAGGTATAATTTTGGCCTGATTGATGGGTAATTAAAGATATCGATAATGGGTTTAAAATTGTTGCTTCTAACCATTGTCATGAGTTTGACCAAATGTATAAATTGGGAGAAAGACCAACCTCTTCTATTTCCTCTTTTAGGAAGAAATGTTTTGCTATTATGGTTGCACATGTGGATAACCAAAGTAAGAAGTGGTATCATAGGTTTGGGCATCTCAATTGTGGATCATTGAGATACATAAGTCATCATTAGATGGCTATTAGACTCACACATATCCCCTCCAAGTGGTGTATGTGAGGGATGTATTCTTGGAAAGCATCATAGGGATTCTTTTCCAAAATGGATTGCGATATGAACCTCTCACCCCTTAGATATCATACACAATGATATTTGTGGACCTATGGGTACATCTCTTTTAGGGAAGACGTACTTCCTCCTTTTATTGATGAATTTTCTAGATATGTGTGGCTATATACTATTCACACTAAGGATAAGGTCTTTACAAAATTCAAGACCTTCAAGACTTTTGTTAAGAATTGGTTGGACAAAAAAATCAAACATCTCTAGACAAGTAGAGGGGTGAGTACGTCAATAATGCTTTTCATGATATTTTGGCTTCTCATGGGATTGCATACTAGAGGATGATTCATTGTACTCCTCAGCAGGATGGTGTGATTAAATGGAAGAACAAGGTGATCATGGAGATGGCACAATGTATGATTCATGGAAAGGGGATGGAGCATTAATTATGGGGTGAGGCCATCACTTGTGCAACATACATCATCAAAAGGATTCCCACCAGGGCTATTTAGGGCATGACATCTCTTGAGAGTTTGATAGAAGATAAGCCTAATGCATCTCAATTCCTTATCTTTGGGTCTGCAACACGGGTTCATGTACCCCAAGATCTTTAGGAGGCACTAAAGAGTCACAAATGTATCTTTGTGGGGTATTCAAATACCTCAAAGGCATATCACCTTTATGACCCTTTGAGGCATGAAGTTTTGATTTGAAGAGGTGTCATTATTGATGAGGTCCTTCCAAGTGCTCATTAAGTCCACCACCAAAGCTTTTGGCATATGACTATTCTGGTCCTTTGACTATTTCAAATTCACTTATTTCTTCATAGATTTTGGTTGTATATGTTCTCATTAGAGTATATTCATCTTCATATTTGAGTGGATGTCCATTGCATATTGATTTGAACTTGTTAAGGGAATCACCATAGATAGCATCTTCTTTTCCATATTTAGGGCATGTTGAGCAAGGTACATCAAATCAAAGTGCTTCAAATTTCAGTGATGAGGTGAGTGGTGATTTTGACTTGGATTCTTCAAATTTAGTTTTTGATGTTGCTTTGTCACATAATGCACATGACTTCAATTTTTACAACATTCAAGTGGGTTAAGATGCTTTTGAAAGATGCTCAACCTATTATGTCTCAAGGGCAACATCAAAAAGCTTCTTCTCAAGCTTTGCTCTCAAAGGCTACTCATTCTCAATATCCTCTTACATATTCTTTGACTTAGTGTTAGCCAAAATGGGAAGATGCTATGCTAGTAGAATATGAGGTTGTGATGAAGAACATGACTTGGGATATGGTTCGTCTTCTTGAAGAAAAAATGTAGTTGGCTACAAATTGTTAGCATAATCTAAGTTTCAACAATATTAAATGATTAAATTTCTCACACAATATATAAAAATGAGATATACAAGTATTCAAGCCAATAAACAACCTTACTATATTCATGTGAATCACAAAGTATTCCAACATAAATGAAGTGCTACAATATATTTATTGTTATATTTTCTTCACATGCTATCCTTATTAATAGCCTTTACAAAGACTCTTGACATTTCAACTTCAACTAACTCTTCATCTCCTCAAACTCACAAGAGATATGACTCTTTATATTTCTCATAGGAGAAATATATTTATTGACTCCCTAATAATGACAAACCTCTAATGATTACTAAATGACAAATATTTACAAGACTCCTTCACACCAAATATTTACAAAGTACTTCCAAGGTACCAAATAATGTAATAAACTTCAACACCCCTCATATTACATTATTTGGTATGCTTTCAATCTTTGATTCTAGTTTTTGTCTTCAAGCTCTAATTTTGGTAGCGACTTTGGCTCTTGCATTCTTTTTAGCTCTAGTTCTAGCACCAATTCTACTTTAAAATTGGTTCTTGTCCTTTGTAGGCACTATCATTGTCATTTATGGATGAATCTATGCTTATCAAACTCTTTTTTTTTAGAAATATTTTTACATTTCCATGATTCTATTCCATTCTATTATGTTTATCCATTCATAGTGCATATCTATTTTTTTTTTTTTCTTGACAAAATTTTTGAGACAGATTATTTTCTCCAAAAAATTTACAATTCTAGAGGATCCACCGTTTCTTTTTCTATACATATCCATTATAACTATTTATTTTCCTTGTTTCCTTTTTAACAAATTTTGTCTTGCTTTCAATGTTACTAGTGCCAACATCTTGTTTTGGTGTCATTATTTCTTGTCACAAATTCATAAATATTTTTGAAACTGCCATTATCAAGCTCAGAAATCCCAAAATCACAATCCCTTGAGAATTCCATCTAGTGGTATTCTTGTTATCACCAATAATATTTGAATGTTAAAAAATAAATTATCATTATCATCAACTCTAGCAATTTGTCTTGTGAGGGATATCATAGTGGTATATCTTTAGGTTTTCATTCGGGAGACCCAAGTTCAAACTCGGATACAAGGGGATCGAGGCCCTTTTAAAAAAACCTTTGCTTTATCCTAAATTTAATTAAATAGCATTAGCTCAACCAATTAGATTCCTCACCATTCACAGAGGAGACTCAAGTTTGAATCTTGCCAAGTGATACATGGATAATATCTAAGCTTTGTTATAATACCACTATGTAGTGATGATGTAATACAGGTGGGGTCAGTTTCAATCCCATATAACCAATTGAAAAAACTCTAGAAATTTAACTTTCATCATGATAATCACAAATATTGATTATTTTACACCATGCATATGCTGATATAGCACAAATCATAGTTGAGAAACTCAAAATTGGATCATAATAGGTAAATGATCGGCTAAAAAAATCAGGAGAAAATTGGCAAAAAAAAAACAAAGAAAACACATTTTCATTGAAAAAGTTTTTTTTCATGCATATCACAATGAATTAACATTATGCAAATCAAATATTAATGATGCAAGACTGTAAACTTAAAACTACACATGAAAGTGGCAAGTGATACATCATACAAGGCTCAAGTTTAAAATACATATGAAAGTGACAAAACACATCTTGTATTGATTATAATATGAAAAGGTACAAATTACAAAATGTGTTAAAATGCTTCAATAGACCCACTATCTATTGTCTTGCAATTCCTTTGCCCTTTGCCCTACATAAGATCTAGTTTCTCTTTGTTGACGTGCCCTTGTCATTTCTGGTGCATGTGCCTCTTCTTGGTCCTTGGTTGCTATCTCTTCTACCAAGTCTTCAAAGTTTTGTAATTCATCCAAGGAGAAGAGAGGCTCTTCCTGCTACTCCTGCATTGCATCTGTGATCCATTTAGATGATGGATCAATGTCACTTAGGTCAATGGGTTGAGTACTTGTTTTTTCAAAACTTCTTTGGTGGAGGCAAAGGTTGTAATGCACAAACACAAGATCATTCAACTTTTCTTGTGAAGTTTTTTGTGTTTCTTAGAGTGTGTGTGCTCAAACATACTCCAATTATGCTCACAACTTGAAGCACTGCATGGTTGAGATAAGATTTTGATGGCCATACGTTGCAAATTGGGCATAAAATCACCAAAGTCATCCATCCCACTATAAATCTAGAAACAATAAAAAAATTAATATTTCACATGTAAAATAGTAAATTGAGACTATTTTTTAAAATAAAATCAAAAGAAAATAAATAATAATTCGATAAGGGATACCTAGCCTCAATGTTGACCTAGCATTCTTGTATTGCTTTGATGATAATTGATAGCCATGACATTCGTTATAATCCTGTATCTCTTCTCACATTTTATTGCGTAATTGTTTACTAGCTGAGAACATGCGATCAATGCAATCTTGAATGCCAAGCTTCACCTCATAATCAACATGAAATGTAGGAGAATAAAAAATTTGGGGGTTCAAGTAGTAACCTACTACATGAAGAGGACTATGGATTTGAGATGTCCATCGATTATCAATAATTGTTCAAATGTGATCATATTTAGTGCAGGCATATCCATAAAATGCAATAATTGCCTCTTTTTCCATATCCATAGCCTCATGTACAAATCCTATTGGAAATTGTTCTCCATCAACAAGACAAAGAACCTTCACCAAAGGCTCTGAAAACTAAAAAATAGAAAAATTAATGTAAATAAAAATATTTTACAACAATAAAAAATTTAATAAACTTAGTCTTATACCTTGATGACATCATCCATAGCTATCCAGAAGGGCTCCTCAAACAAATTAGTATATACATTCTGCTCCTCAAGTGAGATTTAATATCTTTTAGCTTGTTTGAAATTCTAATCATCACTCGCAAATATTTGTTTTAGTGACCCTCTTGCATAATAAATGCTTTGCAATGGCACAAAATTTATGGCAAAGTGTATTTTTACAGGCCACACTAGCTCCCTCCCATTAGCAAATTGCCTCATGAGGCTGACTCATGTATAGTTGTAAATGAATTTTGTGATAGCCTTAGCCTTCTTTACAACCTTTGCCACGTAAGGTAATTTTCCAATGTCCTCAAGGAGCAAATCGAGACAATGGGCTGCACATGGGTTCCAAAAAATAGTGGAGAATCTCTGCTCCAAAATCTTACGAGTTGCCTTATATGCTATTGCGTTGTTTGTGATGATTTGGATAACATTCTCCTCCTCGACCTCCAACACAACCTCTAACAATAACCCTGCAAGCATTTTGAAACTCTTAATTTATGCTGATGCATCTACTGACTTGAGAAATGCAATTTATCCTATAGAAGCAACAAAAAAATTAATCAAGGTTCTTTCCTTCCCATCCGTCCAAACATAAAACATTATATTGCAACCCTTGTTCCTCCACACCTTGCGCTAGTCTTCAAGCACAACTTGAACTACACAAAATGTAGTCATGCCACACACACACACATACACGCGTGCGCACACACACACAAATATATATAGTAAAGCAAAACCTGAATGTTGTCCACAAATTGTTGAAGGAGAGAATTTTGCATTGTAACTTGTGATGCCATCTATCATTCGTTGCTAGTGTGAAGACCTTGCCATATTGAAGGGAATGTTAGAATAATACCAAAAAATGATAATGGTTGTCCTCATTGCATTATGTCTCTCTTGGTTCCACACGATCATACCCTCAAGAGGGGGTTGTGCTCCTAGCATGAAACACTCTATAAAATAGGACTCTCCAGTTCCACTAGCTACTTGTGCACACAATGGACTCAAAATTTCTTGTTAAAACTAGATAAATTTGTTGCTGGTATGGGGAATTCAAGAAGGGGGATTGATATGGCTTTGGTTTGAATTCATTTGAGATCTCTTTTTTTCTCTAATCTAGATATCATTGCTTCTATTTTATTTTTAATTTCATCCAACACCTTAGAGCATATCCTGATATAATTGCCAAGTCTCTTTGCCAAATGGAATTTGAGGCAAAAAATACCTCCACTAAAATGATCACCACAAAAATTGCATATAACTTCTCATTTTTTTTTCCCTTACGTTCCATATGCCCATGTTGGATCTTTTGATTTCATTTTTCTATGACTGCACATGGAAACAAATAACAACAAATTTACAAATAATTATTAAAAAAATAAAATAAAATCCTAAACTAGAAGGCTAGGGTTTAAGGTTTAAAATTAAAATATTGAAAACTGAAAAATGGTTTTGCATACATAGTTATTGGGCAAAATTGATCAATATTTATTTAAAGGGAGAAAAAAACCTAAACCTAAAACCCTAGACTAGGTTTAGGGTTTAAACTTGAAAATTGAAATATTGACAACTAAAAAATGGGCTTGCATACATAGTTATCAGGCAACAATATTTACTTAGAGAAAATTACCCTAAACCCAAAACTCTAGACTAGGGTTTAAGGTTTAAAATTCAAAGTCCAAACATTGTCAACTAAAAAATAGACTTGCATACATAGTTATACTTAAAAAAACCATAAACCCGAAACTCTAGAATAAGGTTTAGGGTTTAAAATTTAGATTTCAGCCATTGACAACTGAAAAATAGGCTTGCATACATAGTTATCAACTTATCAAACAATATTAAACAATACTTACTTAAAGGGAGAAAAAAAATCTAAACCCAAAACCCAAGACTAGGGTTTAAAGTTTAACTTGAAATATTGATAGCTAACAAATGGGATTGCATACAGCAGACAATAATATTTAGTATTTACTTAAAAGGAGAAAAAAATCCTAAACCCAAAACCCTAGACTAGGGTTTAGGGTTTAAACTTCAAACATTGACAAAAATATTTGCAAACAACCCTAATCTAGATTCTAAACCTTGTTTCAACTTGGAGAAAAAAAAGAGTTTTCAAAATATTTTCTTACTTCAAACCACAATCTGATCACTCTTAGGATTCCCTAGAGTGTTTGGGTTGGGGTGGTAGTAGGTAGGTAGACTCATAATTTTATTTGCAAGAGGTTACATGAAAGAAATAAAAAATTGACTTTTCACTTAATCGGTTGTAACCTCTACACGTGCGGTTGTGGTTGATTTTTTACAAAAATTGGTAAAGAATTGTTGAATCGATGATTCATTGCATTTTGAATCGGCAAATGATTGACTCTGGAAAGAATCACGATTTTGTCATTTTTTTGCTGATTTTTGCTACCATAACACAAATATTATAATTTTCATTTATTTTTGTTTGTACTATCAAAGGTGGATAGATTCATTTCCCCATAATTTCCTTATGAGTTAATTCATGTTCTTCCTCATCATTATACTCCATTTCTTGTACTTCATGAATTTTGGTTTCTTTTTATTTTTCCATTTTGGATTTTGTTGTTTTGTTCATGTGTATTATTGTTGATTTGATTGATGTTGTATTTGTTGATATCTTTGAAAAGGTCTATGCATTTGATTTCATTTATTGAGTGAATTATGTCTACATAATTTGGAAATGCGTCCTTCTCTATTACATGTACGATAATATATTTTCTTCCATTACGATAATATATTTTCTTCCATTCAGGACGATTATGTGATGATGAAGTAGAAGAGTTCCTTTTTGCTAAAATAAAAGCATTGTTTATCATTTCATCTCTTGGATTGAGTAGGATTTCTTGAAGAAAATTAACCAATTCATTAAATGACACTGCTATTTGACACTTGGAGAGATGTTACCAATATTTAAAATGATTTTGGACGCGCATTAATTGTAACTTGGACAAGAAACTTTTTTCTACTTTTTCTCTAATAGTTTATAGCTTTGATTTCAGATCAACTATCCTTCTAAGAAAATATTATATGGTTTCACCATTTTGAACTCTTAGTGAATACAATTGTGATTGCAAGTGTAAAATAGTGGCTTCATTCTTTCCCTCAAATATGGTGCATAGTTTATCCCAAGCATCTTTTGAAGTCTTGACCTCACTTATATGTGCTTGTAATTAATCTAATATCCCAAATGTTATTAGCATTAGTGCTTTTGCATATTCTTTATATTTCTGTCTACCCATGGCATCTTCTAGAATGTTTTTATCTCTAGTTACTATTTCCTAAAGTTTTTCAATGATAAGTATTGCTTTCATATATTTTTCCAAGGAGTGAAGTTTGGTCCTTTTAGTAACTAAGATTTTGAGAGGAAGATTTTTGTATTTGCCATGATATTTTAAAATTGTTTCTCACAAGTAGAATTACTAACAAAGTCTTTTTGAATTTCTTCAAAAAAATTGATCTAGTTTCTTTTGCAATTTGCTTGGATGAGGGGAAGTTTGAAAAATTATTTTAATTATCAAGTAGAAATCCTTTTAACTCCCTAATTCAATATTTTTCTTCTTTAAATTTTATTTTTCTTCAAAAATCCTTTTAAGGTTTTTTTTTTTTTTAAGTTGGGTTTTGAAATGGTTGCCCTTTCCCTTTTATATAAAATTAGTCACATTGATATATATAGCCTATTTGGTGCCACTAATATTTGAACATTGATGTGGGCTACATAATCATATGCCTCAAAAATTGAACCAAGGCCTCATTAGCAAGGTTCTTTTTTTTCCAAAATTTTCTTCCTTTTTAATTTCAAAATTTGCTCATAAAAAATACCTTGTGGACCAATATTTTTACAAATCTCCTTTTAAATATTTTTAGAGACCTAAAAATATCAGATTATCCCTTGTACAATGATAATGGTTGTTTAATTTGCAAAGCCCTCAAAATTTGCATATGCCTAAAAACACTATTCATCCTATTTAAGCCCCTTTGGCCACTTAAGCCCCTTCCTATGCTTAGTCCCTAGTCACCATGCGACCACCCCTTTAGCTTAGCCTAGGCCACCTCACCCTAGTCTACCCTTTGACTAGCCTAGCCTCCACCTCACTTTGGGTTAACCCATAGCCCTAGTCTAACTTAACTCTTGCTTCCCTCATCCCATGTGCATTCAATGCTATAAATGACATTTGAAGGCTTCAAGGCATTGAAGACATTGATGACTCCACATCCACATGCCATAAATGGGTGAAAAATTTCCTCCCTCATGCATTTATGAGGTATGGTGCACCTATGCCCATTTAATGCACGTGGATGGGTGAGGACGTTTCTAACCCAAAGCTATTTATGAGGTATGGTGCACCATGCCACCTCATGGGACACCTCACAAGACAACTCATAAGACACATCATAGGACACCTCATAGGACACATCATAGGACACCTTAAACCTTCCAAACCTTGGTCAAGTCTATAAATAGAAGGCTAGTTCTCACATTTTAAAGGATCACACATTGACATACCCAAACTCTACCAAAATTACTTTAGACCACATTGCACTCAAATCCCCTTTGCTATCAACCACTAAGGATGCTTGCATGTGTATTTTGTTTTCCCTTTTTGTTTTATAAATTGCTCACAAGTGCAGATTTAGGTGGTGACCAAGCTCGGGTAGAATATTCGGTAGGACTAGTAGAACCATCCCTCTGAGAGAAATTTTGTCTAAGTAAACCAATGTCAACCATAAGGACGGTTACAATTGATTGTTCCTAAGTTGCACCCCAGGGTGCAGTTCTCACAAGGAGCCTATTATAGATAGTTACAGTCCAAAAATTCAACAACTCAAACGAATTTTGTTGTTTTCCTATTTTTTACACTTATTTTAGCACTTTTATTATGTAGTAGACTAGATTTCCTCTTCTTTTACTTTTTATCAATAAGGGTCTGATTGTGACAGGCCCATAGGTGTTATTAATGATTTTAATTGTGTTGTACAGGTTTAGAGGACCTATGTAGCTAGTAGTGACATGTGTGCAATAAGCGCACTCCCCCTGGGGTGTTCATGAAAAGGATTTGATGCTATACTTGTTCACTTAAAGAGGGCTTCCACCTTGGAAGACCCAGATTGTAGCCCATGGGGAAAATTGTGTAAAAGAAAATAATTTATAAGAAATTTTTATCTTTAATCAAATGACATGCTTCTTATGAGTGCATTTTAACGATCACAGTGGGACCCTTAACCCTTTTATGTTTTTGTTAACATTTTTTCTATTTAACTAATATTTGCTATCTTTTTCTATGTTACAGGTGCCAAGAAACCAACATAGACCTCATAAAACCCTAACACCTCAAATTAGGTCCAAGTCAAAGTTTTTTTTTTGTGAGCTAGAATTGCAAGGTGGGCTATGACCCCCTTCCGCAATCGTAAGGGCCCTTGCAATTTCTACAAAACTCAAAAGCTGGACACAAACGAGTTAGGTACTAGTTTTTACAGAGTTTGTACCTTGTATTGCCACAATTGTAGGTAAGTTGAATATTGCTATCTCCACTTAATCGGGGGATTTATCTCCCACTCAACATCGCCTTCTCACCCAAATTGCTTTACAAAAAAGCAATAGGTGTAAATGTTCACCTTTTAGCCTTTCACAGTAGAGCCTCTCAATTTATTTTCCTTGCAACCTCCTTTCAACACTTTTATTTTTGCTTTTTGATAGACTAGTTGATCTTTTATTGCTTTCTTGCCTTCATAATAATTTTTAGTATTTTTTTAACTCCCCGATATCTATACTTACAAGAAAATTTAGCAAAATCAACTCTCAATAGTAGCAGGGTCTAGCCCAACCTAAAAAACTCCTAAAATTTACCCCCGATTCCTACTGCAAGGACCCTTGTGACTATGGTCCTGAACCACAGGGTCCCCTAAGGTAGCCAAAACCAAACAACTAGAGCCTGTAAATCCTTTCCAGAAATCCTCTACACAATAAAGCACAATAGGTAATTTTATTTTTGTTACTCTTGTTCAATCAACTTTGCAAAATTTTCATTTTAAAACAAAAAATTAAACTTTTCATTTTAAGTTGTCCTTCAAAAGCAATCAATTTGTTTTTTTTTAAAGCGAAAAACCCCTTGCGGGGCCGCCTTGGTCTGAGAGACCATGAACAGGGGGTTCTACACTATCAAAGTCACCCGGGGGTCGCACCCGACCCTACCCGCACCAACATTATCAATTGGATTTTGGATACCCAATTCAACTTTTTGGTAGGGTGGAGATTTGAACCTGGGACCTCCCTTGGAGAATTGCCCTCTCCTCTCCAACTCACCTACAACACCTGGGTTGTTTTCTTCTTTTAAAAAGTAAAATTTTCTTGTCCTTTGGCATCAAAATACCTTTTGATTGTAAAAGGATATCCCCTTTTTTCAAGTCTCTTGCATGCATGCATTCTCATCTTTACCTTAGCATAGGATATGATATTTTCATAAGGTGTGAATAAAACCTTCAATTTCTTCGTCTTTGTGAGCAAACACAGATTTTGGTATCTCATGCATAAGTCTCTAACACGAGAATTGTTAATAAGCATAATAGATATATCTTGACCAATGTAGATAGGTTTGTGAGCAAGAAAATATTAGCATAAATATTGCTCCAATCAAGAAATATCTTATTTTAAAGTTCGTAGCATAGATATTTGCTTACAATTCAATACGTTTCATTGCTTTTTTACTTTTCTTAAAAAAGAAAAATAAAAAGAACACTTTACTTTCCAAAAGTAAAAAAAAATTGTCATTGCTTTCATAGCGTAGTTCCTTTCACACTTTATTTTCTAAAGCAAAACAATCTCACACACTCACACATATTACACACATTAGAAAAGTTAGATATCATCACCAATTGTCAATTGAGATTGACAATGTTGGGCTTCATCTCCAACCGTCGAATTTCCCCCTAGCCACCATAGTAGCCATTCGAGTAGATTTTTGGACTTCATCACTAGAAAGCTCTCTACCCTTGGAATTATATTTGGGTATTTTAGGATAGATGAACCTACTCAGGGCTAAATAATTAGTGAGTGGTGCAACTGTCATTACTGACCAAGCTCACCCGAGGGTGAAGCAAAAACCAACTAGGTTACCGTAAGTTAATGTTACCTCTTGCATAAGAGGTTTATTTTTCCCTTTTGGTTACCTCGATCCATCTACATATTAGGAAGCTGTTTGTCTATTTGTGCCATCCCTCTATTTATGCACCTTTGGGTATATTGGAGAACATGCATTAACACACCTTCATAGATTACATCCATCTACC
This sequence comes from Wollemia nobilis, assembly GCA_028583015.1. Taxonomy (NCBI): domain Eukaryota; kingdom Viridiplantae; phylum Streptophyta; class Pinopsida; order Araucariales; family Araucariaceae; genus Wollemia; species Wollemia nobilis. The sequence continues at coordinate 4,818,127 of JAQPPZ010017121.1, forward strand.
CCTTTCTTTGTTTTTAGAGTCTTAAAAAATAGAAAACACAACAAAAACATAAGAAAATAAAAAAAATTATAAAATAAATCATACAACAATTAATTATTTAATAAGATTCAAACACATCAACACATGAGCACATTCAAAAATGCTCACCTACAAACTTTTTTGCTGTTTTCTAAAACCACTTGTTTGATTAGTTAGTTTTTCTAAAAAATGCCATAAAAACTAAAAATAGACAAAAAAATAGTCCCAAAAACTCTAAATTTTTTTTCCCATCATTCTATCTCTGAAACCTATTTTGACAGAACCATACGAATAGGTACAATCAAATTCAACCATATAGATAGGTACAATCAAATTAAAAACCTCACATATAGGTACAATTCCATCCAAAATTCTCTAGATAGTTACAACTCTTGGTTATATCAAGCTACAACCCCCTTTCCAAGCCATATGCATATCCTTCACAATTTTGCAATGGTTCTTACTTGAATCCAAGCACGAGAGGAAGAGCGCCTCACTATGAAGGCTTCTTAGATAACCCCTCCTCCTTTAGCCAAACCACTTATCCAACTGAAGGAAGCAACCTCCATCTCATTTCAAATATACCTACCTATTACCATAGACAAGACCTGAATACCTCATTGCAACTTGGGACTTCATCCTATAAGAAAACCCTAGCATAAAATTCCACCCACATCTTACAACCCATGAGTTCTAATGATAGGGTCTGTTTGCCAACCCCCTTATCCACATATTAGGTATTGTGATCCCAATTATCAACTACTCCTATACCTCCCAACCCTTATGGAACCTATTCTTCAAATATTGCTTCTTCATAAGCAAATGCTTCTTATCAGAATTCCTCCTCATTTGCATTTGCTAATTCTTACCTCTTTCTTGATCTGCGTGTAAATTTTTTTCTCAATCCACCTCTTCTTCTATTCCTTTAATGACCTTCTCTCCTCCAACATCTCCTCATGAATTCAATCAATACAATTTAACTCTTTCTTCAATTTTTTTCATTCTAATCCTCCATTTGGTGCACAAGTTATTGCTTCTTCTCTTTATCCCATTTATTTACCTCCTTTTGCTTATAATCTTCCTCTATGTCCTTTTCAACCACCTCCATATTATTTTAATGATCAAGCTTCATTCTATTCTCAACTCTCTCCTTATATTTAAAATCTATCTTTTTATTCTGCTCAACAACATGCATAATCCAACACTTTATGTTCTCCTCTTCCTCTAAATTTTTAGCTTAATTCTTTCACTTCCCCCTCTTCTAATCAAACTTCTTCTTTCAACCAACCTTCTTTCCCTTGTCATTCTAATAAGATATCCTTCTTCACTCTTTCTCCCTCTTGGACCTCTATTCTCCCTTCTTCATCTTTCCACCTCCCTCCACCTCCTTATGAGTGACCACCTTCTCAGTCATAGATTCCTTAATCTCAACCTCTTCCCATCCACTATCAAACTCCTTCCACTAAACATCAAACTCCTCCCACTCAACATCAAACTTCTCCCATCCACTATTAAACTCCTACTCATTATCAACCTACTTCGAATTTGTATTAGACATATTCAATTTAAAGTCAACCTTATTTCACCCCAACTAAACCACTTGTGGTCCCCAAGAACCAATGGGCTATGCAACAACAATATCAACCTTCACCATATTATTACCCCCAACATCCATACTATTATTTTCCTGCTCAACCACCACCTTCGTATTCTTAGGTAAACACTATGACTCATTCCTAGTAACCTCCCCAACCATCTTATTTGAATTTGCCACAATACCCATATACCTATCCCTACTCTCATTACCCCAAACCACCCATCGTCGGTACTCCTATTCAACCTCCCTTGATAACTCATAATCCTATCTATGATGAAATGCAATTATTGAGGGAACAACACAAGAATCTCAAATTGCGAACAAGTGGCTATGGGCCCCATAAATACACCTATAGCCAACTATACAATGACCCTATTAATCCTTTGGTTCCCATGCACCCATATCTCTATAAGTTTTAACTACCTAGATTTGAGAAGTTTAAGGGCAAAAAGGATCCTAAGGAACATCTACAAAACTATAAGTTTTCTTGCTATCATATCCATTCTAGTGATACTCTCATGCTTCGTATTTTTACTTTGTACTTTGGGGACCAAGCCCAATATTGGTACAAAAACCTAATCTAGCACAACCTATGTACATTTGAGCAGTTGACAAATATATTCTTAGAATATTTCTTGATAAACATAAAGAACAAAATATTGCTGCCTAACCTTTACAGTCTACAACACTTTGACAATGAACCAATTAACAACTATATTTTTAGATGGTGTGGGGTGATTAATGATTTAAAATTCTCTATCCCCCCACTAAGTTGGTAATTTTTTTGCCAAGAGTTATGCCAAGCATAGCTCTATGAATTTACAAATACAACAACATCACTCATTTGAGGATGCCATTGCTTAGGTGAAAGTTATAGAGGATATCAAAATCTAAGAGGGCAACCTAAAATTTTGCAAGAAGACTGACTTCTCAACTAGGTTCAGCAAGGGCAACTCCAATCATCCCCAATCCAGAGCTCCCAAAACTAATCACATCATTTTGAGTGCAAAAACAACTCCACAACAAAAAAACACTCAAATACAATGCCAAGGCTATCAACACCCTGGGCTTGCATTTCCTCCTTTCCAACATAACCAATATTTCTCTCATAACCAATGCCCTCCTTATTGACCACACAACTAGATTCCATTCTCATAGCCATTGATCAACATCTTTCAAAAGTTACAAGACACAGTCAACCTTGCCTTTCCTGATATAAGACCAGAAGATCCCATTTAGGCCAAATCAAATTAGCACAACAAGAACCACATCTACGTATATCACTAACAATTTAGGCATGACATTAATAATTTGATAAGTTTAGAATCCTGGTTCAATATCTAATTGATCATGGAGTAATTCAGGTTGATAATCCCCATGGCTCCTCCTAACCATAACCTTAGAATATTTAGAAATCCCTTGCCCTAACATGGAACACAACAAACACATGATAATGCCTCAACATCTCAACTTGCACCCCAATAGATCAATCAAGTCAATGGAATCCCTTCCCACCAAGGTTTTGTGGGGATGATTAACATAGTAATTAGGAACCAACATTATCCAGCATGTGCCACCCAACCACAAAAACCGTCTATCATGCCATATTATTTTGTTATGCCCCCTATGGAAGGTTATCCTCCCATTCAATGACCTATCATAACTATATGGAGTAGCCTCACACACCAAATTCACACAACATCGACAAAGCTATCAATTTATAACTTGCTACAATAGTCTCAACCTCATAAAGAGGCTTTGAATGATATTTTATGGTCAATAGATCTTGAAACTCAAGGTAACAATACCTTTAAAAATTTTATCGACAATGTGAGAACCTACATGCAAACCTCAATTATATTTTATGATCATGAAATCATAACTTTGAGGGACCAAGGGTTTATCCCCTATTCACATCATGGTATGCATTGATGGTACCACATTTAACTATATTTTAATTGATATTGACTCCTCCATCAATATAATCTTCATTGTAGCCCTAAAATATCTTAACATCCCACCTAGTTACCTTGCCACTCCAACCCTTGACTTATGGGCCTTCAATGACACCTTGTACTCAACATTGGGTATGATAGTCATACCTATCTAGGCAAGCATCAAAACCATACCCATTTTATGCCATGTCATTGAACGGAAGATGTAGTACAATCTTCTTCTGGGGAGGCCATGGATTTAGGATATGCAATGTGTATCTTCTATCCTCCATCACTACTTGAAATACATTCATAAGGGATAGGTACACTGCATTCCTATTGATGATGATCCATTCAAGTTTTATAATATGGCAACCCTCCCACAAAGTCCCACTCTTCCTTCTACTCACCTTACCCCTACAACTATTTAGCCTAATGTGCTAGCTCAATTGGCATCCTTGCCTATCACCCAACCAATCCCTCCAATAATAAATCCTTCTCCTCATCCATCTTCCTTGATAAATTCTTTGCCTACTCCCTTGCATTTAGCCTACATTCCCCCTTAGTCGTTACCTTATCCCATTGCTAATTCTAGTTATCTCATTATTCCCACTCCTTCCAATTTTTCTCCTCAACCATCTCCACTCATAGGATCCTTCAGCTCACATCCTTTACCTCCTACCGAGTCCTCTCGAGCTACTTTACAATTCACTTATGTTGCTTTCACCCACTTGCCTACTCCTAGAGATTGTCACTCTTGGAAGCGATGCACCACTCAATATGACTCTCAACTTGCTAAGCTTGCTCCATTCATTTCTCCTCTCCCCATCACCCTATCTCTCGAATCTCAACCTTCATCATCCTATTTTTCTTTGCTAGTACCCAAAAATTGAGGGTTCCCATTGTAGCAAGCACAACACAAGATGCCCCATGTGTCTATCCTTATATCTAATCTAGGTATGTGGGAGTATAATATACATAATGCTTGTATCTCTCCTCTTAACATATAGTCAATACAAGATTTTGGTCATCCTTGAGATGCATCTTTGACTATCAACACCATTATTCCCATGGGTCCCCCATAGAATCAAATTTTTTGTGTATGGAGGCATTGACACCTCCTCAGAGAAGTCTAAGCCCAAATATCCCGAGGTATAATTTTGTGGAAATATTAATTATATGTCCAACCCTTCCTTTACCATGATATATTTTCAAGGATTTCAATGGCAAGGATTTAGTCTAGGGCATTATGAACAAGGCTCTATGTACCTTATCAATCCGACTTACCAACAACCTAGAGATAATTTTGGCTTAGGTTGTCATTGTAACCAAATGGACCTCCTTAAGAATAATCCCAAAGCCTTGACCTTGAAATTTTAGAAGATAATTTTGATGAACACATAGATCTTGAATATGCTTCTCCCATCGAGAATCACTCCCCACAATCCATAGTGGATATTCCTACGAGCTTTTTCTAAGTTTTTTCAATTCAAATAGTGTCATCTAATACTTCTGACAATAATTTCAATGAGAACTTTGATATTATTTCGATCACTTTTGATAGATCTAAAGATGTGTTATCTTGCATCCTTCCCATAACTGATAACCTGAATGATAATCCACCTTGTTGACCCCCATATCAACCATAATCTCCTCCACTTATCCTGCAATAGCTCCTATTTCAACTACATGGCCTATCAACATAGATTGTACCCTCTAGCATCCTTAGCTCTTATAAATTAAATGTTATTTATTCATGTATTCATCACTTCATCGTATAATTATTAGATAAGTGCAAACCATCCAACCATATATTACAAAAGGGGATCATATTTGAATGGAATCAAGAGTGTCAAGACACTTTTATAAAAATTAAGTAATACCTCTTATCCCCACTAGTTTTATCCCCACCTAGGCTAAACTTCCTCTTTCACTTATATATCTACAACCAATTTTCCTTATGAACCTTGCTACCTTAGAAGAATGAGGCTAGTCGAGAGTAGGACATATACTACATCGATCAAACCTTGGTGAGCTATGAAACCTGATATTCTTATATGGAGAAAACATGCTTAGCAGTAGTTTTTGCTACTAAAATATTTTGATATTACATGCTCAATCATACCACATATGTTATTGCTAGGGAAAACCCATTACGATACATGATGGGTAGATCCTACAATAATAACATAACCACAAAATGGATCATGCTTCTAACATAATTTGACCTCAAATTCATCAATAAAAATCCATCAAATGTCAAGTTATTGTAGATAAACTTGTGAAAGCTCCACTCAAAGATAACAAACCTCTCATCATTGAGTTTCTTGATGACTCTATCTTCCATGCTACTGAGTTTGAAGATAAAGTTGACCCAACACTCTTCTTTGATAATTCTCAATGTGAACAAGGGGAGGTTTTGGAGTAGTTTTCTTCACCTCACACGGGGTTTTGCTCCTCTTTTCCTTTAAACTCGACTTCACCTACACCAACAACAACACTGAATATGAAGCTCTTATTCTTAGCCTCAAAACTACAATTTCAATGCACATCAAGTGACTTTAAATTATTGGTGATTCTCTTCTCATTATCAATCAAGTGAAGAGAATATATCATTGTAGATGCAAAATACTCCAATAGTACAAGAAACTTGTAGAAGAGTTTTTACAATTAGAGTGGTATAGCGCTGAAGCCTCACCAAGATCCAACAATTGCTTCACTAACACCATGGCCTCTCTTGACAACCTTATCCTTCAAAATATATACAATAAAGTAACCCATGTATTTGTAACAACCCTCCACAAGTCTTCTATTTTATAGAAGACATCTCCTAACGATGTGGACATCAATTTTATTTAAGAAGAGCTTTATGAATATTGGTTTTCCTAAATCAAAAACTAACTTAAGCTTAGCATGCTTCACCCTTATTTACCTCATTCCGAAAAGCAAACCTTCAAGAAAAAAGCTATGAGGTACACCCTCTTGCAGGGCATCCTCTACAAGTGCAATTACGATGGTATCCTCCTTCTATGCTTAGAACCACATGAAGCCAACCATGCCATATATAGCTCATGATAGTACTTTCGATGGTCACTTTAGTGGAATGGCCATCACTAAATGCATCTTACGTATGGGTTATTACTAGCACACATGGAATTCAATTGCTGTGTATATATCAAGAAATATGTTAAGTGCTAATAACATGCTAATCTAACCCATTTGTTGCCACAAGCTTTGCAACCCATTCAATCCATGTGATAATTTTCCCAATTGGATCTTGACCTTGTAGGAAAAATCACTCCTGCTTCATTAGGCAAACACAAGTCCATCATCACTACAATGAAATACTTCATCAAGTGGATCAAAGCCATTCCTCTAGTCCAAACGATAAGACTCAAAATTATTGAATTCATAATGCATCACATCATCTATCATTTTGGTATTTCCTCTAAAATAATATCTAATAATGGTACATCCTTCAATAATAAGGAAGTTTGAGCAATGTGCAAAAAGTACAAAATCTAGCATAGTTTCTTGACTCCTTATTATCCTTAGGGTAATGGCCAATCTGAAGCCACTAACAAAACCATTTATGCGATCCTTCACAAGATGGTTGTTGAGTCTCATCACAATTGTCACAATAAAATTCCTTTAGCACTTTGGGCATATAGAATAAAAATTCACACACTTACTGGGAAAACTCCATTCTCATTAGTATATGACATCAAGGCCATTATGTCCTTAGAGTTGGAAATTCCTTCTTTGAAAATTTTGACTCAAAAATTCATTAACGATGGCACTACATGCCAAGATTGTTTAGAATAGCTTACCCTTTTTGATGAGCATCAAATCAATAATATTGAACATCTTTAGGTTTATCAAGATCATGTTTTATGTGCATACAACAAAAAAATCCATGAGCATGAATTATGAGTTGGATACCTAGTGCTAAAGGAAAATCAATACTATCCAAATCAACCATGCCACTTTAGGGATAAATTTGCTTCCAATTGGCTAGGACCTTATACTATCAAGAAAAAGTTTAGTTTTGGAGTTTATAGACTTGTCAATCTCAAAGGAATGGAGGAACCTAAACCCTCAACATAATCCATATCCATGCATTTTACGCTTAATCACATTGCATAAGTCTCTCAAATTATTATCTAAAAAAAAAACAATGACAACAACAACATCAACAAAAATAGATAAACAAATGCAATAACAATTAATAAAATTATTCTTTCATTATTTCAAATTTATACGTCTCCCAAATCAATGAAGCTATCTCAAATATTCTTAATTTAATTATATTATTTCTCGTTTCTCCTTTTATCTTCTCTTCTCCACCAATATTTTCCCTTCTCTTCTTTCTTCATTATCTCTCTAGGCTCCATTTCAATATTGTATGGTCACACACGAGCGGCTACATACTTTTGACGAGTCCTATTTCTTCTCCCTCTTTCCATTTCTCATTATTTCTTATTTTCCTAACTCTCTTTTATACTTCATTTTCTCTCTCTTCCTCATTCTTTTCTTATGTCCCATGTCAATGTTGTATGTCACGCACGAGCAACTACATACCTTTGAATAGTACATTCTATTCTTTCTCATTATTCTCTTTTTCTTGCTTCCCTTTCTCCAATCTCTTCTTCCCACCATTATTTCTCCAATCCACATTCTTTTCTCTCTCATAATTCTTTTAAATTTCCTTAATTAAACATTCATGCATAAATAACATTTAGATCATCATTTACTAATTTGGTCACATTTTGGATACGTGAATATGTGTTGATCAATCCCAATTTGCATAATTAATAAATGATAGCTTTTGTCACACAATCTTGTTCCCATTTGAATCCATCATGTGTTTGTATCATTATCATGTGTTTAAGTATAGTGTCATTCTTTGTTTAGTTGCATTGTCACTTATTTTACACATATACATATTTATATTTTGTAAATAGTCCATAAGCATATATTTCATTCACATACACTATCATGATGTATGGTTCAATCCTATTCCTAAGTTGCTTGGTACTAGAAGTATTTTCTGTTATTCAACCATTTCTAGTTGATCCAATAAACCTTTTAAACAAATTGAGTTTAAGGTAGACAAATTGCATAGTATTTCCATAACGTAAAATTTTTCTTGCTCATCCTATCATTCACATGATCAAAACCTAAGAATCCACAAAGACAAGTTGCAAAAAAATAAAAAAAATCAATCAAAAGTAAAAAGAAACAAAAGATAAAAAAGAGCACTACCAACTTGTACTTGGTTTCCTAAGGTATTTTAGATGACTCCATCATGCCTATAGATACCTGGATAGCAATGGAGAAACATTGATAGATTATGGGGATAATATCCATCAGGGCTATAGATGCTTTATGGTAGTGGAGTATGCCTTACAAGTGGTGACATGTTTGTCACATTAGATACATATTTTTGTATAGACCACTACATGCTTATGGATGAGCTAGCTTATATTGGCTAAGCTTACAATTGGTTAGTCCAACCTCACTCAAAATGAAAAAATGAACATCATTGCACACACATTGGTCCATGATAAGCTTAATATTATTCGATATGGTCAATATTTTTGTAGGATATTGACTGACTAATAGATGAGCTTGATTGTTCAAACTAAGGTGTTTGATTTTTTAGAAATTCTTCTAGCATCCCAAAACCCTTGGACATAGGAATAAGCAACATCATGACTAGTTCCATTGAGCAATACAAAAGCCTTCCACCCATTAGTCCAATGTCCAATAGTCATTTTCTTATGTTCATTATTTTATTTTTATTTACCTTAATGATCACCTCATCCTATACATAACCTACCTATGTTCATCAACATAGTTACATTCATAATGTCCATTACATGTTAGTTTGTCTTGTGTTTTTAATATTATACTAATTTATCATTGATTGCATCAATTTTGATTGTGAAATTAAAAAATACACATCCAAAAATTTGATTAAACAAAAACATATGAAGTTCAATTCACATATTTTTGTACTAGCATATTATAATTCATAACATCAAGAATATCAAATAAATGCCACATCTCATATCCCACCTATCTAATCACATGCACCAATACATCATCGCATCAAAAAAATAACATAAAAGTGCATCACATTACCATACCACAATAAAACACACCACATCATATATACTACAAAAATCATCATATATATATAATTAGGAGTACATCATAATAAACACCCATGGGCTTCATCACATGTACATATATATTTCAAACTATACATAATCATCTCATCCAAAATAATGATCTACAAAAATGGTGGTCCCTATACCACAACAAAAGCAAAATGAATCCAACTCATGGCTATTGATCATTGGGAGATTCTTCACTCCCCTCCTAGCTCCTTGATTCTTGTATCCTGCTCATATATTGCATTTAAATCCCCATAGACTGACCTAATCCTACCCTCTATGACCCTATCATATCTACAAATTGAGGTACTACTAGGGCAACTAATCATGTGCTCTAGTGGCTATAATGTGATATAGAGGCTAAGCTAGAAGTAATTCCTAAACCCTGGCTCATAAGTACATCCTCCAAGGCTATCACTCGGTCCTTCTCCCACACATACACTATCCTATACTCCTATCTCACGTGCATCAACCTAGCAACCTCTATTTGGATCCTATCTCTATCCTCCTACAATTCTATTTTATCCAATGCCCATGTAGCTATCTACTATGCCTGTTGTAACTCCAACTACCTAACCTAGATCCCAGATCTTGATACTCCTTAATTGCATCTATTACCTCATCCACATCCATGGTGTCATCGATATCTACCTCCTAAACTAGACCTCCTAGTGGTTGCTCTACTACACCTCCTAGTGCTTGCTCTACTCTTGCTCATGTTGAGCCTCCTACTACCTCTACCTAATGGTATACTCACCACCTCAGTGGCTCCTCCTCCTCCTATCCCTAACTAATTGTAGCTCCATAAACACCAACTATCTCTCCGCATCCTCAAGCTATAACTTACTTTGCTTTGGCTATCTCTTCCCCTCCAATTATAGCTCCTTTTGCTCCAACCATATCTCTCCATCCTCTAGTTGTATCTCCTTCAAATATAGCTATCTCTCCCCCTCCTCTAGTTGTAGCTCCCTTGGCTCTAAATATCTCTTCCCTCCTCTAGCTATAGCTTCCTCTTCTCTAACCATATCTACTTCTCCTCTAGCTACAACTCATTTTGATCTAGATATCTCTACCCATCCTCTAGTTGTCTCTTCCCCATATCCACCCACCTCAATGACTCATCCATGTCCATCCATGTCATCTCTATAGACCATGATGGTACTTATAGTGGTCACTTTAGTGGAATTACCATCACTATACACATTTTGTGCATGGATTAATTATTGGCCCACCATGGAATGCGATTGTTGTACATATGTCAAGAAATGTGTTAAGTTCTAACAAAACGCCAATCTCACCCATTTACCATCACAATATTTGCATCCCATTCAATCCATGTGGCCATTTTACCAATGGGGTCTTGATATTATAGGAAAAAGTCATTCTTGCTTCATCAGGTAAACATAAGTTCATCATCACCGCAATAGAATACTTCATCAAGTGGTTCAAAGCCATTCCTATAGTCTAAATGATAGGACTCAAAATTATTGAATTCATAATGCATCACATCTATATCAATTTGGCATTCCCTCTAAAATCATCTTTGATAATGATACATCCTTCAATAATAATGAAGTTCGAGCAATGTGCAAAAAGTACAACATCTAGCATAGTTTCTTGACTTCTTGTTATCATTAGGGTAATGGACAAGCCGAATCCATTAACAAAACCATTTATGCGATCCTTCGTAAGATAGTTGTTGAGTTTCATCATGATTGTCATAATAAAATTATTTTAGCACTATGGAAATATAGAATAAGCATTCACACACCTACTAGGGCACCTTCATTCTCATTAGTCTATGGTTCTGAGGCCATTATATCCTTAGAGTTGGAAATTCCATCTTTATGAATTTTGCTTCAATAATTCATTGATGATGACATTACATGCCAAGCTTGTTTAGACCAACTTACCCTTCTTGATCAACATCAAATCAATGCTATTGAGTATATTTAGGTTTATCAAGATCATGTTCAACGTGCATACAACAACAAAGTCCATAAGCACAAATTCCAAGTTGAAGACCTAGTGCTAAGGAAAATCAATATAATACAAATCAACCATATCACTTGAGGGATAAATTATCTCCCAATTGGCTAGGGACTTACAATATCAAGCAAAAATTTAGTTTTGGAGCTTACAAGCTTGCCAATATTAAAGAAATAGAGGAACCTAAATCCCTCGACATCATCCATCTTCATGCCTTTTATTCCTAGTAGCATTGCATAAGGTTATAAAATTCTTGTACATTCGTATCTAAAAAAAAACATCAACAAAAATAGATAAACACCCACATGTTGTAGGTGATTTGGAGAGGATAGGGCAATCCTCCAAGGGAGGTCCCTGGTTCGAATCTCCACCCTACCAAACGCACATCGGATACCCAAAATCTAGTTGATAATGCTGGTGCAATCAGGACCGGGTGTGACTCCTGGGTGATTTTGATGGTGTAGAACCCCTTGGTCATGGTTTCTCAAACCAAGGTGGCCCTGCAAGGGGTTTTTTGCTAAATTAGAAAAAAATAAAAATAGACAAACAAATGCAATAAAAATTTACAAAATTATTCTTTCATTCTTTCAAATTTATTCTTATCCCAAATCAATGAATCTAGCTCAAACTTTCTTAATTCAATTATATTCTTTTTCATTTGTGCTTTTATCTTCTTATCTCCACCAACCTCTCCCCCTCTTCTTTTTTCATTCTCTCTCTAGACTTCATGTCAATGTTGTATGGTCATGCATTAGCAACTATATACCTTTGACTAGTCATATTTCTTCTCCCTTTTTCTCATTCTTTCTTCTTTCCCTAACTCTCTTTTCCACTTTATTCTCTTTCTCTTCCTCATTATTTTCGTAGGTTTCATGTCAATGTTGTATGGTCACGCATATGCGACTACATACCTTTGAATAGTACTTTTTCTTATTTCTTGTTCTTCTCTCCTTCTTACTCCCCTTTCTCCAATCTCATCTTCCCACCATTCTTCCTCTAATCCACATTATTTTATGCCTCATTATTTTAAATTTCCTTCTTTAAACATTCATGCATAAATAATATTCAGATCATCATGTGCCAATTTGATCACTTTTTAGATACGTGAATTCACGTTGACCAATCCCAATTGGCATAATTAATCAATGATATGTTTTATCATAATTTTTGTTCCCATTTGTATGCATCATGTGTTTGTATTATTATCATGTGTTTAAGTATAGTGTCGTTCTTGTTCAGTTGCATTGTCACTTATTTTGTACATATACATCTTTGTCTTATGTAAATAGCCCATATGCATATATTATGTTTCCAAAAACTGTCATAACGTATGATTCAATCCTATTCCTAGGTTGCTTGGTACTAGAAGTCTTTTATGCTGTTCAACCATTTCTAGTTGATCCAATCAACCTTTTTTGAATGTCATCAAGTTCTAATGCAATTTTAGGCTCCCCCTAGCTAACTTGTGTTCTTTATTGGACCACTCACATCTTAAACATTAAATAAATTTTGAGTTTAGGGAAGACAACACATTGTATAGTATTTCTATAAAGAAATTTTTTCTTGCTCATACTATCATTCACATGATCCAAACCTAAGGATCCACAAGGACAAGTTGCAAAAAAAACAAAAAAAATCACAAGGGCACCTACAGTTGGTGCCAACTATAGGTTCCCTTACTATTAGGGATCAGAGGGTATTTTCACATACCCTTTATCCCCAAATGACCATTTTATGAAAATAAATATTTCAAAATATAAAACAACAAAGTCAATTAACTCAAACACATCACAACAATCACACACCAACACATGCACACACATTGAAATACATGCACAAAAAAAGAAAAGAAAAGAAAAAGAAGCAAAAGCAAAAGAAAAAGCAAAAGAAAAAGCACACCACACATTCAAATAATCCATTATTTTATTTATCATTTCATCCACCCTATTTTACCCTATTTTTCTATAAAAGGGCCCTAGGGTTCATTTTATTATGCAAGTGAAATAAGATAAAATAGAGATAAAAATTAACTAATCAGTCTTGCAATCCCTCCCCTACTTGGCTCCACCCCTATATCAACCATATATTATACATATCTTATCAATATACATTGCATAACAAAATTTCAACCTCACTTCTCTCTTCTATCAATTCTCTAAACTTGTGTTGGCCCATTTTAAACTGGGTGCGCCTGAGCCGCAACCTACAATATTTGATCACAAGACCCCCTACTATTATTAGCCATAGGCTCCCCTACAATTCTTGGATTTACCCCTTTATCTAATTTTTCTACAACCAACCCAAGCCTCTTCTTATTTTCCTCATTTTATTCATCCTTTTTCTCATTTCTTTCATTTTATAGATTACCCAAATGATATTTTTTTGTCATGTGCTTCGTCGTTATATTTTGCTTCTTCACCCATCAACTCACCATTTTAGGGGGTAGAATTTACACATTAATACCACCTTGCACATGATTAATATCAAACGCTCAATATTGTAATTATGTTTGTCCAAAAACTTTGCTTGAGATCATAACAAACCCTCCTTTGTTGGGGTAAACAATAGTAGAATTTATCTTCTCAATCAAAAATCCAAAAGTTCTCTTCTCAATCAAAAACCAATCCAATCAAATTTTGGTACAACCCATGCCAATGTATATACGGTTACTCATAAATTTACTTCATCGAGGTGGCAAAGGTAAGACCATTTACGATTGAAGCATCATGAAAATACCTATCAATGGCTAGATGACTTATCAAATCAATCAAGCTCAACAATTCATCAAAGGTAATGTTTCAAGGATATCCATCCCTTTCATAATTGGGGTGTCTCACATTGTTCATAAATTGAGACAACATTGTGCCTTCTCTCTCAATAGTCACTATGGTGTGCTAAAATCCACAATCAATTGTAGTCAACCCATAATCATCCATCATTAATTTATTTTTCTCATAGTCAACCACTAATCTGATGTTATAAGTTTTTTGCACTGCATTGTGTTTTCTCACAACACTATACAAAAGGGGTAATTGTAGACACATAAAAAAGTCACATTATCCCTTGTGTAGTGCTAACAATCGATTAATTTTCAAAGCCCTCAAAATTTATATAATTTACCTAAAAATTCTATTCATCTTGTTCAAGCCGTTTTGGCCACTTAAGCCCCATTCTATGCTTAACCCTTGGTCACCATGCGACCACCCCTTTAGCTTAGCCTAGGCCACCTCAACCTAGTCTATCCTTTGACTAGCCTTACCTCCACCTCACTATCTCAAGGAGAAAGCAACACCATAACATATAAATAAGAAAAATAATTCTTTTATTGCAACTCTGTTTGCTCTTTTGCTTTACAACTTATCCACAAAAAAGACTCATAACAATTATCTTTTATGTATATAATAGGACAAAAATGAATGGTGGTATCTTCAAAGCCTTCTCTTGTTACAAATAAATATTATTGTGATTTTGATGGTTGCTTGAGTGTTCTTATACTTGTCCTTGCTTACTTCAATATTAGTATACCTACACATAGCTCATAGAAGGAGTTAGTAACAAAAAAAGGGTCTTCCTAGGTTAGGCCCAAAATATTAAGAAAGGAATTACAAAAGTTCACAAAAATTAATTTAAGAGCTACAAAATCATACAAAAAATATGTAAATAATTTTAATAGCATGAGAGGAGGGTTTACTTACCCTTTTACCTATTATATCTAAATTTATACCTTTATCTGGTTTGATTTGATATCTCTATGCAATCACTTGGAGTGGTTGGCTCAGTGTGATCGCTCAGAGCAGTTGGCTTAGTGTGACCGATTGAAGCAATTGGATTTGAGTTGTTTGAAGGTTGAAAACTTTGGTGTGGGGTCTTCTAGGATGATTTTGAGTGTGCTACTATTGATCTGAAGCTGCTAAGTCCTTCAAGTTGAGAATAATTGACAAATGAAGCCTTGTTGCTCTTTAAGAAGACTCCATTGTTGTAGTGGCATTGAACTATCCAATGGGGGGTATAACTCACAAGTTCATGCAATCAAAAAGGGGGAACAAAGGAAGACCAACAAAATTTTGATAGATTTTTGTTAAGGTATTCTTGTGCTCATGCAAATGGAGAAAAATGAGGGGGTATTTATAGGGTTTTGGCAAGGTGAGGAGGGATGACAGAGATGAGGTGGAATGACATGATAGCCAAGTGGGAGGTGTGATATCTAATGCAAATCTAAGGGATTCCACTTGGAGGAGTGTGCACCCTCAAAATTTAATAACTTTGGGTGGAGTGAACCCTCACCCACCCAAATGCCATAAATTGGCCTAGGAGGAAGTGAGGGTCATGGGGATATGTGTGTATTGGGTGATGTGGGCACAATGTAAAAATATTTACAATGCAAGGGTGGAATATGTGGAGGACAAATGGATTAATGAGGGAGGTTGACTTTGGATTTAAAGGGTAATTTTAAATTCATCCAAATAGAGGGAAAAAGGTGAGGGGACCAAGCCAATTAAATGAGAGCGGCTTAGGTGAGGATTTTGGAAGGGATTTGACTTCCTAGGTATTTTTCTTGGTATTTTAAAGTTATTGGTGCAATATCCTATTGGGAAAAATATTGGTTAGTTTTCTATGGTATAAATCATTACCTCCATTTAATTTTCAACCCGGGACAACTCGTAAACTTGTGAGTAACCCTGCATAATATATGCCTATAATATCCCTTTAATTAGATGAGTCCCTTAGATCCTATGGTTTGGGGGGATGTTTTTGTTTCATTGGAGTTCTCATTTATCTTCCAAACCACTAATATAATTTGCATTATCAAAGAAATAACTAAAATACTTTGAAATCAAAACCACACACTTGCTAGAAATTAACAAAAAATAAGGGAAATTGCAGTATTAAATTAAACTATTAAAAAAAAGAAAATAAATTAAAATGATATAATATAGGGAAAAGAAGGGAGGCATACTGTTGAGTGGGCCCACACTTCCAGTAGATTATACCCACATTAAGTCATACACCGGATGCTAGTTGAGTTTGATAAAAAGACTCAAATGTATTGTATTGAAATGTGCAGCAAGAATTTACAGAGAAAATTTGGGATCTGTTTTTCAAGGGTGGCCTACATATTTATAAGATATGCGACCATGCCCTATTACATTATGAAAGAAAATCAATCTCTAATTTTTTTTTTACAATAATATGTAGGAATAAAGGAGATAAAGCAAAAATATTAAACTCAAAATATATTTAGCATATTCTATATCAGAACAGAATACGTCTGATATTTTTCTCTATTCGATTACATTGATTTTTACGTGATTACTAAAAAATAGATGACATATGGTCATTGATGTTGTCCTTGGTCCACATCCATCATTGAAATCATGTCTGCATCCATCACTGAAATCATCATTATGTTCTGTCGACAACAGGGGTTGCGCTCTAATTCTATGTCAATGGGAATCAAGCGCCTTATCTGTAGAAGACGAGAATCAGACGCTATCTCTATAAAATATAGGAATTATGCACCTATCAGGAGTTGGGCACCTTACGGGAATTAGGTGACCAATAGTCAAACGCTAAATGAAAATTGGGCACCTGACAGTTAGACACCAAACAAGAATCGGATGCCTAAATGGGAGTCGGGCGTCTGACTTAGCGCTTCATCACTATTTTATTGTAGATAGATTTACCTTCAATTTTTCATCATAAATGGAAAATGCCAGGTCCAAGTGGGACCTCGATGTAAACATGCCAAAATACCATAAAATCCATTGCATTTACACATAATCCACTTAAAAACAAATATTAGACAACATACATAATCTAATGTTAAATACATATAAAATTTGCATAAAACATATATTTCTATTAAAATAAATACCACAATAAATATGGAAAGTTTATACAAAAATGAGTATTTTCAGGGCTCATCATTCCTCCCATGCTTAAGGGTTGGCACATCCCTATGCCACTTTGAACTGGTAATTACCAGTTTCATTTACAACCTTCCAGTAGGCCCTATTTTCTCTTTCTTTTTCTTGGTTACGGTCTTGGCTTTTTTCTTATCTCTAGATTTTCACCCTTAAGATGTTTTGGGGGTGGCTCTCTCCTGTTGTTGTATTTTTAGGTACTTGCTACACCGAGTTGACTAACTTGGCCTTGCTCCTTCACCTGGCTGTTCCTTTGTCCAAAATTTCCTCCTTGCCACATTTCTTAAGTAGTAGCCAGTAAAAGTGGAGGTATACTTTTGGAATACTAGCTCAGCCTACTTCCAGTATTCATGGTGAGGGGGTAAAAATTCTCCCACTGGCACTGTTGATTCATCACCAAATGAAATGCTAGATTTCTCAGCAACCTTGGCCTTGGCAAATTAGCCATCGTTGGCTTAAGTTTAACATCATCTTCAGACTTTGCTTCTTTTACCAAAGGAGATTTGCTTATTGTTGCCTGATATGTAGGTGGTACAGGACCTAGCAGTCCCATATTAATGAAATATGCCTTCATATTTGAAGGCTGATCACCTATTGATCCATACAAATCCCAAAACTATGCTGGTCAAGCAAAATTGATTCTCTTACGAGGAGTTTTGGATACCTCTTTGGCATATTTTCTAGTTTCCTTGGCAACTCTCTTGGAGGCTTTCCTACTCCTTATCTGCATTGATATCTACCTTGAGCTATTCGAACTACTTTTTTTGCTCATCAAATATATTCAAGTCTCTGCCCACTCTTTATCAGAATCCATGCTTGATACTTTTAGTTATGGAGTCCTTGCTCTGGTTTTGGATCTTCGTTGTGGTCCCCTTATAGCCTTTCTCTTTGATCTCAGCTTCTTGGACTTTCTTGCAGGGTCTGTAGGTATATCTAAAATAGGGTAATTTCCCCCTTATACTATTTTTGCTAATGTTTTTGTTGCTACTACTACTACTTGACCTTAAAAATTTGGAGACTTTTGAGTCTCCTGTGCCTGCTCTGTAGGCATTTGCTTAGGATACCCTTTAGTCACATTTTGTATAGCAGGTGATTCTTCTACTAAAGTCCTATTTTTTTTGCCTGAAGCTGCTCAGACTCAGTCCCTATATCTTATTTTGGTTCCTAGCCTATAGAGTTAGTAAAATCTTAAGATTTTTTAACCTCGTAATCCTCCTATATAATCGTATCTAAAATCTGAGCTCTTCAGCATCAATTTCATATTTCTATCTTGTGTCTTCCTCTACAAATTTTGTTGAAAGTTGAGGTTCTTCAACCTCAATTTCATCCTCTTGATTTACCTCTATATCTGCAGAGGAAGAAGATGTTGGGGACTATCTCATATCAACTTCAGGATCCTGATCTTTCCCCTATTCTACAGAATGAGCTACTGAATGGGATTGTTCAACCTTCATTGCTTCATTTGTTTCTTGATATGCTTTTGCATAAGATTTTTGGGAGGATTTTTAGTTGCAATTTTAATAATAATTATGAGGATCCTTGCCCAAGAATTAGGGCTCCCCTATGCAGACATATATCTAGTATAAGCCATTGATTGGTCCTCTGCCTCAGCTTCCTTGTTGGAATTCCTCACATCTGACCAAAAAGGACCAAAGGATGCTATTTTCTCCTCATAATTTGGAGAGGTAGTGGGCACTTCCATAGCCCATTTAGTTTGTACTACCACATATACCCTGAATGGTCATTTAAACTTAGTTTTTTGGGTCTACGATTGCAATTTCAATATTGTCTCTTGAAACTGATGGATAGTTCGATACAGTTCCTACAATTTCGTTGCAACTACTTTTTTAGAATCTTGAAAAAAAGTCCACTCCTTATACTTGGCCTCCTAAGTATAGGCCTGTTCCTTCATTATATATAGTTGCTGCTACGGATCCTCTATCTGCATTTCCTATCGAGGAATCTGACCAGTAGATAAATCTCATAAAATCTGGGCCATGAACTCATCTTTATTCAAATCATCAATTGTTGCCTCATCATTCAATGAGCTATAAACCACCATGGACATATTCATCCTTCTACTTCTAGTTCTGGTGGAAATTGACATGTAAGTAGGGCTTGGTGGACCTTGCCCTACCTCATATTAAAATTGAGGGCCAATGGGGGATGAATCCTATCCTGCATCCTCATCAAATTGAGGGAAAGTAGGAGACAAGGCTTACCCTATGTATTGTATATTTTGCTAAGGTTGGGATGCAGGTGCCATCTCTGTTTGCTTTACCATCCTATTAGCAAAATGATCAATCTATTCTGGTGCCACTGCTTCTCCCTTGCCTCAGGAACTATATTATTTTCTTTAGCTTCCTCAACTGTTGCATATCTGTGTGACTCGACATATTGCACCAAGGCCAAAATTAGGCCATGGTGAGCCAGGGCAAACATTGTGCCTGCCTGGTACTGGTTGATATCATCCTTGGGTGTACATGCAAGATGATGGGGGACATTGATATTATCCCCATGCAGTAAATTGTTGAGGAAACAAAAAATAATTATAGTTTAGTTTGAAAATACTACCCGTACAAGTGAAGAACCGAGAAATCTGCTTGAAGACTAACCTCCAGAGCTCAGGGATGTACTGCTTCAGCAAACCAACATGTGTTAGGTATTATGTTGGGTACCCAAAGATTTTTTGCATGTAGAGTGCAGGGTTTTCATCCTTATATGTGTATTCCTCATTTTAGGGAAGGCCTATTACCTCGATAATGTACTCTTTGGTGACTATAATTTCTAGTCCCTACATGCGAACAACTCCATCTCTCATAGATGCCACAAATTTTTTAGCCACCTCTACATTTTGGTTTTGGCTAACCATATGGTAGTACTCCAACCATATGGTAGCGTTGAACTACATCTGTACATCCTCACTAATATTTGAATAATCAGTAGGCTCACTCTTTTTCAACTGATGGTTGGTCAATTTTTCCCCCATGGTAAAGTTCAAAATTTTCTCGGCTCTAAGTTTTTCTTGCAGCAATTTCTCACACCTTGGTTTTTCTGCAGCACTCTATTATTTTCTTGCACAAAGTTTTGCCAATGCATGATTTTAAATCGCTTGCATCCGTGAATGCAGGTCAATTATTACCATAATTAGAAATAATTATGGTTATCTATGTAAAATCTCATTAAAGCATGTGTCAAATTTTGCATAGATGATGACCATGAGTGTTTTCCCCAATCAGAGCAGTGACACGTGGAAAAATGCCAAGTGGAGAGAAATGGGTGGCTGGTAATTCAATGGGGAATGTGTTGACACTATTTTATAGAAACATATGCCTATGGAAACAATATATATATATATATATATATATATATATAACAAAAAATTAAGCATGTACCCGTATTATGTTTTGTGCATGTATAATGTGCAGACACTCGTGGTGCACTGGCATTGGTCGCTTCACAATGACTAGATGTTCTAGAAAAAAGAATTATAGGCATATTTCCCATGCAATAAATTTCTCTTTATTTTGATTGGTTCTCGATCACTGCCATTTGATACATTTGAGAATTCCTACATATTTTCAAGAAAATTTTAGAAAAATTGTTTTATCGAGACAACAAACATCTCCTCCTCGAAAGTTATTCGTTGATGACTTTGGAATGTGCACAAATATTCAATGGAAAAATTAAAATAATTTCATCCGTGAAATTTGAATTATGCACATGGGTGAAATGCTGACGTGGCTCGGGCCACTTTCTAATGCTGATGATTATTTATGAGGCACAACTGCCCATGAAAATAGAAAGCAGATGCCTCTTTATTTAGAAATCGGGTGTCTTCTTTTGAATCAAGGCACACAGGCGCTTGGTAAATAGAAAACATATGCCTTTTGTTCGAAATGAGCACCATTCTTAATATGGAAAGCAAACATCTTTGCTAGTGATCGGGTGCCTTAATTAAAGCAGAAAATAGAAAGCATGTGCCTTTTTATTGGAAATTGGGTACCATACTTAAAAATAACATTTATACAAACTTTTTATTTATTTATTTTGATTATGTCCAGGAAATTAGGTGTTGCTTTCCCCAAAAATGGAATTTGGGTGCCATTTCCTTATGCAAATAGGAATCAGGCGTCGATCTACCAAAAAATAGGACTCATACACCTTTTCCTTGATATAACGAGAGTCGGGTGCCTTATACCATACAAACGGGAATTAGGCACCTTTTATCATACAAACGAGAATCAGTTACTATCTTTCATAAAAATGGGAGTTAGGTGCCTTCTTCTCTAGAAAATGGGAATCAGGTACCTTCTTCTTTAGAATATGAAAAGTAGGTGCTTCTCCTTTATTTCAACATCTGATAATGTGTCCACTAGTGTATGCTTACAGTTGATCAAGCCTTCAACATTTTAGTTTGAATAATAGGGACGGAATCGACATCTACTATCTGAACCAACATTTGGGTATTTTTCTTCATGAAGACCAAATACAAACACCCAAACACTTGTTCAGATATGGTTTCCCTCTCCAAGTGGGGATGAGCTACTTCTACTAGAATTTAATCTCCTAGAAATCTAAGATTGTGCGGGTTCATGGATACAATGATTTTTAGGCCTATGTTTCCTAGGCTACCTAATAGTTGCACTCAGGGCATCATTCCTACAAAACAAAAATACAACTAAAAAAAGAAAAATTGCAAAAATTTAAAAGAATAATTTTTTTTAGACCATGTGGACTACGTCCACATATTACTGACTCATTTAAAATTAGAATCAACTAGGATCTCCCCATGCCTAATATAGAATTCATCATATAAGTCTCAGACACATGATATAGACACAGTCGGTGACCATTGAATTTTAATGTAATGTTACTGTTGTCAGTTGTTATGATTCTCACAACTCTATTGTTAATAACCTCAATCACTTCATATGGCCTCATCCAAGGCTACATAAGTTTAAATTTCCTTTCTTGGACTTGAGAGTCATACAATAATGCCCACTCTTCCACTTTTAACTACTTTGGCTTGGTGTGATGATCATGCCACTTGGCCCTTTATTTTTGGATGACCTCTGTTTGATGTAGAGCATATATTTGGCATTTATCCAGCTGTTTAAGCTGTTTAATCCTCTCCTTTTATGCCTCATATAGATTCAAATTTAAATCTACTATAGTTCTGAGAGTTTTAATCTCAAATTCTATGGGCATCATAGCATTCTTCCAATACACTAACTAGAATGGTGTAAAACCAGTAGTAGTTTTCCAGGTGGTTTTGTAAGCCCACATTGCTTCTAGTAATATTGTGGCCCAATCCTTCTTAT
Source organism: Wollemia nobilis (assembly GCA_028583015.1). Classification (NCBI taxonomy): domain Eukaryota; kingdom Viridiplantae; phylum Streptophyta; class Pinopsida; order Araucariales; family Araucariaceae; genus Wollemia; species Wollemia nobilis. The sequence continues at coordinate 4,841,095 of JAQPPZ010017121.1, forward strand.
GTTGTTGTACCATATTTATGATAATTTTCTCCAGTTCATGGTTGGTTACTGTTGGAACAAAATCTGCCTTCGGTTAATAGTGATGCGCCTTAGACTTTGCCAACATTGAATAGACAGATCTTGCTTGAGATCATCTGTCTAGTCTCCAGAGAAGGCTGGTTCCTTTGAATTTTTTTAGAGAAAAGGGGAAACAAGAAATAAGGGAAATATAGCCTAAGCTAGAACTTTTTATATGGTGTAGGTTAGACAACATCAAAGACAAATTTACTTACTTCTATCCAAAGCATTTAAAAACACATTCCAAAGCAGAAATTATATAATTCCAGATATGATTTCTGATGTTTCGTTTAGCATGCGTATATATTAGATTCTTATTCCAGCAATATGATTTATGTATTGTGAAAGTTCAGATACAAGAACAGACTCAATATACAATTCAATATTGTGAGCAAAAATAAAGAACATTAATACATACACTTGCATGATATGAACCAGAAGCCAATGGGAGATGTGATTTTATTGCTTGTATTCGAAGTACGTACACATAGTCTTGTAAACGTCCAAGATCCAACCCATTTTTTTTGGAGTCGCTCACCCCTATATATACCCTAAAAGAGCATCTTCCTAAGTACATATTACTTATTATACAAGCAATCATCTGCATTTTCTAACAATACACAACGGATTTCCCGTAGATTGGATAGATTGGCAATCATACAGCGGTCCTGCCAGGTTATAATCAATAGACCATTCTTCAAAAATCGGCACCTGATGTCAGTGCTCGTCTCCAATTGCCAAAAATATACTTTATTCCTTTATAGTTGGCGTGTCACGAAATCATGACATTCTTTCCTTGCTTTGGTCTTCTGCTGCTTCCAGCCGCGAAAATGAGACATGTCATGAAATCGTAACATTCTTTCCTTGCTTTGCTCTTCTGTCGCTTCCAGTCGTGAAAATGAGACATGTCGTGATATCGCGACACTTTTTCCTTTTGGCTCTTTCTCTTTGCTTTGGACCGTGAAAAAGCAACATGTCGTGATATCGTGACACTTTTCCCTCTTGGATCTTTCTCTTGCTCTTTAGCCGCAAAAATGCAACATGTCGCGATATCACGACACTTTTTGCCCTTTGCTCTTTCTCCTCACTATGAACCGCGAAACTAAGACATGTCGCGATATCGCGACACTTTTTCTCTTTTGGCCGCGACAAAGCAACATGTCGCGATATCGTGACACTTTTTCTCTTTTGGTCGTGACAAAGCAACATGTCACGATATCGTGACACTTTTTCTCTTTTGGCCACGACAAAGCAACATGTCGCGATATCGTGACACTTTTTCTCTTTTGGCCGTGACAAAGCAACATGTCGCGATATCGCGACACTTTTTCTCTTTTGGCCGCGACAAAGCAACATGTCGTGATATCGCGACACTTTTGCCACCTTGTGCCTTTTGCTGCTCTTAGCCACGAAAATGAAACATGTCACGATATCACGACACTTTTTCTCCTTGCTCCCTTTTGCTGCTCTTAGCCGCGAAAATGAAACATGTCGCGATATCACAACACTTTTTCCCTTTTGGCCGTGACAAAGCAACATGTCGCGATATCGCGACACTTTTTCCCTTTTGCTTTTCTTTTTTCTTTGAACCACGAAAATGCAACATGTCATGATATCGCGACACTTTTTCCTCCTTGTGGTGTTTTGCATTTTCTTTGATATTTAGCATATGGGCCACTTCGGTCCTCTTGGAAAATATGCAAAAAGGAGCATCAGATGTTTTTTTGTAGTTACTCACTTTTTGACTAACATTCTTGGCGCATTCCGAGGGATTTTTTGCTTGCAAAAATTTTGAACCAGACCTTTATCCATTGGGTATCGGAGTCAACAACGTAGTTGTAAAAAGAATCTTTCAGAGAAAGACAAAGAACACAGGAAAATGCACTTAGATCAAATGTGAACATTACCTCGCCAAAACTCCCTTTATACCTTAGTATCTCTATTAAAAAAAAATGTCGACTTCTGATTGGCTGCGACTGAAAATATTTTTTTTGTGTTAAGGCCGAAAAAATGGTAATATTTACAAATATTGTCTGAATATGCTTATATTATACTGTACATATAATTCCTTTTTTGCTTTTGCCTAAAAGGCTTAGCTCCTTTTTTACACACTTCTCTGATCTGGTTCCCTTCCTCTTCATATTGCAGATCCTGGCTAGCTGAGCAATTCATTTCAGGGATTAAGAAATCCAGTACCTGTTCATAATTTTCAAAAACTTTCCAGAAAATATTTTTGTCAGGTACTGAAGGCCTATATATAAGTCTAACAGTTTTAGACTTCTAAATAACATTACTTACAGGACAAAAATTAGCTCCCACTAAAGCTAACAAATCTGCATGGGTATTCTGTTCTCTAGGGATAAACTTTATATTTAGGGCCTCAAAGGCCTCTAAGATATCCCACACTTTGTTCCTATAAGCCTTCAAATAATCCTGTTTACTTATACCTTTTTTGGTGACTTGATTCACAATAAGTTCTGAATCTCCATAGATGAGTAACTATTTGATTCTCAATTTCTCAGCCTTTCTTAACCCTAAGCATAGGGCCTCATATTCTGCTACGTTGTTGGAGCAACTCCAAGTCAACTCTGTAAGAGAAAACCTTTTCCTCTCCAGTGGGAGAAATAAAAACTATTCCGACACCAGCTCCATTCTTGCACCTAGCCCCATCAAAGAAAAGCTTCCACAAATGATTCATAGAACCATCCTCTTCTAGGGAGGGTACCAATTTTCTTTTTGGTTTCTCAATAGAATAGTTTCCTATTTATTTTTCTATCATGGCATTAAAGTTCTGTAGAGAAAACTCGTCCTTAGCTTGGAGCTCTTCTAATGTTTCTTCCATCAGGTCTTCTTCTATTGTTTCTTTAGTCATCATATTTACACGATCAGTTTCACCAATCCTTTCTACATGAAACGTTGATGGTTTCTCATTAAAAATCTTGAACCTTCTACCTTTGAAAGGTATCTCCAAATGAGAATAATCTAAGGATAAGTATCCTCCTATATTTACTGTGAACTCTCTGGATAGACACATACCAAAATAGGGCTCCAAGTCTACGACTACTACCTATTGTATGACTGTCATTTGAGGCAAATTATGCAGCTGTATGGGAATATCCTTTATCACTCCTATAGTTTTTACTGGAGTACCATATAACTGTAGGACGCCTGCGCTACTCCTAGTGTACTCCATTCCCATAATATCACATACTGCTTTGGGTATCACAATGGTAGCAGCGCCTGAATCTATCATGCAGTTGTGGACAACCCATCCTTCCATTTGAAGGGATAAATAAAAGGGGGGGGCCTGTTATTACCAGTGGCAGATGTCAAGTTTGTTAGAACCATTTTTGAAGATGATGCAGTCCCACCTCCATTTTTCATTGTCCTTAGGGATTCCTGTAGGAGATTGATTTGACCCGGGATTTGAAAAGCATCATACATACTTGCCTTAGAAGGAGTCTTTTTCATTTCCTCCACTATACTGAATATAGGTGAATCAACTATCCTTTCTCTTTCTTTGGCAAAAGTTTCACATTTATTTTTGTATCCCTGGGTAGCTTCAACCCTTTGCATTTTTGTCAGCGAGGGGAAACTCAACCTTTCCCTAGCCTGTTCTTGGGTTTCATTTTCCCCTTGGGGAAAAAATTCTTTGTGTGTTTCTTGCCCTTGAATTTTGGCTGGAAACTGATATTTTCTTTCCTGAGGGAGACTTCCTTTAGGATTTTCTTTGGAAACTTCCTTGGGAGAAGGGGAAACATCCAAAGGCTGAAGCTCTTTAGGGTCTGCTTGCAGTGGTTTCTTACCTGAACTTGTCAAAACTAAAACCTGCTCTACTGTAGGCATCATGAAGTTGTGGTCCTCCTCTCTAATTATATTTACATAGTTTTTCAAATTTTCTTTACTCTTTTCAACTGCTATACTTTGTACATAATGCTGGTGTATCATACATGAACTTTTCCCATGTGGATCGTTACATGTAGTACACCAAGAGTTAGAATCAATGGGGGGCTCATCGGCCTCCACTGTCTCATTTGTATATATTGTTCTCGGTCTTACATGTCCCCTATTGCTTGATTGTGCTGCATCTCCTATTACCTGAGGGAACCTTCTTGGCGGAAAACTCCTTTCAGACTCTCTCTTTTTCATGGATGCCATTTCATTTGATAATGCCTTCATTGTATCAATTATGGTCGTGTATTGATCACTGGGGGGAGCTGATGCAAGGGGTGTGGCTAGTAATGCACAGAATGCAGGAGGTGCAGCTATAGATGGGAGGGCCTGCGTTGATGGGAGTACAGGCAGTTTAGAGATTCACGCTTGAGAAAACTTTGGTAAAATTGGCAATAGAGTTTTTGATGGATATCTTTTTGTAGCGATGAGATCAGCTTCGCCCTTTGCTGCCTCTACATAGATCCCAAGAAAAGTGGTTACACAGGATCGCCTTATTATCATACTGAGCTCTGAATAAAAAGCCCTTAGATAATAGCATATAGCTTGTTCTTTCATGGGATTTAGGCCTTGTGGTACTCTATCACGAGTTTTGGTAAACCTGATGTTGAAATCTTGGATTTCTTCTTGTGGATGCCTCTCAATGACAGTGAATTGATTCAATAATGTGAAAGGATCCGCATGTATATTGAATTCATCGACCAAACGGCCGGCTAGTACTACCTAAGAAGTAATGGATCCAGCAAGAAGCACTCTGTACCAATAGAGCATCTTTCCTTTCAAAGATATAATTAACAATCTGACCATTACATCTTCCTGAGTGATGTTATAAATAGATGCTAGCGTTGAAACATCTAAACAGTGATCATCTACTGTTTTGCCTATTCCATCAAAGGTCGGTAAGGCTTTTAATGCAGCTTGTGGAATTTGGTGGTGTGTTCCCAAGTTCAAAGGGCCAGTTTGATTCCACACAAGATGTGTTGGGGTAGGGGCGGCTGCCATGATTGCTAAAGGAGTTACAACTGCTATGGGATTAAGAAATCCAGATGCTCCTACAGCGGGTGGTAAAGAGGTGCTAATGGTGCCGGGCGGATTTGATCATGCGACTAGCACAGGGTGTGCTTTTAGGCTTTCGAGATGCAGTTTCAAAAAAATTGATAGGTTCTTCAAAGTTTCTAGCTCAAGATCTGGTTATCATATGGCTATATAACCAGAAGGTTTCTAGACAAGGTATTTATTTTATGGTCTAAATGCAACGGAGTCGCCAGGTGATTTTTCTTGAGATTTTGCAAACAAAAGGCTCTCAAGGGAAAACACCGAAACTTATACAATACTGTGGGATTGCTGGTCCCACCGGGTGTGCCAAAAACTGTTGGAACAAAATCTGCCTTCGGTTAATAGTGATGTGCCTTAGACTTTTCCAACATTGAATAGACAGATCTTGCTTGAGATCATCTATCTAGTCTCCAGAGAAGGTTGGTTCCTTTGAAGTTTTTTAGAGAAAAGGGGAAACAAGAGATAAGGGAAATATAGCCTAAGCTAGAAATTTTATATGGTGCGGAGTTAGACAACATCAAAGACAGATTTACTTACTTCTATCCAAAGCATTTAAAAACACATTCCAAAGCAGAAATTATATAATTCCAGATATGATTTCTGATGTTTCGTTTAGCATGCGTATATATTAGATTCTTATTCCAGCAATATGATTTATGTATTACGAAAGTTCAGATACAAGAACAGACTCAATCTACAATTCAATATTGTGAGCAAAAATAAAGAACATTAATACATACACTTGCACGATATGAACCAGAAGCCAATGGGAGATGTGATTTTATTGCTTGTATTCGAAGTACGTACACACAGTCTTGTAAACGTCCAAGAGCCGACCCCTTTTTTCTAGAGTCGCTCACCCCTATATATACCCTAAAAGAGTATCTTCCTAAGTACATCTTACTTATTTTACAAGCAATCATCTACAGTTTCTAACAATACACAACGGATTTCCTGCAGATTGGATAGATTGGCAATCATCCAGCGGACCTGCCAGGTTATAATCAACAGACCATTCTTCAAAAATTGGCACTGATGTCAGTGCTCGTCTCCAGTTGCCAAAAATATACTTTATTCCTTTACAACTGGCATGTCACGAAATCATGACATTCTTTCCTTGCTTTGGTCTTCTGCTGCTTCCAGCCACGAAAATGAGACATGTCACGAAATCGCGACATTCTTTCTTGCTTTGCTCTTCTGCCGCTTCCAACCACGAAAATGAGACATGTCACAATATCGCGACACTTTTTCCTTTTGGCTCTTTCTCTTTGCTTTGGATCACGAAAAAGCAACATGTCACGATATCGCTACACTTTTCCCTCTTGGCTCTTTCTCTTGCTCTTTAGCCGCAAAAATGCAACATGTCGCGATATCGCGACACTTTTTTCCCTTTGCTCTTTCTCCTCACTATGAACCACGAAACTGAGACATGTCGCGATATCGCGACACTTTTTCTCTTTTGGCTACGACAAAGCAACATGTCGCGATATCGTGACACTTTTTCTCTTTTGGCTGTGACAAAGCAACATGTCGTGATATCGTGACACTTTTTCTCTTTTGGCCGCGACAAAGCAAAATGTCACGATATCACGACACTTTTCTCTTTTGGCCGCGACAAAGCAACATGTTGCGATATCGCGACAATTTTTCTCTTTTGGCTGCGACAAAGCAACATGTCGCGATATCACGACACTTTTGCCACCTTGTGCCTTTTGCTGCTCTTAGCTGCAAAAATGAAACATGTCGTGATATCGTGACACTTTTTCTCCTTGCTCCCTTTTGCTGCTCTTAGCCACGAAAATGAAACATGTCACGATATCGCGACACTTTTTCCCTTTTGGCCGCGACAAAGCAACATGTCGCGATATCGTGACACTTTTTCCCTTTTGCTTTTCTTTTTTCTTTGAACCGCGAAAATGCAACATGTCGCGATATCGTGACACTTTTTCCTCCTTGCGGTGTTTTGCATTTTCTTTGATATTTAGCATATGGGCCACTTCGGTCCGCTTGGAAAATATGCAAAAAGGAGCATCAGATGTTTTTCTATAGTTAGTCACTTTTTGACTAACAGTTACCTCTACTTTACCTTTTGCCTATGGATGGTAAGGAGTGGTTTTGTTATGCCTAATTTTATATTGTTGCATGAGTTCCTGAATCATATTTGAAGTAAATTTAGCCTCTTGATCAGTTGTGATTTCCTTTGGAACCGTAAATCTGGTAAAAATAGATGAATACAAGAAGTTTGTGATAGTATTATATTTAGAATCACATAATACCTACACTTCACCCCACTTAGTCACATAGTTAGTGTAAACTAAGATATACCTCTTACCTGCTGACTATGAATTAATGGATCCTACAAAGTCCATACCCCATTTATCAAATGGCTCTATGTGCACATGTGGTTGGAGTGGCATTTCATCTCTGAGAGTACATCTATCCATCCTTTGACATTGGTCACATTGGCTCACATGCTTGGTTGTATCTTTGAATAGTGAAGGCTAGTAATAACCAGCCTGCAATACTTTGAATAGTGAAGGCCAGTAATAACTAGCCTACAATACTTTGAATACAATTATTTTTCCTACAAAATTACCACCACAAGGTTCATTATGGTAAGCTTTTAGTATTTATATAATCTCATTATCAACAACACATCTTATCATAAGCTGATCAAGCCCTATTTTAAATAGGCACCCATCAATACATGATAAGTCTGCACTTTTCTCAATTAAAGTTTGTTTCTCACATGGTGAAAATGCAAGGGATACTTTACCCGTGGCTAAATAATTAGCTATATCTGCGTACCATGGTATCTATTCATTAAGAGCAAAAAAATGCTCATATAGAAAATGATCTTCTATGGCTGAATGATCAGGAGGTGTCAATCTAGAAAATAAATTAGCTACCATATTATCTTTACCTGGTTTGTCTACAATTGTCACATAAAACTCCTACAGAAGTAACAACCATATGATAATCTTGCCATTGATTCTAGGTTTGTTTGTTAGGTATATTATAGTTGAATGATCAATGTGTACAAAAACTTGATAACCTATAATATAGTGGTAAAATTTATTAAGAGCATGTATGAATACAAGGAATTCCTTTTTTTGTGATAGTATAATGGAAATCAACACCTGTAATATGTTTACTAACATAGTAGATGACATAGAAATCATCACCATATTTTTCTCCCAAAACTAACCCTATCATATTATTGGATGTATATGCATATATGTGAAAGAGAATGTTCTAGTTTGGACCTCTTAGGACTCACGCTGTAATAAATTTTTCCTTCAAAGTATTAAATGCTTGTTCACATTCCTCTATCTAGACAAACTCTATATCCTTTGCAAACAATGTGCTTAGGGGTTTAGCAATTTTGCTAAATTCTGCTATAAACCTCCTATAGTAACCAGATGATCCAAGGAAACTATGAATATCCTTATGAGTTTTGGGTGTAGGCAGGTTTTAGATAACTTCTATCTTCTTCCTATCTACCTTGATCCCATCTGCAGAGATATGATGTCCTAGAACTATTCCATCCTGCACTAGCATATACAATTTATCATTACTTAGGGACAGATTGGTTTCATCATACCACTGAAGTGTTCTTTCTAAATTTTCTATGGATTCTTAATAGGTTTTACCATATACAGTGAAATCATCCATATATACCTCCATAGTTTCTCCAATAATATCAAAGAAAATGCTCAAAATTGCCCTCTAGAATATGGTAGGTGCATTGCATAAACCAAAGGGTAAAACTTGGTAAGCAAAGTTTCCCCATGGGTAAGTGAATGTGGTCTTGTATTAATCCCCTTACCCTATCTGAATATGGTTATATCTACTAAACCCATACAAGAAATAAAAGTACTTATTACCTTATAATGTGTCAAGGACCTGATCTATGAAGGGTAGGGGGAAGTGGTCTTTCTTGGTTGCTTTATTCAGCAACATGTAATCAACATAGATTCTCCAGTTGCCATTCTTCTTGGGCACCACCACCAAAGGTGATACCCACTCACTATTTAAAATTAGGTAGATGAACCCAACTATGAGGAGTTTTTGCAATTCAACTTTGAAAATATCCTTCATAGCTGGATTCATTCTTCACTGTGGTTGTCATACCAATTTTATTTCATCTTCCAGATATATTTGATGAGTACAAGTTTTAGGAGCTATTCCTCTCATGTCTGAATACTCCCAAGCAAAGGCACCCTGATATTTTACTAATGTTTTTCTTAGTTTGGTCTATTGTTCAGATGTCAACCCATCATTTACATTTAATACTCTCCCAGGTGCAACTTCTATTTGTTGAATATGGTGATCCTTACCTCCCACTAATGGCAACTTTGGAGGACAAGAGGGTTCTCCTTGAAATTTTTTTGATATCACCCTATCCTCATCACTCTCATATTCCAACTCATAAAGTGTCATGATGGATTGAATCATTGATAGTCCACTCATATTATGGTTCTCACATTCAAGTTCTCCCAATAAATCTGCAGACTGTGTAGGTGGATGGATGATCAGATTTTTTACATTTTGACCATAAAAAATGGTCATTTGCCCATTTCTACAACTTATGTAGGCATCATCTATTTCCAGCCAAGGCCTATCTAAGATGAGTGGATAACCACCCAACTCATAATTGGATTGTAACACTAAGAAATCTACTGGGTACTCCCATGCGTCCACTGTGATAGTTATATATTCCAGTATTCCTTTAGGGAGCATTGTAGACTTGTTTACCAACTGAAGGATAATTTTGGCTGGCTTTAGATTGGTTAAATTGATTTTTTGTATGGTTTCCTTGGGCATGAAATTAATGTCATCCCCCATATATACTAATATATTGGGTAAAACATAGCCCCTAATTTTCACAGTTAAAATAGGGCTTCCTGGGTCTAAATATTTTGGCTATAGGTATTTCCTAGCATAAGATCATCTAGTTGTCCTACCAAATTAATTGCATGTGCTGGTTTTCTTCCTGGTTTTCTCAGACACATCTCTCTTATGGCCTTATTTTAGATAGGAATGTCTCTGATGGCCTGCAAGAGAGGGGTTGTGATTGTCAGGTTCTTCAAATTGGAAAGAATATCAAATTTTGGTTGTATTGGCTTCTTGGGTTCGTGCAACCTTTTTGGAAAAGGTGGAACCCCCCTTCTATGTTATTTACAATTATTGATTCTTTAAGAGGTGATTCCTCTTCTACTTCTATAAAAGGTGATTCCTCTTTTTCTAACTCTATGCTTTCCTCCTCTTGTACCATAGGATATTCTTCTACACCTACCTGTCTACTTGACCTTAATTGTATGGTACTACAATCTACTTTAATATTATACATGGGGTACATATTATTCTCCATTTGGTATACTAGTTGTGGTTTATTGTTTGGATTAGAAGTAATTTATACCTGCAGTTGAGCAGGTTTAAAGTAGGGAGAGCTGACAAACTTGGCTATAGTGGGATTTGTGTAGGATGTTATGGAGTTTGGCTCTAGGTGTTCTAATTTATCAATTGTTGTCTAGACTGCTAGTATGACATCCATGGATAGGGATTATAAGGATTTTCTCATTGGGAAAATTGAGTCCAAGGTTGTTGTCCCCACCAGCCCATGTTGGGTGGCTGAACTTGACCTTGGTTCTGATAATTACTGCCCCCATAAGATGACATTCCTACTGCCATGTTGTTTCCCATAGGATATTGTTGCTAGTTTCTCCCATTAACCATGAAGTATGCTTTTGTTACTTCAGTTTCCTCTCTAGATTTTGATAACTACGTGCACAACTTAGTTTTATGATATTTTTGACACAACACACACTCTAACTTTATTTTTAGAACATTCATTTCTGGGGTATTTTTCCCTACATTTAGGATAAAAATAGGCTAGTGTTGCCTCATTTTCCTGCTTATTTTTATAAATCAGAAGGATATCCATTTGGAGTGCAAGAGATGACAACATCTCACTCTTGAGGTCTTCAAGCATATTCCCTATTTATGTTTTAGTGATAGTGGTTGATTTTTTGATATTCTTGGGGGTTAACTTACACTTTCTTCTTGAAATTTTTTGAAAGAACTATCGTATATCAAATATTTGGTGTTGATAAATACCCCCACCAGAAATAATGTTTAAGGCTTTAAGAGCTTCATTAATAATCACCTTTAAGAAGATACTTCTTAAGGACTTGTCTCCTAGTCTTGCATGGGGAGATCTCTCCAAATTAAAGCTAAATCGATCATAATACTCATCTAATGATTCTCCTTCCTTTTGTGTCATATCCAGGACTTCTTTCCTGGAATATCGTGCTTTGCCAAAGTCTTGATACTGATCTAGAAAAAGTTTTTTCATGTATTCCCATGTATTTATCTATTTATTCCTCAAAATGATGAACCAACGCAAAGTTGAATCATCAAGAGTGAAGGGAAACAACTTTAGTTTTTGAGCATTGGTTGTATAATCTACCAACCTGCATAGAACATCAAATTTGAAAAGGAACAGGTCGAGATCTTTTGTTAGAAGTCCTCTAAATATTGGAAGGTGGGCAGGGGAGATATGTTTCATCTTGTGGTCTCCTCTTACCTCTTCTATAGGGAAGTTAAAACTAGTGGATGCTTCTTTTGGTGTTTCAACCATATTGTATGCTATCAAGGTTTCTACACCTGCTGCATTCAGGGTAGCTTTTAAGGCTTCTATATTGTTTCTTTCATCCTCCAGAAGGATTACTAAATTGGTGTTTTAAATGGTCCCTTCCTCAACTACTTGCCAACATTGAAGGTTCAGTAAATCTTTCTTAGATTGAACTCTTCCTATCTCAGATCCTTCCCTAAGGTTTTGCTAGTCTATTTTAGAAGGATCCTGTGCAAACAATGGATGTTGAATCCAATGCATAGGTGGAGATGGCGGTGGAGAGGTTTAATTTTGAGGATTTGGCACAACTACTACAGAGGTTTCTAAATAAGCAATGTTTGTGTTCTTGATAAAACAACCGTTTGGTCCTCTAACTCTAGGTTGAATCATACAAAATTTAGAATGGAGTGGTTCTATAGAAAGTAACCTAAACTACTTCTAACATACTTTCTTTAGAATAGAAAATTATAGTCAGCTACTCCCAAGTAATGGTGCCAAAATATTGGGAAAAATATTGGTTAGTTTTCTATGGTATAAATCATTACATCCATTTAATTGTCAATTTGGGACAGCTCGTAAACTTGTGAGTAACTCTACATAGTATATGCATGTAATCTCCCTTTAATCAGATGAGTCCCTTAGATCCTATGGTTTGGGGGGATGTTGTTGTTTCATTGGAGTTCTTATTTATTTTCCAAACCACAAATATAATTGACATTATCAAAGAAATAATTGAAATACTTTGAAATCAAAACTGCACACTTGCTAGAAATTAACAGAAAACAGGGGAAATTAGTATTAAATTAAACTACAAAAAATAGGAAAATAAATTAATATGATAGAAAATAGGGAAAAAATGGAGGAATAATGTTGAGAGTGGGCCCACACTTCCAGTAGATTCCACCTGCGTTAAGTCATACACTGGATGCTAGTTGAGTTTGATAAAAAGACTCAAATGTATTGTATTGAAATGTGCAAGCAGGAATTTATAGAGAAAATCCAGGATCTATTTTTTAGGGGTGGCCTGCATATTTATAAGATATGTAGCCATGTTCTGTTACATTATAAAATAAAATCGATCTTTGATTTTATTGTTACAACAATACACAAGAATAAAGGAGATAAAACAAAAATATTAAACTCAAAATATATTTAGCATTTTCTGTATTAGAACAAAATACGTCTAATATTTTTCTCTGTTCGATTACATTGATTTTTATGTAATTGCTAAAAAATATATGACATATGGTCATTGACATTGTCCTTGGTCCACATCCATCACTAAAATTGCATCCGCATCCATTGCTGAAATCATCGTTCTGTTCTACTGATAAAAGGGGTTGCACTATAATTCTGCGTCAATGGAAATCAAACACCTTATTTGTAGAATATAGGAATCAGGTGCCATCTCTATTAAATATGGGAATCAGGAACCTAAAAGAAGTCGGGTGCCTTATGAGAATCAAGCGTCCAATAGTCAAACACCAAATGGGAATCGAAAATCCGATAGTTAGGTGCCAAACAGGAATAGGGCACCTAAACGAGAGTCAAGCGCCTGACTTAGTGCTTCATCACTATTTTGTTGCAAATATTTTTACCTTCAAATTTTCATCATAAATGGAAAGTGCTAGGTCCAAGTGGGACCTCAATGTAAACATGCCAAAATACTATAAAATCCATTGCATTTACACATAATCCACTCAAAAATAAATATTAGACAACATATGTAATCTAATGTTAAATACATATAAAATTTACATAAAACATATATTTATATTAAAATAAATACCGTAATAAATATGGAAATTTTGTACAAAAATGAGCGTTTTCAGGGCGCATCATCTCCTATGGATTTGACCAAGGGTCAAGGGGTATGCTTAGGATTTTAATGAAGGATTTGGGTGAATGTTGGAATTTGTGAGGATTTAATTGAGAATTTAAAATTCAATGTGCATTCCTCTTGGTATTTGGTCATGGATTATGGTATGATTAGGACCTAATGGAGGGCTTAATGGAGGGTTAGGATAGGAAAATAGAGGTTGGGAGAAATTCAAGGTGGATTTGAATGATTATGAATGCTAACAATGGATTAGAAGAATTAAACAAAGTAGGGGGAAATTAGAAGATGATTAAAAGGAATTGATGAATTAGGGAAATTAATAATATTAATGAAAAAAATGGAAGACTAAATAAATTTGAGTAGAATTTGGTGAATTTATCAAAATTAATGGCAATTATAGGTGGATTTAATGAATTAGCAATGATTTTAGAATGAATTTAGGGGTTTGGAGGATTTTGGGGAATTTTGGAGTGGATTTGTGGTAGTTTGATGGCCTTTGATGAATTGAAGGGAATTGGCTTGGGTAGTGATAAAATTGGTTAATTTTTGGTGTTTATAGATACCTCTTTTTATATCTTGTTGTATGAAACACAACACGATGCAAAAACAAGAGACACTTGGTTCATTGGATGAACGCATTTTGTTTGTTGTCCCAACAAAAAGGAAGTGAAAATGCATGTGTGGCTTTTTCAAAATTTTGCAAGTTTTTGGTCTACCCCCTCAAACGATGAATGGATGGAAGAAAAAAGCGATAACCATGAGCTAATTTAACAAAAATGTGGAAGGAAAAATAGGCCAATGATAGTATGTGGGATGGAAATGATAAAATTAAAGATGAAATTATGAATTTGGGTGATTGGATGTGTAGACACAAAATACTAGCCACTTGTATTCCACACATCATCCAATCACATTCGTTTATTATTTATTTATATATATATGTATATTTATTTATATTTATATTTAAATATAAATATTATATATATATATATATATATTTTGGTATTGATAAAAAAAGGGGTTGAAGGGCCTCGACCCTTTACACAAAGCTCAAAAGATATACACGAAAAAAAAAAGATAAGATCATGCAAATTCAAGATAGCCCTATCTTAGTAAAACAAAAAAACCTGGGCTAAACCTGTTGATGGAGAAGCTGAAATAATATTCCTCCCGCTATCCTTCTATTTAACATAGTTGATGTAGTGCTCAATGCTTTACATAAATGATAAAGAAACTGCTGACAATAATGTAATTTAGTGTGCTCAAATCCCAATAAGTATTCTACTTTGCTTTGCCCTCTTTATCTGCTAGATTCATTATCAATTCTTATAATATATTCCAACTCCATGGGGAATATTTTATATATTATGTTTATATATTTATATAAATATAGATATATTTATATATGAATAAATCACAACCATTCATCATGAATTAATATTAACCATACATTTGACTTGATCTGTGTCACATTCCAAAGATATAATCCTATCCCTTCATCATGTTTTAATATTGACTACCTGTTGGTGTCGTTGAAACCCTAGTATGTTGAAATGCAAGTTATAAAATGTCACTCATTCTCATGAATGAGATTAAGAAGTTATTTGATATGTGGAGCGGTGAAGTAATTCAAGAATATTTTGATCTATTAAAGTTGAGAGCCCTTGCATCCATACCCATCTAAAACCCTAACACCTTAGTATTATCCTTTCCCCTCGCCACCTTTGTACCCTTCATTTATGTCATCACATCCCCTATGAACTAGATCTGGTTCTGTAGTTCCCTCTATAGAAATCCTTGAATGCTATCGAGAATTCATTGAACGTTGTTGAGCATTTAAGGAATATTGTGAGGCATTCACTGCCATTACCAAATGCTCCAGGGCATTTCTCAACCTTTCAATATATCACCGATAAACCCTCAAACGCTTTAGGGTGTTCATACGACATCAAATCGTAGAAGCAAGAGCATGAATCAGACAAATAAAATATTCTAAGAAAAGGTAAAATATTTTATTGTTTTACATATTATGTTTTTATATTTGCTTGTATTTCATTATTTACAGCACTAAAGTTGATAGGTTTTCTTTATAGAGGGTCTCACACAGTGAAGCCCTCATATTAGATTATGATTAAGTATGCAATGGGAGATAACAATCACAAGATGCATAATAATATGAAAGAAAGTAAATCTATGAGATGACTGAAATATGCTATAAATAGAAATGATGAAAATGAATACAATGTAGCTATGGAGGAAATGGACACTCCATGAACAAAGCTACTAGACTACATTGCACCCATCACCAATATATGGTGATCTACACAGCACTATGCTACTACCTACGAATATGCTTTGAGCTTCTATATTGCTTGTTACAATGAGGCCATTTTTATATAGGAAGATAGGTTCCTTGGCCAACACTCTACCTAGTTGTGCAAGGGATACCTTGCACATATATAGCTTGCACATTGACACTTGTGCATTTATTACATTGCATGAAGTAACTAGATAACTTCCCTCTAAAGTAATCTAATGTCCTAAGTATGTACCTAGGAAGGTACATTTACATGACCCAAATGATGTAATATAATCTATTTCTAACACCCCCTATATTACATTATTTGGGTATTGAAGACTTTAGTCTTCAATGTGGATCTTCTTCCATTGGATGATCTTTGGCTTGTTTAGGTTCATTATCTTCTTCTTCTTGTGAGCAATCTTGATCTAGTTCTTTTTTTGCTACTTCAGTCTTCATGTCATGGCCTCTCATATTTTTCAATTCTTTGTTCCTTGATGTCAAGCATCTTTGATGGACCATTGCTCTCATGATGTTGCATGTCTTGAGTGGATCAGAATAGACCCATCTTCTTTCTTTTGAACCTGTGTAAAACCTATTTCTCTGTCCTTCATATGTATTAAACTTGAGCTCATTGTTAGTAGATCCATCTGAAATAAGTTTGTGAAGGTAATAGTCTATTCTATGTAGTAATATTTCTTCATAGCTCTTATAGTACCTGTATTTGTAATAGCAAGAGAAATATGAGTGATTTATCCCATTACAATATTTGCATGGATGGAAACTCCAACAATTAACCTTTTCATGACCATATTGATTGCAATAGGTGCACAGTAGTGATGATCTGATAGTTTTGTAGTCTATTTTGGGAACATCATGTTTGTCTATTTCTTTGATAAGACCTTCTAACCATATGTGCACAATTGAAGCTATTCCATATTTTCCTTTTTGTATGATATCAATATTTTCCTTTTTTGAGTTTTCTTTTTCATCAGTCTCACTAGAAGAGTCTTCCTTTTCATAACTATTAATTTCAGAACTTATTTCACATCTTATTGGTTCTTCCTTTTCTTTGGTTTTTTCATCATTGTAATCCATTGAATTTTCAATCAAGATTTTAATCCATATTGGTATTTTCTTCATTCCACTTCTAAGAGTATTGCTTAGCATGCTAGTGGTCATTTGTATTACCCTTTTAGAGTGAAAAATGCCTGTATTCTTAGGGATGGAGTCTTACTCGTAGTCTACCTTATGACTCCCTATATTAGGATATATGATCCCTAATTGAAGTATATAAGATTTATTTGATAAAACATTTATTAATCCTTAGGTTTGTAGGCTTCCTTATGTCTCCCTAGTAATGAGAGTATATACACCTAATGGAATTTTAGGTTTTGTAGAAAGCTTATATCTTCCCAATTATATAGAACTTGATAATATTTGGTAGATGCTATTATTATCAAGTTTTGTAGAATGCCTTATGACTCCCTAGTGATTTTGGAATATGATATAGTGCTCTTGTAAAATGTAGTTCAATTTTTTGGTTGATTTTGTAAAGTTTTGTAAATATCAAAAATCAACTTTTCTAACACCTTATTACTCCTATTGAACTAAGCACTTTTCCAATTTTGAAGAGGTTTTAATGTTGGATTTATTTTGTCCCTTTTGAAAAATTTTGAGACAAGAATATTATAAATTTCCAACCTTAGAAAAAACCTTAATAACCTCTTTTAATATCCCTTAGGATTTGATTTTAGTGTTTCTAATTTTCAATAACCTAATTTGGTGTTGTAATCCTTATAGCTCCCAAATATAGAAAATTAGAACACAATAATATTTGCAAATATTATAAATTTGATTTTTCCAATAGTAACCCTTATTTCTCCTAGGTTTATTTTGCAAATATTATTTTGATTTGTTATATTTCACCCTTTGATTTTTTCTTTCAATATTGATATTTTCTCTAGGCTTTGACCTTAGTTTACAATCCTTATATCTCCCTAAGAATGAAAGCAATATTAAATAAGGGTTATTTCTTACCTTTCAACGTTGTATTACCACAATGTTCGACACCTTTTTTGGCTGTATATGACAACAATGTACTGTTCTCCTTTGGCACTAAAAATACTGTCCAAGCTTTGGAATCTCCTTACCTTCAATGCATGAATGTTGGTGCTTCAAACTATGGGGTCTTTGACCTCCCTTGACTAGATATTTTAATGCTCTCTTCTCCTTGCTTCCATGTTGCACTTTGGCTTGCCTTGACTGTGCTATGAATGCGAACTCCTTGGACTTGGGCACATTTTTATGAAGGAGGAATCTTGGACCTTGTGACAAGTGTCACAATCATTTCTTATGAGCACTTGAGAGAAGTAGAGATACCTCTTACCACTTGTAAACATTCTATCAGATCTGAAAGGAATGTTATGTTCTAAGATGAGCACTCATTCTTTTCCATTCCAAGTGTCTCTTTTCTTTCTAACATTCCAACCTCCTTTGTGTAATGCTCCTTGGTCAATCTTGTAACATATGGGTGCTTGTGTGAGAGATGTTAGGGTTATCTTTAGATAACAAGTGTCATCACCTCCTTGTGCATGAGTCTTCTATGTAATGCCCTCTCAACGTGCCTTGGCAAAGCTTCTTATTAGCAATGTGCCTTGGCCAATTCTTTCTTTGTTGTGAATGTTCGATGAGGTGGTTCCAACTAATGCTTTTGGAGGATTTTGAGTAGCTTTTGGTGGAGCTTTGGTGGTGCCTTGGTGGAGCTCGGTGGTGCCTTGGTGGATCTTTGGTGGTGCCTTGATGGAGCTCCTTGGATGTACATGGATTGCTATGATTTCCCTCATTTTTAACTTATTTTGTATGCTCCTTTGTAGATGAGATTACCTTGGATGTAATGCTCTTTCTTTACTTTGTATTGTGTCTTCTTTTCTTGCAGGTTCGACCATCCAAAATGGAGGAATTATGAGCCTTTTGAGAGTCTCCTTTGCTACGCTCAGAGTGTGCTAGTGTCCAGCTATTTTAACCTTGTATAATGTGCCTTTGTGGCACCTCAAACTTTGCCTTATCACCTACGTAAAACAACTTAGAATGGTGCAATAATATGTAATATTTTTGCGATATAAAAACACCCCTTTTGCACCTTTTTTCATTCTTGATTTTATGAATTTATCTCCGATTTTTGGAGCTCTTCTAAATATGAAACTCTCATTTTTGTTGGTTTTATGAACCCAAATTATAACCACTTTTGTAGATGCAATATAGCACTTATAGTGCTTTGAATCTGAGACTCACCAAGTCTCAATTTGAGGTAATCCTTTGCTGATTTTCTATGGCTATTTTATTCTCCAAAACTTGGAGGATTGAGCTATTTTTGGTGGATTCCTTTGGCCACTAAAATTTGCATATTTTGGTGCACTAATGGTGTTTTTAGACACTTGATGCTAATATGATTTTGTGCCTTTCTCAAGAACACAAACACTAAGCTTTTTGAGAGTAATATAGTAGTGCAAATGAACCCACTAATATTTCACTTTTAATGCACTAAAAATCACACCTTATCACTCCAATAAACTCTCAAAATAACTTATCTAGAACTAATCAAGAATAATCTGAAATGAATCTTCAAGAGTTATTCTTCAATTTCACTACAAACAAAGTTGTAGGAACTAGTCTTCTTTTTATTTCCAAAGTAGATATTTGGTAGTTGATAGATAGTTGTAATTTTGTAATCTAATCAACTCCAAAGCTAATGTGCAAATCAACCTTAAAAGGAACTTTTCCCTTTTGCACTTTTGAATACTGTAATTCAATTTTTCTCTTTTGCAACTCTAATCCAAATTAAGGTGCTTTAACAAATATGATAAGTAATCCAATTAATGAATCTACTTGCACCAATAGTTTCTTACCTTTTTGAAAGCTTTTGTAGCTCTTTTGTAGAGTATGTAGATCTTGGTGTCTAAGATCACCAAGTTGCTACTTTGAGTAGGATCTTGTTGCTTAGTTTCTTCTTCACCAAAAAGTGGTCTCAAAATTTCTTTTACGAGCCTAGGTTTTGATGATTTGATCCTTTAAGAAATCTTCTCCTTTTGCTATAGATTTGGAGAAGTCTTTGTCTCTAAAATGGTGCCTTCTTGCTATGAGAGGTAATCTTCAAATATCTTGGATTTGGTAGGCTTCTCCCATATTCAAGTCTTCTTGTCAAATTCTAACTTCAAGCAGGATCTTCTTCTCAAGATTCTGAATGTCTTGAGGTCTTCTAATATTTGGCACTCCTTGCCAAATTCTTCTTCTTATTTTGGGCTTGTTGTCGGATGGCAATAATTGTCCCAAATATTCTTCTCAATATTCTGAATATCTTGAGGTCTTCTGATATTTGGCACTCCTTACCAAATTATTCTTCTTATTTTGGGCTTGTTGTCGGATGGTGATAATTGTCCCAAATATTTCACTATCTTCTGTAGTGAATTTCTCCAATGAGTTCTCCTTTGATGATTTCTTTAGTAAGGCTCTCCAAGCCTTTTACTGGATGCTCATTGAGACCTCCCCAAGGTCTTTGATCTTGTAGCTTCTTTTGGTCTTCCTTGAGACCTTTTCTTCAACATTTTGCTCCTGGAAGTGTTGGTGGTGAGATCTTCTTCTAGATCTCTAATTCTACTGCTTCTAGATTTGAGCAAGACTCTCCTAGTCCTTTACATTCTTCCAAGACTAGAACTTATTCAATGAGATATTCTCCTAATATCTTTACCTTCAATTTTGCTTTAGGTGCTGGATTAATTTTGAAGAAGATACTCTTCCTAAATTTCTTGTAGGAAGTTTCCCAACTCACTGAATCTCCTTTCCCTGCAACAAAGTATTAGTACTGAAATATTAATCTGCTTCTGAATTAGATACTCTCTTCTAGATTCTTCTTCAGGATCAAGGCTTCTATGGCTTTTTTTTAGTATCAAGGCTTTTGTGGCCTTTTATTTAGTTGCTTTAGTTTCAAGGCTTCTATGGCCTTTTATTCAGTATCAAGGCTTTTATGGCCTTTTCTTTTGGGACAAGGCTTCTATGGAATTTTCTTCAATATCAAGGCTTCTATGGCCTTTTCTTCTAGATCAAGGCTTCTATGGCCTTTTCTTCTTTTGTGAAGTTCTCAATCTAGCAATGGAGATCTCCAATATCCTAACTTCACCATGAATCTTCTCCATAAGTCTTCTTTCATAGTATTATTTTCTTGCACAAGGAACTAATATCTTCACTATGAAGCCATACCAAAATTTGGGCAAAAAAATTGAAGTCTCCTAGATTTCTATTGTAGGAGGTGTCCCAATCATGTAAGAATTAATTTTTTGCAACAAAAGAAACTTTGGGTAATAGTTAACAAATTCTAGATATCCTAAATGATCTTCACTAGTTGATTTGTCAATCTAGTGGATTGAATGTTGAGTCCTAGTCTTCATGAGTTTTTCTTGCAACTATGTGGAAATACTCTAGCCAAATGTAATCTCAATATTTTTGGAACTAATATTTCTTTCAGTCCTCACTTGTGGCTCTCCCTAATTCTACCACCTAGACTCTTCTGAGAGTTTTTTATAGTGGTTGGTCCAACAACACGTCAGGTTGATAAAAAAATTAGGCTCAATGATAATGGTGGTTTTCCTATTTATCTACCATGGCTCTGATACCACTATTAGATTTTGATACAGTATGCAATGGGAGATAACAATCACAAGATGTAGAATAATATGAAAGAAAGTAAATCTATGAGATGAATGAAATATGCTATAAATAGAAATGATGGAAATGGATACAATGTAGCTATGGAGGAAATGGATACTCCATGAACAAAGCTACTGGACTACATTGCACCCATCACCAATATATGGTGATATACATAGCACTATGCTACTACCTATGAATATGCTTTGAGCTTCTATATTTTGCTTGTTACAATGAGGCCCTTTTATATAGGAAGATAGGTTCCTTGGCCAACACTCTACCTAGCTGTGCAAGGGATACCTTGCACATATACAACTTGCACATTGACACTTGTGCATTTATTACATTGCATGAAGTAACTAGATAACTTCCCTCTAAAGTAATCTAATGTCCTAAGTATGTACCTAGGAAGGTACATTTACATGACCCAAATGATGTAATATAATATATTTTGAACACCTCACATATGCTATTGATCTCTTGGTGTTGTTTATATGTTTGCAGGCACATGAACTATATTCTTTATGACTGTTGTAGCTCAGGTGGTTCATAGGGATAATCAAGCCCACTTACAACTTGTTTGGAGCAAAGGACGATGAAGAAGACACCATATATTATTTTGTAAACAAGGGTTTTTAAAACCCTTGTATTGTAACTATTGTATCAATATACACTATATTGTAATATTGGAGATCAAAGCTCCCCCCACATTAAATAAAATATGTCTATTCATTGTGCAATATATTTTGTGTGTTGATTTTGTTATTGCTATATTTGGTGTTGTCAATTTTTGCTTTACAAAATGGTGATCATGGTGGGACCCCAAAGGGTTTCTTATTTTAAATACCTTATCAATATGATTTATGTTTTCTATTATTATTGTAGGTTTTCAAATATTTGATCATGTGAAAATCACAAAAATATTATGGAAGTAACAAAATTCGATCTGTGGTCACGTGGATGCCCTACAATATTTTAGGGATTCCCTACCACATCTAGGAGACTTTGCATCATTTCCAGGAGAGTTGGGAATAAAATAACATAGGCTTACTGGTAAGTCTGGATAAAACCCCACCTCCAATTTTTTGCTTTTTAAAGAGATTGAAAAAAGAAAATATCTACTTTCTATTTAAAAAGCAACATATTTTGAATCTTAGGAATTTACAAATATTACTTCATATAGTTTGCACATAGGATATATCTACATTTTTTCATCCATGTTAGTTGCATTCATCACATTAAATTTAACTTTATGTTGTTTTGTGGTGTATTTGCTCTAAGTGATGTTTTTAATAATATAAAAAGGCATAAATAGTTGCAATTTAGGCTAAAGACTCTTGCTTCTTAATTTTTCAAACTAGAACAAGTTATTAGTACTTGAGCTTACCCCCACTATTGGAATCACTTGATGATTCAAAGTGGAAGAACTAGGATAACCCTCCATTGTTGGAATCACTTGATGATTCAAGGTGGATCTTAAGAGGTGTACCCTAGGTTCTTTTAGGGTACTTGGTATTGGTATTCTTGGTCAATAACTTGGCTAATCAAAAGAGAGTTTTTTGTCACTGTTTACACACTACAGATAATAAAAACTTTAAAAGGAATCACACATGATTGCACACCACTTTAAACATCAATGAGTTGGACTTCATCCCCAACCATTTATCAAGACCAGCAATGATGGGTTTCATATCCATCCACTATCTTTCCCCGTAGACACCTTAGCAATCCATGAGTGATTTTTTGGATTTCATCACCAAAAAATCCTCATTTGCCATCCACCTTAGAAATTCACTCTGCATAGTAGTCTAGTTTTAGGCATACATCAAAACACAAACTAATTTTCTTGTAGAATATAGGATTAAATTGTTTGTTTGATTATGTGTGCTTTTAATTTCCATTTTAACCTTTTCACACACATGACCCACATTCACTACCCTAGTCGGCTCATTAGTCTATGGTTTCAACTCAAATCCAAGCCAAAATCATGAGTCAAACATCCATCAACCAACCCACTTTATACATTGAGTTCCCCACATCTTCTCCAATCACTTCGATGGCTAACCCATCTAGCCCAACATAGACAAGTAATTTTGATTTATCAATTGGATCCTCACACACAATATTCACTTTGAATGCTGATGTGATGCACAAAGCCATGCACACCTCCATACCAAAAAATGAGTTTTCTACACCAACCGACCATCACATCACATACATAGACATGAATAAATTTTGAGCTTACCTAAGACCAATAAATCATATCTTAGAACAAATTCACATCCCATATAGTTAGGTTCCTCCTTCTTAGCTATAACCTATCCATTCACACCTTAATATCTTCAGCCAAGACTACATCAATCCTCTTTTTGAGGTATCATCCACACCTTCACATCACATGTCTCCACCACAACATAGTCAAATACCTTCCATTCCATCTACCCACACTACCACCTATACCAATCCACTCTATGAAGCACATGTAAATGCAACTTCACACATTTCATCTACCATGCCATCTATGACTTCCAATTCAGTTGCAATTCCCTTTGCAACTTGCCCTCCACCAACATTCGCCAACATTGCAAACAACTACACTTCACCCACAT
This sequence comes from Wollemia nobilis, assembly GCA_028583015.1. NCBI lineage: Eukaryota > Viridiplantae > Streptophyta > Pinopsida > Araucariales > Araucariaceae > Wollemia > Wollemia nobilis. The sequence continues at coordinate 4,865,247 of JAQPPZ010017121.1, forward strand.
CCACTTCCATCACACCACCACAATATGCTTTAGAAATTTCCACACAACAAGCATGGCAACACCTCAATAAATTTTTCATGGGCTAGCAAGATGCTCATTCTTATCCCTAACAACAAACACACATAGCATATTTTAAACCCTAAGCCAACACACCTTCACCTCAAATCCATCTTGGGTATCACAACCTTCTCAGGTTGCTATTCCCACACCCTTATTCACTCATATAAACCCCACTTCCACAACCCAACATATTCACATTCCTCAAACTCCATCATCACTCCATCAACATCAATCATTCCATCACTAAGTCCAAAAAAATTCTCAACATCACCAAACACCCTTCAATCCATATGAATATCAACACCATATTCCATCTCAACAGTACCTCAATCCATACACTCCACCTTCACACAATCATCAAATAATTTAGGGTTTTAACACACATGTGGAAGACCCTAAAATCTGAGAAATGCAATAATAGATTGATAGCTTGATTCGACATACTCTTGGTATGATGTACCAAAAGCCTACCTTAAGATAGCTATTCAATAAACCTATCCATTTTTTGGTACCATCATCGCCATATCCGGTAGACTTCACAGTACCAAAATTTAAAAAATTTAAAGGGACTAAGGACCCTCGAGAGCACATCAATACATTTATCCACTCATATTTTTGAATTCAATATCAAGATGCTTTGATGCTCCAAACCTTTCCTCAGACATTGGGGAGAGATGCTCAATATTGGTATAATAATTTAGCTCACCATAACATGTTCACATTTAAACAATTGATAGATCAATGTTTACAGAGGTTTTCCCTCAATGTTCGCAAGAAAACCACATTGAATGACTTGTACAACCTTAGATAATTTGAAGAAGAGTTAGTTTATGTTTTTGGTAACTATTGGAGGACTATTATCACCAAGTTTCCATTCTCCCTACCAATGGAAGAACTAACCCGAATGATCACAAGGAGTTGCTTAAAACTCATATCCTTGTTATTATAATTACAATAATACAAAATATTTGATGAAGCTCTCACCCAGGATCATGTGATTGAAGAGATAAAAATCTAAGAGGGTGAGATAAAGCCTAAGAAAAAGGAATGGCAAAATAAGGGCCAATCAAAAGGAAGTCATTTTGTCCAACCAAAACCAAATCAAGTAAATCAAGTGGTCCTAAGTTAGCCAACAATGACTCAACAACAACAACAACCAATGCAAAAACAACCACAATAAATCAATTATCAAACGATTCCCCCACCTTAGCAACTTCATAACATAGTGTCAACTATGGAAAATATCCAACGGTTATAATCCACTTGACAAGAGCACATCTTCACACCATTTCCTAAATAATACACCTCCTTTTTTTGTAGGTTGTATGAAACCAACACTATTACCTTACCCAAAATCATACCAGAAGATCAAGTTAAATGAGACAAGGGCTAAAAGGAGCACTTATTTTGTCCTTTCCATCAATACAAAGGACATGACATTAACAATTGTTGGTTATTTAAACATGTGGTGTAATATTTGATAGAGTTAGAGGCCATCAAGTTTGATAGTCCTTTGGCCCAAAAAAAACCAAAACCTTGGTATATACCAAACACCACTTATCATAAGGAACAACAAAAAGCAACAGAGGGGTCAAACATCATGAATCCTCATAACCAAGTTAACCACATACAATAATATCAAGGTTTTATGGGGCTATTCACATAGTCACCCATGGTCAAAGAAGCACCAATAGACAAAATGAACAATAATAGGCAGTTCAACCTCCTTCATCACCTCAAGCAAGTATGTCTCCACAACTTGCCAATTCATCATCACCCATCCATTTTCCTCTAATTCATCCCAACCCATTCACATTCCAATCCATCCATATGAATCCACTCATCTTCCAAATCATCCAAAATGAACCATCATCTCAATGAGTAGTTGGCTGACAACCAACCTCAAAATGGATTCAGTCAAATTATCTATAAATGAGCTAATACAATAGTATCCCCCACATCGTAAGGCATTAATGGAAATTTTGAAATCCATTGAAATCCAATCCAAAGACACTAATGCCTTCAAAAATTTATGGGGAGTATTCACATGTGCATGAAGCCTTCCATCACATTCTATTACTTTGAAATTAAATCAATGTCATCAGAAGCGGTGGACCCTCCATTATATATTTTGGCTCAGGTTGATAGGAAGCCATTTAAATGAGTGTTAATTTATACCGGTTCCTCCATCAACATCATCACCAAATACACACTTCAATATATCAATCTTCCACCATCACACATAACCAAATCCACATTCACCCTAAGAGCATTCAATGATGCTCTTTATTTTGTAGTTGACACTATGATTTTACCCATAGAAGTGGGGGTAAAAAAGTTGCACACCATGTTACACAACCTATAGGGATATATAGATTATAATGTACTCCTTGGATATCCCTAGATTATGGATATGAAATGTGTCCCTTCTATTCTACATCAATATTTAAAATATGTACATGAGGGATAGGTTCATACCAGTGAATATCATACTGTTTAAGTATTATAATTTCATTTCAAATCCCTAAAAACCTACACTTCCATCAACTTGCCTATTACCAACACCATAAACCACACCATCCACCACTTATTCATCCAAGGCTCCCATTCTTGAGGAGCTACCCATCACTACCCCACATCAAGCTTCCACTTATACATCCCACCCTCATCACAATTAGATATATATACATGTGGTCAAACCCAAGCCACACCATCCACATCATCAACATCAACATCCATTACCACACCATCCACATCATCAACATCAACATCCACTACCATTCCATCCACATAATAAAAATCAACATCCATTACCTCAGCATCATCAACCATCCATCAAACCCTTCAATTGAATCCTTCTTCATCTCCATCCGTTGATGTCTCACAATTTGACTTAACGAATTGTGAGATGCCATTACAACACACATCCCTCCCATTACTTGAGCCACAAGCCATCCATGAGCCTTCCACGTCCACATTCATTCCATCCACATCATCCACATCCTCACAAGTTGTGGTCCACCTCACCAATATTTATATTAGTGAATACATGGTCCAAGAAATCACAGATACACTGCTAAGTGTCCAAAATTCTAAGGATTACGATCACCCACGTGACCTACCTTTATCTATAGGAGTGGTGTACACAATGGGTTTAGCACCTAATAGGATAAATTTCATATATGGGGGGTCAATTACTTGTTTGATTTTCCTCCCCTAGATGAATCTAAACAACCAACCCTTGCCAATATAGAACACATATTTGGTTTTCCATCCTGATACTTTCATCGAATCGATTGGCAAGGATATGACCTAGTATGACATGAACGAGGTATGCACGATAATATCGAGAATCCATATTGAGAAGTGCATGACCATTTAGATTTAGGATATAATTATCATCCCACCATTTTCTCTTTTGAACAAGCTTTCCAAAGCCTTCATTTAGGTTCAGAAGAAGAAACCACCTATAATGATGACTTGGAGGATTTCTATGAAGAATATGATATCATGTTGATAGCTTCTAATGAATCAAAATAGGAATCAAATCCAATCATTCCATTCACTGAATAGGATGAGCATTATCTCAAAATTTTCCCCATCCACCAGTCCATTTTCTATTTGCATCTTCCAAGGGAGCAAGCTGAACCAACTGATGAACCACCACCTCCACTTCATTGATCCACCTCATTGGAACATTTTGTAACATATGTACATAATTCAAAAAAAAAAATCAAAAATACACAAAACCACAAAAAAAACAATTTTTTTTGCATTGCAGATGAATGGCTTTTGTCATTTTCATTTACAAGTGTTGCTTGCTACTATTCAAGTTCCCAAGGTTCTTTCACCGATTTCAGCATATAGGACCAAACCACCCTTTGCATTTCCAAAAACCTTTTACCACTAGGTTAACTTGAATTTTGTTGACTTATTTACCCCTTTGTAATCCATAGTATCTAGAAAAACAAATTCCAATTGACATTAGCCTTATTAATATGGAATATATTTCATTGCCACCATCATTTTTCAAATTTGTCCTTTCTACGGAATTCTTAAGAGCTTCTGCTACTTACATTCCGCCTCCACCTTCACCTTCACCTTCACCCTCAGATTTTGATGTTTTTTGGGTAGACATAGAAGAGACTAAGTCAAAAGAGTTTGATAATGCTATTGATGACATTCATCTAATCCCAATGCCCCATCAACTTGAGGAAGGTTCACACATGGTCATTGAAGATACTATTGATGTGAAACTTAGCACATATGCGAACAATCCATACATAATTAAACATGGAAAAATTTTATCCACTGATGAACAATATTAATTGATAGCTCTCCTCAAGGACATATTTTTTGGTGTGCATAAAACTACAAGAAAAATGAGTGAATAGTTTGACCCAACTATTCAAAGCAGCTATATGATTGCTTAGGATAATTGGAAGGCCTTACCAACCAGTCAATATGGTTGAAATGCCTTCCCAACAACTCTAGATGGTTGAGAAGCCTTCACAACCTCTCTGGATGATTGGTGAGTGCCCTGATGACCGATGCGATCGATCAATAACTTGATGAGGCGGTTACCAGGGTAAAAACTATAAATAGGGTATTTTGGGGCCCATTTTGCAAATACACATAGTGAGAGTGGTTGATGAATGATATGGTGGGAGAGCATGCGAGAGTGGACGAAGGAGGGTGAGCAACAATGGTAAGTAGAGTGTGGTCTTGTTTTTAGGTAGTTTTTTTGTTATGTTTTTTTTGTTTATTTGTTGTTTGCTTATTTTTTTGGGATTAAATGAAATTAAACTACCTTTGGTTAGGATTGAAGATCACATGTGAGTGGATTGGGGATAAAATGGATGCAAATTGAGCATGTGGTGAGTGATTTATGGATTTGGATTTTATGATCACCTTAGTATTTTATTAGTATTTTTTTGGAACTAGATAAAAGGTCAAGCATAGAAGGCTTTTAGGTGAATGATGTTAATGGGCTTAGGCTCCTTAACGTCCTCAAGGTTAGCAAGCTTGTAGAATCCTGTACCAAAATTTTGTTTAACAATAAATGGAACAAGCCAGTTGGTAGTAAATTATCACATAGAGGGAGAGGAAGATGGGAAGTTTTTTGGTTTTCCTTAAGGACTAGTGAATAACACAAGCTTATACTAAGAGGGAGGGTGAATAGTATAAGATAAAATTTTTTACTTTTCTTTCCAAAGCAGTGTTATCCAATATTATCAATAGCAATAATGAATCAATGCATAGATCATCACACACATAAGAGATATATTTAACATGGTTCACCCAATGTGGGCTACGTCCACAAAGAAAATATTTCTTATAAATTTTCTCAACAAATATCTTGGGAACCAAATTCCTATTACAATATTTATGGGTACCAACCCAAAGGAGACACCAATCCCCTATGCTCTAGTTTGTGGACCTCTATCCATAGGAGACACCAATCCCCTTTGCTCTGGTTCATGGACCTCTATCCACAAGAGACACCAATCCCTTTTGCTCTGGTTCATGGACCTCTATCCACGAGAGACACAAATCCTCTTTGCTTTGGTTTGTGGACCTTTATCTATAGGAGACACCAATCCCCTTTGCTCTAATTCATGGACCTCTATCCATAGGAGACACCAATTCTATTTGCTTTGGTTCATGGATCTCTATCCATAGGAGACACCAATCCCCTTTGCTCTGGTTCATGGACCTCTATCCATAGGAGACACCAATCCCATTTGATCTAATCTACTCCAAACCTTTACACAAGGCTTGCTCAAATCTATTCCAAGCCTACATAAAATGTTTTCTCAAATCTATTGCAAAACCTGCTTTCAACTCTTCTCAAATCTAATTCAAGACTACATACAAGGCTTGATTATATTTTCTCACCAAAATCTGCTCAACCTGCTCAAAGCCTACTCAAAATGTTTGCTTAAATTTTCTCCAAGCCTACTCACAAGGCTTGCTCAAATCTGCTCACATAACTACTCAAATCTACTCCAAGACTTCTCACAAGGCTTGCTCAAATCTTCTCACAATCACAACTCAAATTTGCTCAATAGAACCTGCTCAAATCTACCTCAAACCTGCTCAACTCTACCTCAAACCTGCTCATAAAACTTTCTCAATCCAACTCACAAAACCTGCTCAAACATTCCCAATTCTTGCATAGAAACCATTGCATATATCTTTCCCAAAAGTGCTTTCTTTGACTAAAGTAATTCATACATATTCTACTTAGAATTATTTTTCTTCATGAACACATATAGAATGATATGAATTACAAACAATCAATGTGTTCTTCTCACATTCATTAAGTATGTCGCTTTCACATGTCTCACATTTATTTGCATTCACAAGATAACTCTAGTCTAGGACTTGATAATTGACCTTCTTATATACTCCCAAATCCAATTAAACCAATACATAAATTTTCTTCATAAAACTGGTCTATAACCCTTGTAAATTTGCTCTCAATATCAATCACAATAATGCACAATTTTTTTTCACAAAAAATGGTCTATAACCCTTGTAAAATTTCACTCAAAGAAATGCATAATTATGTTCTCAACCATAATTTGTTCCCAATATAATTCAATACTCATGCACAACTTGTTCTCAAACCCTAGCTCATATATTTCTAGTTTCAATCAAAGCAATGCACAATTACTCTCAACTTCAATCAATCACTAATGCACATCAAATCAATCCTTATACCTCCAACCATATTTCAACAAAATATTTTCCTCAAACAAAACCACCTTGAGAAGGGATTAAATCACCATACCTCTAAAAAATGCCTTGATAAGGATGTGCTTCTATGAATTTTCCAAACCTGTCTTTAACAAATAACTTTTCTTTCTTTTGCTAATTCAAAACAATTTAGCACTTCTCCCTTTTTAATGTCAAATCATATACTCAAAATTCCTTATTAAAATATAAGCAATAAAATTTCAATCAATATCCAAGTAACCTTTTATCCCTTCTTTTATAATATTCAAAATACAAAATTGAAATACCAAAGATACATCTTATTTCTCCAACTTTAAAACTTACACCATACAATTTTATAATACTAAAAAATACACCTTATTTCTCCAACTTTGAAACATAAAATATAATTTTAATATAATAAAAAACTCCAATTTAAATCATACAATACACGCATCGTAGGGTGCTTACTGGTGAGCAACTTATGAAGCGTGGTTTTCATGGCCCTTTTAGATGTGAAATGTGTTAAGAGAATGTAGAAAATATCAACCATATTTTTATTGAGTGTACTTTAGCCTCTAAGCTATGGAGGAGAATGGCCACTTTACTTGGCTTACAGGTGGTCCAATTTTTTTACTTTTGAATAGCTTTGGAGGGATTGGCCTAATCAAGAGGGTGTTGATCATTTTATTAGGCAATTAGTTTGGATGGGTTCTACCATTCTTCTTTGGAATATTTGGAATGAAAGGAACAACCAAATTTTTAATCAAGAAAGGAAGGATATTCACTATATTTGGCAAAATACCATAGCCAACTTAGTTGAATCAGTCCATAAACTCCTTAATCACCCCCAAAAATCCCACCAAAGATGGGATCAAGTGATGCAAAGATTGAAGATTAAACCTTCTAAGGGCAACCAACTTAAAGGGAATGTGAGTATTAGTAAGATGGATAGGACTAGAAATTGGCAACCTCCTCCTAAGTATTTTGGAAAAGTAAATACTGATGGAGCCTCTAGAGGGAACCCTGGAAAAGCCAGTGTGGGAGGAATTGGTAGACTTTTAGATGGCTCCCTGGTTTTTACTTTTGCTGAGAATTTGGGTATTCTTTCCAATAACCTTACTGAGGGGTATGGTATCCTCAGAGGCCTTTAGGAGGCTACTAAGGTTGGATGGGAAAAGGTGTTAGTTGAGTTTGACTCTCAACTTATGATTAATATCTTGAAGACTCCTTCTAAGAATCATAAGGTGGATTGGAGAATAAAAAGAATTATTGAGAAGATTCAGTTAGTCCAGATGGGATTTTTGAGAGTTGATTACAGTCATGTGGTCAGAGATCAAAACAAGAGTGCTGATGCTTTAGCTAATTGGGCTTTGGACAAAGGTGATATTACTTGTTATGGCCACCCTCCTATATGGTGGGCTTCTCAAATTAGGGAAGCTCTTCTTTCTATCATTTCTTTGGATGGCTCCAGTTTTGAAGGTACCTAGTTTCTTCTTGTTTTTTTTTTGCTTCTCTTTGGTTCATTCAATTTTTTTTAGTTCCCTAGCTCATTCTATTCTTTATTTTGTTTCCTCTATTTATTCTTGCCTTAATAGTCTTCTGGTCTAGATAGGTCATTGTTTTGTTCATTGTTTTTTTTCTTTTTTCTTCTTTGATTTTTTTGTTTAGTTTTTTAAGGTTGGTGGGTTCTTTTGTTTTTTTTTTGTTTTTGTGTTCTTTGTGTTGTTTTTTGTTGTTCTTGTGTTTTTTTTTTTTTTTATGTTTTTTGTTATTGTTCTTGTGTTTTTTTCGTTCTTGTTCTTGGGTTTCTCTTTGTTTGTGTTATTTTGTGTTTTTATGTGTGAGTGTTTTCTATGTTTTTTGTTTTTGTTTATTGTCTGTTGTTGGTTGTTTTTTATTTTTATTTTTATTTTATTTATTTTATTTTTTAGGTTTTGGTTGTGTTTATTTTTCATGTTTTTTTTGGGTTATGCCTTTGTAGTGTTATGTTGTTTTTGTCTTCTTTGTGTTTTGTTATGTGGTTCTTGTGTTTTTCTATGTGGTTTGTGTTGTGGTTTTTTTTTCTTATTGTGCATGTTTGGTTGTGCTTTTGTTTTTGACACACTCAAGGAGCATGTTTTTTATTTTATTTTATTATTTTTGTTGTTATTTACTTATTTTTAAATTGATTTTGTGTGTTTGTTTGCTCCTTGAGTATGTCAAAGGTGGTAGGCCAGGTCCGAGTCCTAGGCATTTTTGGTGGAATGGATACCCCTGCCTCCTTGGGTCTTACCCAAAAGTGGCATCCCTTTTGGGATGTTTTCCATAAATAATAAAAAAAAAATCATACAATACACTTTTCATATTATAAGAAATACACCTTATTTCTCCAAATTGATCACATACAAAATGTAATATAAATAATTTACAATGAATCACTAAAATCAATGTGGCACCTTATTACTCCAAATTTAATGAAAATAAAAATTATTTTGCATACCTTTCACCTAAAAGCCTTTGCTATCACAGATGGGGTTTGACCCGTAAACCTCTCAAATTGTAGTGCCTAGCCACCACCACCATGACCATCTAGGCTTACGCAGTGGGTAGCAACCAAAAGGGTTGCCCTTATATCTATATCCTCACACGCTTCAAAATTAAAATTGCCACAATATCTTCCCAGCCAAAAATACACCCAAAAGGTTTGACCTTCGGGTCTCTCCCATGGTAGGATCTTCGTGTGACCTAGCCAACTGACTAGGCCGCACACCATATTGAGAACCAAAAACACATAGCAAACATTTCACCCCTTTGCGCTTCACAAAATGGATACACAATAAAAATATGACATAGTTGGGAATTGCACTCAACACTCCTTGCTCTGCAGTGCCCTATCCAGGGCTGGACAACCGGTTGGGATACCCCAATGGTTGGAACAACATAGCAAAACCTCCTTTCCTTGTTCAAGCTTCAGAACCCATGAATTCTACCTTCTTGTTCACTGTCTTCTCCTTGCCTTGAATTTTCAGAATGGCACACAGGGAGATATCAAAATCATTCGCATTAGAAAATCGTTTGCATTAAAATATTTCAAACATTAGCAATCGTGGTGATTTAATAAAATATTTTCTTTCATATAAAAATGCCTTTATTTTCATTATCATGGAGTTGGCTTCAAAATTTATTTTTTTATTTTTAAATCCTTCAAAGACGTTGTCGTCAAACCCTTCTTTTTAAATTATAATATAAAAATATTATAATAAACCCTTTGGCCTTCTCTTGTAGTATTTGGACCTTTGTCCAAGCAACTTTGATAAACTTCACTTTTAAACCTTTTAAAACTTTTGGCCCTCTCTATAAAATTTTAAACCTTCTTAAAATTTTGGCCCTCTCTATGAAAATTTGAAATTTCTTTATAATATTTAAATGAATATTATAATCATTTTTCTTTTCAACAAATTTCCTTGCTTTGAGAAATACCTTGCCTTGAATAATTGTCCAACCTTAGAAGATTTTTTTTGCCTTGAATACGATGCATCATTTTGACATCAGCCCTTTGACATCAATGATAACTCAATATACTTAATATTTCCAACAATCTCCCCCCTTTTCATTGATGGTAACCCTTACAAAACTTTTCTTTTACTGCAACTGGATTCCCAAACTGCTCCCCCTAACAAGATGCTCCTCCTTACTAAAATATCCCCCCGTTAATGAAATCTCTCCCCCTTTGAAATCAATGGCAAAGGGCTCATTTTGGGGCTAAAAATAAAATACTTATCTCAGCCCACTCACCACCTCATTTTCTTGAGGTGATTAATTATGATATGTAAGTGAAGTTACTCCCAAATTACAATGCTCTTCTTATTTTTCAATATATTTCCAAACTTTTTAAGTCTTACCTTTTTGAAAATTTTGAGCATCCTTTTTCTTGCTTGCCTTGGAAGTTCTAGAAACTCTGTTCTACACCATTTAGCTTTATGCCTAAAATTATTGCAATTGAAACACATGATATTGTAGTCTTTGGAAAGTGTAAATGACTTGAAATTTCTCTTGGTGAAGCCATAATCATTCTTACCATGAACCCTGCAATGTATAGCTTTATGACCAAAATTATTTTAATTGAAACACATGATGTTGTAGTCCTTGAAAGGTGCAAATGACTTGAAATTTCTCTTGGTGAAGCCATAATCATTTTTATCATGAAACCTGCAATGTATAGATTTATGACCAAAATTATTACATGAGAAACAATAACCTTGGAAGAAATATTCATCTTGCCTTGATCTCATGGTTCTTTCTTTGTTTTTCTTGTGATGGTCCCTATTACTTGATGATTCTTTGTTTGCTTCCTCTTTGATACTATCACCTCTCAACACATCAACATAGGTCTTAGTCTCTTCTTCAATTCCTTTCTTTGATTCCTTTATTCCTTTTGAGCTTGACTTCTCTTTTTGTTTCTCTTAACCTTCTTCAAAACCAAGTCACGTTCTTTGATTTTTTCAAGCTTGATATTTTGCTGTAGCTTTTCAAATTCCTTATTTAGAGAAACAACCTCATGTTCCAGTCTTTCACATTCCAACTCTTTTGCTTTTAACTGCTCAGCCATACCTTCTTCAATTTTCCTTACCTCTTCAACTTTAACTTTTAAGTCAGTGAGATCTTGTAGAAGTTTTACCTTTGTTTTCTCATCCTCTTGTACTTGAGCCTTCAATTTTAAGTTCTCCCCTTTTCAACCCATCAAGTTCCTTTTCCATATAATTTGTAGCTTCCTCTTCCTTTTCTAAATATTTCTCTTTTTCTTGGTCTTCAACTACAGGATCATCTTATTTCTCTTCTTCTTGGTCTTTGAAAATAGGAGCATCTTCATTCTCTTCTATGGCAAAAATTAGATTGTCTTCTTTTTCACTATTTAAGAGGCTTTCATCACTGCTACTGGAAGCAATGCTTGCTTCTTCAACATAAAATATCTTCTTCTCATACTTTCCTTGACCATGCCTATTTTTATTTTCATGATAAAATTTCCTTTCCTTCCTTTTCTTGTATTCCTTTCTTCTTCACTACTACTATTTTCACCTTATGGATAATCAGCTGCATAGTGACCAATGTTACCATAGCTAAAATATTTATTATTTCTTCTCTCAAAGTTAATCTCTTCTCCACTGATTTATTTTTTACTTGATTTTGGTTCTTTATTCTTTGCCTCCTTTGAAGCTTTGAAATCTATATTTCTTTTTGATGTTTGATATTTTTCTATCCTCATCTTATAGGCTATGAGAATCCCATGTATCTCATCCATGATCAAGAAAGCATAGTTAGTTCCATCAAAAAATGGAATCTTATTTGATGAAAACCCTTCCTTATGAGCCATGTGTGTTCATGTAAGTGAAGAACACAAACTTATACTGAGAGGGGGGTGAACAGTATATGACCACTTTTTACTTTTCTTTACAAAATAGTACTATCCAATATAATCAATGGTAATATCAACAACAATAATCAAAGCAATTCACAAATAATCACACACAATAGAGACACCAATTTTACGTGGTTCACCCAATGTGGGCTACTCCATGGAGAAAATATTTCACTAAAATTTTCTCAACAAATCTCTTGGGAATACTTCCCTATTACAATATTTATGGACCTCTATCCAAAGGAGATACCAATCCCCTAATAAAGTTCATGGAAACCTATCCATAGGAGAACTCTTTCCCCTTTTTTGATTCATGGATCTCTATCCATAGGGGAACTCCTTCTCTTATGCTCTAGCTGGTGAACCTCTAGAAGACTACTGCCTCCACTACACTGGCTTGTGGATATTTATCCACTAAAGACCTCTATCCTCACTTAGAAGACTCTATACTCACTACCATGGCTAATGGATCTCTATCCACTGTAGACTACTATCCTATGCTCTATCACCTCCAAAGTTTACTCTCAGCTTTGTCTCAAATATACACTAAACACTATCCTTTGGTCTAGCACAAATATTGCTCACAAGTCTATCTCAAATCTGCACTAAATATTGTCCTTCGGTCTACCTTAAATTTGCTCAATATCTGTCTCAAATTTGCACTAAATACTATACTTTAGTATAGCATAAATTTGATCAATATATGTCTCTAATATGCACTAAACGGTGTCCTTCGGTCTAGCACAAATATGCTCAATCTCTATCTCAAATTTACACTAAACAATGTTCTTTGGTCTAGCACATATCTGCTTAATATCTGTTTCTAATATTCACTAAACACTATCCTTCGGTCTAGCACAAATCTATCCTCAAGCCTTAACACAAATCTTGATCCAATCACAAATCAACTCTGCTAGATCTGTCCCAAGCCTTAACACAAAGCTTGAACAAATCAATCAATCAACTCTGCTCACAAGTATTCTCAAAGACTTACCTCAAATATATCCACAAGTCCACTCAAGAACTTGCTCAATATGCTCTCAAGTCTTCACTAAGACTTGTCTCAAATATGTCCAACAAGTCCACTCAAGAACTTGTTCAATCTACTCAAAAAGTCTTCACCAAGACTTGTCTAAAATCTACTCAACAAGTCCTCCCTAGAACTTGTTCAATCTGCTCAACAAGTCTTCACCAAGACTTACCTTAAATCTAATTGTAAGCTTCCATAAAAGCTCACACAAATCTATCCTTACGCTTTCACAAAAGCTTACTCAACTCAGTCCTTAAGTCCCCTCTAGGACTTACTCAAATCTGCTCACAAGATTTCACAAAAGCTTTGTTCAAATCAATTGCAAACTTGCATACAAAACTCAACTTAATATTTTTCAGAAAACCTCTTCAATCACACAAAAAAGTTTTACTTAGAATCTTGTTTAACTAGAGAAACATATAGAGAATGGTAAGAGACTCAATATGTTTCACACTCACAACTCACTCTATCACTTTCAAACTCTCTTTCAAATCAATTCAAAATAAAGAATAATTTGTTTCACAAATATTGAACTATCACTCCAATGCTTTCAATAAATAATGATCAATCAACTTCATTCAACCATTCACTCAATAAAACATAACTTCTTACAAACCCTAACCAAGTATTTCACTAAACTTCCAATAACTCACACTATGGAACTCAAACCTTGATTCAAGATGATCTTTCACAAACTTTAGTTCACATAACAATGATACTCATGATCTTTCACAAACCCTAATCATGCACATGAAGTCTCACTCAAATATTTCCAACAATACTTATCAAACAATCATTTTCACTCCAACTTTATATTTTATTATATTCAATCCAACAATATTTCACTCATAAGGAAGATGTGCCCATACATTTTGTTTTGATGGAGATATGTCTTTAGAACCTGTCTTAATCACAAAGAAAACCTCTTTGCCACTTTCAAGATTAGGGAACAACAATCTATCTCAAAATCTCTACTCAAAATTCTTCTCAATAGTTATTTCACCATAAAAATAATAAGTCTTAGGTACACCTTATAATCTCCAAAATTTTCAAAATATAACTTGCAAAGGTTCAATTGACTCACTTTGACAATAATTCACTTTAGAATTTCAATGCATAAATAATCAAAATAACTCCCTTATATCTCCCTACTCAAAAATGCATTATCAAATAATCAAAACACCTTTACAAAAATAATTCAATTCACTTTTAAGCCAAAATTAAATCTTCATCAATCTTCAACTAAGACATAAAATTAAATATATGTTAATCACCTTATATCTCCCAACTTAAAAATTATATTTCAAAACAATTAACACCTCTTATCTAGAAATAATGCAATTCACTTTTAAACAACAATTAAATCCTTCACAAAATTTAACTAAAATAAAATTTTCTTTAATCACCTTATATCTTCCAAGGTTCTCACAATACAACCTTAGACCACATGCACATTACAACAAAAATTTAAAGTACCTTTACACACTCCTCGATAGGATTCGATCCCAGGTCAAGCTGCCTCCTGTGTCCTGGCTACGGCCACACTACCACGTGAGCTAGGCACTCACATGGAGATAAAAGCACTTTGAGCACTTTGTTTCTTCGACTAGTTCCAAAGCCAAATAAAAGGCTTTGTCCCTTCACAACCACCTAGAATCGAATGTGGAACCTTCGTGTACCCTACGTCTTACACACCAACAACTTGCCACTAGCCCAACCAAATGGTTGGTGACAAGGATTTATGCCTTGGTCAATTTGACCTTCACGTTTTTCGGCTGCAATAAAAAATTAATATCCTCTTGTCTTATTTGCTCATAAAATTTTGCATTCCACTCTCAATAATCACATGTGCATTAATATTCTGAGACTTGCTTTTATGAGGTAAGTCTTATGGTATTTATACCATATGCCTCTTTCCTTCGAACATCGATGGGGGAAGAAAAATTAAATTGAATTTGCACTCAACCCTACTTTGGGTTTAATAAATTTCTTTTATAAATTAATTTATAATATAAATATTATAAATAATTTATTGACAACCTTAGGCTTTAACTTTAAACCTTTGAGCCTAGGTATTTTTCTTTTTCAATCTATCCACCTTTAATATAAAAAAATTATAATATTATTTCCTTTAGGCCTGCTTTATTCGTAAACCTTTAACATTATAATAAATATTATAATATTATTTTCTTTTGGGTCTAGGTATTTTCCTTCTTTCAGGGAATTTAGCCATCCTTTTGACCAATCATGTAAGGCTTTAAAACCAAATCTCATGGGCTTAAACTATAAATATTTTAACCCTTCTTTTACCAAATTCTTGCACTGATCACTGACACTGACTCTTGACATCAATGGCAACACAACTACTTAAAATTTCCAATAGTAAGATCTTCCTTCAAGCTGTTAGACTTTCATGAAGGAAGCTGCTCTGATACCAATTGAAGAACACAAGCTTATACTAAGAGGGGGGTGAACAGTATAAAATAAAACTTTTTACTTTTAATTCCAAAGTAGTATTATCCAATATTATCAATAGCAATAATGAATTAATGCACATATCATCACACACATCCATAAGAGACACCAATCCATAGGATACCTCTATCCATAGGAGATACCAATCCCATTTGCTCTGGTTTGTGGAACTCTATCCATAGGAGACACCGATTCTATTTGCTCTAGTTCATGGACCTCTATCCATAGGAGACACCAATTCCATTTGCTTTGGTTCGTGGAACTCTACCCATAGGAGACACCAATTACCTTTGATCTAGTTCATGGACCTCTATCCATAGGAGAAACCAATCCCTTTTGATTTGGTTCATGGACCTCTATCCATAGGATATACTAATCTCTTTTGCTCTGGTTCATGGACCTCTATCCACAGGAGACACCAATCCCCTTTACTTTGGTTTGTGGACCTCTATCCACAAGAGACACCAATCTCATTTGCTCTAATCTACTCCAAAAATTTACACAAGGCTTGCTCAAATATTCTCCAAGCCTACATACATGGCTTGCTAAAATATACTCCAAAACCTGCTCTCAAATCTACTCAAATCTACTTCAAGCCTACATACAAGGATTGCTCAAATTTGCTCACCAAAATCTGATCAACCTACTCAAAGACTACTTACAAGGCTTGCTTAAATCTTCTCCAAGCCTACTCAAAAGGCTTGCTAAAATATGCTCATAGAAATACTCAAATATTCTCCAAGTCTTCTCACAAGGCTTGCTCAAATATGCTCACAAGCTTATACTGAGAGGAGGGTGAACAATATAAAATAAAACTTTTTACTTTTCTTTCCAAAGTAATATTATCAAATATTATCAATAGCAATAATTAATTAATGCACATATCATCACACACATAAGAGACACAGATTTAACGTAGTTCACTATTAGGATCCCACATCCTAACATTACTTATTAATTATTATTTATTATTTTTATTATATATTTCATTATTATTGAAAAGTCATGGTTGAAAATACATGATTGAAAAGTCATGATTGAAGATTCATGATTGAAAAGTCATGATTGAAAGGTCATGATTGAAAAAGTCTATATATATGATATGAGAGGAATCCATATCAAATAATCCATGAAGAAGAATATATAATTGTTTATTGAATGCATTGGAGGGACCTTCCTACCAGTGAAATAGTGATTCTTTATAAAAGTGATTCTTTTAATTTAGATGTTATTTTAATTATTTCTTTATTAAAATTGTGCTAGAACCTTCAGGGTTCTACCATTTGGTATCAGAGCCATGTGGGACCTAGCCATGTGGGAATTGATTAAGGTTCTTCATCAAAACACTACCGTGCATGAGTATGAAATTCGATTTAAGGATATCACCAAACACAACATAGGGTTGGATGAAGCATTTCTCATATATTGCTTCATCAATGGATTGAAAGAGGAAATTAAAATGGAGGTGATGAAGTTCAAACCCTATACCATGATGCAAACCATTGGATTAGCAAAAATAGTGGAAGACAAATTAAATGCTCAACATGGAATAAGAAGGAATGAACAAGATTATAAAAGCAAAAGCATTGAAATTATTTTTGATAGCATTTGTAATAAGTTGGAGTATCTAATAAATACCAAAGTGGAAGCTAAGGAAGATGAGAAAGATGAGGAATATGTAGAAAACAAGGACAATGAGCAAGAAATACCCAAAATACCTGATCCCACCAATGTCAACAATAGGGTTGATATACCGAAAGTGATTGATGCACCAAGCAAGGATGAGGTAGACATACCCGAAGTGATCAATGCCATCTAGACATGCACTCTACAATACCTACACACACCTTCCTCACCAATAGTGAGTTCTCACCACATGACCAAACCTATTTGGAACCAATGTAGAGTGACTACACACTCCTTATCCGTTGGCTCTACCAAGGAACCACAAAAGGATATGAAAGTGTTACCACCACTTTTGATGCATCATTCTGAAGTGTTTGAGGAACCCCAAGGGTTGCCCTCCCATTGTCATCACGATTATCCTAAGGAATATTGTACTATTTTTCCTAGCAACCCATCACTAACACTTTGACCTTCTAAAATATTTGAGGAATCCCAAGGGTTTCCCTCCCATTGTCATCACAATTCTCCTAAGGAATATTGTACTATTTTTCTTGGAAACCCATCACTAACACTTCGAACTTCAATATATCCCTACCTTCAAAAAAGTGATATTAAGATAGTACAAGAAATTGCACAAATTCAACTTGGAAAACAAGCAATGAAGCTCCTTACTTTGATATTTGAGGACAAAGATATTTTTAAGGAGGGTGGCATGTTAGGATCCCACATCCTAACATTACTTATTAATTATTATTTATTACTTTAATTATATATTTCATTATTATTGAAAATTCATGGTTGAAAAGTCATGGTTGAAAAGACATGATTGAAAAGTCATGATTGAAGAGTCATGATTGAAAAGTCATGATTGAAAGGTCATGATTGAAAAAGTATATATATATGATATGAGAGGAATCCATATCAAATCATCCATGAAGAATAATATATAATTGTTTATTGAATGCATTGGAGGGACCTTTCTACCAGTGAAACAATGGTTCTTTATAAAAGTTATTCTTTTAATATAGATGATATTTTAATTATTTCTTTATTAAAATTGTTCTAGAACCTCTAGGGTTCTACCATTCACCCAATGTGGGCTATGTCCAAGGAGAAAATATTTCTTATAAATTTTCTCAATAAATATCTTGGGAACCAAATCCTTATTACAATATTTATGGACACCAACCCAAAGGAGATACCAATATCCTATGCTCTGGTTCATGGACCTCTATCCACAAGATACACCAATACCCTTTGCTCTGGTTCATGGACCTCTATCCATAGGAGACACCAATTCCCTTTGCTCTGGTTTGTGGACCTCTATCCATAGGAGACACCAATTCCCTTTGCTCTAGTTCATGGACCTCTATCCATAGGAGACACCAATCCCCTTTGCTTTGGTTCGTGGACCTCTATCCATAGGAGACAAAAATTCCCTTTGTTCTAGTTCATGGACCTCTATCCATAGGAGAAACAAATCCCTTTTGATTTGGTTCATGGACCTCTATCCATAGGATACACTAATATATTTTGCTTTGGTTCATGGACCTCTATCCACATGAGACACCAATTCCCTTTGCTCTGGTTCCTGGACCTCTATCCACAAGAGACACCAATATCCTTTGCTCTAATATGATCCAAACATTTACACAAGGCTTGTTCAAATATTCTCCAAGCCTACATATAAGGCTTGCTCAAATCTACTCTAAAACCTGCTCTCAACTCTGCTCAAATCTACTTCAAGCCTACATACAAGGCTTGCTCAAATTTGCTCACCAAAATATGCTCAACCTACTCAAAGCCTACTTACAAGGATTTCTTAAATCTGCTCCAAGCCTACTCACAAGGCTTGCTAAAATATGCTCATAGAACTACTCAAATATGCTCCATGTCTTCTCACAAGTCTTGCTCAAATATAATCACAATCACAACTCAAATCTTCTCAACAAAACCTATTCAAATATACCTCAAACCTGCTCAATACAACTCACAAAACCTGCTCAAATATTCCCAATTATTTCATAGAAACCATTGCATATATCTTTCCCAAAAGTATTTTCTTTGACTAAAGTAATTCAGACAGATTCTACCCATAATTCTTTTTCATCATGAACATATTATTGGCAATTTGAGTTATTTTATGTTGTCATTGATGTCACATGGATCACATTAAGTTTTGGTGGCAAAAGCACTTCATAAATAATCATTTATGATATTTTGGAGAGCAAGGATATATATAGGGTTTTGTGGCATAAGGGGCATATAATATTTAATTTTTTAAATATTATATTAATGGTTTTTATTAAAACCAATGGTAATGGTTTTTATTAAAACCAACGACAAGGTTTTTTATTAAAATCGATGGAAAGGTTTTTTATTAAAACCAATGGAAAGGGTTTTCATTAAAACCATTGGAAAGGGTTTTTCATTAAAACCACTATGCTAAGACTTCTACAAATTATGATGGATGAAAAGTTTTTCCAATAAAATCTAGGTGCAAAACGTTTCATGGAGAAATTCAAAAGAATGAAGGATATATCCCAATTCAAAGTTAAGAGGTGAATTATTAAAATTTTTATTTAATAATTCTAAGGTCTAAAGTTGAATTAAATTATACGCCGACGTGCAAAGGTTGGGGAGATTGATAAAGTTCATCGACATCATTCAAAGGATGGAGGTGCATATAAATAAAAGGTTAAAACCTTTGTTTCTTGGAAGACTTGACATAGCGCATGAGAGAGAGTCATCGAAATGGGAGCAACAAAGAAAGAAGGATATGTAACTTTAGATTTGAGAGCAAGGTCAAGTGAACAGTGTGGGAAAGTGACATCACACAGGAGTCTACAGTGCAGTTGGTAGCGCATAAACTTTGTACAAGGTAGGTTCGCTGTTCGAATACGACCAAGGGTAAAGTGTTTTACTAAGAAAGTAAAATCGAGTTTTAGATTTTAGCATAGGTTAAAGTTGGGTGTTTGGGATTAAAATCCCAACGTGGGTTAGCACCCATGTGGTAAGTGCTTCACAGTGCTAAGCAAGAGGAACGAAGTTCAACTTCTGCGAAGGTGCATTTATTTTTGGCAAGGCATTAACATTTTTTAAGGTGGTGAAGGCACATTAATTTTGGCAAAGGCATTAACGATTTAGAAGGTTGCAAAGGCTACAAATTTCGTAAAAAGGTATTTATCTCCAGCACATGGTAATATTTGTTATTACCAAAGTTTTGGTGCATTAAAATCATTTCTGCCATAACTAGGGAGTCATAAGGTATTTGTTGGAAATAAATGATTGTTGTGTGTGCTTAGGGAGATATAAGGTGTTGAGATATTATTTGTGATTGTTGTGTGTACTTAGGGAGTTATAAGGTGTTGAATTAAATAATTGAAATTGCTATGTGTACTTGTGGAGTTATAAGGTGTGAAATTAAATAAATAAAAGTATAGGTGCTTGTTGTTTATGTTAATGAAATTAGGGAGTCATAAGGTTGTAAAGTGTTGAACCTGTATATGTCCTAGTGCATGATTTGATTATGAATTTAAATTAGGAACTTGAGACCTAGTTAATTACTACCTTGAGTTAGACGACATGCACATGAGTTAGGGTTTGAATTTGAAGATAAATTTCTTGATTATGTTCCTTGGCTATTGTGAGGAAGTGGATGGATTAGAAAATCAGTTTTATGGATAAAATTGATGCTTGAGTTCCATGATTGCTTTAGTGGAGTTATTTGAGAGTATTGCCATTATTGAGGAGATTTTTGCTATTGCTTTGAGGAGATTATTGTTGGTTACTTGTTAAGTCCATTTCCACTATTTGAGACCATTTAGGAGATCATTTTCTAGTCACTTGTCGATACATTTATATTTCATTTGAGGAGATCATTTTTGGTTATTTGAGAGCTCTTTTCTTGAGGGAGTTGTGCTTGTTCCTTGAGAGCTTATTGAAATTGCATGAGGAAGATATTATTGAGAACCTATTGCTATCACTTGTGGATATTGTACTTGGTTGGTTGAAGTCCTCATTGTTATTTCTTGGAGAGGTTTCCATTTGAGAGATCATTTGTCATCCATTTGAGAGTACCTTGTTGAGCATTGTTGTCATCCATTTGAGAGTACATTGTTGAGCATTGTTGTCATCCATTTGAGAGTACATTTTTGAGCATTGTTGTCATCCATTTGAGAGATCATTTGTCATACATTGTTGAGATCATTGTAGATCATTGTTGTCATCCATTGAAGAGTACATTGCCATTCATTGCTGAGCACATTTTTGAGTATTGTCATCATTAATTTATTATCCATTTGTTGAGTTCATCATTGAGCCTTGCCTTCATTAATTTGTGGTTGAGATTTAAGTTCTACTTGAGAGTCATTGGTTGAGCCTTTGGGAAGGCTTTTGGGATAAAATTTTTGGATAGATTTGAGACAACTTTTGTGCATCATTGATTGAGCCTTTGGGAAGAATTTTGGGACAAAATTTCTGGACAAATTTGAGACAGATTTTGTGCATGATTGGTTGAGGCTTTGAGAAGGCTTTTGGGATAGATTTATGGATAGATTTGGGACAATATTTGAGGAGGATTGTTTGAGCCTTTTGTGAAGGCTTTGAGAACATATTTGGGACCGCATTTGAGCAAGATTGTTTGAGCCTTTTGTGAATGCTTTGAGAACATATTTGGGACAACATTTGAGAAGGATTGTTTGAGCCTTGTGAGAAGGCATTGAGGTAGATTTTTGAGTAGTGAAAGGGATATGATAGAAATAGAAAACACATCAAAACTAGTTCCCTAGTTGAGTAGATCAGTAGATAGCCTAGCTGAGAAGATCAGTGGATAGCCTAGCTGAGTAGATCAATGGATAGCCTAGCTGAGCTTATTAGTGGATAGTCTAGCTGAGCAGATCAATAGATAGCCTAGTTGAGCAGATCATTGGATAGCCTAGCTGAGAATATCAGTGGAGAGCCTAGCTGAGTAGAGAAATGGAGCCCACATGAGTAGATCAGGACAACCTAGCTTTGAGCAGATCAAAGTAATCATTTGTATTAGATAAGGATCCCTATTTCTTTGTGAAATATTATAAGGATATTATCTTGTGGACTAACCCACATTGGGGTAACCATGTTAAATCTTGTGTCTTAATTGTGTGTGGTGATTTGTACACTTGATTACTATTGCTATCTATGTTATTAATGCACAATGATATATTTGGTTATTGCAATTGAGGACACTAATGAATATTGGTTTGGAAAGAAAGTAAAAAGTGGATGCTATACTATTCACCCCCCTCTCAGGACACTAATGAAATAGAGCTTCACAATACAGGGTTCAGGAAAGGAATGATATGGAAATCATTTCAAGAAAGAATTCAGGATATGGACACCATTCAAAGGCTCCAATATCAAGTATTTTAATTACAATAACTTTCAACATATTGCAAGATGGTGTAGGACTCAATTCCAAATAGGTTCAAGGCAGGAAGGTTAAGCAGTTTCAAGGCAAAAAGGTAAAATTGGTTCAAGACAAGAAGATCAAGTAACTCATCAAGAAACGAATATCAAAAAGATGTGGAAGGAAGTTGAAAAAGGAAAGGAACAATGGAATATGGGAGTAAATGTACTCCCACCCCAAATTTAATCACCTCAAGAGAGAAGGTGGTCGGGGGACTAAGCTTAAGAGTCATATATTTTAGCCCCATAGGTGTCCCTTTTGCCATTGATGTCAAAGGGGAAGATATTTGAGTAAGGGGGAGAGAATTGAGTTAGGGGGAGCAGCCTCCAAAGAGAACATTAAGATAGGGGGAGAAACCTCCATAGAGAGTATTGAGTCAGGGGGAGCAACTTTGATTTTCAGAAATGCCTTTTGTAGTGATTGTGGTGAATCGCATTAGAGGTGTTGCCATCAATGACAAAGGGGGAGATTGTTGGCAATTTGAGTTATTTTGTGTTGTCATTGATGTCACATGGATCATATTGAGTTTTGGTGGCAAAAGCACTTCATAAATAATCATTTATGATATTTTGGAGAGCAAGGATATATACAGGGTTTTGTTGCACAAGAGGCATATAATATTTAATTTTTTAAATATTATATTAATGGTTTTTTTTTTGATTGGTTGAAAGGGTTTTGAAAGGGTCCCTGAACCTTGTACAACAAAGAAAATGGACTAGCTGGAAAAGGCCCTGAAGGGGGCGAAAGGGGAACAACTAGAAAGGAGAGACCCAGGAGGTAGCTGGAAAAGCCCCTCCCAATAGAGACAAAAGAGACCAGTAGAGAAGGTTACAACCTTGAGAGTCATTGGTTGAGCCTTTGGTAAGGCTTTTGAGACAAAATATTATCTTGTGGACTACCCCACATTAGGGGAACCACGTTAAATCTTGTGTCTCGATTGTGTGTGGTGATTTGTGCACTTGCTTACTATTGCTATCTATGTTATTAATGCACACTGCTATATTTGGTTATTGCAATTGAGGACACTAATTGATATTGGTTTGGAAAGAAAGTAAAAAGTGGGCGCTATACTATTCACCCACCCTCTCATTATAAGCTTATGTTCTTCACATATAGAGAATGATATGCATTACAAACAATCAATTTATTCTTCTCACATTCATTAAGTCTGTCGCTTTCACATGTCTCATATTTATTTGCATTCACAACATAGATGTAGTCTAGCACTTGATAACTGACCTTCTTATGTACTCCCAAAACCAATCAAACCAATGCATAAGTTTGCTTCACAAAACTGGTCTATAACCCTTGCAAATTTGCTCTCAATATCAATCACAATAATGCACAAATTTGTTTCACAAAAACTAGTCTATAACCCTTGCAAATTTTCACTTCAATTTCACTCAAAGAAATGCACAATTATGTTCTCAACCACTTGCACTTTTTATTCCCAATATCATTCAATACTCATGCACAACTTGTTCTCAAACCCTAGCTCATATATTTCTAGTTTCAATCAAAGCAATGCACAATTACTCTCAACTTCAATCAATCACTAATGCACATCAAATCAATCCTTATACCTCCAACCATATTTCAACAAAATATTTTCCTAAAAAAAAACCACCTTGAGAAGGAGTTAAATCACCATACCTCTAAAAACTAACTTTATAATGATGTGCTTCTATGAATTTTCCAAACCTGTCTTTAACAAATAATTTTTCTTTCTTTTGCTGCTTCAAAATAGTTTAGCACTTCTCCCTTTTTAATGTCAAATTACATACTCAAAATTCCTTATTAAAATATAAGCAATACAATTTCAATCAATATCCAAGTAACCTTTTATCCCTTCTTTTATAATACTCAAAATACAAAATTGAAATACCAAAGATACACCTTATTTCTCCAACTTCAAAACATACAATCATACAATTTTATAATACTAAAAAATACACCTTATTTCTCCAAATTTGAAACATAAAATATAATTTTAATACAATAAAAAATTACTCCTTATTTCTCAAATTTAAATTATACAATACATTTTTTAGATAATAAAAAATACACCTTATTTCTCCAAATTGATCACACACATAATGCAATATAAATAATTCACAATGAAGCACTAAAATCAATGTGGCACCTTATTACTCCAAATTTAATGAAAATAAAAATTATTTTGCATACCTTTCACCTAAAAGCCTTTGTTGTCGTAGACGGGGTTTGACCCCTGAACCTCCCAAACCGTAGTGCCTAGCCACCACCACCGTGACCAGCTGGGCTAGCCCAACGAGTAGCAACCAAAAGGGTTGCCCTTATATCTATATCCTTACACACTTTCAAACTAAATCTACCATAATGTCTTCCTAATAAAAACTACACCTGATAGGATTCGACCTTCGGATCTCTCCCACGGTAGGATCTTCACGCAGCCTAGCCAACCAGCTAGGCTGCACACTAGCTTGAGAACCAAACACACACTGTAAAAATTTCACCCCTTTGCACTTCACAAAATGGATGCACATAAAAAATACGATGCAACTGGGAATCAAACTCAACACTCCTTGCTCCATAGAACCCTATCTAGGGCTGGATAACCGGTTGGGATACCTCAATAGTTGGAACAACACAACGAAACCTCCTTTTCTTGTTCAAGATTTAGAACCCATGAATTCTACCTTCTTGTTCATTGTATTCTCCTTACCTTGAATTTTTAGAATGGCGCATAGGGAGATATCAAAATCATTCGCATTATAAAATTGTTCGCATTAAAATATTTCAAATATTAGCAATCGTGGTGAGTAAATGAAATATTTTATTCCATATAAATATGCCTTTCTTTTCATTATCGTGGAGTCAACTTCAAACTTTATTTTTTTATTTTTAAATCCTTGAAAGACGATTGCACCAAACCCTTCTTTTTCAAATTATAATATAAAAATATTATAATAAACCCTTTGGCCTTCTCTTGTAGTATTTGGACCTTTGTCCAAGCAAATTTTATAAACTCCACTTTTAAACCTTTTCAAAACTTTTGGCCCTCTCTATAAAATTTTAAACCTTCTTAAACTTTTGGTCCTCTCTATGAACTATTGAAATTTCTTTATAATATTTAAATCAATATTATAATCATTTTCTTTTCAACAATTTTCCTTGCTTTGAGATATACCTTACCTTGAATAATTGTCCAACCTTAGAAGAATATTTTTTCCTTGAATACCATGCATCCTTTTGACATCAACCCTTTGACATCAATGATAACTCAATATGCTTAATATTTCCAACAACTAGGTATCCTACTTGAAATTCACATTAATGGATTTTGTTATTATATGCTCATTTGAGGCAATACTGATAAACATGAAGGTGTTCAAGAGTATTTATGCAATGTTCATAAATTAGGGTTAATTGGTCGACCTATGCTTAGCATGTTGTGTTGTCATCCATGAATTCCTATAGAGATATGCATAGTGATGGGATATCAAGTTCAAGGGGCATGATCACTTTGGCACCACAAAATAGAGAAAATGGGGTTTTCCTAGTAGGCATGTGAATGCTGGTATGAGAATCCCATAATACAAATAGGAGTTGAAGGTGCCAATCCTTGTGATTTTCTTTGATAGTTTTTTTGAGGATGGTGTAAATAGTCTTATTGGAGGCTTCAACTTGACCATTACTTTAGGGGTGGTGAGGCATCAAGAAGCTATGTTGGATATGATACTTGTTGCGAAGTGCTCAAATGCCCTTATTCTTGAAAGGTGGACCATTTTCAAAAATAATATTTTACGAAATACCAAATTTATAAATAATATAATGGATTATGAACTCCACAATTCAATATATCGTTACCACACGTACATCTATAGGAATCCATGGATGACAACACTGAAGAACACAAGCTTATACTGAGAGAGGGGGTGAATAGTATAAGACCACTTTTTAACTTTTTACTTTTACTTCAGAAAGCAATGCAATGAACCAATAGCATAATAAAATTAGTAATAAAACCAGTGTACAAGTCATCACACAATTGAGACATCAATATAACGTGGTTCACCCAAGGTGGGCTACTCCACAGAGAAAATCTTTCACTAAATTTTCTCAATAAAATCCTTTGGGAATACTTCCTAATTACAATGTTTATGGAATTCTTGTCCAAAGGAGAATCCTTCCCCTAATCAAATATTTATGAGCCTCCTACCCAAAGGAGATGTCCTATCCCCCAAAGAAGTATTTATGAGCCTCCTGCCCAAAGGATATGTCCTATCCCCTAAAGCTCTAGAAATGATACTTCAAAATATCACTGCCTCTTCTACTGCTAGTAGGTGGAACTCCTTTCCATAGAAGACGTCCTGTCCTCCTTGCTCTGGCTCTAAAGACTTCTGTCCTCACTGATCACCTCCATAGTTGCTCATCAACACATGTACTAAACATAGTCAGTTGGTCCAGCACAAGTCCTCTCAAACTCTATCACAAATCTGCAACAAACTTAGTCCTCTGGTTTAGCACAAATTTGCTCTCAAATATCTATCAGATCTATCCCAAGCTTAAGCCAAAAGCTTTAACAAATCAATCACAACTGCTCACAAGTCTTCACCAAGACTTCATCAAATCTGTCCACAAGTTCTTCAACAAGAACCTATCCAAATCAGTCCACAAGTTCTCCACAAGAACCTGTCCAAATCAATCCATAAGATCTCCACAAGAAATTGTCCAAATAAGTCCACAAGTTCTCCACAAGAACCAGTCCAAATCAGTCCACAAGTTCTCCACAAGAACCTATACAAATCAGTCCACAAGTTCTCCGCAAGAACCTGTCCAAATCTATCCTAGCAAGATCACCAAGAAATTGCCCAAATCAGCTCAAGCAATTTTACCAAGAAACTTGCCCAATGTGAACACACAAAGAGAATTGTTAGAGACCCAATGTGTTTCATCCAATCATATCAAATAAATCTCATATAAGCATAAAGATAATTGTTAGAGACTCAATATGTTCTATCCTTCAACTTTAAATCTCAACTCAAATCAATCTCATAGAAGCATAAAGAGAATTGTTAAATACTCAATATGTTCTATCCTTCAACTCTCAACAACCAAACAACTCAATTAGGGTTTCAACAACTTATAGCAATGGAATAAGCTTCTCACTCAAAAAACCTAAAGCAAACTTCAAATGCTTCCACTCTCATAAACCAGAATTATGCAATAACTCATAAAATCATCATGATATCATAATGCATAATCAATACTTCCACTTTTAGAAAATAAGATCCACTCCAAATAAGGAAACTTAATTTAATACTTTTCACTCCAAACTTATTTTTAGAAAACCATCAATCAATAATAACCATGGAAGAATGTGCCCATACCTTTTCCCGTTGACGATGGCGGGAATGGGAGCGGGTGCGTCTGTGGACGATGGCGATGGCGATGGCGATGTTGGAGGGACGTTGGAGGGTGCTGGTCTGGCAGGTTTGTCCTCGGGCCCTGTAGATGGTGTTGGGCCTACTGCAGGCCCACTCAGCAAATGTCACGGTGAAGACCCAAACGGCGTGGTGAAACCGGCGTCTGATAACGTTAGGGTTTCACCCTCTTCTCCTTCCAAAGCATGACCTTGGTCTTTGTCCTTTGCGGATAAAGTTAGGTCTTCGATAGGAGCGTTCTCTTTCCAAACTCCTTTGCCCTTCTCTGTTTTGGGCACTGAAGTTTCTTTTCCAAGCGAGGCTATGGAGCCACTAATCTTCCAAGAGTCCCTCTCTCTGGTTGGGAAATTTGTCGGTGCCCGACCTGATATGGAAACTATCCGCGAGTGGGCTCTTTCCAAATGGCGGTTGTCAGGCAGCTTGGAGTTAGTGGCCTTTCCTAGGGGGTTCTTCATGATAAGGCTAAACAATGCCCTCGACACCCACCGCATTCTTACTGGAGGACCTTGGTTTTTCGGTCGGTCGCAACCTATTTCTACGAAGATGGGGAGAAGATTTTGACCCTAAAACTCAGTCTATCAACATCGCTCTGATTTGGATCAAACTCCATGGGCTTCCCCCATAGTTCTTCTACAATGATGCACTCAAAGGCATCACTCAACCGATTGGAGATTTAGTCGCCATCGACCATGCTACCCGAGCCAGAACCAGAATGACCTATGCTCGTGTCTGCGTCATGGCTAATCTGGATTCGGCTCTGCCTACCTGCATCGGCATCAACTATGGGAGCTACAGAAGGCGTCAAGGAGTTGAGTACGAGAACAAGCCCACTTTTTGTTTGGAGTGCAACACTCAGGGCCACCTGGCTTCTCAATGCCCTTCCCAAAAAAAAGATATCCCCAGCGATTCAGGCCGGAAGAAGGATTCCCAGATCCCCAACACCCAAAAAAGGCTTACGGCTAGGGCCGTGGCCGATCTGCGAGCCCCCTAAAACCTCTGCTCCCAACAATGTAAGTGCTCTGCCTTCTCGTTCCAATCAATTTGCTCCCTTAAATAATCTTCATACTAGAGAGGACATCTCCGATGACCTTCCCATAGATCCAAACGTCTCATCCACACCCACTGTGATTCAGTCTCCCTTGTCCAAAGGTAAGGCTGCAATGACCTTCCCAAACTCACCCTTAGATTCTGGTCCCTCTCACCTTCCTCTTCCCTTCCCACCCCTTCCCCTGACTCAGAACCGTCCTCTTTCCCTCTCCCCTGAGTCTGTTGCCCTGTGCCAGTCTCCCCGCTCTCCATCCCCCCATCGGCCTGTCCCTGGGACTGACACCACCGACATTCTCCAAACATCCAGCCCGCTGAAATCTCCCATTCCCGCACCCAAAGCTGACGTCAACAAAGAACAGAGAAGGGGAAGACCGTCCAATGCAGAAAAGCTTGCCAAAGCAGCTGAGATTGAAACGGCTGATGGATCTGTGCCTACCTCCTTGGGCCCTATTTCTGAACAACCCACCCACCAAGATTTGGATGAGGTTAGACCTAAACTTACTCCATCTCAAGGGAGAGGCAGAGGTCGCAAAGCAAACCCCAAGTCAACTCGATGAAGTTTGTCTCTTGGAATGTCAGAGGCCTCAATGGAACTGCTAAACAGAGGACTGTCAAATCGGTGAGAAAAAACCTAAAACCAAATATCATGTTTCTTCAAGAATCCAAACTGGACGAGAATAGCAGCACTCAAGTTTGCAAGCTAATCTGGGAAAACAGCAATTTTGCCTTTTGTCCCTCCTCAGGGGCATTTGGGGGTCTCCTTTGTTTGTGGGATCCGACAACTATTGAGGGGAGAGTTCTTTCAGTCTCTGATAGAACCATCAACATTTTGTTCACTAATAAAGTCACTAACCTCCAATGGATTGCCACCAATGTTTATGGACCAAACAGTCCTGTCAATAGAAGATTGTTGTGGGATAACATTTCCGCAATGCGCAATAACTTTCCTGACTTTCCATGGATGCTCTGTGGTGATTTCAATACTCCCCTTCACCTGTTTGACAAGCAAGGAGGCAATCCGATCACTAGCAGCTGCATTGAAGATTTCAACGATTTTGTCAACCTCAACGAGCTAATGGACATGCCGCTCCAAGGATCCAACTACACATGGAGCAACAGACGGGTGGGCATTCATCACATCCAAATTTGGCTTGATAGATTTCTCTTATCCAAAGAACTCATTCCTATTTTTGGCGATGCCAGGCTTCATAGCCACCCAAAAATTGGATCCGATCACAACCCCCTAATTCTGGATTGTTCCCGCCCCCAACAAACCTTCAAAACCCCTTTCAGGTTTGAAAATATGTGGCTCACCCATCCAGATTTAGGTCGGTGTATTCGACAATGGTGGCAGCAAAACCTTTGTCCAAACCCTCTCTCGAATCTGTTCCTCAAACTCAAAGCGGTCAAGCTCAAGCTGAAATGTTGGAACAGGGAGGTTTTCGGCAACCTCTTTACCAAAAAAAAGCATCCGATGGATGAGCTCAAAAGGGTGGAAAATCTGATTCGGGGAGGGGATCGAGAGGGTCGAAACTTTCATGGAAGAAAAAAGCCTCCTTTCAAACTTTCACAATGCCTTGGCTAAGGAAGAGTCCTCACTGGAGGCAAAAATCCGGAAGCCTCCGGCTCAAAGAAGGAGACACCAACACGAAGTTTTTCCATGCTTCTACCATGCGCCATAGAGGCTCAAATAAAATGTCCGAGTTGACCAAGGCTGATGGTACCATTGTCTCTGACATCCATGCTATCAGACAGGAAGTTGTGCGCCACTTCCAGGAAATCTTAGGTCCAAGTGTTGATTGCCACCCCCGCACAACAAGTTCTCTGCTTCAGAACATACCAAAGTTGGTGTCTAACGATGATAATGGGAAATTGCTCCAATTCTTCATCGAAGAGGAGATAAAAGATGCTCTGTTTGCAATGGAACCTGACAAGGCCCCTGGACCTGATGGCTTCCCACCCCGGTTTTTTCAACACTTTTGGGATATTGTGGGCCCTGATGTTGTTGCTGCGGTTAAATTCTTCCAGAGAGCCAAAAATATGCCGAGAGAAGCCAATTCCACCTTCATTGTTTTAATTCCCAAGTCCAATGATCGTGCTTCCCTCTCCGACTTCAGACCTATTAGTCTCT
Source organism: Wollemia nobilis (assembly GCA_028583015.1). Taxonomy (NCBI): domain Eukaryota; kingdom Viridiplantae; phylum Streptophyta; class Pinopsida; order Araucariales; family Araucariaceae; genus Wollemia; species Wollemia nobilis. Next base: position 4,896,606 of record JAQPPZ010017121.1, read on the forward strand.
GTAGTGTCATCTACAAACTTATCACCAAAGTCATGGCAAACGAGTTGAAAGACATCCTTCCCTCCATCATCGACCAGTGCCAAGGGAGCTCGGTCAAAGGCAGATTCATTGCTGATGGAGTGATAACCGTCCACGAATTGGCCCATTCGGCATCTAAAAATAAAAAACCCAGTATGTTCCTTAAGCTTGACATGAACAAGGCTTTTGATCGGGTTTCCTGGAAATTCCTGTTCGAGGTCCTTGAGAAGTTTGGGTTTCACAAAGAATGGGTCAAGATGGTTCGTGAATGTATCTCTACTGCTTGGTTCTCTGTTCTTATCAATGGTTCACCTGCTGGCTTCTTTCAAAGTTTCAAAGGCATCCATCAAGGGGACCCTCTGTCACCCTTCCTCTTCATCATTTTGGCCGAAACCCTTGGAAGAACCCTTACTGTTGCTTGCAACAGTGGACTCGTCTCCGGGATCAAACCAGCCTCAACAACCAATGCCATTTCCCATCAACAGTTTGTGGATGATACTATTCTATCCTCTCATGCTTCTGTTCCCGAAGCAAAAATCATTAAGAACATTCTTGATTCTTATGAAGAGGCGGCTGGCGAGAAAGTCAATTACCGCAAAAGCAAGCTATACTTTCTCAATACTCCCATCCACGGGCAAAATAGGATTGTTGAGATCCTTGGGTGTATCATTGGGAGCCTTCCAACTACTTATCTTGGATTACCGCTTTTCCACGGCAAATCGGTCTCGGCTATGTGGAACCCTGTTTTAGATCGCCTCAACAAGAAACTTGCAGGTTGGAAAAGTTCAATGCTCAGTCAGGCAGCCAAAGCCACTCTGGTCCAGGCTTGCCTGCAAAGTATTCCTATTTTTTTCTTATCTATCTTCAAAGCTCCAACTTCCATCTGCCAAAGAATTGAGCAAATTCAACGCAGATTCCTTTGGGCGGGAAATGAAAACAAGAACAAATTTTCCCTTGTTGCCTGGGACAAGGTTTGTTCCAAGAAAAAGGATGGAGGACTCGGCTTCAGGGACATCAAGCGGATGAACATGGCCCTCATTGCCAAGCAGTCCTGGAGACTTACCATCAATGAAAAAGTCACTTGGATTGACATCATCAAAGCTAAGTACCTCCATCAGGTTCCCTTTCTTGGAGAGCACAACCTTCCTAGCGGATCTCATTTCTGGAATGGTGTCACCAAAACAAGGAAGATCATCATGGAAGGCTTAAGGTGGTGTCTTGGAAATGGAATGACCATTCATTTTTGGGATGACCCGTGGATCCGTGACAAACCTCTCAGCCAAGATCCTCATCTTGCAGTGCTCAAGACGGTTACCGAAGCCACCTTTGGAGATAAGGTGTGTCATTTTATTAACTCAGGTCTTCCAAGACCCGAATGGAAACACCTAGCTCTTAATGGGCCTAGGCATATCACCGAGGTGCTCAGGCGGTTACAAAACTTGCTGAGGACCTGCATCATCCCCAGCTCTCACAAAGATGACACCATGGTTTGGAACCTTGAAGATTCAGGGAATTTCACTGTTAAATCTGCCTACTACAGCCAAGAAGCTCCCAGTGATGGCCGGGACTTATCTAATCAGGTCCGGGTCCCCAAGATCATTCCCAAGGTCAAATTATTTTGCTTGTTGGCCATCCAAAATAGAATCCTCACCACTGACAACTTGATAATCAGAGGGTTACTCATCCCCAATTGGTGCATCCTGTGTAAAAACGCATGTGAGTCAACTTCGCATGTTTTTTCTGGAATGTCCCTTCTCTCTTGCGAGTGCTCAACCAGGTTCTCAACACCTTCGTCATCTCCGTAGCCCTCCCTCATTCCATTCCCCTCCTTTTTCAACAATGGCCCCGGCCTTTCAAGAGCAGTCAACTTAAATTCATGTGGCAAGCTTGCCTTCACATTTTCCTGTGGCAGATTTGGCTTGAGAGAAATGCCAAAATTTTCAAAAACCATGCCACTGATAAGAAGATTGTTGTGGCCAAAATCTTGGCCCTTGCTGCGGAGAATGCCTCTCTTGTCTCGTCTTCCAAACCCCCCCTCCTGGCCTTGAATCGGACCTAACAAAACTTTTCAATCTTTCCAATTTCTCTGCTACACCCCGTACTTCTGTTGACAATTCTGTTATCAAGTGGGTCTTACCTCCTACTGGGTGGCACAAGCTTAACTTCGATGGCGCGGCCAAAGGCAACCCAGGAGCGGCTGGCGGAGGAGGAATTCTCAGAAATCACAGAGGAGAAATAATTTTGGCCTTTGCTCAGAACCTGGGAATTCAATCTAACAATATGGCAGAGGCTCGGGCCTTGCTCCAAAGCTTGATTCTCTTGGAAGGCTTGACCATCAATAAACTTATCATAGAAGGAGACTCATTGCACTCGCATCAACTGGCTCAATGGGACCTCTGTGCCTCCCTGGGCCCTTGTTTCGATCTTCCAAGAATGCAAGGCACTAATTGGCATTTACCCAGAATTAATCATTAAGCATCAGTATCGGGAAGGAAACAAAGCTGCGGACTGGCTTGCTAACAAGGGAGTTGACGAAACGGACATTCATGTTTGGAGAGACTCCTTCCCCATTGGCCTAAGGGACGCTTCTACAAGTTCCAATGTCTGCACAATGTGAGTGGTTAACTGGGCACCGGGTTTGTTTGCTTTTGGATCTGGACGAGTCTTCGCATCCTTTCTTCCTTCCTCTCCCCCTTCGGCTGCGTTTTGGCAACTTGTCACGATTTCGTGACACTTTTCACCGTTGGCCGCGAAATTTCAGCTTGTCGCGATATCGCGACATCCCTTTTTGCTCTGGCCGTGAGGTTGCTACTTGTCGCGATATCGCGACACTTTTTTCTCCTTCGGACGCGGTCTTCCAACTTGTCGCGATATCGCGACACTTTTTCTCTTCGGGTGCTTTTTTGCAACTTGTCGCGATATCGCGACACTTTTTCTCTTCAGGCGCTTTCTTGCATCATGTCACGATTTCGTGACATTTTTTCTCTTTGGCGGAGGTCTTCCATTTTGTCGCGATATCGTGACACTTTTTCTCCTCGACGGTGGTCTTCCATTTTGTCGCGATATCGTGACACTTTTTCTCTTCGGCTGCGGTCTTCCAGATTGTCGCGATATCGCGACACTTTTTCTCTTCGACTGCGGTCTTCCAGATTGTCGCGATATCATGACACTTTTTCTCTTCGGCTGCGGTCTTCCAGATTGTCGCGATATCATGACACTTTTTCTCTTTGGCTGCGGTCTTCCAGATTGTCGCGATTTCATGACACTTTTTCTCCTTGGCAGCGGTTTTCCATCTTGTCGCGATTTCGTGACACTTTTTCTCTTCGACTGCGGTCTTCCATAATGTCGCGATATCGTGACACTTTTTCTCTTCGACTGCGGTCTTCCAGATTGTCGCGATATCGTGACACTTTTTCTCTTTGGCTGCGGTCTTCCAGATTGTCACGATATCGTGACACTTTTTCTTCTTGGCAGCGGTCTTCCATATTGTCACGATATCGCGACACTTTTTCTCTTCGGCTGCGGTCTTCCATAATGTCGCGATATCGCGACACTTTTTCTCTTCGACAGCGGTCTTCCATCTTGTCGCGATTTCGTGACACCTTTTCTCTTTGGCAGCGGGCTTCCACAATTGTCGCGATATCGCGACACTTTTTCTCTTCGGCTGCGGTCTTCCTTCTTGTCGCGATTTCGTGACACCTTTTCTCTTCGACAGCGGTCTTACTTCTTGTCGCGATTTCGCGACTCCTTTTCTGTCCGGGCGCGGTCTTCCTTCATGTCGCGATTTCGTGACTCTTCTTCTCTTTCGGCTCCAACCTAGCAACTTGTCGCGATATCGTGACACTTCCTCTCTTTTGGCAGCAACCTTGCATCATGTCATGATTTCGCGACTTCTTCCCTCCTTCGGCTCCGATGGCGCTTCTTGTCGCGATTTCGCGACATCCTTTCTTCTCTTGGCAGCAACGGTGCAACTTGTCGCGATTTCGCGACATCACCAATTTGGTCGCGATTTCGCGACACCTTTCCTCGTGTGGAGGTTTGCCCGCTCTTTAATATTTTCTTCTTGGACCACCTCGGTCAATCTGGAATTCATGTAATTCCTCTTGTACAAGGTTCGGGGACCTTTCAACACCCCTTCTACCAATCAAAAAAAAACTATCAATTTACCACAATTGTTAGCAACAATGGAATAATGCACAATGATAAGAGTCCTAATAACACCTTATCACTCTAACTCATCAATAATCAAAACTCACAAATATACATATCAACAATATTCCTTTACACCTTATAACTCATACTTAATATATCACAAAATAACTTCAACCTCAAAAATAATTACAAGAGAATATCCACTCAATAACTCCAAAGGCTTTCTAACCCCAATATGACATTAAGAACAATTATTCCTTAAACCCTTATAACTCCTAAAATACATTTACTTCTAAATGCATTTACCACATAAACATTAAGCAACAATAATAACAATGTCAAAGCAATATTTCTCTTTAACCTTATACCTCCATCCAATTACCAACAATAATTTGCCAAGTCAAATCAAATATTCCACATTATCAACAAAAGATCTACCTTGGCCAAAAATCAATTCTCTAACCTTATAAGAAGTGTGGAGACACCAACATAAGCACCAAAGCACTTCCTCCAAACTCGTGGCCCAAGGCAACTGTTGTACCACATGCACAATAATTCACAACAAAAAACGAAACACGATCGATATGAATCAATATCGATACCTCTACCTAGCGAGCGCCTTCGCTCCACTGCCTCCACCGTTGGAGCACAAGTGCCCAACAAAACTCTCAAGTGCCACTCGTAATTTTACCTTCCCTTTGCTCAAAGAAATTAAAGACAAACATATTTGTATTCCTCATAGGTGTACAAAATTGGAACTTAAACACAGAGCAATATGAAACTCAAAAATCATAGAGTAATCCAAAATCGAAGGTCACAGAGCAATACAAAATCGAAGGTCACAGAGCAATACAAATTTGAAGGTAATCACGCAAATCGGAGGTGTATTGAACCTTAGGAATTAATGCCTTTTAATAGTCTTTTGCATCCCATACAAGTTGATGTCGACGCTCCTTCCAAATAAATGACGTCGACGAGGTAAATATTTTACATGAGCACCGCTAAGGGTTTAGAAACCCTTTCAATAATAATTATTATTTTATTAATAATAAACTTAACTTAAAACCTTTTCAAAGGTTTGAGTTAATTAATTTATTAATAATCAAAATGGACTTTTAAGGTTTTTTCAAGGAGAAAAACCTTTTCATTAAGCCAATATGGTTTTAATAAAAACCCTTAATGAGTCTAGATGGTTTTAAGAAAAACCTTTAACCTTGTCACCATGGTTTTAATAAAAACCCTTAAACAAACATCATGGAACTTTCAAGATATTTTTGGCACCAAAATATTTTTGACATCAGCACAAATTCCTTTTGACATCAACACAAACTCCTTTTGACATCAATGACAACTCACAAACATGAAGCTAGGCAACATACCCAAAATTGCCAACAATCTCCCTCTTTTTCATTGATGGCAAACCACTACTGAAACCACTGCCAACTATCAAAACTGAAACCAACTTAAAACCATCCTCTTAAGCTTTGCTCCCCTGACTCAAGGCTCTCCCCCTTAATCAAATATCTCCCCCTTTGTCATCAATGGTAAAGGGTCACCTTTGGGGCTCAGGGCTAAGAATTAACCTCTTAGCTTAGCCCCTCCCCAGCCTCTTGTTGAGGTGATTAATTCTGGGGTGGGAGTAAAACTCCCATTAGGCACTGATCATCATCAGTGTCCATAGTTGCCTTTCCATAATTTTTCCTGATATCATTGTCCATGTTCCTGTTCATGTTCTTGTTCACATCCTTATTTTTGTTCCTGTTCAAAATCGTATTCTTGTTCATGTTCTTATCTCTGTTTATGTCCAAGCCATTATTCCTATTCCTATCATTATTCATGTTCCTACCATTATTTTTTTTCCTGTTCATAGCCCTTGTTGCGGGCCAAACAAGGTGAATGGTTTCCTATTTTTGTCACATGCCCGTGCATTTAATTATCAACCCAGGGAGCTTCGTAAACTTGCAAAGAGTCGGAATTAGGTTACTACATTACCATTGCAGGGTGAATATGCTAATCCTACGTTGGAGGATGTTCTTGAGATGGTTTTCAATCATTCCCACACTCAATAAATTACATAAGAAGAACAGAAATAAATCTACAGAAATAAATCATGTATATATGCCCGAAAATAAACCTACTGCAAAATACGAGAACTAGTAAATTAATGAACGTTTCTATGAAAGCAATAAAATGATAAATAAACAAAAAGGAAATGGAGAAGAAATACTGGCTTGGAGTGGGCCTAGGCTCTAGCAGGTTCCTCCTGATCGAACACGCACTTAGAACTTCTGGAACTGGAATATATTTATCAACGTATTACAATCTATCTTCTGCAATTCAAAATAGCTCTTTATTAATTATTTCTATATATCTCTCTATATATTTTCAAAATTATCTACGTGTGTTTATATAACACACCCGTAGAACTTCTGTTACAACAGTGGTTACAATAGTCAATTCTTCCCAGAATAAATTAGAACAGTCTGGCAAATGCAATCGACGTCTGACATTCTGTTCTGAAGGTGACATGTTCATTTCGGTTCATGCTTTGCCTGGCATCGGTAAGATGTTTGGGTATGTTAGGTGCTATCTCCAATTTAGCTCTGCATGACATAGAGCTAGAACTGCACTAGCTGCTGTCGTCCACGTTGTTCAACTCTGGTCAATGGGCAAAGAATCAGCGGTGCCTTCCGGTTGTAGGGAGGCGCCTGCCTCTATTAGCGCCTTTTGGTTGTAGGGAGGTGCTTACCCTCTATTAGCGCCTTCTGGCTATGGAGAGGCGCTTGCCTTTGGTTGGCACCTTCCGATTGTAGGGAGGTGCTTGCATTCAGATGGCGCATTCTGACTGTAGGGAGGCGCCTATGTTCAATCGGTGCCTTATGACTGTAGGGAGGCGCTTGTATTCACTTGGCGCATTTCGACTACAGGGAGGCGCCTATGTTCAATTGGTGCATTTCGACTGTAGGGAGGTGCTTGTATTCACTTGGTGCCTTTCAACTGCAAGGAGGCACCTATGTTCAATTGGCGCCTTTCGATTGCAGGGAGGCACCTATGTTCTCTTCATTGACTCCCGATGAAATAAAGTGCCAGGTCCATCGAAAGGACCTCGACTGTTCCAAATCTAACTAAATCAACTGCAATTCCACAAAACATACTAAAAGCACACAAATTAGATAACACACATAATTATATCAAATATCTATATAATAATTTATAAAAGTATGCAATCCTTATTATACAACCGCATATTGATCCAAGAAATATGTACAAAATATGAGCATTTATGGTGCTCATCATCCCCCCACGCCTAACATATGCCATGCCCTCGTGGCATCCAAACTGTATGTAGCCCTCAGAATTTTCATCATCGCCATATCTTGGAGGATTCGGTTGCCCCTGCGGCCCGAGTCTATCTTTTCATGCTGGCATGTGAAGGTGTGGTTCGCCTCTGCCTATGGGAAACTGTGACTGTTAATTGTCCCATTCTTGTTTTGGCCGCTACTGGTGGTGGTCTAGCTAGCGTTGTTCTTGCCGATTGAAATGCAGCTTCGATAGCTTGCCAGAGGTCATCATCTAGAGGTTTGACCACTACCAGAGGGATATCCAAGTTATCCTCTCTAGAAGGCACTACTTGGGCCTTGTATAATGTGGCCACTTCAGGGGTAAGCCCTGCATTCTCCTTTGAAATTGCAGTGGCCTCCAATTGTGGGCCATATATTCCCTACCATTCCAAGTACCTCCTCATCATGGAAGGCCACCCTCGGGATGAACCATAGATGTCCCAAAACTGGCTGTCTTCCGTCGGATTGACGCAGATGTCAGAATATCCTTTTATCCTCGAGGATGCCTTCCTGGCCACCTTGGCTGCTTTCATTTCGTTGCGCAGCCACTCGAAATATTTTTGCCATTCGACGAACAGCTGCATGTCCCATTTGTCCTCATATGACTTGACGAAGATCACTTTCACCTTCTGTCGAGCCATCCTGGGCCTCTTTGCCTTGGCCTCTGCAAAAAATGTGGCAGCTCGGACAGGGGTCTCTTCTTTCTCTTTTGGGGACTTCTCTTCACTCCGAAGGATCGGCTGTGTTGCTATCTCCGAGGGTGATCCTTTATCCTCCTATCTTCCTGGTGTCGACCCCTCAGGCTATTCTCCCTCTTTAGGACTAGGGAGGTCCTCTGTATCCTCTGGTCTTATCTGCTGTTGGAGGCCTTCGTTCTGCTCTTTGTCACTCAAGACAATGACAAGGGGCATCATAGGACTTCTTTCATTTTTACCCCTAAAAATAGAGGAATCCTCCCCTGCCTCTGGGCTGCTCTGTCGGGCGTCCGATCGAATCTCCCCTGAAGAGAATACTTGTTCAGTGGATGTGGGAGAGTTTGTTGGCACTGCTTCTGCCCAATCCATCTGCATGGACGCCTCCTGTCTTGCTATTCTTCTACCCTGAAGTATTTTATTTTTCTCCTGCAACTGTTGGATCAGCTGCTCGAGCTGAGCGATTCATCTATCCTTTTCCTCCAATTCCTATTGATGTTGGTTCTAGAAATCTTCCAGAATTTGTTGTGCCATCTAGAAATTAGTTTGCCAGTTGAGCACCTCCTCCAAGGCCGCATTGATCTGGTCGTTGCTCTCGAAAGTTCCCTCATTCTATGGGCTCTGGTTTGTTAATTCCCGGAGGGTTTGGGCGGCAACGTCTATCTCTGTGTCACTCTGTTCTTCCTTTATTGAGAGGAATCACCATAGATGTTTCCTTCTGGGAATTGGTTCATCTACACCACCCGTGAGTGGCACTCCTTCCTCCTCATACTCGGGCACTGGGGAATGCCCTCTATCCTTTATGTCTGCGAGCACCAGTGACTGCTCTGCTCCTCCTAGAAAATAAGGCAATGCTAATTGCCCAATGTTTGCTACCTCCTCTATAGGGGATGCTTCGCCTTGCCCTAATTTGACAACCACACTATGTTGCCCTATTTGGCCGCCATATCCCTCTATGTTGTGGTTCTGTCCTTGTGCTTTTGCATGGCGAACCAATGCCGATATCAGCCCATGGTGGGCTAAGGCGGACGGTGCCCCTTTCTGGTATCGAGCTGCTTCATCTTTCAAAGCACTCACCAGGTAGAAAGGTATATTCAATTTCCTCCCATGCACTAGGTGATTGAGGAAGTGCACATGATTAAGGTGCAAATGAGTATACTTCCCTGTGCATGTGAAGAATCGAGCAATCTACTCGAACATCTTTCGCATATTCATTGGGAGGCTATTTTTGAGTAACCCCTCCCTGTCTACCTGTACATTTCCTCTCCACAGTAGTATGTTGACGTATAATTTTAACACTATGCCCTTGTATATAAATTCCCCTATGAGAGGCAATCCAGTCGCCTATGAGATGAAATCAGGGGTGACTGGAATTTCCATCCCTCATACTTGGGCCGCATCGCCCCTCAAAGAGGTGGTGAATTCTCTAGCTGCCTCTATGTCTTGGCCCTGACTGACTAGGGTGCAATATTCGAGCCACCCCTCGGCTTCGAATTGGGTCTTTACTGCCCCTCTGCTCCCATCTGTGTCATTGGGTTCATTCTTCTTGATCGCATGATTCTTAGACCTTCCTCCCATGGCACCTTCTGCTGCTGTATTTTTTTGTTGAGCAAGGTGTTGCAAGAGTTTTGTCATTGTTGTCAACTCAGGCAGTTAGATCTAATAATGCAGTGGACAGGTAGTTCAGAAGTCATTCAATGCAGGCTGATAGATTTTAGGGTTTGTAATTGACCACATTTAGGGTTTGCAGCAGACCATGTTTAGGGTTTGCAGCCGACCAAGATTAGGGTTTGCATTTGCATAATCAACCGACTACTATTAGGGTTTTCATCTCAAAATCTCAAGTATATAAGTGGGGCTGTTTGGAGATTTAGGCATCCATCGAGTGAATGTTGAAGTGCGAGATGTGGCCGTAAAAGCGCAGATAGCATAGAATAGGTGAGATGATAGCAAAGTGCATAATGTGAGCTAGTTGTGTCGAGTTGTTTGAAGTGTGATTGTGAATGCGCACAGAGAGAAGAGTGTGGAATGACACAGAGTGTGCAAAGAATGTGAGCAGAGGAAGCAGAATGTGTAGAGAGCGCAAAGGGCAAAGTTGATTACAAAGTTTGGCTGTAGCAGTGCAGCAGATTGTGTGAAGAGATTGCGCAAGAAAGAGCGGAGTGTGCAGAGATTGCAAAGGTGAAGTAGATCAGTTAGAGTCTTGCAATAACAAAGGTATTTGTCAAACATTTTCATTCAAAATTGAAGTCCAGTTGGTGCTGGCAAATTAGGGGTTGGTGCTCCTTTCTGTTGGTGCAGATAAATAAGGGGTTGGTGCTCCTTCCAGTTGGTCTTTGGTAAACAAATTGTAAAGTTGGTACTTTGCAAGAGGCTGGATTTGGATGGTAGTCCAAGCAGTCGTTCTTTTTGAGGAGTAGCCATTTTGGTGAACCTCGTTAAAAATCTATGTTGTGTGATGTTCTCTTGCTGTACTTATTATATTTGTTTATAAGTTTTAATTGCTATGGTTTTTAGAGCTATTAATTCATGGATTTGGAATGCCACACTGATTCACCCCCCCTCTCAGTGCCATACTAAGTACAACAATTGGTATCAGAGCCAAGTTCCCTTTAAAGGCTAAATCAGCTAGGGTTGATCTTGGATTAATACTCTAATGGCAAAGAAAGGCAAGAATGGAACCATGAGACATAAGAAGAAAAGATCACACAGGGTTATAAAAGAAAATAAAGATAAATTCATTATTGCTGTAGATTCAAGAGATGAATCAAACAATGGAGAAAAGGCCAAGAGTCAACTCGATCATAATGCAGGTTCTCAAGGTTCAGAATGTTTTGATCAACTCCGACATAATGAATGTCAGTGTTATGGGTTTAGTAGCAGTGAAGATGAAGAAGAAATAGAATCAGAACATGAATGTAATAAATAAGAAATGAATGCAAAAGCAAATTGGAATGAAGATCAAATTACAGCTCCAAGTAAGAAGAATAGAACCTCCTTCAAAAGGACATCTCGACCGGTTTCGGTTTCTGTGGTAGAGGAAATTGAACCAGAAAATGCAGAAGGGGTGAACACTGAAGCAGATAATAAAAACCTCAATGCTGAAGTAGACTAGGAAGGTGAGTTGATCTCTGCTCTTAAAGAGTTGAGTATAGAAAAGAAAAAGAACAAAAGACTATCCAAGAAATTGGAAGAATATGGGGATGAGATTGAAAATCTGTTCTTACAATTCCAACAGGCCAAGAAAATAGAAGAAGACTTGAAGTCACAAATTGAATGATAAAGTCAATGTGTGTAAAAAACATGAAGAGGATTCTAACAAAGTAGTTAGTAATCTAAAGCTGCAAGTAGAAGAGTCTAAAAGGATTGAGGAAACTCTCAGGTCACAGATCAATGAGAAAGAGATTATTTGTCGCAAACAAGAAGAAGAGATTGTTTCATTGAAGAAACAACTAGAAGAGGCCAATACAAATCTTAAATTCGAGAAGAGCATAGAATTGCTAGATAAAATGATAAGTCATCAGAGAAGCTCCACGATTAAGCATGGTCTTGGATATGAAGCTGAACAACCTGTATCTTCCAATTCTGTAGAGAAGAAGAAGTTCACTGTTGAAGGGTCTAAGCAAGAAAAGGTTAAAGCTGTATCTTCAAAAGAAAGAAAATATCAAAGGAGATTTACAAACAAAGCGACCACAACAAAAGAGGTTCTACCACTCTCACTTTTTTCATACTAACACTTTTAATGGTTATTGTTTCGGATGTAACCGGTATGGTCACAAGGCAACTTATTGTGGATTAAATAATAAATCAAAGAGTTATGCTTGGTCGAAATACATCTGCATATCTGAGTGAACACTTTGTACAATGTTTTCAATGCAATGGTCATGGGCACATAGCAAGGTTTTTTCCAAGCGCTTATGTATCAAATCTAAGGCAAAACAGTATATTTCATAAGACGCAAAGAACACAACACAGACAGGAAATAAATCAGGTTCATAGAAGAAAGGAAAATAATCATTCATCATGGATGCATAAGAGACAACCACACCGAGAGAGATATTCAAGTTCATGCAATGATGCAAAATAGGGACGCGGGTGAAAAATCCAAGCCCGAGGTCAAGAAAGTCCGGAGAAAGAAAGAAGAGAGGAAATCGTGTCTCCTTGAACTAAAGGAGCCTGCTCTTCTACTGCACTAAGCAACTCCAGGTAACACATCCTCAGGGGGAGCATTTTGAAAAAGGTTTTATTTTAATGCTTCTGTATATTTGTCTGGGTATCTGAGGATGAAAGACCAGCAGTTGGGCTTTTGTGGTATAATTGTCAAGTGTGTTGGTTGTTCATTTAGTTGTGTGTGGAAGTGCCATGAAGGGTAGTGTTTGCATTGATAATCTTCACCATTGGTAGTATTGCTTATGTCATTGTTGTTTTGTTGATGGTTCTTACTGCCACTGATTATAGCTATGGATTATAACGGTTCAGATTGTTTTTGTTTATTGAAATAATGCTTGCCCCAGCTGCGTATTTGTGTTTTGATAATAGCAGCATGTTTTTTTTTTATGCTTGATGTGAAGATTGTCAGATCTTTCATTACACCTTGGTGAATATATTTAATTCACAAACAGTTTTGTTTTAACTTTTAATATAATGCCAATTCAAGGATAAGAAGTTTGAGGCTGAGTAAGGTGCACTACGGTTGGCCATAAAGTGTTTGACAAAATGTCTTCTTTCGACATGCACAGTTGAAAGTAAGAGTTGGCGATAAAATTGCGATCTTTGGACAAAAATTGGTACGAGATGTGAGTCACTTGTCAATTATGTTGATAGAAGTGAAATCAGCATGTTGAATGGGAAGATTGAAGAAAAAGTTTATAATGTGCAGCCAGATGATTTCCAACCTGGTGATGAATGTTTGAGGTGCTTTTATAAAGAATTGAGGTAGTCTGCTGGATTCTCACTATAGAGAAAGACAAACAGCTATCAGTAGGTTCAAGTCTGTTGAGAATATTCAAGATGTATATGCAGATGTTGTTTGCATTACAGAGCAAAAAGTTGGATAGTTAAATGATCAGTGTATGCTTTCACTAAAATTAGTGGACAAGTTTGAGATTGCAAAGCAATAGAGGGTTGAGGCTCAGAAGACAGCATGAATTGAAGTGGCCACATATTCCCAAGAATAGTCTAAAATTTGACTAGCCATTGGGATCAAATTCTCAGGGGGGGGCATTTGTGCATTTGTTCATCTTATTGATCATATCCATGATTTTTGCTAACTATTTCAATGTGGTTCTAAGAATGGTGTGTATGGACTTAGGGGGAGTCTGCAGCAGCCCTTTGGTATTATTGACAAAGGGGGAGAAGAGTTACAGGAATGTACACGAGTGTTGCCAACAATTCCAAAGGGGGAGATTGTTGAGCAAGGTGTTGCAAGAGTTTTGTCATTGTTGTCAACTCAGGCAGTTAGATATAATAATGCAGTGGACAGGAAGTTTAGAAGTCATTCAATGCAGGTTGACAGATTTTAGGGTTTGCAATTGACCACATTTAGGGTTTGCAGTCGACCATGTTTAGGGTTTGCAGCCGACCAAGATTAGGGTTTGCATTTGCATAATCAGCCGACTACTATTAGGGTTTTCATCTCAAAATATCAAGTATATAAGCGAGGCTATTTGGAGATTTAGGCATCCATCGGGTGAATGTTGAAGTGCGAGATGCGGTCGTAAAAGTGCAGATAGCATAGAATCGGCGAGATGATAGCGAAGTGCATAATGTGAGCTAGTTGTGTCGAGTTGTTCAAAGTGCGATTGTGAATGCGCATAGAGAGCAGAGTGTGGAATGACACAGAGTGTGCAAACCGTGTGAGCAGAGAAAGTAGAATGTGTAGAGAGCGCAAAGGGAAAAGTTGATTGCAAAGTTTGGCTGTAGCAGTGCAACAGATTATGTGAAGAGATTGTGCAAGAAAGAGCAGAGTGTGCAGAGATTGCAAAGGTGAAGTAGATCAGTTATAGTCTTGCAATAACAAAGGTATTTGTCAAACATTTTCGTTCAAAATTGAAGTCCAGTTGGTGCTAGAAAATTAGGGGTTGGTGCTCCTTTTTGTTGGTGTAGATAAATAAGGTGTTGGTGCTCCTTCCAGTTGGTGCTGGTAAACAAATTGTAAAGTTGGTGCTTTGCAAGAGGCTGGATTTGGATGGTAGTCAAAGCAGCCGTTATTTTTGAGGAGTAGCCATTTTGGTGAACCTCATTAAAAATCTATGTTGTGTGATGTTCTCTTGCTGTACTTATTATATTTGTTTATAAGTTTTAATTGTTGTGGTTTTTAGAGCTGTTAATTCATGGATTTGGAATGCCACACTGATTCACCCCCCCTCTCAGTGCCATACTAAGTACAACATTTTTTTTTGTCCTTCCTTCTTCAGGAAGGTGCCTTATTATAGAAAAGGTGCCTAACCCTAACAGTTATGGAAGGCGCCCTCTCATTGGCACATGTTTTCAGCTATGGGGGGTACGATCTCTATGACAGCTGTATTTTTTGGTACTACGTATTTATAAACAATTATATAAAAGATTTGATTTAATATGCGCATACCTGATTCGGTGTTCCAGTTGTCATGGTAGCTGCTGATTTGCTGACTTATGACACGAGGGAGGGGTATTTGATATTGCTTATTCGTGCAATGCTTTGTTTCGCTCGAGGCATCCGATCGATGTAAATGTTGCACGCGGGAGGCATTCTTTGGTACCTTCCCCATGTGGATGGTGTCCATGTAGCACCTTTCCAATGTTGTCGGTGCTCGTCTTTGAACGAATGCACCTTGCAATGCCTTCTGATTGGTGGGAGGTGCTTTTCGACTGCATGCATCTTCCCAATGTGGGGGGCACTTCCTTCTGGTTCGTGCCTTCTCTATGTTGGAAGGCGTTCGTCATGATGAATGCGCCTTCCTGATGTTGGAAGGCGTATTCGGATAGATGAATGCGCCTTCCTGATGTTGGAAGGCGTATTTGACGGAATGAATGTGCCTTCCTAATGTTGGAAGGCGTATTCGACTGGCTTTTTTTTTTTCTGGTGCCTTCCTGCCACGAAAGGTGCCTATTATATATATATATATATATTTTGATGGGTGCCTTTCGGATGCAATAAGGCACCTTCTTCTGGATGGGCGCCTTCTGACTACAGTAAGGCACATTCTTCTGGATGGGTGCCTTCTAACTGCAGTAAGGCACCTTCTTCTGGATGGGCGCCTTCTGACTGTAGTAAGGAGCCTTCTTCTAGATGGGCGCCTTCTGACTACAGTAAGGCGCCTTCTTCTGGATGGGTGCCTTCTGACTGCAGTAAGGCGCCTTCTTCTGGATGGGTGCCTTTTGACTGTAGTAAGGTGCCTTCTTCTGGACGGGTGCCTTCTGAATGTAGTAAGGCACATTCTTCTGGATGGGTGCCTTTTGACTGCAGTAAGGTGCCTTCTTCTGGACTCGATGAATCGACTGGAAAAAGGGTGATCAAACCTTCCCAGTTTTTCACGCTACCCAGATTCTATCTATGAGCCGGTGTCGGAATGCTGAGCTGAATCAGGCCTGGTTTCCCAGATACCTATCCTTCGTGCTGTCAGGTCCCCCACCTACAAAAAGAAACCAAAAAAATAAAGGAAAATAAAGGCAGTTAGACGTATTCCGTGCCTGTTAGGCCTTGGATTAGGATGCCTACAGATTGCATGCGAGCGTCATCCCTGCAAAAAACACACATTAAAAAAAACTATAACTAACCAAATTGGGTGAGCACTTTCGTGCCCACCATTTCACCTGTGAGAGTTTGGTCCAGATCTAGCAAGATGGGGTCTCCCCCATGCCTACTCTGGATTCCACCTGTAATGTTTTGGACGTATTATAGGGGCGTAGTTGGTGGCCATTGACTGTGAACATGGTGTTGCTGTCGTCAATTGTCTTAACGCGCACAACCCTATTCCTAATGAGTTCTGCCACCTCATATGGCCCCATCCACCTCTGCATAAGTTTGCCCTTCCTTTCTTGGAATTGAGAATCGTACAACAGTACCCATTCCCCTACTTGGAACTTCTTTAGCTTGATGTGGTTATCATGCCACTTCTTTCTCTGCTTCTGTATAATCTCTGTCCTCTGCAAAGCATTCGGTCGGATTTTGTCCAGTTGATGTAGCTGGTGAATCCTCTATTTTTAAGCTTCGTCCAAGTTCAAATTTAATTCTGAAGCCGTCCTCAAAGTTTTGATTTTGAACTCGATGGGCATCATCACATTTTTTCCATAGACCAGTTGGAAAGGTGTGCATCCTGTGGTGGATTTCCACGTGGTGTTGTATGCCCAAACTGACTCCGAAAACTGTGTGGCCCAATATTTCTTGTGTTGCTGCACGGTTTTGGTCAGGATGTTTTCTATCTCCCTATTTGTCACTTCTACTTGCCCGTTCACTTGCGGATGGTAGGGCGTGGTTTTGTTGTGCCGAACTCTATACTACTCCATCAGCTCCTCAATCAATTTGGAGGTGAATTGGGGCCCTTGGTCTGTGTTATCTCCCGAGGAACCCCAAATCGTGTGAAAATATGAGCAAATAAGAAATTGGCGATCGTTATTTCCTTTGAGTCCCTTAATGCTTGCACTTCCACCCATTTGGTGACGTAATCCGTGCAAACCAAAATAAACCTCCTTCCCATCAAAGGTGGATTAAATGGTCCCACAAAATCCATGCCCCATTTATCAAAAGGTTCTAGATGTACCTGGGGCTACAGGGACATTTCATCTCGGTGGGTTGGTCTACCCATCCTCTGGCACTCGTCACACTTGCTGGTATATGCTGTCGCGTCCTTGAACAGAGTGGGCCAAAAATACCCAGCCTGTAGGATTTTGTAGGCAGTTCATTTCCCTACAAAGTGTCCTCCGCATGGCTCATCGTGACATGCCTTAAGCACTTCTGAAAACTCCTGTTCTGCTACGCATCTTATAATTTTGTCCCGTCCTATTTTAAATAGGAGACCATCCATCCAAAGGAATGATGCTCTCTTCTCTATGACCGCCTGCTTTTCTCTGTAGGAGAGAGTAGGTGAGGTCCTTCCGATGGCCAAGTAATTGGCTATGTCTGCATACCATGGAGTTTGTTCACTAAAAGTGAACAAGTGTTCGTCCGCAAACTGATCTTCCACTGCTTGATGATCTACTGGTATCAATCTGGACATAAAATCTACCACAATGTTGTCCTTGCCAGGTTTATCGACTATAGTGATGTCGAATTCCTGCAATAGCAACAACCATATGATAATTCTGCCACCAATGGCTGGCTTGCTCATCAGATACCTGATAGCCACATGGTCCGTATGGACGAAGACCTTGTATCCCGTTATATAGTGACAAATTTTTTTTATTGCATGGACAACTCTGAGGAATTATTTTTCTGTCACTGTATAATTGAGTTCCACTCCCGCCAAGTTTTTACTGACATAATAGATGGCATAGAATTATTCGTCGTCTTTCTGCACAAGGACTGCTCCGATTGCATCATTAGATGCATCGCAGTAAATATGGAATGGTATGGCCCAATTCGGTCCTCTCAAGACCGATGCAGATATCAATTTTTCTTTTAGCAATTGGAACGCTTCTTCGCAATCTCTCGTCCAATTGAACTCTACGTCCTTAGAAAGTAGGGTGTGTAGTGGTTTGGCAATCTTACTAAATTCGGCGATAAATCACCGGTAGTACCCAGCTGATCCAAGGAAACTTCTTACCTCCTTCTCGTTCTGGGGCTAGGTAGGTCTCTGATGACCTCAATCTTCCTCTTGTCTACTTTTATTCCTTCTGCAGAGAGGTGGTGTCCCAACACGATGCCTTCCTACATCATCATAAAACATTTTTCATTACTTAGGGACAAATGGTTTCCTTGCTCCTATTGAGCACTCTTTCCAGGTTTGTCATTGCCTCCTTGAAGGTTTCTCCATAGGCGGTGAAGTCGTCCATGTATACTTCCACCCCATCTCCTATAATATCAGAGAATATGCTAAGCACCGCCATTTGAAAGGTGGTCGGTGCGTTGCACAGTCCAAAAGGCAATACCTTATAGGCAAACGTTCCCCATGGACAGGTGAACGTCGTTTTATCTTGATCTTCTTCCCCTATCTGGATCTGGTTGTAACCACTAAAACCGTCCAAAAAGGAGAAGTATTTTCTTCCTGAGAGTGTGTCCAAGACCTGATCGATGAACGGGAGCAGGAAGTGGTCTTTCTTAGTCGCCTTGTTCAATGCCCGGTAGTCCACGCAGATCCACCATTTCCTATTCTTTTTGGGGACCACCACTAATGGTGATACCCATTCATTGTCAGAAATCAGATATATGAATTCGGCAGATAGAATTTTGTGCAGTTCTTCTCTGACAATGTCTTTCATTGCTGGGTTCATCCTTCTCTATGGCTGCTGACTAGGAGTTGCCTGGTCATCTAAGTAAATCCGATGGGTACATATTTCTGGGCTGATTTTGTGCATATCTGCGTAGTCCCATGCAAATGCTTGTTGGTGTCTTACCAGAAGCTCTTCCAACTTTTCTAGTTGTATGGGCATCAACCTGCTGTTGACGTTTAATGTCCTCCCTGGCCCAACATGTATTTGTTGGATGTGCTAATCTTGGGCACTAGTTAACGACGATCTAGGTGCGGGGGTGGATGATTCTCCATGGAGAAACTCCATGATAGCACCATCCTTGTCCTCTTCTGCCACCTCCTCCAAGGTCATCACCGGCTAGATTATGGACAACTCTATAGTTCCATGCTCGGTGATCCTGGGTTCTTCTGTCGAGTCCATAGACTGAGTTGGTGGTGAAATGGTCAGCCTTTTGACGTTTTGCCCATTGGAGATGGTCATTAGCCCATCTCGATAGCTGATGTAAGCATCAGCTATTGCCAGCCATGGCCTCCCCAAAATGAGCGGGTAACCGCCCAGCCTGGTCTTGGTCTACAAAACTAGAAAATCGGCTGGATATTCCCATGCACTGACTGTTACGATCACATCTTCTTGCATCCCTTTTGGTGATACGGTTGATTTTCAGCACTGTCATGGTTGGCTTCAGGTTCATGAGCCGTAGCCTCTGCATGGTCTCTTGAGGCATCACGTTGATGGCTGCCCCGAGGTCAACCAATGTGTTGGACAGGGAATGTCCTCCAATTTTTACGGTCAGCACTGGGCTGCCTGGATCTGCATACTTCGAATGATGTGTTCTATCCATCATTAGATCCGCCAGTTTACGCACGACGTTGATAGTCTAGGTAGCTTTTTGTCTCGGTCTTCTTAGACACATTTCTCTAATTGCCTTGGTGTAAATGGGGACATCTCGAATTGCTTGAAATAATGGGATTGTCACCGTGAGGTTCTTCAAGCTCGACAAGATGTCGAATTTTGGCTGTGTTGTTTTTCTTTGTTCCTACAGCCGACTAGGAAATGGAGCCTCTGCTCTCTCAAGTGCTTTTCCTTCTTCTACCAGAGGTGTCTCCTCTATTTTTGCCTCCTCTTCTACCAGTGGAGGTATCTCTACTATTTCTTCCTCCTCTTCTACTAGAGGTAGAGTCTCTACTCCTAGTTGCCTACCTGATCTAACCTGAATATTGTACATATGGTACATCTCACCTTCTACGTTGTATGCTAGCTGATTTACTCTGTTGTTCGGGTTTGTTGTCGGTTGTCTTTGGTAGGCTGCGTAGGTCTCGCTCGTCGGCAATGCTGGTAAGTTCTATTGAATGTGAGCAGGAGCTGCATTCTATGGAGTCTGATTCCACGTATTATGTCCTCTCCACTGTTGCCCAGGATATGGATATGGCATCCATGGCTGCTGATTCGAGAATGCTGCTGGGGGTGCGTTCGTCCAGGGTGACGGTCTCCACCACCCCATATTAGGTGGTTGAGGGGGTCCTTGGTGCATGTATGACCCTCCCCCATATGTTGGCATTCTGGTTGGTATATTACCAATAGGGGGCTGTGGCCAAATCTTCCTATTGCCTATGAAATAGGCCTCCGTGCTCTCAGCCGCTTCTTGGTTACTGGGTAGTTGTGGGCATAATCAAGTTTTATGATTCAACCTGCAAACTGTACATATTCTGACCTTGTTTTCTGGGCATGCATTCTTTGTGTGTCTTCCTTTGCATTTTGGGCAAAAATAGGCTAATGCTATGTCATTTTATTATTTCTTCTTTTCTAACAGCAGTGTATCCATCTGCAGTGCTAGAGATGAAAGCATTTCGCTCTTCAAATCCTCCAGCATGTTGCCTATCTCTGTTTTGGTGACTGAAGCAGTCGCCTTCATGGTCCTGGGGGTGAATTTGCCTTACCTTCTTGAGTAGTTCCGGAATAATTGCCAGATGTCATCCATAGCATCCTGATAGACATCACCTCCAGAGATCATGTTGAGAGCCTCCAGTGACTCATTGGTAAGTCCCCTCAAGAAGATGCTTTTGAGGGACTTATCAGATAGCTTCAAGTGAGGGAACCATTGAAGATTAAAAGTGAATCTCTCCCAATAATCCTCGAGAGACTCATCTTATTTTTGTGTCATGCTCAGGACCTCCTCCCTGGAGTCTCTTGCTCTCTCAAAATCTTGATATTGCTCTAGAAAGAGCGTCTTCATTTGGTCCCAAGTGGTGATGTGTTTGTCTCCCAGACCGATGAACCATTGCAGAGCTGCATTGTCTAATGTAGAAGGAAATAATTTCAACTTTTGCGCATTTGATTTGTAATCCACAGACCTGCACAAAACATCAAACTTGAATAAAAATAGGTCAGGGTCCTCAATCGAGTGTCCTCTGAAGGACGGGAGGTGAGCAGGGGATATGTTTTTCATTTTGGTATATCCTACTCCCTCCTCTATTGGGAAACTAAATCCAGATGATATTTCATCGTTATCTACCATTTTTTTGGGAAATGTGGTTTCTAATGCAGCGTTTATGGCCTTCCGATCGTTTAAAACTTTTTGAGTCAATGCTCTAAGGTTGTCTGGTGAGATCTTCTGATCCTCCACAGCCTTCCACAGTAGGGCTTCCTCTAGAGGAGTCCTATTAAATAGGGGATTTATGATGATTCGTTCTTCCCCTTGTTGATGGGATGAGGCAAAACTTTTCACAAAGTGCGGTTCCTTACTCTAATGGACTGCTGGTAGGTCGGGCAAGTCTAACTCAAATCCAAAATGCTCGACTGACTCAGGTCCTGATGGATTAGTTCTTATAAAGTGACCGTCAGGTCCTCTTCTTCTCGAAGAACTCATGCAAGGTCAGATGAAGGTTTCAGGGTATTGTAAGTAATCTAATTAAGACGCTTCCCCGGCAACGGCACCAAAATGTTGCGAGCCAAACAAGGTGAATGGTTTCCTATTTTTGTCACATGCCCGTGCATTTAATTATCGACCCAGGGGGCTTCATAAACTTGTGAAGAGTTAGAATTAGGTTACTACAATACCACTGGAAGGTGAATCTGCTAATCCTACGTTGGGGGGTGTTCTTGAGATGGTTGTCAATCATTCCCGCACTCAATAAATTACGTAAGAAGAACATAAATAAATCTACAGAAATAAATCATGTATATATGCCTGAAAATAAACCTACTGCAAAATATGGTAACTAGTAAATTAATGAACATTTCTATGAAATAAATAAACTGATAAATAAATAGAAATGAAATAGGAAAGAAATACTGGCTTGGATTGGGACTAGGCTCCAGCAGATTCCTCCCGATCGAACACGCGCTTAGAACTTCTAGAACTGGAATATATTTATCAACGTATTACAATCTATCTTATGTAATTCAAAATAGCTCTTTATTAATTATTTCCATATATCTCTCTATATTTTTAGAATGATTTGCGTGTGTTTATATAACACACCCACAGAACTTCTGTTACAACAGTGGTTACAATAGTCGATTCTTCCCAGACTAAATTAGAACAGTTTGTGAATGCAATCGATGTCTGGCATTCTGTTCTGAAGACGGTGTGTTCATTTCGATTCATGCTTTGCCTGGCATTGGTAAGACGTTTGGGTATGTTAGGTGCTATCTCCAATTTAGCTTTGCATGACACAGAGCTGGAACTGCACCAGGCACTGCCGTCCATGTCGTTCAACTCTGGTCAATGGGCAAAGAATCAGTGGCGCCTTCTAGTTGTAGGGAGGCGCCTGCCTCTATTAGCACCTTTTGGTTGTAGGGAGGCACTTACCCTCTATTAGCACCTTCTAGCTATGGAGAGGCGCTTGCCTTTGGTTGACGCCTTTCAGTTTTAGGGAGGCGCTTGCATTCAGACGGTGCCTTCCGACTGTAGGGAGGCGCCTATGTTCAATCGATGCCTTCTGACTGCAGGGAGGCACTTGTATTCACTTGGCACCTTTCGACCATAGGGAGGTGCCTATGTTCAATTGGCGCCTTTCGACTGCAGGGAGGCGCTTGTATTCAGTTGGCACCTTTCAACTGTAGGGAGGCACCTATGTTCAATTGGTGCCTTTCGGTTGTAGGGAGGCGCCTATGTTATCTTCATTGACTCCCAATGAAATAAAGTTCCAGGTCCATCAAAAGGACGTCGACTGTTCCAAATCTAACTAAATCAACTGCAATTCCACAAAACATACTAAAAGCACACAAATTAGATAATACGCATAATTATATCAAATATCTATATAATCATTTATAAAAGTACATAATCCTTATTATATAGCCGCATATTGATCCAAGAAATATGTACCAAATATGAGCATTTTTGGTGCTCATCAACCCTGAACCTGTACCTTAGAACTTATGCTCTACACCATCTGGTTGTATGTCCTTCATTATTGAACTTATAACATTTAACAATGTTATTCCTTTGAGATGTACCTATTTTTTGAATCCTCTCTGTTGGACCAAACATGTTCCTATTATTAACCCTGTAATTAACTACCTTGTGTCTAAAATGATTACAAGAGTAGGAATACCCTTGAAATAAATTACCATTTTTGAAATTTCCATTAACCTGTCTTGCTTGA
Source organism: Wollemia nobilis (assembly GCA_028583015.1). Taxonomy (NCBI): domain Eukaryota; kingdom Viridiplantae; phylum Streptophyta; class Pinopsida; order Araucariales; family Araucariaceae; genus Wollemia; species Wollemia nobilis. The sequence continues at coordinate 4,919,808 of JAQPPZ010017121.1, forward strand.
GCCTTGCACTATGAAGCCATGTGTCCAAACCCGTGACATGCAAAACATCTCCATTAAAATTTCCTTGCCTTGACCTCATAGGTCCTTTAGGATTTCTCCCCTTATGCTGATTCCTATTTTTTGATTCTGTGCTATCTAAATTACCATCTGAAAACTTACTCTCTGAATCTGAACCATCTTCTTCTTGGTAGCTCATACTAGATTCCTCAACCTGTTCCTTTTGTTTCTTTACAAAACCAAGACCTATTTTTTTTGTTGTCCTTATTTGATCCTTGATGATTTATTTTACCTTCTTGTAACTTTATTCAAACCTATAAAGATTCTCCTTGTACTCTTTAGTTTCCTTTTTCAAGGAAGCTACTTCATGTTTTAACTCTTTACAATAAAAAGACCTAGCTGTCAACTCTTCTTTGAGTTCCTGTATCTTTGCTATAAAGATATCAAGATTCCCTATAAGCTCATATCTTTCATAACGGTATTCATCAAACCTATCAATGAGTCTAGCATATTTATTTCTTTCTTTCTTTAACATATAAAGAGCATTAACAAGTTCAGCCTCAAGATCTACTTCTCCCTTTTCTGAAACATCCTCTATTTGTTTGTCTTTTGAAATATCAATATCCTTTTCTGATTTCTTACCACTAGAGGTGCTACCTTCATCTAAAGCCATAAGAAGATCTTCCTCATAATTTTTTGAAGCATCCTCATACATAGTATTACCAGAATTCAAACCATCATTTGTACAATCATCCTCAAGGTGACCAAAATTTCCACATCTAAAGAACTTAAGCACAACAAATATATTCCTCTTTTCTTTTTCTTGATTTTTTGTTAGAAACAACATATCATTTCTATCATCACTTTAAGAACTTCCATCATCACTACTAGAACACTTACTTGCTTTGTCTATGTAGAAACTTTTCTTGTATTTTTGGAAGTACCCCTTCCCTTGAATTTTTTGGTCATTTTTGTTCTTCCTTTGATACCCGTGCTTCTCAGATCCCCTGTGCTTAAAATCATGTTTTTCTTCATCACAATAATCCTTGGGTTCTGGACAGTCACTAGCATAGTGACCAAACTTTCCATAAATGAAAAATTCAACATATTTCATACCTTTGTGCTTTCTTGAGAACTTGCCTTTCCTACTGTAGTTTGCTTCTTCATCATTAGAAGACTCATCACCGTCTTCTTGTTGTTTAACCTTGGACTTCTTGGTAGCTTTGAAAGCTACCTCCTTCTTAGGATTAGGTACCACTTTAGTTCTTAACTCAAAACCTGCAAGTATACTATGAAGCTCATCCTTTTTCAATTTATCCAAATCCTTGGCTTCCTCAATAGCTGAAATATTTTCACTAAATATATTTGGAAGAGACCTCAAAATTTTATCACAAACATCATTTTCAGCAAGCTCAAGACCTAGTTCCTTCATGGAATTAACAATCTCATCCATACGAAGCATATAGTCACTAATATTTTCTTCATCATTCATCTTGAGTTGTTCAAAAATATCTTTGTAATATCTCAAATTTGCATCACTTGTATGAACCACTTGCAATTGATCCCATATTTCCTTTTTTGTATTACAATGAATCACCTTTGTAAGATCTGCCTTTTGTAGACCTTTCAGAATTGCATTCATTTCCCTTGAATTGTTGTGATGTAGAAGTTTCTCATCTACTGTAGTAGGAGGAAGATTTGGAATAGTGTACCCAAACTCAATTGCTTCCCAAAATTCATTTCCAAGAGCCATTAGATGAACCTGCATCTTTATGCTCCATAGACAAAAATATGTCCCATCAAGAATAGGTGCTGAATTACCACTTGTAAAATTCATTGTGTTCTTTTCAAGATTTTCCTTCAAGCTGTAAAACTCTTTCGAAGGAATCTGCTATGATACCAATGGAAGAACACAATATTATACTGGGAGGGGGGGGTGAACAGTATAAGACCACTTTTTAACTTTTTCCTTTTACTTCAGAAAGAAATGCAATGACCCAATAGCAAAATCAAAGCAGTAATCAAACCAATGTACAAGTCATCACACAATTGAGATACCAATATAACGTGGTTCACCCAAGGTGGGCTACTCCACAGAGAAAATATTTCACTAAATTTTCTCAATAAAATCCTTTGGGAATCCTTACCAATTACAATGTTTATGGACTTCCTGTCCAAAGGAGAATCCTTCTCCTAATCAAATTTTTATGAGCCTCCTACCCAAAGGAGATGTCATATCCCCCAAAGAAGTATTTATGAGCCTCCTTCCTAAAGGATATGTCCTATACCCCAAATATCTAGAAATGATACTTCAAAATATCACTGCCTCTTCTAATGCTAGCAGGTGGAACTCATTTCCATAGAATATGTCCTGTCCTCCTTGCTCTGGCTCTAAAGACTTCTGTCCTCACTGATCACCTCCATAGTTGCTCATCAACACTTGTACTAAACATAGTCAGTCGGTCTAGCACAAGTCCTCTCAAACTCTATCACAAATCTGCACCAAACTTAGTCCTCTAGTTTAGCACAAATATTCTCTCAAATCTCTATCAGATCTGTCCTAAGCTTAAGCCAAAAGCTGGAACAAATCAATCACAACTGCTCATAAGTTTTCACCAAGACTTCATCAAATCTATCCACAAGTTCTTCAAAAATAACCTATCCAAATCAATCCACAAGTTCTCCACAATAACCTATCCAAATCAGTCCACAAGTTCTCCACAAGAACCTGTCCAAATCAGTCCACAAGTTCTCCACAAGAACCTATCCAAATCTGTCCTAGCAAGCTCACCAAGAACTTGCCCAAATCAGCTCAAGAAATTTTACCAAGAAACTTGCCCAATGTGAACACACAAAGAGAATTGTTAGAGACCCAATGTGTTTCATCCAATCATATCAAATAAATATCATAGAAGCATAAAGAGAATTGTTAGAGACTTAATATGTTCTATCATTCAACTTTCAATCTCAACTCAAATCAATCTCATAGAAGCATAAAGATAATTGTTAGAGACTCAATATGTTCTATCCTTCAACTATTAACAACCAAACAACTCAATTAGGGTTTCAACAAGTTATAGCAATGGCATAAGCTTCTCACTCAAAAACCCTAAAGCAAACTTCAAATGCTTCCACTCTCATAAACCAGAATTATGCAATAACTCATAAAATCATCATGATCTCATAATGTATAATCAATACTTCCACTTTCAAAAAATAAGATCCACTCCAAATAAGGAAACTTAATTTAATCCTTTTCACTCCAAACTTATTTTCAGAAAACCATCAATCAATAATAACCATGGAAGAATGTGCCCATACCTTTACTTTGGTGAAGAAGGAGAACTCAAAATCTGTCACAACACTAACTCTCAATTTACCACAAATTAGAGTAAGCAACAATGGAATAATGCACAATGATAAGATTCCTAATAACACCTTATCACTCCAACTCATCAATAATCAAAACTCAAAAATATACATATCAACAAAATTCCTTTACACCTTATAACTCCTACTTAATATATCACAAAATAACTTCAACCTCAAAAATAATTACAAGAGAATATCCACTCAATAAATCCAAAGGCTTTCTAACCCCAATATGACATTAAGAACAATTATTCCTTAAAACCTTATAACTCCTAAAATACATTTACTTCTAAATGCATTTACCACATAAACATTAAGGACCAATAATAACAATGTCAAAGCAATATTTCTATTTAACCTTATACCTCTATCCAATTACCAACAATAATTTGCCAAGTCAAATCAAATATTCCACATTATCCAAAAAAGATCTACCTTGACCAAAAATCAATTCTCTAACCTTATGAGAAGTGTGGAGACACTAACATAAGCGCCAAAGCGCTTCCTCCTCCAAACTCATGGTCCAAGGTAACTGCTGAACCACGTGCACAATAATCCATGACCAAAAATGAAACACACCCGATGCGAATCGATCTCGACACCTCTACCTAGCGAGCACCTTCGCTCCACTACCTCCGCCATTGGAGCACAAGTGCCCAACAAAAATCTCAGGTGCCACTCATCGTTTTACCTTCCCTTTGCTCGTAGAAATTAAAGACAAACATATTTGTCTTCCTCACAAGCATACAAAATCGAAACTTAAACATAGAGCAATACGAAACTTGAAAACCATAGAGCAATCCAAAATCGAAGGTCACAAAGCAATACAAAATCGAAGGTCATAGAGCAATACGAATTCGAAGGTAATCGCACAAATCGGAGGTGTATTGAACCTTAGGAATTAATGCCCTTTAATAGTCTTTTGCATCCCATGCAATTTGACGTTGGTGCTCCTTCCAAAAAAATGACATCGATGAGGTAAGTCTTTTACATGAGCGTCACTAAGGGTTTAGAAACCCTTTCAATAATAATTATTAAATTAATAATTATTATTTTATTAATAATAAACTTAAAACCTTTTCAAAGGTTTGAGTTAATTTATTTATTAATAATCAAAATGGACTTTTAAGGTTTTTTCAAGGAGCAAAACCTTTTCATTAAGCCAAGATGGTTTTAATAAAAACCCTTAATGAGTCCAGATGGTTTTAAGAAAAACCTTTAACCTTGTCACCATGGTTTTAATAAAAACCCTTAAACAAACATCATGGAACTTTCAAGATATTTTTGGCACCAAAATCTTTTTGACATCAACACAAATTCCTTTTGACATCAACACAAACTCCTTTTGACATAAATGACAACTCACAAACATGAATCTAGGCAACATATCCAAAATTAACTCAAACAAACACAACATGCCAAGAAAGCTTGACCAATTACCATTTCTTGATAAACATCTCATAAATGCTCTTGAGCACCTTTGTGTTTGTTAGGATCATCTCAAATGAGCATATAATAAAAAAATATATCCACATGAATTTCAAGTAGGATACCTAGTCCTCAAGGAAAACCAACAACATTCCCATCTTCCTTCGTATCTCCATGATAAGTTTGCTACCAATTGGCTTGGTCTATTTATTATTTTTTTTGAAAAAATTGAAAAACTTGTATTAAAACAAAAGGCAATTACACAATGGAGAAAACTCATCCCAACCAACAGCAGAGAACTAGACAACAAGCGAAGAGCACAAAGGAAACACTAACCTCCACAGAGCACAGAAGACAACAAGGCACAAAAACATGACATGTCGCGAAATCGTGACAATCAACCCCGTCGCGGCCGCAGCAGCGCCATCAGTCACGAAAACGCAACATGTCGCGATATCGCGACAGACAAAGCCCTTCGCGTTTGATCACCAAAAAAGTCACGAAATCATGACAGCAACTCCCTCCGACGGTCTATCATCACAGGCGTCACGAAATCGTGACAAGAACTCCAGGAAGCATCAAATCTCCAAAAGGGTCACGAAATCGCGATGGAATTTCTCCGAAGTGCCCAGCCAGCAAAAGTGTCGTGATATCACGACATATTCTCATCTTGACTCCCAATCCACAAAAGTGTCGCGATATCGCGACAATTTTTACCAAAGCCATGAATGTGCCAAAAGTGTTGCGAAATCGCGACGAATTTTCCTTTCAGTTCCCAATATTCAAAACTGTCGCGATATCACGACAAGTTATCCTCATTGCAACTTGTCTTCAAAATTGTCGTGATATCGCGACAATTAATCCAGATGACACCAGTGTGCCCCAACTGTCACGATATCGCGACGATTTTACCATGCAGCTTCTGATCGACAGAAATGTCGTGAAATCGCGACGAAATGTGCCCTTTGCTCAAGTTCACCAAAAAAGTCGCGATATCGCGATGATAATCCTCATTGCAGCCAGTCTTCAAAATTGTCGCGATATCACGACAAGAAATCCAGATGACGCCAGTGTGCCCCAACTGTCGCGATATCGCGACAGTTTTACCATGCAGCTTTCGATCGACAAAAATGTCGTGATATCGTGACGAAATGTGCCCTTTGCTCAAGTTTACCAAAAATGTCACGATATCGTGACGATAATCCTCCTTATCATCCCTGCACCAAAAACGTTGCGATTTCGTGACATGTCGCGATTTCGTTACATGTTCCTTTCTAAGGCTGAGAAGGCAAAACCTGTCGTGATATCGTGACAACTTCCAACAAGAAGCCACGACGCCGCTACATGTCACGAAATCATGACAAAAAATTTGCACATTATCATAGGTAGCATTCAAGGCCTTGTCGAATCACAGCATCCTCCACAGGCATATCACTATGCATCTGCACTCCAACTTCCTTCTCAGCACCTATCTTAGCAAGGAAATCGGCCACCTTGTTGAAATCCCTACTCACATAGATGGGAACCACATCATCTAATTCTTTCCAGAGATCCTTTATCTGAGATACAAGACTCCGCAACCTCCAGGCTTGCAAATCAAATTTCCTCATGCAATTGAGAGCGCCCACCAGAATTTGGGAGTCGGACTCAAGAATTATCTTTCTATATCCCTGCTTGACAACCCAGATAGAAGCAAATTTAACAGCCAAGGCCTCCGCTTCATTGTTTGTGGCATGACCCAGACCGTGCAGTTCCCAGTAAAGCACGGACCCACCATGATCACGGCACACAACTCCAGTACCAGCACTACCCGGATTTCCTTTTGTAGCTCCATCAGTATTGATTTTGATCCAGCCTGCTGGGGGAGGGTGCCATCTATCATGAGCCTGTCTTTCAAGAGCAACAACTCCATCAACCAGTGGCACAAAAATAGACTGATGTTCCTCCTCAATGTAGATGGCAACTGTTTCCACCACTTTGCTCCATATAACCTGCCATATTCCATCAAGTGAAGAGAATGTTTCATGAAAAATGTGGGCATTTCTCTCCAACCACACCTGCCACCAAATAAAAAGAAAGCCCAGCTCCCAGCCAATTCGGAGAGCTTTGGATTTAAATCTGCCTCTCTTCCATCGGTTCCAAATATTGGTCCGAGTCACATCACTGTTGGCTTGAATTTTGAAGTGGGAAAACCAGCGCATCCAAATCTACCGTGTGAAGGGGCATTCAAACATCAAATGATCAGCAGTTTCCTCATGCTTGCGGCATAAAACACACTGAGAAGGACCGATGATGCCTCTATGTCTAAGATTGTCAAAGGTGAGAATTCCATTGTGCATAAGTTGCCAGGCAAAAAAATTCACCTTCGGCTAACCCTTGGGGTGCCATATCTTCTTCCAAACATGGACCGAGAAAGAGTGTGGTAGGGGCTCTGGAAGAATATGGTTAAATCCCACCTTCACAGTGTAAACCCCAAGGTTCCCAAAGCCCCAGGCAAGTTCATCCTCTTCATCCCGCCCAGTAAGAAACATAGCTTTCAAAATTTTTTCTAAGATTGGTGCCAGCTCCGGTGGGATTGGAATTGGCCACTCTTCCAACCTCTTGAACTTTTTGAACTTGTACTCCCCAATGTGGCTGGTATTGAAATAACTCTCAATATGAATCTAGCCCTTGTCTTCTATGGCTGATTTAATGGGTTGCAATTCTAGAAACATAGCAATGATGGGAGGGTGCTGATCCCAGGAGTCAGTCCAGAAATGGGCCTTCTCCCCTCTCCCCACTTTCCAAAACAATTGATCTTTGATAACTTGAGCTCCCAGCTTGAGAGTCTGCCACACTAAGGATCCATTACCCTCCAAAGGGAAACATCCCAGATCATTGGGGTGAGCATGGCCTAGGTATTTGCTAGAAATAATTCTGCTAAAGAGGGATGTTGGCTAGGAAATCCACCTCCAGTACAATTTACCGACCAAAGCTTGATTATTAAGCTTGGAGCTTCTCAGTCCCAACCCTCCTTTATCCTTGGGCTGGGTGACCTTATCCCATCCAACCAAGGCCCATTTCTTCTTCCCTTTTGCACCCTCCCATAAAAAGCTTCTGGCCATTTTGTCAAGCTCTTTCCATATAGAATGTGGGGCAGCCAGGATGGAGAATTTATATATTGGCATTGCCTGAATAGCTGATTGTAAGTAAGTTAGTCGGCCTCCATAGCTTAACCATTTATGAGACCAATGATTCATTTTCTCTTTGATGCCATCCAAAAGATCCTTCCAAATTGGTCTATTTATTGTTAAACACAAGTTTGGGATAGGATACTACAAGCTTGCTAACCTTAAGGGCATTGAGGAGCCTGAGTCCATTAACATCATTCATCTAAGAGCCTTCTATGCTTGACCTTTTATCTAGTTCTAAAAAAACAACAATAAAATACTGAGATGATCATAAAATCCCATTCTACAAGTCACTTACCATACACTCAATTTGCACCCATTCGGTCCCTAATCCACTCACATGTGATCTTCAATCCTGACCAAAGGCTTAATCAATTTTTGTGTTCATCCAACTACTCTTCAATGTCTTCTAGAAGAAAAATAATTTGGATATAACTTGTGTGCAATATTGGAGTTATAAATAAAGACACTGATAGATGTTGCAGATTAGTTGGTTAAACATGAAAAATACCCATTGACTCTCATATTTTCTATTTCATACCCACATTGCTCATAACCTCTTTTCATTGTCATTCCTCATTTTCAACCAACCATTCCATAAAGTCCTACAAGCCAAGAATCAACCTGGCACTAAAAGTGCACACTCTTGGGGCTATCACACACACATATATTGGAGGATATTGAGGAATGATCAAGTGAAAATGTAGAATTCTAGTCGACCCTCCCCATTAAAAAAAATTATCATAAAATAAAGGAATGCCACCCATGTGCATTCAAATCACATTTCACTTTCCATTCCATTCTTTCTCACTTTGTATCTTCATCCTCTCTTTCATTTTCTTCTAATCTCTCGCATATAAATCCTAGTTGTATGGTCTGATTTGAGCACCTACATACCATGGACCATTGTGTTCCCCTTATTTTTATTTCCCTTCTCTTCCTCTCTATGTTTTTATTTCTTCTCTTTATCTTTCCTTTTTTTCATTTTGTAATATTCTTCGTCTCATTGTCTCATAGTCGTTTCATCATATTTGTTTTGTATCCTTATTTTTTAGAATTAGTGTTGCCTTGAATCTTGTTTCATTTAAGTTTCACATGCTTTGTTAACCAAGATTTTGTTATATTAATCAAGGGTATATTAATTGTCATTTTGTCCCACCGCTTTATATGTTCTTTTCCCTCCATTACTCTAGCAGTCATCAGCAACAATTTTTGAGTACATCATCGACACCATTTATCTCTTCGTTGTCCTAGGATTAGAGAATATTTACATTCTTTTAGTTATTCAGCCATACTTAGTCCCTCAATCAACCTCTAAATAAAATCAATAGATCTTTGAGTGCTATAGTCCTTTTCTGGTTGCTTTGAGTGTTCTCCTAGACTACACATAAATTTCACATAGTAATAAAATTTTGTGTCTAGAAAATATGAAGCCATGCATGGATTTAAGCCATAAAGTGAATGGTTTTCCCTACTCATTATATCATGCACATTATATAACCCTGAGGATTGACAAAAGAAAAATCTCAAAAAAAAGAAAAAAAAGCAAAATCTTGAACCCCTAGAATTCTTAGGTTCTTAGATCATGGGGTAAGTCTCCACTAGGGCTATAGAATCTTGATTGGTAGTGAAGTGAGCCCTTCATGTGGAGACAAGTGTATCATATTAGTTACCTTATTTTGTATAGACCTATGTATGATCATGGATGAGCTAGACTATAATGGCTTGAGTTACAAAAGGTTAATCCAACCTTGCTCAAAATTGAAAATGAACATCACTGCACACACTTTGGTCCTTGAGCAACTTGACTCACTAGATTGGTCTTAGTATATTTGATCCCCTAACTAATTAGTAGATGAGATTGATCGATGTCACTAGGGTGTTTGAGTTTCTTGAAAGCACTTTTTGATTCTCCTTTCTTAAGACATATGAAGGAACGAGTCATACCCATTTTGCATCTACTACCCACCATCGACTCACCTCCATGCATACCTTGTGTCAAACTACCTACCACCTATTTCATAGTTATGTCATTATGATTATGTTTATGCCCCTAATTAATAAATTTAAAAATGATCAGTAGCAAGACACATCTAAACCCTTATTGAATAATCATCAAACTTGCACACAACTATATATGCTACCATATCCATCACATGCATTATCATCCATCTATCTATCGCTACTCAAATCATCTAATGCATTCATCCATTATAATTAATCACACCATCATCACACATGACACACACCACATCAACAAAAACCATCATGTATATCATCATCATTAAATATAATCATACATATTAGTACTTTGCTTATAGGCTACATACATATGGATCCTAGGCCTATCATTGTCATACATATACAAAACTATGGTCAAGCACATCATAAAAAAACCATCACTATTAACCGTCACTCACATCTCTATACCCCTCTTACTCTAATCTGTGAGTCTGCCCACTATTACTCTGCTATCCCTATCGCCCATCCCCTTGAGAGGACCTAGCCCTTGAGGCCTGTGAAGTTGATAATTCCATGAACTATGGCATAGACTATCATACTAATGGGGCATCTGATTCTTTGCTCTATCATCATGAATATGATGTCAAAGATATTTATGATATAAATATTTCGTACTCCATCAGAGTATCCTCTAAGACTACAATGTAAGCTTACTCTCATTATAACTAGATACCAGCCACACTCTAGGTATCTATCACACTTTGTACCCTCACCAACTCAGTCCTTATTATATCCACCTGCTATCACAACTTCTCTTGCTCTATCATATTTACCATCCTATATACTTATAGCTCCTCCAATAACTATGCTAGCATATCTTTATAAGCCTCTATCATTGCTAGCTACCCTAGTAGGCTATCCCTATCTACATTTGCTATTGCTAGCTATCCTTGTAAGCTATCTTGCTCTATCATGAGCATCCCTAGCTCATCCTTACTCCGTATCCCACCCCTATTGGGCTCATCCCCCATATTTTTGGTACCCCTATAATCTCCTTAGCCTATCACCTCCATAAAAATATCATAATCAAAGCCTCCATCCTACTCCACATCTTGTGCATCCTCTTCCATAACCCATGTGTCCTCCTCCATCCCTCTCAAGGGTCCTACCTCCCTGTCCATCCATGGATATACCTATCATCACATAGGCTCTATCACCTCCTCAAATTCCTCTAACCCATCCCCCCAACTACATCCTCACCCACCTCCTTGATTGCCCTCCTAGGATCTCATCGCTATGTTGCCCACCAAGCATCATAATTAGGGGTTGTCCCTACATCATCCTTATCTGTGATCCCAAACAACTCATCCATATTATATCTTTTTAGCTCTATCTATGATCATACCAAGGTGATATCATCACTTTACATCTTGTAGATCACAAGTGGGTCCAATAGCCCCTACCTCAATCCAAACTACCTCTAAAATTGAGAGAACTAGAGAAGTTTACACTCTGTAATATGTCGTTCTATCATCCAAATTTCCCATTGCACTCGACCCAAGTGGATCATATCTTCTCACTAGATCGACCCTCCCAACCATGGCCTTCATATTATATCCTAAGACCTCAGCTTGATCTAAGCTCTTCGATAATGCTCCCCATATGTTCAGTGTCATTGATTTTGTGGTCTCCTCCTATTCACTCTACCATCATAGTACATATGGTAACTCTACCATTACCTCCTAATTCACTTCATAGGGTAGTCCTACTGGTCATAGTATCCTGAAGTTCTCCCATACCTAGACCTGTACTAGGAGACTATAGCTCAAGTTCACTCTCTTTTATTGAAAAACTTCATACAACTTGTTGTATGTCTATGCTAGTAAAGTAGGAGCTTATGCATACACAATTTATTCCTCAATAAAGTTTACCACTAATTTGAATAGGTTTCATGGGAACTGTGCACCTGCGTAGTCTAGCACTATGACAATAAAAATCAAGAACATCAACAACACATGTCACTTTGTCAAAGTATTTGTATAATATTGATCATGGTATGGTACCCTACCATGTCCAATATCTAATGACTCCCATGTATCTCCATATATACATGGCATCCCATATTTCCTATCCTCTCCCACATGAATAGGGAGGCCCTCTACTCGCAGTCAAAAAATATGGTACACATCCTTGAGTGTGACCATCACATCCCCTATTGGTAGGTGGAATGCCCCTTAGTATAGATCCCACTACTCAACAAGGGCAGATAGGTACTCATTATTTTCATGCATTGGCTCTACCCATGTCACACCCTCTAGGCCTATCACCCTCAACCAATCCCAATCATCCTTGGTCAGTTTTGCTTGTGCACTCAAGAACACCTTGTAAAATTGGTATCGTGATCACAACCATCTCAAATGCAATCCAAATCACATTATCATTAGTCATCTTACCATAGTTTTATTTAATTTTAAAAAAATATCCAATTTTTTTTCCACCCATCCCCATCATCCATCATTTCCATTGTTCAATTTTATTTAATAATAATAAAAAAAATGATTTTTTTCCCACCCATCCCCATAATCCATCATTTCCATTGTTCAATTTCATTTAATTAATATTTTTTTCTTGCCCATACCCATCATTTAATTTCATTTAATTCCAAAAAAACAACAAATGAACAACCAACAAATAAGAAAACGCAAAAAAAGAAACTACCAAAAACAAGGCCACAAGCTACTTATCGCTACTGCACACCCTCCATCACCTGTCACCACACTCTCACCTGCCATATCATTTGCAAAACACTCTTGCTTATATTCTCCTCTCCTCTCCCACTGCATACATTTGCAAAATGGGCCCCAAAGTGCCCTATTTATAGTTTTTACCCTAGTAACTGCCCTAGCAAGTCATCGATCGATCAAACCTGTCATCAGAATGCCTGCTAACTATTTGAAGTAGTTGTGAAGGCTTCTCAACCATATAGAGTGGTTGGTAAGACATTTCAACCATCCAAAGTGATTGGGAAGGCCTTCCAACCATCCTAAGAAGTTGGTAAATCCTTCCAATTATCTCGAGCCATCACATAGCTTCTTCGAACAGTTGGGTCAGACTATTCACTAATTTTTATTATAGTTTTGTGTTGGAAATTTTGAGGAATATTAGTTGTCATTTATGTCAAAAGGTTATAAGAAGGATTACATTTTTATTGGTTCCAAAAGAGCCTTATGTAAAGCATGACTTAAATGGTTTTTCTCAAAACCATTAATGACAAAATAAAATGTTTTTCTTAAAACCTATGGAGAGGCCTAAGGAATTAAATTAATTATATATTAATTTATAATTTAATTTAATAGTCCTTTTGGTTATTAAATTAATTATAACTTAATTATATTAATTAATATTATTATTAATTAATTTATAATTTAATTAAATTACCTTAAGGTAAGGTTGGAAAAGTTTAAATTTAAATTGCAATTGTCTTTTCCCTGCCAACATCATCAAATTTAGTGGAGCACCGACGTCTAAGTCAAATGGTGGATTTCGTGTATAAATACCATGCCAAAGGGGCATTCAAACCTAAACTTCATCGATTAATATTAAAGTGACTGAGCAGAGTTTATTTCGTGCAAATCATTGAGGAAGAAGACAAGAATCATTGTAGTTTAGTGCCAGGAAGAAGACTAGTGGGGGGGACTTAAGGCCTCACTCCAATTGGACAGTTTGGTCCATTGGCAGAGCATGTTTCACGAGAGCATTTGGAGTGGAAGTGACCATGATTGATTCATGTGGAGGTTGTTGGTGTGTTTGTCTTAAGCGTCGTGGTGGAAATCTTTTGGCACACACTTTTTAAAGCACCAGGCTTGGGAATAAGGAGCATGTTGTGCTCTTAGCCTTCCAAGCGTATGCCTAGTGCAGCGGTGGTCAAGCCCACGACTAGGGTGCATGAGGAGGCGGTGGTTGTGGGTTCGAATCCCACAAGTGGCAAAGGTACTTTTAATTAAATATTTTATTTGCCTAATGTTTTCTTAAGGTGTTATTTGGAGTTATAAGGGTATATGAAAGGTTTCTTGCTTGGTAATTAATTTATGTTATTGGAGTTATAAGGAAACTTGATTTTATTTTTGCCAAAGTTATTTTTTACCATTAAATCTAATTAAAGAGGTCTTTGAGTTAATTTTTGTGGATGTTAAATTTATTTTAATTGGGAGATAATAAGGTGTTATTGGATAAATATTTTATGTATGTTGATGGTTGTTTTTAATATGGAGTGATAAGGTGTAATTGAGTTTTTGCATTACATTGTGAGAGAGATTTATCTTCTAACCTCTTTGAGTTTGGAATAGAAGTGTTTGTGGTTGTGGCATATATTTGAGATTCCTTAATCATCAAGAAAAGGTATGAGCACATTCTTCCATAGTTGAGTTGATTGATTGGTTTTCTGAAAATAAGTTTGGAGTGAAAAGGAATTGATTAGGGCTTCCTTATTGAGTGTGTTTGAGTTAATGCTTCAAGGTTTTTTGGAATAAAGAGTTGTTATTGAAACCTTGTTTTATAAGCATATTTTTTTAAACCATTGGTTGAGCAAAGAACTAGGATTTGAAAAGAACATGAGTATCATTGTTATGTGAGAGTTATTTTATGAACATTGTTGTTGAAGTGAGTTGTTGAGCAAAGAACTTGAACTAGGGTTATCATTGTTATGTGAGATTTGTTGTTGAGCATTGTTGGAAACATTTTGAGTGAAGTATCATATGCTTGGACTAGGGTTTGTGAGCAAGAATTATTTCATTGAGAGATTGGTTGAGTAGAGTTGGTTGAGCCTAGTCAAGTGGATGTGTGAAGTGATTGTTCAAGTTCCATAAAAAAACTATTCTATATTCTAAATTGAATTGATAAAGTTATTGAGTTGAAGCATATTGAGTCTCTAAAAATTATTTGTATGTTTTTGAAAGAGTGATTGAAAGTGTTTGAGCATTGTGATGAGTATAGAGCATATTGAGTCTCTAAAAATTCTCTTTATGTTTCTATGAGATTGGACAAGTTCTAGTGTGGACTTGTTGAGCAGATTTGAGGCAAGTCTTTGAGAAGACTTGTGGATAGATTTGAGTAAGATTTTATGGAAGCTTACAATACAGATTGAGAGCAGATTTGGTTAAGTTCTTGAGAGGACTTATTGAGCATATTTGGTTAAGTTCTTGAGAGGACTTATTGAGAAAATTTGGTTAAGTTCTTGAGAGGACTTATTAAGCAGGTTTGGTTAAGTTCTTGAGAGGAATTATTGAGAAAGATTGGACAAGTTCTAGAGAGGACTTGTAGATAGATTTTTTGTAATTTTACAAGGCAGAGTTGAGACAAGTCTTTGAGAAGGCTTGGAGAGTAGAGTTGATTGATTGATTTGTTCAAACCTTGAGTTAAGTTTTGGGGTATATCCAGTAGAGTTGATTTGAGAGTGATTCAAGCTTTGAGTAAATGCTTGAGGAGAAAGTTTGAGGACTAATTTATGCTAGATCGAAGGACCGTGTTTAGTATGGATTCGAGGATAGAGTTTGGTGCAGATTTGGGGATAGATTTTTGCCATACCAGAGATAGATATTGAGGATAAATTTATGCTAGACCAACAGACTGTGTTTAGTACAAATTTGAGATAGAGTTGAGTGCAAGCTTTGGAGGTGATAGAGTATAGAGAATGACAGTATCTAGTGGATAGAGATCCATTATCCAGGGTAGTGAGAATAGGTATTTTGAGTGAGGACAAGAGTCTTCAATGGATAGAGATCCATTAGCCAGGGTAGTGGAGGCAACAGTTCTTCTAGAATATCACTAGCCAGAGCAAGAGGAGAAAGGAGTTCTCCTATGGATAGAGATCCATAAACTTGATTAAGGGGATTGGTATCTCCTTTGGACAAAGGTCCATAAACATTATAACAGGGAAAGGATTCCTAAGAGATTGATTGAGAAAATTTTAGTGAAATATTTTCTCCATGGAGTAGCCCACATTGGGTGAACCATGTAAATTGTGGTGTCTCTATTGTGTGTGGTGATTTGTGCATTGCTTTGATTACTGCTATTGATATTGCTATCTTTACATTTCATAATATTGATTGGAAAGAAAAAGTAAAAAGTGGTCTTATACTGTTCACCCCCCTCTCAATATAAGCTTGTTTTCTTCATTTTGTGCACACCTAGTCACCCAAATTCATAATTTGACCTTCAATTTAAAAAGTTTCATTCAACACCATCATTGGCCTATTTTTTACATCCACCTTTTTATAAAATTGTCTCATGGTTCTCGCTTTTTGCTTCCACCCACTTGCCTTTTGAGGGGGTAGACCAAAAACCTTCAAAATTTTGAAAAATCCATACATGCATTTTAAATTCATTTTTGCTGGGGCAACAAACAAAATGCTTTCATCCAATGGGTCAGGTGTCTCTTATTTTTGCATCGCATTATGTTTCACACAACATGGTACAAAAAAAAATCCACTCAAAAATTCCCAAAATTCCTCCTAACTTCCCAAAATTCCTCCTAACTTCCCAAAATTATTCCAAATACCCTCTAAGCTTTCTAATTCTATTTCATTTTCATAAAATTCTTCTAATTATCCTAAGTTATCCTAAGGTTTCCCTAGGTCTTCTGTTTTCATTTAATTTCTAAGATTATTTTAATTCTCCTTAATATTTCTTTAATTTTCCCCTACTCCATTTAATTCTCCTAATTCTCTCTTAGTCTCTCTAATCTCATAATTTCCACCTAATACCTCTCTTTTATTACTCCCTCTCCCATAAAATTTCTCATAATCCATCTTATCCACCTAATCACCCTTCTAATCAATGATCCAATCCCAAGGGGAATGCCCAATTTTTTTTTGCAGTAATAATCAAATCCTCAAAACCCAAGGCAACCCTCATTTAAATTTCTAGGAGATAAGCACACTAATTTAAAAATATCCTTCAAATTCCTAGGTCTCCCCAAATCCTGACCTAAATCCCTCTTTTAATCTACTTTTCCATCCAAATTGGATGAATTAAAAAAAGCACTAAAAGCCCCAAGTCAAAAGGAATTAAATTGGAATATTTAATGGTTTGGTACTTCTTAGCCTCCATATCACATTTTTGTTAATTTTAAATTCCATGGGCATCCCCCAAGGCACACATGCCACTATGCACATCTCACATCCCCCTAGGCAAATTTATGATACTTGGGTGGGTGAGGATTCACCCCATCCAAGGTTATTAAATGGGTAGGATGCACATTCCTCTATGTGTCCTCCCTAATATTTGCCTTGGATTTACCCCATACCACCTAGTTCCAAGTCACATCCACCTCACCTCCATGTCATCCCCCCTCACCTTGCTCAAATTTCTATAAATACCCTCAAATTGTATCATTTTCATGGAGACACATTGAGACATACCCAAATGCTATCAAAATTATCTTAGGACTCAAGTATGCACATTTATATCTTTTATTTGCTATTGTTATTTTAATCTTATCAAAAGTGCTACTAAAAATTTCATGTTTGCATCTGTGTAGGACTCAAAGGGCTCAAGACTCCTTTAAAATTGGTGGTCACAACAAACCCACCTTACATTTACTTGTGGATTAGAAAAGAAGACACCACAATGTTTATTTGTAAAAGGGATCATTCCCTTATTGACACATATTTTGTAAAAACAACCTATAAATGGATTTAATTATATAAAAAATGACTCAATTATAATGTCATGTATTTACTTATTTTCATTGCAGTAGTATATTTTCTATGTCTACAAAGTCTGTAGACACCAAAAAATAGCCAATTTTGTCACTACCTAAGACAATTCCCTTCGATTCATCAAAAGCCATCAAATTGCCACAAATCTAGTCCAAAATTCCCCAAGTTCCTCCTAAATTTCCAAATTTATTCCAAATCCCCTCTAAGATTTCTAATTCTATTTCATTTTTCTAAAATTTCTCTAATTTCCCTAAGTTCTCCTAAGGTTTTCCTAAATAATTTATTTTCCTCTAATTTCCCTTTTCCCTCTAATTTCTAAAATTCTTTTAATTCTCCCTAATCTTTCCTTAATTTCCCCCTACTCTATTTAATTCTATTAATTCTCTCTTAGCCTCTCTAATCTCTAAAATTTCACCTAATTCCTCTCATTTATTCCTTCCTCTCCCCTCAAAATTATCATAATCCATCTTATCCACCTAATCACCCTTCTAATCCATGATCCAATCCCAAGGGGAATGCACAAAAGAATTTTAAAATACCAATCAAATCCCCAAAATCCAAGGCAACCCTCATTCAAATCCCTAGGAGATATGCACACTAATTTAAAAATATCCCTCAAATCCCTAGGTATTCCTAAATTTTCACCTAAATCCCTCATTTAATCCACTTTATCCCCCATCCCATTTTCCCTTCAAATTGGATGAATTAAAAATTAGACTAAAAGCCCAAAGTCAAAAGGAATTAAATTGGCATATTTAATGGATTGGTCCTTCTCAGCCTCCATGTCACCTTTTGGCAATTTTAAATTCAATGAGCATCCCCAAGTCACACATACCCATATGCCTCCCTTATTGAATATCTTTTGTAAAAAAACCCTATAAACAGGTTTTATTATATAAAAAAGACATGATTTTAATGTCATGTATTTACTTATTTTAATTGCATTGGTATGTTTCTATGTCTACAAAGTCTTTAGACACCAAAAAATAGCCAATTTTGTCACTACCCAAGCCAATTCCCTTTCAATTCATCAAACACCATCAAATTGCCACAAATCCACTCCAAAATTCCTCAAATTCCTCCTAACTTCCCAAAATTCTTCTAAATCCCTTCTAATATTTCTAATTCTATTTCATTTTCCTAAAATTCCCTTAATTCCCCTAAGTTCTCCTAAGGTTTCCCTAAGTCTTTTATTTTCCTCTATTTTTCCTTTTCCCTTTGATTTCTAAAATTCTTCTAATTCTCCCTAATCTTTTCTTAATTTCCCCTACTCCATTTAATGCTCTTAATTCTCTCTTAGCCTCTCAAATATTCTAATTTCTACCTAATCCCTCTCATTTATTCCTTCCTCTCCCCTCAAATTTCTCATAATCCATCTTATCCACCTAATCACCCTTCTAATCCATGACCCAATCCCAATGGGAATGCACAAAAGAATTTCCAAATACTAATAAAATCCCCAAAACCTAAGGTAGCCATCATTAAAATTCATAGGAGATATGCATACTAATTTAAAATCTCCCTCAAATCCCTAGGTCTCCCCAAATCTCCACCTAAATCTATCATTTAATCCATTTTGAACTCCATCCTCTTTTCCCTCCAAATTGGATGAATTTAAAATTGCACTAAAAGCACCAAGTCAAAAGGAATTAAATTGGCATATTTAATGGTTTGGTCCTTCTCAACCTCCATGTCACCTTTTTGGAAATTTTAAATTCCATGGGCATCCCCCAAGGCACACATACCCCTATGCACATCTCACATCCTCCTAGGCCAATTTATGGCACTTGGGTGGGTGAGGATTCACCCCACCCAAGGCTATTAAATGGGGAGGGTGCACATTCCTCTATGTGTCCTCCCCAAGATTTTCCTTGGATTTTCCCATGCTACTTGGTGCCAAGTAATCTCAACCTCACCTCCATGTCATCCCTCCTCACATTTCTCAAAGTTCTATAAATACCCTCTAATTTTTATCATTTTTATGGAGATACATTGACACATACCTAGATGCTATAAAAATTCTCCTAGAACTCAAGTATGCACATATACATATTATATTTACTTTTGTTATTTTATGCTTAACAAAAGCGCTACTAACAATTTCACGTTTGCATGTGTGTAGGACTCAAAGGACTCAAGACTCAATTCAAACTTGTGGTCACAACAAACCCACCTTACATTTTATTGTGGCATAGAAATAAAGACATTACCATGTTCATTTTGTAAAAGGGATCACTCCCTTATTGACACATTGTTTGTAAAAATACCATACAAACGAGTTTCATTATATAAAAATGACTCAATTTTAATGTCATGTATTTACTTATTTTCATTGCAATGGTGTATTTTCTATGTCTTCAAAGTTTTTAAACATAAAAAATTAGCCAATTTTGTCACTACCAAAGCCAATTCCCTTCGATTCATCAAAATCCATCAAATTTACATAAATCCACTCCAAAATTCCTTAATTCCTCCTAACTTCCCAAAATTCTTCTAAATATTCTCTAAGCTTTCTAATTCTATTTCATTTTCCTAAAATTCCTCTAATTTCCTTAATTTCTCCTAAGTTTTCCCCAAGTATTTTATTTTCCTCTATTTTCCCTTTTCACTCTAATTTCTAAATTTCTTCTAATTCTCTCTCATCTTTCCTTAATTTTCCCCTACTCCGTTTAATTCTCCTAATTCTCTCTTAGCCTATCAAATTTTATAATTTCCACCTAATCCCTATCATTTATTCCTTTATCTCCCCTCAAATATCTCATAATACATTTTATCCACCTAATCACCCTTCTAATCCATAACCCAATCCCAAGGGGAATGCACAAAATAATTTTAAAATACCAATCAAATCCCCAAAACCCAAGGTAGCCCTCATCCAAATCCCAAGGAGATATAGACACTAATTTAAAAATTTCTCTCAAATTCCTAGGTCTCCCCCCACCTGAATCCCTCATTTAATCCACTTTGTCTCCTATCCCCTTTCACTCCAAATTGGACGAATTAAAAATTGCACTAAAAGCCCCAAGTCAAAAGGAAATAAATTGGTATATTTAATGGTTTAGTCCGTCTCAACCTCCATGTCACATTTTTGGCAATTTAGATTCCATGGGCATCCCCCAAGGCACACATGTCCCTATGCACATCTCACATCCCCCTAGGCCAATTTATGGCACATGGTTGGGTGAGGATTCACCCCATCCAAGGCTATTAAATGGGGAGGGTGCACATTACTCTATGTTGTTAGAATTTCTATAGTAATTCTATATTATTACTTTATTTAAATTGTTAGGGTAGTTAGTTAACTACCTAGGTTAGTTACGCTATTGTTAGCGTATATAATATTTGGTCTATATTGTTATTTTATTTTAGACCTAAGTTGTTGATTAGATCCTATGGTTACGAGCTAATCTGGGCTCTAAATTGTATTATTTATATTGTTTCTAATCAATGGAAATATTGTTCGTTTTGTTCAACATGGCATCAGAGCCAGAAGTCTGAGAGAGGAGGCGGCAATAATTTTTTGCAGAGCTGGTCTGAGAGAGGAAGCTTGCGGCAAACAAAAAATATTTAAAAAAAATATATATTTTTTTCAGGTGTTGCAGCACCCAGGCCGCAACACTGAGGCCGCAACATTTTTTTCCCTCCCTGTGCACGCACTCCCATGCACATTTTTTTTGTGTGTTTTTTTCCCTCCCCGGCACGCCCTCCCATGCACATTTTTTTGCGTGTTTGCCACCCCCCCCACATCCACATCGTGCGACTCCCGCGCGACGTCGCAAAATACCCCCCCTCCCTGCCACCACTGCAGCAAAGGCAGCCGCGGCCCCTGCCGCCGTCTGCAGCAGAGACAGCCGCGGCCCGCTGTCACCGCCAGCAGCAGAGGAACTCGCGGCCACGCGGCCGCGAGGCGGACGGGCCCGACAGGACCCTCCTCAAATAGGAGGGGGTCCCTGATCCTGTCGGATCAGCCCGCTAGTCCACCTGGTGGTGGACTGAGCGGTAGGGCTCAGGGAGCCCTCAGGTCGCGGGTTCCAATCCCGCCGACCCCCCCTCTTGAAAAAAAAGGTAAAAAAAAATTTCTAAAGTTTTTTTTTAATTATTTTTTTTAGTTAAAATTAAAAATTTGATTTTAATTTATTTTACATAGTTTTTAAACTATATAAATTAAAATTTGATTTTAATTTATTTTTTAATAGTTTTTAAACTATATAAATTAAAATTAATTTTTTTTTTAACTTTAAAACTATAAAATAATTATCAAAATACTTTGTTGAGAGAATTTTTTTTTAAAGGGGGTATTTTTTTTTCAAAATCAAAGGGGGAAAGTGAGTAATTTTTTTGAAAAGCAAATTTGGCATTATTGTAAAGGTGCATTTTCGGCTGCGCCCGACACCTAGTGGGTCATTCCTGTGGGCACTTTTTATGTTGTAGGTTGCATTTTTTTCTGTTTTGCACTACTTCATTAAAAGTTAAAAAAAAAAATCAAATTCACTCCCTAAGTCCCCGGAATAATTAAAACCCATCCGTGCAATTTATTGCACTGCAGTGTTCGGTATTTGTGATACCTCTGGCCAGCACTTACAGGTAAAGCTGTCGTGATTGCGCTATTGTATCCGCCGCCTAATATAGCTGCCAAAACGACGTCTGAGCTTGTTCTCTATAAATCATCGGGGAGAGATAAGTTTGCCATTTTGCATTTTTTTACTCCATCCATTACCCTAATAGTTCTTGTGTTTAGGCGTAAATCCTGACGAAAGTTCTGAAATCCAAAGTGTTTAGGGGAAGTTACGCCCCACGCATGAGGATTGCAGACTTTCTATGGTAGGTGCCATCAACAAGACTATTCCCTTTCAGTCTTGCTTAAGTACCACGTATCGTATGATCTCTAAAAATTACCTATAGTTTCCCTCACGTAAGGGCGGGTGATTTTTTTTTATCTTTCTAAATACCTATAGTTTCCCTCACGTAAGGGCGGGTATTTTGTACGGTATAACGGCCTAGAAAAAGGTATATCGAAAGGGGGACCAATTGGTGTTATAAGGAACCTTCACCATGTCTACAAAATTAATGACTGATTCTCATCAGTTGTTGAAAGGTCCGAATTACACACCATGGAAAAACAAGATGAAGGCAATCCTAGCAATGGATGACTTATGGGATGTTGTATCTGGAGCAACAACAAGACCTTCATCTACTGCTGGTGCTACAAATCTGGTGCTATAACTCCATCTACTGCTCAAAAAGACTTTGACAAGAAAGACAACAAAGAAAAAGTGCTCATTTTGCTTGCTGTGTCTGATGAAGTTCAACCCCATATTGCTGACTGTGAATATAGTAAAGAGGCGTGGGATGCCCTTAATACTATATATGAGGGAAAGAATGATTCCACTATTCTATTTCTTCAATCTCAATTACACAGTCTAAGCATGAAGCAGGGGGAGACAGTTGAATTTTTTCTTTGCAGAGTGTCTGAATTGAAAGCAAAGTTGAATTCTTTGGGAGAACCAGTTGATGACAAGCTCCTTACCTCAATTGTATTGCGAGCTTTACCTGATTCTTATTGGGTGTTGATCACTTCCCTTTAGGTATCGCAACGGAAAGTTACTTTTGTAGAGTTGGTTAATATGCTTCAAGAGGAGGAGGCACGCCAACTACAACGAGATGATTCTTCTAACACTGCCCTCTACATCAACAGGAAAGGGCAGAACCAGAAGAAGGGTAATTTTTAGAAGGGAGGGAATTCACAAAAGGATTCAAAAGGGAAACAAACTCAACAACCTCAATAGAAAAAGAGATATTGCAAGATCTGTGACAAAGAAGGTCATGATACAAACAGATGTTGGCATAAGAATAAACAATCAAAACAGAAAGGCCGGAACAAACCACAAAAGAACAAACAACAAGTGAATGTTGTTGTTGAAGAATCTGACATGGATTTTGAGAGAGCCCACAAAGTTCTCATGACTACCACAGTGTCCAAGAAGATGGATCCTATATGGTATGTTGATTCTGGAGCCAATAAGCACATGACTGGTGACAAATCGTGGTTTGAGTCTTTTGAGGCCAAAGAGGGCAAACCGGTCACTATTGTCGATGATAAAACCTACAAGGTTCAGGGAGAAGGAACGGTCTCTGTCACTCTTCCTGATGGCAAGTGCCAGATTGAGAAAGTCCTCTATGTTCCAGGATTGGCAAACAACTTATTGTCAGTGACACAAATTCTGGACAAAAATATGGTTGTAAATTTTAGTGTTGAGGGGGGCAAGAAGTGTTGTTCTATCACCAGGAGAGGTCAGAACATTGCAACCGCTTCATATAAGCATGGCTTATTTGCCCTAGATACTATCTCTTCTCCAGATGTAGCCATGATTGCTTCTACAAAGGAGGCAACTTCCCTATGGCACAAGAGATATGGACATTTGAGTTCGGGTTACTTACTTGAGTTAAGTAAGTATGAAATGGTAAAGGGTCTTCCTTCCCTTTCTACCACTTTACCAGTTTGCTCTGACTGCTTGGCAGGAAAGCAACATAGAGTGCCTTTTGAAAAGAGCTCTACAAGAGCAAAGAAACCTCTGGAGTTGGTTCACACCGATCTGTGCGGTCCCTTCACTCCCAACAGTTGTGGGGGTAAGAGGTATTTTTAGTTATTCGTGGATGATTACTCATGAAAGATGTGGGTATTCTTTCTTCAACTGAAATCTGAAGCATTTGGATTTTTTTAGCAATTCAAGAAATCTGTTGAAAAGGAGTCAGGGACTTCTATAAAGACCCTCCGCTCAGATCGAGGGGGGGAGTTCACCTCTAAATAATTCTCTGAGTTCTTGAAATAAAATGGGATCACACGACAGTTAACTACTGCTTATACTCCTCAACAAAATGGAGTTGCTGAAAGGAGGAATCGTTCCATCATGGAAATGGTTCGTTGCATGCTCACAGGAGCTAGTCTTGAGCAACTATATTGGGCAGAAGTTGTCACCACAGCAGTATATCTATTGAATAGGGCACCCACAAAGGCCCTACAAGGAATGACTCCACAGGAAGCATGGAGTGGTAGGAAACCCTCCATTTCTCATCTACGCATTTTTGGATGTAAAGCTTTCATGCACATACCAAAAGAGAAAAGGAAGAAGCTAGATGAGAAGACATTGAAGTGTATTCTTCTTGGGTATGATGAGCACTCTAAGGGTTATCATTTGATTGATCCCTTGACCAAGAAGATACACATTAGTAGAGATGTAGTTTTTGATGAGGCTTTCACATCAGAAAACACATCAGATGTATACCTAGACCTTGTGGAAACTAAGGTTGATAAATCTCCTTCATCAAAGGTTGGAGGTCCTTCTTCATCTTCTTCAACACCTCAGAAGAAGAATCCAAAGTGGTATACAAATACAATCAAAGACTCTAAGCTATCCACTCCACCATATTTGACATTGGATAGGCCTCGTACTCATAGCATGGCTCGACAAGAGAAAGCTGCAACAGAGAATACTGGGGTTGATGATCTGTGTCAATCTTTTGAGGAACTTTCTGTAGATCTAGAGAGAGATACAGAAGATATGGATATTGATAATGATAGGGTGTTTATGTCTTCAATAGATGATCTTGAACCCGCATCAGTGCAAGATGCTCTTGGTGAGCCTCAGTGGAAGGCCGCTATGGATGCAGAGTATAAGTCTTTGATGAAAAACAAAACTTGGAAGCTTGTCGATCTGCCATATGGAAAGAAGCCCATAGGCTGCAAATGGGTGTATAAAGTTAAGTATAAGGCAGATGGGACAATAGATAAGCATAAGGCCCGACTTGTTGCAAAGGGCTATGCTCAAAGAGAAGGCATTGACTACGAGGAAACTTTTGCACCTACTGCTCGGATGACAACCATTCGAGTTCTTTGTGCTATGGCAGCACAATATGGGTGGAAAGTACACCAAATGGATGTCAAGAGTGCTTTTATAAATGGTGATCTCCAAGAAGAAGTCTACATGACTCAACCGGAAGGATTTGAAGTGGAAGGCCAACAACAGAAAGTTTGCAAATTGGTAAAATCCTTATATGGTTTGAAACAGGCCCCTCGGGCTTGGTATATAAAAATGGATAATCACCTTTTGTAGCATGGATTTAAGAGATGTCCGTCAGATGCAAACCTCTATTTTAAGAAACAAGGTTCTGAAATAGTGTTGCTTGTACTCTATGTTGATGATCTTCTCATTACAGGGAGTTCAGAAACTATGATTTCTATTGTCAAAAGAGACTTGTGTCAATATTTTGAGATGTCAGATCTCGGACTTCTCCATTATTGTCTTGGTCCGAAAGTCAGCCAGAAGGAGCACTACATCAAAGTGTCTCAAAAAAAATATGCCAAGACCCTATTGGAAAAATATCGCATGACTGATTGCAAGCCAATGTCAACTCCGATGGAAACAAGAATTCAGTTATCGCGATATGATGATTCACCTCAGGTAGATGGTACTCTCTATCGACAGTTGATTGGGAGTCTCATATATCTGACCAACACTAGGCCAGATATCGTATTTGCTATCAACTATCTTTCGAGGTTCATGCAGGAGCCTAAGACTACACACTGGAAAGCAACAAAGCGAGTTCTTCACTATGTCCGTGGCACAATGGAATATGGCCTAGAATATAAGAGGAACAACAAATTCTTCTTACAGGGATACACGGACTTCGACTATGTCGGATCATATGATGATCGTAAATCAACTTCAGGATATTTGTTTCATCTTGGATCTGGTCCTGTCTCTTGGCACAACAAGAAGCAACAGGTGGTTGCTATTTCATCAACAGAGGCAGAATATCGCGCCGCACGTGAAGCTGTGTGCGAAGTGATATGGTTGCATCGCATCCTAACAAGTATGGGTCTTCCATCAAAATCTCCAATACACTTGTTCTGCGACAACATGGGTGTTTTGAATCTTGTCAAGAATCCAGTACATCATGAAAGAACCAAGCACATTGACACACAATGTCACTTCATTCGAGACGAAGTTCCAAGGCACCGAATTCAGCTTCAATACATTCCCACCGATGCTCAAGTTGTAGACATTTTCACTAAGGCACTTGCACGTGTCAAATTTGAATTGTTTCGTAGCTCTCTTTGTATTGCCAAATGATGTAATCAGGGGGGATGTTAGTACAACTAGTAGTTCTTCAATTACATAAATAATGTAATAAGGGGGGATGTTAGAATTTCTATAGTAATTCTATATTATTACTTTATTTAAATTGTTAGGGTAGTTAGTTAACTACCTAGGTTAGTTACGCTATTGTTAGCGTATATAATATTTGGTCTATATTGTTATTTTATTTTAGACCTAAGTTGTTGATTAGATCCTATGGTTACGAGCTAATCTGGGCTCTAAATTGTATTATTTATATTGTTTCTAATCAATGGAAATACTGTTCGTTTTGTTCAACATATGTGTCCTCCCTAATATTTGCCTTGGATTTTCCCCATGACACTTGGTTCCAAGTCACCTCCATATCACCTCCATGTCATCCCCCCTAACCTTGATCAAATTTCTATAAATACCCTTCCATTTTCATCATTTTCATGGAGACACTTTGACACATATCCAGATTCTATCAAAATTCTCCTAGGACTTAAGTATGCACATTTACATATTTTAATTGCTATTGTTATTTTATGCTTAACATATGTGCTACTAATGATTTCATGTTTGCATGTGTGTATGACTCAAAGGGCTCAAGACTCAATTCAAAAATGTGGTTAAAAGAAACCCACCTTACATTTGCTTGTGGAATATAAAAGAAGACAACACCATGTTTATTTTGTAAAAGGGATCACTCCCTTATTGACACATCTTTTATAAAAACACCCTACAAATAGGTTTCATTATATAAAAAATAACTCAATTTTAATGTCATGTATTTAATTATTTTTATTCCAATGGTGGATTTTCTATGTCTACAAATCCTATAGACACAAAAAATTAGCCAATTTTGTCACTACCCAAGCCAATTCCCTTCGATTCATCAAAAGCCATCAAATTTCTACAAATCCACTCTAAAATTTTCCAAATTCCTCCTAACTTCCCAAAATCCTTCCAAATCCCCTCCAATATTTCTAATTCTATTTCATTTTCCTAAAATTCATCTAATTCCCCTAAGTTCTCCTAAGGTTTCCCTAAGTCTTTTATTTTCCTCTATTTTCTCTTTTCCCTCTAATTTCTATAATTCTTCTAATTCTCCCTAATCTTTCCTTAATTTACCCCTACTCTGTTTAATTCTCCTAATTCTCTCTTAGCCTATCTAATCTCCTTATTTCTACCTAACCCCTCTCATTTATTACTCTCTCTCCCATCATATATCTCATAATCCATCTTATCCACCTAATCACCCTTCTAATCCATGACCCAATATCAAGGGCAATGCACAAAATAATTTTAAAATACCAATCAAATTACCAAAATCCAAGGAAACCCTTATTAAAATTTCTAAGAGATATGCACACTAATTTAAAAATCTCCCTCAAATCCCTAGGTCTTCCCAAATCCTTATATAAATCCCTCATTTAATCCACTTTGTCCCCCATCTCCAAAAACCTCCAAATTGGATGAATTAAAATTTGCACTAAAAGCCTCAAGTCAAAAGGAATTAAATTGGCATATTTAATGGTTTGGTCCTTCTCAGCCTCCATGTCACCTTTTTGGCATTTCATGGGCATCCCCCAAGGCACACATGCCCCTATGCATGTCTTACATCCCCCTAGGCCAATTTATGACACTTGGGTGGGTGAGTATTCACCCCACCCAAGACTATTAAATGGGGAGGATACACATTCCTCTATGTATCCTCCCCAATATTTACCTTGGATTTCTCCCATGCAACTTGGTGCAAAGTGACCTCCACCTCACCTCCATGTCATCCCCCATCCACCTTGCTCAAATTTCTACAAATACCCTCCCATTTTCATAATTTTTATGGAGATACATTGTGACATACCTAGATGTTGTCAAAATTCTCCTAGGACTCAAGTATGCACATTTACATCTTTTATTTGCTATTGTTGTTTTATGCTTAACATAGGTGAAACTAGAAATTTCATATTTGTGTTAGATTTTGAGGATGTATATTAAAGAAAATGTAACCACAAGATGTGAAATAAGTAAGCTATGATAATTATATAATAATGGCACTATAATATGCAGGAAAATATTGAGATAAACTTCCGTAATAGCTTAGTAATATGCATTTAATGAAAGCTAAAAAAAATAGTACAATGCAATATAATGGAGAACTTGTACACTCCAAAATTTTCAATGAAGAACTACATTGTACCTATACTCGCTACTCACTATTGTCTCTATATCACTCCATTTCTCACTCACTATATCACCTCATTTATCACTACATTAAAGGCCTATATATAGGAATATATATGATTTGACATTTACTCTACCCATGAATCTTTATCTACCTTATCCTATGACTCATATACATGTGGACTACATGCACATTTACATCATTGCACATTCTAATAGTTGTGTATTTATTACATTGCATGAAGTAACTCAAAATTTACTCTAAAGTAAACTCCTACTCTAGTTATGTATCCAAGGTGGTACATTGGCATGTACCAAATAATATAATATACTCTAACACCCTCTTGTATTACATTATTTGGGTATTGAAGACTTTAGTCTTCAATATGGATCTTCATCTTTTGAATGTTCTTCAGCTTGATCAGGTCCTTTGTATTATTTTTAATTTACCTTGCATTGTATGTCTCCTTGATCTAATTCATCATCTTCTTCTTCTTCTTATTTATTCTTGTCTTTGGATCTAGTTTTTACACTTTCATAAGTGGTTGTGCTATCACCTGATTTCTATAAAAGTACTTCTTATTTACCTTTTTCCTTCTTATTACTATTCCTATTGTGTACAAAGGCTTCTAAACACACACTTAAGGCATCATGATAAGATCTTGAGTTAGTAGAACTTGAAGTATCAATACTACATGAGGATTGAAATATCTTTTCTAATATGGATTCATCCATTGTTGTTTTCTTTTTAAGTGATTTAATCAATCCTTTTGTTCTACATTCTCATCCTTGTAACATTTGAATGTAATTAATGCCATATATAATATGCTACCAATGTCTAAAGGAATTTGAATATCATTATATCCATTATCAATTACTTTAGTGAGTCGAGCATGTAGATAATATTCCAAGGTTTCAAAGTTTTCTTCTAAAGCTTCACTATGAATCATTTTTGAAGTAAGATCTAAGTTTCCTTCAAATTTTATAAGTAAATTCTTGATTCCAATTTTGATAACACTTGCCCTTTCCTTTCTAATAGTGTTGTTCATGTCATTGTTCATTGTATTCTTTGAAGTTGACATATTTCTACCTCCTTAGTTTCAATATATTATTGTCACTTGAGGATATTATATCTTTCTATCTGAATTCTAGACTGAATCAAATATAATAGTGTAGAATTATTTTAGCTCTTTAGTATTTTGAGAATACTTTTGATAGATCCTTTGTAGTAGTCTACCTTATGTCTCCCTAGTATATGATCAACTAGTAGAATTATTTTAGCACTTGAGAATATTTTTGATAGAACCTTTGAAGTAGTCTACCTTATGACTCCCTAATTTAGAGTATATGATCAAACTTGATAAAATCCTATTACTATCAAGTTTTTGTAGAATTCCTTGTCTCCCAAAGTAATTAGAGTATATGCTATATTCTTGATAAAGTGCTTAGAAACTATTAGTCCATCTTTTGAGTTGATTTTCAAATGCTTTGAAGATGATGGTAATATAATAATCAACTCCTATTTCACCTTATTTCTTCCTATTGAACTATGCACTTTTCAATTTGATGAAGTTCTCTATGGTTGGATTCCTTTTATCCCTTTAGTATGAGTATGATATAAGTATAAGTAAATAATTCCAACTCTTTTAATCAATGAAATTACTTATTTAACCCTAAATTTTCAATAGTTTAATTTTCTAAATTCCAATAAACTTAAATTTGGATGTAGCACTCCTTCTATATCCCTAATTTGGAAATTTAGAAATTAATAATATTTGCAATATAATAATATTTTTTATTTTTCAAGTAGAAAGCCTTATATCTCCTATGATATTAATTGCAAATATTAAGATACTTGTATTTCAACTAATGTGCTTTTGAAATAATACTTTAATATATATACTCATTTTGATTTACTTTCAGGTTTACTAAGGTTAATTTTTGCTTATAGTTTCAATGCAAATGATAAATAAACTCAACCTTGTATAGTATGCCTTATCACTCCTTAAGAAAAGTAAATATTACTTTACGTAGAACTATACCTTTTGTAAGATTGAATGTGTGAGGTAAATGAAACTTTGCTTTGACTTCTATATCCAAGGCAAGCGTTGTATTTCCTTATCTATGATGTATGACATCAAACTTGATGGTTGATGGATACCTTTTATGACAATATTACTACTCCCTATAATACACCTTGACTTCTATATGCTCTGTGTGTGCATGTGTATGTATATATTTTGCTCTCTTCTATGTAGGACCTTTAATACTTCTTATCTCACTTTTACACGTATGCCAAGTGGTGCAAATATTGCTTGGGATTGTATGTTACTCAAATTTGAGGTATTATAGTCTATGAAAATATTGAAACAAGTGGCACTAACCTTATGTGAGGTGCTTGAGAAATGATTAAGAATCTTCCTTTGGAGTGTTACTCCAATCGTTGGTGCTCTCCTCTCTTAGCATAGTTGTTACATTGAATGAGTGCCTACTTCATTAGCGTAGGTGTTATGTATATATGGTGATGCATTATTTCCCTTGGTGAAGACATTATATATGTGAGAAAAAATTTTGTATCCCTTTGTTACAAGTGGCACAAGATCCCTTACTTTGATAAGGCAAGTGTATACACCTTCCCTTGCATGCAAGCTCACCTCCAATGTATCTATTCGCTTGATGTTTTCTTAATGCCTATTCTTGCCAACTATTTCCAAGTTTGTTTGGATCCTTTGTGACAACAAAGTGTGAGATAAATATTCTTTAGTGTAGATGGATGAATCTTCTCCAACATATATGGATTATTTGTGATAGATCCTATCTCTTGGGTAATGATGATATTCTTCTCTACGCCTTGTCTTTGCCAACTGGAATGCGTTATCCTCCAACTTGCACTATAGTTTACCTTGTTGTCCTTATTTTGCTATAGGTTTTTCACCATGATAGGTGTCCTCCACTATGGCATTGCTCCCGTGTGGTTGTAGCACCGAAAAATGGTGTCTTTTAACACCTTGATGAGATAGGTATTGAGCATTTTTGGATGGATCTACTCCTTAGCACATTTGGCTTGTGCTTTATCTTACCAATGGCAGCTGCTTGTAGATGTGATAATGAGCTACATATTGTGTCCTTGAGACACTTAACATTTGTATTATTTTTATGTAACGTAGAATACAAGTATGGTGCTTTAAAATAACTCTATAATAACCTGAATAAGGTTCCTTGGTTGCACCTGAATTCGAGACTCTCCTAGTATCATTTATAGCTTCTTTTTCTAATTTGATATGGCAGCTTCCTTCTCCACTATTTGGAGGTAATATTACCATTTTAGGTGGCTTCTCTATGCCACAATATGCAGTATATTTTTTACATTGAATAGTGTCTTTTGACACTTTGATATTACTCTAATTTGTGCACTTTGGTCTTCCACCTTAACTTAAAAACCAATGCACTTAATAACCTTTAAGAGTAACTAGTATAATGCACTAGTAATTTCTCCTTATTGCTCCTTGTAAAGAACTCTTAAAAGTAACTTGAGTCTAGCACTAAAGTCTATGCTTTAGAATGTAGTCTTATTTTCTTCTAGTAGATAATAGAAAGTTGATATCTTTCTTTCTCTTGAAATATATATGTTAGGATTCTACTCCTAACCACCATACTAATCACATTATTAGTTAATTATTTAATCACTCTCTCTTTCACAAAGGTTGTGACCTTTGATCACACCTTCACACTCGTAGAAATAGGCATTTCATTTGGTATAGTTGAGGCATCGAAGAATATAATTATTAATTAATTGTTGGGTTCCCCATACAATACAACAACGACTCCTTAATAAAAGCGATTCCTTTTTATTATTCTAGCATTATAATCAATCTTTCTCTATTGGGTTCACTACATCTGGTATTAGAGCTAGATCAAGGAGCCAATTCACCATCATTTTTTTTTCCCACCGCACATTCCAGCCCAGTCCATTCTGTTTTATCACTCTCACTTCCCTGCGGATCGTGGAAAATAAAATTGAAAGTAGATAAGTTTCCATACGACTGAAATATTCATCGACGGTGTCGTGAAGAGAATTTCGGTGAAATAAAATAGAGCACATTGCTGGAGTTGAGATAGGTGCCCTTATTTCGCCATCATAATACATTCGCCATTACAGTGAGTCTGTTACAGTCTTACCAAAATCAGACTTAAGGTTCAGACGTAGGCATTCGCGAGGACGCAGACAACATTCAGGCTTCACTAGTTCGTGTCACAATATTTGCAAAAAATTAAACCTTCTCCTAAGGTATGAATTAGTTCTCATTACCGGCATACGTCTTGCGAAGATTCAAAGGGCCGACGATTGCTTACGACAGAGCTCACTTTCCAATTACTAAATTACAAACTCGATAAATTTTGTTAAAATTTTATTTCGTTCGTCCAATCATAAAAGCAGAATAAAAAATAATTAAACCAAACGAGTGTACATAGCCTATCAGGGACCTTTCTTACATGTGCCACTTTCGGTGATCGTCCAAGTCACTTGCGACACTTAGAAATTTTGGTGACGTTCAGCTAAAACCGGCGTCGATCTGGGCAATCCAGGGACGTTCTCAATACTCCAAAATACTCCAATGCGTATTGGCCATTCTCGACAGTGGACCATTTGGTAGAGCACCATTACTTCTCCGTTCCTCCTGATTCATGCCACTAACGGCAGAGCGAATCAGGTTAACATTTTTTGATGATTCTATTATTTATCTGGTAACTTCCTGGCATAAAATCATGATTTCGAGATATAAATCCCACATCTTCCATGTAGAGGGCATCCAGTGCGTTATAGTTCTCATGTGATCACATGGTCGCGTCAGAGTTGGGCACAGACATTATTCCATTGAACGACGTTGTCAGACAGTGACCATTGTGAAATGAAATGAAAATTACGTTATAACCAAGAAATTTTTGTGATGACTTTCAACACTTTTTGCGACACCTTTTCGCCAAATGACTATGCAAATGGCCGATGGAAGAATATCTCATGACCCCAACCTAATTTTGCTACTTAATCTTGCCCACCTACATCAAATCACATTAGTGAGTGTATATAAAATTCAGTTCTAGGATATCGCCAATCGCATCACAGGGTTGGACGAATCAGTCCTCATAAGTGGGTTCATCAATGGATTGAAAGAAGAAATTAGAGTGAAGATCATGATGTACACTCCTCACACCCTACAGGAAGCCATTGGATTAGCCTTGTTAGCCGACGATACATTCAATGTTCAACGTCAACATGGGGAGCAACCTATTGATAAATTGACATTCATGCACACTATTCCAAAACACACACCCTTGCCAGTTAAGTACCTTAGCCTACAAGAAATGGAGGAGCGACGAGCGAATGACCTCTGCTATACTTGTGATGAGCAATTTGGGCCCCTTCATTGTTGTGCTACACAAAAATTATATTTATTGAATATAGTTGATCCCTGTCACTCCATAGAGGAAGAAGGTGAGGAAGATGTGCACGACATGACCAAAGCACCTGATCATAACAATGAAGGAAATGAGGTCGATGTGCAAGAAGTGCTCGATGCACCATGAAAATATGAGGTAGAAATCCATGTAGTAAACAATGAAGGCAAGACATACACTCTCAAATAACTACACACAAGTTCATCACCAATAGTGAGTTCTCGTCGTATAGGCAACCTGATTCAAAAAGGAGGCAAAAGAGTGAGTGCACCTTTATTTTCCCTTCATTATACACAGGAAGAATCGGCTAAAGCGAAAGCCTACCATCATCACAATTATCCTAAGGAAGATTCTACTATTCTTTCTAGCAACCCCCCACTAATGCTTCGACCTTCAATATATCCTTACCTTCAAAAAAGTGACATTAAAATAGTACAAGAACTTGCACAAATTCAACTGGGAAAACAAGCAACGAAGCTCCTTACTTTGAGCTTTGAGGACAAAGCTCTTTTTAAGGAAGGTGGCATGTTAGGATTCTACTCCTAACCACCATACTAATCACATTATTAGTTAATTATTTAATCACTCTCTCTTTCACAAAGGTTGTGACCTTTGATCACACCTTCACACTCGTAGAAATAGGCATTTCATTTGGTATAGTTGAGGCATCGAATAATATAATTATTAATTAATTGTTGGGTTCCCCATACAATACAACAACGATTCCTTAATAAAAGTGATTCCTTTTTATTATTCTAGCATTATAATCAATCTTTCTCTATTGGGTTCACTACAATATCTAACTCCTATTTTGATGTGTAGGTTTTAACCTTAAAAGAAACTAAAATCTGCACTTCCTTGAATACTTTGATATGAAACCTTCTCCTTGCAACTTTTAAAATATAATATGGTGCTTAATGAAACTTAATAATGAACTGAATAACTAAAGTTCAAATAATGAACCTTTTGCACCAAATTTTCTTACCTTAATGACCTCTGTAGATGATGGTTGTCTTGGTGATTTAAATCACCTAATTTCTACCTTGTAATGAATGAAATTGTAGCTCTTCCTTGCTGTCCTAAACATCTCTTTAGCTCATCTATTTGCAGCTTTGAAACCCTTTAACTTGCTGCCTTGAAACTATAGTTTGGTGGCTTTAAATTTTTTTCTCGATGCTCCCTTGAATTCTATAAATTATTAGTTAGTAATACTGCACAAATTGCTGCCTTTTTGCATTTAATTTCTCCTTCAAAATTCTGTCCTTGAATCTCTCTAATTTGGTAGGAAAATACTCCAAATCGTAACTAAGATTTATCTCTTAGAGATCAAATTTTTACTGTAAAATGAACAATATCCTTTCTTTTTCAACCTCCTTGTTGAATCCTAACTTTAATCTTGGCCTATATAGTGGTCTTCTTCTCAATATTCTAACTGTCTTGAGGTTTTCACTACTCTCCTCTGAAATTTGACAAACTCCTTGCCAAATTCTTCTCCTTTTGGGCTTGTTATCGGATGGCAACAATTGTCCCAAATTCTTCTCTATCAAGAACTCCTCCTTGCAAGTAAATTTCTCTAATGATTTCTCCTAGGAACTCCTTTAATGGTCTTTTTGAACTTGGTAATAAGGCTTTCCTAGCCTTCTCCTTATTTATCCTTGAGACCTTTTCTCCAATGTCTTCAATATTGTAGCTTCTCTGGTCTTCTCAATGATACCTTTTCTTCAAACTTCCACTATGGAAGTTTTGCAATGAGATCTCCTTCTTGGATCTTTGAAATGTACTATTTCTAAAATATGGAATAGGACTTTTGCTAGTTCTTCTCTATCTTCAATCTTTCAATACTGGAAGTTCTTCAATGGGATCTCTTGTGGGTATCTTCAACTTCTCAGGATAACTTCTCTTCTCCTTCAATATGCTATTTGCAGTCTTCAATGTTCAATGGAGATCACCAACCTCTAATCTTATCCTGGACTCTTTTCCTTGAGTCTCTTCCTCCTTCAATATATAATAAGGCTCCTATAGCCTTTTTTTCTCTTATGCAATTTGTAGGTTTGCAACTCTTGCAATGGGACAATTTATTTTAGATCTCCAAATCTTCAATCTCTAACTTGTTGCTTTAACTTCTATATTGATTCCAAAGAAGATATTATTCCTAGCTCTTGTAGGAATCTTCCCAACTTTCTTTGAATCTCCTTTTCCAACAAAAAATTGTTAGAAACTAGAAAATGGTAAATATCTAAATATAGAGATTATAAATCTTCACTAGTTGATTTATCAATCTAGTGGAATTAATGTTGAGTCCTAGTCTTCAAAAGCTTTTTTGCAACTCTATGGAAAGACTCCAACCAAACGTATTTTCAAAAATTTTGAAAATAATATTTTTAAAGTCCTCTCAATATCTTTTGTGGATCTCTCTATTTCCTATCGATCTATCGTGTGCTCTGATACCACTGTTAGATTTTGAGAATACATATTAAAAGAAATGCAACCACAAGATGTAAAATAAGTAAGCTATGATAACTATATGATAATGGAACTATAATATGTAGGAAAATAATGAGATAAACTTCTACAATAACTCAGTAATATGCCATTAATGAAAGCTCATGAATATATTATAATACAATATAAAGGAGAACTTGTACACTCTAAAATTTTTAATGAAGAACTACATTATACCTACTCACTATTCGCTATTATCTCTATCTCTCACTCTATTTCTAACTCACTATATCACCTCATTTCTCATTACCTTAAAGGCCTATCTATAGGAAGATATGTGCCTTGGACTTTACTCTACCCATGACTCTTCATCTACCTTATTCTACGACTCATGTACATGTGGACTACATGCACATTTACATCATTGTATATTTATTATATTGCATGAAGTAACTTAAACTTTAATCTAAAGAAAACTCCTACTCTAGTTATGTATCCAAGGTGGTACATTGGCATGTACCAAATAATATAATATACTCTAATAGTTTGCATGTGTGTAGGACTCAAAGGGCTTAACACTCAATTCAAACTAATGGTCACAATAAATCCACCTTACATTTGCTTGTGGCATAGAAAAGAAGACAACACCATGTTCATTTTATAAAAGGAATCACTCCCTTATTAACACATTATTTGTAAAACACCAAACAAACAAGTTTCCTTTTTTTAGCAAAAAATCCCTTGTGGGGCTGCCTTGGTATGAGAGACCATGACCAGGGGGTTCTACACCATCAAATTCACCCGGGAGTCACACCCGACCCTACCCGCACCAACATTATCAATTGGATTTTGGGTACCCAATTCAAATTTTTGGTAGGGTGGAGATTCAAACTTGGGACCTCCCTTAGAGGATTTCTCTCTCCTCTCCAACTCACCTACAACACCTCAGTACCCTACAAATAGGTTTCATTATATAAAATTACTCAATTTTAATGTCATGTGTTTAGTTATTTTCATTGCAATGGTGAATTTTATATGTGTACAAAGTTTGTAGACACCAAAAATTCACCAATTTTGTCACTACCCAAGCCAATTCTATTTGAATTTTATATTATTTTCAAAATTCTTCCAAATCCCCTCTGAGCTTTCTAATTCTATTTCATTTTCCTAAAATTCCTCTAATTCTTTTAAGTTCTCCTAAGGTTTCCCTAAGTTTTTATTTTCCTCTAATTTCTATTTTCCTTCTAATTTCTAAAATTCTTCTAATTCTCCCTAATATTTTCTTAATTTCTCCCTACTATGTTTAATTATCCTAATACTCACTTAGCCTCTCTAATATCCTAATTTTCACCTAATACCTCTTATTTATTCCTCCCTCTCCCATAAAATTTCTCATAACCCATCTTATTCACATAATCACCCTTCTAATCCATGACCCAATCCCAAGGGTAATGCACATAAGAAATTTAAAATACCAATCAAATACCCAAAACCCAAGGCAACCCTCATTAAAATCCATAGGAGATACACTAATTTTAAAATCTCTCTAAAATTCCTAGGTCTCCCCAAATCCCCACATAAATCCCTTATTTAATCCACTTTGTCCCACATCTCCTTTTCCCTCCTATAGACGATAAAAGTATGTACCATATTAAAGCAATGTAAATGAAAAGCAGTAAATATATGTATTGATTATTGCCTTTGTCCTTTTGATTACAATATTAACCTGTGTAGGGGTGTACATATATGAAGTGAATGAGTCCCTTTTACAAGTGAAATGGTGCAATGTGCTTTCATCACTACAATAAATGTTTGGGCGGATTTGTAGTGACTGTCGCTTTGTTGGATGTGATGGTGTCGTGTATGGCATCTCTACATTAAAATATGTTTATGTGTCTATCAGATCTATGGTCAAATACCATCTAGATGTCATCTATAAGGGGTATGATAGCTTTGTGTCTCGACCATTTAAGGGTCAAATGACTGTGGTTATCGATTGTCTAAGACCATATGATCGTGCAATGTGGTCCATTGCAGCTGTAGAAATTTGAGCCTGTGGAATAGGTGGATTTTGGTCACTGTCTAGATCTAAGTTTACTTCTCAGGATCTAGTTTTTACTTGAGTTCCTACACATAATATAGATTAAATTGATCAAAAGTACCTATCGAACCTCCCGAAGTGAGGCCCAAATTCAATAAGTATTGAACCCAATGCAAATAATAAAATGTAGGAATATACAAAGGAAGTAAAATATATTTACTTTTTACCTTTCCATGTGTCGTTGTTGTTATTGATGTCACTGTATTGTGTTCTAGCTATTGTTGTTGAGTCGTATGTTGTGCTGCTACTATTGTATTTGATCTATGCTATGTTGGGAGGCTTCTACGCAAGGCTGGAAGCCTATCATCTAGGGATCTAATGACCATAGAATAATACCATCTGGTGTTAGAGGATCATGAGTTGTGGTGTTTGAAAACTATTAGAAAGTGAATTAGGGCCTATGGAAATATGTTATTAGGGTTCAACATGGGACAAATATGGTGAAGTATGAAAACTCAGGTGGTCAATGTTGTGTATGCTCTAATTTTCATCAACACTTCGATGTATCTTCCATCCTCATGATATACAAAGGAGGAGAGGTTTTATTTATATATTTCTTGAATGAAAGGGATAAGGAAGTGGCTCATCCAATTAACTACTATAAGTAAGAGTCTTCTCCTTGCATTGATTTTATCACAGGGTGATGTGGGAAGAACACTCAAGAGACAAACACTATAATGGCACAATGAAAACTGCTAATTACATCCAACAAAAATATATTTATAGGTATGTATGCCTTTACATGGAGGCATATAATATGCATGATATATGTCAATATTAAATGCAATACATGATCCATGTCAATATTAAATGTAATACAATACTAATACCTATCATTCTCCCCTACTAAGGAAGCATTGGTGCCCAATATGTACAAGCGTGGAAGAGAAAGAGGAAAAGCAAAGGAGTGTTGGGTACAATAAAAAATTCACTCCTGTACAAAAAGAGAAAGACCAAAGATGAATTGGAGTAAGTCTTCAAAAAATAGAAAATAGATGCTAGCACTAAGTTGGGCTCAGAAGAACCTTTCCAATGACTGTAAACATTGCTATGCTAGCGAATGGCTAAAGAGTCCATCGATTCAACAAGAGAAGAAAACAACAACTAATGTGGCAAAAAAAATATCAGTGCGGAAATTAAGTGAAATGGAGTGGAAGCCGAGGAAAAGGGTAATACGAAAAAGCCAAGGGCAATGGTCAACATGGGGTGCAAAAATCAGCGACGAAAGTTATGGATTAAATTAAATTAAATGAAATTTAATTTAATTTAATTATGGGTTTATGGATGATTGGATTAAATTAAATTAAATGAAATTTAATTTAATTTAATTATGGGTTTATGGATGATGTGAATGGACAATAGTCAATGGAGACGAAAGTGATGGTTTAAATTAAATTAAATTAAATTTTAATTTAATTTAATTATGGGTTTATGGAAGATGTGAATGGACAATGATAAACAGAGAATATTTAATTTAACACATAATTATGGTATTTAAAAATAAGTGTGATATTAAATATTGTAATTTTAAATTAAATTAAATTTAATTTAAAAATTTCTCCAAGGGAAAGGGAGCAATGACTATTGTGGAATGACAATGGCTAATTTTATGGCAACACGAGCAAGTGGCAAGTGGTAGGCATTTTTGATCAGTGATAATGGATAGCAACCAACACAGGGTGAGAGGGATGGCCATGGAGGTGTACGGGATGGGGAAGTCAGATTGAAAACCCAACAAAAACTAGTGGCTAGAAGGATGGAAATGGGGCTTGAAAATGGGCAGTTGGTGCTGAATACATAAATCCATTGTCGAAATGCAAGAAAGATAAATGAGTGCCACGGGGAAGGATCTTGACACTATGGAATATTGTTAAAAAATAACAAATTGGTGGAATGTTGAGAATAGTGCTGAAAATGTAGATCCGTAGACCGAAGAGGATATGCATCGAGAGCAGCAACGATAGTTAGATCTTCTTTGTCTGAAAACTTTTGTGATTGTTGACCTTCTTCATCACAAAGATGTTGAAAATTTTTGACATGTTCTTCTTTCAGGATATCAACAGTAGAAAAAAAATCAATATTATCTAAAAGTTGAACACGTTTTCATTTAGCAATTATTTGAATAATATTTTATTTCACAACAGGAACATCAGCAGTAGCAGCCATTTCAGTGAGTCTAGTAACTTGGATCTACTGAATTTCAATGGTGAGATATCTTAGCTAGTGTGCTTTGTCGGCAAGAAAATTTTTATCAGCAACAATTATGGAAAATAGAATTTTAGCTTGGATTTATTGCATTTTTGCAAAGAGATCCCTAAGTTGGTGAGAGATATCATTGAGTGAAAGCTCGAGGTTTGACATCATGGTATCGAACATAGAAATTATAAAGAATGTTGATCGAATCGAGCAAAATTGAAAATACTGCACAACAAGATGAGTTGAGGGTCGAGGATCAGAGGGACCCCAGCTATGAATAGGATCAACTACACAGTTAAAGTAGATATGTGGATAACAATGGTTGTGGAAAGAAAATAGTGGGTAGATTGGCCTTACTTGTGTTGGAAACTGTAAAAAGAAATGCAGATCAGACCGAACGAAATCAAAAATACTGCACTGTAGTGTGAGCTGAGGGTCAATAATCAAAGGGACCCTAGATGGGTGAGGATCAGGAGTCAGAGGGACCCTAGCTAAGAGTTTTCAAAAATAGGAGTGCTCAAAAGTGTTCATGATAGGGAAAGTGTTCTCCAATAAATATCTAGGGGTTGGATTTCTCATTCCTTTCTAAACCAATATGGTCTTAGGAAGAGGATACTTTCCAAAAACCCTTGCACCTTGCTCTGACACCAATGATGTGGGAAGAACACTCAAGAGGTGAACACGAGAATGGCACGATGAAAACTGTTAATTGCATTAAAAAAACATATTTATAGGTATGTCTACATTTACAAGGAGGCATTTAATATGCATGATCCGTGTCAATATTAAATGCAATACATGATCCTTGTCAATATTAAATGCAATATAATACTAATACCTATCACAGGGAGTACATGTAGACAAGCTTACCTCGTAATTATAACCAAATGTGCATTGTGTGTGCAAATTCATGATGTGTGTAATATTTAAAATTTTCACCCAATATACATGAATAGTTAACTTAATGTGCATGATTGATTGGATATGTATTTGAATTTTAACTAAATGTGCATGTTGTGCATATTGAGTTAACTAAGTGTCCATGTGAAATCTTCCTTTATGGCTTGGAGGTGCAACTGCTATTAACTTGAGTTCACTTTGAAAAGGGTTTTCCTTACATGTGTCCAGTATGGATGATGAGAGGTGGCACTACGAGTTAAGTGGATGATGTGGCCATGGGTGATGGATGTGTGAATATTCTTGTCGGGAGGGGTAAATGGTTGTGCAACCTAAGCATTAATTAATTAATTAATACATAGGAAAATAAATTTTTATTTAATATTAATTAATAATAAATATGCTAATTAATTAATTAGAACTTATTATGCTTGATTTTGGTGTCTACAGATACTCCTTTTTGTATCGTGTTGCATAAAAACACAATACGATACAAAAATGAATGGCATATATCATTGATGGATGAATGAATGAATTTGACCCTTGTACTCGAGGAGCTTACGTTTGATAACCCTAAATCAGGAGCAATGCAGGATGCCCTAGTTATGGAGGTGATGAATGTTTATGAATCTCGTTGTTGATAGATTGAGGAGTGCTTTGGTTTTTTTGGCAAACGAGATTGGTCATTTGGTAAGTGGTTTCATGTGCTATCATTGATTGAAGCATTAGCATGTAAATCCTTATTGACCTTGACCTTACATGTTACAACTTGGATTTGATTAGAGTCTCTAT
Organism: Wollemia nobilis; assembly: GCA_028583015.1. Classification (NCBI taxonomy): domain Eukaryota; kingdom Viridiplantae; phylum Streptophyta; class Pinopsida; order Araucariales; family Araucariaceae; genus Wollemia; species Wollemia nobilis. Next base: position 4,962,643 of record JAQPPZ010017121.1, read on the forward strand.
ATTTAGACCCAATAGAGTAGGGTGTATGATTTGTCATAGATGAGATTCTTGGACAAACATTGAGTCCAAAATGAGTGTTTGTGTATTGATCATGTTTAAGGTAGAGTGTTGTTATTCTCTACACCCTTAAACATTGAGTTGGTAGAAGAAAACATGAATAATGGCAATGAGGTGATTGACCTTATTGGGATGATTAATTGATATCATTCTTTGTTTGGTGGTGGATGGTTGGATTTTGTTATTTTTTTTAAATCATGAATCTTCAAGATGGTTGTAAAATTGAGATCGTTTGAGATGATCACATGCCAAAGGTTATAAATAGTGATATTAAATGCATTACTGCTCATTTTCACTATCGCTAATGAGGAATGAGTAGGAGAGTGAGTTGTGCAGTTGATAAATTGACATGGAAGTCTTACCAATTTGCATGACGAGCGAAGTGGATGGCAATGATTTGCAGAGTGGTTAGTGATGTAGGATTGGTAAGTAATAAATGTCCCTTTCTCAGATTTTCAATTTGGATTTAAAATGAACTAAATTACATGTTTATTTTCTCGCAACTGTTTGTGTTGGTGAATGTATGTGATTGTTATTTATTGCTTGTTGAATTTTTTTTTTTTTTTGCATAATGATGTGTTGCGGTCGTTTGAGAACTGGATGGTGGTGATGTTAAATTGTATGATTTGTGAACGGTTAGTTTTGTATATTTATTTTAGGTATAAGAATGTGTGGGTTTTGTGACCATTCATGTCCAGATGATTATGTTTCCAGGTCGTACAGTGGATGGATGATTAGTCTATTTATTTTTTTAAGACATGATAACAATGTGTTGTTTTTTTGTGATTGTTTATGATTGGATGGTTATTTGTGTAGGCTATCTGGAACTTATATGATTATTTGGTTTGTGAGAACACCTTATAATTTTTTTAATGCATGTTGTGCTTTGTTTTGTGACTGTCTATTGGCCGAACGGTTATGGATCTCAACCATCCAATAGACGGATGATGGAGGAGCAAGGTTGTCCGTTAGATGGATGATCAATATTTTTTTAAATTTTTATATATCATTGTGCTAATGATTTATTCTAATGTTTTTGTGTTTGCAGTAAATATTATTGAGACCAATCCATCAGTTTAAGAAGGTGTTTTACAAGGCTCGATGCTGGATGATAGAGATCGATTATAAGTGGTTGGACGTGATCGAGCTGAAATATAAAGCTCGACTAAAGAATATGCATGCATATCATTGGTAAATAGATGGGATACAAAAACCTACACCTTTCATATGCCCATGGGTGAGATCATCATCACAATAGAGGACATATATCATATATTTAGGATACCAGTGGAGGGCAACAAGATGCATCGACACACCAAAGGGATGCCCTATTGTAGTAGGTTTACAGGGACCACTGTTAGATGGTCAATGTAGAAAATGGAGGTGTGGATGTGGATAACCACTTTTGAGTATGATGATTGATAGTTGGGCACACTATTCTAATGACATTTATCTCCAATGTCATACTTCCAGACTCATTAGATGAACAATTTTCATGGAACCTGTTGGGGTTGGTTTAAGACTTGATTGAGGAGCCCAAGGTGATGGTATGGGTTCCTTATCTATTGGTGCAAACCTATCAAGAGCTATATGAGATATGATACTATAGAAATATGGGCTTGGGATATAGTTTATTGCTATATATTTTGACATGGAAGCAATTCACAATTGAGTATCCTATGGGTTTACCGTATCTATACTAGTAGGATTTGGGAGATGAGAAACCTTATGCTATGAGATGGTATAAGGATTAGGAGAAGGGTAGGAGCCACCCATTTTTTGGGGTGTGGTTGCACTATGATAAGAAGTTTACCTATTTGAAGCTAGGATAGGTGGTGTGGAGGCCATGGAGGGGTGGAATGACTTGACTAGAGGATAGTGTGCATTTTATGAGGGTGTAGTGATAGAGATGGGTGGTGGGGTGCTAGGGGATCAAGTACAAGATCTTCTTGTACACTTGTATGGTGTGCTAATTTGGGTTGCCCTAGGATGTTCTACCACCCCCTATGGTATATTTGTGATGATAGAGGGAGGCAACCATAGACCTTGAGTATGAGCTTGTGGGGTCTAATGCATATGAGGTACTAGCTTTGGCTTAGGGGGATTATGTAGAGATGATGACAAAGTATGATTTTTGGGTGGGGGTACAGGTGATGCAGCCAAATATAGGAGGTAGTGCTATTGGCAATGGGGATGTAGGATGTAGTGCCAGTAATGATGCATAGGTAAGACCTTCAAAGCCTACAAGATTATGGGTTCAATGGAGGATAGATCCTAGGGTAGGATCATCCTAAGAGGCTAGGAATGTAGTCATGGAGGTGAGCTTCGATGAGGAGGAGAGGTATAGTAGCAACAATAATTCTATAGTAGAGTACACTGTTATGTTGGATCAGGTATGGATGCTGGAGAGATAGAAGGTAGAGATAAAGACCATGATTACCCAAGAGTGGAGCTATATGGATGGGGAGTGCTAGATATGGTGAGGCTAGGTGGAGTAGTGGGATACACTACAAGCTTAGGTACATAGCTTAAAATATGAGAGGGTAAGGCTATTCAGGGAGTGGGATTAGTCCATGATGGGTAGGTCAAGGAGTGTGGCAAAGTAGGATGATCTATAGGTGGAGCATGATGTACTACAAGTGGAGCATGATGATATGAAGGTAGATAACAATGCTCTATAGGCAGCATAAACATAGGGGACTGGGAGTAGCCAAGTGGTGATAGTGATGCTAGCCCAGCTAGAGTGGGAGAGAGACCAAGTGGAGTAGCAAATGGATAAGGTGAGGGTGTTGGATAACACCTTGTTACTAAGAGGTATTCCACTAATATATCTTCCATCCTCCTCATCATCATCTTACTATAGTTGGAGTGAAGCATCAAGTGTTCCTCTAGCTGCCCCACCTGTACCATAGTTTGAAGAGGTATTGACCTTGTAGGCTTTGGGAGTAGGGACATATCATAGAGAGATTCACCACCAGGGGAGTAGTAGTGGATAGGCCTGAGGAGATCAAGTTGAGGGTAGTGATGATAGTGATGGGGGTGAGCAGTGACATGCAGACACCAAGCCCTGTATCAGTTTTGTAGATGCCTTGTATATTTTTATTGATGATGATGAGAAGCTTAAGAGCTCGACATATGTAGCCTACAAGTGAGACTATACATGTATTTTATTACCTATGGCATATATATGATTCATATTCTATTTATGTGATGTATTTATTATGCGTGTATGACATGATGCAATGTGTTATTTGATTATTGATGCAATGAATGTATGCAATGTTTGATAAGTGCAATGATTGTATGCATATACTATTGGTTATATTTCAAATAATGCTTTAGATATGTATCAATATTCATGATGTTAATCACTTAATAAAGGGCATCAACCCAATAATATCAACATACATATGAAATAAATATGAATGGAATGTAATGTGGTTGCTACAGTAATTGTGTTACTGTGAAATATTTTGAAATGGAATGTAATGACTTGTAATTTTACGTGTCTTAGGGATGAATATTCTGAAAGTGCTTTCATGATGCTTAGACACCCTAGTGATATTAATAAAAATCATCTAGGCACCTGAATATACTAAGGCTAGCCAGGTTATACAATTTTCTCAAAGACCAATGTGTGTGTAGGGATTGTATATTTTTTATTTTGGTTGAGGTTAGACTCATTATTTGTGACTTTCGTCAATAAAATAGATCATTCATGAGTGTACATAGGTCTATATAAAATAAGGTCACTAATGTGATAGATATTTTACCATGCAAGGTGTACTCCACTGCCAGTCAGACATCTATAGCCCCGATGGAGGTTAACCCTATGATCTAAGGACCTGAGAATTCTAGGGATTCATGCTTTTATCAACTCTCTTTTTTTAATACGTCTTTTGGCTTTGCACTTGTCCTTTTCCAAATTTATAAGGTTAGACCATGTGCATGATAGGATGAGCAAGGGAAGCTATTCGTTCTATGGCAATAATGAATCATAAATTCATATTTCCTAAGCACCAAAATTTTGTTAATGTGTGATATATGTGTACGGTATTTGGAGAAAACTTAAGGTCACCAATAATACCTATAGTATTTAAATACTTAATGATGTTCAATGTAGGCTAAAGGAGACACTAGGTATGGTTGAATGATCGAAAGAACATAGAGAGTTTACAAACCAGAGACTTAAAAAAGGTAAGATGTCATCTGTGTATTGTGAATGGATACATGATGGGGGTGTGCTGTGGATGTAGCATAAATGCATATAATTAAGGATGATGCAATAAAAATACCATAAGGAAGATGCCCTTGATTAATGTGACAAAATCAATCCTAGAAAATAGTTTAAAGCATAGATCGAATGATGACCAAATTTTTATTGGTGATGGTGAGTAATGCAATGTGTGAATGCAACACGCTTTGTAGTGGTGTGAAAATTTATTGCTTGATGTTTTTTTTTGTATGTTGATATTTTTCTAATATTTTTTGTATTTTAGTATTTTTGATGTTTTTGTATTTTTGATGATTTTTTGATGTTTTTGTAATTTGATGATTTGTGATGTTTTTGTATTTTGATTATTTTCTAATATTTTTGTAGTTTGATGATTTTTGATGTTTTTGTATTTTGAATGATTTTATGATATTTTTGTATTTTGATGATTTTTTATGTTTTTGTAATTTGATGATTTTAATATTATATATATATATGTGTGTGTGTGTGTGTGTGTGTGTGTGTGCAATGCTAGCTATGAACTAGGCATAGAAGACATGCAAATGAAGGATGCTGATCAGTTTAGGCTCCTCAATTTCATTAAGAGTGGTAAGTTTGTATGCTTTGGTGCTGAATTTTTACATGAGGATGAATGGACAAAACCAATTTATGGTAAACTTATCACACAAGTATGATGGAAGGCTCAAATTTTGTTGATTTTTTTTAAGAACTAAATCCTCTACTTGAAATTCTTGAGGATGCACCTTGTTATTGTATGTACATTTGACTCTGTCTTAATGAAGGTGCTCAAGCACATTGATTCATCATTCATCAAGCAATATCAATTGATCGAGGTACGCTTGTCATGCAATATCATCATTGATTAATTTTTGCAATGATATGTACAATGATGGGATTTCAATCTCAAGAGGCATGATGACCTCGAAACCATAGAATAGTAAGAACGACATTGCCCTTGTTGGCATGCATATGATTGTTCAATAAGCCCATAATTCCAAGGGGAGTTGGAGATGCCAATCCTTGTGATTTTCTTTAGAATGGCAATGATAGTTTTGTTAGTTGTCTCTACTTTTCCATTACTATGTGGATAGTAAGGAGTAGTAAAGCTGTGTTGAATATTATAATTAGTGCAAAGTGCTTGAACATAGTTATTCTTGAATAGAGTGCCATTATCAGAGATGATTTTTTATGGGATACCAAAATAAAAAATGATGTGATAGAGTATGAACTCCACGATTTGAGGTCCAGTCGTACTGGTAAGAGGAATTGCCTCAACCCATTTGGGAAAGTATTTAGTAGTTGTGATGATGAACTTATGGTGCCCCAAGGAAGGAGGAGATATATTTCCTACAATATTGAGACCCAATTGTAAGAATTACCAAAGATATTTAATTGGTTGTAATGCTTGTGACGACACATGGGTTAAGTTGGTATGATGACATTTTGAACATTTCTTGACATATGTACAATAATCATGTTCCATGGTGGTCCAATAGTAACCCATGCATAAGATACACTTTGTTATGGCCATACCACTAAAATTAACCCCACAATTCCCATCATGTGCTTGAGAAATGACCTAATTTACCTCTTACGGTTCAAGACAATATAAGAGAATACCATCAAAGCTATGCTAATATAGGATATCGCCTAAGAGTGTGTAACGAACCTCTTTTTACTTGAATATGTATTTATCAATTGAGGAAAACTCTACAGGAAGAGTACCTATATTTATAAAGTCCTTTATTTAAGAAAATCTATCACTATACGACTTTGTTTGAACGAAGTTCACATTCTTTTCTATTTGAGATGATTCCCGCTCAATAGCTGAATGATATAATGTTTTTACTTTGATACACATAGTGCTATCAATGGGATTATATGGGATAAGAAACCCAAGGGAGGCCATGGTATAGGTAAACTAATTTCTCAATCTAAGCATGTTATCGATTTCATATTGTAGTATGTAAAAATCGTACACCTAATGCAATTATATGAAATCAAATTGAGTAACAAAATCATGTAATCATCAAGATAAAGACAAGAAATAAAGAAATAGTACATTTAATATGGAATAATCTCCTTGAAAATTAGGTTATAATGATATCCCTCTAAGGTATTTTATACCAATTTGATACAATTTTACAATAAAGAAATATGGTAGGTGTAACATGCAAAATATTTGCACCCTCAAAACTAATTTGGGAAGGAGTTTCTTGTGACCTCGGCAAGGTATGATGTAAATGTGATGAATATTTATGTTGATAGCTCTTGCAAAGACCTAAAATATACATATAAGGACACTCACAAGATATTATTAGCATTTGTAGATCCTTTCATGATGAGGCCCTTATTCATGATAAAGAAACTGAAAAGAAATACTAAAATACTATAAACAAATGCATAAAAAATAGAATTAAACTATGTTAGAAATAAAATGAAATGCTACTAAACCTACTGCAATCAAGAAAAATAGTAAAAAGGATCTTGCTGAGAGGCTATCCTTATGTAGAGCAGTCTAGACTATTGGCCATCCCAAGGTAGGGTGATTATGCATGCAGGCCACCTCGGGGCGAGGCGACCGCTGATCTGCAAAAGAATTTATTTGTGACTGATGTGGGGTGATGTCTGGTTTGATTCATAGATGGGTTGAAATTCTTGGTGTGCTTGTGAGAAATGACTTAATGGTGGAAATTGGTATGAAGTAAGGACATTGATGATGCAAAAGTGTTGAAATTGGTCTTCATGATTTGAGACACTCCATTGTTGCACTTAAAAGCTCCATGACTAAAATCCAATAGACTTCGTTGCTTATGCAAGTAGAATATCTATAGTATTCAATATGATAGCACTTTATTATAATCAAATTTCTCCATTTTTCATGAAGGCAAGGTGCCTTATTATAGATTTTATAAAATGGGAATCTTTGCTTGTGAGAGAATCCAAGAATCAAGAAACAATTAGGATTTAGGAAGATCAATCACCCATTCTAGAACCTTTCTGTAATTGATAATGCATGCTTGGCTATCACATGTAATGATTTTTTATTTCGATCAAGAGTTATATTTTGTTACAGGCACAACTATACTAGGGTAGGGCAGCCATGACTGCTGGCCATCCTAGGGTAGGGTGGCCTCTGGAAGCCATCCCTAGGTAGGACAGTCTAGGTTGCAAAAGGCAATTTGCCCCTGTTTGAGTGGTAAAAACCACTGTTAAGCGCTAAGGCTGCCCAAGGTGGGTCATATGGCCTAAAAATATATCCCTATAAGTAGTCTCCTAAAAATTATGTGTTTTAGATGTCTACAGATGCCCCTTTTTGGGATGAATTGTGTGAAAACATAGTGTGGAGCAAAAATAGATAACCTAAAATTAAATTGAAGGTTGATTGATGTTCATTGATTTAATAAATATTAGATGCCTCAATCATAGAAAGAGCATGCATATTTGAGTCATTGCTTCTAATGAAATTAAAGAGCTTAATTCAAGTAAACCTTTTGATGAGGTATACTTGATCTTGGTACACTATCCCAATGCAAGAATACCAAGATATATGTTTAGTTTAAATTTTTGCTTGTTATCTACCCCAAGCAAAAAGGGTATGATTGTTTTTGGTAATGATTCATGGATGAACACAATTAGCATGATTGAGTGTTTGATTATTGACTTTGATTGTTAATTTTGTGATTATGACTACCCCCTCAAGCAATGAGTCAATGAGGAGATGGAAAGTGATGAAAGCAATGAGTTGATTGACTAAGATATTTGGATTGATTTGACCAAAGGTATAGGATTCTTTAGAGCTTTTCAAAATGAAATGACTAAAGGTTAAGGTGTCTTTGGAAACTTTTGAAATTGACCAAAGGAATTTGGTGTATTTGGAGCCTTTTGAATTTGACAAAAGGAATCTGACGTCTTTGGAGCCTTTTAAATTTGACCAAAGTAATTAGGCATCTTTGGAGACTTTTTAATTTTGACCAATAGAATTTGACATCTTTGGAGTGTTTTGAAATTGACCAAAGGAATTTGGTGTCTTTGGAGCCTTTTGAAATTGACAAAAGGAATTTGGCATCTTTGGAACCTTTTGAAATTGACCAAAGGAAATAGACATATTTGGATCCTTTTAAAATTGACCAAAGGAAATAGGTATATTTGGGGCCTTTTGAAATTGACTAAAGGAATTTGGCGTCTTTGGAGCCTTTTGAATTTGACCAAAGGAATTAGACATCTTTGAAACTTTTGAATTTGACCAAAGTAATTAGGCATATTTGGAGCCTTTTGAATTTTGACCAAAGGAATTTGGTGTCTTTGGGGCCTTTTGACTTAGATATAATGAGGTAAAGGGCACAAAATTTTAAGCATGGTAGTTGAATTTTTAAATGATTAAAAGTAAGGTAAAGGGCACAACCTTTTAATCCTAGCAGTTGAAGTGTTTGGATTGATTGAATGTGAGGAAAAGGGTGCAACCTTTTGAAACTTGGTAATTGACTGATGAATTGATTAAATGCATGGTAAAGGACGTAACCTTTTAAACCTAGCAATTGATGGGTTGATTGTTGATTGGATTGAATTAGACCTTTGATCAGGAAGGCACACTACCTTGATTTAATCCATGTTTCTTTATTGTTTGATTGCTCATTGGGGGAAGTATGATACCGACAATACCCAAATTGATTTTTGAAAATGTTTATGTGATTTGCAATTGTGTGAGTTTGGACCATTAGATGTGATTAAATGCCCAAATTGAAGTTAATGGTGCTTATAGAATGCTTGAATTTTTTGCCATTTTGAGGCCATCCTAGGGTAAGATGGTTGCCATCTACAAATTTTGGGGTCATATCAGGGTAGGACGGTTGCATCGAAATGCGACCACCCCATAGAGGAACAGTATTAGAATTTAGAAAATATAAATATTTTTGCAAATTTTTGATGTCATTTTCATAGCTGGCAGTGAGAGAAAAGGAGAGATGAGGTGGAGGAGAATTTCTTGAAGTGAAGCACTACTGGAAACCCACACTACTACTATGATGGATTAGCCAAAGGTATCTATGAGCAGAGGAGCTAGAGAGAGGAAGGTAGAAACTTGATTCTTGCTCTTGTGATTTTGCAAACTAAACCAAACCTCACTAAGTAATGCAAAAAAATGAACCTTATTAATTAATGGGACCAATGAACCTAATAGTATATTAGGATGTAGTGTAGTTTAGCATATGTTTGATTTTTTTTTGAGTATTTTTGGCACCAATTGTAGGGCCATCTCGGGTAGATGCAATTCCATTTTGGCTGGTTAGGGGCCATCCTGGGGTGGCATGGCCTTTTTTGAAAACCAACGGTCAAATTTTTGACCATTCGGGCAGTCATCCCAGGGTGAGGCGGTCACACCTACAAGTTGTCTTGGCCCTGGATGGTGGCCAATTATTGTGTTTTTTTTTAACTTTTATTGAATTATGTGATTGTTGGGCTTTAGATATTGATGGCCCGTTATAGGGTACCCACCTTGTTTGAGGAATTGCAGGGTCAGCTCATAGATGAGGATTGGGCGTGGTTTAAGGTGATTGGCCTCAAGCAGGTTGTTTGGATACCCACTATTATGTCAGATCAGAATCTGACGATCTTGGATGCTTATTGGGAGAAGAGGACCAACATATTTCACTTCTCAATAGGTGAGATGATGGTCACCCTAAAGGACGTATACCACATATTCCACATTTTAATTTAGGGACGCCCCATCACCTCCACTCCCTTTCTGTAGTGGGAGATAGTACTTCAGAGAGTATTTGGATCTTAGGCTGAGGTTGCGCTGCAGTGGATGGACCATGGTGGGGTATTGATCAAAGCATGATATGATGCCTAGGTATTTACTCTAAGACATACAATATTGATGTACATCATCTCAAACATCCTAATATTGGATTCTTCAGGAGCGAGATTCACGTGGAACCTCCTTGATATGGTTCAATATTTGATCGCGTGCAACACTTAGTAGCCAATCATCATGGTGTGGGGTAGCACCCTATTGGGTCATCTATACGATGAGTTGTATGAGATACAACATCGAGGTCAAATCAAATTGGAATACAGTCTGCTCCTTTAGATTTTGGGATGAGAGCACATCCGAGTAGACCGACCAATGAGACTACCAGTGCCATGAGATGATATGGATGATACTGATATTGGATTTGTAGCTTGATGAAGATGAGACTGAGAGAGAGGTTAGAGCCAGCCACAAGTAGGTAGACTATCTCACTATGTAGAATCTTTGATGGGATTACAACTAGATCAGGTGGTTTGGAGGCCCTACTTGGATTACCCTAATTGGGTAGAGGTAGTGGTATACCTAGGGTGCATGAGGTGTGGATGGTGGCATATTGCGTGTCACAACATTGAGCGGGAGTACTTTCAATACTCTTGCATTAGATAATAGTTTAGGATCTATCAGGATGTTCCAAAGGATCCCATCATCTATCATCATTGAGGAGATGAGACACAACTAGTGTGGCCTTGAGTGGAGCCACTAGAGGATTATGAGGATCCTATGGTAGCCAAGATAGGATTAGAAGACCTAGGGACTAGTGTAGAGTATGATACCTGGTAGGTGACTCAATTATTATAGGAAGGTAGGCCGATGGGAAAGCCTATTGAGATGGTAGTGGAGGAGGGTGTGGATGAGTTTGGGCGATGAGTGCATCACCAGTAAAATAGGAAATGGGGTCAGCCCATAGAGGGGGAAGAGGAGCTACAATATGAGGGTGAGGAGTATGAGAATGACCCTATAGATGAGGTGGATGAGTTGAGAGCATAGGTGTAGACCCTACAAGGGTAGCTGGAAGAGTGAGAGACTACACTGGAGATATTATAGAGTCATCTAAGTAGTGGATAGAAGTAGTGGAGGGGATTCTCTAAGGAGAGAGATATCCTCAAGATCTAGGTAGACACAACCTAGGTAGAGATAGATAGGGTGATCATTGAGAGGGATAGAGTGATAGTAGAGTTGGATACTCTACAAACACATATGGCTACCAGGATAATAGAGAGGGACACTAAGACAATGGAGTGAGATGCTCTATAGTTTCAGTTGATTGCTATGACTATAGATCATGGGTAGGTTGTAGTAGGTACGTAGGTTATAGGGGATGTTGTAGGGTTGTAGGCTAAGGTGGCTAGACTTCGGGCCTTGTTTGGCCAATATGATTCTCAATTCTAGTTTGAAAACACATATTCTATAACTAGAGGGTTAGGTAGCACTTGTTGGTGGTCAACTACCTAAGTGATACACAGTAGGGGGATCTCAGAGGAGTCAGTGTAGCGAGTTTGGGAACTCCTCAATGTGGTCTAGTCACATGTAGTCAGCTAGACTAGAGAGATCAATGGACAATGGCTCTAGGCAGTAGCACAGGGATGAGGCTGAGAGTGGAGGTGACATTAGGGGTGTAGGCCCTGCATGACTTATGTGATAAGTATTAATTATTTTTTGGTGTAAGGTTTGAGGACCTACACGATTGTAACTTACGGGTAATTTTATACCCTAATGTATCAAACTCTTTATATATATATATGAGATCATTTCTTTCATTTATGAATGATCCTATGCTCGTTTGTTATGATTTATGTGTTATGTATTATAGATGCATTGATGGATGTATTGCTTAGATAATTGATGTATAGCTAGATGATTGATGTATGACTAGACATTGTATCATTAATATGTAGATGTATGACTTAGATTTGTTTATCTGATTATGAATGTGAATTTCTATTATTGTTATGACAAATCTATTATGTGTGATATGCAATAATTTTATATGGATGTTCTAATGCAATTTTATGGATGTATGTCTTAATTGCTTAAAACATAATGAATGAATCTAATTATGTTTAACAAACTAATGGCAGACACCACAAAATGTATGGAAATCATGGATTAAAATGTTAACCTTATCACAAAAGTTATACATTTGCATGTGAGATTAAAATATGTGAGATGTAGGGGTTTTCCACATAAGCTCTTACAAATTAAAAGGTGTGCATAAAATAGTTAGTGGTCATCTAAATATCAAAACTGATATTGATTCGGTATCTATCCTATCTTATGAAGACCTCTTAATAAGAAAAAACTCATAAGAAACATTGTGTATGATAATGAGATGATTAGGTGCTCTGAAGGGATTTTGAGGTTTTCTATGAGACTCAAACACCTTAGTTGATTGATCAAAGTTTGTATACTGACTACACAAGAATTTTGAAAGATATAAGTCTGTTAATAAGACCCAGATATTCAATATTACTATGTGTACAGTGAATGTATTTAGTGATGCATAAGGTTACCTCATTTCTAGGTGGGTTTTATGCAACCCATTACTGTAATGAGGATCACCATATGGTCATCCTAATAATAAGTTTGGACATAGTTAGGCTAGAATACTAGGTAATACAAGACACCAAAATCTAGATCAACCATAAGCCGACATTGGTTTGTGCAAAATAAGGTCGCTAATGTGATAGACATATCATCGCGCATAAGGCTACACCATTGCTAGACAAGTTTCATTCAACCCATTGCTGTAATGGAGATTGCCCCATGATGTTTGAATACTAAATATTCTAGGGATTCAATCTCATTACCCCCTTATTTTATTTTAATTAATTGGGATACTTGCTCATTTATAGTGATGAAAACCACTCTCTATTTTTTTTTTAGAGCAAGGGATTTGCTTAGTGATGAAAATCACTATTTATTTTGTTTTGTTTTGGGAATTTGCTCATTTTGTAAATATCAAAGGGGTTGCTTGGGAAGGGGGAAGCTTGTACTTTTGCCAATTCTCAACATATTAAACCATGCACATAATATAAGGATTAAGAAAACCGTTCACTTAATGTGACAAGGACCACTTTGTAGTATCATCTTTCCTTGTTCAAACTTGGATTTTAATGTGTAAAATTGTGTTGGGATTTTGACATATGCAAAATACTATCAAACCGAGACCTTACCTTCTAAAATCCCAAATAAATTTCTAAAAAATATGAAAATATAAATAGGGATGGTTGAATGACCGAAAATCCTAGTTAACACCCTACAACAACTCATTAATTGTGTTAAAAAAAACATAGTTACTGACAAAGGGCAATGTGGATGATAATGATATGTGGATTCATGATTGCGATATAAACATGGTGTCATTTGTAAGAATGTAAACACGACTTGTTCTAATGCAAGTGCAATGTATGAATATGCCTAATGCAAATAATTAATGGGTGCAATGAAAGGCATGATAACATAATGCAAATATTTTTTATGTTTTATGTTGTTTTTGTGTTTTTATGCTTTATGATTTGTTTGGTTTTTTTTTATAATTTAGTTGTTCTTATAATTTTGATTGTTTTATGATTTTTAGGGGGAAGGTGTGATACCTTATGCACCCCTAGCATGTGTGGTGATTGGTGAATGTGGGGAAGGTGTGATACCTTCATAATCCCCAATTTGATTCATCGATTGTTATGTGGATGGTGGGGAAGGTGTGACACCATGAGGACCCCTAGTGTGCATTTTATCTGATGCAATGTGATTGGCTTGGTTGGGAGGAGTTATAAAAATCCTCCTTTTGTGGCCATGAATTATGTGTAATTTCAATGTCTCAATGGGGTAAAATGAGTGAACCATCTATGCAAAGCTCATTTATTTCTATCATCTCTTCGACTAGATTCTTGAACGAGCAACAGTTGCATATGTCATACCCATTCAGGAGGTGATAGGTACAATAGACGTTTTCACTGTGTGACCCTAATTTAGGTGATCTTGGTTTTATTTATGATAATGTGATTACATGTACCTCGTATAATTTTTGAATTAGGGCTGAAGTAGTCATCGAAAATATGATGTACCGACAAGATATCTTGTTAGACTTACAAGGTTGTGTTGATATTGGGGTTGCATACGAGATTATGTGGCCTAAAATGTAGCTTGTAAAGATGATTTAAGTAGGCCTTCTATGGGATAATCTTGACTATCAATAAGATCTTGGATCACCTTTCTAAATGCATAATAATTGTTAATGTCATGGCCCTCTAGTTGATGATAGAGGTAAAAGTGATCCTCCCAATAACACTTAGGCTTAAGCCTATTTGGGTCTGTTGGGCATACGTTAGGTAAGATTATTGCTTTTGTTTCCTCCAGCTTTTAGAAAATGGTTGACATAGACTCAGATAACGGATTCCAAGTGCGAGGTTGGCTTCTTAAGCAATGTAGATGCAATAAATCAATTTGATGAGGTAGTTGGGATGTATGTATCTCAATCACTTGCTTATATTGCTCTTCTTGATTTTCTATCATAGGTAATGGCTCATCAACCATGCCTACTTGTTGATCCTCAATAGTGATAGGATTATCTATTTGAAGTTGATTCTTCTCGAGTATGTCTTGTATTATGTTTTTTAAAGTGTAGCATACTTGAATATCATGACCATTCTTTCTATGATATAAAAAATATAAATATTATCTATGCCCTTTATATTTTGGGTGGTTTGGATCTCAGGGGTGAATATCAGGTAAAGTAATGGTCTTTGCCTCACACAATTGATTGAAAATTGACACCAAAGGTTCGGGCAATGGCATGTAAGTGTGAGGTGGACGACGTTATCAATTTTGTGCCCAAATTTATAGGAAGCCATTTTGTGTTTACGGATGAGGCGGTTTGGTATTGAATGTGGTTTGTTGTTGTAGATCAATGTGTGTGATTTGATGCATGATTTGCTGCAAAGAATCATTTTGGTGACCCACTTGTGTCTCAAATTTGGCTAGACGATCCATAATGTGTTGTAAGACTAATGGGGATGATGATTTAATAGTTTTTGATGAATTTGAATGGCAATTGATAGATGATGGAGGTGAATTGCATGTAGGTGCTATAAGACCCTTAGGTAGATGTAAATTAGAAGTCTTTATCATTTGAGGAGATGTGGATGTGTTGTAATGATCCTATCTAGTGGGTATGTCCACATGCTCTTATTTTTGGCCTAGCTCATGCTCTTGTTACACCTTAAAGTGCTTAGATGTAACAGCTTGATCACCCCTATTTTGGTGCATTGGATACACCTATTCTTACTCTTGTGAAGATATTGGGCAATATGGAGTAGTTGTGGTCAGTTTTGATGGTGGTACCACTTGTGATGTAGAAGGAATGTTGGACGAAGCCATAAGTTGTGTGGATTTATTTAGAGAACCTTGGTTCCCTATCATAACATTAATCATTCCCACAAACTCATGAGAAGATATATTAGCCTTTGGACAAGTAAAGGATATCTTATCAACTTGTTTAGGATGATATGCTTGTCCCCCATGTTTGGGTGACGAATCATGAATAGTATCGATGGGTGGCAACTTGATAGGAGGTCAACATAAATCCTTGATTGACTCGATGATAGGTATGAACATAATATTTTGTGCTATTTATTCACCTAGTTCAAGCTTGGACAAGTGAACTATGACCTACAATGTGGTGGATGAAGACAGTATGATATGATCTGACTCATCCATAACAGCTATGGGTTATTACTTATTGGTAAGAATGGGGAAGTCCTCTAATGATATTTTTGATATGGCTGTAGGAGTCTCCAAGGTTGGCTTTGTTGACTTATCCTCACTCAAAGAAATCGGGGATGAAGAAGTAGGAAGATAAATCGATGGTAATGGCGATGGTGGAGTTAGTTCCACGACTAAATGTGGGGTTGAATCTAGAATTTGGATAAGGTCATTGGGTTTAGTGTCCAAGTGCATGGATGGCATGGAATACTCCTACGAATTATCCACCTTATTGTAATATTTGAAGGGGTCTGGGTCATCATGAACCACATGGACCTGACCTTCATGTATGTATTTAAGGCGTTGATGCACTATGAATGGTACACAATCCATGGCTCTCATATATGGCCTTCAAAGTAGTATGTTGTACTATATTGCATCCTTAAATATGTGGTACAATGTAGGAATAGTAATTTTCCCAACATAAATAGGGAGGACTATTGTGCCAACCGTGGAGGATACAATGTTGTTAAACGCTTTTAGGGTGAACATAGATGCTGCAATATGTGAATGTGGAAGGTTGAGATGCTTCAGTGTAGCTATGGTAATAATGTTTATCATGGATCCCATGTCAATAAATACCCATTTATAAGGGATCTTTTTGATACACGCTATGATGTACAAAGGAGGGTCAGGTATATTGATGGGCACAAGTCTGATATCATGATCTTGAAAGGTTATAACAAGATATTTGTATATTTGTATATGTCCCATGAATTTGGTGAAAGCATAAAGATCATGGGGTTGTAACTTGATTGATCTCAAAGTCTCCATGATATTTTCCTGATGTTTGGGGGATTGTTGTATTAACTCACTCATGATCATGTTGGTTGATGGCATAAGTAAACTTCATATAAGGCCTACTTCGAATTGTCACCATTGGTTGAGATGGTGGGATTTTGATGGGAATTTGGGGTGATGAAGGTCATGACATAGAAGGAATGTAGATATCTCTACTAGACCCATTGATAGACTGATTATATCTAGTAGTGGTCTGGTATCCGTATTGGCTAACATAATCATCCACTTGATCATGCAGATAACTTATTGGTGTTCCCCTTATAGAGGTACCTTGGTGATCGGATCCTCTAGGTGAGTAGTTGGTCTCATGATGACTATTAGGGCATCGTGCAAGAATGAGAAGATCCTAAATACTGTATCAGAGGTGTTCAGAGCCTCCTTGTAAGTTTTTTACTTCACTAATTTGTAGCTGAGCTCAGCTACGCATAATGAGCATTATGTGTTGATTAAGAAAAAAATAAAGGAAACAAACAAAGTATACAAAATTATTATCTCATTTAAAAATTTCTTTATGAGTCCTAAACTATTTGGTGTGTTTTGATTTGTTGTTGCTATTGCTCTTTTGTTCGATGTTTTTGCTTTTGTTGATGATTTTGTCTTAGTTTAGGGTTTTCACCTGTATGCTCTCACACACTAACTTGGTGATGAAGTCCAAGCCATGAAACCCACCAAGGTTTGGTGATGAATTCAAAACCTGATGAGGGAGCCCAATTCCTACCAATCCTCACTATGATAGTTCATGGACTAGCCTTGGCCAAGAATAGGGTGT
Organism: Wollemia nobilis; assembly: GCA_028583015.1. Taxonomy (NCBI): domain Eukaryota; kingdom Viridiplantae; phylum Streptophyta; class Pinopsida; order Araucariales; family Araucariaceae; genus Wollemia; species Wollemia nobilis. Next base: position 4,980,076 of record JAQPPZ010017121.1, read on the forward strand.
GAAATAACCATAAAAAAACCAATGAGGTGGAGATGAAAACCACCGTCATTGGTCTTGATCAATTTTTGGGTGTGAATTTCAACTCGTTGATGTTTAAGATGATGTGTGGTGTGTATGGGTTCATTTTATTTTATGCAAAAATAAATTTAAGCATAGAGCATTCAATGTATTTTTTCTAATGCATAAAATGATGTTTTAATTTTTAGATTCATAAGTAAAAATGTTTTAGTTTTAAAAATCTAAAATTGTAGAACCCTAATATGATGTCAACCTTTCACAGGAAGCAAGCACACAATCCATACAACAAGCAGGCTAAGGTCATATTTGTGCAGGATGGTTTGTAGTAGAGGCCATCTGACACAGGGGCAGTTAGAAATAGGAGTTGTCTGACCTAGGGGCAGCCAAAAAAAGAGGTTGCCTGACCTAGGGGTGATCACAAACATAGTGTTTTAGATTGAAAATTATTCTTTATTTTCTAATTAAACATGAAATTTTAATTTTCTCTATGAAAACAATAAAATTAGGTATAGAAAAGCTTATAGGTGAAGCCTATATCTGATGAAGGTGTTGTTTCTGCCTTTTCTAAATTCTACTTTGAGGCCATATCTGGGTAGGATGGCTATAACTATTGGTTGTATCAAGGTGATATGGTTGCACCTATCGACTATATCAACCAAGGATGGTGGTACTTGTAAGTTAATAAAATCAAGAAAACCAGCAATTAGCAACAAAATTTGCAAAAAAATGGCCAAAAACCAGTCGTGGTTGCCAATGTAGTATGCAAAATTGTATACCTAATGCAATTATATGAAATCAAATTGAATAAAAAAATCATATAACCATTAATATAAAGACAATAAATAAAGAAATGGTACCTTTCTCATTAATATTGAATCATGTCATTTAAAAGAAGGTTATGATGATATCCCTCTAAGGGATTTGATACCAATTTGATACAATTTTACAATCAAGAAATATGGTAGGTGTAACATGCAGAATCTTTGCACCCTCAAAACTGATTTGGGGAGGAGTTTCTTATGACCTCCACAAGGTATGATGTAAATGTGATGAATATTTATGTTGATAGCTCCTGCCAAGATCTAAAATCTGCACACAAGAACACTCACAAGACATTAGTAGCATTTTTAGAGCCTTTCATGATGAGACCCTTATTCATGATAAAGAAATTAAAAATAAATACTAAAATACTATAAACAAATTCATGAAAAATAGATGTTATAAAGTGAATGAAATACTATTAAACCTATTGCAATCAAGAAAAATAGTAAAATATATATTACTGAAAGGCCATCCTTGTGCAAAGTAATTTGGACTGCTGGTTGTCCCAATGTAGGGTGGTGGCACCTGCAGGCCGCCTCAGGATGAGGCGAACACTAAAATATGAAATAATTTATTTGTGACTGATGTGGGGGGGTGTTTGGTTTGATCCGTAGATGGGTTGACATTCTTGGTGTGCTCATGAGGAACAAATTAATGGTGGAAATGGGCACGAAGTAAGGATGTTGATGATGCAAAAGTGTTGAAATTGATCTTCAAGAATTGAGACACTCTATTGTTGCACTTAAAAGCTCCATGATTGAAATCCAGTAGCACTTCATTACTTATGAGAGTAGAATCTCTCTGGTATTCAATTTGATAACACTTTATTATTATCAAATTGCTCCCTTTTTTATGAAGGCAAGGTGCCTTATAGATTTTCCAAAATGGGAATCTTAGCTTGTGAGAGAAGCTAAGAATCAAGAAATGATTAGAATCTAGGAAGACCAATCGCCCATTATAGAACCTTCCCATAACTGATAATGCACGTTTGGCTATCTCATGTAATGGTTTTTCCTTGGATCGGGAGTTAGAGTTTGTTACAGGCATGACCATCCCAAGGTAGGGTAGCCATAACTGCTGGCTATCCTAGGGTAGGGTGACCTCTGGAAGCTGTCCCTGGGTAGGATGGTCTAGGTTGCAAAAGGCAATTTGCCCCTGTTTTAGTGGTAAAAACCATTGTTAAGCCCTAAGGCTACCCAATGTGGATCATATGGCCTAAAAAGGTGTCCATATAGGTAGTCTCCTCAAAATAACATGTTTTAGGTGTCTACACATACCAATTGAAGTGCTTGAGCATCTTTAGGATAATATGCTTGTATTTATTTAGAACTGGGTCTTTGCATTGGTAGATCCCCTTGACTTGTTTAATGATGAGTTCAAAATCACTAAAAATGATAATTCACTTGATGTTTAAGGCAATAGCAGTTTGGAGGCCTAGGATTAGGGCTTCATATTTTATGTTTTTATTGATGCAAGGGAATTTGAGTTTGAATGAAAAGGGTATAGGAGCTCCTTGAGGTGTGAGGAAGACAACTCTAACAACTTACCCTCATTAATACTTAGAACCATCAAAGAAAAGAAAAACCCCAGTCTCCTCCTCTGGTTCAACATTTTCCTCTTGCTTTGTGATATTCAATATGTTTTCATCAGACAAATCGATGATAAATGGGTGATAATCTAGTAATGGAGCTTCAGGGAGTTGATCTACAGTTCCTAGACCCTTAATGGATTTTTGGCTAATGAATTCAAGGTCAAATTCCATCAAAATAATTATCCATTTAGAAATTTTTCTATTCATATAGGTGCAACTCATCATATAACATAGAGGATTCTCCTTAGCTATGACATACATCGTAAGGCCAAAGTAGTTGCAAAGACAACTTCTAGGTATAACTTTTTGATATATACATACTTGGTTTCATAGCTCACCAACATTTTATTGATGTAATATATGGCTTGCTCTCTATTTGCTTTGTTCTTTGTGCTAGAATCGTGTCAAGGGCAAAATCTATGATGGATATATACAAATAAAATGGAACACCTGGTCGAGGTGGTGTTAACATAGGTGGGGAAGCAAGATATTGCTTGATTGTATCAAAAGCATATTGAAACTCTTGATTCCATGTAAAGGTGACCCCCTTTTCAATAGTTGGTTGAAGGGTACATTTATCGGATAGCTACGTGATAAAGTGATAGATCACTTGGATTATTCCTTGTAAACTGCGTAGCTCTTTTAGATTTGTAGGGGGCGGTATATTGACAATTGCTTTGAATTTATTTGGGTTGAATTTGATGCCTTGTTTAGAGACTATAAACCCTAATATGTTTCTAGATATTATACGGGTTAAGTCTCACTTTGTGTTCAAGTAACTGGTCAAAGATCTTACACAAAATGCTTATGTGCTTGTGATGCATTTTTGGTTTGGCCAATAGACCATCTACATAATCTTCCACTATTTTATGCATGTAATCATGGAAGATATAAGTCATGATGCCTTGATACATTGTACTTGCATTTTTTTGGATGAATGGTATGACTTTATAGCAAAATATCCCCCAAGGTGTTTTATGTTGATCCTTGGGATTAACTCAAACTTTGTTATGCCTTGAGAAATCATCTATTATGGAGAGCATTTTGTGGCTAGTGGTAGAATCCATAAGTGTATCCATATTTGGAAGTGGTAAGTTATCCTTAGGGCATGCTTTGTTGAGGTTACAAAAATCTATGCAAATGTGTATCCCCTCGTTAGGCTTGCTAACAGGTACCATATTAGAAACCCATTATGGGTAGTCGATTGGCTAAATGAAATCCACGTCTAAATTTATTTAACTCTTATTTAACCATCAAGGCTATGGTAGGATGAAGCTTCCGTAGTTTTTGCTTTATTGGTTTTGCGTTTGGGCTCAAGAAGAGATTGTTGACCACTAAATTAGGGTCGAGCCTTGGCATATATTTTTAGGATCATGTGAACACTTATTTGTACTCCTTAAGAAAAGTGACAAACTGCACCCATTCTTTGGTAGAAAGGATTTCTCCAAGTTTAATAATTTTTAGATTCTCTAGATCCTTGTTGAGATCTATGTCGATGGTGTCCTTGATGAGCATGTGGGAACCTTCCTCTAATTGGTGAGGGGTGGAGATGAGGTCGATGTCATCCACTACATTTTTTAAAATGGGTGACTCAGAGTCACTCATGTTAACTTGATGAATGGTATATGGAGAAGACCACGAGGTAGGCAAGATGTAGGTATTAGCTTTATGGATCAATTGATGAGATGGTAGAAAATCTATGATGGATGGCAAGGAAAAAATATTCTCAAAGTCGATGAGACTTGGATTGATTTGAATGGGTATTGATGGATTGTGAAGGGGTGTAAACAGTTCAATGGAGATCATGTTGAATTGCAAGGTGATAGGTTTTGATAGCTTAGAGTAAGGCCTCTCAAGGGCATGCTAATGGGGTAGGAATTGGTCCAATATGGGTGGTCATAGATTCAGTTGGATTGGTGGTATCAATTATGATGGAGGTGTTGATGCATTTAGACACTCCCAGGGAAGGAGCATTGGAAAAATGGGTAGTGGAATGGGGAACACTCATTGATAAATATCATCATCATCTAGGAACTTTATTAAGGGAAATATGGGAGAAGAGTCTTCTTCAGAGATACTAGAAGCAACTGAAAGTACCTCTAGTAGCTCATCTAATTTATCTTCAAAGGTGTCTGATGGTATGGTGTAAATGGTAGCAATTTGGAAGAAAAAATCTAGCAAACAATAAATACACTCAGGATCAATGTACTCATCATCTCTATTTTGTTCAGGATCGAGGGTAATGTGTTGGAAATGTTCCTCAAAAGGATCATTTGGAAAATGGTTATCATACCCTAATCCAAAATTATGCTCAGGGAGTTGGTAATGTGGTTCGATTATGTGGTGGACTCCCTACTCGTAGTGACCAAGTCCAAATCCTCTCTAGTGAGAGCATAAAAATATCATAGCATAAAAGAGGGATTTGCTAGGAAGTTGATATCACCAAAAAATGGTGATTTAGGTCTATCATCATGAGGGACATCGAAGGAGATATCCACTTCAGTTTATACAAAAATTTTAGCATTAGATGGAGGACCCATGGGAATAATGGCACCTATGCATGGGCACCCAAAATCACTAATAAATTCAATGGTGGGAGGCATAAATATGATGTTGCATACTAGATACTTGTCTATTTCCTGATTGGTTATGTGGATTGTGAACTACATAGTTTAGGAAGGGGATGCGAGAGCTGGTCTAACACCCTCTTCTAGATGGAGCAATGCTATGTGGAAAATGAAGTGGATTGGGGTATTATAATGGAATATGGACTGATGGTGATGGATATGTGAGTTGCAGTAACTTGTCCAGGGGCAGGTTGAGGTGGCAACACGAGTTGTGTAGAGGAAGGTATATTTTGGGCTTCAATGAATGAAGGTGATGAGTAAGTGTTTGTGATTGGTCAAGGTTGGTGGACAAAGTGATCGATGGATGAGTAAGGTAGAGGATGTGATAGTGTAGGCATGGGAGGGTTGTTTGATAATGGCTGGGTATTTGTATAAGGTATGGGATGGGTGTGCGGATGAAAGGGGACACTTTGTAAAGACAAATGTTGGTTGGGATGGATATGTCTTTACCCAATGGTATGGGATTGGATGGAAGCATAGACATGTGGGTGGTAATATGGTAGAGGAGGTTGTGGACTATATGAAGCAGCCAAGGTGATGTAGTGAGTTGGGTGTAGTAGAATGGGAGGCAAGTGTGTATTGGATGATGTAGGCTAGGCCAACAAATAGGTAATTAATGGTAAAAAATATGGATCAAGGTGTGATGACATTAGTTGAGGGGTTGGTTCAAGTGAGGCTAGGGTGAGGTATAGATGTGTGGATGGTAGTGGTGGATCATACAAATTGGAATTCAAGTTGCAATACTTGAAAGGTTCCTAATTAGTGGGGATGCAATGTACATGGTCCTCATACATATATTTGAGATAATGATGTAATGTTGATGGGATGCATCGCATGTCTCAAATCCATGGTATTCCAAGCAAGATATTGTACTACATTTCTTCTTCAAGGATGTGATACAAATTATGAATAGAATTTACACCTACTTGAATAGGTAGAACGACTATCCCAAGTGTTGAGCACAATAAATCATTGAAGATCCATAGAGTAAATGTAGATGAGACTACGTGAGGGTGGCAGGTGGAGGTGTTGGAGTTCCATTGATGTTATGATGTTTATCAAAGAACCAATGCCAACCAAAACTTATTTAAATGGATTATAGAAAATAAGAGCTACTATATGCAGTGAAGGATATGGTACTTGTATTGGAAATATTTTGATCTCATAATCATAGAAAGTGATTGTAGGATCCATGTACATTTTGATATTGCCCACAAAATTTATGAAGGTATTTGGATCTTGTTTTTTAAGGTAAATGGATTTTAGGATTTCCATCAATACCTCATGATGTAGGGGTGACTATTGTATGAGCTCATAAATTAAGAGTTTGAATGATGCCATCTTCAGGCTCTATGTTAGATGGTTTGTGAGATATATGATTGGCCATTGGGGGCATGGCATAGCTTGCACTAGTGGATGTGGAACAATAGTGAATTAAGGCATGTTTAAAGTAGTACTCAATGGTATATATCAATTGGGATAACATTGATTACAAGTAACGATGTGGATCATCCCTACAAAATTATTATGTTGCATGGTATTGAGGTGGTTGACCTGGTTTGGGGGAGTGTTGGTGGTTGGTGGCATTCAAAATTTTTGGTTCTACACATGTTGTGGCAAGAGATCTTGATAAATTTTGAGATTCTGATTGGGTGGCATGAGCAGATTATCTATGGTAATGGACCCCTTGTCGATAAGATCTTGGACTAGATGTTTTAAGCCAATACAATCATTAATGTCATGGCCCTTTTGTTGATGGTAGACACAATAATGATATTCTTTGTAGGATTTGGGCTTAGGTCTATTGTGGTCTTCTTGTATTACTTCTATAAAGGAAATTTTATGTGCCTCATAAAGGCATTAAAAAATTCTTGAGTAAGACTTAAGAAGCGGGGTGAAGTTTTATGGTGGCCTAGAAAGATGCTTGTTACAATTATCTGATTAGGGATTTTGTAGTTGGGTGAGAGGTAGCATGGTGTTGTAATTTGTTAACTATGATGGATGTTTTCCTTGTTTTAGTTACACTTGTTGCGATTGATTTGGTTGTTTATTAGGTATGCTTGGGCCACTAAATACTACCTAATTGACTTGATTGGACTTTGATTGGTTGTTATAAGTACCTTTGGAATTCTTATATTGCCATTTCTTCTTTTTGAGTTTTATTTTTTCTTCTTGGATATTTCTTAGCTTGTGCTAAAGCTTCCTTAAGTGTACGATATTGCTAGATTTGCAGTATCAATGATGTTAGTTTTGAGCAACTCCTCATGAACATTCGAGTCAAATCTGTGATGGGGAGAGTGAAGGGTTATTTAGTTATTACAACTCTACATCATACACCATATTTTAATATAGACTCATCATCAAATTGATAGAGGTTGTACAAATCTGTAAGTGTCATTTTCCTTTTAACAATGATGGTGAAACATTCTAAAAATAGGTTGGCCAATTGCTCAAAAGTATATAAGCTATGTCTAGGTAAATGGTTGAACCAATCTAAAGCTCCCCTTAAGTGATAGCAAAAATGTACGAAGTATGAGGGGGTCAATCTCATTGATAAGGCAACATGCTTTGATAAATGAGCTTATGTGATCTTGGGGATCTTCCTTCTATTTGAACTTCTCAAATTTTGGAATTACGAACAAAGGAGGATATGATGGTGATGGTACTGATGGGTGAATTAGGTAGTTTGCAATTGATTGAGTGTCAATTTATGATATCCAGTACCCCCAACTTGTAGTGCCAAACTATCAATCTTTTTGGCCAACACTTGAAATTTATCTAGAGTTGGGGGTATGATTGTATGATATGTGTCAACTTGGAAACCCTAGGAAGGATATTGGTTGTATTATGCATATTTGTGATGGACATAGGTGGGGTGGGTTGATGGAGGTTTATTGATATGTGAGGGGTGGTTGCTAGTACTATTGTTTGTATTGGAAGGGTGGTTGTTGGTATTAATGTGGGATGGCCTATTAATGTTGAATGGGCAGTTGTTATTGCTAATGTTGAACAAGTTGATGTTGGGTGGGTTGCTATTGTTGATGTTGAACAACTTGTTTATGTTGGATTGGTTGTTTTTGTTTATGTTAAACAAGTTGTTGATGTCCGATTGGTTGATGCTATTGATGTTAGACAACTTGTTGATGTTGTATTGGTGGTTGTTGTTGATGCAAGATGGACGAAAGTTGTTGCAATGACTACTATTATTGGTATTGGATAGGTGTTTTCTATTGATGGTGTGGTGTGGGTGAAGGCTATTATGGGTAAAACTATTGTGGTGATAGCTATTAGTACTGTTGTGTGGGTGGAGGTTATGGTTGGTAGTACTGTTGTAGCGATAGTTGCTAGTACTATTGTGTGGGTGGAGGTTGTGGTTGGTAGTACTATTACAGTGGTAGTTACTAGTACTATTGTGTGAGTGGCAATTACGGTTGGTAGTATTATTATGGTAGTAGTTGTTGGTACTATTTTAGTGGTAGCTAACCATAGGCCTTTAGCTCAAGTGGTTGAGTGGATTGTTGTTGGTATTATTGTAAAGGAATTAAAATTAGTATGGTTGGGGGCCAGGTGATCCATAATGGAGATTGTGCAAAGAACAATTCTTGGGTGACTATGGAAGTTGGGTGGCTTGGCCCTTATGGTGGTCATTGTGGTGGATTAAATGATGCAAGTAGATTAAATGTAGGCAATTGAGATGCCAGGTTAACATTGGACCGAGGGTATTGGTTTGGATTGATTGTTGCTGATATATGGCATGTATTAGATTGGGGATTAGGACCCCATAGTTTAAAGTATCTAGCAAGCATACCATATTCTGAACACATATTAGTAGAGTAATGGGTATAAAACAACTCTTGAGGCATGGGGGAGATCAATCTAGGTAGAATATTTAATGGCAACAATGATGGTCATGACAAGTTTGGCAAAGGTAAAGGGCCACCTTGGAGGGCTAGTGCGAAATTAACATTTATGAAGGTGTCCCTATCCTGGTGGATTTAGGAATGGTTATGGGGATGTAGTAGTTTGTAGTACCTGCACTATGTGTCTCAAGCAGATTGGTAGTGGTCTGATGGGTGTAGCTATACAAGCTACCTTGGGGTGGTTGTTAGGTTACCTCCTACTGAGTAGGAGTGGTGGATGGGTGGGAAACCTAATCAGGTTGCTCCATGGTGGCTTGTATGATGGCTTGGGATTGGGATTGGGATTGGACTTGACTTTGAGACAAGGCCATAAGCTAAGAAGGTAATGGATGAAATGTGGGCTTGGCAGTGTGATGGTGATGATGTGGTGGATATGAATTTTTTCTAATCTAAACAAATAAGAAATCAATCAAACAATATTTTTGATGTTATTTTGGGTATGCTAATGTTTGATTGGATGTGTCTGTGAGATTTTTTTGAAACTATTTTTTATTTTTGATTTGTTTTTGTATTTTTCATATTTTTGAATCATTTTTATTTTTTTCTTGTTTTTTGAAGTTTTGGTGTGTTTTATGCAGCTTAACCTAGAACTATATATGGAATGATGGAATGCAAACTAACTGGGTGTGTTGATACCCACCTCTTTTATGATAAGTGGTACAAAATTGATAGAAATGGCTTCCTAAATGGATTTGGCTTGTGGTATCCTAGAGGTAATAAATTAACCTCTTGAAAGAGGTCATGCTATCAAAGTCCTACTACTTGCTCAGTTGGGCTTGTGCTTCACACTCAGGTATGCTCAAACAGTAATGATAACTATGGGTCTACTAACTATTAAACCTCTTAGAAAAGGGGTATCTAACCTAACCCACCTCGAGATACTCTCGAGTGTGGGGGATATCCCAGTGATGAATTCCAATAAATCACTCATGGGGGCTACTATGGTATATATGGGGTAAGCCAAAAAAAGTAGATGAATTCCATTTTCATTGGTCTTGATGACAGTTGATGATGAAATCTAACTCAACGGTGTTTACAAAAATCGTGTAGTGTGTGAAATTTATTTTATTTTATTTTCCTATTATCTAAGAAAATAAAAATACCTAATACAATCTTTGCTAATGCAAAAAAATAAAATCTAACATGACTTTTCTTTTCATGCAATACAACTACACTATTGAAGGTAAAGAAACACAAGTTTTAAGTAATCTACCTACAACTATTGCTAAATTTGACTCAAAATAGAAAGAAATTGATTGTCCCTACCTGGGGTCCTGTGTTGTGTTGAAAACCTAAGATAGGTAGTGATTGTGTATTATGATCATCTAGGGCTAGATGGTTTCTGTATGAGATTGTCCCCTTGTTAGATGGCTACGATTCGAGACCATATTGGATTGGATGGTTTTGTCTATAGATTTTTGTAACCTGTATAAAAACCAAAAATAGAAACTTGACATATTCCTGAATACAACAACAAAAACAAAAACTGTAATAAGCATAAAAAGTAGCAACAATTTTGAACTATTGTGCAAAAAGTAAACTTAGGGGAACGTTCCCATCGTGATCGTCATCTTGTAGACAATAAAAGTATACACCATATGAAAGCAATGTAAATGAAAAGTAGTAAATATATGCATTGACTTGTGCCTTTGTCCTTTTGGTTATAGTATTAATCCATGTAGGGGTGTACAAATATGAAGGGAGCGAGTCCCTTTTACAAGTGAAATGATGCAATGTTCTTTTGTCGCTACATCAAATATGTGGGTGGGTTTGTAGTGACCACCACTTCATTGGATGTGATGGTGCTATGTATGGTGTATCTACATTGAAATGTGATTCTACGTCTATTGGATCCATGGTCAGATGCCATATGGATGTCGGCCATTAGGGGTTTGATGAATTTGTGTTTGGATCATCTAAGGGTCAAATGATTGTGGTTCTCGGCCATCAAAGGTTGGACGCTCATGTGATGTGGTTTTTTGTGGCTATAGGAATATAGTCCTATGGAATAGGGTAGCTTCTGGTAACTATTTGGATTTGAGTCTGCTTCTCGAGATCTAGTTCATACCTGAGTTCCTACACACAAGACATGAAATCGATCAAAGTTACTTATTGGACCTCCCAAAGTGAGGCCTAGATTCAAGAAATATTGAATCCAATGTAAATAATAAAATGTAGGAACATGCAAAGAAAAAAGTAGATTTGCTTTTTACCTTTCTATGTGTCCTTGTTGCTATCATTGTTGTCATTGAGTTGCATTATGAATCTTGCTACTGAGTCATATGCCATGCTACTACTATTACATTTGATCTATGCTACATCGAGAGGCTTCTATGAAAGGCTAGAATATGACCATCCAGGGGTTTTATGACCATAGAATGAGACCTTTCAGAGTTAGATGGTCACAAGCTGTGGTATCCAAAAACTATCAATAAGTGGATCGAGGCCTATGGAAATACATGATCAAGGTTTTGTTGGTCCGGCTTTCATGCACACCCCGGGAAAAAGGATGAAGGCAAGGAAAGCTCCGGAGACACCCACGGGACTGATCCCACTCATCTTTAGGATCTAGCTGGTTATCCAAGGTGCGAGTTACAGAGTTGGGTCGAATGGCAATTCACTCTTTTCCACTTACGGAATAGATTTCAATATGGACTACTCTGTTACCTTACGGGGGGTTCTGAACTTGTTCGGTAGTTGCAAAAGTTGTTGATAATCAGATTTGACTTGATTTCTTGATCTAGCTCTCATGGGTCAGCAGATTTAAATAAAAGACAAACAAAGAAAATAAAAATGGATCATTCACGGTAAGCAAAGAGAGGGTAGGGTAGGGCAGAAAGAGAAGTTTATCAAACATCAATTGTAAACCCAAACTGTCAATCTTATCTATGCTATCGACTTCACAGCAGAACAAATCCCGAGAAGAAAGTGTCCGGTCGGTCTAAGATCACTTTCAACTAAGAGCACAAGGCGAGTGAAACAGATCTAGCGAGAAAATCATAAATCCAAGGGAGCTGGTTAAAGCCGGTATCTTTCACCGGCGACCTAGCTCGCACGAGTGAAGACAGAGCAATTAGAACAAACTTAACCTCAAATCTGTAATTTCCCCTAGCGAGACAATAGAACAAGCTGAAGCCTAACGACATATTTAATCTTGACAATGGCAGATTTACTGCATATATCTAACAAACTTTAAATGGAACGGATAACAAAAGAAAATACACTTATCACACTCTGCAAAAGATTAGGCTCCTGGCCATGCTATCACAGAAAAGCTAAAGCACATCAACTCCAAGTCCAGAAACAAAGGATTTCACAAAATTTGCAAGAAATTGCTTATAAGCCTTTATTTCTAAGTCTCCGCCTCCTGCGATTACATTTAGAATTTGTATTTATAGACTCGGGACGGACCACGATATTTTCCAAAATATCTTGCTCAAACCCTAAATCTTATCGCACTTAAACCCTAGGACCCGGGTTTTACAATAAAAATCCATTTAAAAATCAAAGTCCGGATAGAACTTAACCCTTCGGCAAATCTGTGCAGTTAGCTGCCATAAATGGAGAAGATAAAATCAAATGCAATTTGCATTCATCCGCACTGCAAATAAATGCCTCCATTAATTCTGCTGGTGAGCCGGATGAGTCACCACTTCTCCATCAATTTGATCTCCGCAAATCCATCCCTGTGTTGAAATTGTCTTCATGCTATCAAGTCTGCAATAAATTTGCTATTGAATGCTTTACCGGCTTCTTCTCTTCTAGCATGGCGGTCCTTGACTAAATCCGCACTTTATCTTTGCCTTTATGGTCTTTCCCGGTTGTCCCGTAAGTGCCAGGTGGAATCCTGCATGAAAGACAAAAAGATGCATTAGATTAGCATTTTAATTAAATCAGAAGCTTAAAACATTAAAATCAGATTAAATCCGCAAAATAAGCTTGCATGTCGGCCTCTGTTTGTCCCATTCACGCTTTGACACGTGTCGCTACCCCAGGAAGCCTTCTGTTTCCCGCCGGAATGCACTTTCAGGTCAACTATGACTTTCTCTCTCCTGTCGCGATTCTGCGACATGTCGCGATTTCGCGACATGTCGCGAAATCGCGACCCTGCCAGCGCATCGGCAACTTCCTCCCTCGTCGGCCGCGAAAACGTGACATGTCGCGATTTCGCGACCCTTCCTGGCCTCCGTACGCCTTCTTGATTTTCAGCCGCGATTCTAGAACACGTCGCGATATCGCGACAGTTCCCTTACCTGCATGCGTTGACCGCGATTTTGGAACATGTTTGCGACTTAGCCGATTTTTCATCCTGCAGCCCATTTTCTCTCTCCTACCGCGAAAATGCGACATGTCGCGATTTCGCGACATGTAGCAAAATCGCGCCCTCCGTACAGCTTGCTTCTCTCCCAAAAACTGTCGCGATTTCGCGACATGTCGCGAAATCGCGACCTTTCTGGCACTTAGCTGCATTTTGACTTACCTGTCGCGATATCGCGACATTTCCGAAAATGGAAGTGTCGCGATATCGCGACACTACCAAAAATGGAAAGTTTGATTTTTCAGTGAATTATGCAACTGTTTTCTGGATTTTCTCGGTACCGGTGCAAGATTTTGCTTGTGCATGAATGATTCTAGCATGTAAAAAGTGAATTCTTGGATAACACAGCTAGAATGCAAGAAAAAGCACAACTTTAAAAAGGAGGCAAGCAAATTTGGATTTAAAACCTGAAAAGATCAAGAGGGTCCCTACTTGCAAAAAATGGAAGTTCATAATTTTCTAAGGATGGAATCTCATTTTTCAGTGGGGGTGTGTTGCTTATCAACAAATGGCGATATCTGCGGGTAAAATAGTAGCACTATTTTAGAACCCAAGACTACGGTTTCAAAACAAAAAGACCATGCATCATGCCTTGCCACGAGGCATTCTTCACAATAAATTGACTGCTAAGCGCCAGTTGTTAAAATTTCCCAAGGACATACTGAGCTGGATTACTTCAAGGAAGATTTACGATGTGCAATTACAAAGGTATAGAACTTTCTTCAAGGATGACTGAATTGAATGATAAACTTGGATTAATCAACTTTTCTAGATTGTAAATGGGGAAACCGAGTAGAGCTCTGTTTACTAGTTTAGCTTTTACTGACCTAGACAGAGTTACCCTTTAGATTTACACGACCCAATTTACAAGCTGTAGGGCGAGAATCTAATATTGGTTGCCTCTTTTAATCATATAACTCTTTTTTTCTTCTTTTTCTTTTTTCTTATCTCTTTTTTTTTATCTCTCTTCTTTTTGAAATATATCACTATCTGGAAGACCTTAGAGAAATTACAATTTTCTTTTAATATTTGATCAATCTGGAACTGTTTCAGTCTAGGCATTGATAGCCTCCGGTGACACCCAAATAATTGCATGAACCATAGTCCCCTCTTATAACCTGCTTTTCTTGGATTCCCCGGGAGTTCCTCCAACTAAACATCATAACAGTTTTTCTATCATTAAAACAACTGTGGCAAGTAAGACACAAGATCCAATCATCTCTCTACCTTCATCCTGGATAACAAAATAGTTCCACAGTTCAGTGCAAGCAGACTATCTCAATTAGAATAATGAGCGAGAATGGGGAGGCACTTGGATTGAGGATTTATCGACTAGGAATAAAACAATTTTCAGCGGTGACTTTTCATTGATTGCTCGAGCGAGAGGTAAAAAATAGAATTTTAGAAGCCAAAGGACTTTATACGAGGCTTCCAAGGACAGAGCACGAGCTTTAAAGCAAAACGAAAATCAAAGCTGCAAAGGCTGCAAATAAAATAAACTAAACAAAATGCTGCAATTTGTACGAGACAAAGGAATAAAACAAAGCTGCAAGGCTATTTACAAAGGATGCAAAGCACGAGTATGTACGAGCGACAAAATTAAGCTAAAACAAATAAACTAAGAAGAAGCAAATAAATTAAACGCACAGGACAACAAACAAAGCGCACAAGCAACAAAATAAAACTAAAACAAAAGACGTACGAGACAACAAAGAAAAGGAAAAGCGAGGGAAGAAAATAAAAACTGTACTGAGGCAATAAAAGAAATAAACTAAAAGAAGCTGAAGCAAATAAAAATTGTGAAGCTACAAAACTAACCAACAACTTGAAATAAACTAAGCCAAACTGAAATAAAATAAAGCAACATGCAATGTACGAGACACAAAGAAAAAGAAATGCAATAAAGAAAAGAGTATACGAGACTAAAATAAAAGCAAGCTAAAATAAAAAGACAAAGAAAGGAAATAAAAAGCAACGACAAAAGAAATAAACTGCACAAGCTAAAGCTGAAAAACAACTAAAGAAAAGCGAAAAAGCTACATGTATCTGAGACATTTAAAAATAAAGCTGCAACGACAAAGAAATAAAGCGAAAAACAAATAAATTAAAGCTAAGAGCATTAAAATTAAACAGAAACAATTAAAACGCACGAGACATTGAAATAAAAGCGCATCGACAAAGAAATAAAGCTGAAAAACTTCAAAGCTTATTTACAATGCATACATATGTTACAACTTCCCTTCATACTCAAAAAATACGGCGAGTTGGGAAAGCGAGAGAAATGGTGCTTTAAAAAATTTTGACCATGCAAGTAATTTAAAAAAAATTACCTTTCGAGTCCTGTTGACGAAATGCACTCCAGACTGTGCTTCAAAAATTTGCTATATGGGAAAGACTTGGGTTTACTGTCTTCCCTGTCCCATTTGAAAAACAAATCTGCAACTCCTTCAAATTAAACAAATCATATAATAACAAATCATATGATAACATGTTTATGCTTCTAATTAAAGGGTTTGCGAGTTCTTTCAAAAGGATTTGAATGTAAAAAACCCCGAGGATCAAATACTTTAAAACCTTGACGGACCCGAGACCACCACATTTTCAAATTGATGTGACAAGCTGAAAGAAATCATGTTTTATCTGTATGCCCTGGTTCTTAACAACTTGAACATTTTGTGGTTCCTTGCACTACTTCAATATCCAGGACTTCAATTTTTATCCCTCTAGCGAGAATGCTTACAATTTTCCTTTTCACCGAGCCTTGCTTAGACTTAACCTCATCAATGTGCAATGTCCAAACATCATTGTTGTTATTGATTAGGGCTATAATTGTTCTCACCTTTTCAGTTGCCAAATCATAAACTCCAATATCTGCATCAACACAGTTTATAGCCTCCTCTTTGACATTATGTTCAGAAGTTGCAGGCTTATGTTGAGACAGTTCATCAATTCCAAGTTGGCTGACCACATTCATATTTACCATCTTTTCCTCCTTTTCTTGAAATTCAACAGGTGGTCCAGAGTAAGCCTCAATCAAGTTAATGTTTTGTCCAACAATGCGAGGCGGTTCATAGAGGGTGATGTCGGCTTTAAGTTCCCTCATATCCTCAATGATGCTATCCTCCTCGATTACTTACGCATAGTGAGATTGAATCTCACTTTCATCATCCTACGATGAGGAAGGATCATTATTAAGTTATGGACTCTCACATTTCAAGTCATAGGCTGTCCATTTTGAGGCTGTTGAAAATCTTGCATTTCATCCACGGAAGTCCGTACAAGACTTTCTGTCTCTTCGAGAAAAGTGACGAGAATACGAAACCCTGGTTGTACTATTTTTGGGTGAACTAGAAAGATCAATATTTCTTTGATCTCTAGGAAAATTTAACTCACCGGGAAAAACTTCAGATTTGGGTGGTGCCAGATCACAACTGTTCAGTTCAAGCACCTGCACTTTGAATTTGTCAGAACTTTTCTCTGTATTTTGCACATGCTGAGTGGATGTGACAGTTAACGGAGTCTCCTTGGGTAGAGCATGACATGTTGGCACTAACTCATGATGTGGAATGGGAGTGCAGAGCAGGCATGTTACGTGTAACATAGGATATCAAAGGGCTGCTCAGAATTTGAGGCCCTAAGCTGTCTTTCAAGAATTAAGGCTTCTTTATAAGCCCCTGCCAGGGTTGTGATATTAATGTCTCTCTTGAGGAAAATAGAGGTCACCGAATCCAATGCATTCTTGTAGATTTCTAAGGCCGGATTTGCATTTGGGATGTAATGGCCGGTCATTCTACCGTAAGCTCTTTGGAACCTCATATTGAAAGACCAGACAGTTTCTCCCGACTCTCTCTTGATCTTTGGAAAATTCTTGATATAAAATCTTTGGGATCTATCACTTCACCTGGCTGTGATATAAAAGCTTTCTCTAGATCATCCCGACTAGTAATGGAATTCTTTGGTGAGGTTTAAAAACCAGTCATAAGCTCCCTCCTGGAGAGTGAACGGGAACAATCTGCAGGCAACATCTTCATCTTTGTATATTCAATAATCTTAAAGCATTTTTAAAAGCTAGCGAGATGTTCTTCTGCGGTTCTTGTCCCATCATGTTTGTACCTAGGGAGGTACCTTTACGGACTTCGGGCGAGTCATGGGCTATACCCGGAATGTTCAAAGCGGTGGAGCCCAACCAATTTGCCATTATTACTTGGTGACGGTGATGTTACGATTTGTAATTGGATAGCTGCAAGTGATGATAGAAGCTGTTCTTAACAAACCATGAACTTAAGGCCTTCTCCGGCAATTTCAAAAGCTGCATCGACAACTTTCAAAAACGCTCGACAATTTAAGCGCCACTTTAAATTTAAAACCCTTCACTTACAATTTAAAAACATCTTGACAATTTATAAAGCTGTCTTGACAATTTATAAAGCTGTCGGAGTTCACTGTGGGTCCTTCAAATGTTGCTTTTATGCCCTTACAACACTTGAACTGAGTTCATGCCCTCCTTCTAGCGCCAATTAGGTGTTGGGTGAGGAGGAGGGGAAAATTGGCTACCAGACTTTGGATAAAATACATTTTTACAGTTCCACATACAGTCGGATTTCTCAACTCAAGTGCACTAAGAACAGATGTTCTGGCCCTCCTTCTAGCGCCAATTAGGTGTTGGTCCGGCTTTCATGCACACCCGGGAAAAAGGATGAAGGCAAGGAAAGCTCAGGAGACACCCACGGGACTGATCCCACTCATCTTTAGGATCTAGCTGGTTATCCAAGGTGCGAGTTACAGAGTTGGGTCGAATGGCAATTCACTCTTTTCCACTTCTGGAATAGATTTCAATATGGACTGCTCTGTTACCTTACAGGGGGTTCCTGAACTTGTTCGGTAGTTGCAAAAGTTGTTGACAATCAGATTTGACTTGAATTCTTTGATCTAGCTCTCATGGGTCAGTGATTTAAATAAAAGGCAAACAAAGAAAATAAAAATGGATCATTCACGGTAAGCAAAGAGAGGGTAGGGTAGGGCGAGAAAGAGAAGTTTATCAAACATCAATTGTAAACCCAAACTATCAATCTTATCTATGCTATCGGCTTCACAACGAGAACAAATCCCGGAAGAAAGTGTCCGGTCGGTCTAAGATCACTTTCAACTAAGAGCACAAGGCGAGTGAAACGAGATCTAGCGAGAAAATCATAAATCCAAGGGCAGTTGGTTAAAGCTGGTATCTTTCACCGGCAGACCTAGCTCGCACGGTGAAGACAGAGCAATTAGAACAAACTTAACCTCAAATCTGTAATTTCCCCTAGCGAGACAATAGAACAAGCTGAAGCCTAACGACATATTTAATCTTGACAATGGCGGATTTACTGACATATATCTAACAAACTTTAAATGGAACGGATAACAAAAGAAAATACACTTATCACACTCTGCAAAAGATTAGGCTCCTGGCCATGCTATCACGAGAAAAGCTAAAGCACATCAACTCCAAGTCCAGAAACAAAGGATTTCACAAAATTTGCAAGAAATTGCTTATAAGCCTTTATTTCTAAGTCTCCGCCTCCTGCGATTACATTTAGAATTTGTATTTATAGACTCAGGACAGACCTTGATCTTTTCCAAAATATCTTGCTCAAACCCTAAATCTTATCGCACTTAAACCCTAGGACCCGGGTTTTACAATAAAAATCCATTTAAAAATCAAAGTCCGGATAGAACTTAACCCTTCTGCAAATCGGTGCAGTTAGCTGCCATAAATGGAGAAGATAAAATCAAATGCAATTTGCATTCATCCGCAGCTGCAAATAAATGCCTCCATTAATTCTGCTGGTGAGCCGGATGAGTCACCACTTCTCTCAGATCTGATCTCCGTAAAGCCATCCCTGTGTTGAAATTGTCTTCATGCTATCAAGTCTGCAATAAATTTGCTATTGAATGCTTTACCGGCTTCTTCTCTTCTAGCATGGCGGTCCTTGACTAAATCCGCACTTTATCTTTGCCTTTATGGTCTTTCCCGGTTGTCCAGTAAGTGCCAGGTGGAATCCTGCATGAAAGACAAAAAGATGCATTAGATTAGCATTTTAATTAAATCAGAAGCTTAAAACATTAAAAACAGATTAAATCCGCAAAATAAGCTTGCATGTCGGCCTCTGTTTGTCCCATTCATGCTTTGACACGTGTCGCTACCCCGGGAAGCCTTACGTTTCCCGCGGAATGCACTTTCGGGTCAACTATGACTTTCTCTCTCCTGCGCGATTCTGCGACATGTCGCGATTTCGCGACATGTCGCGAAATCGCGACCACGCAGCGCATCGGCAACTTCCTCCCTCGTCGGCCGCGAAAACGCGACATGTCGCGATTTCGCGACATGTCGCGAAATCGCGACCCTTCTGGCCTCCGTACAGCCATCCTGATTTTCAGCCGCGATTCTAGAACACGTCGCGATATCGCGACAGTTCCTCTACACTGCATCTGTGCGCGTTGACCGCGATTTTGGAACATGTTTGCGACTTAGCCGATTTTTCATCCTACAGCCCATTTTCTCTCTCCTACGCGAAAATGCGACATGTCGCGATTTCGCGACATGTCGCAAAATCGCGCCCTCCGTACAGCTTGCTTCTCTCTCCAAAAAGCGTCGCGATTTCGCGACATGTCGCGAAATCGCGACCTTTACGGCACTTAGCTGCATTTTGACTTACCTGTCGCGATATCGCGACATTTCCGAAAATGGAAGTGTCGCGATATCGCGACACTACCAAAAATGGAAAGTTTGATTTTTCGGTGAATTATGCAATTGTTTTCTGGATTTTCTCGGTACCGGTGCAAGATTTTGCTTGTGCATGAATGATTCTAGCATGTAAAAAGTGAATTCTTGGATAACACAGCTAGAATGCAAGAAAAAGCACAACTTTTAAAAGGAGGCAAGCAAATTTGGATTTAAAACCTGAAAAGATCAAGAGGGTCCCTGCTGCAAAAAATGGAAGTTCATAATTTTCTAAGGATGGAATCTCATTTTTCAGTGGGGGTGTGTTGCTTATCAACAGGTTTGACATAGGATGGGGATGGTGGAGTGTGAAAACTCAAGCAATCAATGTTGTGTATGCTTGGATTTTCATCAGCACTTCGATGTATCTTCCATCCTCATGCTCCAAAAATGAGGAGAGGTTTTATTTATAAATTTCCTAGAGGGAAGGGATAAGGAGGTGACTCAACCAATTAATTATTGTAATCAAGAGTCTTATTCTTGCATTGATTTTATCATGAGAGTGCATGCACATAATATTACCTTGTAATTATCACAAAATATGCATTGTGCGTGTAAATTCATGATGTGTGCAATCTTTGGATTTTTCACTAACGTGCATGAACAGTTAAATAGATGTGCATGATTGATTGGATATGCATTTGATTTTTTTATGGTGGAATCGGTAGCCATCATGAATCTGGGTAGGTTGTCCGACTTTTATGGACACTATAGTATTCTGTGATGTCTACCTCGGAGGCTTCCACACAGATCTTCATGTAGTCTGCCCCTATGACCACCATGCCACAATCATTTTAAACCCTTTACGTCACTGAAAGTATGCATTTGAATTTTAACTAAATGTGCATGTTGTGAATATTGAATTAACTAAGTGTGCATGTGAAATATTTCTTTGTGGCTTGGAGGTGCAACTACCAGTAACTTGAGTTCACTTTTGAAAAGGGTTTTTCTTGCGCATGACTAGTATGGGTGATGGGATGTGGAACTGTGAGTTAAGTGGATGATGTGGCCATGGGTGATGGATATGTGAACATTCATATAGGGAGGGGTAAATGGTTGTGCAACCTAGATATTAATTAATTAATTATTTAATGATTTAATTAATTAATTAATTAATCAATTAATACTTAGGTAAATGAATTTTTATTTAATATTAATTAATTTAATTAATATTAAATATGTTAATTAATTAGTTGATTAATTAATTAGAATTTATTATGCTTTATTTTTGTGTCTACACCTCCAAATTGAATGAATTAAAAATTGCACCAAAAGCCCCAAGTCAAAAGGAATTAAATTGACATATTTAATGATTTGGTCCTTCTCACCCTCCATGTCATATTTTTGGTAATTTTAAATTCCATGGGAATCCCCCAAGGTACACATACCTCTATGCACATCTTGCATCCCCATAGGCCAATTTATGGCACTTGGGTGGGTGAGGATTCACCCCATCCAAGGCTATTAAATGAGGAGGGTGCACATTCCTCTATGTGTCCTCCCCAAGATTTGCCTTGGATTTTCCCCATGCCACTTGGTTCCAAGTCACCTCCACCTCACCTCCATGTCATCCTCCCTCACCTTGCTCAAATTTCTATAAATACCCTCCCATTTTCATCATTTTCATGGAGACACATTGACACATACCCAGATGCTATCAAAATTCTCCTAGGACTCAAGTATGCACATTTACATATTTTATTTGCTATTGTTATTTTATGCTTAACACAAGTGCTACTAATGATTTTATGTTTGCATGTGTGTAGGACTCAAAGGGCTCATGACTCAATTCAAACTGGTGTTCACAACAAACCCACCATACATTTGCTTGTGGTATAGAAAATAAGACAACACCATGTTCATTTTGTAAAAAGGATCACTCCCTTACTGAAACATATTTTGCAAAAACACCCTACAAATGGGTTTTATTATATAAAAAATAACTCAATTTTAATGTCATGTATTTACTTTTTCATTGCAATTGTGTATTTTCTATGTTTACAAAATGATGATCATGGTGCATTCTTACCCTTAACACATTTGGCATTTTTTCAGTTTACATAGACTATAGGGGGCAACAAGCTTTTCTTGGTCTTAGCGTATCATGCCTTGTGTGTTCTATTTTGGTTTTATCATATTTTTCTTGCCTATTTTACCTATCTCATTGTATTAATTCTATTTTTTTTATGTCGTAGGTGTTCAACAACAACAAAACAACATCATTTTAACAACACTAAAGCTCAAAAAATCAACCTGCACTTAGAACCAATCATCCATAGTGGTCACACAACCACTTAGAGTGGTCAAAAATATTACCAACCATCTAAAGCAGTCACACAACCACTTATAGTTGTCAAATATAGACACAAACACAAACTCTATACAACAAAACCATTTCCAACAGTAAGTGTAGGCTCACAAGTTAGTGGTTCAAACCAGATTATCATCACTATATTTTTATCTGCTTTTGTTTGCTTTTAATTCAAAGTTAGTTGTCTTCTAGCATTGCCATAGTTTAGGGACTTCCTCTCTTAGCTTAGTATCCCCTCTTCATTCCTTTAGCTTGCCATAGGTATTCATATTCTCCTTAGCATAGTTCTTTGCTCCCCTTAGTTCTTTCATAGATTCTTCTTCTCTAGTTTAGTTGTTTATTAAGTCTCTTTAGTCTAAAGATATTCTTCTATTTTGGGTAGTTTCCTTTCCCCTTCTTCTTCATAGCTTAAGTATTTTCCTCTTTTCTTTAGCTTAAGTGTCTTTCTTCTCCTAGGAGTAGTTGTCTCATTTTCCATAGTTTGCTCTTTCTTCTTCTTCATTCCTTAGAATAGGTGCCTCTTAGTCTCTTTTGTTCTATTTTCCATAGTTTCTTCTAATTTCTTTTAATATAGTTGTGTTTTGCTCTTCATAGCATAGTTCATCCTTGTACTTCTTTAATATAGTTACTTCTATCATTCATAGCTTAGTTGATTTTCTTTCACTCATGAAAATTATTTTCTTTCTATTAGATTAAATTTCTTTTGCTTTAGAATAGTTGTTTTATTCTGAGTGGTCATACAACTACTTCAAGCAGTCAGAATTCCCACCAAACACTTTGAGCAGTCACACAACCACTTTGGATGGTTGGCCCTGTGGGTTAGAGTTAGTTTGTAGCCTTCATTTTTTTGTATTTTGGCCTTGATTTTAGTCTCTATTTTCTTCTAACCATTGCATTCTTTCCTTTGTTTCAATATTCTAAGTTTATATGCCTTATTTTAGTTCCCCTCCTTGGGCATAAGTTAGTCCTTTCTTCCATAGTCTAGGTTTCCCCTTCTTCCTCTTGTGTTCTTGTCATCCTTTAGCATTCTTATTTAGGTTAGCTACATTTCCTATTTAAGACCATCTTAGGAATAGTGTTTATGCATATTACATTTTGCATCCTTAAGGAATAGGTCTAGTTTTGCATAGTTTATAGGCATTTTTAAAATAAAAAAAAAACCAACCCAAAATAAGAACACAAAAAAAAAACACACAACAACAAACATCACACACACTTTGCACTTTTATTAGCCATAATATATTTGCGAGGAAAATATTATAGTGATTTGGCATTCATCCCAAACCACCAGTTAAGCCCTTAGATTACACCATAGTTAGTATGCATATTTTCTCAAACTTCATCATCAAGAAGTTGACTACCCTTGGGACTAGCCTAGGATAATTTTTGGAGGATAGACATCCTTTAACCGTGGGGCTTAATAATTAGTGGACCGCAACTGTCATTTTTATCCAAGCTTGATTAAGGATGAAGTGAAATCTTATCTAGGCAAGTAGCAAAACTTAGTGCAACCTCTCTCAAGAGGTTAATTTTGTTCCCTTAGGATACTTGATAACCAATAATTCATCCTAGGAAGCTACATTCACCATTTGTGTACCACTTACCAAAAGGGTGAGGGGGCCAAAAACACACCCTCACAGTTTTCATGCCATCCACCCCTTGGTAGTTCCTAGGCTTAAGATACATCAAAACACACAAAAAATAAAATAAAAAAAGAAAACACAATACAAAAATAAAACCAATCTCAACCATACAAAATAGTCTCAAAATAACAACAATCAAGCAATGACATATTCACAAAATATCAAAACACAATTGTTTGTTTGAATGGTTGTTTACATTTTTTTTGCACAGATAGCACGTTTCATCATCATCACTACCACTAAACCATACCCACCACCCAAAACCTATTCCTTTTGCACCCTAGTCCAATCCCATTAGCCTATGGTTTTTCCTTGAAGTCAAGCCAAAGCCCAAGCCCAAGCTTCCATGGACTCTTTTGACCAATCCTCCCATCATTCGACCATTGACCCAACCCATAATGTCTTTGATGCTACTTTTTGTCACACCTCTTACCCATAAGAGACACATCACATTGGATATTATATAGGTATGATGCACTTCACCACCCATGCTACCATTCACAAATATTCCTATATTCCCTTGTCTCCCACCAATACCAATGACAAGCTCATTGATCCTGATGCAACATGTTTCATTGATACTATCACCTCATTCTAGCCCCCACTTTCTACCCATGATCCCTCCTTGTCTCATATTTCCTTTCATAGCTTATCACAATCATCCTTACCCTCACTACATATTATTTCCTACACTACACGCCACTCTCCTAGGTGTAAGCTTGTAAATCCTATCTTCCTCCAACATCTTCTACTAGTTTACACCCCATCTTGAGTGTCCCAGCTTTTGGAATACCATAAAACAATGTCCACTTAAGGGATTTAATCTTTTCCCTTCAATAAATAGTTGAAAACCCTTCAGCGACCACCAAACCAAACCACCCTTCCTCATCTACCCATGCTACCTCATCATACAACCCATATCATTAGGCCCAATTCAATGCAACCTCTCATTTTTGAGATGCTAATCCACCCCAGTAATATGCTTCTCTCAATCATCCATTGTCCACTATTGTTCATGTTTTTGGCACACATGTTTCATACCCCTCTACCTCATATCCTCCTAATACTTATCCTACTTATATTAATACCCCTTCCTCTTATATGTCATACTCTCAACCCCCTCATGACTATTCTAATAATTCTTCTTTGTAATATGTGTCTATCAACAATATCAAATAATCCTCCCACCTATCCTATAACATCCATATCCCTCAACAACCACCTCAAGCATTAATACCCCAATATTTTCCATCCACTCAAGGTAATTACTTCACTCAAGATCTATCATGGGCCTTGCATCCACCCACAATACATGTAATACAACCTCATCCTCAAAATCCTCAACAAGGGCCATTGACATAGCCACAAAACCCCCTCCAACCAATTATTAGCAGTAGACCAACCATCATCAGTCAATACACAACTCATATCATTCATCACATGATAAAAAAAATCCTCCCCATCAACACCAACAACCACCACCAAACTTGTACCAATTCAATCCAAATTAATATCAAAAATCCATCAATCATTATCAACCACATTCCAATTATCTACCATCCACAACAAACCAATTTCAAGCACCATCGACCTCCACACCATCTCTTCAATATTACAAGGCATATTCTCAACTTCCACCTAATAAACAAAATCCTCCATCACACCAATATCAATCCCTTGTGATCCATCATCAACCATCATCAACTTACGATCAATGTCTTCCCACCTACAATCAACCACCAACCTAGCAATATCATCAACTGTCACCCACCTACAATCAACCACCAACCTAACAACCTCATAAACCACCACCTACCTGTAATAAACCACCAACCCAACAATCTCATCAACCACCGCCCACTTAAAATCAACATCTACCCACCTACGATCAACATCCACCCACCTATGATCAACCTTCACCCACCTATGATCAACCATCACCCACTTACCATCAAACACCACCCACTTACAATCAACCACTAACCTAACAATATCATAAACCACATTCCACCTACAATCAACCACCAGCCCAACAATATTATCAACCACCACTGATTTATTATCAACTTCGACCCACTCATCATCAACGATCTCCTACTTACAATCAACCTTCACCCACCTATCATCAGCTACCCCCCATTTATAATCACCCACTTCCCACTCATGATCAACCTTCATTCACCTACCATCAACCATCCCCACTTATGATTAACCTCCCCTTACTTATTATCAACCACCTCCTACATAGAACCCACCACCAACTCATCAATATCAACAAATATCTCATCAATATCAATCACCTAACCAATAATATCAATCACAACCACCCCTCACATATCATCAACAATCAACTTACCAACCACCACAAAATCCTACCAATAGTTCCACCACATTCGATCAAGCACATCAAGATTTGCCTATAGCTCCCAAAGTCCCTTAAATACCATCACCTAAGCAAAATCAATACTCATTCACTACTAAACCTACCCATTCTACCCCTCATATTGTGCCTTCCCCAACCTTTTAGGCCTCATGAGATCCATTATAATTATTGACTAATCGACTCAATAGCTTAGAATCATAGGTCACCAATAGGAGATACCAAAAGCCAACCCTTATCCAACTCCACAATCATCCCATTCACCCTTTTGTGCTTGCACCACCATATCCTCCTCTTTTTGAAATACCCAAATTTGAGAAATTCAAGGGCAAAGAAGACCCCCAAGATCATGTGAGAACTTTCATCAATGCTTGTTATCTCATTAACAACAATGATCCTCTCATGATTTATACCTTTCCATTATCCCTAATGGGAGGAGCCTTATACTGGTTCAATCAATTGCCTAGACATAATATCTACAACTTTGAACAATTGGTCAACCTCTTCCTAGAGTGCTTTGTCTTAAATTTAGAAAATAAAACCACATTGATAGATCTCATCAACTTTCACCAATTTGAAGATAAATATGTTTTGGATTATGGTAATTGATGGAGAACTATACCGACTTATTTACCATTTTCCATCCCCATCACTGAGTTAACTCGAATGTTCACCCAGAGTTTCTAGAAACCCATATCTTTATTATTGCAACTTTAACAATATTGAACTCTTGAGGAAGCTCTAACCTAGGCCAAAATAATTGAAGATATCAAAATCCAGGAAGGAGGGATCAAAATCAAGAAGAAAGAATGCCCAAGCAAGAATTTTAAGGGCAATAATAACAATCAATATAAGCCTTCCCAAGTCAACCAAGTGGTGCTGAATATGCCAATAACTTCCAACCCACCTCAACAACCCCAACCCTCATTATTTTGAGCTATTTTAGAATGGTTGAGACTGCTTTTGCTATTGTTATTTTAAGTTATTTTGGTATGGTTCAGATCATCGTGTGCTAATTTGGTCACATTTTGGATACGTTAATACACATTGACCAATACCAATTGGTATAATTAATCAATGATAGATTTTATCATGCAGTTTTATTCTCATTTGCATGTATCACATGTTCATATCATTATCATGTATTTAAGTATAGTATCGTTCTTTATTTAGTTGCATTATCACTTATTTTGCACATATACATATTTATATTTTTCAAATAATCCATAAGCATATATTATGTTTGCACAAACTATTATGATGTATGGTTCAATCATATTCCTAGGTTGCTTGGTACTAGAAGTCTTTTCTATTATTCAACCATTTCTAGTTGATCCAATCAATCTTTGTCAAATGTCATCAAGTTCTAATGCAATTTTAGGCTTCCCCTAGCTGACTTGAGTTCTTTCTTGGACCAATCACATCTCAAACATTAATTTTTTTTTATATTTTAGAGTAGAAAACATCTTTCATAGTATTTCCATAAAGCAAAAGTTTTCTTGCTCATCCTATCATTCGTCTGATCCAAACCTAAGGATCCACAAGGACAAGTTGTCAAAAAACAAAAAAAAATTCAATGGAACATGTAGTTGGCACCAACCCTAGGTTCCCCTGCTATTGGATATTGGAGGGTATTTTAACATACCCTTTATCCCTAAATGACCCTTTGATGAAAAGAAATATTTTAAAATATAAGTCAATAAAGATCAATTAACTCAAACACATCACAATAATCACACAACACATGCACACACACATTGAAATACATGCACAAAAATAAAAGAAAAAGAAGCAAAATCACAAGCACACCACACAATAAAACAATCCAATATTTTATTTATCATTTCATCCATCCTATTCTACTCTATTTTTCTATGGTTTCATTTTTCTATAAAAGGTCCCTACGGTTTATTTTATAAAAAATGTGAAATATGAGAAAATAAGGACAAAAATAAACTAACCAATACTGCACTCTCTCCATTGCTTGGCTCCACCCTGATATCAACCATCTCTTATGCACATCTCATCAATCTAGAAGAAATTTGCATCATAAAATATTAACCTCACATATCTCTTCTATTAATTATCCAAACTTGTGTCGCACAAATAAGCTCACATGCCTCATGCTAGCCCCTTTTAAACTAGGTGTGCCTGAGCCACGATCTACAATATTCAATCGCAAGACCCCTTATGGTTCCTAGCCACGGGCTCCCTTACGATTCTTGTATTTACCCATTTATCCAAATTTTCTACAACCAACCCAATCCTCTTCTCATTTTCTTCCTTTTCTTCATCCTTTTCCTCATTTCTTTCATTTCCCTAATTGCCCAAATGATATTTTTTTGCCATGTGCTTCATCACTGTGTTTTGCTTCTTCACCCATCAACTCACCACTTGAGGAGGTAGACATTACACATCGATACCACCTTGTGCATGATCAATATCAAACACTCAATCTTGGAATTACATTTTTCCAAGAACTTTACCTAAGTCCATCATAAGCCCTCCTTTGTTGGGGCAAACAAAAGCAAAATTTCTCTTCTCAATCAAAATCCAATCCAATAAAAATTTGGTACACCCCATTCTAATATATATGGTTACTAATGAATTTCCTTCATCGAGGTGGCAAAGGTAAGACCACTTACAATCGAAGCATCATGAATATACCTACTAAGGCTAGATGACTTATCAAATCAATCAAGCTTAATAATTTATCAAAGGTAAAGTTTCAAGGATATTCATCCCTTCCATAATTGGGGCATCTCACATTGTTCATAAATCGAGAAAATATTGTACCTCCTCCCTCAATAGTCACCATGGCACACTAAAAGTTGTAATCAATCGTAGTCAACCATAACCATCCATCATTAATTTATCTTTCTCATAGTCAACCGCCAATCTGATGTTATAAATTTTTGTACTGCATTGTGTTCACACAACACAATACAAAAAGGGGTAAATGTAGACACCTAAAAATGTCACATTATCCCTTGTGCAGTGCTAACAATCAATTAATTTGCAAAGCCCTCAAAATTTACATTATTTAACTAAAAATTGTATTCATCTTATTTAAGCCCCTTCCTACACTTAACCCTTGATCACCACACAACCACCCCTTTAGCTTAGCCTAGGCCACCTCACCCTAGTCTACCCTTTGACTAGCCTAGCCTCCACCTCACCGTATCAAGGAGAAAGCAACACCATAACATGTAAACAAGAAAATATGATTCTTTTATTGCAACTTTGTTTTGCTCTTTTTCTTTACAACTTGCCCAAAAAAAAATCTCACAATAATTATCTTTTATGTATACAATGGAAGAGAAATGAATGGTGGTGTCTTTCAAGCCTTCTCTTGTTACAAATAGAGATTGTTGTAATTTTTGTGGTTGCTTGAGTGTTCTTAGACTTGTCCTTGCTTCCTTCAATCTTAGGATGCCTACACATAACTCATAGAAGGATTTAGAAGAAAAAAAAATGGCCTTCCCAGGTTAGGCCCAAAATCTTAAGAAAGGACTTACAAAAGTTCTCAAATTTTTATAAGAGTTACAAAATCATACAAAAAGCATGTAAATCATTCTAATAGAATGGGAGGAGTGTTTAATTTCCCTTTTACCTATTATACCCAAATTTTAACCTTTGTCTTGTGTGATTTGATATCTCTATGCGACCGCTTGGAGTGGTTGGCTTTGTGTGACCACTCAAAGTAGTTGGTTTTGATTTGTTAAAATATTGTAAAATTTGGTGTGGGACATTCTAGGATGATTTTGAGTGCACTACTATTTATTTGAAGCAACTAGGTCTTCCGAGTTGAGAATAGTTGACAAATGAATCCTTGTTGCTCTTCAAGAAGACTCCATTGTTGTAGTGGCCTTGAGCTCTCCAATAGGGGGTCTCACTCATAAGTTCATGCAATCACAAAGGTGGCACAAAATGGGGCCAATAAAAATTTGGCAAAGTTTTGTTAAGGTATTCTTGTGTTCATACAAATAGAGAGAAATGAGGGGGTATTTATAGGGACTTTAGCAAGGTGAGGGGGGATGACATGGAGATGAGGTAGAATGACATGGCAACCAAGTGGGAGGTGCAAGGGCCAATGCAAATCTAGGGGATTCCACTTGGAGGAGTGTGCACCCTCCAAATTTAATAGCTTTGGGTGGAGTGAACCCTCACCCACCCAAATGCCATAAATTGGCCTAGGGATATGTGAGGGGCATGGGGACATGTGTGCATTGGGTGATGTGGGCACAATTTAAAATTACTTAAAATGCAAGGGTGGAATATGTGGAGGACAAGTGGCTTAATGAGGGAGGTTGAATTTGGATTTAAAGGGTAATTTTAAATTCATCCAAATGGAGGGAAAAGGGTGAGGGAACCAAGCCAATTAAATGGGAGGGACTTAGGTGAGGATTTTGGAAGGGATTTGACTTCCTAGGGATTTGCTTGGGATTTTCAAATTAATGGTGCAATATCCTAGGGATTTGACCAAGGGTCAAGGGGTATGGTTAGGGGTTTAATGAAGGGTTTGGGTGAATGTTGGAATTTGTGAGGATTTAATTGGGAATTTAAAATTCAATGTGCATTCCTCTTGGAATTTGGTCATGTATTATGATATGATTAGGACCTAATGGAGGGCTTAATGGAGGGTTAGGCTAGGCAAATGGAGGTTGGGGGAACTTCAAGGTGGATTTGAATGATTATGAATGCTAACAATGGATTAGAAGAATTAAATAGAGTAGGGAGAAATTAGAAGATGATTAAGACGAATTAATAAATTAGGGAAAATTAATGAAAAACTATGGAGGACTACAAATATTCGAGAGGAATTTGGTGAATTTATCAAAATTAATGGTGGTTTTAGGTGTATTTAATGAAATAGAAATAATTTTGAAATGCATTTAGGTTTTGGAGGATTTTGAGGAATTTTGGAGTGGATTTTGTGGCAATTTGATGGCTTTTGATGAATTGAAGGGAATTGGCTTGGGTAGTGTCAAAATTGGCTAATTTTTGGTGTCTACATTCACCTTGGGTTAACCCATAACCCCATTCTAACTTAACTCTTACTCCCCTCATCCCCATGTGCATTCAATTCCATAAATGATATTTGAATACTTTCCCATTCAAGGTATTGAATACACTGATGACTTCACATCCACATGTCATAAATGGATGGAATTTCCTCCCCCGTTTATATATGAGGTATGGTTCACCTATGCACATTTAATGCATGTGGATGGGTCAGTAATTTTATCACCCAAATCCATTTATGAGGTATGGTGCACCATGCCACCTCATGGGACACCTCACAAGACACCTCATAGGACACCTCAACCCCCCTAACCTTGGCCAAGTCTATAAATAGAAGGATATTTATCACATTTTAAAGGATCACATATTTACATACCCAAACTATACCAAAATCACTCTAGACCACATTGCACTCAAACCCCCTTTGCTATCAACCACCATGGATGCTTGCATGTGTATTTTGTTCTCTCTTTTTGTTTTATAAATTGCTCATAGGTGCATATTTAGGTGATGATCAAGCTCGGGTAGAAGATTTAGCAGGACTAGCAGAACCATACCTCTGAGAGAATTTTTTTGTCTGACTAAATCAATACCAACAAGGAAGGTTATGATTAATAGTGCCTGAGACACACCCCAAGGTGTGGTTCCCATAGGTATCCTGTTATAGATATTTACAATCGAATAACTCAACAAATTAGGTGACTTTTGCTATTTTCCTCTTTTTTGTACTTATTTTAGCAATATTATTATGTAGTAGACTAGATTTCCTCTCCTTTTACTTTTCATCAATGAGGGTCTAATTGTGGTAGGACTATAGGTTCGATTAACACTTTGAATTAGGTTGTATAGGTTGAGGACCTATGTAGATATCAGTGGCATGCATGAAGTAAGCCCACTCCACCTAAGATGCTCATGAAAAGAATTTGGTACCATACTTGTTCACTAAAAGAGGGATTCTGCCTTGGAAGATACATATTGTAGCCCATGGGGCAAATTGTGTAAAAGGAAACATTTTATAACACATTTTTATCATTAATCAAGTGGCATGCTTTTTTTTAGTACAATATTTTTTTCTTTCTCCTTACAATTTTCTTATTTAAAAATGTTCCTGATGGTACCAAATAGGATATATAGATTGATTTGACTAAGTTGATGTCAAAGGGTAAGGGAAAAACTTTCAAAACCCTACTTTAATATAATAATAATAATAAATTTTGGTGGTGTAAAATATTTTCATACCTTATAAATCATGCTCACTAATTTGTCCTTCCTTCCTTGAATAAATATGTTTTTTACTTTTCAACAATCTTCTTTCAAATACTCTCTTAAGAATCCTTTTCAAAAATATATCTCACTAAAAAATAATGTGAACTTTTACTTTTAATCAAACTTCAATGTATATCACTTTAAATTATGCACCAACTTAATCACTTTATTAGAAAAAATAATTCAACACACATTTTACCTGATGTTAGGCTTTTCTTCCAACCTTTGCTCATAAAAATAAGTCAAAATTTTCTCCTGTGCTAATACTTTTGACTCCTTTTTGGGCATTATTCCTATGCCAACTTGCAATACCTACAACTCTTCTTTGGTGTTAATTTTACTACATGTATTATTTCTTGAAATCCTTATGTTACTATGCTCTGCTTCACTTTAGGCCATCTTCTTTTTCATTGTGCTCTTCTTCAAACTATCTTCTCTCTCCTAGTCATCTCATTTACCTTGCATTCACTTTCTTCCTCTAGCATTTTTTCTCCTCATTTTTTCAATGTCTACCTTTACCTTCACCTTTATTGCCTCGTCTTCACATTTCTCACCTCACCTTAACATTTCAACTTCCATCTTCTTTTTCTCCTTGTGCTTTATAGCTCTTCATTTAACACTACTATTTTCTAGGGAACTTTGTCATACTGATAGATCTCTGTTTAGCATCGATCTTTTCTAGGGCACTTTGGCCTACCGATAGGTCTCCAACTTGCTTCAGTAATCCACTCCTATAAAATTATTACATCAAGTTTTCTTCAACTTGCTTTGGTTATATTCACTCCAATTTGCCTTTCAACTCACATCTACTTAAGTTTGTTGTTCCAAAATTCTCTAAAAAAATTGGCTTCACAGAATATTGCAATAAAGGTAAACATATCTTGCGTTATGGCAACCAATAAATCTCACAAAGTAGTCTATGGTAGCTCTAGTACCATTGTTAGCATATAAGCCAGTTTCAATAATTTTAAAGATTAAAGTTCTTACACAACATATAAAAAATGAGATACATAAGTATTCAAGACGATAAATAAAGTTACTATATTCCCATGGATCACAAACAAAGTATTACAGTACAAATGAAGTACAACAATATCTTTATTGTTTATTTTCTTCACATTCTATCCTTATAATTAGCCTTTACAAATAATCTTGACATTTCAACTTTAACTTACTCTTCGTCTCCTCAAACTTATGGAAGATATGACTATTTGCTTATAAGAGATTTCTTTTTTTGACTCCCTAGTAATGAAAAACCTCTAATGATTACTAAATGATAAATATTTACAAGACTCCACATCAAATATTTACAAAGTACATCCAAGGTACCAAAAAATGTAATAAAATCCAACACAAATGGGTCTACTAGACCAAATAGACTTTAGATGGTCAATAGAGAAGCACAAGGTATATCTTATTGCTAAAATATTCTCAAGAGGAGGGAGTGTACTATTCTAGGACATTTTCACCTATGACTAGAATGGATTCTATTAGGATAATCCTTTCTATTTTTGGTTCATATGGATGAAATTTTCATCAAAAGGATGTGAAGTATGACCCGAAATCTATTTATAAAAATAAGGTGAATTAGTTTTGAAATCGAGGCGAATCGTGTCCAAACTCATGTAGGAGACATGGTGAATTATCTTTATTTTTCACCAAAAATTATAAAATTATGGTGAATTTTATAGTTTTGATGATTGATGCCATACAATATTTGATATATGCCATACATACAATATATTGTAGGGATAACATCTTGATGATCGATTGAAAATAAGGCATTGACTTTCTATCGATTGCATTAGAGGATTCGACTTACGATTTGTTGCATCATAGGAGTTGAATGTTGATAGGTTGCAGTAGGGGACTTAACAACTGAAAGGTTGCATAGAAAGCCTCGACTATTGATAGGTTGCATAAGAGGATTTGATTGTTAGTAGGTTGTAGAAAAGAATAGAATAATAGATCGGTTGCATAGGAAGACCTAATTATCAGTAGGTTGCATGAGTGGATATGGCTATTGATAGGTTGTAGTAGGGGCTATGATAGTTGATAAATTGCATAATAAGACTTAAATTATGATTGGTTGTATCATAGGATTTAACTATTGATAGGTTGTAGTAGGGGTTTCGACAACCGATAGGTTACATAGGAAGACCTCGTTTTCGATAGGTTGCATAAGAGGGTTCGACTATTGATAGGTTATAATAGGGAATACGATAATCGATTAATTGCATAGGAAGATACAACTATTGGTAGGTTGCATAAAGGATTTGACTATCGATAGGTTGTAGTAGGGCTTATGATAACTGATCAGTAGCATAAGAAGACATGATTGTTGATAGGTTGCAAATGAAGACCCGATTATCGATAGGTTGTAGTAAGGGCAATAACAACTTATTAGTTGCATAAAAGGCATCAACTATTAGTAGGTTACAAAAGGATATTTGAAAATCAATCGATTTCAAGGGAGGCATCGACTATCGATAGGAAGCAATAGATGCTTCGATAGTTGATCGATTGCATAGGAGGTATCGATTATCGATAGGTTATAGTGGAAATGACTGATGATAGGTTGTAGTAGAGGAGAACAACTGATGATAGGTTGTAGCCTACTTACATCCAATGAAATCCTACCATGTGTCAATATCGCATTAAATTTTGGCATGCAAATGCCTATAAAAAGGCATCAATAGTTATTTTTCACCTTTTCTCATCCGAAGCACATCAGAGCTAACCCTAGTCGCACCATACCTTGCACCCTACACGTTCAAAATTTTACCTTGCATAGTATACCCTGATCCCTCCAACCCTACCTATTTTCTATGAAATACAACAATGGCAACCTCTTCCACCCCTGCTCCTTCCAAAATTTCTTTCAAAAACCTTGTGTGCCCCCTCATTTCTAAAATCTTAACCACATTGGGATACGACTTGTCATGGGTCAACGATGCTAGTTTTCATGGTTTAGTTTCAATGTCACACTATAAAACAAATAACCATTTGTTGTAGAACATTATCAACACATATGATAATGATACGACAACCATGAATCTGACAATGCGTAACAAGAATGTCTCATTTACTATCAAACCCTCAGATGTGGAGAGATTGATAGGTTTGCCTCACAAGGATGTTGAGGCCATCACTCCAAAGTTCATGTTAACTAACGATGACAAAGCATACCTGGAGTCCCACTACAACCTCTCTTCAGACAATTTGTCAGGTATAACTCTCGATATTTCTAGTGTTGTTTAAAGTTCAAATTTTTTTTTCCAGTTTCTCAACTAATAATTTTTTTTTCTAGTTTTTGCATCTAAGTCTTGAAGGGGCTTGAATATTGCATCTATTGAACACAAGTTTCTAAGAGCATGTATAGAATTCTTCCAAGCAAGACTTGTTCTACAAGGAAGACCAATAGACATTTTATTCTAGGCATTGGCCTATCTTGTTTGGTGTCTTGGCCACCAAAAATTTGACTAGTGTACCTATATTGCACAATGCATCAAAGTAGATCTCTACAACATCCAAATGAACACTTCTACAACTATGTCAACATGCAATTACATTCTTGCTTTTTATTATGAATCTTTTCATAATCTCCAAAATACTAAAGTACTGACCACGTTGCACCCAACCCTAGTAAATATTGGCATGACAATCGAAGAGGTGCAGGTAAAATTGTATCTTTGATCAAAGTAATTAATTTTTATATTACAAATATTTTTCTTTTTTATTTTTTAATTTGTACCTAAATGTAGAGAAGGGCATCCACATCCTCTACAAAATAGGATGTTGCAGTAAGGGGTTGTATGCTAGAAGTCATTGGTGATTCTGACACATCATCAGAATCAACACCATTGCAAAAAAGAGCTACAAAATATTTGAGGGCTTCTTCTTCTCCTATTTCTCATCCACCTCTACCTGGACGTCATGTGGAATGTGATGTTCAATCTAGTGAGGCAATGCCTATGACATGTAAGCTTACTATTTTGAGCTTTTATTCATGTATTCATTTAGTTCAAATTATAATCATTTTTATTGATTTTTTAATATATTTTCAGATGTACACTACACCAACATGCCTTTACAGGTTATAGCTATGCAATAGATCTCATATTCGTTAGGTAATTGTATTTCATTTAAATTAATATATATTTACTTTATTCAATTTTATTCTCTCACTAATTTTAACAAAATCTTATTGTAATATTTTTAGGTGCCTCCCCATAATTTTTAGTAAG
Source organism: Wollemia nobilis (assembly GCA_028583015.1). Lineage (NCBI taxonomy): Eukaryota > Viridiplantae > Streptophyta > Pinopsida > Araucariales > Araucariaceae > Wollemia > Wollemia nobilis. The sequence continues at coordinate 5,017,004 of JAQPPZ010017121.1, forward strand.
AAGATAACAAATGATGTTGCCACCACCTCCACCATGACAACCATTAATGAGAGGTCAATGTAGGGTTGGAAAATAATTTTTCCAATCATTTCTCGAGGAGCACCAACCCAAACTCTCTCAGATTTTCCAACTTTTTCTTTTGGAAATATTTCAAGCATGTAGGGAATTTCAGGCTTAGGGTTAGATAATCCTCCACTTGATGAGGATTATCTTTTATAGGGCAACATTTTAGGTGCCTTTAGAGTGATATATGTGCTTCAAGATCCTCATAAAGAAGCACAACAAATAAAAGTACTTGCATCTCCCCAGACCTCATCATCGCCTCCTCAAACCAACGACCCTCGTCCTATAAGTGAGGATGAGAAAGTCAAATTTTTTAAAGATATTTTGATGGTAGATAATATCGAAGCAATGATCAAAGATTCATTGCTTCTAGATTTAGAATAATTTCATGATTGGGAGTATTGGGTGAAAGTGCTTATCAAGCATTTAAATGCTCGATATAAAAATTTTTCTAAAAGAGAAGACATTTTTTCTTTGGTTGAAAACAAACTAGAAAAGCTTGATGGTCTACTACATCAAGCTCAATCTAGCATAGTGAAGGCCACTGATGTATACAATGATGAAATTTTAGATATTATGTTGAATAGGTTGGAGAACATCAATGTTGAAGCCCAAGCATATTTTAATCGATGGGATTTTGATAAGAAAAAAGTTGTAGTTGTTGAGGCTGCAAAGGATGTGGTTGAGGTGAGTCATCCTAAATTTATTTGTTTTTTTTTTATTTTTTTTTTCTTTTCTTCATATAATTGTCAATTAACTTATTTTTTCTTTTCTCTTTTGCAGTCAAATTTTGATAACTTACGAAAACAAGTAAAAATATTGCATGTTCATCTAAAAATGGCAAAGGAATACATTCAAGGTGCAATAAAAATGAAAACATGACTACAAGCCACAATTAGAGAGAACAATACTTTCAGAAAAATCATAAAGTTACACAACTTAGATCCTGATATTTTGCTTAAGGAAAAGGGTATTTCTAAAATGCTTTCTACAGTACTAGAAGATCCAACAAAATAAGAAAGAGCATTGTTGGGGAGCTTAGAGATAGCAAAGGAAGGCCTCATCAGAATTGGAGCACTACTAGTGGAGATTGTTGAACAAGGAGATAAGGGAAAAGAACCTAAAACTAAAGGAGAGCCTAAAACTACCTCAAGCCCCCAATCTCAAGATTAAAAAAGTGAACATAGTTCACTAGTTGACTGCAAATTTTGTTGTATTGTAGTCAACAATTTTGTACAATGTAATATATTTACTTCTCATATAATGAAAAATATATTTCCAAAATTTGTGTCTTCTATTATTCAATTATTGTTTCCATGTATATTCTTGTGTTGCTTTGAAATTTATGATGATTCAATTATATTTACTATTGTACTTTCAATTTACAAAAGAGATATTTACTATTGGTTTAAAATTGATTGCCTTATATAGTATATTTATTTGCATAATAGATGTACATAGTGGGACATTAAATATTTATTAAAAAAAAAAATAAGAGCTCAGTTGTGCCAATACAATAATATTAATACAATAACAATACTATGATATAAAACATAAAATTTTATCAATGGACACAATTAATACAATAAGAAGGCTATGATATAAAACATAAAATTTTATTAACAATGTTATTATTTAAAACATAAAATTTTATGAACAAAATATTTTCTTCAACTTTTAGTAAACCTAAAATCCAATTTTAATATCCTAGTGGAAAACAAATGATAACAAATACTATCAAATATATCAATTTTATTAAATCTTGAAAATATTACAATGGAGGAAGTTGAAACAAACACTTCTCAACTTGTCCAAAATCACTTGTACGCATAGCAGATATTTATGTCTCCACAATTTGATCATTGCAAGTATCATTATCCTCATTATCATGAGTATTAGTGATACCTCTTCTATCTGCTAGGGATTTCTAGTATGCCAAAGCTCTATCATAGGGATACTTGTCCAACTCATACGATGACACATATTCTCAAACAATTTTCTAAATTTTTGTCCAACCTATTATGAACTTTAGATTTCACAAAAGAGAGTGCACTAAAAACCCTTTCATCTTCAACAGATCCCAAAATCATTGTTTGACATAATTCATATAAACAAAAATATTCACTGATCGTATCTTGTAAGACACTACTTGGATACAATTTTTTCCACAAACATGTAATGGAACCAAGCTCATGAGGGTTACTCAAACATGATATTTGACCAACCATTATCAATCCAAAATGGGTTGACTATTGTGTCAAAAGTTCTTTGTTGAGAATACCATTGATTTCAATACCATTGACTTCCACACTTTTAGTGAAATGTTTAACAAGAGTGCCCATATATTTTATAAACAACTCACTTGTAGTATTGTAGTCAGTACAAGGATCCCAAAACATGGGGTTAACCACACCCATCACCTCAAGCAACTCATCTCTTTGAAAATGATCTCTTATTTCTCTTGTCAATGATTCTGTTATTTTTATCAATTTAATCTTAGTATTGTGTAAAACTACATCAAATCCATTGTGTGTTATGGGTATTTGTTCAACATCCTCTATAACTATATGTGACCACTTTTCAAAACAATATAAAGGTATCATATTTCCATGAACATTAATACAAATATGATCATTGATGTTGAACTTCAAAAAGATTTTTGGATCATTGATATTAGTTAAAGTTTTCCAACTATCAAACAAAGGATCTATAAAATTTTCTTAGACAAGTATATCCTATCAATATGCATACATATTTATTTTCTCATCCTAATAAAATCAACAATATAAATGGATATTTCTTGTGCAAGTTTAATCAAAGTATTCATTTCTTGCAACAATGGAAGAATACCACATAATGTGAGAAGTGTTTCCAAGTTAGTCATACGGTATAGCAAATATTTTGCCTTATCAACTACCCTACGATTTGCATACATAAACCCTGCTAAGGATTGATATTTTGTAAAAACTTTGTATGTAGGCTGAAACAATGAAATCCACCTAGTATCTACATCTTTTAACAATTTTCTACCTTCAGTAACTCCTAGTGCAAATTGTTGAAACTCTACAAACCTTTTTGGACTGCATAAAAAATAAGCATGTATTTCATGTACAAGTTCTTCCACTCTCACAAAATTTTCAAATGTGCTCACAATTTTGTATGCAAGATTCATTCTATGAGCCATGCAATGAATGAGTATCAAATATGGGGTAATTGATGTCTAAAGTCAAACACAAAGACCATTCATATGTCCTTGCATTGTAGCAACACCATCAGCTCCAACACATATTAACTTTGTGGCTATTTCTATATCATCCATTCTAGCAATATCCTTTAAACTAGTTACAACAACATTATAAAGGTTTTTTGCATTACAATTTTCCACCATCTTATGTAGTGCTAATAAATGAGGTTGCCTTAAATGATTTTGCAATGTGTACACATGCATGCAAATCCAAGATGTGTTGTCAACAACCATCACCTCATCAATTGAAAGTGAAATGAATTTGGCATGTTTTACTTTCTCTCTCAGGTCCTCCTCAACCAATGATAGACATTTTACCATTTTCCAACCACTTTGATCTGACCAATGGGAACTGGGAAGGTTCTGCACATCAACTAGTTGAAATAGGTGCTTATAATCAATAAAATCAGACATGGGTCTACCCTTTTTAAGAATACTATATACCACAACAAACTGCAAACTTTTTGAAGCTAAAGTGGTCTTATGAATTTTTTGAAATTGGGCTTGAATCATTCCACCTTTCTCAACAAGAGTTTGTTGCAGTTTCATTTATTTTTCATATTCTTTTACATATCTGACATGCACACATTCCATTGCATCCTTCCACCTAATTATTTTCTTAGTTGTTCCATCACTTTCTTTTACTATTGAATAAACTTTCCCATAATATTTTTCTATTGTATCTAACTTAAGTTGCATCTTATGATCCTTTCCTAGTTTCCAACTACAAATTATGCATCTACATTTTGTTGGTATGTCATTGTTATTCTCTGGCTGGACTGGCTCAATAAAGGGATATGTTGATGACCATTCAAGCTGAAATGTCCTTCCAATAGTCCACCTGGTTAACTTTCTACGTTTAGGTTTCTGACTAGAAGATTCTCCAAAAGTCTGCATTTTATTTGAATGATCATTTTCTTTTTCGATTGGCGTGTCAGTTTGAGGAATCTCTTCAAGTGGTTGTTGCATATCATTGTTAGGAAAATTTTCATGTGGAGGCATCTCATCCTCATGGGAATATCTTCAAGTGGAGGCATATCAGGGTCAACAATATTTTCTGCGTACAATGGTGTTCTATATCATTTTTTGATGTAAAAAGGTATTATATTAAAGAATTAATAGAATATATTTTTACAAATAAAAAAGAGGTAGATAAACACGCCACTTGGCCAAAGCCATAAACCAAAAAACACCATTTTTTGATGAAGAAAGACATTATGTAAAAGAATTAACAAAATACAAAAATTAACTATTTAGTAGGTAAAATGTGTTTGTACCTTGAATTTGTGTAGATGTTGATGGCTCACTAGATTTTGATATATGGCTAAAATATTTGAGGATACCCCCCCCCCATTTGAGGATACTCTTGTTAACAGAATATTGGCCTCCCTTCTTTCCATCACCAGTAGGTGCCATTGTAACTATAAAGAAAGTACAAAATCAAAAGATGAACATAATGAAAGTACAAAAACTTCTACAATTTTACAAAAAAAAGAACCTTGAGTAAATGCTAGATCTTACTACTACAAATTGACTACAAGGCCTCATAGTCATAGTCTAACTAGAATAAATAGAGGATTGATAAGCACCATGGTGAAACCTACAACATACCAATTTCCACTCAATCATTATCATGATTTTTGCAGATCAAATCTCTTTATCTCTACTCACTTCCCTCTTTTTTGGTGATAGATAATTTTTTGCATTTGTATTTATTCAACTAAGATACAAAATGAAGATACAAAATCAGAAGATGAATAGAATGAAAGTACAAAAACTTCTATAATTAAAAAATAACCTATATGGCTTAGAAATACACTTAGAGATTCAAATATGTTCAACCTATCAACTATAAAACCTGCAACATACCAATTTCCAGTCGACTATCGACACTCCTCTACAACCTATCGGCTATCAATAGGTCTCTGCAACCTATTGGATAGCAAAACTCTTTAGCAACCTATCAACTAGTGACACTCTTCTACAACCTATCAGCTAGCCACACATCTCTATGACCTATCGATTAGTGACACTCTTATGTAACCTATCAACTATTGATAGGTCTCTACAACCTATCAATTATTGCTCTGCAACCTATCAACTATTAACTATTATTTGTAGCCTATTAGTTATCATTCTACAACCTATCTACTATCGACTATTTTTTACAACCTATTATATTTTGATAGGTCTTTGCAACCTATAGGCTATTTCTTTGCAACCTATTAAATTTCAATAGATCTTTGCAACATATCATCTTTTGATAGGTCTTTGCAACCTATCAACTATTGCTTTACAACCTATCTATTATTGATTGTTCTTTGTAACTTATCAACTATTGCTTTGCAACCTATCAACTATTGGTTGTTCTTTGTAACCTATTGGCTATCACTATGCAACCTATCATCTATCGATTATTCTTTGCAACTTGTCAACTATTTCTCTTCAACCTATCGACTATTGATTATTCTCGACAACCTATCATCTTTTGATAGGTCTCTGTAACCTATCAACTATTTCTCTACAACCTATCGACTATCTCTTTGTAACCTATCAGTTATCTCTCTATAAACTATCGGCTATCTCTCTGCAACCTATCAGCTATTGACCGTTCTCTTAATTCTATCAACAGTTAGGTTATCAAGCATGTCATTTTTGGTTGCTTTAGGTCTTGTCTATCTGTTGCAGGGTTTTCATTGCTATAGGTCATTTTTTCAAGGAGTTTGAATGTTTTACATGAATGAGTATCGTTGTCACATTAAGTATATATATTGGTGGTATAAGAGGTAAATTTGATGGGATAAAATATTTATAATTTGAAGGTGAAAAGGTCCATGATTTAGGCGAGAGTGTTGGTGATTTAAAATAAAAATGGTAAAATTATTATCAAAGCGAGGCAAACCGACATAAAAAAAATTATTTTCTTAAAATTTTGGGTGAATGGGTCGACGTCTAGGGTCCCCATACTTTCCAATTTCAAAATTCAAAAATCCTAATATTCATGAATTAACAATTATTCACCGCTATGAATAACCATGACTTCTTATATGGATATCTTCAAGAGGAGATATACATGTAGTAACTCATTGGATTTGAGCTTGAGGATCCTACTATGGTTTATCTTATTACTAGGTCCGTATATGGACTTAAGTAGGCATGAGAATATTCATTCATTCTTCCTCAATTGTGGGTTTTGATAATGTGAGGCCAAACATGATGTTTAAATCAAACATAAGGATGAGGACCCTTTGGTGATTTTTTTGTATGTTTATGACCTTCTCATCACTGACATATCTCCCACTTTGATCAAGAATATAAAGTCACAAGTTTGTTCCACTTTTGAGATGAAAATTTTGGGACTTCATTACTTTTTGGGCATTCAAACTGATCAAATATATTTTGGCATCATTATTTCATATCCCAAGTATGCTTTGGATCTTCTTTAATTTTTAATAATGGAGGATTGTAATTTTGTTTAGAATCCTTTTTCTTAAGGATTTAAGTGTAGGGATAATTGTATCACTTCTTTGGTGCATGCTATGCTATATCAATCTCTTATGGATGGACTTATCTGTCGTATACACACTAGACCCATATCATTTTTAATGTCATTTATTATTCTATGTCCATGTAGACACCCCAAGAAAGTCACTAGATGATGACTAATATGATTTTCATATATTTGAGGGACTTATCAGATCGGTACTCAATATTATATTAGCTTCCCTATAATTTTAATATGATTTTTAGATGCTGATTGGACTAGTGATTTATATGAGCGATGATCAAACATAGGCTTTATATTTTGTCTAGGATTTAACCTTATTTCCTTATATTTCAGATGTCAATCCACTATATATTAGTCTTCTATGGAAGTTGAATATGTGTTTCCAATTAGGTAGTTAAGCACCTTAGGTGGATGCTCATGATTTTGTAAGAGATTAAAACTCCACAAAGTTTTTTAGTTACTCTTTGGTGTTATAATTAGAGCACCATCCAACTTGTCCCTAACCCATTATCTCATTAGCAAATGGAGCACATAGATATTTGGATGTAGTTTGTGAGATGACTTTAGGTATTTTGAATGTTTGATACAATTTTTATCTTGATCAAAGTAGACAACAAAAATCCTGACCAAGATCATGCTCGAGGTTATTTTTATGTGTATACAAGAGCTACTTTAGGTAGGAGAGTATCCCTTAAAGGAGGATGATAAGTAATGGTATCTCTCTTAGTGTCACCCATTCAACTTAAGATGAGATGTTGTAATATGTGATGATTATGCTTCTATTGAGGCCACAACCAACTTTAGCAACTTGATTTGGTCTAATGGTAAGACTTTGTGTTAAGTACCTGCAATAATACTTAGAATGTAATGCAAAGAATCGCTATTTGTATTGGAGCAGAACCCACAATAATATATATAAAATAATGTATTTGATTGATTGATGTCCTAAAATGAATATGGTGATGTGCATAAATATGAAGGATGGGGTGCGATTGGAAAGATGCACCCCCTAATAAATATAATTATAATATGTTAGGAGGGTCCTAACATGCCACCCTCCTTAAAAGAGCTTTGTCCTCAAAGCTGGAAATTTGGAAATTTCTGCTGGATATCTTGAAGAGTTTCCCACGTCGCGTCTTCTAAAGGTAGACCTTTCCAATGGATTAAAACTTTCGTGATATCGCGAGTACGAAGGTGACGAGAGCGGCGATCCAAGATAGCTTCTGGCTCGACTAGAAGTACTCCATCCTCGGAGAATTCCGGAAGAGTGGTTTGTGTCGTGATATGCGTTCCGACTGCGAGCTTAAGGCAAGATACATGAAATACGGGGTGAATTTTGGAAGAGGGAGGAAGCTCAAGTTTGTAAGCAACGGCCCCAATACGTTGGAGAATTTTATACGGCCCATAAAATTTGGGTGCTAACTTCTGAGAACCTTTTTGTTTAAGAGAGGATTGTCGGTAAGGTTGGAGACGTAAGAAAACCATATCCCCCTCGCGAAAACTACGTTCGCTTCTATGTTGATCGGCTTGCTACTTCATGCGATGCTGGGCGGTGTGTAGGTTCTCTTTTAGGATCCGTAGTATGTCATCTCGAGTAGCAAGTTCTGTTTCCACCGCATGGACTTTTGTAGTCCCTGGAATATAGGAAGTGAGGGATGGTGGTGTTTGACCATATAGTGCTTCATAAGGAGTCATTTTGATGGACGTATGGTATGAAGTGTTATACCACCATTCCGCTAGTGAAAGCCACTTTACCCAATGGAGTGGTTGAGTAGAAACAAAACATCGAAGGTATGTTTCCAAGCATTTATTTACAACTTCTGTTTGGCCATCGGTTTGAGGATGGTAAGCGGAGCTCATACGAAGTTGAGTACCTTGTAACTTGAACAATTCCTTCCAAAAGGTGCTAGTGAAAGTTGGGTCACGGTCACTAATAATTGTGGAGGGCATACCATGTAATTTAAAGATGTTATCGAGGAAGAGGTGGGCTATAGTGCTAGTGGTATAAGGATGAGCCACTGGACAAAAATGGGCATATTTAGATAAACGATCAACGACTACAAAAATGGTTGTTTTTCCGCCTGATTTTGGTAATCCTTCAATAAAGTCCATAGAAATATCTGCCCATGTTTTGGTGGGTATAGGAAGAGGTTGAAGTAATCCTGGAGTAGCGAGGGTCTCCCCCTTTTGTCTTTGGCAAACTTCACATTCTTTTACAAAGTTTTTGATGTAATTTTTCATCCCTACCCAATAGAAGGAGGTAGTGGCTCTTTTATAGGTTTTTAAGAACCCTGAGTGGCCTGCGGTGGGTGAGGTATGTAACTCGTGAAGAAGTTTTTTTCGATAAGTTGAATTGGGAATGAGGACCATCCTCCCTTTGTATCTTAATATATTGTCCTTCCAAGTGTATGGAGGTTTGCTACTAGGATTATGTTGAAGTTGTTGAATTAAGGCGTGGGTAGTAGGATCATTTATCCATTCTTCATGCACCTCATCTACCCATTTAGGAATAAGGGAGGAAAGAGCATGGACTTGAGGCATATCTTCAAATTTTCTAGAAAGTGCATCGGCTGCCATGTTGTCCTTGCCTTTTTTATATGTAATTTCATAATCATAGCCAAGAAGTTTAGTAACCCATTTTTGTTGTTTCGGGGTATTAGTCCTTTGTTCCAAAAAATACTTCAAGCTATGATGGTCGGTGCGTATAACGAAATGTTGGCCAATAAGGTAAGGCCTCCAATGTTGAATAGCATGGACGATTGCCAACATCTCTTTTTCGTACGTAGAGCGAGCTAAATTCTTAGGAGAAAATGCTTTGCTTATAAAAGCTATAGGTCTTTCATCCTGCATGAGTACGGCTCCCATTCCTATTCCTGAAGCATCACTTTCAATGACGAACGGTTTTGAAAAGTTAGGCATGGCTAGAACAGGGGTGGTACACATTGCAGTTTTCAAGGTGATAAAGGCCTCGTCTGCTTTAGGCGACCATTTGAAAGCGTTTTTCTTAAGTAATGCTGTTAGAGGAGCAGCGATTTTCCCATAATTTTGGACAAATTTTCTATAATATCCCGTTAGTCCAAGAAACCCACGTAGAGCTTTTAAGGTTTTTGGAATAGGCCAATTTTTCACCTCCTCGATTTTGGAAGGATCTACCATCACGCCGTTCTTTGAGACAACATGCCCTAAGTATTCAATTTCTTGTTTTCCAAAGGAACACTTTGATCTTTTTGCATAAAGTTGATTTTCCTTCAAGATTTGTAACGCTTGTCTAACATGGTCCAAATGTTCTTCCCATGTTTTGCTATAAATCAAAATGTCATCAAAGAAAACTAATATAAATTTACGAAGGAAAGGGTGAAATACCTTATTCATTAGACTTTGAAAGGTAGAAGGAGCATTGGTAAGGCCAAATGGCATCACCAAGAATTCGTAGTGCCCTTCGTGAGTGCGAAAGGCCGTCTTAGGAATATCCTTTTCATTGACTCGTATTTGGTGGTAGCTTGACCGTAAGTCCAACTTGGAAAAATAAGCTGCCCCATGAAGTTCATCTAATAGCTCGTCTATGACCGGAATAGGAAATTTATCTTTGATAGTCATTTTATTAAGTGCTCGAAAATCGACACATAAACGCCACGAACCATCCTTTTTTCTAACTAAAATAATTGGAGAGGAGTAAGGGCTTCTGCTAGGTCTAATGACTCCTGCCGTAAGAAGCTCTTGTACTAATTTCTCTATCTCAGTATTTTGGAGGTATGGATAACGATAAGGCCTAATATTAGGAGGTTGATGCCCTGGAAATAGTGGAATAGTGTGATCGTGACTTCGTTGTGGAGGTAGTCCTTTTGGTTCATTGAATACCGCCTTATGGTGGTCTAGAATCTTTTGTAACTCTGGTGTCTCGTCTTCTTCGTGACTAGGTTGAATTGAAAATAATTGGGCGACCATTCCTTTGTTTCCTTTTCGGATAATTTTCTCCATTCTATGCGAGCTGACGATTTGGGAAGGTCCTGATTTCAGGCCTTGGATAATATAGGTTTGGTTCTTTGCTGTGAATTTCATCCATAGTTCATCAAATTCCCATTGGACTACGCCCAAGGTTCTTAACCATTGTACGCCTAGTACAATGTCGCACCCCCCTAGGGGTAGAACGTACATGTCGCTTTGCATGGTATAAACCCCCATAGTTAGTTTTATATTTCTGCATTTTCCTTTGCATGCAATTTTTCCGCCGTTTCCAATCATCACTTCGAAGTTATTGCAAGGGTATATAAAACAATTTGCTTGTCTAGCCACCTTTGGATCGATAAAATTGTGCGTGCTACTAGAATCTAGGAGCACGGTAAGGTTTTGTTTCTTAAAATACCCTTTTACTCGCATTGTTTGAGGGGCAGAAAATCCGGCAAGGGCGTTGAAGGAAACCTTTGGTGCATTTTCTTCATCACTTTCAAGTGTGTTGGATAATACCTCTACTTCGAGTTCAGGTTCCTCTTCAGTAGAATTTCCTTCCTCTGTGGCATCTAGAATATATAATTTTCGTGAGGCACATTTATGATTTCTATCAAATTTCTCATCGCAATGGTAGCAAAGACCCTTAGCTTGTCTTTCCTTCATTTCCTCGAAACTCAGACGTTTAATTGGTAGAGCGGGGTTAATTTTGGGGGTTGTGTAGGAGTTTTGGGTTCGTCCATTTTGTATTGGTTTGGGGTTGGTATAAGTGTTTGATTGTTTCCCCCAAGTTGGTTTTGTGAACCGATTCCGTGCCTTGATTTTGTCTTCCGCTAATTTCGCTAGGCCGATGGTCTCTAGCATGTTTGTAGGGTTGTACATTTGTACCTCAATTCGAATTTCTTCTTTTAATCCGCTAACGAAACATTCTTGAAAGAAGGCAGCGTCTAATCCGGATGTTCGATTAGCTAACCTTTCAAATTCTGCTTGGTACTCGCTTAATTGAAGTGGTTTGGCATAATTTAGTGAGGGCCCCTGTAAAGCTTTGAAACTTGCTAGGGCCAAATCGTACTAATAGGTTCTGTGTAAAGGTTGACCACATCGGAGTGCCATTAGTTTTCTCGAACCATTGGTACCATTGGATGGCATCATTTTCCAAATGGAAAGAGGCGATATGCACTTTTTGTATTTCTGGAATTTGATTTAGTGAAAAATATTGCTCTGCTCGGTAGATCCAGTTTGTAGGGTCTCCGCCTTCAAATTTTGGGAAGTCTAATTTGGTCGTCCGTGGTAGAATGGAAGTTTGTGGACCTCCTAACATTGCTCGGTTTGATGACCCGTTGTTGGTTGAGTTTGCTTGTGTTGTTGCCTGTTTTTGACTGATGGCATCAAGTTTAACATCCATTGCAAATATTTTCTCGAAGAGTTCTCTTATGTTACGGGAACTCTCCTCTCTTTCCTGTTTAACTTCTTCAGCGAGCCTTTCGTGTTTTTCGTGGATGGAGTCCAGTGATCGTCGTCCGTCGGCCATTGCAGTGGGTAGATGAGAGAAATAGTGCAATTTGGTATTGTTTATTAACAGTAGCCTTTAGATTTTATTATGAACCGGCACGAATTTTGGAGTGAGTCAGCACAACAGGGCCCGATATGAAGCACGAGGCGGGGTGGAGCGAATGCAAGGCAGCTGGCGGAGGGATTTGTTTTGAGGGCACACACTTTGATGACGAACAAGTGGCATACGAGGGTGGGTTTGCACGAAGTTTCGGAGGACCACGTGCTTCTTAGTAATGTGGGATAAAGGCTTATACGTCTTTCCCAGCGAAATACCCCTCTGGCGGTCGAAAACTTTCTCGACGACGACCGATAATCCAAAACCTTAGATTATTTTTTTAAATCCAGCGAAATACCCCTCTGGCGGTCGAAAACTTTCTCGACGGCGGCTGATAATCCAAAACCTTTAGATTATTTTTTTAAATCTAGCGAAATACCCCTCTAGCAGTCGAAAACTTTCTCGACGGCGGCCGAAAAACCTTAGATTATTTTTTTTTATTTTTTATTTTTTTAATTTTTATCACCGTTTAAAACTCGACGTCGCCGTAATTTAAGCAGCGCATCCAGAATGCTATTTTGTTTGAGGTATTTTAACTTTCGATATTTTTACTGACGCCTGTTCTCCGAAAAACCAGGTACACTGTATTTTATGTACGACTGTGTATGCCACCGGGCATGAGGACAGTGGGGAAGATCGGTTGTCCGAAACCCTGTCGGATGACGCCTGTGCTAAGGAATTCGGAGGGTCTTTTAACTTTCAATATTTTTACTGACGCCTGTTCTCCGAAAAACCAGGTACACTGTATTTTATGTACGACTGTGTATGCCATCGGGCGTGAGGACAGTGGGGAAGATCGGTTGTCCGAAACCCTGTCGGATGACGCCTGTGCTAAGGAATTCGGAGGGTCTTTTAACTTTTGATATTTTTACTGACGCCTGTTCTTCGAAAAACTAGGTACATTGTATTTTATGTACGACTGTGTATGCCACCGGGCGTGAGGACAGTGAGGAAGATCGGTTGTCCGAAACCTTGTCGGATGACGCCTGTGCTAAGGAATTCGGAGGCAGCCCGTGAGATATCACGTTAAGGAAATTCTTTGTTTATTGTATACTTAATAGAACTACTACTTTACCAAAGGGCAGTGGAATAATTAACCAGGCTTAGTGTCTCAGATAAGGGAAAAAAAAAATTTAGATAATGTGCCTAGTTGAAACTGGCTCTGTACCAAATGTTAAGTACCTGCAATAATACTTAGAATGTAATGCAAAGAATCGCTATTTGTATTGGAGCAGAACCCACAATAATATATATAAAATAATGTATTTGATTTGATGTCCTAAAATGAATATGGTGATGTGCATAAATATGAAGGATGGGGTGCGATTGGAAAGATGCACCCCCTAATAAATATAATTATAATATGTTAGGAGGGTCCTAACACTTTGGAACTCTGAATAGGAGGTTCATGGTTTGAATCCAATTGGAGTAGAGTTGTGCACCATACTTTGATAACCAGAGTTTGTTTGGACAAATATATATTGGGTAAAATGACATCCTTTATGAAGGTTGTCTCATATGGCCTATGGTCTCATGGATGTTAAAAATTACTTTATTTTTTACCTCTTTGTTCATATTATCCCTTTGAGCCCTTGTAAATATTGAAAAAGGTAATTTTGTAATATTTAATTATGTTGTTCTTCAATATCAATCTCATAAGCTTGACCTAAAGACAACTTGTACTTTGTTATAAATGCCCCATCCTACCAACCATTTATTAATTGATTGGAGTGTGATTATATTATTTGATAGTGATATTATTTGGTGTCCACGTGCACCAATATATCATGTTATTTTGTCATGATCCACCTTGGCAGGAATCATTTATGATATGGATTATATATTGATGTGATGTTTTAATTCTTAGTATTAATTGTATTATGGATGTTTAATTGCAATTGTTGCTTTGTTTATATTATATGATAATATGGTACTACTAATATTATGCATGTTTGAAGGACCAGGTACTCTCATAGGTGGATAAGGAAGTTTACCATCGAGAATGAGATACTGAAAAGGGAAATGATGGTCACATTGATTGACAACAACTCTAGGGTAGGATTTACCTACATATAGTTGCATCTCATACTTGCATGTTTGAAATTAAACCATTGGAAAGGAAGTTGCTATAAGCAATGGAGTCACTTTAACAAAAGTTGATAACCTAGAAGTTATCGTAAAACCTTCTATGTATATGGTTGACATATGCTTGCTTTGGTTTATCCATACTTGTTTAATATTTATCTCCTTCACATAAGTGTTTGTATGCTTTGTAAGATAAATATTCCTTGTGGTATTAATATGGAAGCAATAATATAATTTGGTTGTTTTTGATATTTTACAATGCTATTGGATTACGTTAAAAATATTGTCATTCTAAAACTATGAAATACTTTTATATTAAGGGTGATAAGGAAGATATTGAATGATTATATTATTTTGTTTAAAAGAAAATACTTATTTTTAAATTTAAAAGATGTGTGTGAGGAGGTTTATAATATTTATTAAGAGAATATTACGGTGGAGAAGTTAAAAATTAGTTTGGGGAAGTTTCCTTTTCTTGTTCTTGAAACCAAGAAAGGAGAACCTAAAACAAAGGAGAGTAGAGAGGGCTCTAAAAGAGGCAGCGAGCATGGAGGCAAATAATTTTTTGGAGACACCATAGTTAGATTTTAGAAATAGAGGACGCCTTTACTATTTTCTTTTTCTTATTAGCTAGAATAAAGAGGTATGCCTAAAATATTTTTGATGGTTGGTGATTTAAATTCATTGCTTTGACATGAGTGGAGCATTTATGGTTTTATCTTCACACAGGATGTGTTTGGTATTTTTTAGAAGGAGAAAACCATTTATATTTTGGATAATCATTTTTAATATTTTCTTCGAACCAAAAACTCAGTCGTATTACATCGCGCCCTTTGAAAAACAAAACCAATAGTGTTGACATATTTATCTTTTGATACTTGGCTTTTGTTTTTAAGCTTGAAATTATTTAGTTTTGAAGTGCTCATTGTTTTCTATTGGACGTCTAGCCTATTGAGATGGTGTTTTATGTCTTTTCTCCTTGGTTTTAGACTATGCTTATTGATTGCTTCCTTTTTGAATGTTTGAAATCCATGTAAACCAGGTTGTAAATTCTAGAACTGTTAGTTTAAGGCCCTATTAAAAACCAAGTTTATTATCATGGTGAATTATTATTTTGAATTAAGGTATTGTAATGCTTTATTTTCTTTTTTTTTAAGGCTTAGAATGTTCACCCTATGTAAAACTGAAGCTTACAACTCTTTATTTTTAGAACCAAACTGAAACAAGAGTTTAAATCTTTTTCTAGGTTTAAATATAGTTTAAATAGAAGTCATGTTCTATTTTGAATCTGTTATACTTTAAAAAAACGTTCAAATATTAAGTTTTATTGTGTGGTTGAATGTTTAGGTTTTGGTCAAATATGAGTAGGGTTCTTATATTTAGTTAATGATTGAGCATTTTAAAAATCTTATTCTTTTAAAGCAAACAATAGTGAATGTTTGACTTTGGAATTTTTATATTATTGGTCCCTTGGAAAGTAGTAAAGGTTAAAAATGTAAAGATATGTATAAATTGCTTTATAATAAAGGAAAATGGAATGAAAAGGGTTTCCTTGATTTATTTATATTGTTGTATTTTTCTATAAAGGAATAGATAATAGAGTTCCTTAGTTTATGTTAATAAATTTAATAGAAATAAAATATATTTTATTGGAAAATGATAATTAAAGTGTTTTAAAATAAGTTTTTGAAAACTTAAACTTTCTTTCCTTATAAAAGACTAAGACTATTGTGTTTTTTAACAGCAAGATATAAAAGAAATGTAAATAAGAATTTGTCTTTTAAAAAAAAAAGATATTAAGTTGGAAGTTATTAAGTTTTGTTGTCCTTTAAATTACAATATATTGACTTGTTGACCAACGTGTCACCAAGTTTCTTTTAGGTAGTTTGTTTGCACAACTTTATTGTAAAAAATGAAAAGAACTTATTTAATTTGTATTAAGGAAAGAAACTGTAATTGAAAAAGAGAATACTTTTGACTATATGTGTGTGCGCGCGCGCCAAATAAAGAATATATATATATATATATGTGTATATTTATGTATAATCTCTACCTTAAGATTGTATTGTTTGGATTATAAAAGAAAAATCAAATTTTTATTGTGTCTGGTAGATTCAAAATAATTGATGAATTTTCTAAATTTTTTAATGGATGAAGAGGTCAATAGTGAAGAAATATTATGGGATATTTCTTACCTACATTGTTTTTATTTAAACAATTGAATTTTTAAATGGATGTGGAATCCATTTGTTACGAGGAAATTACGGGGTTTCCTTGTATATTCTTTTGAAAATAAAATGATTTATTTTTAAAAGTGTATATGGTTTATATTGATGCATTTTAAATCAAGCATATAAGTATGCATTTAGCATCATAAGGAGCTATCCTAATCCCTTACTACATCTATCTTTCAATGGAGCTCAAGATTTTTAGCAAGCAAAGATTTGGATAGAAGAATTATATCTTGTGTTCTATCAAAGTTTATATTATTTGTGATTATGTTGTAATTGTAATTGCAAGGAAGGATATGTAATATAGAGAAAGCTAGTGTGGAGTGTGTAGGAGAGTGCAAAGTGTCACAGAGTAAAGTGTGTGAGTATGTAGAGTCAAGAGTCATGTATACAAATGGCAAGATGTGAAACAAAGGGACAATATAGATTTGTCTTATGTGTGGAATAGTAAAAGATGCATCTCTTGGATATGTGAGGAGAAAAAGAGACAAAGAGTCCAAGAGTCACCTTTATATGGTTATATTATGTAGAAAAAGCTCCATAAAATGATCATCAAAGAAACAAGTGTATTTTGAATGAGCAATATTATTGTAAGTTTTTTCATGTTATTTCATGAATGATATTGGCCATCTATTTTATATTATTGTTATTATTATTTTCATGAGTGTTATATTCATTGATATTGGCCTTTGATAATTTAATGTTAAAATATCAAATTTATATTTTATCCTAAATATTGAGACTTGTGATAATCTGGCTTAAAACTCAATAGTTTGGTTGTCATCTCTAGATCTTGGGCCTCTTATTTTGGAATGACAACCTCTAAGATTTGAACTATTATAGCTATATATTATTCCCTTATATTTTGTTGTAGGGTGCATTATTCCTTGTTCACCTATGACCCCTCTACCATATGCTAGTTTTTTGACACTTGAGTAGCCCCAATCATGGTATCTCTTAGTTGAAGAATACTTGAGAAAATGTGATTTTAAGGTATGTCAATTATTTTTCATTTATTCATTTTCTTCCTAGGAGTGTTTTCATCCCAAATTTGGAATAAATCCTTGTTAAATTTTCCTTTCATTAGCTTCCTAGATCCTACTTTCTCCATCTCATGTTTTATTCTTATATAGGCAATATTATTTTCTATACTCCATTGTATTTTTCCCTTATAAGTAAAGTTATGGTTTGGTGACTAATATGGTTATCTAGGTCATAATAATCATATCTCTCCTTGCCCTAGTCCCTCAACATATCCTAATAGAAATAAAATAATAGGAAGGGGTTATCTAATAGTGCCTTATAGAGGTCCTCCTATGTTTGGTCTACATTCAATCTCTTTAAATTGGTGTGAGTCTTGAGGACATAAATGGTGGAAATGTCTCATCCAAGTAATGTCCTAATGAACACTATGTTGGCATCATAGGACCATATGTCATGCATCATGGAGAGACCATACCTCTTGAGTTGTTTATTTATCTCCTCTTTACATCCCTAACTTAGTAGAGTTATAGTAAGATAACTACTCTGATGGTTAAAAATGCAAGACATCATTTTTTCTTTAATATATCTTTTATCGACCAATTCTAGTTGTTGTATGACTTCTAGCATAAAAATGGTATTATAGATGAATGCTCATAGTTTAATTATTTATAGGAGTATCCATATACTATTATAAATGAGTACTTTCCTAGGTAAAAGTCATCAATTTCTCTTCCTCTTGTCTTTACAAGTACTCTAGCTTTTGATGACAATCTTGGAAGCCCATCTCATATTCTCATCATAATTGGTATGAATTTTTCTATGTTGAAATCACAAAAAAAATCTTAGGAGTCTACAAGGTACCACATGCATTCAAAAATTGGTAATGGATTTCCATATGCCCATGCGTGTTTTTGATTGAATTTTGGGAACACAAATTTTCTCTAATTCAAAATAATCCATGCCAAATATGAGGTAAAAGTGAAAACTGTAGTCTTCAAACCACACAAATTAATTATTTATGGTCTTCGAAATGTACATGGTATAATAAAGCAATTTTAGGTACTAGACTATACCTTGAACTACATTCAAAATATCCAATTGCTACTTTTTACATGTGTATGATCCTATGTGTATTATAAACAACATGGCTAAGAGAAATCGTTGTACTTCATGTTTGTACATATTTATTTTGTGGGATAGTTTTCATCCGCTTATATATGTCAAGTTCTATAATTAGATTTCCAAGAAATATTCCCATTCCTATCAACTCTTATTATCATCAAACTAGGCATGTGCATTTTATGAGCAAGGAATATGATTGTTTTTCTCCTCAATATATAGTTTCCTCCTAAATTAAATTAATGTCAATAATAGAAGGTGCATCCTACTACTTAAGAATAATAGCTTGTTTTTGTTTTATGTACCTCATAGTATAAGCATGAACTGATTAAGACATTCCCAGTTACTTGGTAGCAAAAACTAGCCTAGCAATGAAGTTTATTACCTTAATGATATCAATGTGTTAATTGCATTTATTTTGTCACATTTTATGCTTTAGCTCAAGATATGTTAGGCTCATATTTTAGATCACCATTTTCAACTAGGTCATAGAAGGTTTGGAAGGTCTAATTTATGTCCTTTCTCTTTGTAATTTGGGTGGACAAGGAGTCAAATTAGCATATTGCTTCCCATACTTGTAGGAAGAGGAAGTTATGGATGGATTGAGATGGTTGGAAATTCTTATATTGGGTCCTCTTCTACAAATTTCTATAGGGTAATTCATATTTTTCCATGGACTCTATCTCAATGAGCTCTATGGTCGATTTAATACCTAAAGGGTTCATGATGAAGGAATTTTGTATCAGGTTTACTAGATATCTAGTTTTTTTCTAAGTTTTAGAATTTCTGATTCATTGACTAGGCATTAAATAAAAGTATTAATTGACAATTCATTGGCCTTCACACTTTACTTTTCTTCTCCATTTTATTTTATTCAATTTGTTGATGGATTGATAGTTTGGTCAATGAGTAAGTAGCCTTTTAACTTGGAAAACTTTATTTGTTTTTTAATAGCCCCTTGTATTACTTGCTACCATAAGAGGTTAATGCCTTAGGCATTATGATAATGAATTATAGTTTATTCACTTAACCTTATTTTAAAAACCTATTAAACAAAAAAAGAGCTTGTTATATACTTGTATGTTGGTGCCATTATTGAGGGGTCAACAACTAGATATTTTTGAACTTGAATTCCTTGAGTGCTTTGATAATCAAACTTTGTTTATGGGTTTTAAATAATCATTATTATGTTGTTACCTTTTATATTCATCGAGGGTTTTGAGAACCTCCTTGGGGTTTACCTTTCGATTGGACTCATAACACCATGAGAGTAATTATGAGACTATGGTAAACAAGTTGTGGAAAATAGGAAGGCCATTGTTCTAGCCTCCCATTAGGTCTTGACTTGATGGTTTTATTACCTTAGCTATAACACCATTAGGTTTTTTCTTTATGTACAAATGGTCACTCCACGTACACATCTAATAAAGGTTTCTACTCCTTGAATCTAGTGTATTTGGTGTGATAAGGTCCTCTTCGGTATTTTTATTTGAAATTATAGGTTGTAGGGATTGAAAGAGGTTATTTTATTTTTTTTCTAGGTGAAAAGTATGGTTTCAACTAGGGGTATTTATAGTCTCCTCATAACCAACCTTACATGTTCAAAATCAATTTGTAGAGTGTATCCCTGGTTGACGAATTGACATCTTTATAGAACAACACTAGCATGATGACATTATATTTCCTACACTTGGATATTTAGGTTGATGGATTATATGCTTTTATACTTACATGTCAATGTCAGCTCATCCCCAAAGTGCTTTCTTCATTTCTAACAAATTGATCCTCCATTAGGTTGATGTTAGGATGACATGTCTTGTTTATTTGATTGAATTGTTGAGTTGATGAAATAGAGGGTTTTATGATTATATCATTGTGACATCACACTTTTTTACTATCTTTACTTCCCCTATTAATGAATAAGGTAGTTTGATTCAACATTAGTATAAAATCATTATCTTTCCCCTATTAACATTGACACCTAAGTCACTGCTTATGTCAATATGACAATATTTTTTGGATTTGGCTCCTATGTTGGTGGATGGTGTCAGTTTATTAGATCATGCGATCTCTAAGGATTTTCATCCTTATTAAAAGATTTGGAATTTGCATTATGGTGATTTCATCATTTCAATGATGATTCATAGGAAAATTAACATATTAGAAGCTACAAAACATGGAAACATTGCATGTGTGCATCAACTAACAAACTTCCTTTTCTAGTGAATCAAGAGCTTTTCTAGGAAAAAAAATATTTATCCCTTAGTAAAAATTTTATCATATTATTAGCTTCTTTTATTATCATTATTAATCAATCTAGTATTCATCAAAAAGAGATTCCAGGGAGAGGGAACATGAGTGTCCTTTTTAAGTTTCTTACTTGGGTACAAGGGAATATTTTTAAGAAAGGAAAATAATGGAATAAAGGGAAAATAATACAAGAAGGAAAAACATTCACTATGTACATATTTATAAAAAAATTATCGTTGAGTGCTCAAATAGGGCATACATGGTAGACACTCATTGAGATGGGCAATAACTTTCTACCTTTTATGACCAACATGTAAGCATTAGGGTATTGGACCCTATCAATATGACATAATTCACTCTAGAGGGAGTCAAGTTTTTGTTTCTTTCTAGTTTTTTCCCTATCTTAATTCCATTTCATTACTAGATCATGTTCTTTGAACTTCATATCTATAGATTGCTTGTCAAACCACTTTTAATGATCTTCTAGTTTTATAAAATATTTTGCAATGCTTCATTCTTATCTTCCTCTAGTTACAATAAGGCATTCAAATGAGCTTTCATAGGAAGGACATAATATCTTCCAACTCCATTTTTGAGACATTTGGAGTGAAAGGAGTTCTAAACTAAATGGTAGCATCACCTTTCTAAACACTAACTAATACTATGAGGTCCTAATAGAAACTTCTAGGGTAACCCTATCTACCCATAGTGTCTTCTTTATCTTAGTATGTTACTACCTCTTACATTCGATTCTTTTCCATTTTTGGATCCTAATGATGTTCTTGTTAATAGATTTTGACAAAAAAATTCCCTATGGATAGTAATTTAATGAAGTCTCTAGGATGAATCAATATTCTAGTGTAAATTGTAGCAAGTTAGCCACTATAAAAACTACAAAATATTATGTAATTATTGTTAAATACATCCCAAAATTGGTGATTGTATACTCTAATAGAGGAAGAAGAGACCACTAATTGGAATATTTTATGGAATTAGGCCATTCTTGTCCACTTGGGGGGTCGACTGCAGTGACTGTATCCCAAAAGTGACTATCAATACCTTGTACTAATTAAATTGGATCATCATCAAATTTTAAAACTCAAAAAAACAATTACCCTTAGTTGAGTTATCCCCTTTTATGTAAGTTTAGTTAGTTGAACTAGTGAGTTAGATAGGGTTGTTATAGTTGGTTAGTAAACTTAACTAGAATGGCCTCAACCTAACTAGTGAAATAGTCTATAGTAGTCCATGGCCAATCATGTCTAGTTCTAAACAATGAGTTTATCTTTCTAAAGAAATATAGGCCCAATTGTTGAAATGGTTTTATCACAACTATAGGTTTTAGTGACATAATCCTTTCCTTGGATGACCTGTGAATATGAATCATGTCTTATATTCTTTAACCTATTAAAAGAAGATGATGAAGATAGTGTGCCAATAACTGAATAATAACCATATTTATCATGATATTATTTTAACAAGTTTTTAACTATTCCTTCCTTAATGTACCTTAGAAGCATCCCATCAAATCCCTTTCAAAATAATATTCTATCAAGCTAGTTGTAGTGTATGGCCTTTTAAATAATTTAATTTTGAAAGAAAAATCTTTGTATTTGCCATGGTATTTTTAGAAAGTTTCTTTTGCAAATTTGCTTGGCTAAAAAAAATATCTTAAGTAGAAGGCCTTTGAACTCCCTAATTCAATATTTTAAATCTTTGTTTCTTCAAAAATAATTCTTCAACAATTCTTTCCAGTTCTCATTTGAGTAATGATTTCCTTTTTCAATATTTCTTACTCTAATAATTTTCTTCAATTAAATTTGCAACCCCTTTTAATAATTCTTCCCTCTTTAATAATCCAGATTTTCTCTTCTCAATTTATTTTCCTTCAATATTTTTATCTCATTTCAATTCTTTTCTTCTCAAAATCTCACTTTAAATTTCTTTTCAACTATTTATTTATCTTCTAAAAATTATTTTATTTCATTAATTAAAGTATTATCCTTTAAAAATTATTTTCTTCACGTTATCAATTATCTACTTGTAGATTTATCTATAAGTCTTAATGCTAAGAAGATATTTTGGTTAGATTTGGTGTTTGTTGGTCACATAACACACTAGGACCAATTATCCTTTTGCATGGAGATATTATCAACATATATATTGGAATCATGTCATTAACAATTCCATAAATTAAAAATGCCAAATTTTATATCATTCCACAAATAGGATTGAAGAACATAAGCTTATACTGAGAGGGGGGTGAACAGTATAAGACCACTTTTTACTTTTCTTTCCCAAACAATAATATCCAATATTATCAATGGTAATATCAACAATAGTAACTAAAGCAATGCATAAATCATCACACACAATAAAGACACCAATTTAACGTGGTTCACCCAATGTGGGCTACTCCACAAAGAAAATATTTCACTAAATTTTTCTCAATAAATCTCTTAGGAATCCTTTCCCTATTACAATGTTTATGGACCTTTGTCCAAAGGAGACACCAATCCCCTAATCAAGTTCATAGATACCTATCCATAGGAGATACCAATCCCCTCAACTGGTTTGTGGATCTCTATCCATAGGAGAACTCCTTCTCCTCTACTTTGGTTGGTGATACTCTAGAAGACTAATGTCTCCACTACACTGGCTTGTGGATATCTCTCCAATGAAGACCTTTATCCTATCTACCCTGACTAATGGATCTCTATCCACTGGAGACTACTATTCTTTACTCTGTCACCTCCAAAGCTTACTCTCAACTCAGTCTCAAATCTACACTAAATACAGTCCTTTGGTCTAGCATAAATATTTTCAATATTTATCTCAAATTTACACTAAATACAATCCTTCGGTCTATCACAAATTTGATCAATATCTATCTTAAATCTACACTAAACATAGTCCTTCGGTTTAGCACAAATCTACTCAATATTTATCTCAAATATACACTAAACACAGTCCTTCGGTCTAGCACAAATATGCTCAATCTCTATCTCTACTATGGAACAAATCTATCCTAAAATATGTACCATACTCTATCATCAAATCTGTCCTTAAGCCTTTACACAAAGCTTGATCCAATAACAAATCAACTCTTCTAGATCTGCCCCAAACCTTAACTCAAGGTTTGAACAAATCAATCAATCAACTCTGCTCACAAGTCTTCTCAAATACTTACCTCAAATATGTCCAACAAGTCCTCTCAAGAACTTATCCAATCTGCTCTCAAGTCTTCTCTAAGACTTACCTTAAATCTGTCCAACAAGTCCTCACTAGAACTTGCCTAATCTGCTCAACAAGTCTTCACCAAGACTTACCTCAAATCTACTCAACAAGTTCTCACTAGAACTTGTCCAATAATATTGTAATCTTCTACAAAAACTCACACAAATATATCCTTAAGCTTTCACAAAAGCTTCCTCAACTATGTCCTTAAGTCCCCTCTAGGACTTACTCAAATATGCTCACAAGATTTCACAAAATCTTATTCAAATCAATTGCAAACTTGCATATAAAACTCAACACAATATCTCACAGAAAACCTCTTCTAATCACACAAACAAGTTTCACACAAAATCTTGTTTGACTCACTTACAAAAATACTCAATCACTTTCAAACTCTCTTGCTTAACCACAGAAACATATGAAGAATGGTTAGAGACTCAATATGTTTCACACTCAATCACTTTCAATCTCTTTCTCAAATTAGTAAGGAATAATTTGTTTCACAGAAATTGAACTATCACTTCAACACTTCCAATCAACTAAGCTCAATCAACTCCACTCAACCAATCACTCAATGAAAGCTTAGTCAACAATGCTTATCAAACAAACCTCACATAACAATGATACTCATGATATTTTACACCGTAGTTCAATATAGTTCACAAATTCACATAACAATGATACTCATGATCTTTCACAAACCCTAATTATGCACATGAAGGCTCACTCAACATTTCCAACAATGCTTATCAAACAAGATTTCTAGCATCAACTTTCATTCCAAAAAACCTTCATTAATCAACATTGGATATCTCAAAACCAAACTCAACAATGTTTATCAAAGAGTCTTTTTCACTCCAACTTATCATTCACAATATCCAAAAATCACTCACAAAGAAGATGTGCCCATACCTTTTGTTTGATGTAGAATTGACCTCAAAACCTGTCTCAATCACAATCACCCTCTTTGCCAATCTCAAAGGTTAGATAGCAAAAACATCTCAAAACTTCGCTCAAATATTTCTCTCAAAAATTATTCCACCATACAAAAATAACATACACCTAATAATCCCCAAACTTAATAGAATATCATTCAATATATAAAAATTAATTTTCCGAACTCCAAACTATACTTTATAAACTCCTTCCCATTTTTTTCAAAAGAATTTTTCATTCTACTTCCATATCAAAACAAATACCTTACATACCCTTGTCACTCCAAGCTTTAAAGAAAATGTAACCCCTTTATAATCTTCATAAGCCAAGATTCCACATAAAATATTAAATTACTTTGTTGACCCTTATACCTCCGAACTTTTCAAAAGATAGTATTTAACACATCCCCTTTAACATAACTTTTATTACCAAAACAGATATTTATAATTATAAATAGATTCATTATACCTTATTACTCCACCTTAACAAAGTATACCCCTATTAAATTTCCACAACAATATAACATCTTATATCTCCCAAAATCTAAAACAAGGCACGCTTTGATTTCTCAAAAAGAGACCTTATAACTCCCGTGAACAACAAATATAAATAATTGAAGCATACATTTTGCCATAGTTCTCTAAAATTCCTGCAGTGATTCGAAACCCAGATCTCAATAGTGTGTGGCGCTTTCGCTCAAGTTAGCAACCAACTCCACTGCCTTGGCAGATAAGATAAATAGGACGAATAATAATTTTATTTCTTCTCTCTTTATCCTCTCCAAAACGTACGCAACTTCTATTCGCTGCCGTGTTATCGAAAAATCAAATCACACGCATATCTTTTTTAGGAATGGCTGTCGCGTTATATAATGATCCCTTAACCTCTTCCTTTTATTTTCAGAATTTTAATGCCCCTTTTATATATGATATAGCTTTTTAAAATAAAAGCATCGACCCTTCATAAAATTGTTTTCAAAAGCCTGGAGAGGTAAGAAAAACAATGGCCCACTTTATTAATTTAAAATATTTAAATATTTAATTTTAAATTATTTAAATATAAATAATTTAAATATTAAATAATTTAAAACTTTAAATCAATTAACCCTTTGGCACTTCACACAATTTTGAATATTCAAATATTTAAATTAAAATTTTAAACCTTAGAGCTTATGGGCTTAGGTTAAATTTTAATTAAATATTTAAATCACTAAACCTTAGGCTATTTTGGGCAAACACTTTTTTTATTTTTTATCTTTGACTATTATTTTGCTCACACAACCATGGAGGGTGCCTTTCTTTTTCTTGCTCAAACATGAAGAGTGTCTTTCTTTTTCTTGCTCACTTAGCCATGAAGATTTTAGCTTTCCTTTGACATCAATGACAACAAAACTTGCTCATATTTCCAACAAGGATTGATATCACAAATAGGTATAGGTTCAAATCTACTAAGTGATAAGCTTGATGGATGCCATGGATTATGAGTTAGCATTATTCCTATGTCATTATCTATGAGGACTTGAGTAACACTTTATTTTTATAGATTATTTATCCCTTGATAAGAAGAAATGGTCCCCATTACTTCAAGTTCCAACTAAGTGTT
This sequence comes from Wollemia nobilis, assembly GCA_028583015.1. Taxonomy (NCBI): domain Eukaryota; kingdom Viridiplantae; phylum Streptophyta; class Pinopsida; order Araucariales; family Araucariaceae; genus Wollemia; species Wollemia nobilis. The sequence goes on from JAQPPZ010017121.1 coordinate 5,043,817, forward strand.
GGTTGTGGAGCCTGATTCTAATTTGGAGGCCCTGTTTTAGCCGTGTTTGGACCCACTCTACGAAAGGATATGGGCGTTATGTAGTTGTGTGTCAAATTGCATGTCAATCCGAGTTTTTTTGTGAATTACTATTTTCAGAAATTTTTTGATGAAAAATAATTTTTTGAAAATAGTAATTACTAAAAACAGAAAATTTTTGATGAAAAAATAATTTGCCGAAAATAGTAATTACTAAAAACGGAATTTTTTTATGAAAAATAATTTTCCAAAAATAGTAATTACTAAAAATGGCAAATTTTGATAGAAAAGATAATTTGCCAAAAATAGTAAATTTTTTATTTTTATTTTGGGGCCTTAATGATTTGCTCTAAAATTGTAACCCTCATTTTATAAGAGGATGTTGTACGACATCGGATATGTGAGAAGGAAGAGAGACTGTAATTGTGAGATCGAAGAGGAAGTACAATGGATTTGTTGTAGGTTGTATCCCTTCGAGATTTGTTGGATGGAATAATAAATCCTAGTTATTTTCTCCGTGTGTCTCTTGTGTGCTTTATTTTCTGCGTTAATAATTTCACATGTTTTTTATTGCTCGTGATTTTATATTCCTAACAACTGGTATCAGAGCGAGGTTGACTTGATAGGAAGGTTTCTTGATTCGAGTGGGAGCAATGGCAGAAGAAGGCAGGTTCAGGGTTGAGAAGTTTAACGACCAAAATTTCTAGCTATGGAAGATGCAAATGGAGGATTATCTATATCAGAAGGATCTTTACCTACCATTAGGTGGAAAAGCAAAGAAGTCGATGAAGACATCAGATGAAGAATGGGAAGTTCTAGATAGAAAGGCACTAGGAACAATACGATTGTGCCTGGCATCATCGGTGGCCTTCAATATTTCAAAGGAAAAGACAACGGAGGATTTAATGAATGCGTTGGCCAAACTGTATGAAAAACCCTCAACTTCAAATAAGGTATTTCTTATGAAGCATTTATTTAATATGCAGATGTCAGAAGGTGGGTCTGTTACTGATCATTTGAATGAGTTTAACACGGTTACAAATCAGTTAACCTCTGTAGGCATAAATTTTGATGATGAGGTTAGGGCTCTTTTGATCTTGTGCTCATTGCCAGAAAGCTGGAATGGCTTGGTCATGGTTGTGAGTAATTCTATCTCTGGTTCAAATACTTTAAAGTTTGATGATGTTATTGGTGTTATCCTAAGCGAGGAAATGTGAAGGAAAAGCACAGGTGAGACATCAGGTAATGCTTTGAGTGTGGAAAATAGGGGGAGATAGAAGGAGAGAGGAAAGAACCTAGGGAAACATGGAAAATCAAAGAAGGGTAGATCCAAATCCAAAGGAAAGCAGTTGGAATGTTGGCACTATGGGAAGAAAGGACACCTGAAAAGAGATTGTTGGTCTCGAAAAGAAAAACAGGGAGATGAAAAATAGGATAATCAGGAAGCAAACATTGTAGGTGATATATTGCAAGATGCTTTAATCCTTTCACTAGATAATTTTAATGATTATTGGGTGCTAGACTCAGGGGCTTCATATCATGCCACACCCCATAGGAAATATTTTCTAGATTATGTTCAAGGTGATTTTGGATAGGTTTATTTGGGGGATGATCGACCATGTAAAATCATTGGAAAGGGTAAGATACAGATAAAATTACTGAATGGAAACCAATGGTTGCTGAAAGAGGTAAGGCATATTCTTGATTTGAGAAGGAATCTAATTTCCATAAGGTAGTTGGATAGTGAAGGATGTACAGTTACATTCTTAGTAGATTCATGGAAGGTTGCTAAAGGATCACTGATATTAGCAAAAGGAAAGAAGTTAGGTACGTTGTATGTATGTACTGGTAATATTGATCTTTCTATTACTTTAGCCTCTACAGGAGTGGATACAACTTTGTGGCATCATAGGCTTGGGCACATGAGTGAGAAGGGGATGCAGATTCTCCACTCAAGGAAATTGTTGCCAGGATTGAAGTAGATTGATATGGATTTTTGTGAGCATTATGTTTATGGCAAATAGAAAAGAGTCAGATTTCTCAGAGTTGGGAAGGAAAAGAAGAGTGAAAAGCTAGAGCTTGTGCATACAGATGTGTGGGGACCAACTCAGGTATCATCTCTTGGTGGCTCTAATTATTATGTTACTTTTATTGATGATGCAACTAGAAAAACTTGGGTTTACTATATTTGAAAGAAATCGGATGTCTTTGATACTTTTAAGAAATGGAAAGCTTTGGTTGAGAATGAGATAGGAAATAAGTTGAAGTGTCTTAGATCAGATAATGGAGGTGAGTACTACAATAAGGAGTTTGATAGTTACTATTCATACCATGGGATTCATAGAGTGAAGACAGTTCCAAGAACACCACAGGAAAATGGTGTGTCAGAAAGGATGAACAAGACAATCATGGAACATGCTAGGTGTATGAGATTACATGCGGGATTGCCCTTATAGTTTTGGGTAGATGTTATGGATACTATTATTTATTTAATAAATAGAGGGCCTTCAAGTTCACTAGATGGTGGTATTCCAGAAGAGGCATGGACAGGTAAAACTATTAATTTTTCATTTCTAAAGACTTTCGGTTGTGAAGCTTTCATGCATATTGATAAAGAAAATAGAACAAAACTTGAGGTAAAATCCAAGAAGTGCACTTTCATTGGATATGGAGTTAATAATTTTGGTTATCGCTTTTGGGATTATGCAAATCACAAAATCATTAGGAGTAGAGATGTGATATTCAATGAGAAGGTCATGTATAAGGATCAGTTGCAGGGAAAGAAATAGGAAAAAGCAAACACAGAATACACAGTGCTTGATGAAATTGAAACTCCAAAGGTGCTAGAAGAACAACAACAACAAGCACCTCAAACTCCTAAAAATATTGTTAGAAGATCTACCAGGATAAGTAGACCCCCTGAACGTTACTCTCCTTCATTATATTATGTACTGTTATCTGACTCTGGTGAACCAGAAACATATGAAGAAGTGATGCAGATAGAAACCAGGAAGAAGTGGGAGCAAGGCATGAAAGAGGAGATGGACTCCTTGGTACATAACTAGACTTGGGATTTGGTTCGGTTGCTTGCAGGAAAAAGAGCATTGCAGAATAAATGGGTTTATAGGGTGAAAGAAGAATATGGAGGTAAAAAGAGGTATAAGGCCAGACTTGTTGTAAAGGGGTTTGCATAGAAGAAAGGTATTGATTATGATGAAATTTTTTTACCTATTGTTAAAATGACTTCAATAAGAATTGTTTTAAGTCTAGTGGTTGTAGAGGATTTGCATCTTGAATAGTTAGATGTAAAAACAACTTTTCTCCATGGGGATTTGGAGGAAGAGATTTATATGCAACAGCCATAGGGGTATGAGGTCAAAGGGAAGGAGGAATTAGTGTGCAGGTTGAAAAAGAGCTTGTATGGCCTGAAGCAAGCTCCAAGGTAGTGGTATATGAAATTTGATAGGTTTATGTTAGAACAGGGGTATAGTAGATGTTATTCTGACCATTATGTTTATTTTAAGAGATTGGATAATGGTAATTATATTATCCTATTATTGTATGTAGATGACATGCTTGTTGTAGGGTCTAACATGCAGGATATAGATGTGCTCAAAATAAAATTGGTAGATTCATTTGCAATGAAGGATTTGGGTGTTGCAAAGCAAATCCTTGGTATGAGAATAACAAGAGACAAGAAAAATTATAAATTAACTTTATCTCAAGGGGAGTACATTGAGAAGGTGTTGGAGAGATTTTGGATGTAGGATGCAAAACCTATTAGTACACCTTTGGCCAATCATTTCAAACTGACCAAAGAGATGTGTCCCAAGACACAGGAGGAGATTGACTATATGTCCAAGGTTCCTTATTCATCAGTAGTTGGTAGTTTGATGTATGTGATGGTGTGCACAAGGCCAGATATTGCACATGTAGTGGGAGTTGTGAGCAGGTTTATGAACAATCCAAGAAAATAACATTGGGAGGCAGTGAAGTGGATTCTCAGGTATTTGAGAGGTACTATCACTCAGGTATTATGCTTTGGAGGTTCTAACACTATTTTATAGGGATATGTTGATTCAGACATGGTAGGTGATATAGATAGTAGGAGGAGTACCACAGGGTATGTTTTTACTATAGGTGGAACTATAGTAAGTTGGATTTCAAAATTACAGAAGGTTGTTGCACTTTCAACAATGGAAGTAGAGTATGTTGTTATTATAGAGGCTAGTAAGGAGATGATTTGGTTACAAAGGTTTATGGAGGAGTTGGGAAAGAAGTAGGAGAATAGCATATTATATAGTGATAGTTAGAGTGCCATTCATCTTGCAAAGAATTCAGCCTTCCATTCCAAGACTAAACATATACAGACCAAGTACCATTTCATACGCTCAGTGTTGGAAGATGGACAGTTAAAACTGGAGAAGATACACACTAGCCAGAATCCTACAGATATGTTCACAAAGGTAGTAACCAGGGAGAAACTGAGTTCTTGCTCAGTTTCAGTTGATCTTCAAACATGATAGTAAAAGGTGAGAAAATTTCCAGGTCCAAAGTTGAAGCATAGTCCAGCAGGTGCAGTAGCGGTGGAGTTACTGTGATCAGTCTCCAAGTGGGAGATTGTTGGTTGTGGAGCCTGATTCTAATTTGGAGGCCCTGTTTTAGCCGTGTTTGGACCCACTCTATGAAAGGATATGGGCGTTATGTAATTGTGTGTCAAATTGCATGTCAATCCGAGTTTTTTTGTGAATTACTATTTTTGAAAATTTTTTGACGAAAAATAATTTTTCGAAAATAGTAATTACTAAAAACGAAAATTTTTGATGAAAAAATAATTTTCCGAAAATAGTAATTACTAAAAACGGATTTTTTGATGAAAAATAATTTTTCGAAAATAGTAATTACTAAAAATGGCAAATTTTGATAGAAAAGATAATTTGCCAAAAATAGTAATTTTTATTTATTTATTTTGGGGCCTTAATGATTTGCTCTAAAATTGTAACCCTCGTTTTATAAGAGGATGTTGTACGACATCGGATATGTGAGAAGGAAGAGAGACTGTAATTGTGAGATCGAAGAGGAAGTACAACGGATTTGTTGTAGGTTGTATCCCTTCGAGATTTGTTGGATGGAATAATAAATCCTGGTTATTTTCTTCGTGTGTCTCTTGTGTGCTTTATTTTTTGCGTTAATAATTCCACGTTTTTTATTGCTCATGATTTTATATTCCTAACACCAAGGAAACAAATACTTGGTTTAATCAAGTGTATACCATACAAATGTATTACAAACTGATTAATATTAGTAACCAATACGCAAGTTATGTGTCCATTGATGGTAAATCTAATCAATCAATATGTTAAAGTAGGAACCAACTAAATGTGATCTAATTTTATAGGATGTCATATTGTCATAGGATTTAATAAAGGAGTTTGGTATGGCTTAATAATTTTTGCATCAAAAGTTTTATGCTTCTCTTATGGAGAGAAAGAAAGCTTTCTTACTTACCATACATTATAATTATGGTCCATAACATAGAGGTTTGATATTTTAACATGTGTCATAGAACCATTACTTCTTCAAGTGGAATCAAACATGGCCTTTGATTTGGAAAATGTCAGCAATATGATACTTCTAAGCACCGATTATTTTTCTAAATGATTCCAATTCAAAGGAAGCAAGTGGATATTTCTATATATATTTCTTTAAAACTATTTTTTAATCTATTAGAATCTAAACCACTTATTTAAATTACTTACTAATTATTATACATTATGTATATAGTATACAATTATAGGCTAGGTTTGTTCTTCTTCTTGATCTTCTAAATGTTTATCTTGATCTCTTTTCTCTTCTACAAATCATGTTTCCCTTCTAATTCACTATGATTTTTTCTACTACTAATATCTTGAATAAGAGATGACTATACAAATATCCTATGAACTATGAAGATCTTTTAATTGAGCATATAGACTATTGCCAATTGCATTACTATAGGATTTTATTTTAAATAAATCCTTATTGCTTAAAGGGAAAGGATTATTGATTTTTGTAATACTTTTTATAAATTCTCCAAAGCATACATTGACCACAATTTTATATCGAGGAGTAGAAGAGTGAAATAGAAATATCATATTACTAAAATAAAAATAGAAAAGAGACATAAAATAATAAATATAGCTAAAATAAGGATAAGGGTTGGGTGCCCATAGGCACCTCCACAATATTACATAATATAAAACTAATATAATGGATCAACTATTGGGGGTACTTATAATGATACCTAATCCAAAATTAAATGTTAAACTCAAGTTGACATAACCCAACTTGAATATTAAACTATAATATATTAAATGTATTAAATCGTTAATTAAGATTAACCATTTAGGTGGTCTAACCAATATTGCTAAAGGGTGAATACATAAAACTACCCATAAAATTACATAAAAATATTCATAAGCTTACATAGAAGATGCATATAGGATTAATATAAGATGCCTATAGCCTTACATAGAGAATTATCATAGGAATACATAGAAAATACATATAGGCTTACATTGCACATGCTCATAGGATTACATTAGGTGCATCCATAGATACTTCATCATTATCGACCTTGGCCAATAATATTAGTTTATTGATATTCCAACACCATCCATAATTTGTGTTGAGGGACCAAGAAGATATGAAATTAGAGATGGTAACATCCCCTTCTCGCATAATGAATGCTTGAATGGTCCAATGACTCTTTGTCAATATTTTTTTTGTCTTCTCTTGCCAAAGGTACATGAACTGGATCACTCCTTCCTCAAATATGAATTCATGAATTCACATTCTAGATTCAAAATGTTCAACTTCCATTGAAGAGATATTTAACATGCAATATGGAACCCCTAGCCTATCCTCTAATCTAAAAATAAAATAGCTAAATCATCAAGCAATAGGTAGGATTTTAAATAATCATCCCCCATGGTTAGAAAGCAACCCATAAAAATAAGGTGGACATTATGTTGACCATCCAAAACCTACTTCCTTGCAGCCAAAAAATCACCTATAGCATTATAACAAGTCCTTAGATTAATTTTGCTAATATATAGAGCTCAAAAAAATATGTGATCTAAAAAAAGGGGCCCAAAATACTTTTATATGCAAAATTTATGGCCTTTAAAAGTTTGGGATTATTAGCATTCAAAAATTAAATCCAAATCTTAGGGGGAAATATTCCAATTTGGGCCTACCACATGTTACATCTAGAAATCACCACCTATGTTGTGCTAACATCACCACCTCTCTAACTAGTATTTATGTCAACTATGCTAAAAGGGAAAATATAAGTTTAACACATGGATTCAAATGATTGGTAAAATCCTTATATATAGGTTAAAAAAAGGTTTTATATGGTTGTTTCAATTCCACATTGACTATCCATGTCATCTAAGTGGGATAACAAAAGGAAAAGTGGGATTTAAACTAATGATATTTTATGTGGTGAATGCCTTAGTCTCAATAGCCTAGCAAAGCATTCCCAAAACTCCTTAGAAATGACAATGGAGCATCCACCTTTTGAATTATCTTTGTCATAGGTTTTAAAGGGAGAATGGTGTAATGTGATTCAAACTTCTTTCCTACTACTTATAAAATATATTATTAACTATCATGCCAATAGACATCTTGGAGATAGAATATTGCAAAAATATAGAGCTCCACGTGAACCCTACCATGTATGCAACTTGAAAAACCAATTAAGATAATAATAGTAGCTCATATTAGTGATACAACTCCACGTGGAAATACAAAAACCCATAAGTAAAATTAAAATAAGTTTTAAACATATCAAATATTTTAGAGACACATGGGACTCTATTAGGAATATTCCCATATAAATAAGCACATTTGTATAGATATTACAATAATTAAAAGAAAAACAAGAATTGAAATAGCATTGTTGCAATACAAAATGGAAATACAATAACTTTATTACTCAAGAATAGAATTCACAATACAAAATCATAGGCTTCTTCAAGTGGTAACCTCCTCAGAAGCAGAGCTCTATTTTTTTTTTTTAAGCGAAAAACCCCTTGCGGTGCCGCCTTGGTCTGAGATACCACGAACAGGGGGTTCTACACCATCAAAGTCACCCGGGAGTCACACCCAGCCCTGCCCGCACCAGCATTATCAATTGGATTTTGGGTACCCAATTCAGCTTTTTGGTAGGGTGGAGATTCGAAGCTGGGACCTCCCTTGGAGGATTGCCCTCTCCTCTCCAACTCACCTACAACACCTGGGTCGAAGCAGAGCTCTATTACAATATTATAAAATGACTTGATACATTCCCTTTAGCCCTAGTGTTTTTATAGGCTCTCATCAACCCTAATCCTTATGCTTAAGGGTATCCATCCATATGCAAGTGGGGGCTTGAGCTAGTAAAGAAACAATTACATGTCTTTTAATTCCTTATAATAAGTAACGGTTACATCATATGGGCCCATATGCATTAGGTGCCCAAAGTGTCACATACACATTACTAGATAATTTCATAATAATGTTAGGATAGGGTATTCACATGCCCTTCCCCTTCAATAAGCTTTGTTCTCAAAGCTTGAGAAGAGGAAACTACTGTTAAATTTGATGAAGTGATTCCCACATGGTATCTTCTAGCTATAATCCTTACCACTATACTAAAATATCAATGATGGTTCAATTGCAAAGTATGCATGTCCTTCAATCCAAAATACTCTCAGATTATTGAATAAATAATCCTTTTTCATCCAATTCTAAAAGTGTTGATTGGATATGTACTAAGTTGCCAAGAACCTTCTTTAGAGGGAAAACATTAAAAATTGGATGGATATTAGAAGAGAGTGATAATTTGAGCTTGTAGGCTATAACCTAATTTAATGAAGCACCTGATTGGGTCCATAGAATTTTGCTATGAATTTTTTATGACCATGAAGCTATAATTATGGGTATTTATATGGTTGTACGTGGTGGAAGACCATGTCCCTTACATTAAAATTGTACTCTAAGTGGCATTGATCAACCTACTAATGTAAATGATTCTAATCCACCACCAAATTCTTCTTGTGCTATTGGAGTAGTACATGCTCACAAAGGGTGGATTCTAAAACTTGGACCTTGGAACTACTTGGAATATATGAAGAAGGTAATGGAGGAATATGTCCATAAATCACCTAAAATGGTATCATATTGGTAGTGGTATGGTAAGAAGTGTTATACCACCATGTTTCAAGAAATTTCACTTCGCCCACTAAGTAGTATGCTCAAATGCAAAGCAGTGGACGTACATCTCCAAGAGCTTTTTAACAACTTTTGTTTGGCCATCTCTTTGAGGATGGTAGGCTAAGTTCATTTTAGTTTTGTGCCCTATAACTTGAAAAATTACTACAAAAATGACTTGTAAAGGTGGGTTCCCAACTAGACACAATGGATTAGGTCATGCCATGTAAGAAAAAAATAGAATCCAAGAAGATTTGAGAAACTATGAAAGACTTATAGGGATGGGCTAGGGAATATAAATGACCTTACCTCAAAATACAGTCCACTACCACAAGAATGATTGTTTTACCTCCATATTTTGGAAGTACTTCAATAAATTCCATGGAAATATCTATCCACACATTCATTATAATTAAAAGAGATTGTAGTGTGCTAGGAGTGCATATAGTTTTTCCCTTCATCTCCTAGAAAATATCATATTTATCCATAAAAAAATTGAATATCCTTTTCATTCCTACCCAAAAGAATGTACAATTAGTCCTCACATAATTTTTAAGGAACCTATAATTACATGTAGTTGGTGATGCATGCTTTTCTTGCATATGAATTCAAAAATAGCAAATTTTGAAGAGCCACAAGGTGGTCTTAGTATCTCAAATGTTGCCCATCCCATGAATATCTAGGTTGAGGGTTGAAATCATTTTGGAGTTATTGAATAAGAGTTTTCAAGGTAGATTATTTGGTTATATGATCTTGGAGTTTATGGACCCACTGAGAAAGTGTGATTGAGATGACATACAACATGTTTCGATCCTCATATTAGTGAGAAAGAGCATCAACTACTATATTCTTCTTCTCCTTTTTATAAATTATTTGATAATCAAACCCCAAAAGCTTAGAGACCCATCTATTTTATTTAGGTGTGGATACCCACTACTCTAAAAAGTATTTATAATTTTATGGGATGTTTTAATTGAATTTTTTTCCAATGAGGTAGGATCACCAGTGATTGATGTGTAAAATTGCCATCATTTTTTTTTGCATAGGTTGATTTTCCTAAAAATAATTTTGATAGTGTCTTGCTAGTGAAGGCCAATGTTTGTCCTTATTATGTTAGTATCATAGAAATTACACTACATGAAGCATCACTTTCAATCATAAAATATTTGGAGAATTTGGGCATTGTTAGCACAAACATGGACAACATGGCTTGTTTAAGGTATAGGAAAATATTTTTTGTTGGTTCTAACCATACAAAAATTCTTCCTCAATATAGTTGATCTACCCATAATTCTAGATAAATTCTTGATACTACCTGATGAGAGCTAGGAAACCTCAAATATCCTTGAGAGTTTAGGGCTTTGGCCATTTTTGTATAGATGGTATTTTCCTTGGGTCTATCTTAACCCCTTATCTTGAAATTTTGTGGCCCAGTATTCCACCTCCTACATTCCAAAGAAAATTTAGACCACTTTGCACATAGTTGATTATAAGTCAAGAGTTTCAAGGCCTATTTTAAATGTTATAGATGGTCCTCCCAAGTGTGATTATAAATTAGGCTATCATCAAAGAAAATGGGGCAAAAGATAACATTCATAAGCCTCTGGAAGTTAGGTGTATTGGTAAGACCAAAGGGAATGACCAAGAATTTATAATGAGTTTGAAATGATGTTTTGGGAATGTTTGGTTCCTTTATTCTAAGCTGATGATACCCTAAGTGCAAATCCAACTTAAATAAAAATGAGCACCATGGAGCTCATCTAACAACTCATCAATAACAAGAATAGGAAATTTGTCCTTGATGTTAATTTTACTAAGCTCATGGAAATACATGCTTAACTACTAAAACCCTTCCTTCTTGTATACCAATAACATTGGAGAAGAATAAAGTTTGACATTGAATCATATAACCCCTATTGCTAGTAATTCCTACACTATTTTCTCGAGCTCAGACTTTTGTATGTAATGGTACTTATATGGGTGAACGTTTAGTGATAAGCTACCTAGTACAATCTAGATTGCATGATCATAATGGTGGTAGACCTTTGGGTTCTACAAAGAAAAATATATGTTTATCCATATGAGATGTAATTAACCCAGTTGTTTTATATCGTTGGTATTTGGTGCCTATATTGTAAAAAATTATGCCACTACTCCATGTGATAATTTCTTCATGATATTTTCCATCCAATAAGAAGAGATATACTAGGTAGTCCTTGCAACAATTCCTCGAAGAGTATATTGTGCTCCTTGTCGGGTGAATTTCATCCAAAGTATAGAAAACTACCAAACCATAAGACCCAAAGTTCAAATCCACTACATTCCAAACACAACATCACATCCTCCCAAAGGAAAGGAAAACATGTCAGGATTGATATTGTATCCTCCCATCTGCATCTTGACATTTTTCAATTATCTTTTACATGGCAAGGTTCCCCATTGGCTATCACAACCTCAAAATAATTGCATGAATTTATGTAACAATTTGCTTGTTTGGCCACTAGAGGATCAATGAAATTATGTGTACTACTAGAATCGATGAGTATTATGATTTATTGATCCTTGAAACATCCCACCATTTTCATGGTTTGAGGAGTGGATATTTCTACTAGAGTGTGTACTAAAATTTTAGGTTGTGGTTCCTCTGACACTTTGGGTTCTTTTGGGTGCTCTTATTCTTGATGCTCTTCTTCTTCTTCTTCTTCTTGGGAATAGCTAGTTGAGCTTTATTCCATATCAAGTAAATACAAATTTTGTTGCATGCAATTGTATTAGAGAATATTTCTCACTAAATTTATAGCATAGTCCTTGTGCCTTATGGGATTCTATCTCTTCTTGGGCTAGATGTTTGATTTAGGTGATTTATTGGTGGGGTTTGTTCTTGGCCAATATGGAAGTGGGGTTCAAGCTTGTGGAAATTTGGATGTGTGCCTTTGAGTAGAAAATTCATCCTCTACCAATATAGCTAACCTACTACTTGTATCATGGTTTGTGGTTTGAATATTTTCATTTTAGCTTTAAAATATTCTTTCAACCCACTAATATAAAAACTTTGATAAAAATATTCACTCAAGCTCTTTTGTGGTTGGCCAATTTTTCAATTTGAGTTTGATATTCATGAATTTTTGAGGTATATTTCAATCTAGTGAGGGCTCCTATAAAGTACTCATAGTCACTAGGGAAAAAATAAGTGAATAATTATTTCTTAAATTCATCCCGAGAGGGATCTAAATGCATATTATTAAACCATCGATAAAGCATGTCAAATTCAAAATTGAAGGATGTTATTATGAGCCTTAAATTCAGAGGAACATCATGAAGAGTAAACTATTGGTCTACCTAATATATCCAATCATTGAGGTCCTTTCCATTACATTTTGGAATGTCTAACTTGGGCATTTTATATATGTTATTATTGGAAAATGTATTGTGTGCTCTTCCTACCTTATACTCAATTTTTTTACTATCAAACTAGTTTTATGCATAACTCATGCCTCCTAAATGACTATCAAAGTCATTTTCTGTTATTACATATTTTAACTTATTTTGCTTTTGTAACACAAAATCCGCATTGATTCACATTGATAGTGTCTTTATGTCAACGTGTATTTGGGCACTCATTTAACTCATTTAATTTGTATTTGACTCGTTTGTTCACTTAGTTGTTTCATATGAACCACCCTAGTAACTGCAACCATGTTTAGATGATTTGGGATTCCCAAAAATACTTATGGGTGATATATACCAAAATGATTATCTCAAAAATATGATTGAGATTGACTATACCCTAAAATTATGATTCTTAGTTTCCAAAAATTATTATCATGCTATATACCAAAATGATTAGTTTTAATCATAATAGAATATATCATAGAATGATTGTTTTTTAAGCCTAGACTTCCATTTTTAGTGGAATAGTTTATGAACCCTATGCTAGGGGTTTTAAAATATCATGGACAAGCTGATTTTGGGAGCCTAGATTTTTATTTTTAGTGGAATAGTTTATAAAAACTATGCCATGGGTTTTAAAATATTATGGATAAGATGTCATTTTTAACTAAGCTAGATTACCATAAAGTGTCTAGTGAAGTGAGGGGTGATCATACTCCAATACCCAGGCCTTAGATAACACCTGTATACGATGACAAGCTTCCACGTACCCTCGATTATATAGGGATACCATCCTAGGATTAAGATAAACCTTTAGCCTTAGAAAGATATAGATTATTTGAGTTTTATGGTGTATTCATAAACAACATACTAGAAATTTATTCTTTTAGTGCACTCAAAAAATGAATAGTGTGGCTATGGGTATGGTGGAATCCTCCATACTTTGAACTCTGAGACATTGGGTTAACCACTAATCATGACTGAGATAGCATATTAGAGATCCCATGAAACCAAACACACCTTGTCTTAGATTTTTTCTATTAATTTGTTTCATTCACCTCCCAATCCTGCCTAACCCAAATTGGGAGACACTCTATCAAAATAATAAAACAATACATTGTTGTCAAGTTAATTGAAAAATACAATTGTCTTTTCATAAAAAATATTCTCTATTTGTCTCCATTAAAAAATATTTTTTGTCTTTATCAAATTATAATGTGTTTGCAAATAATTTTCATTAAGAGATAAAATATTACTTGCTAAATTACCTTCTAAAATTTAAACTTTTCCAAGACAAATATCATTGTCACAAATGGCTAAAATATTTACTACTTGGTTTCCTTTTTTATAAATATGTTGGCTATAACAACTTGTGAATCCCGTAATACCTCTTTTCTAGGGGTCATATTCATGCCCTTAATATTCCAAGATATCATTTTCTTCATCACTTTTTATTTTTATTTGTGGGCTTAACCCCACTTCTTGTTTTTTTTTTTTTTTTTTTTTTTGAATTTACATGGTGGAATCGGTAGTCGCCACGAATCCGGGCAGGCTATCCAGCTTTTATGGCCGCCACAGTATTCTGCGCTGTCCGCCCTAGAATACGCCACACAGATCTTTGTGTAGTCCGCCCCTATAACCACCATGCCACAATCATTTTAAACCTTTTATGCCGCTGAAAGCACCAGGAAAGGGACAAGCGTTCAATCCGACGAGGCCCGAGATTTGAACCTTGGACCTCCGACTACCTTATGGGGTTTGGATGAACCAATTGGTCTACACCTCGGACCTAACCCCACTTCTTGTTAACACTTGAGATATTTGATTTTGTTTTCCCATAACAATATATCTTTGAGTTTTATTTTTTCTTTGTTTTTATTTCTTTTTTCTTCTTCTCCATTAATACTTTCATCTCCATCAATCTCTATAATTATTTTTGTATTGTTCATTTTGAGACTTATCATCTATAGGTTTCTCTTACTATAAAGAATATAACCTCAAAAGCAGTCTCTTCTTTATGTTTCCCTGAAAGCCCTCAAGTGCAAGGACATTCATCCTAGCACCTTATGCTATCATAAAAACCCTAAATTACTATGGACATAATCCATCCTTATTAATTTATTATGTTGTCTTTAAAACTCTAAATTATAAGGCATAACCTCTACACTAATTTCGTTTTTATTCTACGGAGAATATTTTATACTACTTGAGGAAAATCAAGGCAATTTACCTAGAATAAACTTCATATCTTCTCCTTATTTTGTTTTATAATTTTTCTCCATATTTTCCTTTACAATTTTAATCCTTTTTAAACTTGAACTTGCATATTGTTCTTTCTCATCCCTTGTATCCTTCTTTGTTTCTTCTAACACTTCATCTGTGTGAACTATAATTGTCTTTGTCAATTGATATTGTAGATAAGCTTTCTTTACCTCTTTTTTGGGAGTGGAATATCCTTGATCTAACGCAACTTATACTATAATATGATCTCTTTAATTCATCTTGAATTTTGTCTTATGACCAATTGTTTTATCTTTCTCCATTATTTTCACTTTGTAACATCTTTTCATGTGCCTATGCTCATAATATTTGCAATGTTGAAATGCAATGTTTTCATAACCTACTAGTTTTAAAATTAATGAATGCTTGTAAAGGTTTTGAAACATCTATAAAAACACATTATTTATTTCATGGCATGCTTTTGCTTCTTAGTAGTTGGTCTCTATCATATGAACTCCCCCAATATTTTACCAGTATTCTTCAAACCATCCTTACTTATAAGATGATATGGAATTCCAAGAAGTTTAATCCACCTATTATTTTATCCCTAACTTTTAAACTTGAAAATATGAGGAGGAAAAAGCATTTAAAAAAAGTAATGGAGTAATTTGAATTCAATCTCCAATTCCACTTGACCTGCATTTTAATATCCTAAAAGCCTAACCAATATTCATGGAACTTACTCATTAGCCTATGTTTTTAAGAACCATTATATCATGCTCCATCATCTCATATTATATAGTCACTTTTGGTTTAACATTTTCTCCTTAGATTATACTTTTCATGTATTTGCTTTTCCTCTTATCTTTAGTTAAGGTATCCATATTTCCTAACTAATAATAATTTTAATTATTCAAATTATTCTAAAATAATTTGATAATGATTATGATATTAATTTAAATATAATAATAAAAGTGTATGAATTTAAAGGAATCATGATTTTAAATAAGTCAAAAAGTAACCAAATTAAGTGTATGGAAGGTCTTCATGATTCCTTTAAATTTATAATTTTTTATTATCATAGGCCTCCATGGAATCATGGGAGGCTCAGAGGTACTCAAAATCCAACTTGGACCATCTCAAATTTGTCAGCCAAAGTCCAAATATCAATACAAACCCTTGAAATTGTTCATATCAAGCACATTTATAGGGAAGGGAATAGAGTTGTAGACTATTTGGCCAACCTGGGCCTCTCACAAGAAAATATCACAATTTTATGGGAAGACTTCCCAGGTGGGCTAAATAAATTGGATAATGAAATCAGAAAAAGGTAATCCACCATACAATGTCCCCATCAAAATTGACAATTGGGCTCCTATTGGCATGGTTGCATGTTACCAAGATTTGAATCCAAATAGCCTCCATTTTTTGAATTTAAAATTGGCCATAGTTTGTGCCCTTAACTCAGGTCAAAAGTGAAATTTGTAAAATCATAGGTGGAAAGATCATTTACATTCAAGAATCAAATACACAAATCAGGAACCAGTTGACTTCCCATCCTGGTTCTTTAGAATGCTCTTAATTTTTGGCCCACTTACCTTTGTCAAGGAGAATTGCTCAGGGAAAAAGTGAAGGCCTCGAGGGTGGTAGCTTTTAGTGATTAGTAACATTCATTACTATTGCACAAGAGAAGTGAGAGAAAAACATTATTACAAAAAAGAGGAGAAATAAAATAATCATAATGTTGGATGGGCATATGGTTTGTGTGCACTTAAGGCATGGAGTATCAAAGCTTACACTTGTGACAATAGTTTTGTCAACAATCATATCTCGAAGAGGCATTGGAAGGTGGACAAGGGGATGAATTGGCCAAGTTTACCTTGTGATTTGGATCCCTCTAGGAGGATGTTCAGGTGTTTTTTAGCATGGTTTGGCTCCACTTGATTGGCCCGAATAGGTGGCCTGTTACCATGTCAAGGTTGGGGGATTTAAGCTGGAGGTGTAGCAAAGATGTAATTATTGCCCCAATATGGAGGTTTTTAAGATTATGCAAGGTGTCGCTTCTATGTTTCATGGTTATCACCACCCTTCAGCATAATTTGAGGCATCAAAAATCCAAAATTATTTTTCCTTTGTTTATAAGTATATTGAGAAGTATTGTAAAGGTAAGTAGGGTAATTTTTTGTGGTGCTACTCCCACTGCATGAGTTAGCAAGAAAGTGGTGAAGTTGTTGCTGGTCATTTTGATTTTAGAAGCCCTTATCACCCTAACTAATCATGTGGATTGGAATTCCACCTTCGATTCTCGTGAATCTTCGCGAGTATCTAAGGCAACTAGATACTAGGAATGTTTGTTCTTATTTATCTGGTTAGGCTTTTGTATTTTTATCGAGTGGCTTAGTGGTGCAAGATGGTGTGAGTGGTGGTGTGTACATTGTTAAAGTCAAAATTCTTGGAAGAATGGCCACCTTCATTTTGGAGCTAAATTCCTTGATAGTTGATGAAGATGTGAGGAAGATTCTGAAGGAGGCAACATTCTACAATGTTTGTTGAAATTTGTGGGACACCATAGAGAAATGGTGAAGCACATGGCCTACTCTTGGCATAATGGTGTAGTCAGGGTTGGGACACTTGAATTTGAAGTCAACATCCCCTTTATTATAGAGGTTATGGGCTTGGCTATGGATGGATTTATGCATAATAAAAAGAAATACTCTCTAGAAAAAGGAGTCTCATATTTTCCTAGGCAAGGAAGAAGAGTTGGTAAGAATTCAAAATGAGTTCAAGTAAAATTCATTGAAATCTCCATGGGATAGGGTAGCACTGGTTATTATGTAGTATTCATAATAATCTCAACCATTCTTCTGACATATTTTCTCAATTGTGGGCTCAAAATCTCTGGCCTAAGGTGAGGTTCTTTAATTGTATTTATTGCATCATAGGGTGCTTACTGGTGAGCAACTTATGAAGCGTGGTTTTCATGGCTATTGCGGGCCAAACAAGGTTAACTTTTTCCTACTTTTGTCACATGCCCATGCATTTAATTATCAACCTAGGGAGCTTCGTAAACTTGCGAAGGGTCTGAATAAGATTGCTTACAATACCACTTGAGATGAATTCGCTAATCCTACTATTGGGGGGTGTTTTTAAAATGGTTGTCAATCATTCATGCACTCCTCAATAATTTACGTAAGAAGAAAATAATTAAATCTATAGAAATGAAACATTCACACATTCCTAAAAATGAACCTACTGCAAATACTGGGAATAGTAATGAGGTAAATGACCTTTCAAAAGCAATAGACTAATCTAGAAAATAGAAGAAAATTTGGGAAGAAATACTGGCTTGGAGTGGGCCCAGGCTCCAGCAGCTTCCTCCCAGCTGAACACGCGCTTAGAACTCTTAGAACTATAATATATTTATCAAAGTTTTACAATCTCTATCTATCTCTGTATCTCTTTATGAATCTATATCAATCTATATATCTCTGAGAATGGTCTGCACGTGTTTATATAACACACCCGTAGAACTTCTGTTACAAAGAGGTTACAACAGTCGATTCATCCTAGACTAAATTAAGACAGTTTGGTGAATGCAATCGACGTCTACTTAAAACTAGCATTTGGTTCTAATGGCGGCGTGTTCGCTGATTGGTTTGTGCTTCACCTGGCATTGGTAAGATGTTTTCATACGTTGGTGTGATCTCCAATTTAGCTCTACATGACATAGAGTTGGAACTGCACTAGTCGTTGTTGTCCACGTCATGCAAATCTGGTCAACGGGCGAAGAATAGAGGTGCCTTCCTTATGAGGAAGGCGCCTAAGTATTTCGGGCGCCTTCCCTATATGAAAGGTATCTTATTGTCGTGGTGCCTTCCTGGAAGAGGAAGGCGCTTACCTTCTGTTGGTGCCTTCCTGTGGGAGGAAGGCGCTTGCATTCTAGTGGCGCCTTCCTTATGGGAGGAAGGTGCTAGCCTTCTGTGAGGAAGGCGCGTCTTCTAGTGGCGCATTCCTTATGGGAGGAAGGTGCTTTTCCTATCGTGTCGCCTTCCCATCGATGCCTTCCTGATGAGAGGAAGGAGATTCCTTCCCTTTGGCGCCTTCCTGGAGGAGGAAGGCACTTTTATTTCCTTGGTGCCTTCTTGGAAGAGGAAGGCGCCTTCTTACTTTTTGCGCCTTCCTGGAAGAGGAAGGCGCCTACGTTATCTTGGCACCTTCTTGGAAGAGGAAGGCACCTACGTTCTCTTGGCGCCTTCCTGGAAGAGGAAGGTGCCTACTTTCTCTTGGAACCTTCCTGGAAGAGGAAGGCACCTATGTTCTCTGCTTTGACCCCCAAAGAAACAAATTTCTAGGTCCATCAGAAAGACCTCGACTGATCCAAATCTAACTAAACCAACTATAATTCCACAAAACACACTGAAAACACACAAATTAGATAACACGTATAATTTCATCAAATATCTATATAATAATTTATAAAAGTACGCAATCCTTATTATACAACCGCATAATGATCAAGAAAATGTGTACAAAATATGAGCATTTATGGTGCTCATCAATGGCCCTTTTAGATGTGAGATGTGTGAAGAGAATGTAGAAACTCTCAACCATATTTTTATTGAGTGTACTTTAGACTCTAAGATATGGAGGAGAATGGCCACTTTACTTGGCTTACAGTGGTCCAATTTTTTTACTTTTGAACATATTTGGAGGGATTGGCCTAATCAAGAGGGTGTTGATCATTTTATTAGGCAGTTAGTTTAGATGGGTTCTACCATTCTTCTTTGGAATATTTGGATTGAAAGGAAAAGCTGAATTTTTAATCAAGATAGGAAGGATATTCACTATATTTGGAAAAATACCATAACCAACTTAGTTGAATCAGTCCATCAACTCCTTAATCACCCCTAAAACTCCCACCAAATATGGGATCAAGTGATGCAAATATTGAAGATTAAATCTTCTAAGGACAACCAACTTAAAGGGAATGTGAGTATTAGTAAGATGGATAGGACAAGAAATTGGAAACCTCTTCCAAAGGATTTTGGAAAATTCAATACTGATGGAGCCTCTAGAGGGAACCCTGGAAAAGCCAGTGTGGGAGGAATTGGTAGACTTTCAGATGGCTCCCTGGTTTTTACTTTTCCTGAGAATTTGGGTATTCTTTCCAATAACCTTGCTGAGGGGTATGGTATCCTCAGAGGCCTTCAGGAGGCTACTAAGGTTGGATGGGAAAAGGTTTTAGTTGATTCTAACTCTCAACTTATGATTAATCTTTTGAAGACTCCTTCCAAGAATCATAAGGTTGATTGAGAATAAAAAGAATTATTGAGAAGCTTCGATTAGTCCAGATGGGATTTTTGAAAGTTGATTACAATCATGTGGTTATATATCAAAATAAGAGTGCTAATGCTTTAGCTAATTGGGCTTTGGACAAAGGTGATCTTACTTGTTATGGCCACCCTCCTAGATGGTGGGCTTCACAAATTAGGGAAGCTCTTCTTTCTATCATTTCTTTGGATGGCTCCAGTTCTGAAGGTACCTAGTTTCTTATTGTTTTTTTTTGCTTCTCTTTGGTTCATTCAGTTTTTTTTAGTTCCCTAGCTCACTCTTTTCTTTCTTTTGTTTCCTTTGTTGCTTCTTACCTTATTAGTCTTCTGGTCTAGATAAGTCATTGTTATGTTTAATTTTTTTTTTAGTTTTTTAAGGTGTGTGTGTTCTTTTGTTTTGTTTTGTTTTTGTGTTCTTTGTGTTGTTTTTTGTTGTTCTTGTGTTTTTGTCGTTCTTGTTCTTGTGTTTCTCTTTGTTTGTGTTAATTTGTGTTTTTTTGTGTAAGTGTTTTCTATGTTTTTTGTTTTTGTTTATTGTATGTTTTTGGTTGTTGTTTATTTTTATTTTTATTTTATTTTTTTAATATTTTAGGTTTTGGTTGTGTTTATTTTTCATGTTTTTTTGGGGTTATGTCTTTGTAGTGTTCTGTTGTTTTTATCTTGTTTGTGTTTTGTTATGTGGTTCTTGTGTTTTTCTATGTGGTTTGTGTTGTGGTTTCTTTTATCTTATTGTGTGTGTGTTTGGTTGTGCTTTTGTTTTTGACACACTCAAGGAGCATGTTTTTTTATTTTATTTTATTATTTTTGTTGTTATTTACTTATTTTTAAATTGGTTTTGTGTGTTTGTTTGCTCCTTGAGTATGTCAAATGTGGTAGGCTAGGTTCGAGTCCTAGGCATTTTTGGCAGAATGGATACCCATGCCTCCTTGGGTCTTACCCGAAAGTGGCATCCCTTTTGGGATGTTTTCCATAAATTAAAAAAAATTAGGATATCCTGAAATTTTTCCACTTCATGTTCTTTAATCACTTGTGCCACGATAGATTGATGAACATTCCCTCCTTCATATTTCATTCCATGGCCAAATCGATGAGCAGGGTCAAAAAATGGATTGCCCAAGACCCAATTCACTAGGGGTTGGTTAAAATATTGTTTGACCATGTGGTCAAGTCCATAGGATTGGATGGAGAGGAAATTTTGAATTCCCTCAACAAGGTGTTGACTCCAATTATGGACTACCCAGATTCATCCAACTCTAAAGGCTCTGAGTCAATTAGTTTGTAAGTTGTAAATGCTACCCACATTGTGGGTTTTGTGGCCAAGGTGGTGGATTCACCCCCGAAAGGATCAAGGGTAAGTGATGAGAGGACCAAATGGTCTAAGCATCTGGTCACCAAGATGGCCAACCCTGGTAAGGCCCCTCTATGTATTGAAGACCTTGATTATGAAGAGTTTATTTTACCTCCCAAGAAAGTTAAGTTTATCCTTGGAGTAGGAAATCCAAGAAAATTCAAGACCCTCGAATCTAGGCTTCAAGGTCAGCCCCTAAATTGCTCAAGCGTATGCTTCGAAAACTACAAAGATCCCTAATCGACCCTATGCAAGCGATTATATCTTATGCAAAGGAAATTTTGGTTCTTATGGGATGGGAGTAGTGGGAGATAAAGGAGGATGTAGCGGATAAAGGTGCTGGTCCTAGTGAAACAAAAAAACTAAATCTCAGTTTTTTTGCTTGCATCTCTTTTGGCATCTCTATTTTGGCTAGGGGTTGTCACGTTCCCTTCCTCATGGTTTCTTGGCTTTCTATTTTTCTTTCGGTCTTGGGTTTCTTCCATTGTAGGGGTTCTCTACTTGTTTTTGTAATTTTTGGGTCTGTGTCCTCTCTTGCGTGGGATTCTAGTGTTTTTTTTTTTTTCATATCAATATATCTTAGCTCCTAGTCTGGCTTGAAAGTCTTTTGCAGATTGGAGCTAGCTAGTTTCCAAGTTCTTAGGTTCACTTTGGGATGTTTTTGGGCTATTGCCTTCCTTGCTTCTCCAATAATGATGGCAAAATCCTTTTTGTAAATGGTTTGGGGTGCCTTTCAAAACCCCTTCATCCACCTAATATATATATTTTTAATTTTATTAAATTATAGTTTTAAATGTTGAAATAAAGACATCATCATCATAAATCATGTACAATGAAAGTTAATTAGATTAATGTTTCATAATAAACAAGCATTACACATATCACAACCTCTTGTAAGTACTCTCCTATTTGCCTACGAGCATAGATACACTATTCACAAGCTATACAATCTATGTTTTTATTTAATTTATGATTTTAAATTATTTCTATAATTATTGATATAAAATAATAATTATGCATTATTTATTTTTACATTTATTAGAAATAATATTTTTTTGAATTAACAAACATCAAAATTAGTAGCTTGATATTAATGGAACATACAATGTCTATTAACTTATTATTTTTATTTTTGTGTATAGCAATTCATTATTGTTTATAAAATATCTTTATATAGAGTATTTTAGTAATTCAAGATTGCCTACAACTATGTATAACATTTTTTATTTTAAAATAATTTATATTTTAGCATTCTAAAGAGGGAATGTAATGCTCTGCTAGGGTTTCACTACAATGCTCTCCGTAGGATTCAAATATATGCTCTACTTGTCCATGACTATATGTGACGATCCTTTGGGGGCCTCCCTCTACCCCCTTATCCCAAGTAGTCTTTGCAGACACTGCGAGGAAGAGACAAGAATATGAGGATGAATATTTGAGAAGTGATGCTTTAAAGTCCATCTTCTTCAATTTTGCCACCAAATAGCCAATGGATAAAGGTTTCCAGTACAAAGTTAATGGTTGTCTCTCCCATACTGCCCACCATCCCAAACTTGTTATTGAAAAAGGTATGGTGGATGAAAACATTTTGTATACGAGTAACCATGATTTTATCTACAATTGTATTGGCATGAGAGTGTTTATAGGGTTTATGATCTCTTGGGTTTGAAAGAACTAGGAGCCTTTAGGGAAAATTTCAATATTGCTAATTAGTAATGGATACTATATAGCGAGTTTCTCTTCAAGAGCAAACAAGGACAAAGCTTTTGAATCAAGGAAGAGAAGCTACAGAGTAGCAAGTCTTTTTTTGTAGCCTTGGAAGCTAGGACTTGATCCACAAATGGAATCCACTCTAGTGGTTTTTTGGTTTTGATTATATGCTCTACAAATGGAATATACATTTGAACTCATTTTAGAGAGACTTAGTAGTTTCTTGGGATGCTATCTGGGAGTAGCCAAAGATATGATGATGGGAGTTTTGACCATTTATGATCGAATCTATGTTGAAATGGATCTTCCTCGCTTGTTGTTCGTTGAAATAGAAATAGATATGGGGGATTTAACCTATATCCAACAACTAGATGATGAAGTAGTATAGGTTTTATCATAAGCATGAACATCTTACTCAGTTTTATCCCAAGATTATCTAGAAGGAGCCCATCCCATCAAAAGCTAATGATAATTATGGTAGGATTCCTGAGAAGAAGGTAGAAGCTCAACCTACAACCTCAAGACAAAATATACTAGAAGAGGGTTTTGAAGCACCTAAGAGGAGGAAGAAGCAAAAGAAGAAGGTGACATGATCAAACTAGATAGAAGAGAGAAACCTAAACAAGTATGAAATTCTTAATATCCTAATGGATATGGAGAATGAGATAGCTATAATGGGGGAACCCCAAATGGAAAATATTCCCTCTAAAAATATAGTAGTCTAGAAGAGGAAAAATTAACCAGTGTCAAAGACCAATATCCAACCAATCCCAAACCATATTTTCATAATAGCTTCAGAGAACCTCAACCTTACTATGATCTTGAATAATAGAGGTTTCTCAATGAAAGATAGAGGTAAGCCTACTCTTAGAATTTAGCAAGCAAATAAAATATAAAAAAACAAGCCAAAAGTGTGGAAATAAAATCAAACCAGGAGCAGCTAGAAATGGAGGGTGACCAAATAGTAAACTAGGGGAACACAAAGAAGATTGATACCTACTAGGTTCCAAGTTTTTGATGATAGTACAATCATGGAATATTAGAGGCTTAAGGAACAAGTCTCATCAAATTGTTGCTCACAGTTTAATTGAAAGTCATAAATCATATTTTATTCTTCGTCAAGAGATAAAATCTTTATTACAAGTGATGGATAGAATAGCCAAGAAACTTTGGATATAGGACAAAGCATATGGTTATAACATCCCAATGTGCTTTAGGGGCTATAGTGACTCTGTGGAATCTTTTAAACTGGACAAAAATTGATCATGTTTTAGGATAGGGGGTTCTCACATCTCTCTTCAAGAGTAAGATTTCGAGGGAAATTTTGTTGATTTCAAATTTCTACGATTCAAATTTTTTTTGGGAGCAATACCTCCAATGGGAGAATTTACAAGCAATTAGGATAGGCAAGGAAAAGATGAATTAAATAGTGGTGGGATAATTCAATGCTAATATTTCAACTAGGGATAAAGAAGGGGGCAACATATATTTGGATTATCAGGACAAATTTATGATCTCTAAATTAAAGTAACTTAATCTGATTGATGTTCAATACACAGAGCCTTCTCATACTTGGACAAATAAACAAGCAGGATTGACAAACATGAAGGTAAAGCTGGATAGATTCTTGGCATTCAAAGAGGTTTTTCTATGATGGTCACTCATGCTAGAAATCCTCAATTGTAAAAAATCAAACCACTTTCTGATTCTCTTGGAATGGGATATGGGACATAAACCTTTCTCTAGATTAATTAAATTTGAGAATTTAGGGTTATAAAAGAACAAAAATAGGAATACAATCCTAGTTTTATGGGATTAAGGGAACTTGGACCATGGGACATCATTATTTGGAGTCTTTAAACAACTCCAACATGTTAAAGTCCAAATCAAAATCTAGAAAACAAACAATAAATCAGACTTTCAACTTCAATAGATTTTTCTAGTTGCTAGGATGGAGGAGTTGGCCACACTCTTTTAGACTAAAACAAGCAAAAAAATATTGAAAGAGGAAGATGACATGGTTAGAAAAGAGTTGGTGTATAGAAAAATAGGAGGAGATCTATTGAAAACAAAAAGTTAAAACTTCTTGGCTACCAAAGGGGAAAAAAATACTAAGGTCTTCCATTGCTCAACCTCAACAAGAAGAAACTACAATACACTGCACAACCTAAAAGACCTTCATGGTAATGTGATGGACACTATGCTAGGTATGCAACAGGCTACAAATATTAACTTTGAAAATATTTTCTTTGCTTCTATCCATCCTAATATTGTAGCACAACAAGAGATACTTAATTGTATCCCACATATTATAATAGTTGAACAAAACCAAGCCCTCTTTAGAATTATGGATCTAGAGGATGTGAGAGACAATTTTCAACATTGAACCCAAAAATACCTAGACTCTAATGGATTCTATATTGATTTTTTTAGGTTTTTTGGGATGATATAGGGGAGGATGTAACCAAGGTAGTGGAGGAATCTTGTGTAAATAAAAATATGTTATAGACTATGGACTACAATTTCCTGGATTTTATTCCTAAAGTGGGAGAGGCTTACAAACTTGAAGACTTTCGTTTGATTACACTTTGTAATGTAGTCCACGAGATCATTATCAAACATATGGTTGAAAGGATCAAGAAGGTATATTAGCTCTCTAGAGCAAGGAATATTTGTGGAGGGCCAACAAATTCTGGATGGAGTAATCTTGGTATAAGAAGCAATTCACACATTGCATCAAAAAGGTTGAATAGGTATGTTTATCAAATTAGACATTTCTAAGGCCTATGATGGAGTCCCTTGGTAGTTTTTGGATTGAATGTTAGAGAAATTTGGTTTCTATCAGGGCTAAAGAGATTAGATCATGAGTTGTGTCTCTTTGACCTCCTTCTTAGTCCTCATCAACAATATTTCCTCAATTTCATTTTTAACCTCTAGAGGAATTCAACAAGGATATCCTATATCCTCGTACCTATTTATTATTATTGCTAAAGGATTGGATATATTTCTTTGAAGGAACATGCAACAAGGAGTTATATTAGGAGTGCAAGTGGAAGTGATGAATCTGACCCATTTACAATTTGTGGATGACATAGGGTTGTTGGGGATGACAAATGTTAGGGAAGCAAGAGTGCTCAAAATCGCCTTAAATATATATCTAGAAGGCACATGTTAGGAAGTGAATGTGGCCAAGTCTAAGGTAGTTTTTTTTAATACTGAAGGGGGATCCAAGATTAGATTCTAAACAACTTAGGCTTCTATCAAGGTTTTATCCTGATCAGATACTTGGGGTTTCCACTCCACTATAAGAAGTTGAAAGTGGCATAATGGAACCACTAATGGATAGAATTGGTGCAAATATAAATCATTGGATGCATCATTGAATTTCTTTTGGAGGAAGAATATCTCTTTAATCAATGGTTCAAACAATGCTAGTTTATAAATTCTCTATCCTTGTTGTTGCGATTAAAATCTTGAAGGAGTTGGACTTGCTCATGCAATTTTTTTTGGGGATGGTCCAAGGATGGATAAGCGATGGGCTCTAGTAAGTTGGGATAAAATCTACCAATCTAAAACAAATAGATGATTAGAAATTCAAAAAGCAACATTGAATAACCATACTCTAGCAGGCAAGCTTTATTGAAGATGGATTTCCAATCAGGAAGCATTGTTTAGCAAATTCATTACTATTAAGTACTTGGGTAACATTCCCTAGGAGGAAGTAGGTCACAACCCTATGGATGGCCAAGGTTCTATTGTTTCAAAGATGCTAAAATTGGGAGAGAAAGTGGTAAAACTAAAATTATTTTGGAAAGTGGGTAGAAGGGATAAAGCAAATTTGTGGATTGATTTTTGGGACGAATACCACCCTTAAATTAGAATTTCTAGAGCTGCAACCCCTTTAATAGAACCTTGAGGCTAGAGGTTGGATCAAGTAACATGCTATCTATATATGAGGTAGATTGAGACCTTATCTCTTATGCAACTAAAGCAATGAGAAGAGTGGCCTATCTCAATCTCTCCAAATTTGGTGCCACTATTAGAGAGGATATTAAAGCAACACCACCTTACATGAGATGAGGAAGAGGATAATATAACTTGGGCGTATGGGAATTTAGGAATCTATATAGTTTGAGAAGGTTATAATAAATTGCTACCTTCCCACTGATGCTACTCGATGTTCCATGGATAGAGTATGGTTGGTAAAGGATTGGCCAAAAAATAATTTCTTTGTCTGGCAAGTTATGCATTAGAGCTTCCTCACCTATGACAAATTATAGAAGAGAGGTTTTTATGGCCCCTCTAAATGTATCATGTGAAATACCCTGGAGGAGACAATAGATCATTTGATCTTCTAGTACAACTTTACCTTGGAGTTGTGGAGTTGATGGGTTTACATCTTCAAGGCTTGTCTCAATCAATAGTTAACAATTACCAATATATGGGAGGTCTAGAAATGAAGAAAGTTAAAAAATAAATTAGTTCAGTTGGGTTGGTCTCTGGGTCCAAGATTTATCTGGTGGTAAATATGGTTGGAAAGAAATGCCAAACATTTTAGAGAGGAATGCACTTCAATAGAGCTAGTTTGGCATAAAATAGTTAACAAGATTATAAAAATAATAAAAGCTCATGTTGAGGAGCAGAGAAACCAGGAGGGAGAGTGTGTAACCAAGAAATACACCCTTTCATAAAATAAAATGCAATACAATGTGATATTATTAAGCACTTTTGAGTTACATAAAAACCCTCTTGGGTTTATTACAAATGGAGTCTCCAAGGTGGAGAACTCCCTTTTTGTCAAACAATGATTTAGGGTGTCTTCAAGAGTCTTCCTTTAGCCACACAATCAACTTTGTAGGAGGGTTTTGAAGCCTTGGATGCTTGACCTCCTGAGTTTTTTTGCTAGCCCAAACACCTACACACATGCAAATACCAAAATAGTTAGTAGCACCTATTTAGACATTCAAGCAAACTAAAGCTCACATAAACAAATTGAAATACAACATACATACTTAATCTCTAGGATAATTTTGACAACATTTCAGTAGCTCCTTCATGTGTTGTTGCAAATGAGTGAAATGGAGGGGGATTTATAGGCTTTGTGAAGGGAGGGGTGGGAGGTGACTTGGCACCAAGTGGAGGGTGGCAAATCCAAGGCAAATCTTGAGGAGGATACATGGAGGAATGTGCACCCTCTTCATTTAATAGCCTTGGGTGGGGTGAATCCTCACCCACCCAAGTGCCATAAATTGGCCTAGGGGGTGATGAGATGTGCATGGGGGCATGTGTGCATTGGGTGATGTGGGCTCAATTTAAAATTACTAAAATGCAAAGGTGGAGGATGGAGTGTACAAGTGGCTTAATGAGGGAGGTTGACTTTGGAATTAAAGGGTAATTTTAAATTCATCCAAATGGAGGGAAAAGGGTGAGGGGACCAATCCAATTAAATGGAAGGGATTTAGATGAAGATTTTGGAAGGGACTTCCTTGGAATTTTCAAATTAATGGTGCAATCCCCTAGGAATTTGACCAAGAGTCAGGGGATATGGTTAGGGGTTTAATGAAGGGTTTGGGTGCATGTTGGAATTTGTGAGGATTTATTTAAGAATTTAAAATTCAATGTGCATTCCTCTTGGGATTTGGTCATGGATTATGATATGATTAGGGCTTAATGGAGGGTTAGGCTAGGCAAATGGAGGTTGGAGGAACTTCAAGGTGGATTTGAATGATTATGAATGCTAACAATGGATTAGAAGAATTAAATAAAGTAGGGGAAATTAGAAGATGATTAAGAAGAATTAATGAATTGGGGGAAATTAATAAAATTAATGAAAAACTATGGAAGACTAAAGACACTTGAAGGGAATTTGGAGGAATTTGATGAATTTATCAAAATTAATGGTGGTTCTAGGTGGATTTAGTGAATTGATAATGGTTTTGGAATGAATCAATGAGAATTGGCTTGGGTGGTGATAAAATTGGCTAATTTTTGGTGTCTACAGAGAGAATGTGTCCATGGGGTGGATTCATGGGGCTTGGCAACCCCTAACCCTAGTCTAGAAAAAATCAACACTAATAGAGTAGCCAAGGATAACCTAGGGACAATGGGCATTGGTTTAATTAGAAGATACTACAAGAGGAAGGTCCTTCCTTGGCGATCAGAAGGTCTAAGAGTAGCAATAAATAATTAAATAGAAGCTTTGGCAATTAGGTTGAGGACGTCATTCCAATTCATGTAGGCAGAGGGAAAATGTTATGACTAACTTTTTGACGGAAAAGAGAAGTGAGCATGTTGTTGGTCACTTATTAAAATCTGATTAGAATAGGGATATTATAGATTGGATGGAGGTATACCAAGGACAAGTTTTATTACTAGCCAACATGGATCTAGGCCATGAAGTGTGTCGGACTAGGGTAGATGATTATGACAATTAGCCTCTGGTCTGACATCACATTACTACTTATAGCACTCTTATTCCCAAATTAGGATAGCCCCCAAAGTCATGGTAGGAGGAAAAAGCTAATCCAAGCTCTTTGGAATAGTATTAATCAAAGTTATAATTAAGATAAGAGTTTTTGCTCTCACTAAAAATTTATGGTTCAAGAAGATGTTAAAATTAATTTTGTTAAAATCTTGAGGCCGACAAACCAATTATTACAATTTTAAACATGTCTTCTTAATAAAATTTTTACTTTATTAAAAAACGTTAAATATTTATTTTTATTATTTAATAATTTAAAATATTATTTCTACACTTTTATTTGAAAGGAAACTAGTAACACTCCTTTTGAAAGTTGTTACAGTATCATTGAATAGTTGTGAGAGGACCACTATTTATTGTTCCTATTTTAATTAAGAAAGAATAATTGTAAGGACCACTACTTATTGCTGTCATGGATGTTATTTAGAAAAACGTAAGCATAATATATAATAATTATTACTATGTATAAATTGTGGTTGGCCATGTTATGTGATTATGTAGTTCTCAATGTGAATAACCTAATCATTTTTTTTGATTTGGTGAATAACCTAATCATTACCGTAAGATATGAATCTTCTTTCTTAGGCTTGAAAGTAGTGTCATTTATCAGCTCAGAAAGTGGAGTGTAATATGGTCAATATATTAACAAACTTCTTGGAAAAGCGCATGATGTGATATATTAGTAGAAAAAGGTGGTCAATATATTGCCTTTGTGGTTGGTGAATAAAGATATTATTTGTATTATATATTATTAGTAATGATGAGATTTAGGTTTAATTTTTTTATTATGAGAACTTTTTATATACAACATATTCGTAATATGTGAGGGAAGAGATTTGAACCTGGGTCTTTCTATAACTGAAGAGTTTTAACTACCCGCTTGCTCTCCAACTGGGATTTTAGGTTTAATTTTTATAGTTGATATGCTTAAAAAGTATTAATTAAAATATATATTAACATGTATAAGAAATATTGATGAGAAATATATTATTTTAGATTAAAAAATTGTTATGAAACTAAAATAAATTAATAATTTTTTTGTTAAAATGCTTGATAATAAAATTATTAAATTAAAAAAATAAATTTGATTTAGGAAAAGAAAAAGTTTCAGTTATATTTTCACTATATTTATTAAAATTAAAATTAAAATTAAAATTAATAAACAATTACAAATCCTCACCCAGACACAGAAACAAACAAAGTGGAACCAACTACATACTACATTGAAAGAAAAATAAAATAAACCAAGCGAAAAAGACAAGGCAGAGTGAACAATATTCTTCCTGAGTTTAATTACTGAAAATATAATCTTCGGTACAATGGCCTTTCCGCTAGTAAATTAGACAGAAACACATATACGCCAGCAAGTGGATGACCAGAACTTGAGTGCGTTATATATATATATCTTCAGCGGACCATTCAAAGAAATTTAACTTCAAAATCCGTCGATAAGTAATCCAATGGAGTCAAATAATAGAGGAGAGAAGCCGAGTAGGAGGCGAATTGAATGATATTTATTTGAACTTGGAAAGTAAAATGACAAGTGCCCAACCAAATCAATCAAAGAACGAAGCATCCATCTAAGAATGGAGAGGTAGGAAAGGTAGGGGCCAAGTTTCGTACGAATAGAGGCAAGGGTTGAGACTCGTGCGGGATCGAGGCAGGAGAGGAAGTAGCCAAGACTTATACGAATAGAGGCAAGGGTTGGTTGAGATTCGTGCGGGATATGTAGGGGAGAGACGAAGGGGTTAAAGAGGTAGGGCAAGGATTCAGGTGTTGTAGGTGAGTTGGAGAGGAGAGGGCAATCCTCCAAGGAGGTCCCAGGTTCAAATTTCCACCCTGCCAAAAAACTGAATTGGTATCCAAAATCCAATTGATAATGTTGGTGCGAGTAGGGTCGGGTGTGACCCCGGGTGACTTTGACGGTGTAGAACCCCCTGTTCGTGGTCTCTCAGACCAAGGCGGCTCCGCAAAGGGTTTTTCGCTTAAAAAAAAAAAAAAAAGGTAGGGCAAGGAATTACATGTATAAAATATATTTAAGTGTATTAATTGGAGAAAGCGAAACTCTGCACTTGTGTTTGTTTTTCACGTTAGTTATTTCCATGGTTACTCCATGCAACGTGGGAGAGGTATGTAGTGTATTCAAGTGGCATCAAGGTAGTAATAAAAGTAATATTAAGTTTTTTATTATTATTATTTTTGGTTAATGTGAGATACTTTTAGGACCTCTCACTCATGATCTTTACCGAGAGTTATGCTTATCAATAGAGAATTTAACACACAACCACCACACACCCATCCCCTCACACTCGTCCATGCTGCGATTAGAACCTTGAACCTATCAAAGAAGAGCCAATTTTAAGACTAAAAGCAATGTAAGTTAATTTTTAAAGTTTACATGATTTTTTTAATGATATATAATTTTATTTTTTTAAATACATTGAAAAAGATAAGTGAGTGAATACTTCATATTAAATGCCCACTTAGAATTTAAAATTTTTATCTTTTGTTATGCCATGGACAAGACTAAAATGATTTTTTTTCACAAACCATTATCTAAACATATAAGTGAAGAAACTATAATCTATTTATTTTTTTGGATGAAAAAACCATTATATTAATAAAATAATGTTTAATCATACAAAAAAGGGTGGGTGGGATTAGCACACCCCGTAAACCAATACATTAACCATTGTGGTTAAGAGTATACAAGAGTGTCAGAAACAGCCCACAACTGCCAATAACAACCGCCAAAACAAGTATTAAATATGCATTCGGAAAGAAAGAAGCCGAGAAATTACTGCCACCTGGAAGGGGAAGGAAGATGCACATGACTCATAATGCAGGGTGCATTCCCCCAATGATCCATGAGGGTAATCTACTTATTTTAAAATGCGTTTTAAAATGCATTGAAAACATGAGATTATTTGTTTTATCGATGACAAACTATAAATTACAATTATCATGTTTATAAGATTAAAAAAAAATAATTATATAAGTTTTTCATATAAAATAAAATGGATTGTGATTTTATAATTTTTATTTTGCTTGATAAAACTATAAATATATGAAAATAAAATAAACATAAATATTATATAATAAGATTTATTATAAAATTATCTTATCAATTTATAAATAAAGCATATTTTATGATTGATTACAATTATTTATATTGTGATTTTATACATATTGTCACATAAATAGGTAATTTTAGTACAAGTAGTTATAAAGACTTTTTTGACGTAAGCAAGACTTTTCATTTTCTCCATCTAATTTGAGTCATGTAATGCTCCTTGTCATGCCTCACCTATATTGAGCACAATTGGTCTCTATTTGAGGCCATACACACCAAAAGTGCAATAGGTTGAGCCAAGACCACTTTAATGACCTTGTCTTTGTGCAATATAATCTTAGGCTTTGTAAAACACACGTGGAGGGTAGTGAATCTTACTAGACAATTCGATTGGATAAGCTAGATCCACTTTCTGATTGGATTGTCGAGAGTTCTATGGATCCTAGAGTTTACTATAGAGAACCTTGAGGCAATTGAGGAGGAAGCAAAACATTTAAGAGGATTGGAGGAGATATACCATGATGACACTACACTTGAGCATCTTCCAATTCGCCCACTAATTCAGAGCCAAGGTCAACCACTTTATATCTTCCCATTCTAGCTATTCCCTCTTCTTTTTTTCTAGCTCCTTGACCTGCAAATTCTCCTTATCTGAAAAAACCTCATTGCCTTCATGACTATACAACTGATTCAATTTAGATTCTATATCAACTATCTTTGTCTTTGCTTCCTAATATTTACCTTTGGCCCATGCAATTGTAGTGGATTTGATTCTCCTCATATTTTTAGAAAACTAAAACATAGTTGTCTCTTTTATGGTTAGGTCAATATGTCTCCACTCATATTTTACTATATTTATAAATTCCTCATCTTCTAACCAAATAACATTGAACTTGAAAGGTCCTACAAGTTTCTCTTGATCTTTTTCTAACTGAAAGAAAATTGGTGAATGATCAGATCCTCCACCTTGATCTATCCAAGTCCTTAGTCTTTCTACTTTAGCTCTGAGGTTTTTAGACACTAAAAATCTAACCTTTTAGAAATACCTTGTCTTCTAGTTCTTTGATTCCTCCAAGTGGGAACTAATTTAATGGATTCTACATCACACAACCCTGCATTCTGGATTTTCTATAGGAAAAATTCAGGGAGGGGATCCATTCTGGCCTTCTCTCCCCACATTTATGCTCTTTTAGTTACAAAATTTGAGTCCCCTCCCACCACTACATTTTTTTAAAAGTCTTGTATAAATAATTCTTCCAAAAACTCCCTTCTACCGCCATAAGGACCATACAGATTGACTACATAAATTAGCTTTCCTAGCTCCATAAAATGTAAGTCTATAACCATACCTACCTCAATACATACCTTATCTACTAGTTGGAAGGAGGAATTTCATCTTGTTAAATTTCCCCCTGATCTTCCATTTGAGTCCATCCCTACAAAGTTCTAATTTGATAGGAGAGAGGCAAGGATGGCTATTGCTTTCTTTATGTCCAACATAGTCTCCTGGATTAAAATTATATCTGGCTTATGAAGTTCAAACAAATGCTTTAAAGTTATTTTTTTATGAGGGCCTTGAGCCCTCAGGCATTTAAAAAGAGGATGATCATTGATTCCCTTTCCCCTAGGGATGTCCTACTCTAACGACCCCAACTATGGATTTTTGTTTGCCAAATAAGATTTCCTTCTCAGTTTTTTTGTGTAATTTTAAAGTAGCATTTCCTTCATACTATAAACTCTTGAGATTGACTTGTCTCATGACCTAAGTCCCTTGATACCTGACCATACCTATTATCTTCTTTACCTTTTTCAAGGCTCTTAGGGCATATCAGTTAGATGATGTGCTTGTATTATAGTGATTTGGAGGACTTGGAGGGGAAGAGAACCTACTAGGGTTGTTTAAGCCCTGCTTGCTTCCTTGGCCTGAAATATCACTGTCTAAAGAGGATAATAACTTACTATGTTTTACACCCTTCTCCTCTACTTATTCTAAGCCCTTGATAGAAAGAGGTTGTAGAGTCCCCCTTGGATTTAAAACCCTTCCCCCTTCCTCCTTTTGATCATAAGATTTCTCCTCCCTGCCTTCCCAAAATGAAGAAACAACACCACCCTCTTGCAAAGTCTTATCAGAACTATGGTCTGACAAGACCTCCATATAGGGACTTAGTCTAGGACAAGATGATATAGCAAGTTTATCATTATCAAAATTCAATCCCCCATTCCTAGAAAAGGGTAAGACTAGGTTTGAGCTTTGATGGATGCCTGATAAAATACCTCCAAGCACTTTGTCAATCATAGGTATGGCCTTCGTTCCCTCATATGAAACTTCCCTATTGTAGTCGCTTGGAGCCAACTCTTTCTCCTCCATTTGGACATTGATGATATGAAACCTTTCTTTAAGCGATTCAAGAGTCTTGAGTGGGTACTCTTATATCTTTGCTTTGGCTATCGCTACCTCCTTTGAATTTCTTAGAACAGAAGAACCTCCAACTTCCTTCTATACAGTCCCTTGCCCTCTACTCTCTTCCATTTCACAATTTACCTTGAGATTATCATAATGATGACAATTACTACATCAAAACAACACCTGATGTAGATAAGATTTTGTAAATATGTCTAATTTCTTGATATGAAATCCATGTTTTTTGGAAACTCTAAACTAAGATCAAGCTCCACTAAGATACAAACTACCATTTTTTGGATACTATTTAAGTTTTTTGTATCTACTCCAAGGAAACTACCAAGAAGTTCCCAATCTCACACAACATTCTTTCATTCTAGAATTCAAGGGGCAAAGAGGGTAGCTTGACCCAAATAGGCTAGGTATTAGTCCTCTCAAAGCATATATTGAACCCAAGAGTCCAAAATTTTAGATTTAAAACATTGAGCCCCAACTCCATCTTCCATTTTTATGATTATAGCATCTTCTACCTTTTGGAAGACAAAAACCATCCAACCCTTCATCATCACATGATATGTAGGAGTATATCCCAGAACCTCCAACCAGGTAACCTTGATCCATTCTCGTAGAGTTTTTAGTTTAATGGAGCCACCCATAAATCTACCTACCAAAGCCTTGTCCTTTAGTGATAAAAATTGCTCTAGCATCAGATCCTCACCTACAACCATTCGGACTAGCTCCTTCCATAAATTTATATAGCATTTTTTCTTTCTTTTCTCCCTTTTTTGCTTAGTTTGTTTATCTCCCAATCTAGCCAGACTACCCTTTGGTGTTTCCTCTGGTTCATTTGGTGACACTTCCCCTTCACCATAACCCCCTTATATGACCTAGGGTTAGGGTTTGAAGTTGATTGGGCCTTCTAGCATGTATTTAAGTCAAGACATCCACTTACCTTGTCCCACTTATGCCAGATGTCAAAAGGTTCTTCCTCGGAGAAAAAAACTGAGGCCTTCATATATTCTTCAGGCTCTTCACTATAGTCCACTACATCCTATTCATACATCATTGACTCACTCGTCCTACCATTGTCAATGATCAATGAGTCAAGTCTACACTGGTTGAGAGTTCCTATCAAATTATCTTTTGAAATTTTTGTCCTACCCTCTCCTTCTTGACCTTGTTGATCAAAACTCGACAATGAGAGCCTCATTGGTTCAAGTGCAAACAATTGCTATTTTTTTAATCTTGACCGACCTCTACTATGCTTTTGGTCTTTGACCTTCAAGTTGATATGGCCACCCTAGTCCAAGGGATTCCTCTCCTCCTACTCTCCTACACCAACACTAGTAGGTCTCCCACCATCATCCATGATTCCCTCAAAAATATAATTTAAAATTATTAACAAGTGTGTTATAATATTATGAATTTGATATTTTAATCTTGTGATAAATTAATAATTTTCAAAAAAATATATTTATTGTTTAAATTATTTTTAAAATTTTAGATATGTTATTTTATAAGAAATATATAATTTGATAATGTCAAATGGAATTAGGTCAACTAGTTAAATTCCTCAACTTTCAAGGAGAGAGACTCAAGTTTGGTTCTTGCTAAGTTATAGATGCATAATTTTCAAGTTGTTGTAATGCCATTATGCGGTCATGATTTAGTATTTGTGGGACCCATTTCAATCTCAAATAAGGTCATAAATTGCAAACCACTTAATAACTATTGGCATTGTCTGCTTGGAGGTTCTAAAGGCAGCAAAACAATGCAGAAGGCTTAAAAAATGTTATTATAAGAATGAGATACAAAAAATACTTTTAGTGGTTTTGAAAAAGTACCAGATTGATAAACTAAAACCTTATTTTTTAAACTTCATTTTAGTTGTATAACCACAATATTTGACTATGTAATTTTAGTAAAGTTATTGTTAGTGATAACTTTGATGAGGTGCCATAATTAAATATTTTATTAGATTCCTTGCGAGAGATGCAGGGCAGTCAATGCACAACACTGAACTTGGGAGTTGAGACTAGGGACTAGGTTGAAACCTTCTAATACATGTTATTAGTTTTGAAATGCTTGGAAACCTTATTATACCCATATCCCATCTACAAAATGTTATTAGTTTTGAAATGCTGTTGTGATCTCAAGTTAAAAAATTATTTATTTATTTATTTTAATTTCTTCAATATTTTTTTTTCCAAGTTTTTCCCAAGTTGCCGAGTACTCTCAAAAATTAGGCTGTCGAGTTACTCATGAGTTGCGAGTTTCAAAACATTGGTTTCCACCACCCGACTAGAATTTTGCACAGAACAGAAGATAAATATGGGGAAGGTGGAGATGCAAAGTTTGTATATTGGAAGGGAAAGCCTTACCATTTAAACAAAACCAATGGTATAAGCCTTTATATTTGGTACATACACGCTCTCCATGCGCCATAATCTAATTTTCTTGAGGCTGAATGGTTTAAATTGACTGTGTTGTTAACTAGTATAATTAATAGTTTGTGTTTATTATTACAGTGGTACATGGATTCGACGTCATGGCCTTAATTGTGGTGTAGAACAATTTGATCAGATCTCTTTACAATAATATGCATTTCTCTATTGCAAAATGGGCTTATGCGGTCACGTCCTATGTGGGAATGGCTAATATGCTCTTGCTTGCAGGCGGTTTTGTGTCTGATTCCTTCCTCACTTGTTTTAGGACCATGCCCATATTCTACATTGTATTGGTTAAACTATAATATATAAAATGTATTAAAGCTTGAAGAGGAATAATTTCAAACAACTTTAGGTTATTCTTAGTCTTGTGAAATTAGGACTTAGTCTTATTTTGGCTAATAAGTAATTTGTGTAAAACACGAGTTTTATGAGCTCATGTTAGGATTTAGTATTTAGATTTAGTTGTCCCAATATCTTCTAGAGGGATATTAGAAGTTAGAAGGATAAGGGTAATACCTCAAATGAGCATTGTGGATAAAACTAATCTTCCCAATTTGGGAATTGGTTGCTCAATCCAAGGATATGGTTGTTCGTTTCATAGGCTTATGGTTGTAATTTAGACCTATTTAAGCCCTGCATTTCAATACCAATGTTAGCTTCAACAAGATCCACATCAGTGGTATCAAAACATAAGATTTATAGAGGTTTTGGGTTCCCTTCTGACCTAATGTTGCTTGTTGGTTTTGGGTAATTTTTGACCAACAAGATCCTGCTTTTAAGCTCTAATTACAAACATTGCTAGTTTTCTTTGGAATTTTAGTTCCTTAGAATTGAATTTCAAACTTGCTAGAGTTGGAAGATTTGTTTGTTTGAAGAAATTTATTGTGAGCAAAGAGTGAAATGAGGAGGAGGTCATACACTTAGACTTGTCTTCGTCACTATAGGACCGTCCATAAGAGGAACAAGATCTGAAGAAGAACCGCTCATGCCACATTTCTCCACCCGCTTCATCAACTTAGAAGGGGCTCTCGAATGATCTTCTACAATAGAATATCAGTAGTATATTTTACTACTATCTTTTTAGATCCCACTCTTCTACTTTAAATGTGTTTTCTTTGCTTCTAATTCCCTCTATTTTCAGTCTTATTTGCAAATTGATTTTTTGACAAATTGACCCTCTAATTTGAATTCTACAATTATATATATATATACTTCCAAGCCTTAAAAAAATTACTTGTAAGAGCTTTATTTAAAAAAAAATCCAAGATTTCAATTTTATTTTTGTATTTAAAAAAAAAGGTTTTTTTTGTAGCTAAGACGACTGTCTTGTCGCCTGTAGAAGGTAACATAAATTTTGTGCCTTCCTATGACTTTACATCACCTTCTAGAAACTCCAAGCTAACACCTACAATATCGGGCCTACACACTTGACAGTGGGACTAGCCCACTCAGCCGAAGCCAATTGGCTTAGCCCTCGACAGAATCAGGCCGACATAAGACCGACCTTGAAACTTGTGGAGGAACCACATGATTGAACCAAATATAAAGGCCACGATGCCTAAGTCCATAGTAGAAATCCATCACACACTAATCGAGACTGATGTAGATTTTGAGGTTACAAAGGATAGAGACAAAGGCACAAAATCCAAAAACCTAACGAGTAATTCCACACCTTGATTTGATTGGCTGAGAATATTTTGGATCAGAATATTTCAACTAGTCCTAATTGGTTGCACAAATTTTGAGGTAAGAAAATTTGAAACCCTATTGGCAGATTGTGCATCTTGATTGACCAATCACATGCAATCGATGATAGTGAATTGAGATCAAACACATGGCAGGCTATTTTGGGCATGATGTGATGAACAAGTGCTCGACACATGGAAATTTATAGAGGTGACTGGTTGAGTTAGTCTTCACAAGTGGAAAATTGTTTAGTCCCACATCTAGTGGGATAAAGCCTTTTTATCCTTTAAGAGGGTGAACATGCCCTTTGGAGGTAGCCATTGCACGTTGGCTAGAGAATGATTTAGCTATGCATCGAGTAGTGCTTGTGTTATTGTTGACCTTTGTGCCCACGTCACTAACTTTGTTGATCGTGGTTCCCCTTGTTGACTGGCAGCCACAGTTGACTTATTAACCAGTGCTTGAAAGCGCAAAACCTTTTTTTTAGAGGTTAAATTAATGCTTTTATTTTTGTAAAAAACAATGACTAAAAAATTTTATTTTGCAAAAAGGGATTAGTTTTAATTAATTAAGTGTTGTTTTATTAATTAATTAAATATTTAGGTGCTTTAAATTTTCTCTAAACATTGTAAAATTGCATTAAACCATTTTTGTTTTGCAATTAATTGGGCAATAAGCACACATTATTTGTAACCCTTTTTAAGTCCTCTTTGTAAAAAATATTGTTGGCTTACACATGGGTTCAAATGGCTTTCAATTTTGTGGAGAAAAAGGTCGCAATAGTTGTAGTAGTTAGCATTTTGACTGATATAGTCACTTATAGTGAAATCAAAGCAAAATGTGAGGTCCCAATTTATGATGGGTCCCAAGATCTTGAGGTCCTAAACAATTGGATTCTTTATATGGATACGTAGTTTTATTATAACAAGCTTCCAAAGGATGAACAAATCACCTTTGCTAAGCTAAATATTTTTGGCATTGCCAAAGTCTTGATAACAAATCACCAATAAAATTAAAATCCCATTGACACTTTGGGATGAGTTAGTGAAAACATTGAAGGAAACCTTCTATCTTGCAAATTATTTTTATGACCTTGACATTAGATGGCTTCATCTCAAACAAGAATACAATATAAGTGTCCAAGAATATATCTCACTTTAACAAATTGAGGATTTTTAATGGTATTTAGGACTCAACTACCAAACTAATCAACAAATTCAAAAGTGGATTGCAAGAACCACTTTTTAGGGAGTTAAAAGACAAATCCATCACAACTTTGGATGCAATGTTCAATCACGCACAACTTATGAAAGAGAATTTGCAAGGAAAATCAAGAGGATCTCGATATTTGTTGATTGGAGGAACTACTAATGTGATAAATCAACAATGATAAAAGATAAAAAAACCTTCTACTTATTCATCTATTTTCTCTTCTTGTTCTTCATCTAAAAAGCCTACTTCTAAACCTTCATTGGAATGCACTTTTTGTAAGAAGAAAGGACATCTTAGGCATCAATTTTGTAAGTTGTAAAATTTGAAGAAGAAATACCTTGTTTTAAAGCCTCCCAATGAGGACCCGAAAGATGGTCCCATTGAGGCTATAGGGGAAGAAATATCATACAAGCAGTTAAAGGATCAATTGAACAAACCGATCCTCATGAATACTTCTCAAAGTGATTGTAATTTTTTTTTATCATACGAGATCGCCTAACTCATGATTACTTTGTTGACTGTATAATTGACAATGACTCATAGAAAAATCTAAATGCGAGGTCTATTGTTGACTAGTTGAAGTTGCCTATGAGTCCTCATCCTCGTCCTTATTCTTTAGGATGGAAGGACAATGAGATCTCATATAAAATCACACACACATGCATAGTCTCCTTTGCCTTTGGTCCAAAATTTGTGGATAAGGTTGTGTGTGATGTTACTCCTATGGATTGTTGTGGATTGCTACTTGGGAGATCCTATCAATATGATAGAAGGGATATCCATGATGGTTTCAAAAATACTTACAATTTGCACAAAGATAACAAGGAATATCTAATAAAATGTACACGACACACCAATAATTTGATGTTAAGTTGTATACAAGCATGCAAAGTAGTAAATCAAGCAAATAAATTGACACTTATTTTTGTAAGGCCAATGAATGAAGGAACATAAGCATCAATTCATAAGCACAAAAGATATTCTTCACTTGATACATTGTTGAAATCATATTCTAATGTGTTTAAAGAGCCCATAAGACTCCCTCCTAAATGTCATATTAATCATAGTATAGAAATTATGCCTGCAACACCTCTTTGTAATGCTCCAATGTATAGGCAATCTATTATGCAAATGGAAGAAATTAAAAAGCAAATCCAAGACTTGTTGTCTAAAGGATTTATAAAGCCAAGTACTTCACCTTGTGCTTCTCCAATTTTTCTTGTATTGAAGAAGGTTGGTACTTGGATGCTATGTGTTGACTTCAAAGCATTAAAAAATCACAATTAAGAATAAATATCCACTTCCAGGGATATATGATCTCTTGGATCAACTTCAAGGAGCTAAATTATTTTCCAAGACTTATCTAAGTAGTGGATACCATAAAGTCCAAATTCAGGCCGAAGACATATGGAAGACAACATTTAAGACCAATTTGGGACTCTTTAAGTGGCTTGCTATACCTTTTGGTCTTACAAATGCTCCCACAAAATTCATGAGGTTAATGAATGAAGTGTTCAGAGATAATCTGAACAAGTTTATAATCATCTACTTGGATGATATCCTTGTATATTCTCCTACATGGAGAAGTCACCTAGAACACTTAGAAACGGTTCTCCAAACTCTTTAGAAGAACCATTTATTTTCCAACCTCCCTAAGTGTTCTTTTGGTCAATATTCTATTTCCTACCTTGGCTTTGTAATCAATAAGAAATGCATACAAGTGGACCCATCCAAAGTTGATGTCCTCCTCAAATGGCCCACTCCTACTTCCTTCACTGAATTAAAGAGTTTTATTGGACTTGCAATTTCTATCACAAGTTTATTGAAATATATTCCATAATTACCACTCCATTGTATCACTTAACCAAAGCCAAATTTGATTTTCAATGGACAAGGGATCAAACTCATGCCTTTGAGACATTGAAACACAAACTATGTACAACACCTACTCTAGTTCTTCTATATCTTGCCTATCCTTTTGAGATAGAGATAGATGCATCACAATTTTATCTTGGAGTCGTACAAAAGTAGAATGGTCATCCAATGGCCTATCATTTTGAGACATTTTCAGTTGCCAAGAAGAACTATTCCACATATGATAAAGAGTTGTATTCCTTGGTACAAGCAATAAAATACTGGAGCTATTACCTTTTGGGAAAGAAAATAATTGTATGTACTGATCATATGCCCCTTAAGTTTATTCAATCACAAAATAAGATTGAAGAAGCTCATCACATGAAGTGGGTATCTTACTTGCAATAGTTTCACTTGGTGATCAAGTACAAGAAAGGAAAAAATAATACAATGGCAGATTGTTTGAGCCACCCTCCAACAACTCAAGCTTTGACAGTTGTGACCACTTTCCACATTGGTTTCCAAACATGGCCGACACAATATCCTTTGGATCCTAATTTTGGTAACGTTTACCAATAACTCTTGCATCCTTCCTCATCAAATCTAAGTCCTCTTCAATATTTCTACATAAAGGATGGATTGCTCTATAAGTTGGATAAAATTTGTGTA
Organism: Wollemia nobilis; assembly: GCA_028583015.1. NCBI lineage: Eukaryota > Viridiplantae > Streptophyta > Pinopsida > Araucariales > Araucariaceae > Wollemia > Wollemia nobilis. Next base: position 5,086,896 of record JAQPPZ010017121.1, read on the forward strand.
CCTAAAGAGAATTGAAAGTCTCTCTTGAAAGAGGCACATTCCACACTCTATGAGAGACACTTTGGAAAAAAAGAATCTTTATCATATCCAATAATTCTTTTGGCCTCATGTGTAGTGAGATGTTCTTTGCTTTCTAAGGTAATGTGCAGTTTGTAGTTGTTCAAAGTCAAAAAATAGGAAATTGGACCTCAACATTCCATTGCCCATTCCTTCTGATCCTTGGGAAAGCATTTCTATGGACTTGTTGAGTGGTTTTTTGATGACAACTAGAAAGCATGATTGTGTCTTTGTAGTTTGGACTGATTTAATAATATGTCTAAGTTCATTCCTTACCGCAAGACCAGTTTTGCATCAGACTTAGCCCAACTCTTCGACACAGTATGATGCTCTTTTCATCTTCCCAACAACATTGTTTCAAATTGAGACACGATTTGTGGGGCACTTTTGGCTATCTTTCTGGAATATTTTGGGAGTATCTCTTAACTTCTCCACCACCTATAATTCATAGTTAAATTAGAAAACATAAGTAGTTAATCACACACTTATGTAAATTTTGAGGATCTATCACCACTCTAGTCCAATTAAGTGGGATTTGAGCCTCACCCATGTAGAGCATGCATACAAAAAAGAAGTTAATAGGTCCACAACACATTCTCCTTTTGAAGTATGTATTAGATTTTAGCCCTTGGCTCCATATGATTTGCCATTGTCCTTACCCTCTCTAGCTACCAAGCACATTCAAAAAGAGGAAGATAAGACAAACTCATTCATTTAGAATTTGCATAGCCTTCAATCAAAAGTGGTTCATATTCTATAGAAGACTCAATAAAAGCAAAAGCAAGAAATGGAAAAGCATCACCTCCCTCATCATTTTTAAGTTGGAGATAAAGTTTGGCTTTACTTGGATAACATTGTTTTTCAGAAAAGACACATAGCAAGATCAAACCCCTTCTCTATGGGTATTATAACATCCTCTAGCAGGTTTTTGAGAATACCTTTTGTCTTGATATTTAGACACATCTCAACATTCATGACATTATCAATGTGAATCACCTTAAGCCATATCATGATTCTACCTTGGAATCAACTCCTACCATCAGTCATCTTGTTGATGTCGTACCATATGCATAACTTCTACTCGATGTCAACATAGTATTTGATACAAATATTCGATAGAATCGATAGGTATCTACTACTTCATACCTTGTAGCCCATTGAGGCTAGCTTCCACATCAAGCTCGATGGATTTCTTCTCACCAAACATCTTATGACTTATCATTTTTGTTAAAATCATTGGAGTCAAATACTTTTGTTGTTGGGAGGGATTATGAGAAATAATCTCAAACAACTTTAGGTTAGGCTTTGTCTTGTAAACTTAGGACTTAGTCTTATTTTTGGCTAATAAGAAATTTGTGTAAAATTGTAAAACATGAGCTTTATGAGATCATGTTAGGATTTAGTCCTTAGATCTAGTTGTCCCATTATCTTCTATAGGGATATTGGAAGTTAGAAGGATAAGGGCAATCACTCAAATGAGCATTGTGCTTCCCAATTTGGGAATTGGTTGCTTAATCCAAGGATATGGTTTCTCATTCCATGGGATTATGGTTGTAATTTGGGTCTATTTTCAATGCCAATGTTAGCTTCAACAAGATCCACATCAAAGCTTTTAATTAAGGTTAAACATATAAGTGTTATAACCAATATTTCTAAGGATGAATACATCAAAACATGTCATAAAATTATGTAGATATACTTATAGATTTACATAGAAGATACATATAATATTACATATCAGATGTTTATGGTTTATATAGATAATGTTCATAGGTAAATATAGAGAATACATATAGGTTTACATTGCATATGCTCATACAATAATATTAGGTGCACTTATAGGTACTTCATCATTTCTCAACCTTGACCAATAAGATTAGTTTTTTGGACTAACCATCACACCTCAAGGATTTGACTTAGTGGACTAACCACCACCTTGGGCCTTGGGACTAACTGCCTTATGAGGTATTCAAATATAGAGATTATATTGGACACTAATATCTCAAGTTTTTGGCATAACGACAACTCTACAGTGGTATTAGAGCCTCACCCCAAGATCAAATCCCCTCAAGTTACGTTAGAGATGGGGTGTTGTACTAACTACCGTACCTTGAATATTTGACTTAGTGAAGTAACCACCACCTTGGGCCTTGGTACTAAATGCCTTGTGATGTATTCGAATACAAATATTGTATCACACACTAACACCTCAAGGTTTTGGCATAACAAAAACTCTACAACATAGAAGATACATATAAGATGTCTATGGATTATATAGATAATGCTCATAGGCAACTATACCGAATACATTTAGGCCTACATTGCAAATGGTCATACGATAATATTAGGTACAATTATAGGTACTTCATCTTTTCTCAACCTTGACCAATAATATTAGTTTGTTGATATTCCAACACCATCCATAATTTATATTGAGAGACCAAGGATAGAAGACATTAGAGATGGTAACATCCCCTTCTCCCATAATAATTCTTGAATGGGCCAATGAATCTTCATTAATATTTTTTCTATCTTCTCCAACCAAAGGTACTTGAATTGGATCACCCATTCTTCAAATATGAAGTCATAAATCCACCTTATGATTCTAATACATTGAGCTTCCAATGAAAATATCTTTAACATGCAATATGACACCCTTAATCTATCCTCTAATTTCAAAATAAAATAGTTAAATCATAAGAAATAGATATGATTTTGAATAACCATCCCCCATGGTTAGAAAGAGACCCATATAAATAAGGTGGACTTTATGTTGACCATCCAAAACCTACTTTATTGCAGCCAAAATGTCACCTATATCACTATAACAAGTCCTTAAATTAATATCACTAATATGTATAACTCAAAAAACCATGTGATCTAAAAAATGGGTCCAAAATACTTTCATATGCAAACACTATGGCCATTAAAATTTTGGGCTTATTAGCATTTGGAAATTAGAAAAATTAAATTCTAATATTAGGGGAAAATATTCTAATCTGAATCTACCACATGTTAGATCTAGAAAGTGCCACCTATGTTGTACTAACATCACCACCTCTCTAACTAATAATTTTAACACATGGTTTCAAATGATTGGTAAAACCCTTATATGAAGGTTAAAAGTAGGTTTTGTATGGTTGTGTCAATGCCACATTGACTATATAAGAGGATAAAAATTAGGATTCAAACTAATGAACTTGTGTGTGGTGAATGCCTTAGGCTCACTATACTAGCCAATCACTCCTAAAAATCCTTACAAACTACAATGGAGCATCCACCATTTGAATTATATTTTCCAAACATCTTTTCTACTAGTTATAAAATATATTATCAACTATCATGCCAATGGACATCTTGGAGATAAAGTGTCATAGAATTATAGAGCTCCACATATATACTACCATGTATGCAACTTGGAAAACCAATCAAGACAATAAATAGTAGTTCAAATTAGTGATACAACTTCATGTGGAAAGACAAAAATCCAAAATTAAAAGTAAAATACGTTTTTAACATATCAAACATTGTGGAGACTCATGAAACTATTAAGAATATTCCCATAAAAATAATAACATCCACATATATATTACAATAATTAACCAAAAAAAAAAGAATTGAACAACAATATTGCAATATAGAATGGAAATGCAACAACTTTATTACTCAAGAGTAGAGTTCACAATATATAATCATAGGTCTCTTAAAGGGGTAACCTCCTTAGAAGTAGAGCTCTATTACAATATTAGAAAATGACTTGATACATACCCTTTTAACCCTAGTCTTTTTATAGACTCTCATCAACCCTAACCCTAATGTGTAAGGGTATCCTTCCACATGCAAGTGTGGGCTTGAGCTAGTAAAGAAACAATTACATATTTATTAACTCCTTACAATAAGTAATGGTTACATCATATGGGCCCATATGCATTAGGCACCCAAAGTGTCACATACATGTTACCAGACAATTTCATAATAATGTTAGGATAGGGTCCTAGCATGCCCTTCCACTTCAAGAAGCTCTGTCCTTAAATCTTGAGATGATAGAACTACTGTTGGAGTTCATGGAGTGATTTCCATATGGCATATTCTAGCTATAATCTCTGCCATTGTACTAAAACGTCAATTATGGTTTGGTTGCAAAGTGTGTATGTCCTTCATTCCAAAATACTCTTAGGTTTTAAAATAACTGGTCCTTTGTTAACCAATTATATAAGTGTTGATTGGACCTATAGTCGGTTGCCAAGAACCTTATTCAAAGAGGAAATATGAGAACTTGGATGGATCTTGGAAGAGGGCAATAATTTGAGATTATAGGACATTGAGCCAATTCACTAAAGCACCTTATAGGGTCCATAGATTTTTTTTATGAGCTCTTGACAACCACAAAGTTGTACTGATAAATACTTATATGGTTGCAAGTGGAGGAATACCATATCCTTTACATTATTACTATACTTCAAGTGATGTTGATAAGCCTACTGATGCATATGGTTCTAAGCCATCACAAAATTCTCCTTGTGTTATTGGAGTAGTACATGCTTAAAAAGGGTGGATTCTATCACTTGGACCTTGGAACTACCTAGAATATATAAAGAAGGTAATGGAGGAAGATGTCCATAAACTACCTCAAATGGTGTCATCTTGGTAGTGGTATGGTAAGAAGTGTTGTACCGCCATTCTTCCAAGAAAAGCTACTTAGCCCATTGAGTACAATGATCATATGAAAAGACGTGGAGGTACATCTCCAAACACTTGTTAATAATTTCTATTTGATTGTCTATTTGAGGATTGTAGGATGAGTTCATTTTTAGTTTTATGTTCTACAGTTTGAACAACTCCTAAAAAAAATGATTAGTAAATGTGGGGTTCGAACCAGACACAATGGATTAAAACATGTCATGTAAGCAAAAAATAAAATCTAATAAGATTTGAGCAACTATGAAAGCCTTGTAGGGATAGGCTAGGGAATAGAAATGACCATACCTCAAAAGACAATCCACTACCACAAGAATAATTGTTTTACCTCTAAATTTTGAAAGCACTTTAATAAAGTACATGAAAATATGTGTTCACACATTCATTGGAATCAAAAGAGGTTGTAGTGTGCCAAGAGTGCATATAATATTTCCCTTCATCTGTTGGAAAGTATCACATTTGGCCATAGAAAATTGAATATGCTTTTCATTCCTACCCAAAAGAATGTGCAATTAATCCTCTCATAAGTTTTAAGAAACCTAAAATGGCTTGTAGTTGGTGATGCATGCATTTATTGCAATATGGATTCATAAATAGCAATTTTTCAAGAACCACAAGGTGGCTTGGTATCTAAAATCCTACCTATTCCACAAAGATCTAGACTGAGTGTTGAGATCATTTTGGAGTTGCCCAATTAGAAGGTAGGGTCTTTGATTACGTCATCTTGGAGTTGATAGACCCACTCAAGAAGTGGAGTTGAGATGACACACAACATATTATGATCCTCATATTAGTGATAAAGAGCATTAGCTACTATATTATCCTTTCCCTTTTTATAAATTATTTCAATCATACCCGAATTGTTTGGAGATCCATCTCTATTATTTAGGTGTGGATACTAACTGCTCTAAAATGTATTTTAGATTTTTATGATATGTTTTAATTGAAAAATGTAACCTAAAGAGGGAGGATCACCAGTGATTGAGAACATATAAAGTTGTCATCATTTCTTTCTCATAGGTTGATTTTCCTATTTTTTTCCTAATTCTACCTAGATAGTGAAGACCAATGTTTGTCCTTCTTGCATCACTATCATACCAATTCCACTATTTGAAGCTTAAATTTTAATTATAAATTTTTTAGATAAATGATGTTTTACTAGCATAGGCATGGATAACATGGCTTGTTTAAGGTACATGACAGATTTTTTAGTTGGTTCTAACCATATGAATTATTCCTCAACACAATTGTCCATGGAGTTGTAATCTTCCTATAATTTTGGATAAATTCTTGACAAAACCTGATGAGACCTAGGAAACCTCAAAGAACCTTGAGAGTTTGGAGCTTTAGCCATTATTATATAGCCATGAATTTTTTAATGTCTACCTCAACCCCTTTCCTTGAAACTATGTGGCCCAAGTATTCCACCTCCTATATTACAAAAAAAACATTTAGACCACTTTGCACATAGTTGATTATCAGTCAAGAGTTGGAATACCTAGTCCAAATGTTGTAGATGCTCCTCCCAAGTGTGACTATAAATTAGGAGATCATCAAAGAAAAAAGGAGAAGCGATAACATTCATAAAACTATAGAAGGTTGAAGGTGCATTGGTAAGAATAAAAAGAATGACCAAGAATTCATAATGACCTTCATGAGTTTGAAATGATATTTTGGGAATGTCTTCTTCCTTTATTCTAATCTGATGATACCCTGAGTGTAAATACAACTTGAAGAGAAATCAAGCACCATGGATCTCATCTAACAACCCATCAATAACAAGAATAGGGAATTTATCCTTTATAGCAATTTTATTAAGCTCATGGAAATCCATGCATAACCACTAAGACCCATTCTTCTTATGTACCAACAACATTGGAGAAAAATAAGGAATGACACTTAGTCCAATAACCCCTACTAGTAGAAATTCCTACACAAATTTCTCAATATTATACTTTTGTACATAAGGGTACCAATATGGGTAAATGTTTTGTGGTAAGTTACTTGGTACAAGCTATATTGCATGATCATGGGAACACCATGGTGGTAGACCTTTGGGTTCTACAAAGTTAAATTCATGTTTATCCAGGATGAGTTGTAATTGCCCTGGTTGTTTTGTATCATTGGTATTTGGTGCTTATATTGCAAACAATTGTGCCATTACTCTATATGATGATTTGTTCAATATATTTTCTATATAGTGAGAAGAGATATACTAGAAATTCTTGCAACCATTCCTTGAAGAGTATATTATATTCCCTGTTGGGTGAATTGCATTCAAAGTTTAGAAAAATACCAAACTATCAGGTCCAAAATTTGAAGCCACTATATTTCCAACACATCACATCCTCCCAAAGGAAGGGTAAATATACCAATATTGAGATTGTATTCTCCAATTTGCATCTTGTGACTAGAGGATCAACGGAATTGTGTGTGCTATGAGGATTAATGAATATTATGATTCGTTGGCCCTTAAAATGTCCCACCATATTAATGGTTTGAGGGATGGATATTCCTGCAGAGAGTGTACTAAAATTTTATATTGTGGTTCCTCTAGCGCTTTGGGTTATTTTAACTACTCTTCTTCCCGATTCTACTCCTCTTATTGGGACTCACTAGTTGATTATTCTCCTATATTAAGCAAATACAATTTTTGTTGTATGTATTTATGCCCTAGGAAATATTTATTATCATAGTTATAACATAGTCCATGTGCCTTGTAGGATTCCATCTCTTCCAAAGTCAGATAGTTGATTGAAGGTGATTTATTGGTGGGGTTCATTATTGGTCAATATGGAAGTGGGGGTCAAGCTTGTGGAAATTGGGATGTGTACCTTTGAGTCACAAATTTTTCCTTTGCCAATATGGAAAAACCTACTACTTGCATCATGAATTTGTGTTTTGAACATTTTCACCTAAGCTTTAATATCTTCTTTCAACCCACTTATAAAACAAATTTGAAAAAATTCTTCACTCAAGTCCCTTGTGTGGTTGGCCAAATTTTCAAACTAGGTTTGATATTTATGGATTTTTGAGGTCTATTTCAATTTGATGAGGATTCCTATGAAATTATCATATCACTAGGGCCAAAATAAGCGAGTATTTTCTTCTTAAATTCATTCCAAGAGATATCAAAATGCATATTCCTCAACCATTGGTACCATTAAAGCATATCAAATTCAAAATTAAAGGATGTTATTGTGAGCCTTAAGTTCTAGGGAATATCATAAATAGTAAAATACTAGTCTACCCAATATAACCAATCATCGGGGTCCTTTCCATCAAATTTTGGAAAGTATAACTTGGGAATTTTATATGTTATTATTGGGAAATGTATTGTGTGCTCCCCCTTACAAACTTCCTAAAATTCTTGCCTTATGCTCAAATTATTTATTACCAACCTAGTTGTATTCACAAGTCATGCTTGTTAAGTGACAACCAAAATCATTTAGTCCACTATTAAATATATTAACTTGTTATGCTCTTATAACAAAAAATCACATTGTCACTCAATGTATTTATGTTGGCATGTATTTGGGCCCTCATTTGACTCATCTTGGTTTCACCTAGTTGCTCCATAAGAACACCCCTAGCAACTCCAACCATGTTTAGATGATTTATGATTCCCAAAGATAGTTATGGGTAATGTATACTAAAAAATTAGATCAAAAAGATAATAGAGATGGACTATATATAAAATGATGATTTTTAGTTTCAAAAAAATATTATGGGTGTTATATATAAAAATGATCAACTCAAAGAGATGATCGCAATGGACTTGTAACAAAAGAACTGAACACGAATAAAAATATGCAGAAAGAGAAGTAGATTGCCAAAATGCTCTTTTGTATTGATATTGATACAAATTTTTACAAAATATTTTGAATTGCCCCAAGTGCGTTGGGAGCAATGTTACAATGCTTCTTGTCTATCTAAAATACAATGCTTGTGATAGAAGAGGGGAGATATTCTGACTCTTCTGTAGGATGTGGTGTTCTTCATTCCTCTATTACAACTTCAAAGGGTGAGTGGGCTTTGGTATCCAACAAGGGACCACTCCAGCTTCAACATCTTATCCAAGGTACCTGTCACTTGCACACTTCAAACCAACAAATGGGTCAGTAGCACCTGTCACAATCCAGCAATAAATCCAATGCTACACATAAACCCTAAGTTGATGCGAATGAAAAGTAGATAACAAAAAATAATCAATAACTAATGCCTTGCTAATAAATGATGTACTAATCTATGCTCTGTGTGATTTTTTTGTTCTCATGACTATAGAACCACAGACGCGTGGTAGTGAAATGGAAACCACAGACCTATGGTTGTGAAACTACAGATGCACATTTTCAACTGTGAAACTATGGATAGGCGGTTTTGGCTAAAAATAGGTTGCCTTAGGATTTGAACCAATGATTAGAATAAAGCTCGCGCTCGCAATTTCTCGCTGGGTCTAGATTGATTTCGATAGCCTATCAGTATGCAAATTTAGCTCCCTTTTCTTGGTGGACTAATGGTGCCTTTATAGGCCTCTTGGGGTTTTGAGTGGGGATAGGAGGTGGCAAGCTCCATTTTCCAAGTGGCAGATCTGGGCTGCCAGGTGGAAGGGGTAGTTATTATGAGTCATCCAGTGTGCCTTAGTTAACTGGAGTGATGTGGCTTCAAGTGGAGTGGGATATAGGATGTTGTTTTATGTGAAGGGACAAGGGGACAACAACAAATGAGTTGTGGCATGGGTGTTGGGAATCTTCCCCATGTGCAAGGACAAGGGGGACAAAATTGGGTAATACATGGCAAGGGTGTTGGATGAAGTGTCTGGGACATATGTCCAATGGGTAGACAGGGTATCCTAAGGTGATTTTCTAGATTTAATAAATTAGAAAAATAGGATAATGTGCAGGATTTTATATCCCTAAGTTAGAACTTAGGCATATATTTTTATTATGCAGGATTTGATGGTGGGGTGGTAAATGTGTTTTAGAAGGTGTCGTATTTTGGTGTCTACAGGACTACAAAAAAATAATAATTTTTAGAGACCATATTTTTGTTTTTAGTGGAATAGTTTATAAACCCTATGCTAGGGGTTTTAAAATTTCACAGAGGAGCTATAATTTTTGGCTAAGCTAGATTACCTATAAAGTATCTAGTGAAGTGAGGGGTTATCAGACTCCAATACTAAGCCTTAGATAACAACCATATATGACAACAAGCTCCCATGTAATCTTAATTAATTAGGGATACCCTCTTAGGATTAGGATAAACCTTTAGCCTTAGGAAGATATTTTTTGTTTGAGTTTTATGTTGCATTAGTAAACAACATATTAGAAAGTTATTCTGTTAGTACACTCAAAAAATGAATAATGTGGCTGAGTACGGTAGAATCCTCTATATTTTGATCTATGAGACATTGGGTCAACCACTAATCACAATTAAGAGAGTATATTAGAGATCCCATTAAACCAACCACACCCTAGCTTAGCTTATCCCTATTAACCTATTTCAGTCATCTCCTAACCCTACCTAACCCAAATTAGGGGACACTCCATCAAAATAACAAAACAATACATTGTTGTCAAGTTAATTAAATAATATACAACTTTCTTTTTATCAAAAATATTCTCCATTTACCTCCTAATAAAAAATATTCTGTCTTCCTTAAATTGTAAATTTTTTGCAATGACTTGCATTAAGAGATAAAATTTCCCTCACTCAATTGCCTTTTTTTTTAAGACACATATCAACATTTCAAATGGCTAAAATATTTGCTACTTGGCTTCCTTTTTTACAAATATTTTGGCTATAACAATTTGTGAATTCCCTAATACCTTTTTTGTAGGGGACTTATTCATACTCCTAATATTCTAAGATATCATTTTCATCATCACTTTTTATTTTTATTTGTTGGCTTAACACATATGATATTTACTTTTGTTTTCCCATAACAATATCCCTCCAAGTTTTCATTTATCTTTGTTTATGCTTCTTTGGTCTTCCTTTTTTTTCCAATTCCACCAATATGTTCATTTTCATCAATCTCTATAATTTATATTTTTTATAGTGAGACTTATCATCTATAGGTTTGTCTTTCTCTAAAGGATATAAAGTGTAAGGAATAACCTCAAAAGCACTCTCTTCTTTATGTTTACCTAAAAATACTAAAGTGCAAGGACATTCCTCCTACCACCTTATGCTACACATCATACATCCTCATTAATTTATTATGTTACTTTTAAAACCCTAAATCGCAAGGGATAACCTCTACACTACTTTCATTTTTGTTCTAAGGAGAGGATTTTTTACTATTTGAGGAAAATAAAGGCAATTTACCTAGAATAAACTTCACCTCTTCTCCCTTATTTGCTTTACAATTTTCCTCCACATTGTCCTTTACAATTTTAATTTCTTTTAAATTTGAACTTGCACATTATTTTTTCTCATCACTTGTGTCCTTCTTTGTTTCTTCTAACACTTGATCCATGTGAACTATGATTGATTTTGTCAATTGATGTTTTTTTTTGGTAATTATTATAATAAATTAACAGTGGGTTTTTATAGAGGATCCCAAAACCTTATGTAAAAAATTAGCCAACTTTCTAATGATGCATCATACCTCTTGGCTGTAACAATAAACCTAAATGAAAATAATACCATCCTAATGTTGCAGACTTGAAAACAACAAAAAGGGCTTTTAGGCCTGGAGACCCAACAACAAAGAAAATAGGACAGACCCAAGAGAAACCCAAAAAGAGGCCAAAAACAAGGAAACAGACACCATGGACTGCTAATCACGATCCTCCTATCCTCCTGAATTTGGGCACTTTTGGTTCTGCTTCAGGATAGAAATCATGGAGTTGACAGAAGTAAGAATGGAAGCAGCCAAGTCTAGGAGAGAATTACCGTGACTCTCCTTGTCGCTCTTCGTGTCCGATGGGATGTGATGTAGACATACATCCTTCTCCACATTTTTGAATTTCCATAGGCATTGGGAAGATCTGCCAGGAACGGACAATAGCTTCTTTGCCATGCCACCCCAAAACATGTCGGAATGGGCCTTCCAAAAATTATGCAAGGAAAACATTAGGAAGGGATGTCTGCCCTGGCCAACCTTTCCACCTTGGATGGGAAGTGAGACCATCACACAACCGGGCACATGGTCACGATCTGTTTATTGGCCATGTGGTTAGCCATGCAATTTCCTTCTCTCAAAATATGATTTGCTTCCCATCTACAGTGATAGGAGAGAAGAGATCTAGCCTCGAGGATGATGTTGTAGACTTTCCAAGATGGATTTTTGGTACCAAGAAGGTAATTCAGGATGTTGAGTGAGTCACCCTCAATGATAAGAGGCCGGGGATCCTCAGAGAGAATCCAAATACCATTCAGAGCGCCTCAGGCTTTAGCATAGTGATTCGTCTGGGAGCCCAAATCTTCACAATAGGCCATCACAATATTCCCATCATGATCACGGACAACCCCACCAGCACCAGCGGGCCCAGGATTCCCCTTAGCTGCTCCATCAAAGTTTAATTTAATCCACCCCACGGGGGGTTTGGTCCACACAACATTCCTTCGACAGGGCCCTTTAACAACCTCCAAAAATGGCCAGAGATTCATCATTTTGAGAATAGCTTCTTCGCTTAGAAGATGGGGACAAGGACTGGGAACCGTAATAGAATTCTCAATGGTGTAAGATAACGCCCTTTGAGCAACAGAAGGGGGCCCTCTAGGAGCTTTGCCAAATATTCTAGCATTCCTCTCTAACCAAATTTGCCAAATTAAATGGTGGAAGGAGGCCTCGAGGAGGAAGCGGAGCTTGGGATTTTTGAAAGGATTAGGCCATTGGTGAAAAGCATCTCTAAGGGATTAGGGAGAGCACCAAAGGATATGGAAGGAGGATAGTACAATGCTCAGAACAGAGTGGGAAAATGGGCAATGCAAGAATAAATGATCCCTCGTCTCACAATCTGCTAAATACAAGTAACACCTGTTGGGGAAGGTAAAACCTCTCTTGTGAAGGTTGTCAATAGTTAAGGCTTTATTGTGGAAATAAATCCATGCGAAGAAGTTGATTTTAGGAAAAAATCCTTTCCTCCAAACAGTATTCCACCTATAGTCCAGAGCAGTCTTGGTGGTGAGAAGCTCATAAGCTGATTTAACAGAGAAACACCCATCCTTCGTACCACTCCAGATGATCCTGTCATTCCTCCTAGCAAAAGGAATTAAAACCGACTGAAGGATATTATCAAGGAAGGTAATATCATTATTAAACCCCTCCACAATAAGAAGCTTCCATCGAGGGAAACGAGTGCTTCGATCAATGAGATCTGCCACCCTAAGCTGGGCATTAGGGTCGATCAAGCTTCTCAGTCCAGTGAGGTCCTCCCTCAACCCAAGGGCTTCTTTAGTTGCCCACCTGTCATTCCAAAAGGAAATGTAGTTGCCATCACCCAAAATCCAACGGGCTCCCAGACTGATCAGATGTCGGGTTTGGAGCACAGATTTCCAAAAGATCAATGCCACGGAGGATGTTTCAACATCCAAGAAGGGGGTGGGGCCAATATACTTCATTTTAACCAGCGTAACCCACTCCATCGGGTCGCTAGACATAATCCTCCAAGCATACTTCGCGATTAGAGCCAGATTCATAAGTCTTGATCTTCTCAACCCCAGGTCGCCTTGATCTATCCTCGAACACACCTTGTCCCAGGCTACAAGGGGAAGTCTAGATTTCTCTTCATTACCAGACCAAAGAAAGCTCCTCTGAATATTCTCAATCTTGGAGTGGACTGCACTCGAAAGCATGAACACCGACATGAAGTAGTTCGAGATCCCATGAAGACAAGCTTTGGTAAGGGTAGCTTTCCCAGCTTGCGATAGGAGTTTGCCCTTCCAAGTGCCGAGTTTCCTATGAAGGCGCTCAAGAATCGTGTTCCACATGTCCCCACTGGTCTGCCCACTATAATATAGAGGCAAACCCAGATAGTACATAGATAGGGAATCAATAGTGCATTCAAGAATTCTAGTAATCTGAATTTGTTTGCGTAGAGGAGTGTTAATAAAGTAAATTTTTCTCTTGATGTAATTGACCTTTTGTCCAGCAGCTTGCTCATAACGGGACAGGATCCTCTTGAGTGACTTGGCTTGATTAACGAACGCCCCAGTGGAAATGAGGGTGTCGTCCACAAATTGTTGATGAGTGACAAGATTAATTCTAGAAGTCGGCAAGATGCCAAAAATCTTGTTCTGTCGAAGAGCCTCTTTCATGGACCAACTTAGAACCTCCTCTAGAAGAATGAACAGGATGGGAGAAAGAGGATCGCCCTGTCTGAGGCCTCTGGAGCTTTGGAAATACCCAGCTGGGGACCCATTGACCAAGACAGAAAAAAGGGAGTGGATATACAGCTATAGAAAAGGTCAATCCAATGGGGATGAAAGTTGAACTTGAGGAGGACTGCACACAAAAAAATTTGATCGACACGGTCAAAGGCTTTGTTCATGTCGAGCTTAAGAAAAAAAGTAGCATTCTTAAAGCGGTAAACGGAATGAAGGGTCTCATGGACAATGATAACACCATCAAGAATGTTTCTGCCTTTGATAATGCTTCCCTGACAAGAATCAATCAGGAGGGGGAGGACTGTTTTGAGTCTATTGGCTATAGACTTGGTAAGGATCTTGTAAAAAACATTGCACAAGCTAATGGGCCGATAGTCAGAGAAAATTTTGTAGGAAGGAGACTTAGGAATGAGGGCAAGAAAGGTGGAATTGAGTTTCGGGTGGATAGATATGGATGCTTGGATAACCCAAATAACATCACACACAATCGGGCCCATGACCTCCCACATGACTTGGAAGAATCAAGGAGGGAAACCATCAGGCCCAGGGGCCTTATCTGGTTGCATGGAGAACAATGCTTCCTTAATCTCAGATGAGGAAAAAGGTTCCAAAAGTTTCATGCTTACCTCATGGGGAACTTTAGTCAGAAAATTGGCAAGCATAGATTTCTGGACCTAGAGGTTGCTATCCGGAGGAGTGCCAAGCAAATCCTGAAAGAAATTAACCGCTTCACTCCTGATTTCCTCAATCTCCCTAGTAATGTGCCCATCCTTGCAAGTCACTTCTCTGATCTTGTTGGCCCATCTGTGCCTCATAGTAGACGCATGAAAAAATCTTGTGTTGGAGTCTCCATTCTTCAACCACAGGTCACGAGATTTTTGGTGCCAGAACGTTTCCTCCCTAGCGAGAATAGAATGAAAGTCCACCAAAAGGGTCCACTTTTCCTCCTTGATACCCTTAGTGTAACCTTCGATAGACATCCTATCCTCCATAGCCTTCAGGTTCTCAGCGATGGATTTTTTGGACTCAAAAATGTTGCCAAAAACCACTTTGTTCCAAATATTCAATTTTTCTTTGACCATTTTGAGCTTTAAAGCCACCCTCTTAGGAGCGCTTCCTTCCATATTCGATTGCCACCATGCTAAAACCAATCCTTTGAAGTCTTTGTGGGAAATCCACATGGATTCGAATCTAAAAGGGGTCATAAAAATAGGCCCATCATTCGCCTCCAAGAAAATAGGGTTATGGTCAAACCCAATCCTTGGAAGAGCCGAAAGGATAGCCCCGCCAAGGATGGGAATGGCTTCTGGGAAATGAAGAATCTGTCAAGTTTGACTTGAATCAAACCGCTCCCAATCCTTCTGTTACTCCATGTGAAGAAAGCCCCTTTGAGTTCGATGTCAAGCAGGCCATTAGCAGAGACAAAATCTCTGAAATCTTCCAAGTCTGCGGTCGGAGTGGTCAGACCCTTATTTTTTCTCTGAAGGATGAAGGGGACAATTGAAGTCACCCCCTAAAACCCAAGGAAAGTTTCTAAAATTCTCCCTCATCAGAGAGATAGCTTTCCACATTTTTGCTCTCTCTGTGGCAGAATTGGAAGCATAAACGTTGGATAGAATCTAGGAAAAATTGGAGGTTTTGGACTAGAATAGTACATTGATGATTCTGTTGGAAGTTGATAGCAAGCTGCCCTCAAACCTTGAAGGGTCCCACAAAACCATGAGTCCTCCCGCTATTCCCACTACAGGGCAAGACAGACAATTTGCCCTGGCCCAAATGGCCTTCGCCATTTTGTCATAGGAGATAGCATTAAGCTTGGTCTCTTGCAAAATAAGGATATAAGGGTTAATCCTCCTACGAAGATCAGCCACTAACCTTCTCTTGGCTGCACCGTTCAGTCCTCTCACATTCCATGAGAGGACTTTCATCTGGACAATTTGAAGTTTTTCTTGCCTCCCCTTCCTTGTTGAGGGGGAGGTTTTGATGCATGAGCTTCGTTCGACTGTGTGTCATAGTCATCCAAAACTAGCAAATGTTGGGTTCCATTTGCAACGTCAGTTGCAGTCTCTTTGTCTCACCTTTACTTGTTAGGAGGACGACCCTGCTTCCACTCACTACCAAAATCCACACTTTGCTTTTGGCTCCTCGTATTTCGGGGGCTAATGTGACCGAATTGTTCACCCATCCTTCCTAAGAGGTAATCTTCTAGTAGCGTCTATGAATGAATGAAATTGGGATGACCCGTATCTTGGAGTAGAGGAACAGCCTGAGTCAAAACTTGGGAAGGGGTCCTTTCCATCTCTTCGTGTGATTCATTTTCCAAGTGGGAGTCTGCTCCTTGTTGGTTGTCAGGCTCAAGAAGCTAGGGGTCCGATTGGAGAGAGGGATTCTCTTCAGGCTGAGAGAGTCCGCCACAGTATCTAGAGGGGCCTGGGGATACATGGCCCTTCACGTCTGGAAGATTTGGTTGCTTTGCTTGATCTTCCTTGTGCTCTAGGGGGTTGTCATTTTCACGTTTCTATTTTCCCAGTTTTTGAAGAGGACACTGGGACTAGAGGTGCCCTTGGGACCGACACTGGGTGTAGAAAGCTGGTCTATTTTCATAGACAATAGCTTGTTTATGAAGAATGGTGCCTCCAGATAGAAGAGTGATGGAAGTTGGGAGTTCTGCCTCCAAATCTGACAGAACGCAAAATCGGGCCTGGATGAACCTTGTTCAAGCTCGGGTGGGAGGGTCAATGGTGACCAACTCCCCAATGGAATGCACAAACCTCTTATGACATTTTCATGCCAGCAAAAGAGGGGAAGATTCAGGAGCCTAACCCATATTGGGACAATGTTGATGTTCTGGGTCTCAGGACTAAAATCCATGTCCCACTTCCTGAGAAATAAACTTCTGCAGCCTAGAAACCATGGCCCGCCAGCCAGAATTTTACAATAATCCTCCTTATTATTCAATCTAATGGCAAAAAAACCCCAGGATAGGGCCACCAACTCCAAATGCCCAGAAGTCCTCCATTTGCTTGCTGCCAATTTTTGGATAGTTTCCATGTTGGGACGGCCTCCAATGAAATTACCTATTAGGGTAAATTTCTCAAACTCCATGAAGCTTGAAAGAACTTTCGTCGGGATGTCCAACTCATCCCCAACCGAAAACAACTCTTTGGTAAAAAACCCATTTAGGGTTTTTGAGGCCGCTGCCTGGGCATAAGACTTTTGAGCCCCACCACCCCCTTTGTCTGGTGGGTCCTTACCTTGACCAAAACCGTTGCCAGCCCGGTCATCTTCAATGGGCCCGAGCGTTTTCGCTCCCCCGAAATCATGATGCCCTCCGATTGCTCCGCTGCATCCAAGAACCGAACCACCGCCGCTCCCGATCTCCCCTATAGACTTCCCGCCCATCGACATCCTCCCACCTACTAAACAACTATTAGTGAGGTTTTCTTGTCAATTGATGTTGTAGATAAGCTTTCTTTACCTATTTTTTGGGAGTGGAATATCCTTGATCTAACCCAACTTCTACTACAATATGATCTCTTTTCTTCATCTTGAGTTTTATCTTATGACCTATAACAACCAAAAAAATTCCAACCCAACTCGAAAGAGATTTTTTTTGTTTTACATTCACTAGGGATACACCTATCCCCATATTACGTAAACCAGTTTACGCAAGTTCACTAAGTATAATGTAAATAAGACATATATCTCATATCCACAATGAGCTAGATTATCCCTCTTAGTATGTCAAGAGGGTACGCTTATCCCTACACCAAACGTAAGTCTATTTACATGCGTGCACTAAGTGTATTATGGATGGACCATCTCTCTCTCTCTACTAATCCTTCTAGTCAAAACCATGAGCATAGCCATTTGATTTACAAGGGTTAAACACATAAAAACCATTCACATGCCTTTCATTACTAACTCACATCGTCTTTCATAAATTAGAGCAATATATCCATAGCAAGCTATCTCTAGAAAACATTAAATAACAAGATCATGAAATAACAATAATCATTCCACATATAAGATACATCATATATCCTAGAAAAACCCCGAAGGGTAAGACTTAGCCTTAAATGTCCTTTATTCATTTCATTAGTTTGATTACCTCTAATACAATTGTATATAAGGAATGCCCAATTCCTTTTTGTACATCCACCAAGTAAATATATAAGAACCCCATAGTTCCTATATCAAAAATTATGGATAGGTCCTTTAATCCATTTAACAAAGCTAGGAGGGAACCCCCACAATTCCCTCTTACCAAAGGCATAAGAACCCCATAATCCTTATGTCTTTGTAGAATTCCATAATTCTTCTTTACTCACGCCAATGCATAGGAACCCCATAATTCCTATGCTCCAATACATATCCCATATTTGTCAATACTTTATAACATTGCTAAAATATCAAAGTCTTTCGCTAAACATGTACTATGCCTTCACAATCATTCTACATGTAACAAGAAGAGACCCCATAATCCCTTCCATTATTTCCTTTGATTTCCAAGTTTGCACATAATAGAATACATAGATAAATATTTTAATCTAGCTTTCCAATCATAGCTAAGGCCTTTAATCTATATTTCATCCCAAAACATAGACAAGTCATTTAAATCTATCTATCATTCAATCTCATGAAATACATTACCGCTAATGTATTTTCTAATTTATGAAACACATTAATCCTTAATAGATTTCAACTCGTCAAATCAGAGAAGTACATTATCCACGAATGTACATTTTTACTTCATGAAATTAATTTATCTGCTAACATAGATCAAATCATCAAATAAAACACATAATCTGCTAATGTATAATTCTAACATTTTTAATACACCATCTCATATAGAATACAATATCCTTTAATGTATCCTTCTAAATCAATAGCACATTATCTACTAGCACATTTTCAATTCCTCAAATCAAAAGTAATACATTGTAACAAACAATATATATTTTCTCTCAGGCAAATGTCTAAAATCCAGGTCTTTAAATCCCTATCATCACTTTTATATATGTAAATAAACCAACTAATCTTAAGATAATAGGGTTAATTTATTCCCTATGTTGGTGATTTAATCATACCTTTAGCCAAGGTTTAAGATCCCATATCCATCTCTATATTCATTTAAATAGGGTTTATAACCAAGTTACCTTTTATTTAATAAAACATGATCTATGACCCATTTTTCCCTAAATATCAATCATAACTTAATTTTAAACCCATGGCCCCTATTTTATTAAACATATTTTGAGTAATTCCAAATCCAATGTTCCATGACATTCATTAAAATATATTGCAATATTAACACCGATGCCCCAAGGTCATATTAAAATCATGCCCCAAGGTCATATTAAAATCATTTGCGTTGACAATTACTAAAAAATTGTGATTGTAACCAATTCAACCAAAAAAAATATTAAAATCATATTTATTCAAGGATCATATTAAAATAGGCAGAAAACCATATAGTTAAATGTTCACATACCCCTCTTTTAAAAACAACTAAAAGCGTTACCAACTTCATGGGCCTTGCGACCACTCAACAATTATCAGGGCTTTATTTTTTATTATGAAGGGGCTTAATTAAGTCGTAGCTGAACACCCAACAATAGGTATTTAATAAAGGAAATTAAAACATTTTAATTAAAATCAGTTATAACATGCATCCTAGCAGCCCTTTTTAAGCACTATTATCCAAGTCAATTAAAACATTAAATTAAAAATCATTATAACAAGACTTTATTCACCTAAACATTTGTTCACCTAGCCTCCGTAGCCCTTTTTAACACAACCCTTATTCAATGCAAGGCCATATTTAGTGACACCCTGATTTAGGCTAAAGGCAACAAACTAAGGCCATAACCAAAAACAATTATCCAAAGGGCATTACATCAACAAATTTCAGGTGACTGCACAAGGGTCTTACAATGACCTCAAATAGAAAAATATTCTCAGGCCAGTTTAACCCTCCCTAAACGAAAATAAATCTCATAACACTACAAGGGCAGCCAAGAATTAGATAGTATTTACACACAAAAGAAGAATATGCTACACTGAAAATAAAACCATCATTTACTTTCATCGATACTTATGGTTTACAAGCTCAGGAAAAATGATAAAAAGAAAAATATGAAGAACATGTGCTTATACTGAGAGGGGGGGGTGAACAGTATAACATAATTTTTTTTTCCAAATAGAAGCATCAACATTAATGAAACCATAAACATCACACAAAGCATCACACACATAAGAGACACCATTTTAACGTGGTTCACCCAATGTGGGCTACCTCCATAGAGAAAATATTTTACTAAAACTTTCTCAATCAATCTCTTGGGAATCCTTCCCAAATTACAATGTTTATGGACTTCTGTCCAAAGGAGATGTTGATCCCCTAATCTCAAGTTCTTGTATCTCTTCCACAGGAGAACTATTTCCCCTTCTGCTTTGGCTAGTGATCTTCTAGAAGACTCTGTCTCTATGATGCACTGACTGGTGGATCTCTCTCCACTTAAAGACTTCTCACTCAGATCTTGTCTTCAATTATCCTGGCTGCTGGATCTCTTTCCACTGAGACTCTGTCCTCTATACTCTGTCACCTCCAAAGCTCTGTCTCAATACTGTACCAAACACGGCTTCGAGTCGGTCTAGCACAGTTCTGCTCAATCTCTTGCACTAAACACAGTACAGTCGGTCTAGTACAATTTTTCTCAATAGGTTCACTCAGAACCTGCTCAAATATGCTCAATAGGTTCACCCAAAAACCTGTCTAAATCTAATCAACAGGTTCACACAAAACCTGTCTAAATATTCTCAACAAATCCTCTCTAGGACTTTCTCAAATCTACTCAACAAGTCCTCTCTTGGACTTGCTCAAATATGCTCAATAAGTTCTCTCTTGGACTTGCTCAAATATGCTCAATAAGTCCTCTCTTGGAATTGCTCAAATCTGCTCAATAAGTCCTCTCTTGGAATCTTATCAATAAGTCCTCTCTTAAACTCGCTCAAATCTGTTTAGCAAGCTTTCACAAAATCTTAACTCAAAATAGTCCACAAGCCTTCTCAAAGACTTATCTCAAATCTGCTTAACAAGCTCACACAGAACTTGTTCAATCTCATAGAATCATAAAGAGAATTGTTAGAGACTCAATATGTTCTATACTCAAAGTACAATCAATATATCAATTCAATCTCATAGAAGCATAGATAGAATTGTTAGAGACTATATGTTCTATACTCAAATACCAATATCAACTTAATAGAAGCATAAAGAGAATTGTTGGAGACTCAATATGTCCTATTCTTAAATCTCAATCTCAACTCAAATCAATCTCATAGAAGCATAAAGAGAATTGTTAGAGACTCTATATGTTCTATACTCAAATCCCAATCTCAACTCAATAGAAGCATAAAGAGAATTGTTAGAGACTCAATATGTCCTATTCTTCAATCTCAATCTCAACTCAAATCAGAATATAAAATAGTTTGTTTTATGGAACTTGAATAACCATTTCACACATCCACTTGACTAGGCTTAACCAACTCAACTCAACCAATCACATCAAGCAACACTCCTTTCTCACAAACCCTAGTCCAAGCATGTATCAACCAACTAAAAATGTTTCCAACAATGCTTTACCTCAAGTATCACATAACAATGATACTCATGTTATTTTCTAGATCATGTTCATGTTCATTTCATCATCAATGCGCTTCAACAACAATGCTAATGAAACAAGGTTTAAATACAACTCACAAATCAGAAAAACTTGAAGCATTCAACCAACCATATTCACAAAGGAAACTTCAATTAATCCTTTTCACTCCAATGATATTTCAGAAATCAACCACCACAAACAATCAATAGGAGAATGTGCCCATACCTTTTTGATGCCAATAAGTTGTCCACAAAATTTGCCACACTTAATCACAACTTTCCTTTTCAATATTAATAAGGGTTAGTGGTCTTTAAATAATCACAATAAAAGCATAACTTAATTTATACCCTTTTCACTCCAACTTCATAAACACATCCACCAAAGTCTATTTTAATAAAACCATTATTAATAATAACCCACAATAAATCTCTCAAAATCACTTTAACAACAACTCCTTATTTCTCCTAAAATCAATTCTCCATTTACATAAAAATAAAACATAAATCAAATATGCTTTTGCAATAATAATCACAACCCTAATGATAAAATTTAATTTCCATTAAATACCTTATAACTCCAAAATTTAGGGCTAATAAAAATTATTAAAGGCAAAAATGTAAATACCTCTCAAGGGGATTCGAACCCCCATCCGACACACACCACGAGCGTCTTAGCTACGACTAAGATTCCAACCGAGCCAAAGCGCTTGTTGGAAAAGCAAAGGCCAAAAATGCCTCTAATCTTCCTCCACTTGCCGCAAAGGACAAAGTGCCAAAGCGCTTCCCACACGCTGCTATCAAGGGGATTCGATCCTTGATATTTGCGCTGCCCATAGTCTTAGCAAAATTGATATGCCAATGCACCATGCCTCATACCATGTTTGAGATTTCCAAATCGTTGCGCTTTCTTTGCTGCTTCCTTTTCAACAATTCACACGAGCTCTTTCGAATTTCCAAGGCAATTAACACACGAGAGCAAGGATAATTATTTGGTTTAATTTCCTCCCCTTTATATAGTGTTTAATAAAACTTTTAAGACGTCGATGGAAATATTAAAATTGTATTTGCATGATGACATCGGTAGGAAACTTTTCATTTAAATTTGAATTTAAATTTTAAATAATTAAAATTTAAACCAAACATTAAAACTCAAATAACTCCATCATCGGGGCACCTTTTTAGACGAAACAAAAGCCCAACGTGGGTTTTAAGAAAAACCCAAATAAAATATGTTGTTCATGGTTTTAAATAAAACCTTTTATTTTTCTTGCCTTAGTTTTCACAAAAAACCTTCATAGACCCTTTTGACATTTATTGCTCTATTGACATCAATGACAACATTTCAGCTTAGGGACTCAAAATATCCAAAACAATATAAGATAAAACCTGAGTTATTAGTCGTCCCTCCTCAGAGTCATCTACCAGTGCCTCCTCTCTATTTTTCCCTCCTTCCCAAAACATAATCTCCCTCTGCCTTTCTCCTCAGGGCATCCACACACTTCCCCCTCCTAGATCTCTCTCCCCTAGGGTATGATGCTTCTACCAAAATCTATCTTCTTTTCATAGGAGGCCTACTCCTTTCCTTAGGTGACAAGGGCAGAACTGGAAACTCATTATGGTGTACTCCTTACTCAATCCTAGCTAGCTTGAGTTTACACACTTATATTACCAAAATGGTCATCTTTTTCTAGGGAAGACTACACATTGCCTTCTATGGAAAGTCAAAGGAGTTTATAAAAATATTAAATATTCATTAAATAAATTCATGTTTTAGGATATATATGCAAATGCAGCCAACAAAAAGCTATAAAAAAATTATTCATTCAATTTCTTAGCTAAACAAATTTAAAAGCATGGCACCTAGGGGTGCAACGCAATGGTTTGGGCTTTGGCTCTTCTTTGGGAGGTCCAAGGTTCAAACCGTGGCATGGGTGAGTGTGTGAGGGGGTGGGTGTGTGTCTCCCTAGTGGAGTTGTTGTAATAGGTTGGGGGATTCCTGGTCAAAACCCCCATATCTTAATATTACAAAAAAAAAACAAATTTAAAAGTATGATCAAAGTAAAACATTAAATTGCTAGCTTAAAATTGTAAAGGTTAGCTACCTTAATTAAAACCATTATATGCATTCAAGAAATACTAAGTTTTTTTTTTGAAAAATATTGCTTATATTAATACAAAAAAATCAAAATACAAAACATTGGAACAAATTACAAAAATCTGCTCAAGGACATCCAACTATCTGACTTGTCCTGAGCAAGACCGTCTTTGATATCTTTGATTATAAGCCTCTTAAAGGCTCTACATTGGAACTGAATATCAATAACAACATTGGACACAATCCCAGAAGTAGGAATAGCTTCATATCGAAAAACTAAACTACATCTCGCCTTCCAAATAGCATACAAAGTTGTTGCTCTGATAACAATCCACACCCCCCTAAGATGCTAAGGGCAGCCAAAGGCATCTCCCAAGAGAACCAATTTCCAACTCCACCTGTCACCTAAGATAGGATAATAGGTCCACTTCAATATTTTTCAAACATTCTTTCCTACACTACAATCCCAAAATATATGTTTAACAGTTTCTTTTTTACCGCAACTACTACAGATGTCTGAGATATTCATCCACCTTACCAACCTTGCCTTGCAATGGATACCTTGGAAAATAAGTAGCCAAAGAAAAACCTTGAGCTGAGCAGATAATCTGAATTTCCAAATCTTCTTTAGCCTCTTCTTCCACTTCTTCTCTAGACAGACAATGTCCCAACGTCTATTTAACAGGATATGCAAAGTCTTACACAATAGATTTTTGTAAATCTTAGTGCATTTGTAAGAAATGATGCCCCCCTGAAAGTTCCACCTCCAGTCACGCCAAATAGGGCTAGGAAAACCACCATTTAACTTATATTTTTGTTCATAGGGAAGAAGAGAATGAATCTGAACAATAGCACCCCTATCAGAAGCTTTCAACTTAAACTTATTGTAAAGATCCTCCCACTTAATCCAATCAGTAGCTCTTGAATCCCACAAATCTGCCCATTTCTTAATTCCCCTCTTAACCAACCTCTTGCATCTAAGACGAGGAATGTTCGAGGTATACACCCCATTGTATTTCCATAACCAAATAGACCTATATGGAAGCACCCAACCTCTACACTCTTCCATATAGGCCCAATAAACCATAGAGCCAACCATCTTCCATGCCTCCTAGATCCTCTTAATAAGGATGCAACCCCATATTTTAAATTGAATAGGATGACCCACATATCCTCAATATGAAAATATTCCTTAACACCATCAACATGAAGACAGTTTTGAATTCTATATCTCAAGAGCCTTTGCCAAGGATCAACACCTTCCAATGCTCTGACCATCCATTTGGCTGCCAACACCTTACCCTGCATCTAAATATCTAAAAGACCCAAACCACCTTCCTCCTTAGGAATAATGTAGTAGTTCCAAGAGATAGAGGGCATTCTCTTGGAGCCATCGAAATTAGACCAAAGAAAGCCTCTAATAAGCTTTTCCAATCTTCCAAAATGAGAAGCATTGGGCAGCCAACAAGAAGAATAATAAATATGACAAGCTTGTAATATTTTTCCAACAATAATTATTCTACCAACAAAGGAAATGAGTTTATTTTTCTAGAACTGAATCATATTAGTATAGTCATTACCCAAAGTATCCCAAAAAACTTTGTACAATTCAACAGGAATGCCATTAGGGCCCGAAGATTTACCATCCTTCATTTTCCTAAGTGCTTCAAACAATTCATCCTTTGAAAATAAATCAGCTAGACGATCATTTTCATAACTATATACCTTCTTAGGAACACACTTCTTAAACTCTTCTCTAGCCTCCAAAACCTCAGGACTCAAAGGATAAACAAAAAATATCTTACAAAAATGATCTTCAACAGTAGCTCGGATACTATCATCATCTTCCACCAATCTATCATCAATAGTGTGAAGAGCAGTGATTCTTTCAGCAACAATTTTATTTTTAATGCGACTGAAGAAAAATTGAGAGGGGGCATCTCGCTGAAACCAATTAATCATGCTTCTAATATGAGCACCTCTATTAACGTAATTCTCATAGCACCTAATTTCATGTTCACACTTAGCTACTTTCTCCTAAAGTTGAACATTAAAAGAATCACCTTCAAGGTCTCTTCTGGCTACCTCCAAGTCCTTCCTGAGTTGTTTTAATCTTCCCTTCCTTCTCCTAGAAACCAATATACCCTAGCCCCTCAAAAATTTGATAGTGCACTTGATAGCCGCTTCCCACCAACCAATCCAACCAGAGCCAACCGGACAAGGCTCCAAATTCCAAACACAATGAATCAGGTCCCTATAGGCTTTAGAATCCAGATGAGAAACATTAAGTTTGAAGGGAAGTTTCTTATCCACCACAACAGCTCCACCAAAGAAAATGGAAGAACAAATAGGGAAATGATCAGAACCAGAGGTTGAAAGATCCACAAAAATAACTCTGCTCCCTCGACCAATACATGTAAACACATTTCTATCCACATAAATCCTATCCAAACAAGCCATGATTCTGTCTCCCTCTCTTATCTTATTAGACCAAGAGAACCATCCTCCAGATTCTAAAGACTTTTGCCTAAAATTAGCATCAAATATTTGTAAATAAGCCTTCAAGCTGCACCAAGAGTCCTTCTCAGCACCTGCAATACAACCACCATGCCCCCCTTCATGATCTCCATCCCATTCCACCATATTAAAATCTCCCCCTCTGATCCAACTAGCATCGGGTAAATTATTTGCATCCAATCCCACAAGGTAGTCCTCTCACTAGAATAATTAGGAGCATAAACAAAACAAATACCAATTACCTAGCCAACAATCGCAAAAGTATCCCAATAAATCCTACCAAACGGGTCCTCCCCTTGATCAATCAACAACGCAGCTAGCCAAGACCTAATAGCAAGGACCACCCCCCAGAACCTCTATCATGAGAAGAAGCCCACCAGGCCCCAGACCAACTGTTATCCATATAGTTGTGGAGAGCAAAGCCATCCACCTTAACCTCCTAAAGACAAACTACATCAGCACTAACAAAACTCAAAAAATTAGTAACCAAACTTTTTCTAGTGGGAATAGACATTCCCCTGACATTTCACGAACTGAAGTCCACTTTCATTGAGAAACCTCAGTGTTAAGGGCTTCAAATCGATTGCTAACCTACGTAGACCTACCAGCTGGAGATCTACTTATTTCTAAAGTTGGGCTTCTGCTATTATTTCTACCCTCCGTAGCCTCCAAGTATTCATTGAGGTTCCTACTAATCTCTGATATTTTGTTAGCCCGAGGAGTATCCTTGGAGCCAACATCATTAATCTCTCTAGATCTTCCCCTAGAGGAAGAGGAGCCCTTCTTAAATTTAGAGGGCCTATCTTGTGAACCCTCTACCTCTCGCCTCTTCTGAACCAACTTCCATCCAGTGTCTTCTTTGTTACCTGTTTCATGGTTCCCTCCATCCATATCCATTTCTTGAGTCTCCTCATTAGTATCCTTGCTGGGCTGAACCTTCCCGCTATCTATAGAAGAGTCAGGTCCTGTCACACCCTTCTCATTTTCTATCTTTCAAAGTTTTCTCAAAGGACAATCATGACTTAATTGATCCTAATACTGGCAAAAAAAGTAGGCATTAGGTAAATTTAAATAATGAACCTCTTGCGAGATTATCCCTTCCTGTGTGACAATTTTTAAACATTTTGGCAACTTTCTTTGCAAGTCAACTTCTACACACACCCTTGGGCTAAATCGAAAAAACATACCTAAAGTGGGTTCAATAAGAATCTGTCCAAATCTTTGAACCATGGAACAAATCATACCTCAAAATTTTGATTTCATGGCAACAAATTCAATCTACAGAGGATATTTATCCTGCGAGACATCTTTAGGGTCAAAATTTGGTTGCCATTATTGAGCAAATGCAATTGAACCCACAATAGACCATGTCCCAAATTGCAACACAAATTTGGCAGCTTTCGGAGAATAAAAAAGAATAGAAATATAGCATCCTCCCAAACCCCAGTAGGATTGCATATGAAATCCTTTAGCCTCCCAATTTAGTCGCACCCATTTTTGAAAATCAACTTCTGAGGGCATTTTGCAAAGAAAAAATAAAATAACTCCATTTCTCAAGAGGTTATTCCTTGCTGCCAAATACTCTTCATGTTCTTCTACCATAAAAATAAACTCATCCTCACCTAAATCTGCCAACATGAACTCCATTATATCCAATCTGATAGCCTCATCCCCCCCCAAATCTTTGCTGTATAAATCTGCATTTGCATGCAATTCTTTGCTCAATCCTCCATTTTTTTTTACCTTCGTAAAAATTTTTGCCAACCCTTACATGGCCGAATCATGATTGAAAAACCTTTGGGATTCCTCTCTAACCCGTGTTCCTTCAGGATGATTAACATCCTCTTTACTCCCGCTATCGGCCCATTTAGTACCTCACATTGCTGCTACATTGGAGACTGAAAAAATACCCTCTAAAATATTTACGCCTGTCGGACTCCCACTTGTCTGGCATCCAATTGTCTTTGCATTATTTTCAAACACCTCGACACCATTTTCTTTATCATTCTCGCCCTATGAAGAGATGCCACCAATCGAGCCGTTATCATTTCCAACGCCATGCAACTTTGACTCAATGCCAGAGTCATGTTCGAGGCTATCTTTTGAATATTCGAACAAGGGATTAACAATCCCTAATGCAGATTGTTGGTGATTTAATGGCAGTAAATCCTTGCATGACCTTTCCCGCAAAACCCTTCCTCTCAATGATTCAAATTCCTCGGTTTCCTTTAGTTTGAAATCCTGCAAGAAATCTCCATTACCATATTTGTCGATGAAAAATCTGCTCCTTCACCTCCTAGATCAAGCACAACATTGGATCCCAATCGAGATCCTCATCCAACGCCTGCATAAACCCCTCTGCCTTGACCTCTCATCTCACGCACATACTCTTTCATTTTTATCCCCATCTCAAATTGCTGCCTCGACATAGTATTATAATATTACTTTATCGACGTTCCATGACCTCTGGTAAGGGTGAGAGCTAAGTATATCAATAGGAGTCAAACATACAACCATCCATACACCCACCCCATCACACACTTGCTCACACCGTGGTTTGAACCTTAGACCTCCTAAAGAAGAGCCAAAGCTTGAACGATTGTGTTATCTCCCAAAACAAAACTCTTAGGATAGAGATGAAACCTCTCACTCTTAGGTGGTCGATAGTACCACCCCATTTGGGTATACCACCACTATCTAGAGGGAAGCCACAACAATTTTTTTTGTGTGCCATTTTGCATCGTAGAGGTCCGAACCGTGGACCTCTCATTCAACGTGAACAAGCTTGTCTTCTCCACTTGTGCTAGAAAGGCAGACAAAATTTTAGATTATAAATAAAACTTGAGAGTCGCTCTTAGGTGGCCGACAATGCCATCCTATACGGGTATACCACTATCTAGAGGGAAGCCCCAAGAGATTTTTATTTTATGTTAGAAAGAAACATTGAGAGCAACTCTTAGGTGGTGGACAATGCCATCCCATCTGGGTATACCACTATCTAGAGGGAAACCACAAGAGTTTTTTTTGTGTCTCCCTTTGCATCGCAGAGGTTCAAACTGTGAACCTTTCATTCAATGAGGTAAAAAAAACTCTTAAGATAGAGAAAAAACCTCCCAAGCCAGAGCCACTCTTAGGTGGCTAGTAGTGCAGTCCCATCCGAGTATACCGCTATCTAGAGGGCTAGTAGTATCCCTCTTTGCATTGCAGAGGTTTTAGGTTTTGAACTATAAAGCTTCCAAAGCCAGACTCGCCTTCTCCACTTACGCTACAAAAACAATCTTCAACACTTTTATTTAATAATTATATTTTTTAAATGTTAAAATAAAAATATCACCATAAATCAAGCATAGTGAGAGTTAATTAGATTAGTGTTTCACAATCCACAAACATTACACACATCACAACTTCTTGTAAGCACTATCCTATTTGACGAGGAGCATACATACACTATTTACAAGTTATACAATTTAATTTCTTATTTAATTTTAGATTTTAAATTATTTACATAATTATTAATATAAAATAATAATTATATATTATTTGTTTTTACATTTATAAAAAATAATATATATATTTTTAATTAACAAACATCAAAATTGGTAGCTTGAAATTAATGGAATACAACGTTATTAACTTATTATTTTTATTTGTGTATAATAATTCATTATTGTAAATAAAAGATCTTTATATAAAATGTTTTACAATCTAAGATTGCCTTGCAACTATGTACAACATTTTTTTATTTTAAAATAAATAAATAAATAAGCAATTGACGGAACAGGAGAAGAGATCTGCAACGGGTCTACATCAGCGAACTCGCCTCAGGTGGGATATATTGTTCATGCCTGTGTTTTACTCAATTTCATTCAGATTTCTCAACAAAGCGGCATTCAGACGCGAGGGGAGCACTTCCGACGACTGGGACTGTTGCAGCGTGGAGCAACTCGAGGAAACGATAGCGTTCTCGCGAATTTTGCCGATTTTCGGCAGCACGAACATCATGAACTGTGCGGTGGCACAACTACAAACATTCCCCGTTCAGTAAGGAAGCATAATGATAAAATCCATATGATCTAATGCGACTATGCAATAGATTGATGATCGATCCAAAGTATGGATAGATGATCCAACCAATGAATTGTTGGGCATTTACATCGGAAGATGCAATAGATTGACGATCCATTTAAGTATGGATAGATGATACAACATTTAAGTATGGATAGATGATACAACAAGTAAGGAAGGATGGATGGATTGTTGTGTATTTACATTCATATATTTTTTAACATAGTGGTGGTGACTTTTTTTTCTTCTTTAAATCTTATGACTCAACTAGAACTATTCTCATGGCAACCTTCTCAGCCTACCAAATTGCAACTGCCAATTATAACAGAGTAAATTACTTCTTACAAAGTTCACTTTGTTGTTTCTTAATCAAACCTTCATCTTTCTTCTCTACCACACATAACCTTTTATTCAATGGTTCTCATCAATGGAAAAATAAACTTGGCGAAGCAGTACTTTAAAACCGTAAACTAGTTTCTGATTTACCAAATCCCATACAAATGAAGAACATACTCTTAATGTTGCAGGTTTTTTAGTTCACCAGATTACATTACACGTAATGCATGAAAAAAGAAGAAAAAAAACATTTATTCCTTAAAAAAATAATAAATTTAAATAAAAAAATAATTAAAAATGGAAAAAAATTATTTAAAAAAAAAAAAATCTACAAAACTCGGAACATATTTAAACTTACAAATCTCATCGCCTGAGTGAACTTCGAAGAGGTACAATCTCTGTTGAGACAGACCTTGATTTGACATTGAGAGTGACATAAAGGTTTTGTGTGTATAGAATCTCTTAGTCCCCCTGTTAGTTAAAGATGTTTTGCAGAATTGTACGAGGGAACAAAATCTTTGCTGCTTCCACGTTTAAAAGTTATCTTGCAACTCTTGGGTACCTCAAAGGATTGCCCGGCGTATGTTCAATCGACAACCACAAATCAGATTCAGTATAATAACTTATGATATCAATAGAAGGGGGGAATTCAATATTTTTTTTTGGAAATGGTCCTGGTAGACAGATCATGTGCATAGTGGAATATTCGATAAAGTTATAAAAAAATTAATCTTTAAAAAAAATATTATTATATATTTTTTATTTTTATTATAAAAATATTGCATTTAATAGTTCCTTTAGTTTGGCATTGGTTTTCTTGTAGTGTGATTTGGACTTGATGTGTGAGCGTTATATAAAAAAAACATTGGTAATTTACAGTTCATTCACACACGCCTTATTGTAATTTGAATCTAGCTTGCAGGCTTAAACTAAAGCCCTTTAGTTTAGCATTGGTAAAGTAAAGAACGATTCACTGGCACACACCACATTTTACCGTGATTCAAATTTAGGTGTTTTTGAAAGACAACTTAAAGTCCTAACCATTAATATGTTTCACAGAGACAATTAAAAGCCTTAAAGGTGAAAGACTATTTTTGTAAGATGTATGAACATATCTTGTTTTAAAAAAAAATTAATTATTTCACTAAATGTTCAATGGAGAGAAATTAAGGAACTAGTTAGGAATAATTCTATTTTTAGATGGTATTTTATTTATTTTTGGTGATATAGGAGAGTTGGTCACAACCACACTATTTTTTTTAGTAATGGTAAGTGTAGGGTTTAAACTATAAGGATTGTTCCCATCAAATCTATTTTGTCTCATTGTTGTTGACCAAACGTGAAGGGGACCACCACCAATCGCTCAAGATTCATATCATCATTATCGAACTGACATGGACTCAATGAAATCATATCAAACTACTACCTTTGCAAATAGGCTACCCTTGAGGTTTGAACCTGGGTGTCTCACACAAGCACTTACCAATCCACCTAACCCTTAGGACTATAGATGGCATTTTATTGATTTTAACTTCATTCTTTGAATTAAAAGGTTTGATGGTTTCTAGGAATTTAATTTATTATATATAATATAATAAAATAGAGTAATTTTTATATTTTTATTATAAATATTAAATTATATATATATTTTAGAGTATATAATGTATAAGAGAAGACATTGATATTATGTTATTTGTTAAAAGAAGATATATTTTTACCTTTAAATTTAAAGCTTGTAACTCTTATTTGTATCCAAGCCTTCATCATTAGGCCCACTAAACCTTAATTGTTAATTGATTTGTTTTGTTTCATATTTTATTATTTAAAATGAAAAGAAAAATACAAAGAGATAATTTTAGAATTTTTACATAGAAAAGTGGTTATAAACTTGGATTTCTATTTTTGAGACTCAAGTTCAAATATTTTTAGATAATATATTAAAGTTAAGTAGTTTTTGTGGTCTACAAGACCAAAAGATCGTTTTTCCCAATTATCTAATCAAACTCCAAACTCTATTTACCGATCCATGATGTACAACTCTAACCCCATTGATTTTGAACCTTGTACCTCCTATTTAAATTTTTAAAGTATTATTTTTAGGCCCATTCAAGTTGTACAAAATATTTACCAAAATCAAACCCATGGCCTTTGCAACAATTTAATACAAGATCTAATTTCTTAGCCACTATATCTTTCTCATGACCAATTTGATAGCACATTGAACATTGAAGATAAAATGAAGAAAACTCTATTAGAATATATTACATCATTTGAATCATGTAAATGTACCACCTTTGGTACATAGTTAGAGTAGGAGATTAATTTAAGGGGAATCTAGCTAGTTACTTCAAGTAATGTACTAAATGCACAAGTGTCAATGTGAAAGTTGTAAATATGCAAGGTGTCCCCTTGTACAACTAGGTAGAGTGTTGGCCAAGAAACCCATCTTCTTATACAAAGGGCCTCATAGTAAGTGATTACATATCACAATAGGTAGTAGTAGAGTAGAAGGTAAAATCTATTTGTGATGGAGTACAATGTAGTCCTTTAGCATATATTTATGGAGTGCTCATTTCCTCCATAGCTGCATTATATTATTTTCATAATTTTTATTTATAGTATACTTCAATCATATTTGAAATTACTCTCCTTCATATTTTTTTAATCTTGTGATTGCCATTTCCCATAGCATACTTCATCAAAAGTTAACAGTGGTATTAGAGCCATGGTGAATATAGGACTAGGGAGAGTCACAAGTACTGAAGTAAATCTCAGTTTTAGAAATACTGAGATCACATCTAGTTAGAATATTTCCATAGAGTTGTAGAAAAACTCGTGAAGACCAGGACTCAACATTCATCCCACTAGTTTGATGAATCAACTAGTGAAGAATATTTTCAAATCTAGATTTTTTCATGTTACACTATGTCTAAAGTTTTTGGTTGTAGCAAATTAACTCTCAAAAGTTGGGACACTTCCTACAACAAATAAAGAAGGATTTCACCTTCGTTTCCTGAAAGTCTATGTGCTTTCCTCGTGTAGAGATTAGTTATTTTTTGTAGAAAAGACTCTAGGAGAAGAGTCTTGGTGAAGTTTGGAGATTGGAGATCTCCATTGCTAGATTGAAAAACTTCACATTGTAGAAGAAAATGCCATAGAAGCCTTGCACCTGAAGAAAAATCCATAAAAGCCTTATTCCAGAAGAAAAGGCCACATAAGCCTTAAACTAGAAGAAGACTCCAAAGAAGAGTTTGTAAAATAGGATATTGGTGATCTCCATTAAAGACTGCGAATTGCAGATTAACTAGAGTCTTTCCATAAGACTGTGAAGACCAGGACTCAACATAGAACTCATACCACCAGTTTCAAGAATAACAAGTGAATTTAAAAAGGTTTGAGAAAATACCCCATTGGAAACAACAGATTCCAGAAGAAGCTAAAGATATCTATAGAATATCTCCTTAAAAATATTCCAATCTCAGAAGAGATAGAAAGGGACTAGCAAAGTCCTTTTCCTAATAAAATAAGCAACAAAAGTTAGAGATTCGAGAAGAAGATATCAACACTTCCAGAGAGAGAATATTGAAGAAAAGGCCTCATTCAAAAGACCAAAGAATCTTCAAGACTAAAGACCTTGGAGAGGTCTCCAAGAGAAACAAGGAAAATATTTGGAGAGCCTTGTTGCAGAACTTATAGAAGCATCATCAAAAGAGTTCTTAGATGAACTCATTGGAGAAATACACTACCAAGGATAAGCTCCTAATAGTGAATGACATGGGATAATTATCACCATCTAACACCAAGCCCAAGAGATAAGACAAAATTTAGTGAAGACCTCAAGGTATTCAGAATATTGAGAAGAATACCTTGTTTGAAGTCAAAATTTAACAAGATTATTGAAGGAGGATTCAAATAGAAGAAACATACCAAATCCAAGAGATTTGGAGATTTTCTTTCATAGTAAGAAGGCACATTTTAGAGGTAAGAAGTTTTCTGAATCTACAAAAAAAAACAAAATATCACTTGGAGGATCAAGTCACCAAACCCTAGACTCAATACAAAAGGTTCGACACAAGAAGCTACATAATTCATTCATCACAAGGCAAAAACTTGGTGAATCTAAACACTAATATCTACATCATCTACAAAAACCATTAAAGGTAAGCAAATTGGGTGCAATTAGTTGAACTTTAAATTAGGGTTCATTATCAAATATCATTAGGCACCATATTTGGATTAAAGCTGTAAAAATAAAAGGCTCATTCTATAGTCTTCAA
Organism: Wollemia nobilis; assembly: GCA_028583015.1. Lineage (NCBI taxonomy): Eukaryota > Viridiplantae > Streptophyta > Pinopsida > Araucariales > Araucariaceae > Wollemia > Wollemia nobilis. The sequence goes on from JAQPPZ010017121.1 coordinate 5,121,943, forward strand.
GAAGGTGCAAAAGAAAGTTTTTTTTAAGAGATTTATTTGCACATTAAAATAGGATTTGGATGTATTTTAAAAGAAATAAATAAATCATCTACCTATTATCTATCTAGAAAGCAAGAAGACTACATCCTACAAACTAATTGTAGTGAAGAATTACAGATTACTTAAGGGTTCATTATAATTAATCTTAAGAGTTGTAGAGATTATTAAGTGCATTAGAAACTACTTTGAGAGCTTATTTACAGGAGAAATAAGTTGAGAATAAAGTGCATTAAATTAAAGGTTTTATTGATTCATTGTACTATACTAGTTGTTCATCAAACTAGTTACTCTTAAAGAATTTTTTTTGTGTTTTTTTATTGTTAAGATCAAGGGCACAAAACCAACATACTATCTGTTAGAAAAAGAGTTTATTCTATAATTTGAGTTATGTAAATGTATCTTCCAAGGTACATACTTAGGACATTAGGTTACTTTAGGGGGAAGTTATCTATTTACTTCATGCAATGTAATAAATGCACAAGTGCCAATGTGCAAGATGTATATGTGAAAGTTATCCCTTGCATATCTAGGTAAAGTGTTGGACAAGGAAAATATCTTCCTATATAAGAAAGGTCTCATTGTTAGATAGATATGATAAGGGTGACATAGATAGATAAAGCTGCTTACAACATAGTCATAGGTAGTAGTGCAGTGCTGTGTAGATCACCATATATTTGTGATGGGTGCAATGTAGTTCAGTAGCTTCATTAATGGAGTGTTCATTTTCTCCATAGCTACATTGTATTCATTTATGTTATTTCTATTCATAGCATACTTTAGTCATCTTACATATTTACTTTATTTTATATTATTCTGCATCTTGTGATTGCTATCTCTCATTGCTTGTTACATCAAAAACTAATAGTGGTATTAAAGCAATGGTAGATCTAGCCATAGTAGGTCAATAGGAAAACCACCATTATTATTGAGCTTGCATTTTTTTGTCAACCTGACACGTTGCTAGACTAGTCATTATCAAAAAATCTCAGAAGAGTCTAGGTGGTAGAATTAGGGAGAGTCACAAAGTTAGGATTAAAATAAATCTCAACTTAAAAAGTACTAAGATTACATTTGACTGAAGTCATTCCATAGAGTTGCAAAAAAACTCATGAAGACTAGGAATCAACATTCAATACACTAGATTGAAAAATAATCTAGTGAAGATCATTCAGAATATTTGAATTCTGTTAACTATTGCCTAAAGTTTCTTTTGTTGCAAAAAATTAATTCTCAAAGGATTGAGATTCCTCCTACAACATAAAGCTAGGAGACTCCAAATTTTTTGACCGAAGATCGACGTGCCTTCATAGTACAAATATTAGTTCCTTGTGCAAGAGAATAATACTGTGGAAGAAGACTTCTAGTGAAGAGTTGTGGTGAAGTTAGGATACTAAAGATATCCATTGCTAGAGTAAAGAACTTCATAGTTGAAGAACAGGCCATAGAAGCCCTGAAATAAAAATGCCATAGAATCCTTGAAGAAAAGGCCATAAAGACCTAGAAGAATAAGCCACAAAAGTCTTAATACTAAAAATACCACAAAAGACTTGATACTGAAAAAGGCCATAGAAGCCTTAATACTAAAAAAGGCCATAGAAGCCTCGGTTTTGAAAAATTCCATAGAACCCTTGATACTAAAAAAGAGCCACATAAACCTTGATCTTGAAGAAGAATTTTAAGAGAATATCTAATTCAATAGCATACTATTTTAGTTCTAATACCTAGTTGTAGGGACAGAAGATTCAGTGAGTTGGGAAAATTCATACAAGAAAGTTAGGAAAGGGTATCTTCTTCAAAATCATGTTAGCACCTAAAGCAAAATTGAAGAGATCAAGAGAAGATCTCAGTGAAGAACTTCTAGTCTTGGAAGAAAGAATAATAAGAACTAGGCGAGTCTTGCTCGAATCCAGAAGCAACAAAATCAGATATCCAAAAAAATATCTCACCACCAAAACTTCCAGGAGTAGAAGGTTGAAGAAAAGGTCTCAAGGAAGACTATAAGAAGCTACAAGATCAAATACCTTGGGAAGGTCTCATTGAGCATCCAAAAAAAGGCTAGGAGAGCCTTACTAAAGAAATTATCAAAGGAGAATTCATAGGAGAAATTCACTACCAAGGAGAAGCCACTGATAGTGAAGGACTTGGGACAATTATTGCCATTCGACAACAAGTCCAAGAGAAGAAGAATTTGGTAAGGAGTGCCAAATATGAGAAGAAGAATTTGGCAAGGAGTGCCAAATTTGTGAAGAATAATTTGGCAAGGAGTGTCAAATATGAGAAGAAAAATTTGGCAAGGAGTGTCAAATACCAGAAGAAGATCCTACTTGAAGTCAAAATTCGACAAGAAGACTTGAAGACAAAAGAAACTCACCAAATATTGGAGATTTGAAGATTACCTCTCACAACAAGAAGGCATTGCTTCAGAGACAAAGACTTCTCCAAATATACAACAGAAGGATGAGAACACAAGAGGAGAACAAGCCACCAAATCCTAGGCTCATGAAAGAAAGTTTGATACCATCATTTGGTGAATAATGAGCTATTTAGAATAGTCTACAAAGAGCTGCAAGGTCCTACTCAAAGCAACAACTTGGTGATCCTAGACACAAAGATCTACATCCTCTATAGAAGTGGCAAAAGAGCTACAAAAACTTTAAAAATGTAAGAAAATTACTTGGTGCAAGTAGATTCATTAATTGGATCACTTATCAAATTTGTTAAAGCACCTGAATTTGGATTAAAGTTGCAAGCAGAAAATTGGATTACAGTCTTCAAAAGTGCAAAAATAAAGGTACTTTTTAAAGTTCATTTGCACATTGATTAGGAGTTGATTAAATTTTAGAATTGCTTCTATCAACTATCTATCATCTACTTTGGAAAAAAGAAAAAGAAGACTCAGTTCTACAATATCGATTGTAGTGAAATTGCAGAATAATTATTGAAGGTTCATTTTAGATTATTCTTGATTAGTTGTAGTAAATTTGATTAAGTGCATTATATTGAGAGTTGATTGGAGTGATAAGGTGAAATTGTTAGTGCATTAAAAGTGAAAGGTTATTAGATTAATTTGCACTATTCTATTGCTCTCAAAAGGATTAACTTTTGTGTACTTGAGAAAGGTACAAAATCAAAAATTATCAAAGTGACTAAAGACACTATTAGTGCATAAAAATATGTAACACGTAGTGGCCAATTAAAGCCACCAAATCAGGTTAGAATCCTCCAAAATTTAGAGAAGAATACAAATAACCAAAAATAGAAATAGAAGCTTCAAATATTGAGACTTGGTGAGTCTCAAATCCAAAGCACTACAGGGTTAGTTGCATGGTACAAAGGGCAAAAAATTACAGCTACAAAGAAGCTTCTATCTACATCATTAAGGGCTTGGATTTATCATCAAAGTATCCAAGCAAAAAGGGTAAGGGGTCTAGCCAAAGAGAATCCTCAAAACCCTCATATTTGCATTCAAAAATCTGCTACAAAGCCAAAATTTTAGACTTGCAAAAGAGTGCAAGAAAAGGTGCAATAAAGAAGGTTCTATATACATGTAAATTTATATGGTATTGCACTTCTACAATACATTATACGTAGGAAGAGAGCATATTTGAAGGTGCCTCAAAAGGAACAATATCTATAGGGTAAGCGAACCAAGGAAAGACAAACATTAGGACTTTTCTTGTACAACACAAAATGCGACTCAAAGGGCTCACTCTCAGCATATCTTAGATGGATGAACCTGCAATATCAAAGCCCATACAAGGCTGTTATCAAGATGCATTTATGTAGATAGAAAGGGAGCTCATATATGAAGAGAAAACATCAAAATATACTTCTACCAACCTGAGATAGAAATCATAACAAAAGGCTATCTACACTACAAATAAGCACATAAATCAGCACATTGAAGGCATAGAAGACAAGGAGAAAAGGTGCTACATTCAAGGTCTTAATATTGGAGAAGATCATCCTCCAAAGAAAGCACCAATATCACTTTTAGAATCACCATTTGAAGCTCCACAACGCCTCATCAAATCACCTGCAAAAGAAAAGGTTGCTTGCTATCCAAGAAATAAAGCAAGCTAAAGGAGGCATATGAAAGGAGTTATAATATTCTCCTTGGAAGCGTTATAGCATAGGTCTTCATGCAAAGTGTTTGAATGCCACTTGGCATAAAATTTCTAAAGCGTCATTCTATCTCTCAACACTCAAGAAACCTCACATAGGAGTTACAGGGAATATTAAGGAAGGTGGTGCCACTTTTTACCATCCACATACCTCACACAAGTGCCCACATGAGTGCTCATACATTACAGAGTGACCAAGAAGCATTAGAAAAGGGAGTTGATACATTACAAAAGGAGCGAGCGCTCATACGTAATAGGTGTGACACTTGTCACAAAACTCAAGACTTATCTTCCATAAAAATCGGTCAAGGCAAGGGAAAGTGTAGTCAAAGCAAGAAAAAATGGTAGCAAGTAAGTTTGAAGTGACTTAGAAGCATCTCGGGTGTATCACGGTAGTAGCTCGACAGCTACACGCCATCATATTGATAGCAATTTGAAAATAATGAAGCACATTACTCCTGGTCAAATGGGTCAAGGAAGCATTGAAGTGAGTGTTGAAGCAAATAGCAAGTGGAGAAATATTCCATTACTTATAGTGTCCAAGAAGGACATTCTACCGTTCGATTCATAAAGGTACAATTTCCCATCTATTTTGCTTTCCACAAAAATGGAGTTATAAGGTTATATTATAAGGTTGAATTATTGAAAGGAATCAATCTTAATTTAAAAGCAAAAATTAGAGAAATTAAATATTAAAATTGACTAATATTTGCAAAGAATAACCTAGGAGAAATAAGGAATACTACTTGAAATTAATCCATTTAAAGTTTACAAATATTAATGTGTTCTAACTTTCCAAACTTGGGAGTCATAAGGGCTTCAACTCCAAACTAGGTTATTGGAAATTAGAAATAATCCAAGGGATATAAAAAGAGGTTATTAAGCTTTTACTAAGGTTGGAAAATTATAAATATTCTTGTCTCAAAAACTTCTCAAAAGGAATAAAATAATCCAACATTAAAACCTCTTAAAATTTGAAAAGTGCTTAGTTCAATAGGAGTAATAAAGTGTTAAGAAGTTGATTTTTAATATTTACAAAATTTGTACAAAATCAACCAAAATTGAACTATATTTTTACAAAAGCACTACATTATATTCCAAAAATCTCTAGGGAGTCATAATACATTCTACAAAACTTGATAGTAATAATATCCTTCAAATATTATCAAGTTGGGAAGATATAAGCTTTCAACAAAAAAACTTAAAAATTAGGCATTCATACTCTCATTACTAGGAAGAGTCAAGACATAAGGAAGTCTACAAACCTAAGGATTAGTAAATTTTTTTATCAAATCAAGATTATATACTTCAATAAGGGATCATATATCCTAACATTGGGAGCTATAAGTTAGACTCCTAAATATTCTACCAAATTTTAAAGAAAGATCTATTATGGATGAAATTTTGAGAAAATATTTCAATAATGAAGAACTATTCCATGAAGTAGAATTCTACTCTCAAAAATTAATAGATACTCTAGAAGGATATGAGTATCTACTCTCTAGGAATAAAGAGAAATTCTTCTTGTTTCTTAAAGAATCCAAAGAAGGTAACTTCACAACATTGATTAACTATCTTCATGAAATCCTCTTCAAAACATGGTGGAACTCACAAAGAGTGGTTATGTTTTTCACCAGAATAATGCTTGATAATGTATCTATCATTAATTGTGTTTATACTTAGAACAAGAAACAAGCTGGAAATAAATAAAAATACTATTGTTATGATAGAATAATTTGTTATGAAGCAAATATTTCACCAACACCAATACAAAATCACAGGAAGAGAAGGAGAAAAAGGAAGAAAAGATATACTAGAAAGAAACATGGCATCATGAAGACTAAACTAGGTGAACCCATACAAAAAGCAAAAGAATATTTAACTACAAATTACTTTACATCATATGAAGACACAAATTACCTGATGAATCTAAATACAGTAAGCAATGAAGGAGAATACAAATTCCATTATCCATTGGAGGAAGATCCATAGTGAAGACTAAAGTCTTCAATTTCCAAATAATATAATACAGGGGGGTGTTAGAAATAGAGTTTATTCCATCATTTGGATTATGTAAATATATATTCCTAGGTATATACTTAGGACATTAGATTAATTTAGGGGGAAGTTATCTAGTTACTTCATGCAATGTAATAAATGCACAAGTGTCAATGTGCAAGCTATATATGTGCAAGTTGTCCCTTGCACAACTAGGTAGAGTGTTGTCCAAGGAACCTATCTTCCTATATAAGAAATACCTCATTGTTAGATAGATATGACAAGAAGGACATAGATAGATAGAGTTTCTTACGACATAGTCGTAGGTAGTAGTTCATTTTTGTGTAGATCACCATATATTGGTGATGGATGCAATATAGTTTAGTAGCTTCATTAATGGAGTGTTCATTTCCTCCATAGCTATGTTGTATTAATTTATGTTATTTATATTCATACCATACTTTAGTCATCTTGTAGATTTACTTTCTTTTATATTATTTTGCATCTTGTGATTGCTATCTCCCATTGCTCGTTACATCAAAAGCTAACACTATAAAAGTGTCTAGAGACACTATCTAGTGCAAAAAACCTACAACATTTCATGGCCAAAATAAGCCATCATTAAATCCTTGAAGGAAGCTACAAATCAAGACTTGGTAAATCTCAGAATTGAGGTACACTTAAGGTTTCATTAAAAGAGTAAGTGCATAAATTTCTACTTCCAAAAAGGCTTATTAGCTTGGATCTATTCTTATTAAACTATCCAAGCAAAAGAGTTAGATACTAGTGTTGTCTAAAAAGAAATACAACAATACACTGCTCTCAATAGAATAAGATAAAGTAAAGGCCATATCCAAGAAGCCATAAGAAAGCATCAAAAGTACTTAATATATATAAGCGAGGAGCCTTCATAACAAAGAAGGAAATAGCATCTGAAAAGAGACATAAGATACACTAAGCTTTGGTGAAAAATAAGGTCTCTTATTTATAATACATTGGAGCATCATATACATATAAAAGAGGTAGAAGTATTGAGTGTCACAAGACACCAAAAATAATAGGTGTTTTATGTTTTTTGCATATCAACATAGATAGAAGAGAAGTCAATTTAATATTTGCAAGCACAACCATCAACAGGAATAAGGGTTGAGTTTGAGCAGAAGACAAGAGCCACCGAAGGGCTCATATTTTGAGGTGCCTAAAGACACAAGTTTGAGCACCTAGAACAAGCATCCACCTACAACATTAAGGCCAATATAAGAAGGCCATTATTGATCAACATCTATGAGAAAATATACAACATAAAGGGTGATTATCATTTGTATTTCTACAATGTAGCTATTAATGCAGACAAAGCAACATTATTAAGGAGCTAGCACACCATCATCTACATTAAAAAAGGCAACATAATGAAAGCATAAAAAAATAAAGCTAAAAGGTGCTATACCAAAGTCGTAGCTAGGAGAAGACGTCTGCCAAAGAGAAGCATTCAAATCAGCCATTGGTTTTCTATAAGACCACCATTGGAGTGCCATAGATTCATTTCTCATCACCAGCTAGAGCCATCCATATAACAAATACGTTGGCTTGGAAAGAAAGTGTTACCAAGAGCATTTGTTGGCAAGGAATATATGAGCTATAAAATGTTGGAGGGAGAGTGTGCATGCAGTGCCACTTGGCAGGAACACACCAAGTGCCACTTCATTCCTCAACACTCATAATAATTGAATGTCTTTCTTCGAGTGGTTATGAAATCATTATAAGGTTACATATATTTGCTATCATTACAAAATGGAATGAGCGTTGGAAGAATCTCAACGTCCATGTTTATTTTAACTCCTAATTGCCACTTGTCCAAAATTCAAAGAGGAATTTATGCTATTTAAAATGTTCAACTTGGAGGGAGAAATATCAAAGTCAAAAGCATGATCAAGCATTAAAGGGTGTAGAAACATATTCATAGCGAGAAGCTAAATCAAGAAATGAGCTTGTAAACCATTCAAGAGGAGTGTAAGAAAGACTATAGCTTGCATTAATGACCTGTCATTTACCAGCAACTCCAAAACTCTTCGATTGGAGAATAATTTGACCAAAATCCATTCAAGGAAAAGACTAGTGCCAGTGCCATCCAAAAATCATAAAATTATCTACACCAACCATCAGTGAATGAGTAGAGCCAAAAGGATAACTAAGCCATCAACGAATACAAGGATTACTAAGCCATCAACGGATACATTGAGCCTAAAAGCCATCAATGAATACATTGAGCCATAAGAATTACTAAGGTAAAGTTTATATTAAATATGCTTGCTTTAAGTCTAAGTGACATTGGAGTTATAAAGATATAATTGATTTACTATTGCAAAGTATTCATCAAGCATTTTTTTTTTTTAAAGCGAAAAACCCCTTGCGGGGCCACCTTGGTCTAAGAGACCATGAACAGGGGGTTCTACACCATCAAAGTCACCCGGGGTCGCATCCAACCCTGCCCGTACCAACATTATCAATTGGATTTTGGGTACCCAATTCAGCTTTTTGGTAGGGTGGAGATTCGAACCTGGGATCTCCCTTGGAGGATTGCCCTCTCCTCTCCAACTCACCTACAACACCTGGGTAGTATTCATCAAGCATTAGTAACATATTAAACAAGCCTATTTAAAAAACATTTACATATTTTCAAATAATAAAGTTGGATATATAAGGGTTTCTACTTAGGAAATTAAAACCCTATTATTGCAAATATTATTGTTTTCTAATATTCCAAATTAGGGAGTTATAAGGAATACTACACCAAAATAAATTATTGGAATTTAGAAACATTAAAATATTAATATCAAGGGATATAGAAAGAAGTTCATTAAATATTATCAGGGGTTGGAATCAATTGATATACTTGTCTCATAAACACATTAAAGGGGTAAAAGAAATCCAATTTTAAGAACTTTTTCAAATTTTGAAAGTGCTTAGTTCAATAGGAGAAATAAGGTGTAATAAAAGTTGATTATTGTTACTTACAAAACATTACAAAATCAACTCAAGATTGAACTATTACTTCCAAAAGCACTTTATCAATCATATAACATAATATAACAACTAGGGAGACATAAGGAATCCTACAAAAAGAAAACCTAAATCCAAGAAAGGTTTTATTAATTTACTTGAGATAGATATAGTATTCTACAAATTCAAACATTAGGGAAGCAAAAAGAATACTACATATCAAAACCTTCTAGCTTGATTATAAACTTAAATCACTAGGGAGTCATAAGGTAGACTACTACAAAGGATTTAAGAGCTAGAAAAACTATAGTGATTGATCTCAATATTATGGATGAAATATTAAGAAATACTTTTAATAATAATGAACTATTTCATGAAGTTATGGGTGGAAGAGGGGCTCTACAAGGGACTTCCATGATAAGTTATTCTCCATTTCCCTGGTCCTGTCCTAGGTCCCTGGTTCTATCCTAGTTTCCCTGGCATGTCCTTAACCCTTCCTCCTTGGATGGATGGTGTTGCAAACAATCTCCTTGGTGCATGAGGTCACTTCTCCTTTTTTCTACCCCTTTTCTTGCCTTCTAGTGGGTTTCCTTCTGATGCCTGGTTTTTGGGATGTCCTTGGGTTCGTCCTTGGGACATTGGGATGTCCCTGAGTTTTTCCTTGGGACCTTCCCTAGGATTTTTGGGTTGCTTCATGGGTTTTCCTTAGATTTTTCAGTTTTTTTTCCAAGTTTTTTGTAGGTTTTTGCTTGGTGTTGGCCTTCAATGGTTCTCCAGATGCGATTTGCTATGGTTATGGGAGAGTTGCTTCATGAGCAGTTTTTCACAATATATTTTTGGTTTGGTGAGACCATGTGCTTTCTCCTATGACTCTGCTATTTGGGATCATTGGTGTGGGTTTGGTGGGCTCTCATTATTTTTCATGGCTTTGATTGTGGGTCTCTACGTTGCTTGATATTGGGTTCCTAATGGACTTCCTCATTTGTTTCCCTGAAGCTATTCATTTGCGGTGTTGAAGGTTGTCTGGGGTTTCTTATTGCATCCTTTTGGTCTGGGATGGCAAGTGCTTATTGCTTGCAACTGTCTCTCCACGTGGCTCCTTCCTTTTGGGTTCCTTAGGAACTTTCCCATATCTTTCCTATGGTGTGTTGTTCTACATATGCTACTTCCTTTACATCTGCTGGCATCCTCATAGTTTCTTTGCATCGCTGTAAGAGGATTTCATGGCTTGTGGAGATCCTTAGTTTGTTGTTCCACTTTCCAGGCCTGTGTGGGATGCGATTTATTGTTGGTAATTTGATTTTATGGCATCCCTACTTGTTTTCCATCCTTTCTTGGGTAAGTTTTCCTTATTTGCAGTTTCTTAGTTCTACCTTGTGGTGGAGGGTGGTTTTTTTTTACCCAATTTATGGTTTTTCCCTGTGTGGAATGTTGCATTTTCTTATATTATGGTTTTTCCCTGCGTGAGATGTTGCATTTTTCCAAATTCTAGTTTTCCCCTGCACGGGATGATGCTTTTCCCCGGTTTCTGGTTTCCCCTGAGTGGGTTGTTACATTTTCTCGCCTATTGGGCTGTTCAAATTTGTAACTAGGTGGGATTGATCATTTAAATTTTTTGCCTTTTCTATTTCCTGCTAGGCAAGCTTTTCAAATTTTTGGTTTCTTGCTTCCTACGTGTTTTCCTCGGTTCCTTCCTAAAGGCTTTCCTTTTGCCTTGCTTGAAGGTTTTCCTATTTTCTGTCCTGAACGCTTTCCTGAAGGATACAAATATTGTTCTTATTAAGAGAATAAAATTTTAATTTTAACATTTGGAGAAGTGATTTTTTTAATGAATATTTATTTGAAATGAAAGAAAAGATAATAGGGGATCAACTACAACTACTTATTATTATAATATATACTTGAACAATTGTTTTAAATCAACAAATAAATATCTAGTTTATTAATAGGTCTAATTTGAAAGAAATGAATAAAACGATATGTTTTCTATTGTTACTTTATTTTTAGTCATTTAGTCTTTCACTATAAGCATAAGCTAGACAAAAATTTTATTTAATAAAAAAGCTATGGACAATGCTAAATGGTTAGGTAAAATAGTTTCATCAAAGCAATTTAATGCTTATAAAATAATAATCTTGTAACATATTTTATTAACAAAGTAAGCATATGCCACTATGGAACTACTATATAAAGTTCATCTATAGACAAAATTCAAAACCTAAAATATAACTATTAGAAGACATCACTTAAAATTCAAATAAGAAAAAGAAAATAGATTTAAAATGGATACTTCTAAACTTCCTAGTGCACCATTAACTTTTCACTTTCTTAGAATATCTAATAATGTTGATACGATCCTTTAAGAACAAATACAACTTCATTGGATATTTTATATTTTTATTTGTTATTTTATCCCTCTTATTATTGATTGGATATTTGAAAATGCTAAATATATAGGGCTTGAGAGCTACAAAGATGTCCATTTGTCATCTTCTTGTAGAAGAATTGATATTGAACAATTGAGGATCAAAAAATTTCAATAATCTGATGAAGAGATAGTAGATTAGATGATATTATCTTTCATAGAAGTTTAGTAGACAAATCCATGTCAATTATGAACTACATAGTGGAAGTTGGGTTAGAGGAAAATACTTGAACTAACACTATCATCATTCTTGATAAATCCATATACTTCATTCATTATATTGTTAAAAAGGGTGAAAGATATATTTGTTAAAATATAATAGCTATTAAGATGCATTTGTATTTTCTTCTTATAAAATAATTGCTTCCAAAGCATTAAGGTCCAAGGATCAAATCTCAATAACTTAATGAATAAGTTGTAGTTGGAAAGCTTGATTCGTTCTAATTAATCTGAATATATTTTAGAGTATTCTAGCACGAAGGCTATAATTTTTAACAAAATACAACATTCATGCATATTTATAACATCTATTCTATTTAATTTAATAAATTTGTTTGTTAGCTTAGTGCTATTTTCATTCAATATTTCTAAAATTTACTACTAATTTAATAACTTTGTTTGTTAGCTTAGTGCTAGTGTTCAAACTTGTGTACTTACTAATAATACTCATTTCATTCAAACATTAAAGTATTCACTTAAATCCAGTGGAAATATCATTATACTTAAGGTAATAAGTAATGGGTTAATCCCCATCTCTAAGGTCAACATAAAATATAATGACCATAGTCATACATGTTATGAGCATAAATGATACTAAAAATACACATATAACTTAAAGTGAAATGTTTGGATCACTTTACCATCCATTTATAACATGGTCATACCATAAACTATAGATTTATGTTTAAGCTTGTCAAGATCACCAAAATAATTTACTTCTAAGTATCCATGTTAAAAATAGTAGATATTCTTGTAGAATAATGAATGTTCACATGATGAGTGTGTTAAATTTACTATAGTAATTCTTATTATTACTTTATTTATGTTGATAGGGTAGTTAGTTAACTACCTAGGTTAGTTACGCTATTGTTAGCATAGTAATATTTGGTCTATTTTAATTTTTTATTTGAAGACTTAAGTTGTTGATTAGATCCTACGATTACGAGCTAATATGAGCTCCCAATGTATTATTTAAGCTGGTTCTAATAAATAGAATAATGTTCGGTTTATTTCAACATGGCATCAGAGCCTGGCTGGAGATTGGAAAAAGCATTTTCGTTGAAGAACTAACGGGAGCAGCCTGACTGGAGATTGAGAAGAAAAAAAATATATATTTTTTTTCCTCGCCACTGGAGACCTGCACAGCTACGGAGGCTAGATTTTTTTAAAAACACACTCGGAGGCTAGACTGTTTTAAAAAAAAAAAACACTCGGAGGCTGGAATTTTTTTTAAAAACTCAGAGGCTGTTTTTTTTTTTTTTTCTCAGAGACTAAACAGTTTAAAAAAAAAAAAAAAAAAAAAAACCCACCCTAGCGGCTGGACTGGAGCCTGCACAGCAGTACAGGCTCCCAGCCCCCGCGCGCCACCCCTCCTCTACGTGCGTCACCCCTCCTCCCCGTGCTCCCAGCCCCCGCGTGCTACCCCTCCTCCCTGCGCTCCTAGCCCACCCCCCCGACGTCGCGTGATTTTTTTTTCACGCGATGCCCACCCACCCCCCCCGACATCGCGTGATTTTTTTTTCACGCGACACCCACCCCCCCGACGTGGCATGATTTTTTTTCCACGCGACGCCCACCCCCCCTCGACGTCGCGTGCGACGCGTGATGTAGGCAGCGTGTGCCACCTGCTGCAGCCGCGACCACCTTGCAGCAGTAGCAGCCGCCGTGTGACGCTTAGCTGTCACCGCCAGCGACGAAGGAAGCCGCGACCAGGCGACCGCGTAGGGGAAGGGGTTACGGGACCCTCCTCAAATAGGAGGGGGTCCCTGATCCTTTCGGATCAGCTCGCTAGTCCACCTGGTGGTGGATCGTGCGGTAAGGCTCAGGGAGCCTACAGGTCGGGGGTTCAAATCCCGTCGACCCCCCCTTGGAAAGAAAAGGTAAAAAAAAAAAAATTTCTAAAGTTTTTTTTTAATTATTATTTTTTTGTTAAATTAAAAATTTTAATTTTAATTTATTTTTTAATAGTTTTTAAACTATATAAATTAAAATTTGATTTTAATTTATTTTTTAATAGTTTTTAAACTATATAAATTAAAATTATTATTTTTTAACTTTAAAACTATATAATAATTATAAAAAAATGCTTTGTTAAGAGATTTTTTTTTAAAGGGGGTATTTTTTTTTTTCCAAAAATCAAAGGGGGAAAGTGAGTAATATTTTTGAAAAGCAAATTTGGCATTATTGTAAAGGTGCATTTTCAGCTGCGCCTGACACCTAGTGGGTTATTTTTGTGGGCACTTTTATGTTGTATGTTGCATATTTCATTTTTTTGCACTATAACATTAAAAGTTAAAATGAAATTCACTCCTAAGTCCCCGAAATAATTAAAACCCATTCGTGCAATTTATTGCACTGCAACATTCGGTATTTGTGATACCTCTGGCCAACACTTACAGGTAAAGCTGTCGTGATTGTGCTACTGTATCCGTCGCCTAATATAGCTGCCAAAACGACGTCTGAGCTTGTTCTCTATAAATCTTCGGGGAGAGATAAGTTTACCATTTTGTATTTTTTTACTCCATCCATTACCCTAATAGTTCTTGTGTTTAGGCGTAAATCCTGAAGAAAGTACTGAAATCCAAAGTGTTTAGGGGAAGTTACACCCCACGCATGAAGATTGTAAACTTTCTATGGTAGGTGCCATCAACAAGACTATTGCCTTTCAGTACTACTTAAGTACCACGTATCGTATGATATCTAAAAATTACCTATAGTTTCCCTCACGTAAGGGCAGGTGATTTTTTTTTATATTTCTAAATACCTATAGTTTCCCTCATGTAAGGGTGGGTATTTTGTATGGTATAACGGCCTAGAAAAAGGTATATAGAAAGGGGGACCAATTGGTGTTATAAGGAACCTTCACCATGTCTGCAAAATTAATTACTGATTCTCATCAGTTGTTGAAAGGTTCTAATTACACACCATGGAAAAACAAGATGAAGGCTATCCTAGTCATGGATGACTTATGGGATGTTGTATCTGGAGCAACAACAAGACCTTTATCTGTTGCTAGTGCTACAACTCCATCTACTGCTAAAAAAGACTTTGACAAGCTAGACAACAAAGCAAAAGTGCTCATTTTGCTTGCTGTGGCTGATGAAGTTCAACCCCATATTGCTGACTATGACAATAGTAAAGAAGCATGGGATGCCCTTAATACTATATATGAGGGAAAGAATGATTCCACTATTATATTTCTTCAATCTCAATTACACAATCTAAGCATGAAGTAGGGGGAGACAGTTGAATTTTTTCTTTGCAGAGTGTCTGAATTGAAAGCAAAGTTGAATTCTTTAGGAGAACCAGTTGATGACAAGCTCCTTACCTCAATTGTATTGAGAGCTTTACCTGATTCTTATCAGGTGTTGATCACTTCCCTTCAGGTATCTCAACGAAAAGTTACTTTTGTAGAATTGGTTAATATGCTTCAAGTGGAGGAGGCACACTAACTACAGCGAGATGATTCTTCTAACACTGCCCTCTACATCAACAGGAAAGGGAAGAACCAGAAGAAGGGTAATTTTCAGAAGGGAGGGAATTCACAAAAGGATTCAAAAGGGAAACAAACTCAACAACCTCAATAGAAAAAGCGATATTGCAAGATCTGTGACAAAGAAGGTCATGATACAAACAGATGTTGGCATAAGAATAAACAATCAAAATAGAAAGGCTGGAACAAACCACAAAAGAACAAGCAACAAGTGAATGTTGCTGTTGAAGAATCTTACATGGATTCTGAGAGAGCCCACAAAGTTCTCATGACTACCACAGTGTCCAAGCAGATGGATCCTATCTGGTATGTTGATTCCGGAGCCGGTAAGCACATGACTGGTGACAAATCATGGTTTGAGTCTTTTGAGGCCAAAGAGGGCAAAATTGTCACTATTGCTGATGATAAAACCTACAAGGTTCAGGGAGAAGGTACTGTTTTAGTCACTCTTCCTGATAGCAAGTGTCAGATTGACAAAGTTCTCTATGTTCCAGGATTGGAAAACAATTTGTTGTCAGTCACACAAATTCCGGACAAAGATATGGTTGTGAACTTTAGTGTTGAGGGAGGCAAGAAGTGTTGTTCTATTACCGGGAGGGGTAAGAACATTGCCATTGCTTCATATAAGCATGGCTTATTTGCCTTAGATGCTATCTCTACTCCACATGTAGCCATGACAGTCTCTACAAAGGAGGCAACTTCCCTATGGCACAAGAGATATGGACATTTGAGTTTTGGTTACTTACTTGAGTTAAGTAAGTATGAAATGGTAAAAGGTCTTCCTTCCCTTTCTACCACTTTACCAGTTTGTTCTGACTACTTGGCAGGAAAGCAACATAGAGTGCCTTTTGAAAGGAGCTCTACAAGAGCAAAGAAACCTCTAGAGTTGATTCACACCGATCTGTGCGGTCCCTTCACTCCCAACAGTTGTGGGGTAAGAGGTATTTTTAGTTATTCATGGATGATTACTCATGAAAGATGCGGGTATTATTTCTTCAACTAAAATCTGAAGCATTTGGCTTCTTTCAGCAATTCAAGAAATCTGTTGAAAAGGAGTCAGGGACTTCTATAAAGACACTCTGCTAAGATCAAGGGGGGGAGTTCAACTCTAAAGAATTCTCTGAGTTCTTAAAAGCAAATGGGATCACATGACAGTTAACTACTTCTTATACTCAGCAAAATGGAGTTGCTGAAAGGAGGAATCGTTCCATCATGGAAATGGTTCGTTGCATGCTCACAGGAGCTAGTCTTGAGCAACTATATTGGGCAGAAGCTATCACCATAGTAGTATATCTATTGAATAGGGAACCCACAAAGGCTCTACAAGGAATGAATCCATAGGAAGCATGGAGTGGTAGGAAACCCTCCATTTCTCATCTATGCATTTTTGGATGTAAAGCTTTCATGCACATACCAAAAGAGAAAACAAAGAAGCTAGATGAGAAGACAATGAAGTGTATTCTTCTTGGGTATGATGAGCACTCTAAAGGTTATCATTTGATTGATACCTTGACCAAGAAGATACACATCAGTAGATATGTAGTTTTTGATGAGGCTTTCACATCAGAAAACACATCAGATGTATACCTAGACCTTGTGGAAACTAAGGTTGATAAATCTCCTTCATCAAAAGTTGGAGGTCCATCTTCATCTTCTTCAACACCTCAGAAGAAGAATCCAAAGTGGTATACAAATACAATCAAAGAATTTAAGCTATCCACTCCACCATATTTGACATTGGATAGGCCTCGTACTCGCAGCATGGCTCGACAGGAGAAAGCTGCAACAAAGAATACTAGGGTTGATGATCTGTGTCAATCTTTTAAGGAAATTTCTGTAGATCTAGAGAGAGATACAGAAGATATGGATATTGATAATGATAGGGTGTTTATGTCTTCCATAGACGATCTTGAACCCGCATCAGTGCAAGTTGCTCTTGGTGAGCCTCAATGGAAGGCTGCTATGGATGCAGAGTATAAGTCTTTGATGAAAAACAAAACTTGGAAGCTTATCGATTTGCCATAGAAAAAGAAGCCCATAGGCTGCAAATGGGTGTATAAAGTTAAGTATAAGGCATATGGTACAATAGATAAGCATAAGGCCTGACTTGTTGCAAAGGGCTATGCTCAAAGAGAAGGCATTGACTATGAGGAAACTTTTGCACCTATTGCTCGGATGACAACCATTCGAGTTCTTTGTGCTATGGCAGCACAATATGGGTGGAAAGTACACCAAATGGATGTCAAGAGTGCTTTTCTAAATGGTGATCTCCAAGAAGAAGTCTACATGACTCAACCGAAAGGATTTGAAGTGGAAGGCCAACAACAAAAATTTTGCAGATTGGTAAAATCCTTATATGGTTTGAAACAAGCCCCTCGGGCTTGGTATATAAAAATGGATCATCACCTTCTGCAGCATGGTTTTAAGAGATGTCCGTCAAATGCAAACCTCTATTTTAAGAAATAAGGTTCTGAAATAGTGTTGCTTGTACTCTATGTTGATGATCTGCTCATTACAGGGAGTTCAGAAACAATGATTTCTACTGTCAAAAGAGACTTGTGTCAATCTTGTGAGATGTCAGATCTCGAACTTCTCCATTATTGTCTTGGTCTGGAAGTCAGCCAGAAGGATCACTACATCAAAGTGTCTCAGAAAAAATATGCCAAGACCCTATTGGAAAAATATCGCATGACTGATTGCAAGTCAATGTCAACTCCGATGGAAATAGGAATTCAGTTATCGCGATATGATGATTCACCTCAGGTAGATGGTACTATCTATCGCCAGTTGATTGGGAGTCTTATATATCTGACCAACACTATGCTAGATATCGTATTTACTGTCAACTATCTTTCGAGGTTCATGTAAGAGCCTAAGACTACACACTGGAAAGTAACAAAGTGCGTTCTTCACTATGTCCGTGGCACAATGGAATATGGCCTAGAATATAAGAGGAACAACAAATTCTTCTTACAGGGATACACAGACTCCGACTATGCTGGATCATATGATGACTGTAAATCAACTTCAGGATATTTGTTTCATCTTGGATCTGGTCCTATCTCTTGGCACAACAAGAAGCAACAGGTGGTTGCTATTTCATCAATAGAGGCAGAATATTGCACTGCACGTGAAGCTGTGTGCGAAGTGATATGGTTGCATCACATCCTAAAAAGTATGGGTCTTCCATAAAAATCTCCAATACACTTGTTCTGCGACAACATGGGTGTTTTGAATCTTGTCAAGAATCCAGTACATCATGAAAGAACCAAGCACATTGACACACAATGTCACTTCATTCGAGACGAAGTTCCAAGGCACCGAATTTAGCTTTAGTACATTCCCACCAATGCTCAAGTTGCAAAAATTTTCACTAAGGCACTTAAACCATGTTGAAATAAACCAAACATTATTCTATTGATTAGAACCAGCTTAAATAATACATTGGGAGCTCAGATTAGCTCCGATACCATGTTGAAATAAACCGAACATTATTCTATTGATTAGAACTAGCTAAAATAATACATTGGGAGCTGAGATTAGCTCGTAATCGTAGGATCTAATCAACAACTTAGGTCTTCAAATAAAAAATAAAAATAGACCAAATATTACTACGCTAACAATAGCGTAACTAACCTAGGTAGTTAACTAACTACCCTATCAACATAAATAAATTAATAATAAGAATTACTATAGTAAATCTAACATCCCCCCTTATTACATTATTTATGTAATATAAAACTACTAACATCCCCCCTGATTACATCATTTGGTAATACAAAGAGAGCTGCGAAACAATTCAAATTTGACACGTGCAAGTGCCTTAGTGAAAATGTCTGCAACTTGAGCATTGGTGGGAATGTCTTGAAGGTGAATTCGGTGCCTTGGAACTTCGTCTCGAATGAAGTGACATTGTGTGTCAATGTGCTTAGTTCTTTCATGATGTTTTGAATCTTGTCAAGATTCAAAACATCATGAAAGAACTAAGCACATTGACACACAATGTCACTTCATTCGAGACGAAGTTCCAAGGCACCGAATTCAGCTTCAGTACATTCCCACCAATGCTCAAGTTGCAGGCATTTTTACTAAGGCACTTGCACATGTCAAATTTGAATTGTTTTGCAGCTCTCTTTGTATTACCAAATGATGTAATCAGGGGGGATGTTAGTAGTTTTATATTACATAAATAATGTAATAAGGGGGAATGTTAGATTTACTATAGTAATTCTTATTATTACTTTATTTATGTTGATAGGGTAGTTAGTTAACTACCTAGGTTAGTTACGCTATTGTTAGCGTAGTAATATTTGGTCTATTTTAATTTTTTATTTAAAGACCTAAGTTGTTGATTAGATCCTACGATTACGAGCTAATCTGAACTCTCAATGTTATTTAAGATGGTTCTAATCAATAGAATAATGTTCGGTTTATTTCAACAGAGTCAGTGATCAACCATTAATATATTCAATATTAGATTCTAAATCCATGATAAATAAAATATCAAAACATATTTCTTCTAGCAAAAGAGATATATGTACATGTATAATATTTATTCTAATAATAGTTCAGATGGTTCAATGTGTGATCCTCCATATGATAGTCTATCAAAGGTCAATCAATAATGTTACCAAAGATCTTTATAAAGAATTTTAGAAATCTTTTAAAATAATTTTTATATAATTGTACTCTATGTGTTATTATTTTTTATTTGGTTGAGTATCTCTAAAAAATAACCATGATCAAATATTACTTATTTAATAGGGTTTGGTTTTTGAGCTTAGCAGTGGCAATGGTAACCCTAGCTCCACTGAGTGAAGCTAGAAAATTTGATGGATAATTAATTGGGTGCACATGAGAGTGTGGAGAAGCTACAGGAGCAAGGGACCGAGGTGGTGGAGAAAGACAAATTGAGAGAAAAGGAGGTTTTTGTTGGTCTGAAAGATTCCAACTATGGCGGTGTTCCCTATGTTGGTTCTTTAGTTTCTTTGGGGGATTATAGGTCATCGAAAGGTAAATCTGAGTGCATGGTCCCTAATCAGGGCCACTAGAATATTATTAGACCTTTCAATCCTATTAATTCATTTGCTACCATGGCATCTAATGGTATCTATTATCTATTAGGATCCTCGATACTAACTTATAGATTTTCAATGAATTTAAAGGAAAATAAAGGAAATGAATCACAATTTAGAAAAAATCACAATTTCACTAGTAGGAAGTCCCTCCAATGTATCAATTAAACATATATATATTCTTATTCATGGATGATTGTTTACACCCTATCAAATTATATTATATACCTATTCTAGGGTTGTGAGTGAAAGGACACAATGGTCCATATGAATTAATAAACCATAAATGAGTGATTAGTTAAGTGATAAATAGTTAGGATAGGGAATCCTAACATGCCACCCTCCTTAAAAGGAGCTTTGTCCTCAAAGCTGGGATTAAGGAAATTGTTGTTGAAATTGATTAGGTGCTTTCCAAGTAGTATTTGTACAAGTATTTACACAAGTTTAATGTCACTTTTTCAGAGGCAGGGATATCTTGAGGGTTGGAGCGTTAGTGGGTGGTTTCCAATAAGAATAGTAGAAGCTTCCTTAGGAGAACCATGATAACGATGAGCATCTACTTTAGCCGGTTCTTTGTGTGTTGAATGAAGTAAAAATAAAGATGCACTCACTCTTTTGCCTCCTTTCTGAATCAGGTTGCCTATACGATGAGAACTCACTATTGGTGAGGAACTTGTGTGTAGTTCATGTAGAGTATATGTATGTCCTTCATTGGTCACTTTGTGTATCTCTACCTCATCCTTTCTTGGGGCATCGATCACTTCTTGTACATCAACCTTATTGCCTTTATTGTTGTGGTCAAGTGCTTTGGTCATTTCTTGCTCATGTTCCTCATATTCACCCTTTATGGGTTAACAAAGATCAACTACCTTCAATAAATACAACGTTTGTGTAGCGCATGTATGATGGGGTCCAAATTGCTTATCACAAGTGTCGTAGAGATTTTTTGCTCATCGTTCCTTCGTATCCTCAAAGATGATACATTTAATTGGTAAAGTTTGATTAAGTTTGGGGGTTGTGTAAGTGGTTTGTGATTTCCCCATAGGTGGTTTTCCTAATCGATGTTAAACATTAAGTTTATCTCTGGCTAATAAAGCTAATCCAAAGGTCTGCATCAGGATGCGAGGATTTAATATTTCCACCTCCTTCATAATATCATACTTTAATCCACTAAAAAAACAACTTATGAGAAATGATTCATCTAACCATGAGATGTGATTAACGATATCTAATGAGGCAAAATGATGAGGCTTGAAATTGCCTCATTCATAGACCATTTTTGGATATTTCATAAACTATTTGATAGACCTTATGCTATGTTTTAATGCTAATTTTGATGATGGTATGCATTATCTACTATTATTTACATGTTTAGATGTTCTGGAGCATAGCACTCTGTTTTGACCATTTTCTGCATTTTTTGCACTATTTTAGCTGATTTACCTAGCAAGTAAACATTTATTTGAATAGGCAATAATGTATGTTGATGTGTATTCCATTCTGGGATCATGTTATTTGTTTTCCTTGCCTCCTAACCTGTTCAAATTGCAAAAAGGTGCCAAAACCTGTTCAAACTAGTCTGACTATGCAGAAAACAGAGTTTGACCATACAAATTCCAGCCAACTGTAAATAAACAACATGGCTTGGAATTTGTCAATGCCAACACGTAAAACTTATGGAATTAGTCTTCTGAGGACCTAAGAAGACTATCCAACTAGTCAAACCCATCATCCTAAGCAATTGATGCATGGATAAGCGCCAGAACTATTACACTACTTGATATTCTGAAGCAGCTCCGGAATGAGCGGAGCAGAGCCAGTTTTGGTCAAAACTACCAACAGAATGGTCAAAAAGGTGGAAAATGGTGAAATGAAGATGGATACAGCTGTATAAGAAGATTTATCACCTCTTCCAACGCATTTCTTCTAATATATTGTGCCCAACAAGTAAAATGGATAAGCTGTAGCAGAACAATTTCCTGCATTTCAAGAAGACAACTTCAAAACAGTTGTTGAATCCTTGAAAAGCAACAACAAAACAAATCCACATATGTAATAGAATAGTATAAATAACAAGCTCCCATATTGGTTGAGCATATAGATATAGGAGATAGATGTTTGCATAGAAGGATAGGAATAGAAAAGTTGTTTCAGTTTTAACAGAGTAGTAATTCTGCAGGATTTTTCCTGCATTATTGTAATGTTATGTTTTAATCAATAAAAGGTGCAGTTTCTCCATTCAATTAGTTTCTTGAATGAATGTGTGAGAATTAGGTGATTTAGAGTAGTTTTCTTGCCTTCTTCTAGATCAGGGAGCAAGGGCCCACTTCCAAGCCCAGGAGAAGGATCAACTTTGATAGGTTTTTCTGTTCATTTCTTGTTGTAGCAAATTAGCAGAAACCTGACAATTTCCTTTTCATTTGTTAATTGTGTTATTTGTAGATGCATGAAATACTTGTGTTGTAAATGTAGATGCAAGATAGCTGATCATATAGCATAGGCTTTTGAATCTTACAACACTTTTGAAGTTTCTTTGTTTTCAACATTTATTTCTAGTTCTTGGCATTTCCAGTTGTGTATTCAGCTATTTCATTTCTGCAACATTTTGAATTCTGCTAATAAAATTAGGATTTAATTTCTTCAAAGTTTTTCTTACTGTCATTTCCATTCTACAAGCGTAAATAGGTTTCATTTATGTTATTTCTGATTCTGCAAAAGTAATTAGTTTCAAATTCCTGCAAACTTTCCATTTCTGCAATTTTGTTTCAGCAATTGTAATTAGGAGTTCAATTTAGCTCATAGGATTAAAGGTGACACCAGAAACCCCCAAAACTAACTGATCTCATCAATAAAGCCATTTCCTGAGTAGACTGATTTCCAAGTTGCTTACCTCTACTCTCATATACAGCCATTGGACACCACCCTGGATTGACAATTATAATGATTAAATGATGTGTTTGATGACACTCATCATTTTTGGCATCATTATCGAGGAACCTAGGTGTTGTTAGGAGAAGTAAGTAGGCCAAGAATTGTTGTCTTGGTACAAGTAACAGTTCTTGGACACTTGTACTTCAGTTTATTTAGCAAATGAGCATGAATGCATAGGCCAAGAGATGAAAGAGGAAGGTTTATCAGAACTGGTTCTTTTCCACCTAGGCATTCTTCACAAGACTTACCTGTATATGAACTCCTTGAAAGACTTAAACGAGAATCATCTTCTTCATCAACTAAAATTTTAGGATCTTTGCAAGAAGAACTCTTAGAGGCACTTGCTTCTAGACATACCCATAGGGCTGATCCATCTGAACCAGTTGAACAAGTCAAAACTGAGGAAGCACCTATGGCAGAACAAGGAGAACATGATAGGGATATTATTGGTCATGATGCTGACAATCCTCCTATTAGAACTTTTGAATACCCTATTCATCTGAATCCTACTCAGAATGCTCCTATGAAAACTATTTCACCCTCAATATTGCCAACCTTTAGGGGAATTGTTTCTGAGGATCCTGACCAATTTTTGTTTGAATTCAAAGTCTTATGTCAGACTTATGATTATGTCAATGACAACCAAAAACTGAAATTATTTCCCTCTACACTTAAAGATGTAGCCTTACGTTGGTTTATGAGCCTTGAACCTGATTCAATCCGCACTTGGGATCAAATGGAAACTGTATTTTTGGATAAGTATCAGGAGTATTGTAGAGTGAGAAATAGGAAGGATGAGTTATTTTAGATTAGACAAGAAGAAGATGAAAACCTTGAGGATTATCTTGATAGATTTACCTTTATCCAAAAGAGATGTGGTCCTGTAGAAACTGACTTATTAAAAACTATATTTTTGAGAGGTTTGCAGGATGATTCCAGAGAAGTATTAGATTTAATGGGAAAAGGAGATATAAACCAGCTTGAGATTAATGATATTGTAGAGTTATGCAAAAATTATTCTCGCACTAGGAAAAGAAGGAAGAAGCGAAGTCCTGGTACTAATGATATGAAGGAATTAATGGAAGAAATGGCTAATATGAAAACTGATATTCTTGTCCAATTAAATTCTGCATTAGGGGAAAGAAATGCAAAATCTAACTCTACACCCCCTTTGGCTATCTATTGCCCAAGATGTAGAAACAAGCATGCCTTACAGGACTGTCCTCTGAATAGAACATCCATTTTAGCCATTTGTGGCATTTGCTCAAAAGAGCACATAACTGATAAGTGCCATCTCTTGCCTCAACTCAAAAATGTTCTAGAAACTCAGATTGAGGAACTTAATGTTATTGGGCAGAGGCAGGGAGGTAACTTTTCACAATATCAAAATGCACCTCGCTTTCCTACAAGTTGGGGATAAACTCCTTGGAATATGCCATGGGGATATTCAGAACCACCTTCACAACCATGGAATCAATCTTGGACATCTTCCCAAGATTGGTCACATCCTCCCTGGAATCCTGTTAATCCACCTTGGACACAGAATCAACAATATGGGCAAATATGGGGGCCACAATACCCATCATATCAAGGGCAGCAAAGGTATCAAGGACAGACTCAAAACCTGCTGCCAGCTCCTAATCAAAACTTTCAAGGAAGAATGCAACCACAACAAGCACAATAGGTAAAACAACCTCCACTTCCAGCTCAGCCTATGGCTAACCCAAATAATACCAGACAAGCAACCCCTATTTATGGAGCTGAGTCTGAAGAAACTACTGTAGTTCATGTACTCGATTGTAGTAATATCCAATTGCATTCAGGGAAGGTCTTACCTGACCCTGCTTCACCCACCATTGAAGAAATTGATGAAAAGCAAGAGTCTCCAAGCCTAGAACAAGTGAAAACAGAAAAAGAAAAACCAGAAAATGAGCAAGAAAAACAAGTACCCCTGTAGGTATAATACCATACCCTGAAAGGTTTGATCATACTACCACTATTCCTAAATCAAAATTAGTTACAGAACTAAAGAGAATGACTATATCCCTTCCTTTGTTGCAAGCAATAAAGGGTGTGCCATTAATCAAGAAAACTATTCAGGAGTTGTGCATTAAGAAACCTGGCAGAAAGAAGAAATCCTTTCCTAAAACTGTGCAAGTAGAAGGAAAATTGGCTGACCTGTTATCTGGAAAACTTGTTCCTCCAAAATATAGTGACCCAGGGAGTCTAGTTGTTATAGTCACTATTGGTCTAGTTCAAATTCCAAATGTGTTGATTGATCTTGGTGCTGCAATCAATGTAATGACTAAAGAAACAATGCAAAAACTGCAGCTCAATAATCTCAGTCCTACAACTACAGTTTTGGAAATGGCAGATAGGTCAGTTGCCAAACCAGAAGGAATACTGGAAGACATTTCCATTGAAGTTTCTTCTTGGGAATATCCTGTAGACTTCCTAGTATTGCAGCCTAGAAATTCAGCTAATGGCTATCCCATTATTCTAGGAAGGCCTTGGCTTGCCACTACAGCTGCTTTTATAGACTGCAGATCTGGGGAAATGACTATCTCAAATGGTATTGATCTTAAAAATATTTCCCTTTATCCACCTGCCCAACCTTCAACCAAATTTTCTGGACAAATATGGTTTCCTGAGTCTGATGAAGAACAGGAAGAAACTGTTTCCACTTTGGCCACAATAATAGTAAAGGAACATATTGAGGAAATCAACTCACCAGGAAGAGAAATATTTGAGGATGAAACTATCCTAGTTGAGACATTACAGGAAGAAGGACTTAAATATGATCAAGTCCTTGTTCATCGCTTGTTGTGGAAGGATGAAGAACAGACCTCAGAACATCTGTCACCCATTCCAATACAAGAAAGCTCTTTCACACTACCACATGGATGGCACCAACATCTTCTTACTTCTTTCACATGTCCTATGCAAGGAATGATTCCATCAGGTATCACTTTTGAAATAGAATCCAGAGTGTTTCATACTCTGCAACCACATCACTGTCCATTAAATTCCTTAATTAGCAAGTATGGAGCAGTCAACTCTATTCATCCAGGGATTAAACAAATAGAAATACAACCAGGTAAAGTTTTGAATATTAATAGTTGGTTGACTGATGAACAAGAGGTAAAGTTGTTTGTTGTCCTACAAAAACATGTTCAGGATTTTGCTTGGAGTTACAAGGACATGACTGGAATTCACCCGGATGTGTGCACACATAGGATATACACTGAAGATGTTAAACCTGTGAGACAACCTCAAAGACGTTTGAATCCTGCTCTGAAAGATATTGTCAAGGAAGAAATTGAAAAACTTTTAGATGTAGGGTTCATTTATCCAATTTCAGATAGTAGGTGGGTCTCTCCATTGGTTATTGTTCCAAAGAAAAATGGGAAAATGAGAGTGTGTGTAGATTACAGAGAGTTAAACAAGGTAACACATAAGGACCATTTCCCATTACCTTTCATAGACCAAGTGTTAGACACCCTTGCTGGCAAGAATTTTTTCTATTTTCTTGATGGATTCAGTGGTTATAATCAGATACAAGTTGCACCTGAAGACCAAGAGAAAACTACTTTCACATGTCCTTGGGGAACATTTGCTTATAGGGTTCTGCCTTTTGGTTTATGTAATGCTCCAACAACATTTCAACGAGCTATTTTGGCAATATTCTCTGATATGACAAATGAAAGTGTGGAAATCTATATGGATGATTTCACAGTGTTTGGAGACACTTTTGATTACACTTTAGAACAACTTGAAAAAGTTTTAATACGTTGTGAAACATACCATTTGTCTCTAAATCCTGAAAAATATTTTTTGATGATGGAGGAAGGGATTGTCCTTGGTCATCATATTTCCCCTCATGGGATTAAGGTTGATCCCAAAAAGGTGGAAGTCATTAAAAACCTTCCTCCTCCAAAAACTCAAACTGATGTGAGGAGTTTCTTGGGGCATATTGGTTTCTACCGTAGATTTATTGTAAATTTTAGCACCATAGCCAATCCAATGTTTGCATTATTAACCAAGGATTCTGAGTTTACCTGGTCTACAGAATGTCAGGAGTCATTTGAAGCATTGAAAGAAAAGTTAACAACTCCCCCAGTGTTAAGAGGACCTAATTGGGAACTGCCATTCCATATTCAGACTGATGCCTCTAATACTACAATTGGAGCTGCATTAGGTCAGATTGACAATGGTGAGCATTATGCCATTTATTACATTAGCAAAAACTTGATAGGAGCTGAAAAGAACTACACTACTACTGAGAAGGAATTCTTAGTTGTAGTATATGCTATCAATAAGTTTCGACACTATATCACAGGATATCAGGTATTCATTCATACAGATCATGCTGCCATTAAATACCTGATGAATAAACCTCTGGTTAGTGCAAGAATTATTCGTTGGTTAATATTGTTGCAGGAATTTGATATCACTATAGTTAATAAACCAGGGAAAGCTAATGTAGTGGCAGATTTTCTGTCTAGATTGCCAAACATAGACACAGGGGAATTGGTTGAAGATGCTTTTCCTGATGAAAAATTATTTGCTATTTCTGTACAATCTCCATGGTTTGTAGATATAGCTAATTACCTAGCTACAGGAAAAATTCCTCTTCACTTTACTCCTAAACAAAAGAAATAGTTAATCAAGCAAAGTGCTTCCTTTAAATGGATAGGAGGTCTACTCTTTAAATGTAGTCCTGATCATATTCTACGTAGGTGCATCCGCAAGGATGAAGTGTATGACATTCTTCGTGCATGTCATGATGAACCATATGGAGGGCACTATTCAGTACATAATACAATTCGAAAAATCTTGGGTGTTGGCTACTACTGGCCATATTTGCATAAATATGTGAAGAATTATATCAAACATTGTGATGCATGCCAAAGAATGGGGAAGCCTACCTACACCAGTGAAATGCCATTGCAACCTCAAGTAGGTGTAGAACCATTTGAAATATGGGGGTTAGATTTTGTGGGACCTATAGATCCATCTTCTCAAGGTAAGGTGCATATTCTGGTATGTACTGATTATGTGACTAAATGGGTAGAAGCGCGTGCTTTTAAGCATGCGCGAGAGGAAAAGGTTGCTGATTTTCTGTATTCACAAATTTTTCTGTGTTTTGGAGCTCCACACACTATTACCACAGATCAGGGACCTCAATTTACATCAAAGGTTGTTGAAGCCTTCACCAAACTGTATGAAATCAAGCATAGGAAATCCTCACCTTATCACCCATAGGCGAATGGTCAAGTTGAAGTGACAAATCGGGAACTGGAATGAATCTTAACCAAAATAGTAGCTTCCCATAGGAGAAATTGGCTAGATAAACTACCTGAAGCAGTTTGGGCTTATAACACTACATGGAAGTCCACTACAGGATTTACACCTTATGAACTGGTTTATGGTAAAAAGCCTCTTTTGCCTATTGAATTTGAATTACTAACACTTCAAACTACTTTGGAAGTTGGTATTGATTTGTCATAGGCACAAGCAGACCAAATTTTGCAACTCAATGCATTGGATGAGCTACGAATGGATGCATTGCACCAGACTGAGGTGATTCAAGCACAACGAAAGTTGTGGCATGATAGTCACATTCAAAAATAAAAATTTTAGCAAGGTGATTGGGCTTTGTTGTTTGAATCTCGTTATGAAGACTTTCCTAGAAAGCTGTAGACTAGGTGGCTTGGACCATATCAGATTGAGGAAGTGTTTGAAAATGGAGTTGTTCGCCTTTCACCCATTGATGATTCACGCAGAAAGTTAGTGGTTAATGGGCATCGTCTTCGGATATATCATAAACCACTAACTAAGGATGAGTTTCTAAAGCAAGTGGAGCAATTGGATGTATGCATGGTGGAAGGAACCACTTCTTCCACAACAATTGCAGTAGAATAGAATAAAATAATAAAAAAAAAAATAAAAAATTAAAAAAATGAAAAAAAAATAAAAAATGAATAATTCAGAAAGTGAAAACCTCCTAGGAGGCACTTCTGAATTGGCTTGCATGAAAACCGGTTATCCGACATGTTTGCCTTGTTAGATTCACCATCATTGTCCCATCTGTTCTCACAATCATTGTTTTCTCTGTTCTCAGAACTGCACCTATTTTATTCAGTAAAAGAAGTCAGTTGGTAGTCGGCCGAAACATCCACCTGTACAAATGTAGATAAATGGTTAAATCAGGTATGTGCCCTTTACATTTTAAACATTGTAGATAGTTAGTATATAGTGTGTAAAATCACAAATTAGTACCTAAAGCATTCATAAGGTTTGATCCAAAAGATATCCATCTGGTCAATGGGAGATGAAACATTATAAGTTGTTTTAAGGGGATGAAAGAAGCAGATGAGATTGGAGAATTGTAGCTTGAAAGAGCTTTAGAATGATATGATTCTCCAAAATGAGAATACTGCTTAGCTTCAGAATGATGGAAGCTCCGAATGAAAAACTATTGTTTCTAAACAAAAACAGCTTCAAAATGGTTATGCTTCAGAATGAGGAAGTGTTCATACTTCAGGAAAAAAACTACAGAATGAACGGGCAAAAGATGAAATGTCACGTGGCATCAAAATTATTTTCCTACCATTCAAAGTAAGGAAAAATCATGGCACAGATTTCAAGATGCAGGTTTCCAACATCAATGGTGGGAACAAGGTCGTTGGAAGTCATCGCATGCTTCATGATATGCAAAATATTTGGCACACCTAACAAGACACTTCGGAAAAAGGGAAATTCTGCACGATGTACACGATGCAGCCAACAATTAATTGCCACCTCAGCAAATCATAACTATTTAGTCCAACGCAGCAGAAAGGGATAAAATCATGTTCCTATGGGGAATAGAAGTCTACCACGTGATGCGTAAAAGGGAATTTAATTTTCCAAATGCTTAGACATGTTCCAAAGCATGTTCCTACGCTGTGAAAATTTAATTTTGTAGCCCAAAACATTATAGCCCCTGTAGATGCAAATTGTTTGATCCAGACCCAAGACCGACCTATTTCAGAAGGCTGAGAGAAAACAGAGCACAAAAAATTGAAAATGGGGGGTAAGAAGAATAAAATTGAGCCAAAAAATGTAGACTATCTACGGGGAGATCCTGAATCACTGCGTATCTTTACAGAAGGAGGATTGATGCCATTTATACATAAATTCGATGGACACTCCGAAGGATTGGTGACAGAATTTGCATGCACTCTCAAGAACAACCAGGCTCACATCAGTGGCATGGCAATCCAGGTAACACCGCAAATCTTGAGTCAAATCACTGAATTACCATTGCAAGGGTTACAAATTTTGAAAGCTGGTAAAAATACCCTAACAAAAATAGTTAATCAGTTTAGAGAAGAACAAGATAGACCTGTTGAGTTTCAAATGAATAATAATATTTGCAAAGGGGTAAAACGAACCAGTTTACAACACCCTTGGGGGGAAGTAGCAGTTTGGGTAATCCGATTCCTTACCTATGATGGGCAATTTGCATTTTTTCTAGACATCATATTAGAATATTAAACCATTTGAGGCATGGTGGCTCAAACCCTGAAGTCAGAGTAAATCTCCCTCTGTATTTATACCAGGAGTTACAAAATATGGCCAAATGGTACCAAGCAGGGAGAGGGACTCCAAAACACCATGGGCTTATTAAATTGATTTGTAAACATCATTTTAGGGGAAACCCTAGAAGCTTTGAAAGGTTTTTCTCTACATGGAATGAATTGGAGGATGAAAGCCCTGAATCTGAAGAGGAGGTAGAGGTTGAGAGGTCTGAATCTGAAGATGAAGCAGAAATTGTAAGATCTGAACCTGAAATTGAAACTGAATCCTATGAAAAAGAAATTCCTCCTTCACCATAGGGACCTCCATCCTCTAGGACCAGGAAGCAAAGAGAGAAACAATCTAAGGATGATTCTGTAGGGAAAAGAAGGAAAGTTACATTTTCTAAAAATGTAACTATTTTTCCAACACAACCCACTGAGCAGCCTGGCAGTTCAAGCAGAGAAGGGCAAATGGAGAAAGAAACACCTGGAGCTGATTCTACTCTAGAATTGTCAGAATCTATTCCAAGAACCCCTAAAAATATCAAACGATCTACTATTGGGTTGTGAAGGTCCTCTAGACTTCGAAAGCAGGAAGTAATGGAGGAAGTAGTGAATGTAGAGGCAGTATCACTATCCAAGATAAGTGTAGAGCAGGAAAAATCCATTAATACATCTGTTGGAGTGATGTTGCAGGAAGAAGTGCTTGCAGAAATAAGAACAGAAGAAGCATATATAGGCACAGAGGATATGGAGGTAGGTACAACAATTACAGACATAGATATAGAAATACCTACCATGCATGTTCCACTTGTTGATTATTCTGATTCTGAAGAAGAGTCCATAGCAGGGGATGAGGAGGAAGACATACAAGAATAATTGCATGCTGCTAGAAGTGTCATTAAGACACATATGGGTTGGATTGAACAACATGAAGCCTCTATCAAAGAAAAGGATAAGCTTATTGCTGATTTGTAGGAGGAAGTAAACAAATTAAAGGCTCGGTTGTCAAATCTGGAGCAACAACCTACAGAATCTGATTCTGAAGATGAGTTGGCCAGAATTCTGTTAGAGTTGGCAGAAGAGCATAGGGAAGTAGCCCTACCTGAAGAAGAATCACCCATCAGAGGAGTAGAAATAGAAGAGACAACAACACAAATCTTCTAGCAGAATGTCAGTATGACAGATTCAGAGGCTTCTATAGAACATTCTGGTAATTTGCAACAACAGGAAGCACAAACATCACAAGTAGCTGAGGAGGCCAATGAACAAGAGGAAGTACAAGAATAGGTAAATGTGCATTCCCCTCAAGTTTCTATTGAATTAACTACAGATGATTCACCTCAAGTTGAAACAACAGAAATTGGGGTGCAAGTAGATTTACTCCCTGTTGACACATCAAAAATTGGCATACAAGTGGACTTACCTCCAAAAATGCAACCAATCATAAAGCCCCCACAAACAGTTACATTGACAAAATATAATGAGGACATAGCACACTGGGTGCTTAAATGTCAAGGAATGGAGGCACAAATTGCATCTTTGAAGTCTTTGGAGAAGAAGCTTGATGCTCAAAATGAAGAAATGGATAAGCTGCAAAAATAGGTCCAGTATCTTTATCATATTGCAGAATACCTAGTTCAGTTTCGAAGGCCCGCTAGATTTTACAGTCTAATATTGAAAGAAAAGTACCTTCGCTGGCAAGTGATGAGAATTTGTTCTGATCTCCCCTATGAAATAAACACTGCAGAAGAGTTTCTAGAAGCCTTTTTGCATAGTCCAGAAGAACAGAAGAATTTGCTGTGTGAACTATTTCTGCACTAGTTTCTCATGCCAAAAAATGTGACATTTTTGCCACATATCTTCACAGGGGATATTCAATTGAGAGCTTTTATGTCTAGCCTACAAAATCAGATCCATTGGGAGGAGGAGAAAAAGGTAAGCAAAGAAATGGAGTTGAAAGCTGAGCTACTAATAAGACCTTCCCATGCCAATTATAGGGTCTCCATAAATGAACATTTTACTATGATGAGGGAGCAAAGAATCAGAGAAGTTTATATAAGCAATCTTACTGATTGTGTAATGAGTTTTCAGGTCTTTTGTAACCAACATTTTGGTAATGCTCTATCAGCTTGTAAGAGCAGGTGGGGAGAGTTGTCAATATCACTTCAGAAAAGAGAACCTATCTCACCCAACAACTTGTTGTGGTCCAGAAGAAGAGTTGAAGGTATAGTACAGGTCATCCAAAAATTAAAATATCATTGGGTAGGTTTGAGATATAGGTTGCCAACTATTATAACTCATGTTCCATATTTCTTTGATAATGATCCCCAGCCAGATGAGCAGTTCCAAGAGTGGCTCAAGAAAATACAGGAAATCAGAGGATACTATAAGGTTCCAGGGTGAAAACTGAGTTATGAAGAATGAAATCTGGACATAGATCTTTGTGCTATTGTGGCTGCACAGAATGCATGAGGACATGCATTATAATAGGTTGGGGGAAAATGATGAGGCCTAAAATTGCCTCATTCATAGACCATTTTTGGATATTTCATAAACTATTTGATAGACCTTATGCTATGTTTTTATGCTAATTTTGATGATGGTATGCATTATGTATTATTGTTTACATGTTTACATGTTCAGGAGCATAGTATTCTATTTTGATCATTTTTTGCATTTTTTGTACTATTTTAGCTGATTTACTTAGCAAATAAATATTTATTTGAATATGCAATAATGTATGTTGATGTGTATTCCATTATAGGATCATATTATTTGTTTTCCTTACCTCCTAACCTATTCAAATTGCAAAAAGGTGCCAAAACCTATTCAAACTAGTATGATTGTGTAGAAAATAGAATTTGACCATACAAATTCCAGCCAGTTGTGCATAAACAACATGGCTTGGAATTTGTCAATGCCAGCACGTAAAACTTATGGAATTAGTCTTCTGAGGACTTAAGAAGACTATCCAGCTGGTCAAACTCATCATCCTGAGCAAGTGATGCATGGATAAGCGCCAGAACTGTTACACTGCCTGATATTCGGAGCAGCTCCGAAATGAGCGAAGCAGAGCCAGTTTTGGTCAAAACTACCAACAGAATGGTCAGAAAGGTGGAAAATGGTGGAGTGAAGATGGATACAATTGTATAAGAAGTTTTCTCACCTCTTCCAATGCATTTCTCCTAATATATTGCGCCCAAAAAGTGAAATGGATAAGCTGTAGCAGAATAGTTTCTTGCATTTCAGGAAGACAACTTCAACATAGTTGTTGAATCCCTGAAAAGCAGCAACAGAACAAATCCACATATGTAATAGAATAGTATAAATAACAAGCTCCCATATTGGTTGAGCATATAGATATAGGAGATAGACGTTTGCATAGAGGAATAGGAATAGAAAAGTTGTTTCAGTTTTAACAGAGCAGTAATTCTATAGGATTTTTTCCTGCATTACTGAAATGTTATGTTTTAATCAATAAAAGGTGCAGTTTCTCCATTCAATTAGTTTCTTGAATGAATGTGTGAGCATTAGGTGATTTAGAGTAGTTTTCTTGCCTTCTTCTGGATCAGGGAGCAAGGGCCCACTTCCAGGCCCAGGAGAAGGATCAACTTTGACAGGTTTTCTATTTATTTCTTGTTGCAGCAAATTAGCAGAAACCTGACAATTTCCTTTTCATTTGTTAATTGTGTTATTTGTAGATGCATGAAATACTTGTGTTGTAAATGTAGATGCAAGATAGTTGATCATATAGCATAGGCTTTTGAATCTTACAACACTTTTGAAGTTTCTTTGTTTTCAGCATTTATTTCCAGTTCTTGGCATTTCCAGTTGTGTATTCAACTATTTCATTTTTGCAACATTTTGAATTCTGCTAATAAAATTAGGATTTACTTTCTGCAAAGTTGTTCTTACTATCATTTCCATTCTGCAAGCGTAAATAGGTTTCATTTCTGTTATTTTTGATTCTGCAAAAGTAATTAGTTTCAAATTCCTGCAAACTTTCCATTTCTGCAATTTTGTTTCAGCAATTGTAATTAGGAGTTCAATTTAGCTCATAGGATTAGAGGTGACACCAGAAACCCCCAAAACTAACTGATCTCATCAATAAAGCCATTTCTTGAGTAGACTGATTTCCAAGCTGCTTACCTCTGCTCTCGTATACAACCATTGGACACCGCCCTGGACTGACAATTATAATGATTAAATGATGTGTTTGACGACACTCATCAATATCCTAGAATTGATTCTTAGATACACGTACAAAAGTGATTTGATGAAGGGTGGTGAGAATCACATGTTGGGGTCATGAGATCATCCTTCATCTGCCATTTTGATAGTGTAAGATGGTTGCAATTTTCAAAAAGAGCATCCTTGTACAAAATGTTGATAAAAGGTCCATCAATGGAAATTTGAATGATATATGGTGACAATTTAAGGACAACTTTTGCTTTTTGTTTGCAAAAAATTTAAATTTGTGGTAAAAAATTTGAATATAGTTGGCTCAAAAATTTATTTTTAGCAACTTTAATTTTTATTTGAGCCTTCCAATGGTTAGGTTTTAAATCCTCAATGGTAATTTTTTTTGAATTTGAACAATGTTTCTATGGGAAGGTGATGTTAGCAATGGACAGGAAGGCAGGAAGCACAAGTAGCGGTGGATGGGTAGGTGACGTTAGCATCAGATGGTAAGAAGGTTTCCTGGGTATTTCACTAGAGATAATTTTTTTGTTGAGAACTACAACTGGATTGCTTTGAACGTCTGTCGATATGATTGTTTTGTTCAAGTAGATCTAGATTATATTTAACTCACTTCTACTACCTCGATAATGTTTGTGAATTCTCTATATACGTTGACTTATGGATGGAAATGTTATAATGATAATATTTGTTATGGAGGTGTGTGAGTGATGTCAATGAGCAAGATGATAATGTTGATGAACATGAAAATAACTTTAAAAGAAACTAATGTTGCTAGATGACATCACAAAAATAATGGTGGAGGGGTGCAACATTTCCTGTGAATGAGAAAATATCGAAGAATTTTCTCGCGCTGTTAGAGGAGGGAAATATCTCCTTGCAATGATTGTAGATGTCGGTATGTATGGTGTCCATGACAAAACAACCAGTGAGTGTGCTAGGTGTTTGCATGATGATGCTCGAGCTAGTTGCTCACTAGTGATGCCTGCATAGTGTCTCAATGAATTGCAAAAAAAATCAAGGATGAGGTATTGATGAATTGCACACCCTGTACCAAGATTTCCAATGAGTGAGTGGTGAGGAGGTGCAGGAATATAATCGCTCTGATACCATATGTTAGGATCCTCGATCCTAACTTATGGATTTTCAATGAATTTAAAGGAAAATAAAGGAAATGAATCACAATTTAGAAAGAATCATGGTTTCACTGGTAGGAAGTCCCTCCAATGTATCAAATAAACAAATATATATTCTTATTCATGGATGATTGTTTACACCCTATCAAATTATATTATATACCTATTCTAGGGTTGTGAGTGAAAGGACACAATGGTCCATATGAATTAATAAACCATAAATGAGTGATTAGTTAAGTTATAAATAGTTAGGATAGGGAATCCTAACATTATATTAGATCCAAATTTCTATTTTAACTCTCTCCAGTAAATAATTAATTTAAATTCTGAGAGATCTTATCCAAATCACTATGGATGAAGGCAACTGTAATATTGTGGGGAGATTCTAGGGTGGAAGGCTAGATCTGGATTCAATTAGAAGGTGGGTCCTAGCAAAATGGAAACCTTTGGGATCTATAGAAATTGTAGTGGTTCCCAAATATTTCTTTATAATCAAGTTGAATTGTGTGGAAGATTCAAACCACATCTTAGGAGGAGGCCCCTGGTTTTATGGAAAAAGGTGTATGTTCCTTCAAAATTGAGGCCTAAATTTAACTTGCATACTTAGAAGGTGAACTCGGTACCTCTTTGGATCCAACTCCCTGGCCTCCCATTTCATCTATGGCATGATGATATTCTAAGAGGGGTGGTGAAGGTGGTGGGGGATATTATTCATATTGATTCAACTACTAGATCAAAGTCTAGAATGGTTTTTGATAGGATGTGCATCTTGGCAGATCTAGAGTTGGATCTTCCCTCTTCTATTAAGCTTACCTCATATTTGGGCTCTTGGATCCAACCCATTGTCTACGAAAATAGACCCTCAATTTTCTCTAGGTGCAAAAAAATTAAACATAACCTAGATCAGTGCTTGTCAAGGAAAAATCAAGAGGGTAATGAAAGGCATAAAAGGGTAATGGAAAATATTCAAAAGGAATGTGCTATTTCTCTAGATGCTCAAAAGGAGTTTGGTAGAGAGTCATCAAAGTCCAAGGAGATTGGTGACCGAATTTAGTTTAAAAATCCTCTAGTAATAGAGAAGTCTTCCAAACTGTCAAATAGTTCAACATAGATTGAGGAGAATGCAAAGGAGGTTAAGGCTATGATGATTGGTGAATCCCATCCGATTCTTGTGAAAGAGGTAATTCTGTTAGATATTCTAACTGGTATTCTAGTTTCTAAAGATCTTATTCAAGATTCCTTTGTTTTCTTAGGGTCGAATTTTACTCCAAATGATCCATTTGTCCAAATGGTGGCCCATGTGAATGAGTCCATGATTGGTTCCCTGAAGTCCTACATGGAGAAAGGATCTCCAGGTCCTTAAAATCGTAGTCAGAGAAAGGGTCCTATTGATGTGGGGGTCAAACAAAAAGTGGGGAAGCCCCCAATTAAAACTTTGAGAAGGGAAATTGAATTTGAAATTGCAAATGGATCTCAATATTTGCTCAAGGTTGAAGAAGGAAAGGTGAAGGTTGATAGTGAAAAAAAGAGAGTAGAGTCTCGAACCAAGTTGTTGGTAAAAATGATATTAAAACATCTGAGTGGAAAAATTTGTTTGAAAGGTGGTTGTATCTAAGATGCAAATGACCAAAATGCAAGATGCAGGATTTAAAAGATGATTGTGTGAACTCATTTAAGACTAAAAATGCTAGTAACAAGCACCACTCTCATAGAAAAGAGAGTAAGACCTCGAACCATGTAGATGATCCCTCCTTGAATTGTGAG
This sequence comes from Wollemia nobilis, assembly GCA_028583015.1. Taxonomy (NCBI): domain Eukaryota; kingdom Viridiplantae; phylum Streptophyta; class Pinopsida; order Araucariales; family Araucariaceae; genus Wollemia; species Wollemia nobilis. The sequence continues at coordinate 5,159,915 of JAQPPZ010017121.1, forward strand.
CTTCTTGCTTCCATGAAGAAAAACTTAAGACAAGGCAAGAAAATATAAGGTGGTCTTCTTGCTTCTAACTGTTGTTGATGGAATTTAATGACAATAATTTTTTGGGTTCCCCTGCTTGTGTTGAAGATGACTAATTCTTCCAACTTTACCTTTGCTACTATTTCCTTTACCTTATTTTATTGTAATATTTTTAGCCTTAGACTCTTTTTGTTCTTTAGTTTTTAGGCTTAGTTGCTCCATATTGACCAAGATATTATGTTCCATCTTGGCTCTTTCAATAATGGTTTGATTTATGTTTTTTTAGGGTTTTCCCCTGTTTTCTTGTGTTTCTTGGTAACCCTTGAGTGGTTGGCCTATTGGGCCCTCTCCTTGTGGGTTTCTCCTTTTGTCAAAAGGTTCGAGGACCCTTTTAAAACCCCTTCTAATAAACTAATCATTTTTAAACTTATTTAATTATTATTGTTATTTTGTCTAGCTACCTTGTGATAGAATTAATTAATATAATATTCATACTACAAAGGTTTAGGATGCATGATTGTAAACTAGTATGTAATCCATATCCTATTGGTCAAAATTTATCTACTGAATAGTGTCCTAAAATAGATGAGGAAATTGAAGAAATGCATCATGTTACTTATGCTAGTGTTTTTGGTAGTCTGATGTATGCAATGGTCTGTATTAGACCTAATATTGCACATGTAGTGGGAGTAGTTTGTAGATATATGTCCAATCCAAGAAAGGAATATTGGACTACTATGAAGAGGATCTTCATATACTTGTATGGAACTTTAGACTATGCTATCTATTACCAAGGAAAATATGGAGATAGTAATATTGTAAATCTACAAGGTTTTATGGATGTTGACTGGGCTGGAGATCTAGACAAGATAAGATCCACAAGTGCTTATGTGTTCAGACTATTTGGAGGGGTAGTAAGTTGGATGAGTAAAATATAATCAGTGGCTACTTTATTCACAACAAAGGCAGATTACATTGTAGCAACTCATGCCTGTAAAGAAGTAGTGTGGCTACAAAGATTGTGTTCAACATTTGATCTTAAGCATAAGGCTGTGAGAATTGATAGTTACAGTCAAAGTACAATAATTTTGGTCAAAAATTCTATTTTTCATGATCAATAAAAATATATTGATATTAAGTATCATTTTATGCGAGAGATGATTGAAGGGAATTGGGTGATGTTGGAGAAAGTTGATACAGAGAATAATGTTGCTAATTCATTACCTGCTCAAACATTTTCTTGGTGTAGAATATCTATGGGCATGGTTTCCCTTGACAGTCAACAATGGCAGTTTTTTGTCCCTATGGAAAGTATTCAATAAGTGGGAGAATATTTAAAATATATTGAATATTTTCCATGTTATTCTGGTGGGATTAACTCTAAAATGTATTAAACACTCTTTGTGTATCCTCATCGGGGTTCGAGGGCAACAACCCTTGATGAAATTTTTAGGGTTTCTTAAGCTATTTTTAGATCCATATGGGTTGTTTAGGGTTATTTATTTGAACCCATGGTTTTTCATCCATGGTATTGTAAAATTTGTTCTTGTGTTGTTATTTAATTGTACTTGCATTAGGGTTTGAAGAGAGATGAGAGATGAACATTATTGTATTGGAGACGATTAAGTTTATACAATAAGGAGATATTACTATGCTAGGTTTTTTCTCATAAGGGTTTCCCAAATGAAATACTATGTTATGTGTGTATCTATTATCTTCTATTTTCCTTTTATTCTGTATTTATTATTTTCTAGATTTAGTTCATTGGGACCTTTTGTTCTTCAATATGTGTGCCTTTGAGTATCAAATTTATCCTCTACCAATATGGCTAAACCTACTACTTGCATCATGGTTTGTGGTTTGAAAATTTTCACCTCAGCTTTAATATCTTCTTTCAACCCACTAATAAAACAACTTTGAAAAAAATCTTCACTCAAACCCTTGTGTGGTTGGCCAATTTTTTAATTTGAGTTTGATATTCATGAATTGTTGAGGTATATTTAATTTTTTTGAGGGATCCTATGAAGTCCTCATAGTCACTAGGAAAAAAATAGGTGAATAATTATTTCTTAAATTCATTCCAATAGGGATCTGAATGCCTATTCTTCAACCATCGATACCATTGAATCATGTCATATTCAAAATTGAAGGATGCTATTATGAGCCTTAAATTTTGAGGAACATCATGAAGAGTAAAATATTGGTCTACCCGATATAACCAATCATTGAGGTCCTTTCCATAAAATTTTGGAAAGTCTAACTTGGGCATTTTATATATGTTATTAGTGGAGAAATGTATTGTGTGCTCCTTTTAAACTTTCTGAACTTTCTACCTTATACTCAAATTTTTATTACCAAACTGGTTGTATGCATAACTCATGCCTCTTAAATGATTATCAAAGTCATTTTCTGTTATTAAATATTTTAACTTATTTTCCTCTTGTAACATAAATTTCACATTGTCGCTTAGTATATTTATGTCAGCATGTATTTGGAAACTCATTTGACTCATTCAATTTGCATTTGACTCATTTGTTCACTTAGTTGTTCTGTATGAATACCCCATAGTAACTCCAACTATTTTAAAGTGATTTGGTATCCCTATAAATACTTATGGGTGATATATACAATAACAATTAGCTTGAAAAGATGATTGATATGGACTATACCCTAAAATGATGACTTTTAGTTTTAAAAAATGATTATGGTGCTATATACCAAAATGTATAGTTTGAAGAGATGATCACAATAGACTATATCACAAAATGATGATTTTTGGATCCTGAACTTCTATTATTAGTGGAATAGTTTATAAAACCTATGCCAGGGGTTTTAAAATATCATGAAGAAGCTTATTTTTGGAGCCTAGACTTCTATTTTTTGTGGAATAGTTTATAAACCATATTCTATAGGTTTTAAAATATCATGGAGAAGATGTCATTTTTGTTTAAGCTAGATTACCCATAAAGTGCCTAGTGAAGTGAGTAGTGATCATAATCTAATACCCAGGCCTTAGATAACACCTTTATATGATGATAAGCTTCCATGTACCCTTAAATATATAGGGATACCCTCCTAGGATTAAGATAAACCTTTAGCCTTAGGAATATATTGATCATTTAAGTTCTATGATGACTTCATAAACAACATCCTAGAAATTTATTCTCTTAGTGCACTAAAAATGAATAGCATGGCTACGGGTATGGTGTAATCCTACATAATTTAAACTCTAAGACATTAGGTTAACCACTAATCATGACTGAGAGAGCATACTAGAGATCCCATGAAACCGGCCAAACACACCTTGGATTAGCTTTTCCCTGATAATTTATTCCATTCACCTCCCAACCCTACCTAACCCAAATTGGGGGACACTCTATCAAAATAATAAAACAATATATTGTTTTCAAGTTAATTAAAAAATACAACTTTATTTTCATAAAAAATATTCCTTATTTGCCTCCCATTAAAAAATAATTTTTGTCTTCCTCAAATTGTAATGTGTTTGAAAATGATATGCATTAAGAGATAAAATATCATTTGCTAAATTGCCTTCCAAAAGTTAAATTTTTCCAAGACAAATATCAATTTCACAAATGACTAAAATATTTACTACTTGGTTTCTTTTTATAAATATGTTGGCTATAAAAACTTGTCAATTCCCTAATACCTTTTTTTTAGGGGTCTTATTCATGCCCCTAATATTCCAAGATATCATTTTCATCATCACTTTTTATTTTTATTTGTGGGCTTAACCCTACTTCTTTTTAACACTTGAGATATTTGCTTTTGTTTTCCCATAACAATATCTCTCTAAGTTTTATTTTTTATTTTTTTTGCTTCTTTGGTCTTCTTCTCCATTAACACTTTCATATTCATTAATATCGATAATTATTTTCATATTTTTCACTTTGAGACTTATCATCTATAGGTTTCTCTTGTTCTAAAGGATATAAAGTGCAAGGAATAACCTCAAAAGCAGTCTCTTATTTATATTGCACTGAAAGCCCTAAAGTGCAAGGACATTCATCCTATCACTTCATGCTGCCATAAAAACCCTAAATTACTATAGACATCATCCATCCTCATTAATTTATTATGTTGTTGGTAAAACTCTAAATTATAAGGATAACCTCTACACTACTTTCATTTTTATTATAAGGAGAGGATTTTATACTACTTGAGGAAATTAAAGGAAATTTACCTAGAATAAACTTCGTCTCATCTCCCTCTTTTGCTTTATAATTTTACTCCATATTTTCCTTTACAATGTTAATACTTTTTAAACTTGACCTTGCACATTGTTCTTTATCATCCCTTGTATCCTTCTTTGTTTCTTCTAACACTCGATCCATGTGAACTATAATTGTCTTTGTCAATTGATGTTGTAGATAATATTTCTTTACCTCTTTTTTAGGAGTGGAATATACTTGATCTAACTCAACTTCTACTATAATATGATCTCTTTGCTTCATATTATTAGCTTTTGATGTAGATTAAATCACAATAAAATTTTTCCAGGATGAAGACTTTGTTGGAAATTTTGAGTAGTTATGTTGTCATTGATGTCAAAAATCAGTTCATCTTAGTGCAAAGGAATTCACAAAAGGAGGGTAAAAATATTTATATTTTAAGCTCAAGAGATTTGGTTTAAAGATTCACATGGTTGGTCAAAATATTGTCTAAATACCCCGAAGGAAGGAAATACCTAGGCCTAAAGGAAATAATATTATAATATTTATTATTATAATATTAAAGTGGTCAAGAGAAAGCCTAAGGTGAATAAAGGAAATATATAGGCCCAAAGGAATTAATATTATAATATTAAAGTGTTAAGAGGAAGCCAAAGATTAATTATAAAATAATTATAATATTTATATTATAATAATTTTATAAACCTAAGAGGGTTTGGCACCAAGAATAAAATTTAAATGTCTAATTTCTGTTGACATCCAAGCAAGGAGGAAAAATGGTATTTATACCATAAAGTTTTGAAGGCCAAAGGTAAGTCTGCAAATGCACATGTGAAGGATTAATTAAAATTATTTGATGCGAATTTCGTGAACAAAGAAAGATGAAGGCTTTTATTTTTAAAAGTTAAAGGAGAACAATGGATGCATAAAGGGACAAGGGTGCATGTCCCTATTACCAACCACACGGTTGGCCTAGTGGCAAGGCTTGGCAACATAAGGATTTTGCGGATAGCAGGTCTCGCATTCGATTCTTGATGGCAGCAGAGGGAAGTGTTTTTTTTCAAATGATTTTAGAGCCAGTAGAAGGTACAAAGGGTAGTGGGTGCATTATTGTTTCAAGTGAGTGCTTAGCTCATGCGGAGGTTAGGCCGCAACTAAGGCGCTGGCGGTAGGTACAATGGGGGTTCGATTCCCGCGAAGGCAGCATGCAAGGTATATATTTTTGTTTTAATAAAATTGCCACCTAAGGTTCTAAGTTGCATGGTATGCGCTAACATGGGAGGTATAAGGTGTTAAAAATAATTTTTAATTATTTTGGATTTTGATATAGTGAAGATTATCAAGTGCCTTGGAATATTATTTTGAAAGGTGGTTATATTCCTATTGGAAATGCATTTATGATAAGTGGAGATATAAGGTAATAATTTTTATTATTCCATGCATTTAATTATTTTAAGAAAGTTAAAGTGAATTATTGGAGTAATAAGAATCCTTGTTGTTTTTGTTTTGAATATGTTAAGTGGGAGTTAAAAGGTGTATGAGGAATTTTGAATGTGTGTATGTTTTGCTAAAATATTTTGAAGGGTTTGATTATATGAGTTGATGCAATATTTTGAGAAACCAAGAGAGTGGTTTGGAATTTAATTGGGCACACATATTGAAGGTTTTCTAACTAAAAAAAAAAGTGTTGTGCTAACCTTTTATAGTTGCAAAAGATATTGTGAGTGAGACAGATTTTGAAGACATATATCCATCAAAGCAAAAAGGTATGGGCACATCATCCTTTAATTAAAGTGTTGTTGGATTGAATGTTATGAAATATAAGGTGGAGTGAAAAGGATTGTTTGATAAGCATTGTTGGAAATGTTTGAGTGAGTTTTTATATTCTTTATTGGTGAATGTTTAGAGAACATTTGAGATAGAGATTGAGAATTATTTGAGTTAGGGTTTGAGACCCACATTGTGCACTTTGTTTGAAGAAGTATGAAAACACTTATTTAGGGTTAATGAACAAGTTGTGTTTCATTGATTGAATGATTGAGTGAAACTTCTTGAGCATTGGTTTTGAGTGATATTGAAAGTGAATGTGCAAAAATTAGAAATTAGATTTGTGAAAGCGACAAACTTAATGATTGAATATAACATATTGAATTTTTGATAGAGTATATCATTCTCTATATGTTCTAGAGGTTAAACAAATTCTGAAAAGAATATGTCTAAACTACTTCAAGTTAAAGGAATTACTTTGAATATTAGACAAAGCAATTGATAGCATTGTGTGAAATATTTGAGATTGATTGAGCATATTTTGTGAGCTATATTGAGCACGTGTTTGAGCATATTGAGCAAGTTCTTGAGAGGACTTGAAGGTATATTTGATGTAAGTCTTGGTGAAGACTTGAGAGTATATTGAGCAAGTTCTTGAGAGGAATTGAAGGTATATTTGAGCAAGTATTGGTGAAGACTTGAGAGTAGATTGAGCAAGTTCTTGAGAGGACTTGAAGGTAGATTTAAGGCAAGTCTTAGTGAAGACTTGAGAGCAGATTGAGGAAGTTCTTGAGAGGACTTGAAAGCATATTTGAAGCAAGTATTTGTGAATACTTGAGAGAAAAGTTGATTGATTGATTTGTTCAAGATTTGTGTTAAGGCTTGAGGTAAATCTAAGCAGATTTGATTGATTTATTTGTTCAAGATTTTTGTTAAGGCTTGGGGAAAATCTAAGTAGATTTGATTTATTGATTTGTTCAAGCTTTGTGTTAAGGCTTGGGGAAAATCTAAGTAGAGTTGATTTGTGATTGGATCAAGCTTTATGTTAAGGCTTGAGGACATATTTGAGATAGAGATTTGTGAGAAAATTTGTACTACACTTGGGATAGAGTTTGGTACAGATCTAAGATAGAGTTGAGAGCAAGCTTTGGAGGTGATAGAGTAGAGGACAATAGTCTCCAATGGATAGAGATCTATTAGCCAGGGTAGTGAGGATAGAGGCCTTCTATGGATAGAGATCCACAAGCCATAGTAGTGGGGGTAGAAGTATTTTAGAAGGTCATCAACCAGAGCATAGGGGAAATATTTCTCTTATGGATAGAGATACATGAACCAGAGTAAGGGAAAAGAGTTATCTTGTGGATAGAGATCCACGAACTAGAGCAAGGGAAAGAGTTCTCATGTGGATAGAGATCCATAAACCAGAGCAAGGGGAAAGAGTTCTCCTATGGAGTGTGATTTGTGAACCAACTAGGAAGATAGAGTTCTTATATGGAGAGAGATCCATGAACCAGTTGAGGAGAAAGAGTTCTCCTAGATCAAGTTCCACAAATTAGAGAAAAGGGGAAAGATTTATCTTATGGAGAGAGATCCAAAAATTAGAGCATTAGGGGATTAGTGTCTCCTTTGGATAGAGGTCCGTAAATATTGTAATAGGGAATTAGTTCCCAAGAAGATTTGTTTAGAAAATTTAGTAGAAATATTTTCTCCGTGTAGTAGCCCACATGGGTGAACCACGTTAAACTGGTATATCTATTGTGTGTGATAATTTATGCATTGATTTGATTACTGTTGTTGATATTGCCTTTAATAATATTGGATAATATTGTTTGGGAAAGAAAATTAAAAATTTGTCTTATACTGTTCACCCCCCTTCTCAGTTTAAGCCTGTGTTCTTCAATTGGTATTAAAGCAGGTTCCTTCGGAAGAGTTTAGTAGCTTGAAGGAAAAGTATACAGGAACACATATGGCATCTTAGAGTGGATCTTCAGTAAATAATGAACCATTGTTCAATGGGAACAATTATACTTTCTGGAATATAAGAATGAAGACTTACTTGATGACACAAGGATATGAGACATGGCAAGCAGTTGAGGATGGATACACACCTCCAGCTAGTTCTCCTACTAATAAAGATGGTAAGATCCTACATATGTATAATGCAAAAGAAATGAATGCAATATTAAGTGGTTTATGTGAAGAAAATTTTATAAAAGTTATGCATTGCACATCAACAAAAGATATTTGGGAAAAGTTGAATAAAACATATGAGGGAGACAAAAAGGTCAAGATGGCAAAATTGTAAAATCACAAGAAAATATTTGAAGACTTGAAGATGAAGGATGAGGAAGATATTGCTACATAATTACTTTGTGTGGATGAGGTTGTTAACTCCATGCAAGGACTTGGATTTAAAGTTGAAGAATTAGATGTTTGTCAAAAGTTTTTAAGGTCACTCCTTATGAGGTATAGTGAAAAAATTTCAGCCATAGAAGAAACAAGAGATATTGAAAATTTGACTATGGATGTGTTGCATGGAACTCTCACAACTTATGATATGAGATTAGGAAAGGATCCTATCCCCAAGAAAGAGGAAACCTTCAAAGTAGCAAAGAAGAAAAAATATAAGAAACCAAATTCAAGTGATGAGTCATCTAGTAATGAAGAAGCTAACTACGACAGAAGGAACAAGGAATTAAGAAAGCACAAAGGTATGAAAATAGTTAAGTGTTTCAATTATGGTAAATATGGTCACAATGCATCTAACTATCCAGAAGCTGGAATTAGTAGTAGTGAAGAGAAAAAAATACGTAAGAGAAAGGAAGTAAGAAAATTTAGGCATGAAAAGAAAAATAGGTATGGACAAGGAAAGCATGAAAATAAGTTTTTTCAGAGACATAAGAAGAGTTTTTATGCAGATAATACTAGCAAGGTTTCAAGTGATAGTGATGAAAGATCCTCAGATAGTGAATACGAAGAAATTATATTCTTGGAAATAGAAGATGAAGGAAGTGATCCTATTGAAGATAAATAAAAAAGATATGAAGATGCTCTTGAAGAAGTAGAGGAAGAATAAAAAAATGAAGAGGAAGGAGTAGTAGATCTAGAAGCTAAACTTATTTCTGCTCTAAAAGAATTGAAAAATGTCAGAAAGCAGAATTCAAGATTCAAGGATCAATTTCAAGAATGTGATGAAGATAAAGGAAATATTATACAAAATATGACAAACTTAATAGATAAGACAAGGATATTTAAAGAAAAGGTAGAAGAAAAAGTCTTAGAATGTGAAATATTAGAGCATGAGGTAGTTTCACTAAGGAAGGAAGTGAAAGAGTCAAAAGACAAGCTACACAAGTTTAGGAAAAGTTCAAAGACTTTGGATAAGATTATAAATGCACAAAGATATTTATAAAACAATACATGACTTGGTTTTGAAGAAGAACAAAGATAACAAGGAGAGGATTCAAGCTCAAGATTCAAAGAAGAAGAAACTTTAGAAGAAGAGAGTGAAGGAGAAAGTGAGACCTATGAGGATGAGTTGAAAAATAGGAGGTTCACCAAGGAAGAAAACAATGTACAAATAAGGAATAGAAAACATCACATGAAAGAAAGGACTAAGAAACCAATGGATCCAAGGCAATATTTTTTTAAAGGACGTTGCTTCTCATGTAACAGGTTTGGTCACAAGGCTATGCAGTGCAGGATACATGAAAATAAGGAATATGGTTTCACTAAGAGAAATTTCAGAGATGGGTATTTATTTCAAGGGTATTTTTACTCTTGTAATTATTTTGGTCATAAAGCAATTCATTGTAGGGTTCATGATAGGAATGGGTATGGCTTCACTAGGAGGAACTTCAAGATATTTGCACCTTCAAGGAACTACAAAATTAAGTGTTATAAATGCAATAATGTTGGGCATATGACCAAGTGGTGTAGAAACAAATTTCCAGGGATAAGTAAGAATATGGATATTCAAAAGAGTCATAAGAATCAATTGAGAAAGAAGGTAGACAAAGAAAAAGAGCAGTGTATGCTAGGAGTAGAGATACTCCCACCCAAAAATTAATCACCTCAAGGAGAGGAGGTGGGGAGGGGGATGAAATAAGAGTCTTATATTTAGACCCAAAGGAGTCCCTTTGCCAATGATGCCAAAGGGGGAGAGCATTCAGTTAAGGGGAGCAGTTTTCCAAGGGGAGAAGAATTGGAAAAAGGAAAAAGGAATGGTTAAGGAAAAGGGTTGCCATCAATGACAAAGGGGGATATTTTTTGAAATTTTGAGTAGTTATGTTGTCATTGATGTCAAAATTTAGTTCATATTAGTGCAAAGGAATTGACAAAAGGAAGGTTAAAATATTTATATTTTAATCCCAAGAGATTTGGTTTAAAACTTCACATGGTTGGTCAAAATATTGTCTAAACACCCCGAAGGAAGGAAATACCTAGGCCCAAATGAAATAATATTATTATAATATTAAAGTGGTCAAGAGAAAGCCTAAGGTGAAGAAAGGAAATATCTAGGCCCAAAGGAATTAATATTATAATATTAAAGTGTAAAGAGGAAGCCCAAGATTAATTATAAAATAATTATAATATTTATATTATAATAATTTTATAAACCTAAGAGGGTTTGGCACCAAGAATAAAATTTAAATGTCTAATTTTCGTCGACGTCCAAGCAAGGAGAAAAAATGGTATTTATACCATAAAGTTTTGAAGGCCAAAGGTAAGTCTCCGAATACACATGCAAAGGATTAATTAAAATTATTTGATACAAATTTTGTGAGCAAAGAAAGAAGAAGGCTTTTATTTTTAAAAGCTAAAGGAGAACAATGGACGCATACAGGGACAAGGGTGCATGTTCCTATTACCAACCACATGGTTGACCTAGTGGCAAGGCTTGGCAGCGTAAGGCTTTGGCAGACAACATGTCTCACATTCAATTCTCGATGGTAGCAGAGGTAAGTGTTTTGTTTCAAATGGTTTTAGTGCCAATGAAAGGTACAAAGGGTAGTGGGCACATTATTATTTCAAGTGAGTGCTTAGCTCACACAGTGGTTAGGAAGCAACTAAGGCACATGTGGTAGGCGCAGTGGGGGTTCGATTCCCGTGGAGGCAACATGCAAGGTATTTATTTTTGTTTTAATAAAATTACCACCTAAGGTTCTAAGTTGCATGGTATGTGCTAACGTGGGAGGTATAAGGTGTTAAAAATAATTTTTAATTATTTTAGATTTTGATATAGTGAAGATTGTCAAGTGCCTTGGAATATTATTTTGAAAGGTGGTTATATTCCTGTTGGAAATGCATTTATGATAAGTGGAGATATAAGGGAATAATTTTTATTATTCCATGCATTTAATTATTTGAAGGAAGTTAAAGTGAATTATTGGAGTAATAAGAATCCTTGTTGTTTTTATTTTGAATATGTTAAGTGGGAGTTAAAAGGTGTATGAGGAATTTTGAATGTGTGTATGTTTTGCTAAAATATTTTGAAGGGTTTGATTATATGAGTTGATGCAATATTTTGAGTAAGGGAAAAAATTTCTCCTATGGATAGAGATCCACGAACCAAAGCAAGAGGAAAGAGTTCTCCTGTGGAGTGAGATCCACGAACCAAAGCAAGAGGAAAGAGTTCTCCTATGGAGTGTGATCCATGAACTAGCTAGGAAGATAGAGTTCTTATGTGGAGAGAGATCCAAGAACTAGTTGAGGAGAAAGAGTTCTCCTGGATCAAGTTCCACAAATTAGAGAAAAGAGGAACGAGTTCTCCTATGGAGAGAGATCTACAAATGAAAGCATTAGGGGATTGGTGTCTCCTTTGGACAGAGGTCCATAAACATTGTAATAGGGAATTGATTCCAAAGAATATTTGTTGAAAAAATTTAGTAGAAATATTTTCTCTGTGGAGTAGCCCACATTGGGTGAACCATGTTAAATTGATGTCTCTATTTTGTGTGATAATTTGTGCATTGCTCTGATTATTGCTGTTGATATTGCCTTTGATAATATTGGATAACATTGTTTGGGAAAGAATAGTAAAAATTGGTCTTATACTATTCATCCCCCCTCTCAATATAAGCCTATGTTCTTCAGACTAAAACAAATAAATGCTACTAACAATATCTCATAACAAGGAACAACAATATAAATCGAATGAACACAAAATATACAAGATTACATTAGTAATACAGACTGGTTACAATGGGAGGAGCTTTACCTCCAATATATCATTTTTCATGACTTTTCGAGTGCTCGGATTGTTGCTCTTCCTCTTCCATTTGAGAATTACAACCTTTCATATTACCCATAAATACAACTTTCATTTTTCCACATATCATGTGACTCTTCATACTCTCTTGAAAATTTTCACTCTTTCTCATATTGCCACATACATTATAAAATAGAAATCATCTACCAAACTAATATTGTAAGGGGGCCAAATAATGTAATATCTCCAAAGCACATCTTTAATTTTATGTTATGACAAATTTTTATGCTCATAACATTTGCAATGTTGAAATGCATTATTTCCATAATCCAATTATTTTAAAATTAATGGATTCTAGGAAAGATTTTGAAACATCTATAACAACACATATTATTTATCTCATGGCATACTTTTTCTTCTTAGTAGTTGGTCTCTCCCATATGAACTCCCCTAGGGTATTTCAAATATTATTCAAAACATCCTTACTTGTAAGATGATATGGAAGTCCAAAAAGTTTAACCAACCTATTATTTTATCCCTAAATTTTGAACTTGAAAAGATGAGGAGGAAAAAGCATTTAAGAAAAAAGTAATGGAGTATTTTGAATTTTATCCCCAATTCCACTTGATCCGCATTTAATCTCCTAAAACCCTAACCAATATCCATGAAACTTACATATTAGCCTATGTTTTTAAGAACCATTATATCATGCTCCATCATCTCATCTTATATAATCACTTTTGATTTAACATTTTATCCTTAGATTATACTTGTCATCTATTTTCTCTTCCTCTTATCTTTAGTTAATGCATCCATATTTCCCAACCAATAATATTTTTAATTATTCAATTTATTCTAAAATAATTTGATAAAGTTTATGATATTACTTTATATGTGATAATAAAAAAGTATAAATTTAAAGGAATCATGAATTTAAATAAGTCAAAATGTAACCAAATTAAGTGTATGGAAGGTTTTCAACATTTTTCTTTAATAATTATAGTTTTAAATGTTGAAATAAAGACAACATTGTCATAAATCGAGTATAATGAAAGTTAAATATATTAATATTTTACGATCAACAAACATTGCACATATCACAACCTCTTGTAAGGACTATCCTATTTGCCTACGATCATAGATACACTATTCACAAGCTATACAATCTATGTTTGTATTTAATTTATGATTTTAATATTTTATATAATTATTGATATAAAATAATAATTTTGCATTATTTGTTTTTACATTTATTAGAAATAATATATTTTTGAATGAAGAAACATCAGAATTAGTAGCTTGAGATTAATGGAACATACAATGTCTATTAATGTATAATAATTCATTATTGTTTATAAAATATCTTTATATAGAATATTTTAGTAATTCAATATTGCCTACAACTATGCATAACATTTTTTATTTTAAAATAATTTATATTTTAAGATTCTAAAGTTGGAATGTAATGCTCTACTAGGCTATCACTACAACACTCCAAGTAGTGTTCTAATATATTATCTATTTTCCCATGGTTACATGTGACGACCCTTTGGGGGCTCGAGGGAGAGACAATAATATGAGGATGAATATTTGAGAAGTTATGCTTTAAAATCTATCTTCTCTGATGTTTCCACCAAAACGCCAATGGATAAATATTTCCAATATAAATTTAATGGTTGTCTTCCCCAGACTGCCCACCATCCCAAACTTGTTATTGAACAAAATAGTGTGGATGAATTTTTTTTGTATAGGAGTAACCATGATATTATCTGCAAATTTATTGTCATGAGAATGTTTATAGGGTTTATGACCCCTTGGGTTTAAAATAACTGGGAGCCTTTAGGGGATATTTCAATATTCATAATTAGTAATGGACACTATATAGTGATTTTCTCTTCAAGAGCAAATAGGGACAAATATTTTGAATTAAGGAAGAGAAGCTATGGAGTAGCAAGTCTTTTTATGCAACCCTAGAAGGTAGGACTTGATCCACAAATGGAACCCACTCTAGTGGTTGCTTGGGTTTGATTATATGCTCTACCAATGGAATATTGGTGTGAACTCATTTTAGAGAGACTCAATAATTTCTTGGGATGCTATCTAGGAGTATCTAGAGATACGATGATGGGAGTTTTATCCATTTATGCTTGAATCTATGTTGAAATGGATCTTAATAACTTATTTTTAGCTAAAATAGAAATAGATATGGGGGATTTAACCTAGATCCAACAAGTGGACTTTGAAGCAATCCCATTTCAGTGTATGATTTATCATAAGCATGAAAATATTACTCATTTTTACCCCAAGACTATCCAAAAGGAGCCCTCCGCATCAGATGCTAATGACAATGATGGTAGGATGCCTAAGAAGAAGGTAGAAGCTCAATCCATAACCTCAAGCCAAAATACACTAGAAGAAGGTTTTGAAGCACTTAATAGGAGGAAGAAGCAAAAGAATAAGGTGGCATGATAAAACTAGAAAGAAGAAAGAAACCTAAACAAGTATGAAATTTTTAATATTCTAATGGATATGGAGAATGAGATGGCTATAATGGGGGAAATCCAAAGGGAAAATTTGCCCTCTAAAATATAGAAGAATTAGTCTAATAGAGGAAAAATTAACCAGTGTCAAATACCAATATCCAACCAACCCCAAACCATATTTCTATAACAACTTTAGAGAACCTCAACCTTACTATGGTCTTGGATGATAGGTATGTCTCAAATAAATACAGAGGTAAGCCTACTCTTGGAATTCAACAAGCAAAGAAGATATAAAAAAAATAAGCCAAGAGTGTGGGAAGAAAATCAAACCGGGAGCAACTAGAAATGGAGGGTGACCAACTAGTAAACTAGGGGAGCGTAAAGAAGATTGATACTTACTAGGTTCCAAGTTTCCAATGATTGTATAATCATGGAATATTAGAGGCTTAAAAAACAGGTCTCATAAAATTGTTGTTCATAGTTTAATTGAAAGTCATCATTCAGATTTCATTCTCCTTCAAGAGATAAAATCTTCATTACAAGTTATGGATAGAATAGCCAAGAAAATATGGACATCAACAGAGCATATGATTATAGAATCCCAAGGTGCTTTAAGGGGTCTAGTGACTCTGTGGAACCTTTTAAACTATATAACAATTGATCATGTTGTAAGATAGGGGGTTCTCACATCTCTCTTCAAGTGTAAGAGTTTGAGGGGACTTTTGTTGATTTTAAATTTCTACGGTTTAAACTTTTTTGGGAAGCAATACCACCAATGGGAGAATTTACAAGTAAGTAGGATAGGTAAGGAAGAGATGAATTGAATAGTGGTGAGAGAATTCAATGCTAAGATTTTAACTAGAGATCAAGAAGGGGGTAACATATATTTGGATCAATAGGATAAATTTATGATCTATGAAGTAAATCAAATTAAATTGATTGTTGTCAAGTACACGAGGCCTTCTCATACTTGGACAAATAAACAAGCAAGGTTCAAAAATATAAAAGTAAAGTTAGATTCTTGGTTTTCGAAGAAGATTTTATATGATGGTCACTCAGGATAGAAATACTCAATTGTATGGAATCAAACCAATTTTCAATTCTCTTGGAATTGTATATGGACCATAAATATTTCTCTAGACCAATTTAATTTGAGATTTTATGGCTAGAACATGAGGAGAATAGGGATAAAATCTTGGTTTTGTGGGAGGAGGGGAATATAGACCATGGTATATCATTGTTTGGAGTCTTTAAAAAACTCCAACATGTTAAAGTCTAAATTAAATTCTAGAAAATAAATAATAAATCAAAGTTTCATCTTCAATAGATTTCACTAGTTGCTAGGATGGAGGAGCTGGCCACACTCTTTTAGACTGAAATAAGCACAAAAAACTTGAAAGAGAAAGATGAATTGATCAGAAAATAGTTAAAATTTATAGATAATTAGGAGGAGATCTATTGAAAACAAAGATCCAAAACTTCTCGACTGCCAAAGGAGGACCAAAACACTAAGTTCTTCCATTGCTCGACCTCAACAATAAGAAACTCCAATACACTGCACAACCTAAAAGACATTCATGGTATTGTGATGGACACTATGCTAGTTATGCAACAAGCTACAAATATTTACTTTAAAAATATTTTCTTTGCTTCTATCCATCCCAATATTGAAACACAATAAGATATACTTAATTGTAGCCCACATATTATAACAATCAAACAAAACCAAGCCCTATTTAGAATTGTGGATCTAGAGGATATGAGACAATTTTCAACATGAGAACCTAAAATTCCCTAGGCTCTAATGGGTTCTCAATTGATTTTTTTAAATGTTTTTGGGATGATATAGGGGAGGATGTAACCAAGGTAGTGGAGGAATCTCGTGTAAATAAAAACATGTTATAGGCTATGAACTACACTTTCCTTGCTTTGATTCCTAAAGTGGGAGAGGCTTCCAACCTTAGAGACTTTAGTTTGATTGCACTTTATAATGTAGTTCATAAGATAATTATCAAACAAATGGATGAAGGCTCAAGAAGTATTGGATAGTATTAGCTCTCTAGATCAAGGAATATTTGTGGAGGGCCAAATTTTTTTGGATGGAGTAATCTTAGCATAAGAGTTCACACATTGCATCAGAAAAGTCAGAGAGGTATTTTTATCAAATTAGACATGTCTAAGGCCTATGATGGAGTCCCTTGGTATTTTTTGGATCGAATGTTAGAGAACTTTGGTTTTTTGTCAAGGCTAGAGAGTGTAGATCATGAGTTGTGTCTCTTTTATCTCCTTCTTAGTCCTCATCAACAATATTATTTGAATTCCCTTTTTGGCCTCTAGAGAAATTCAACAAGGAGATCCTATATCCTCGTGCCTCTTTATTATTATTGCTAAAGGATTAGGTAGATTTATTTGAAGAAATAGACAACAAGGATTTATATTTGGAGTGCAAGTAGAAGCGATGAATCTAACCCATTTATAATTTGTGGATGACACAGGGTTATTAGGTATGGCCAATGTTAGGGAGGCAAGAATTCTCAAAACTGCCTTAAATACATATATAGAAACCACATGCTAGGAAGTGAATGTAGCCAAGTCTAAGGTAGTATTTTTTCAATACTAAAAGGGGGATCCAAGATTATATTCTAAAAAACTTAGGCTTCCACTCCACTATAAGAAGCTGAAGGTGGCAAAATGGAACCACTAATGGATAGAATTAGTGCAAAGATAAATCATTGGATGCACCACTGGATTTCTTTTAGAGGAAGAATATCTCTTTAATTAGTGGTTCAAGAAAGGCCATTTTATAAATTCTCTATTCTTGTTGCTCCAACTAGAATCTTGAAGGAGTTGGACTCGCTCATGCAAAATTTATTTTGGGATGGTCCAAGGATGGGTAAGCGATGAGCTTTAGTAAGTTGGGACAAAATATTCCAGCCTAAAATAAATAGAGGATTAGGAATTCAAAATATAACATTGAATAACCAAACTCTAGTAGTCAAGCTTTATTGGAGATGGATTTCCAATCAAGAAGTGTTGTTTAACAAAGTAATTTCTATTAAATATTTGGGTATCATTCCCTATAAGGAAGTAGGCCGCATCCCTATGGGTGGACAAGGTTATGTTGGTTGAAAGATGCTAAAATTGGGAGAGAAATTAGTAAAACTAAAACTATTTTAGAAAGTGGGTAGAGGGGATAAAGCATTGGATCAATTCTTGGGATCAATACCCCCCCTTAATTTTAGAATTTTTAGAGTTGAAACCCCTTCAATACAGCCTTGAGGCTAGAGGCTGGATCAAGATAACATGCTATCTATATATGAGGAAGATTGGGACCTTCCCTCTTATGCAACTAAAGCGATGGGAAGAGTGACCAATCTCAATATCTCCAAATTTGCTGCCATTATTAGAGAGGAAATTAAAGCAACTCCACCTTACAAGAGAGGAGGAAGAGGAAAATATAGCTTGGGGCATGGGAATTTAGGTATTCATATAGTTTGAGAAGGTTATAATAAATTTTTGCTTCTCCACCGATGCTACTGGATGTTTTATGGTTGGTAAAGGATTGACCAAAAATCAATTTCTTTTCCTGGCAAGTTATGCATCAGAGCTTCCTCACCTATGATAACTTATAGAAGAGATGTTTTTATGGCCCCTCTAAATGTGTCATGTGTAATACCTAGGAGGAGAAAATAAACCATTCGATATTCTAGTATGACTTTACCTTGGAGTTGTGGAGTCTATGGCTTGACATCTTCAAGGCTTGTCTCAACCAATAATTAACACTTACCAATATATGGGAGGTCTAGAAATGAAGAAGGTTAAAACATAAATTAGTTTAGTTGGGTTGGTCTCTAGGTCTAAGTTTTATATGGTGGTACATATGGCTGTAAATAAATGCCAAAACGTTTAGAGGGGAATACACTTTGATAGAGCTAGTTTGGCATAAAATATTTTACAAGGTTACATAAATAATGAAAGCTCATGTGGAGGAGCAGAGAAACCAGGAGGGAGATAATTTTGCCATTGGGTGGACTTATGGGGATTGACAACCCCCAACCCTAGGCTAGAAAAAAACAACAAAAATAGAGTAGCAAAGAAGAGACTGTAATAGAGTATTTATTACTAATTAGGAATATTGAAATCAACCCAAGGGCAATGGGCATTTGTTTCGTTAGAAGTGACTACAAGAGGAAGGTCCTTCATTGGAAATCAAAAGGCATAGGAGTAGCAACAAATAATTAAGCAGAGGATTTAGAAATTAGGTTGAGGATGTTGTTCTAGTTCATGTAGGTAGAGGGAATCATGTTAAGCTTAACTTTTTGGCTAAAAAGAAAAGTGAGCATCTTGCTGGTCACTTGTTAAAATCTGATTAGAATAGGGTTATTGTAGATTTTATGGAGGTGAACCAAGAATTTTTATTACTAACCAACATGGATATAGGCCATGAAGTGTGTCGAACCAGGGTAGATGATTATGATGATTAGCCTTTGGTCTGATATCACGTTACTACTTGTAGCACTCTTATTTCTAAATTAGGATAGCCCTCAAATTCATGGTAAGAGGGAGAAGCTAATTCAAGATATTTGGAATAATATTAACCAAAATTGGATAGGATTTTTTTCTCTTTAGATCGCACTAAAAAATTTATGGTCCAAGAAGATGTTAGAGTTAGTTTAATTAGAATATTGGGACTGGCAAACCAATTATTACAAATTTAAACCTATCTTCTTAATATAATTTTACCTTTTTATAAAAATTATAAAATTAAAACATCAATTTTTTTAATTTGTTAAATATTTGTTTTTATTTTTTAATGAATATTATATCTACACTTTTTATTTGAAGGGAAACTTGTTAAGAGTAATGCTCCTTTTGAAACTTGTTACAATATCATTGAATAGTTGTGAGAGGACTACTATTTATTGTTCCTATTTTAATTAAGAAAGAATAATTGTAAGGAGTATTACTACTTATTGTTGTTATGTATTTTGTCTTCTGTATCCACTATTTAAAAAATATTGGCTACTAGATGGCATAAAATAGATAACGTGTGGGTCATTTTAAACTTTGATGGGGTTGCCAAAGGTAACCTTGGGAGGGCTAGTGGAGGGGGTGTTGTCATAAATGATAATAGTGAGGTCATGGCTTACATTGAAGATTATGGTATTCAAACCAACCACCTAGCTAAAGCTAAGGCACTTTTCTCGAGTGTTCATTAGGGTTTTGAGAGGGGATTCAGAAGACTTCATATATAAGGTGACTCCTTGAACACCATTCAAGATTTGTAGGCTAGAAATATTGATAATTATTTCATCTTAAATATTATTAAGGACACCTAGAAGATTCTGGAAGGTATGTTAGAAGATAAAATTGAGAATATTTATAGGGAAGGTAACCAATTTGCTGATATTATGGCAAATTTGAGGGTGCATAGTGGCCAATTCAGAATTTGCTAACATAATTTCCCTCTAAAATTAATGAAAATTGTTGCTTTAGAAGCATTGGGCCTATCTATACAATAAGTCTATTTATTGAAATTCTGCTTGATTGAGGTCTCCTTTGTGTTGTGATGATCCTCTCTCTAGGAGGTATTTTTTGGGGGCTAGACCTTTTTCTCCCTGGTGGTTTTCATTCTCAAGGAATATGCTTGGTCGTTTGCCCTCACCCTTGCTCTTTGGGATTGGGTTTTTTTATCTTCATATTTATGTATTTTATGCCCTTCTAGTATTATGTAAAAATAGAGCAGGATCATTGGTGCCTCTAAAAGAAAGTTGAATAAAAAATTATTCTTTATGCCTGGTGGGCTGGTCTATGCTCTTGGGTGGCTATTGGGGTTTAAATTTTATTCTTTTGGTCTTGGAGGCTGATATGTGCTTAATTGGTCTTCTCTTTCTCTACATCCTCTAATGTAAAAGGTTCTGAGACCTTTCAAAACCCTACTTTTTCACCATTAAAAAAAAACTAAGCATAATATATATTTTTGGTATTGATAAAAAAGAGTAAATTTTTTTGTCTAAATGTTAGGGTAAAGCATGGGTTTTTAGGAGTCTTGATCCCCTCATATTTAGTGGGGTTTGACCTAAGCATAAATTGTGGTTGTCCATATTATGTTATTATGTAGTTCTCAATGTGGATAACCTAATAATTACCGTAAGATATGAATCTTCTTTCTTAGGATTGAAGACTTTCACATTGACAAACTTATTGGAAAAGTGCATGATATGAATTGTTAGTAGAAAAAGTTGGGTGATGTCATTATCAACTTAGAAAGTGGTGGAGTGTAATATGATCAATATATTTCCCTCAATTCATATGCGTGTGGTCTATTGGTAAGTATACCATTTGCATTATGCATTATTGGTGATGAGATCTGGGTTTAACCCTCATAATCTATGTGTGTATAAGAAGTATTGATCAAAATATATATATTACCTCAGATTAAGGAATTGATCTAAAATAAATTAATACTTTCTGCTGAAATACTTGATAATAAAAATATTATCGGCCAAGAAAATATTGCAATGATCCTCTCTATAGAAAAATATATCTTAAATATGGAAAAAATCAATAAGATGAGACTAGATACTAAATGGGAATGTTCTCACAAATACTGGGTAAAAATTAACTTCGATAGGGCTGCAAAAGGTAACCCGGGTCATGCTGGTGGTGGGGGATTTATTAGGAATGAAAAATTTTAGGTAGTGGTTGCATATGTCGAGGATCTAAGAATTACCACAAATCACCAAGCTGAAGTAAGGGCGATGATTACAGGCCTTCGAATTACAGTGAATTTGTGTTTTAGGAGAATTTTTCTTGAGGGGGATTCTAAGAATATTATTATTATTATTATTATTATTATTTAAGTGAAAAACCCCTTGCGGGGCCACCTTGGTCTGAGATACCATGAACAGGGGGTTCTACACCGTTAAAGTCACCCGAGAGTCACACCCGATCCTGCCCGCACCAACATTATCAATTGGATTTTGGATATCCAATTCAGATTTTTGGTAGGGTGGAGATTTTAACCTGGGACCTCCCTTGGAGGATTGCCCTCTCCTCTCCAACTCACCTACAAAAATTGGGTAAACTAATTTATAGTGGAAAACACCCCTTTCAAGATGCCAATTTCAACAGGTTGGGCATAGGAGGAATGGAGTCTTGTCGGCCTCTACCAACACATAAGATATTCCTTACTATACCATATATCTATAGGATGGAGACAAGGGAAATGGAACCTGGATCGGCCTCTACCAGCACCCAAGGCATTTACCAGTGCACCACAACAAGCAGATCGATTCTAAGAATATTATAACTTCATTTCAAAAAGGGAAGTTAAATAATTCTAGAATTTTCAAATAATTATAGATGTGAAGACTATTTTGGAAAACCTAAAAGAAAGTCAAGTTAAACATATTTATAGAGAGAAAATAAAGCTATCGATAAAATGGTAAATATGATAGTTAGATTTGAGAATTTCAAGATCTAGTCATACGCCCCCATGGAATTAGAAGAGATTATAAGAATTGATAATGAAGCTAGCAGATAAAGAGGGTAGAGCAAAATAGAATACTTATTGGGATCATGCGATGAAGGATTTGAGCACACTAATTACATTATTGTCAAAAATTTCTTTATAGTTATGTAAAGCATTTGAACACTGCATAATCCATGTCAAATAGAAGAATAGTCGAAGAAATATTATTTCAGCTTCTCCATTAACAGGTTTAGCTCAGTTTTGTTTGTTTTACGAAGATAGGGCTATCTTGCATTTTTTATTCTTCCCTTGTTTTTTCTTGTATATATTTTAAGAACTATATAAAGGGTTGGGTCCCTTCAATCCCTTTTTTATCAATACCAAAAAAGAAACACTTGATAATAAATATGTTAAATTAAAAAAAAAAATCAAGTTTTATTCATAATAAGGAAAAGTTTCTTCTTATATTTTCATTGTATGCTTTGTATGTTTGTTAGTAAAATAAAAATAAAAATTAATAAACTACCAATCCTCACCCAAGAAACAAGGGGACAAACAAAGTGAAACCAACTACAAAGAAACTACAAAGAAAAATACAATAAACCAAGCGAAAAAGACAAGGTAAAGTGAACAATATTCTTCCTGAGTTTAATTATTGAAAATATAATCATCGTACAATGGCATTTTCGCTAGAAAATTAAACAGAAACACATATACACCATTATTTGTTTTTAATTGTGTGAAAAAGTAGCAAGTGGATGACCAGAACTAGAGTGCATTATATATATATACAACAAACCATACAAAGAAATTTAATTTGAGAATCTGTTGACAAATAATCCAATGGAGTCAAATAATAGAGGAGAGAAGCCGAATAGGAGGCAAATTGAATGGTATTTATTTCAACTTGGAAAGTAAAATGATAAGTGCCCAAGCAACTCAATCAAGGAAGGAAGCATCCATCCAAATTTGAGACTAGAGTGTATCACATAAGAAAACCAGGAAAATGGTTTCCACCACCCAACCAGAATTTTGCACAAAATAGAAGACAAATCCAGGGAAGGTGGAGATGTAGAATTTATAGATTGGAAGGGAAAGCCTTGCCATTCAAACAAAATAGGTGGCATATCATCTTCTACCTTTATATTTGGTACATACACTCTCTTCATTCACATGATTTAATTTTCTTGAGGTTGAATGGTTTAAATTGACTGTATTGTTAACCAATATAATTAATAGTCTGTGTTGATTATTACAAAGGTATAGGAATTTGACATCATGGCCTTAATGGTGGTGCAAATTTTTTTGATCAGATCTCTTTACAATATGCATTTCTCCATTGCAAAATCGATGAATGCAATCATGACCTTTATGGGAACGATTAATCTGCTCTTGCTTATGGGTGGCTTTGTGTCTGATTCCTTCCTCGCTCATTCCACTCATTTCAAGACCATGTCCATATTCTCCACTGTTTTGGTTAAACTATAATATAATATGTATTAAAGCTTGAAGAGGAATAATTTCAAACAACTTTAGGTTAGGCTTAGTCTTGTGAAATTAGGACTTAGTCTTATTTGTGAATAATAATCTTAGGATTTAGTCTTTAAGCATAATTATCCAGAGATATTCAAAGTTAGAAGGATAAGGAAAATACCTCAAATGAGTATTGTGAATAAAGTTAATCTTCTAAATTTAGAAATTGGTTTCTTAATCCAAGGATATGGTTGCTCGCTTCATGGGGTTATGGTTGTAATTTGGGCCTATTTAAGCCTTGCATTTCAATGCCAATGTAAGCTTCAACAAGATCCACATTAGTGGTATCAAAGCATAGGATTTGTAGAGGTTTTGGGTTCCCTTATGACCTCATGCTGCTTGTTGGTTTTGGGTAATTTTCAACCAATAAGATCTTACTTTGAAGATCTAATTGCAAACAATGCTAGTTTTCTTTCGAATTTTAGTTCCTTAGGATTGAATTTAAAACTTTCTGGAGTTGGAAGATTTCTTTGTTTGAAGAAATTTGTTGTGAGAAAAGAGTGAAATGAGAAAGAGGTTATACATTCAGACTAGTCTTCGTCACTATAGTTTTATCTGTAAGAGGAACAAGCTCTAAAGGAGGACCACTCATGCCACCTTTCTTTGCTTGCTTCATCAACAACTTAGAAAGGGCCCTTGAATTATATTATACAATAGAAGATCAGTAGTAGAGTTTACTACTATCTTTGCAGATCCTACTCTTCTACTTTAAATGTGTTTTCTTTGCTTCTAATTTCCTCTATTTTTAGTCTTATTTGTAAACTAATTTTCTGAAAAATTGATCCTTTAATTTGAATTTTGTAATTTTTTGTATATATAAAAAAGGCTTCCAAGCCTTAAAAAAAATGTTCATAAGATATTTATTTAAAAAAAAACCAAACTTTCAATTTTTTTTTTTGTATTTTAAAAAAGAGGTTTTTTTGCAGCTAAGACAATTTTCTTATCACCTATAGAATGTAACAAAAATTTTGAGCCTTCCTACAACTTTACGTCACCTTTTGGTGACTCTAGGTTGGTGCCTATAGTGTTAGGCCTACACGCTTGATAGTGGTACCAACCCGTTCAAACATTGATAAAATTAGCCTTGCAGAAGACCAGCCCTGAAACTTGTGGAGACACCACAAGTTTAGATCAGATCCCGAGGCCATATCACCTAAGTATGCAATAAAAATCTATTGCATACTAACCAAGACTAATGTAGGTTTTTAGGTTGTAGAGGAAAGAAACAGAGGCACAATACCCAAAAAATTGATGAGCAATTTCATGCCTTGATCTGATTGGTGAAGAATATTTTATATTAGAATATTCTAGCTATCCCTAATTGGTTGCACAAATTCTAAGGTAAGTGGATCTAAAACCCTATTGGCAGATCATGCATCTTGACGGACCAATCACATGCAACTGGTGATAGTGAATTGAGATCAGACACATGGTAGGCTATTTTGAGCATGATATGATGAATGAGTGCTCAACACATGGTGATTTACGGAGGTGGCTGGTTGAGTTAGTCTTCATAGGCAGAATATTGTTTAGTCCCACATCTAGTGGAATAATTTTTTTTTATTCTTTAAGAGGACAAATGCACCTTGTGGAGGTAGCCAATGCACACTAGCTAGAGCATACATTGGCTACGTGTCGAGTGGTACTTGTGCTGTTGTTGACCTCTGTGCCCACATCACTAACTTCACTAACCATGTTGCCCCTTGTTGATTGGCAGTCATAGTTGATCCTTAACCAACACCTGAAAGTGTAATTTTTTTTAGAGGTTAAATTAATGCTTTTATTTTTGCAAAAAAAGGACTAAATAATTTTATTTTGCAAAAAGGGATTAGTTTTAATTAATTAAGTTTTATTTTCTTAATTAATTAAATATTTAGGTGCTTTAAAATTTTGCCCCTCTCTAAACATTGTTAAATTGCATTAAACCATCTTGGTTTTGCAATTAATTGGGCAATAAACACACATTATTTGTAACCCTTTTTAAGTCCTCTTTATAAAAACTAATGCTGGCTTACACATGGGGTCAAATGGATTTCAATTTGATAGAGCAAATGGCTGTAATAGCTACATTATTAGCATTTTAACTAATAAAGTCACTTCTAGTGAAATCAAAGAAACGTGTGAGGTCCCAATTTATGATGGGTCCTGATATCTTGAGGTCCTAAACAATTGGGATCTCGATATGGATATATGGTTTTATTATAGAAAGCTTCCAAATGATGAACAAATCACCTTTGCTAGGCTAATTTTTTTTGGCATTGTAAAAGCTTGATAACAGACCACCAACAAAATCAAAGTCCCATTGACACTTGGGATGAGTTAGTGAAAGCATTGAAGGAAACCTTCTAACTTGCAAATTATTCTAATGACCTTGACATTAGATGACTTTGTCTCAAACAAGGATACAATATGAGTGTCCAAGAATATATCTCACTTTAAAAAATTGAGAATTTTGAATGGTATTTAGGACTCAGATACCAAACTAATAAATAAATTCAAAAGTGGACTGCAAGAACCATTTTTCAAGGAGTTAAAATACAAATCCATCTCAAATTTGGATGTAGTGTTCAATCAAGCTCAACTTATGGAGGAAAATTTGCAAGTACAATCGAGAGGATATCAATATTTATTGATTGGAGAAACTACTAAGGCGAAAAATCAACAATAAAATATGAAAAAACCTTCTACTTATCCATCTTTCTCTTCATCTACTTCCTCTTGTTCTTCTTCATCTAAAAAGCCTACTTCTTCTAAAACTCCATTAGAATTTAATTTTTTTAAGAAGAAAGGCCATCTTAGGCATCAATGTTATAAGTTGTAAAATTTGAAGAAGAAATTCCTTGTTGTAAAGCCTCCCAATGAGGACCCAAAATATGGTCCCATTGAGGCTATAGGGGAAGAAATATCATACAAGGAGTTAGAGGGTCAATTGAACAAACTAATCCTCTTGAATACTTCTCAAAATGACCATAAAAATTTGTTTGTCACACGGGCTCACCTAACTCATAATTACTTTGTTGATTGTATAATCAATAATGACTCGTAGAAAAATCCATTACGAGGTCCATTATAGACAAGTTGAATTTGCCTATGAGTCCTCATCCTCATCCTTATTATTTAGGATGGAAGAACAATGGGACCTCATCCAAAATCACACACACATGCATAGTTTCCTTTGCCTTAGGTCCAAATTTTTTGGATAAGGTTATGTGCAATGTTACTCCTATGGATCATTGTGGATTACTACTTTGGAGGCCCTATCGATACAATAGAAGAGTTTTCCATGATGGTTTCAAAAATAATTACACTTTGCACAAAGAGAACAAGAAAAATCTAATCAAATGTACATGACACACCATGGATTTGATGTTAAGTTGTAGATAAGCATGCAAAGCAGTAAATCAAGCAAAGAAATTGATAGTCATTTTCATAAGACCAACAAATGAAGTAACACAAGCACCAATTCATAAGCACAAAAGGTATTCTTCACTTGATACATTGTTGTAATCATATTCCAATGTGTTTAAAGAGCTCACAAGGCTCCCTCTTAAATGTCACATCAATCATAGTATAGAGGTTGTGCCTACAAAACCTCTTTCTAATGATCTAATGTATATGCAATCTATTTTGCAAATGAAAGAAATTAAAAAACAAATCAAAGACTTGTTGTCTAAAGGATTTATAAATCCAAGTACTTCAAATTCTGCTTCTCCAAATTTTCTTTAATACTTGGAGGCTATGTATTGAATTTAGAGCATTGAACAAAATCACAATTAAGAATAAATATCCACTTCCAAGGATAGATGATCTCTTGGATCAACTTCAAGGAGCTAAATTCTTTTCCATGATTGATCTAAAAAGTGGATACCATCAAGTCAAAATTCAGTTCGAAGACACATGGAAGACGAAATTTAAGACCAAGTTGAGACTCTTTGAGTGGCTTATTATTCCTTTTGGTCTTAAAAATGCTCTCACAACATTCACGAGGTTAATGAATGAAGTTTTCAGAGACAGTCTGGACAAGTTTTTGGATCATCTACTTGGATGATATCCTTGCATATTCTCCTACATGGAGAAGTCACCTAGAGCACTTGGAAAAGGTTCTCCAAACTCTTGAGAAGAACCAATTTTTTGCCAACATCCCTAAGTGTTCTTTTGGTCAATATTATATTTTATACCTTGGATTTGTAATCAATGAGAAATATATACAAGTGGACCCAATCAAAGTTGAAGTCTTCCTCAAATGGCCTACTCCTACTTCCATCACCAAGTTAAGGATTTTTATTTGACTTGTGAATTTCTATCGCAAGTTCATTGAAAGATATTCCACAATTACTGCTTCATTGCATCACTTAACCAAAGCCAAAGTTGAGTTTCAATGGACAATGGATTAAACTCATACCTTTGAGACATTGAAACACAAACTGTGTACAACACTAATTCTAGTCCTTCCAAAATTTTCCGAATATTTTGAGATAGAGACATATGCATCACAATTTTACCTTGGATTCGTACTGAAGCAGAATGGTCATCTAGTGGTCTATCATTCTAAGATATTTTTGGTTGTCAAGAAGAACTATTCCACATATGATAAAGAGTTGTATTCCTTGGTACAAACAATCAACTACTGGAGGTATTACTTTTTGGGAAAGGAAACAATTATACATACTCATCACATACCCCTTAAGTTTCTTCAATCACAAAATAAGGTTAAAGAAGCTCATCACATAAAGTGGGCATCTTACTTACAATAGTTTTACTTGGTGATCAAGCACAAGAAAGGAGAAAATAATATAGTGGCAGATTGTTTGATCCACACTCCAACAACACAATATCCTTTGGATCTTGATTTTGGTAAGGTTTACCAGTAATTCTTGCATATTTCCTCTTTAAATCTAAGTCTTCTTAAATATTTCTACATAAAGGATGGATTGCTCTATAAACTGGATAACATTTGTGTACCTTAAGAAAACCGATAATCTCTTTTGAAAGAGGTGTATTCCACACTCTATGGGGACACTTTGGGATGTTAGAGTTAGAGTATATTACATCATTTGGGTCATGTAAATGTACCACATTTGGTACATAGTTAGAGTAGGAGATTACTTTAGGGGGAAGTTAGCTAGTTAATTCAAGCAATGTAATAAATGCACAAGTGGCAATGTACAAGTTGTAATGTGTAAGGTGTCCCCTTGTATAGCTAGGTAGAGTGTTGGTTAAGGAATATATCTTCCTATATAAAGGGCATCATAGTGGTAGATTAGATATCAAGTTCATATCAAGTGCATTATAGTAGATAGTAGTAGTGCTCCTATATGGAGAACAATATAATTTTTTAGCTCATATTAATGGAGTGACCATTTCCTCCATATTACATTGTATTTCCTTAATTTCTATGTATAGTATATTTCAGTCATGTTGCAGACTCACTTGCTTTCATATTTATTGCATCTTATTAGGACCTATGTTAGATCTCTTCCACTACATATATCCTCAAAATTTAACAATGGTATTAGATCCACGATAAATCGAGATAGGAGGACCTACATCCATCATAGTTCCTCTTTACACTTTTGTAAATCAGATTCACCAGTGTGCACCACCACTTACAAAAGTTATCACAAGAGAATTCCAGTAGGTTAAGAGGAATAGGGAGAATCACAAGTGAGGATTGAAATAAATCTCAGCTGCATAAATTTTGAGATTATATTTGGCTAGTATTTCCACAAATTTGCAGAAAGACAAAAAAATCTGCCATTACCTATAAGAAATCTGTCATATAACCAAAAAAATTAGATTGCAAAAGGAGGTGCAAAAAGGTATTTTATATATAAATATTTTTACATTATACTGCACTATTCTAATTTGCCATACGTAGGAAAAATGGCAAGGTTTAAAATGCCTCAAAGGTACATTCTTCTTAGGGTAAAACAACCCAAGGAAGTCATATAATAGCACACTCCATGTAGGGAAATAGAGCCTCTCAAAAGGCTCATATTTTCTACGATTTAGACAACCAAACATGTAAGCAAATAAAGCACAATACAAAGAAAGGAGAAGCATTATATTCAAAGGGTAATATTATCTACCAAAGGGATTTCATAATAGGTTGAAAAAAAGGGAATGTGGGTGAAATTTTACACCCTTCACCCACTCTTCCCTTCAAAAAGTGACTCTCTTTGTTCAGAAGGAGTGCACCAATTTTTTAGGAACATCAGTGGATGAGCGAAAGACATTAGGTAGCAATAGTAGCAATTGTGGTAGACCAAAATGATGGGTGGAGGGCATAATCAAGAAAGGCAAGCGACAAGAGTGGGTGGACACCTGCCCTTGACTATGGGTAGAATGTTTCAAAAAACCTGCCCAACTTGGTGGGCGAATATTTCGAGTGACTAGCAAGGGAAGACAAATCATAAAAGCCCATCTTTGAAGAACAAGAAAAATCCCACATAGACTGGATGGGAAGCTAGGAATGAAAGATGGTGGAACATATGAGAAACATCCACATTTTTGGAGCTTCCACGAGTAGAGGAAAATACAAAGGAAGAACCCGCCTGGTACTAGAAATTATCACCATTGCCCGAAATTCAAAGGATAACCCATCCACTACCATAGTAGAACAAGTACTTGATGCTGTACATGAAAGTGACTTATTTTTGGCATGATAATCCCAAGATACTCTAGTGTCTATCATCCATCGCCTAAATCAAAGGATCGTCGGTTGAGAAGAAGGACGAGATAGTTGAGCATTAATGAGCTAGGCAAAAATATCAAAATATCCAAAGGCTCAGATTAATATGCCACCCTCTAGAATATCAACACCATATAGAAGATCAGTGTACCAGAGTAGTGCTCTCCAACTGTAAGAGACATCTCCCCACTTACCGCCATTAATATTTGAATTTTGAAATCCATGTAACTGTAATTATAAATAGTGGAATGCTAGTCATTCCTAAGGATGACTCTTTAGCTATTACAATTCTTATGTAAGGTTTCCCCTTTGTAAATACAAATTCTACACTATTTGACCTCTAATTGTGTTTGCTTGTTCATCACTGAATGTATGAGTATTCAATTATTTATTTTCTTAAGTCATAATGTGTTATTATGGTATCTGGATTCCATGGGGTGTGCTTGAGCGACTAAGAGGGAGCGTGTTCATTATATGGGTTGGGGGTTTATTTTTGCATCTTGGATCTCATGCACCCACTTGTCGATACTGGAATTTGCCTCCCACTCTTCAATGATAGAGAGCTAGACAAGGATGTTATTGGACTATCTGGTGCAAGGCTTGTGTTTCATATGGGGTATCATGCCAACATAGATCTTGATGTGACTATACCCATCCTTGTGAGTTCTGGCTATGATATTTTATTTAATTCTTTCCTCTTTCTCTTTTTATTTTGGTTTTGTGGTGTAGAGTAGCTAGAATCACCCCAAAGAAACCAGCCTTCTCCAGAGATCGTCCACCCCATCCTTTTGATGTAGTGGTTGTTCTACGCTACTTGTCATCAATCTGTCTATCCTACCCTGCACATGGTGTCAAATTATCGACCAATAGTTTTTGGTGATTTTTTAGGGATGACTGAGTTCTCATGTTTTAGGAAACCAGAGTTTGGTGACTCTCTGGTTTACCCAGATCTTCTCAAAGTCACCTAGCAACTTTGATTGAGTGACACTTCCAGATCATAAGATCAATTGCCTACTCATGCTGAAGAACCAAACATCCTGAAGGACTCAAGGTATGGTGAGTAGCCTTAACCTCACAAGTGAAGATAGCATTCTCACATAGCGAATCTGAATATAACTCTGAAATCACAGTTATGAACTCTAAATATTGGTGCCTTAATGGCTTAGCTATCGTTTCCCCAATGGAATGACCTAGGTCCATTGAATCGCATGAGATTCCTAAGGGTTCCCTAGATGCCCTGACCAAATACAATGGCACCTTGGAAATGGCTCAAGAGCATGTTGAAGATATTTATACACTGGTACCCCTCCATGGCATCATCCACTAAGATGTCATGATCAGACTCCTGGTCGTATTCCTAGAGGAAAGGGCATTATTGTGGTACCAAATCCTTAGGTGGAAAACCATCTGCTCATGGGCAGACTTGGCAATAAATCTAATCGATACATTCGATGGCTCCATGTATCTCT
Source organism: Wollemia nobilis (assembly GCA_028583015.1). Lineage (NCBI taxonomy): Eukaryota > Viridiplantae > Streptophyta > Pinopsida > Araucariales > Araucariaceae > Wollemia > Wollemia nobilis. The sequence goes on from JAQPPZ010017121.1 coordinate 5,191,754, forward strand.
TCCAAATCTTGATGCATATCTCGTTCATACCTTTCGAATCCCTTATTGAATTCAATATTCAGTTTGAAAGAAGCTACAGGAGGATTCTTCCTGAGTACCAGCCATCACCCGTCCAAGCTCACCTATATTATGTTCGAGCTCTAAGATCAAATATAGGCCTCCTCCTACTGCAATCTAGAAAAATAAGATTACCCCAAGTGTTTCAAGAGGTTTTACGGGTAGAGCGACTCTTGAGTTAGGCAAGAATGACATATTTAGGATACTATGCCCTACCATCCCCATTTCCATCCACCACAACTCCTCAACCTACTACATAGTATCCACCTTGGATCCCATATCAAGCTGTGCAGGAGACAAGGCTGCAGATCGGTGGAATATAAGGGATGGATGTCGACTTGATCCCAGGTGGGAGAGGTGTAAGTATTAGCGTAGAAGGTGGTACCTCTAGCACTTGCACTCTTTTCCAAGGAGTGGAGGATATCGACCTAGGTAGGAACATCACGCACAAGGAGGGAGCATTTTTGCACCATTTTTGTGTTCTAGAGTGTGATGAGAAAGGGCTAAGTCATCTCCATGATGGCTTAATTGATCAACACCCAGTTCCTAAGGAGGTCCCATAAATAGTAGGATAAATTAATGTAGCCTATGGGAGAAAACGTGCGACGATGGTAGAGGCATACCAAGCTAGGATTTCACAGCAGGTGGATCCCAAATATTGAAAACAATAGAGATTATTTCTAGACAAACCAGTACAAGAAGGTGACTCCCATGTGGTAAAATTTATTGCCACATTGATCATCAATTACATGGGTACTGGTGTGGATGATGATATACCAAGTTGTGAATACTTCACGACTTGGAAATGGTGGCAATGCTGACCAAACTATAGAAGGTGCCTCAAGTTTAGTATAATATGGTCTGGTCACTATAGATACACTGGGTGACCCCTAGAATGAATAAATGGTCATGGTGTACCAATCATGGCACAATTTTATGTACATAATCCAAAAATAAATAAAAGAACACCAGGGTGTCATTACCGAGAAAATAGAAGGATCCCAACTAAGCATATTTGATTTTTAAGCACTTATAATTCTTTCTTCTCTCCCCATTCTTTTTAGTTTTTGTGACTCCGTAGCCCAATGGATAAGGAAAAAATAGTACAAAAAAGCTAAAATGCATGCGGTCGCTAGCAAATCTCATGTAAGCAGGAAGGTTCATCGATGCCCTAGCAATGGTACAAGTTAGCAATTCATATCTTACCAAATATTTCAAAAAGGGTGCTTATCCCACTTAACCTTCCCCTATATATATGCATTCCAAACATTAATATAAAGAAGGATTGAATGCATCTGAAATGTCTCATGGCACCCCTTTGATGGAAGGACTTTATGTTAAAACCTGTTGGGTAGAAAGCCAATTCAAGAATAGGCAAATTGCCAGAAGTTGTTTACATTGAAAATCATAACTTTTGGCAACCTGTCTATTCTTGAACCAACTTTGGGTTGTAGAGGAGTATGCTTATGGATGTATGATGTTTGAACATATCCCAAAAACCAAGAGCTTCAACCTATTGCTCTATGGAAATATTTCATAGATCCATTAGTTCTATTTCTCTTCTTCTAGGGTTGTGCTCAACATTGTGTTCCCTCTTGTTCTCTCCTTGCATCATGTTATCTCTATTTGGATTCTGTTGTTCATATGGTTGCCTAGTGCTACAACTGACTTTCAATCCTTATTATCCCTTCTTCCCTCCATCCTATGTGTTCTCCTTCGTGTGCCTAGGTACTCTTCTCTCGTTTCACCTGGTCTCCCCCTCATGTATTATTTATTTTTTCCCTTCTGCAATGTTCCACCTTGTATTTTTTCTCCCCATCATCCGTTTTGTTTCTACCTTCTCTATTCATCCCTTTCTGTTCTCCTATTCTTAAGTTCTTTGCTAGCCAAGGGTTTTCTAGGTTCCTTTTTTTTACAAAGTTAAAAAACCATGTTAATTGCCATAAGTGTGGGTGAAATTTTACACCCTTCACCCAATATTCCCTTTAGGAATTGAATCTCTTTATTCATAAGGAGTACACCAATTTTTGAGGAACATCGATGGATGGACGGAAGACAATAGGTAGTGGTAGTAGAAATTGCGGTGGACCAAACTGATGGGCAGAGGCCAAAATCAAGCATGATGGCTCACAAGAGTGGGTAGACACCTACCCTTAACTATAGGTAAAACTTTCCAAAAAACTCGCACAACTTGTTGGGAAGATATTTTGAGGGGCTATCAAGGGTGGACAAATCATAAAAGCCCACCTTTGAAGAACAAGAAAACTCTCACCCAACCTAGATGGGAAGTTAGGAATGAAAGAGGGCGAAACATATGAGAAACACTCACCTTTTTGAAGCTTCCATGGGTAGAGGAAAATACAAAGGAAGAACCCACCCAATACTAGAAATTTTTGCCATTACCTAAAATTCAAAGGAAGACCCACCTGCTGTGGTATTAGACCAAGTACTCGACATCGTATGTGGAAGTGACTTATTTTCAACATGATACTCTCAAGATACTATAGTGTCTGTCATATGATGCCTCAACCAGAGGATCACCAGTCGAGGAGAAGTATGATGTAGCTGAGCATTAATGAGCTGGGCAAAAATATTGAAAGATCCAAAATCTTAGATTAATCTATCACCCTCTATAATATCAGTGCCATACAGAAGAGCAATGTACCAAAGCAGTGCCCTCCAACTACAAGAGACATCTTTCCACTTACCGCTATTAATATCTAGATTTTGAAATCCATGTAACTATAATTAAAAATTATGGAATATTGGTCATTCCTAAGGGTAAATATTTAGCCATTAAAATTCTTATGTAAGGTTTACCCTTTGTAAATATAAATTCTATACTATTTGGTCTCTAACTATGTATGCTTGTTCATCATTGAATGTATAAGTATTAAATTATTTATTTGCTTAATTCATCCTGTGTTATTTTGGTATTTGGATTATGTGGGGTGTGCTTGAGCGACTATGGGGGAGCGTGTTCATTATATGGGATGGGGGTTTATTTTTTCTAACGTCAACCGAGTAGGAATGCTTTGATTTTGCATCTTATATCTCATGCACCTGCTTTTCGGTACTAAAATTAATCTCCCACCTATTGTTGATAGAGAACTAAGACAAGGACATCATTGGGTGATCTAGTGTAGGGCTTGTGTTTCACATAGGCCTTGATGCAACTATACCCATCCTTGTGAGTTTTGGCTATGACTTTTTATTTATTTCTTTCCTCTTTCTCTTTTCCCTTTACTTTTGTGATGTAGAGTAGTTGGAATCACCTCAAAGTAACCAAGCTTCTTAGGAGATCATCCGCCCCATCCTTTTGATGTGGTGGTCGTTCTACGTTTCTTGGTACCGATCTGTCTATCCTGTCCTGCACGCGATGTCGGATTGTCGACCAATAGGGAAACAAAGCACAAAATATTACACTAGACATACATTCAAGGAGCATCATTGGAGTATTTAAAACTCCACCATAGCATTTCTTGAAGTCCTCAAGATCATTGTCCAAATCCTAGCTCCAAGTCTCCAAAGGCATTGCTCTCCACTCTAGTTGGAACCAACTCATACCAAGCACCATCAAACAAAGGAAGATCTGGTCGTATTGCATTGTTAATAATGGTATTGCAAAGATACATCGAAGAGGCATTACATAGAAAGCTCATGCATAAAGAGAAGGTGACACTTGTCACCTAGAAGGAAACACTAACATTTTCCACACGAGCGCCCATCCGTTGCAATTTTGACCAAGAAAACATTATAGGGAAGAAGGATGGTAGGAAAAAGACACATGTCATCAAAAAGAAAGAGTGCTCATCCAAGACTGTAATGCTCATCATTTACCTAGCAAAAATTTACAAGTGGCAATAAGTATCTTCTCATCCTTCAAGTACTCAAAGATAACCATCGTGACACTTGTCACACATTTCAAGATTCTATCTCTATATTAGGTGCCAAATGCCTAGGAACATAAGCAATTTAAAGCCAAATTAATAGAGCATTAAAAGCTAAATTTGTAGCAGTGTTTGTAGCCGATTTTGTGGTAGATTTACATTGAAACATCAAAATTCATAGCACATTCATAGCAACCAGAGTTGCAGCATGGAAGAAAGGTTAAGAGCATTAAAGAATATGGTCAAGGGAGGTCAAAGGCTCTAGAACTAAGATGCCACCATCCAAGAATTGAAGCCAAGGAAGAATCAAAGCATTTCATTGGCTATAGCACCCAAAGAAAGGACATAAAGCTTGCTATCATCTACGATAGAATTCATCATCGAATATTTCAGGTTTGCAATATTACAAAGGTAAAACTTTACCTTATTATAATTTTCTTTCATTAATAGAGAGTTATAAGGTATAATATTAGGTTGAAATATTAAGGAAAATCAACCATATTAGAAAGCAATATTAAAAGGGAAAAATATATTAATAGCCTAATATTTACAATATAAAACATAGGAGAAATAAGGATTTCTACTTGGATAACTTAAACTTCTATTATTGCAAATATTATTGTTTTCTAATATTCCATATTAGGGAGTTATAAGGAATACTACACCAAAGTAGGTAATTGGAATATAAAAATATTAAGTATAAAAAATATCAAAGGCTATAAAAGAAGGTTTTATAAGGAATATCAAGAGTTGGAAACTAATTACCATACTTGTCTCAAGCTTACATTAAAGGGACAAAGGATATCCAACTAATAGAACCTTATAAAAATTAGAAATTACTTAAATTCAATAGGATAAATAAGGTGTAAAAGAAGTTGAATTTTGATATTCACAAAACTTTACAAAATCAACCCAAAATTAAAATATTATTCTAAAAAGCACTTTATCTATCATTTAACATATTCAAAATTACTAGGGAGACATAAGGCATTCTACAAAGCTTGATAACAATAGAATATATACAAATTTATCAAGTACTCAATCCATATGGGAATCATAATGTGTCTACAAATATTACAGGGATTTTATTAAATCACATCTCTTAACTAGGGAGTCATAAGGAAGCCTACAAAAATATAAGCTCTAAAAGGTTTTATCAAATCAAGCTCATACACTCTAGAGTAAGGAGTTATAAGGTTCTATCAAACCCATTCTTACAATCCTAAGGAGTAACGATATACACTATCTCTAATTTATCAAGAAGGAATATGGATGAAATAATAAGAATTGTCTTTATTAACAATGAATTATTTCATGAAATGGAATTACATTCTTAGAACTTGATAGATACCCTCTAAGGATATGAGAATCTATCAGTTAGTGAAAATAAAAGATTCTCCATATTTCTTAAGGAATAAAAAGAGGGTAAATTTGAAGCATTAATTGGTTACCTTCATGAAAACCTCTTCAAGGCATGGTGGAATTCACAAAAGATAGTTATATTTACATCCGAGGAATGCTTGATGATTTACCTATAATTAATTGTGTTTGTACTCACTCAACACATGAAGCAAGCTATTAATACGAATAAATATTATTGTGATGATAGACTAACTCCTCATTAAGTAAAAATTCCACTAGTATCAATGCAAAATAGTAGGAGAAGGATGAAAAGGAAAAAAAGACATGCTAAAAGAGATCTTAGCAAAGAAGACATGAATAGTAAAGAAATCATAAATACTAAAGAACCCTCAAATCCATCTCTCATTGCATCATATGAAGATACTAACTACTTGCTTGATCATATTATAGTAAGCAATGAAGGAGAATACAAGTCCCAGTTTTGACTCCAAGAAGAAGAAGAAGAACCAACTCAAGGAAGCATACAATGCAATGAGAATTGAAATAACCAGATCAAGTCAAAGAGCATTCAAAAATAAGAATATCCATATTGAAGATTGAAATATTCAATACCCAAATAATTGAATACATGGGGGTGTTAATATTAGAGTATATTACATCAATTAGATCATGTAAATGTACCACCTTTGGTACATAGTTTTAGTAGGAGATTACTTTAAGGGTAAGTTAGCTAGTTACTTCAAGCAATGTAATAAATGCACAAGTGACAATGTGCAAGTTGAAATGTGCAAGGTGTCCCCTTGTACATCTAGGTATATTGTTGGTCAAGGAATCTATCTTCCTATATAAAGAGCCTCATAGTGGTAGATTAGATATCAAGTTCATATCAAGATCATATCAAGTGCATTGTAGTAGATAGTAGTAGTGCTCCTGTATGGAGTACAATGTAGCTCTTTAGCTCATATTAATGGAGTGACCATTTCCTCCATATTGCATTGTATTTTTGTCATTTCTATTTATAGTATATTTTAGTCATATTGTAGACTCACTTGCTTTCATATTTATTGCATCTTATTAGGACCTGTGTTAGATCTCTTCCATTGCATATATACTCAAAAGTTAACATGGGAAGCAAAAGACTCTTCATCATCTCCAAAAATTCTTCTTTTGGCCTCATATGCAATGAGATGTTCTTCACTTTCTGAGGCAATGTGGTATTTAAAGCTGTTGAAAGTCAACAAATAGTAAATTGGGCCTGAAAATTTCATTACCCATTCCTTCTCATCCTTGGGAAAGCATTTCCATGGACTTGTTGAGTGGTTTTTTGATGATAGATAGAAAGCATATTGTGTCTTTATAGTTGTGGATCGATTCAATAAGATAGCTAAGTTCATTCCTTACTGCAATATCCATTCTACATCAGACTTAGCCCAAATATTCTTTGACATAGTGTGATGCTCTTTTGGTCTTCCCAACAACATTTTTTCAGATCAAGACTCACAATTTGTGGGGCACTTTTGATGATATTTGTGGAAGATTTTGGGAGTATCTCTTAGCTTCTCCACAACCTATCATCCATAGTCAAATGGGTAAACATAAGTAGTTAACCACACACTTATGCAAAGTTTGAGGATATATCACTACTCTAGTCCAGTTAAGTGGGATTTGAGCATTATCCATGTAGAGCATGCATACAATAGAGTAGTTCATAGCTCCACAAAACATTCTCCTTTTGAATTATATCTTGGATTTCAGCCCTTGGATTAATATGATTTGTCATTGTCCTTGTCCTCTTCAACTACCAGACACATTCAAAAAGAGAAAGATAAGGCAAAATAATTCATTCAAAATTTGTAGAGACTTCAATCCAAAGTAGTTTATATTCTACAAAAGACTCAACAAAAGAAAAAAAGGCATGGACAAGCATCTCCTCCCTCATCATTTTCAAGTTGGAGATAAAGTTTGGCTTTACTTGGATAAACATTATTTTCAAAAAAGGTACATAGTAAGATCAAACCCCTTCGCTATGGGTCTTATAAAATCCTTCAGTAGGTTTCTAAGAATACCTTTCACCTTGAAATTCTAGCACATCTTAGCATTCATGATGTCATTAGTGTAGATCTCCTTAAACCATATCATGATTCTACCTTGGAATCAACTCCTATCATCGGTTACCCTATCAATGTGGTACCAGATGTACAACTTCTACTCGATGTTGACACAATCTTTGACATGAAGACTCAACATAATTGATAGGGCTCTACTACTTCATAACTTGTAGCCCATTGAGACCAGATTCCACATCAAGCTTGATGGATTTTTGCTCACTAGATGTATCATGACTTCTCGTATTTGTTAAAAGCATTGGAGTCTAAGGCGTTTGTTGTTGGGAGGGATGATGAGGAATAATTTCAAACAACTTTAGGTTAGGCTTAGTCTTGTGAAATTAGGACTTAGTCTTATTTTTGGCTAATAAGCAATTTGTAGAAATTGTAAAATGTGAGCTTTATGAGCTCATGTTAGGATTTAGTCTTTAGCCCTAGTTGTCCCAATATATTCTAGAGGAATATTGGAAGTTAGATGGATAAGGGAAATCCATAAAATGAGCATTGTGGATAAATCTAATCTTCCCAATTTGGGAATTGGTTGCTCAATCCAAGGATATGATTGCTCATTTCATGGGATTATGGTTGTAATTTGGGAATATTTTCAATGCTAATGTTAGCTTCAACAATATCAATGGCAAATATTTTAATTAAGTTTAAACATATAAGCGTTCTAACCAAGATTGCTAAGGATGAATACATCAAAATTGGTCATAAAATTATGTAGAGATACTTATAGATTTACATAAAATATACATATAAGATTACTTATAATATGTTTATGGTTTACATAGATAATGTTCATAGGAAAATATAGAGAATACATATAGGTTTACATTGCATATTCTCATACGATAATATTAGGTGCACTTATAGGCACTTCATCATTTCTTAGCCTTGACCAATAATATTAGTTTGTTGACTAATTTACGCACCTTAGTAATTTGACTTAGTGTACTAACCACCACCATAGACCCTAGGACTAACCACCTTGTGAGGTATTCAACTACAAATATTGTATTGGACACTAGTACCTCAAGGTTTTAGTATAACGATAACTCTATAGTAGTATAAGAGCCTCACCTTAGGATCAAATAACCTCGAGTTATGTCAGAGAGGGGGTGTTGGACTAATTGTCGCACCTCGAGTATTTGACTTAGTGGACTAACCACCACCTTGGGCCTTGGTATTAACTGCCTTGTGAGGTATTCAAATACAAATATTGTATCAGACACTAATGCCTTGAGGTTTTGGCATAATGACAACTCTACAACATAGAAGATACATATAAGATGTCTATGTCTTACATAGATAATGCTCATAGGAAAATATAGAGAGTACATATATGCTTACATTGCATATGGTCATACAATAATATTAGGTACACTTATAGGCACTTCATCATTTCTCAACCTTGACCAATAATATTAGTTTGTTGATAGTTAAACACCATCCATAATTTGTATTGAGAGGCCAAGGATAGAAGACATTAGATATGGTAACATCTCCTTCTCCCATAATAATGCTTGAATGGGACAATGAATCTTCATCAATATTTTTGCTATCTTCTCTCGCCAAAGGTACCTGAATTGGATCATTCCTTCTTCAAATATGAAGTCATGAATCCACCTTATGAATCCAATTAATTGAGCTTCCAATGAAAATATCTTTAACATGCAATATGGCACCCTTAATCTATCCTATAATTTCAAAATAAGATAGTTAAATCATCAAGCAATAGATATGATTTTGAATAACCATCCCCCATGGTTAGAAAGGAACCCATAGAAATAATGTGGATATTATGTTGACCATACAAAATCTACTTCCTTGCAGCCAAAATGTCACATATATCACTATAAAAAGTTCTTAAATTAATGTTGCTAATATGTACAACTCAAAAAACCACGTGATCTAAAAAATGGGTCCAAAATACTTTCATATGCAAACACTATGGGCTTTAGAAGTTTGGGATTATTAGCATTTGAAAATTAGAAAAATTAAATCCTAATATTAGGGGAAAATATTCCAATCTAAGCCTACCACATGTTAGATCTAGAAAGTGCCACCTATGTTGTACTAACATCACCACATCTCTAACTAATAATTTTAACACATGATTTCAAATGATTGGTAAAACCCTTATATATAGGTTAAAAATAGGTTTTGTATGGTTGAGGCAATGCCACATTGACCATCTAAGAGGATAAAAAATGAGATTCAAACTAATGATCTTGTGTGTGGTGAATGCCTTAGGCTCACTAGACTAGCCAAGCACTCCCAAAACTCCTTACAAACTACAATGGAGCATACACCATTTGAATTATCTTTGCCAAACATCTTTCCTACTACCTATAAAAGAGATTATCAACTATCATGTCAATGTACATCTTGGAGATAAAGTGTCATAGAATTATAGAGCTCCACATGTACACTACCATGTATGAAACTTGGAAAACCAATCAAGAAAATAAATAGTAGTTCAAATGAGTGATACAATTTCATGTGGAAAGACAAAAATCCAAAAGTAAAAGTAAAATAAGTTTTTAACATCTCAAATATTGTGGAGATGCATGAGAGTCTCTAAATATTATTCCTATAAAAATAATAACATCCACACATATATTACAATAATTAACCAAAAAACATGAATTGAACAATAATATTGCAATATAGAATAAAAATGCAATAAATTTATTACTCAAGAGTAGAATTCACAATATATTATCATAGGCCTCTTCAAGGGGTAGCCTCCTTAGAAGTAGAGCTCTATTACAATATTAGAATATGACTTGATACATTCCCTTTTATCCCTAGTCTTTTTATAGGCTCTCATCAACCCTAACCCTAATGCTCAAGGGTATCCATCCACATGTAAGTGGGGGCTTGAGCTAGTAAAGAAACAATTACATATTTATTAACTCCTTACAACAAGTAATGGTTACATCATATGGGCCCATATGTATTAGGCACCCAAAGTGTTACATACATGTTACTTGAAAATTTATTAATAATGTTAAGATAGGGTCCTAGAATACCCTTACACTTCAAGATGCTTTGTCCTAGAACTACTATTGGAGTTGATGGAGTGATTCCCATATGCAATCTTCTAGTTGTAGTCCTTATCATTGTACTAAAATATCAATGATGATTTGGTTGCAAAGTGTGCATGTCCTTCAATCCAAAATACTCTTAGGTTTTAAAATAACAATTTTTTTTTCATCTAATTCTAGAAGTGTTTATTGGACCTATAGTTGGTTGCAAAAAACCTTCTTCAAAGAGGAAACATGAGAACTTGCATGGGTCCTGGAAGAGGTAAATAATTTGAGATTGTAGGCCACTGAGCCAATATACTAAAGTACATTATAGGGTCCTGTTGGAACCGATTCTTGCATCCATAGGATTCGATTGTCATGCTGCAAAAATCTATTTGAAACCAACGAGCTATTATAGGCTCTGGTCAACCTACCTCTTTGTTCTGATAAACACGAATATTGCTAAAAGAAAACTGCATAACGGGTAAGGAAACCCCAACGGTAATTCTGTGATAAAACGTTGATTACATGCTCTAGATTAATGTAACACTATATGTATTAAAATGACCAAGCAATAAAATAACCATTTGTTATGCCTTATGTAGACCGGTGCCTAGATTCATTGGGTTGTTATAGCAATTTAACAATAATTTTGACATGAACAGAGAGAAGGGGGAAAAGAAAATTGGTGCTCTTAGACTTATTCGAATATCGTAATAAAACTAAAATTTGACCAACGAAAGAAACATATATAATGCATTCAAATAATGTAATCCATTACACAGTGACACACAGTACCAAGACAAAGATATAATAGAAATGAAACTCAGAATTGTATTGATTTCATAAAATATTACATGCAGAGTGGGCAGGATGCCTTTTAACTCTATTTTTCTCAAAGAAATACATCAATACAATGAAGAAGACTCTATTCAAATAATGTAACAGGTCTCTCCTACTCTCCTTGTTCCAATCTGGTAACAGTAGAGTCTCTGAATCTCAGGCTCAATAGGACAAGAAATAATCTCAGCTTCTTGAGCACTTTCCTATCAAAATCCTGCACAGTAAAGGGAAGAAAGAAGAATGAATGAGAAAAATAGACACAAAAAGGAGATACAACAACACAACTCTAAAGGGCACTCAAGTATACCTCTTAGCAAAAATGCTATTCCCTAATTGCTTGATGATGAATCTGAACCTGTCTGCTTCCTTTTATAGCTGATGGTTCTTGATTCTGTTATTTTTGGTTTAGTTCTAGCCTTACACTTGTCTCTATTTGAGTTGATCTTCAAAACTGGTACAACTGGCTTCCACTATCTCTTTTTGTTCATGTTGTACACTCTTCTTTGACCTTTTCAAATAGTAGCTTATTTTAACCAGTGATGGTGGTATTGGGAGAGTCTGTTCTTTCTTCCACTACTTCCTTTTCAACTATTTTTTCTTGAACTATCCCTCTTTGAGCACTTGACTCTTCTGCTACTTCGGAGACTTTTTCTATTGGCACAGGTCCTTGTTTAATTGGAAGAGTTGAACTTATTCCTAGCTGTTGACTATATGTTTCAACCTTTTTTCCCTTTTGACCTCGTTGCAGCCATTGTATTTGTTTGCTGATTAGTTTCCAAACTTCTGTGTCAAAGGTTGCAGCAAACCTTAGCATGTTCATTTCTTGCAAAATTCTATTTTTCTGTATGGCAAGAATGGGCTTGTTTCTCTCATATTGGAAGAGTAACATCTCCACGGTATTTACCAGAAAGGTAGATTGTCTAGTCATTTTTGACTCATCATCTGACTCAATCAAAATTTTCTATTGTATGCCTGAGTAGCTCTTCTATACTGGGGGCTTCCAAGAATTGGTCTAAGGATAGACCAATATCCACCATTTTTCTTGTTGCATCTTCTATCAGATTATCCATTTTAGTTACAACATTGATCCACCTTTCTTGGTTTACCCCAAACATGGCTGCTTTCAAGAACTCAAAATTGAACTGGATTTTACTGCCATCATTTGTTATTATCTCTTGACCCTGCAACTCTTCAAAATTATCTCCTATTAAATCAAGGGTAGGATGAATGACTTCGAAGTCTTCTTCCTTCTCTTGTATCAATGTTTGTATTTCTCGAGCAGTTATTTGAATCACCCTAATCTGCCTAAACATCTCGATGAGCCCTCAAGCATGAACTCGTATTTTCATTGACATCTCCTTCTTCATTGTATTTAGATAATAGGCATGATTTGGAATCCTTACCACTGAAGGGGGCTGTGCCTTTGGAGTATCCTTTTGTGCCAATTCTTCTTATTGTTTATTTATTAATGCTTTCATTTCAGCTTTTTCCTTCTCTTCTCTTTTCAATTGATTCCTTAACTCTACAATTTTCTCGACTAGTTGGTCCATGGTTTGATTTTGCATTGCCTTGACAACTTTGACCATTTCACCTTCTTTTCCTAGTACTGATGAGCCTCCTGTCTCCTCATTGACTCTGAAGACAAGTGGGTCTTGTAGGGCAGGAAGATTTACCTCTGCTATATCTGATACAGATGTTTCTAATCATGGTTCATCTGTAAGTTGTTCTCCTATATTTCCCATCCCTACCACTACCTGTAATTCCTGTTCATTTGTAGCAGTGAAGGTAGTTTGCTCATCTATCCTCTCCAAAAAAACTTGTGTAGAAGGTAAAGATAATTTAGGCTTCTTCCTTTTTGTAGTGGTTATCTCTATTTGATTCTTCACTTGGTGACTTCGGAATAGACCCCCAAATCCACTAGTTCTTCTCATATTCATCTGTATCACTGATGGAATTTTAATCTCCTATCCTTTTATTTTTAGAGAGGTAGGGATGGCCATGGGTGTCAATTTCTTCACACTTGTTACAGCTAATACTCTGTCAGAAATGGGAATTATAGCTTGTTCTAGGAGAGAAGATTTTTGAACAGGTGTGGTCATAATTTCTTTCCCTTTAGCTGTGCTTGGGTTTTTGGAAACCTCTTGGGAAGTGCTTGGTGCTGCCTCTATTCTGAGATGATCATCTACAAGAGGCCTGACCTATTGTTCTATTATATCTACAGTATTTACAGTGACCTCCATTTGATCAATACCCTGTTCTTCTATTAACTCCAATAAGGGGTCTTCCTTGATTGCTTGAGCTGCTCCTGGTAAAATAGGTGCTACAGATTCTACTAAAATTTCTTGAAGCCTTCTCAATTATGTAGGGTAATCATAGGCTTCATGAATCTATGTGCTACCCCTATCTTTAGGAGGGAAATCATCCCATACAACCTATAAATCTGTCCCTTTTTCCATAGCTTCCAATAATATTTCTTCATAAGCATCCTTTCGATGTTGTATTCGAGCATACTCTCATTTTTCCATCATTTTACTGTATATCCCTTTTGGGTCATAAAACCTCCAAGTTATCTCATCAAAGTCCATAGTATCTAAATCAAACATTCCTTTGAGCAGAGTAGGGTAGCCAACAAATATATAGTCTCCAAAGTGACAGGGGACATTGAGCCAAGGGACTTTACCATGTTTCTTCACTAGTCTCATCTTGGCTTCCTCGACCACCTACCTACATAACTCCAGAGCTTCTAGGGATAATGGACAATACATCGGTAATAGCTTAGGGGGAATTTTGGCCCCATAGAGCCTGATATAGGTGAACCCTTCTGAGAAAAAGAAATCCCCAATCTCCTTTTCTTTGATAAAAGCCCTTACTCCTAGCCCTAGCCTCTCAGGGAGCACGCCGGTTAAAGTCCAATGGATTTCTACCATAAAATGGTCACAGAACCAGCCCATGTGAGTCTGTCCTTCATGTATTCTCCAAAAACTAGTCTGGACGTAGGGGTTGTTAACGACTTCTACTCTTTTCCGGGCTTCTTCTCCTAATTGTCCCGCTATCAGGTGGATAAAAAATGAGTATTGTGAAAAATAGGGCATCTCTTGTCTTTGTTCAAAAATAACCTTTTTCAATTCTACCATTTGCTCATGTATTTGGTTACTCAATTCTAGCTCCCATGCATAAATTGGGGTGTTATGCACTCGATTGCTCTGTGCTACTAAATACAAAACTCTTTTACTCACTATACTGAGATCCTGTACCCCTAAGACTATGTTTATCATATCACAAAAATCTTGGACCCATGGCCTAAAAGCAGTCTTCCTAATTGGGAATTGATTAACTATTTTCTCATTTGTATCAAACAAAGATTTAAAAACTTCTAATCCTGTGAACATTCAAGATTGATGTTCAATTACCTTTTTAACTAAAAAGGTGGTAGACTCTATCAAATTGAAAACTTTCCTGATGTGCTCGACTTTGATGCTGAACACCGGTCGATCCTTATTATCTCGAAATGTTCTAGTCCTTTCATCATATGCCACTGCTAACCATGCCATTAAATCCGAGGAGAAGTAAACCTTTGGACATATCAACTTCCCGAGGTTACTGTTCCATCTGTTACTTCTAGGGAAACCCTTGTATTGTAACCTCCGAGCTTTATGAAATAGGTCAGCCATTATCCATGGGGTCCTATTATCATTCTCCATCACATGAGCAAAACTCTTGATACATGTATTGTCGATCTCGTACTATTATGCTGGAGTAGGTTTCTTATCAGCTCCACACTTTTGGGTGAATTCATACATTGTGCTACCAGTATAGGTGGTCCAAAAATCTCAAAGTATGGTGACCGGTCTATAATGAATTTCACTACTTCTCTAGTGTCTTCGGGTGCAAAAGTATCTCCCCAAGATGCCATTGTGCTCATGGTAGTGAGTCTAGTTTCTTTAAAAATAAAATCTTGAAACTCTTCCTCTCTTTGTACCTCTTGCATATCAATTTATGCTCTTAGATTACCAAGGTGGTAAATTGATTGATTTTGTGAGCTCAAATACTGGGTGGTGAAATGAGTTCGATATTTTTGCACGTTTTGTCATTAATACTGCATTACCAACTACTTTTTAAAATTAGCCAAAGGAAATTTTCCAACACATCTTCTTTCGAAGTTGGGCTTTTATGGTGGGTAATGTCCTTCATCCTATATGCCCCTGGGTTCTTTGGTTCGTGTACCTATAATCATTTATAGTTTCGCTATTGGTCGCTGAAGCTTCTTCTTCTCCGATGTGGGACTGTGACGTGTGATAGGGGTGGCCTCTATTTTGAACATCGTGCCACCTTGGCCCTGGATGATAATTAATATTAGGGATCGACTACACTTTTAATTGGGCAGCAATCATCCTAGGGATCCCCATAGGATTTGGTTCTTGATGTGAGTGCCTATCATCATCTTGGATATCTTAAGGTTCCTTGGACAACCGTGATCAAACATAGTCATTCGATCAGATTGGATAAGGTCGCAGCCTTTGATTTTTTATAACCTGTAGGTTAGATAACCGAAATAAAACATGCTTCGAACCTCCCATTTTTTTGTTTGTTTAATATTGATTAATCAAAAAGGGGGTGATTAATAATGTGTTAGAGCCTTTGCTAATGTGATTAAAATTTGATTAATTGAATGCTAATTTAGGCTTACCATTAGATTTACCTTTGAAGCGTGCACCACCATTGGATTATTTTGAGAGGGAGCACATCCATTGGATTCATCAGAAGATATCCATTGGATTAGCCCCACTTGTATCTTATTATTTTGACTTTGACTCGATCGCTACCATTAGATCCTTTTAATCTCAATGGAGCGCTACCATCAAATTTTCTTTATTTTGGTCAACTTATCTTTCGATTGGCTCATTTAAGCACCACCATATGATTAAGTAAGAACGAAGTGCTACCCTTAGATTTAAATCGATGTGCTCAACGGATAAAGTGCATCGATCAATTTCCTCTAATTTGGCACATGATTTATCATGTCATTCATTTGTTTATCCTTGGTAACTAGTGATGAACATGCATCGTCGAATCAAATGTTCGATCAAGCACAACCGTACGATTTATTTGAGCTTACATCGGGGTGCTTTATTGCGTCGGTGCATCCATCCGATTTTTCTTTGATGAGACACTGTCGTTAGATCTCCTGCAAGCTGCACACTTTATAGCCGAAAGGGGTGCATTATTATATTTGATTAATCTTGGTTTAAGCCAAAAGGGGGTAATTAGTAACGTATTATACCCTTACTAATGCATGATTAATCTTAGCTTTTACCTTCATGTTTACCCGATAACCTTACCATTCCATCGTTTGGGTTTTGATTATGGTGCAACCATTGGATCTCGATCAATGTCGGCATGGCCATTGATTTTCTTCAACCTGCAGGGTTAGTTACCAAGGGGCATATGATTTTAAACTTTGATTAAGTCAAAGGGGGAATGATTATCCGATGCATTAGACCCTCGCTAATCTCATTTAAAAGTTTTAATTAATATTGTGGTCTTTTACCTTTTTGATGCACCTTTTATGAGAGTGTTGTCATCCGATTCAGATCTTGATCGAGCGCTACCATCGGATTTGCATGATTAGCTCACTGTTTAATTAAAGGGGGCACATTTTCCTAATGCCTTTGACCACAGTATTTTAAAGAGTGGTTTAATCAAGTTAAGCGCGTCCATTGGATTCTTCTTTGATGAAGCGTTGCCCTTAGATCTGTTTTAAGGTGCTCGATTTTTAACACAATGGGGTGCATACCCTCATGGTTTTAATTAAGACCTTAGTTCAAACCTTATGTTTTGGACTTTAATATTGTGCTTAGATTTTGGGTTTTTAGACCATGGCCCTTGATTAAATCCTTTTAATACCTTAGGACTTAATGATTTATCACTTGACTTAGGTCCAAATATGATTATTGATCTGAAAGACTAAAACCTTGTATTTTTAATAGTCGGGTTTTATTAAAAGGGATTGACTTTAGCAACCTTCTTAAGATATAACAATTTTTCAAAGGTGCACATAATAGCAATGTTTGAGGTTAAACTTATGGAAAACCAACTTTTCTAATAAGATGCAAAGAGACCAGCAATGCTTGCTTATTTTGATGAAACCAAAAATTTAAATTTGGGGGTTTCAAAGTTTGAGTCAAATTTGGCTCCAACATAGGCTCTGATTGGGACAATGTGCTGAAAACATGAGGCACTTGAGAACCACAGAATCTCCTAGTTTTATTGCAATTTTGGACAAAAATTCAAATCATCAAGACTGATTAAGCAAAGCTTGAAAAACAAAACATAACAATTTTTAAACTAAAAACTGTACAAACAATAGGACATCAAAGTAATAGAGTATTGAAAAACTGTAATTCCTTTTATTCACATTTGGAAACTAGGGTCAGAATTTTAGAAATAGATGAGTTTTTTAGATATATTGTAATGTTTGTTTTAGCTAAGTCATAGGATATGATTACACAAAATTTGTCAAAGCTATTTGTTCCATCATGCTTTGGCCCATGTGTGTGTTTGTGCATTCATTTTGATTTCTAAGTCTTTCAAAACTTTGCCATATCTGAGCAAAATAGTTAAGCCTAATATGTGATTTCACTCTTAAAAATTTTCACCATTCTGCAGGGCTCCACTGCCAGTCAAGCGTCTATAGCCCTAGTGGAGTTGCTTCTAATCCCATATGGTTTTACCCTACTGCCATTCAAGCGTCTATAGCCCCGGTAGAGGTTTTCCAAGATATCTCAGGCAGTGACTCAATTTTACTTTATTATAATTTTTCTTTCTCGTTTGAGAAGTATTTGATATAAGCAAATTGTGCAAAGAGTATGCCTGAGTTGAGGATTAGTTTCTGGCTAAAAGGATGAGTGTAATGATTTTTAGCTCAACCACCCTCTCAAAGATAACTCGGTTCTTTGGACCTTTGAATTCACCTTAAGTATCATTTGTAATGTGAGGCTTTTGACATGATGTTTCAATCAGCTCTATTTTCATCCTGTTTTATCTCATATCAAATAACTATTGCATAAACACTCATATTTGAAAAATTGTAAACCTCATCAGAGTCTAAAATAAATCTCCTTTTTTCTTATTGTTTTTGGTGGAATCAACATTAATGTATACTCATCAAACTAAGAATATCATGTGTACAACAAACTCAAAATTATGCTAACAACAAAAGAAAAGCTTATCTAGTACACAAAATAACAAAATACATCACTCTGTTTTTGGGGTTTTTTGTTTTTCTATTTACTATATATATATATATTTTCACCTTCAACAGGGATTGTACATTTTGAGGTGTTGGCCATTAATAGGGATAGCCATTATTTCTCCCTGCAAAGTCTGCAACTTGTAAGTATTATGCCCTATAACATGGGCTATCTGGTATGGACCAATCCATTTAGGTTCGAATTTTCCCTTTTCACCATGCTTATCATTTTTAGGATCCCAATAGATGACTATATCTCCTTGAGAAAAAGGAGTACCCTTGGCTTTCTTATTAAACAATTTCATGGTTTTTTGGGTTTGTTCCATCATTCTATTAAGGGTCTCTCTTCTTTGCTCTTCTAATAGGACAATTTGGTCAAGCCTTCTATGTAAGGGATTGGGGTCTTCATGGTCTTGCAATAGGAGGGAAAGTGCCAATTTTTCTATTCTTGAAGGTAATAAGGCCTTCTCTCCATATACCATCTCATAGGGGGTTCTTCCTGTGTTTCTTTTTACAGACAGCCTATCAGCCCATAGAGAAAATTTAAGTTCACTGTCCCACCCTCTTTTGTTCTTACCTAATGACCTTTTTATTCTAGTTATTACATTCTTATTTGATGACTCAGCTAGACCATTTTCTTGGGGGTAATAATTAGCATAATGGGATAGTTCAATTCCATATTCAACACAAAACTCTACCATTTCATATGAAACAAAATACTATGCATTATCTGTAACCAGTTTTTGAGGAACTCCAAACTTGGTCAGAATGTTTTCCTCCAAGAATTTGATGATAGTGGCAGTAGTGGATGTTCTCAAAGGTGCAACTTCTACCCACTTTGTAAAGTAATATGTTGTAGTTATGATCCACTTGTGTTGGCCAGATGAATTAGGCTTGATCTCTCCAATTAAATCAATGCCCCATTGGGTGAATGGTGCTTCAATGATTACTAGCTTGAGGGGCATGGCTGCTAGCTACTTCTTTCCTACAAAAACCTAGCAGTTATGGCAGTTCCTAACATATTTATATACATCCTTAAAAATGGAAGGCCAATAATATCCTGCTCTCATAATTTTATTAGTTGTGGCTCTTGGAGCAAAATGTCCTCCACAGAAACCATCATGAAATTCATTAATTATTTTTGGGATTTCACTTTCATATAAACAGACTAATAATACTCCGTCAGGGTGTTTCCAGTACAACACACCATCCTGTATATAATATTTCTGGGCTTGAAGCTTGATTGACCTCATTCTGTTTGTTGACATATCTTTAGGGAATGAAAGGGTTTGTAGGTATGACAAAATTTCTTCATACCATTTGCATTCGGTATTATTGATTCTTCTAACATCATATGCCTCATCTATTGTGAGAACATTTTCAAATCCTTCTTCTTCTTTGTTAGCCAACAATTTAGCCAAACCTTGCCCTTTGACAGTTTTAACTATTTTGAATTCAACATCATCATGCAGAAGCTTTACCATCCATCTTGCTGGTCTTCCTAATGGCTCTGATTGAGAAAAAATATATTTTATTGCTATAAAAGGGATGCAATAGTAAACCTTATTTGAGCCAAATATACCTTTGAAATGTTCTAAATATTGGATGACTGCATAAGCATGTTTTTCTAGCAAGGTGTATTTGAGATGTGCTCCTTTCAGGCATGAACTCATGAAGGCTATTGGCATTTCATTATTTTCATCATATTTCTGTGAAAGAACTGCAACAATGGAGTGTTCAGATGCATAAGAGAAGATATTAAAATCTTTTGCATAATCAGGGCAGCTTAGGGCTGGAGTGGTTGATATGGCTTCTTTGATCTGGTTAAATGCTTCCATATTTTCTATTGTCCATTTTATTTCTCCGGTTTTCTTAACCATGTCATTTATGGGTTTGGTCATCTCTACAAAATTTGGGACAAATCTTCTAATAAATTTTATCTTGCCAAAGAATGACCTGACACCTTTTAAATTTTTGGGAGGGAGAATTTTGGAAATGGCTTCAATTCTTTCTGGGTCAATGCTTATTCCTTTTTTTGAAACTATATGACCTAACAACTTTCCTTGTGTAGTCCCAAATATGCATTTCTTGGGATTTAAAGAAATTCTAAATTCCTTGCACCGAGCAAAAACTGTAGTTAAGTGTTCTAGATGATCTTCTGGATTTTTAGAAAATATTGTGATATCATCCAGGTAGACAACTACTATTTTGAACATTAATCCTTTGAAGGCAAAATCCATTGCTCTCTAAAAAGTAGCACCTGCATTCATTAGTCCAAAAGGTATTCTTAAATATTCAAATGTGCCCCAAGGTGTAGTGAATGTTGTCTTATGTCTATCTTCTGGATTTATTTGAATTTGATTGTACCCTAAAAATCCATCTAACAGAGACAATCTAGTTGAGCCAACTACTGCTTGCAATAATTGTTCCATGTTGGGTAATGGGTAATTGTATTTTAATGAAATCTTGTTTAAATTTCTAAAATCTACACAGAGTCTAATATCCCCATTCTTTTTTCTAACTGGTACTAAATTGGATATCCAAGAAGAAAATCTTACCTTTCTGATTATTTTGGAATCCAACAATTTTTGTACCTCTTTTTGCATTATTGGGTGCAGAGTTGGGTTGTACTTCCTCTGTTTCTATCTAAATGGTTTGGAATATTCTTTCAGGGGTATTATGTGTGTCATTACATCTATTTTGAAAGTTTTAAGGTCTTCATAAGTCCAAGCAAAATGTTCTTTGTTATTTTTCAAGAAATTGATATATCCAACTTTTTCTTTAGCAGGTAAGGCCATGTCTACTTTCACTATTCTAGGTTCTTTCATTGAACCAATGTTAATGTCTTCAGATATTACTTCTCTTCTTAAAGGCTTATAAGATTTGTCAAAATCATCGAATAGACTCTCTAGAGAAACCAATCCTTTGGGTATTTTATTTGTTTTCAACTGGATTACTTCTACTGGCTCTCCTATTTGGTCTTTTAGCTTGTCTTCATCCTTTTCATCACAGATTACATCTGCATACTAATTTTGTAGAGTCATAAAATCCTTAATATCTATATCATCTTGAAAGACCTGTAGATAGACTATGTTATCTGGCACATAAGGCTTATAGACTGAAATAGTTGGGAATCTATCCATATATTCTGTAGTTATCTCTGGGTGATCTAGACCTGAGGCATTTACAGCTAAAATATCTGCAACATGATTTTGTTCTCTTGGAATATATGAGATATTGAAAGCTAAGAATTTATCAATTTCTTCCAATACTGCATTTTTATATTGCTTAAGCCTAGGGTGCTTGGTCTGATATTTACCTTTGATCTACTGTATAATAAGCTCTACATCCCCTGTTATAGTCAAGTAGTTAATGCCTAATTATTTTTCTTTTCTTAACCCTAGTAGTAAAGCTTCATACTCAGCTACATTGTTTGTGCAAGGGAATTCTAGTATGTAAGGAATACCAAGGTAATTTCCTTTTATATCGATCAAATTAACACCTGCACCTACTCCATATTGGGATTTAGCTCCATCAAAAGATATGGTCCACATTTCTTGGGTTAATACTCTATCTGATTCAGCATCTACCATTTTCATAACTTTTGGATCCATGTTCTTTGCTTCTGGTACTTCTACCAGGAATGGGTTGTGCCATATGGAGTAAACTCCCATCCCTTTTTCTTCCATAGAGTTTACTAAGTTTATCATTGTTTCATTAGTTTGAATTAACTCTACGGAGTGCTTGTTAAATGGTTCTCTTCGTAAAATTATATTCTCCTTATCTAATATGGGGATTGTAGCATAGGACCAGTCTAGTTGAATTGAACCTCCTAGTTGTTCTGCCCAATGTCTACTAAGTAATAGTGAGAAGAATGGATCAACATAAACTACTGCAACATCCATGACTATGCCTTTTTTGGGGTGTTGATCTAAGAAAACCAACAATCCAGTTATCACCCCTACACAAGGAATTTATCTATTATCCATTATAGAAATAGGGGCAGAATCTCTAGTACAGATTAATCCCATTTGATCAGCTATTAGTTTGGGCATGATATTGTGTGAGGCTCCACTGTCTAACATGCAATTATGAATCACATACCTTTCTCCTTCATCTGAATTATACCTCAATGATACATAGAAGGGTCTGACAGAGGATGGTGATCTTGTATCATGTTGATTTTGTCTAGCAACATGGCAAGTTGGGTCTTCTTTTTGTTCCACTAATCCAAATGCTCTGCAGAATTATTCTTGTTGGCAATTTTGGGTTTGAGATCCTAGCTTCTTGTCTATGAGTTGTCATTGATGTCAAAAGGAAATGACATTAATGTTAAGAGGATGTGTTGGCTTCAAAGGTGGAAGATTCCAAGAGAATATTTTTAAGAGAATCCAGAGAGATTCCATTGGCAATGGTTTTTATTAAAACCAATGGAGGTTCTCTTTATTATTTATTTAATTATTATTTAAAACCCTTCAAGGTTTTAATTAATTAATTATTTAATTAATTAAGGGAGAAATTATTTTTAATTTATTAAAAATACTTTAAGGGTTTTTAAACCCTTTAGAAAGCAAATTTCGATTAAATTCGAAATTACTTTTCTTTGAGACGACGTGTTCTAAAGTCCACGTATGGACTATAAATATGAGAAGGTTCCTAAGGTTAAACCCTCTTGGAAAATCGAAGGCAATTAATTGGTTTGGCTGCGATCGAATGTTCTGTTTACGTTGCGAAAGAGGAGAGCTCGTGGTTTGAAAAGCTTTCGAAAAGCTTGACCGTTTATGTGGAAGGAAGTCCGTCTTGGACTTCGTAAGCCCCTTGTGGGCTAGTGGCGACGAAGGCTGCGTTTGGGCCTTGCGTAGGCAGAGGTCTCGCATTTCGATCCCCGCGGAGGGAGCAGTGCATGGATTAGTCACGTTTTTATTAAAATGTGTTTTGTGCCGCGAATTTTGGATTCTTCAAGGGCAGCCATTATAAGGTGTGATTATTTTCTTGATATGATTTTTGGCATTGTTTAGCATTGTTTAAAAGACATAGGAGAAATAAGGGGATATTTCTTTGGTTGTATTTTTGAGATTAGTCTTTTGCTATGCTAAATTTAAAAATGGAGATATAAGGTGTAAGTTTTGGTTGTTGTGTTTTTGGCTTCTTTGGTGGTTGTTTTTAAAGAAGAGAAGCTAAAAGGTGTATTAAGGAAAGTTTTTATATATGCTCATTTATCTTGGTTCTAACCCTAACTTGGTTGGAAGTTTGAGGGTTGTGTGTGGTGACAGCTTTAAGGATCAATTTTCTTCTACTCCAAAAAGGTATGGGCACATTTTCCTTATGAGTATGATTGGTGTATGTTTTCTCAAATAAGGTTGGAGTGAAAAGGTTTTCAACTAGGTTTCCTTTGGTTGGGTGTAAATCCTATTTTCTGGTTTGTTGAAGACTTCTTATGCATTGTTATCCTTGATGAGAGTTTTGGTGAATGCATAATTCTGGTTTGAGGTAGTGGAAGCATTGTGCACTAGGGTTTATGTTTGTGAGTCTTGCTACTTGCATTGAGTTGGTGGAACCCTTGGTTGGCTGTTTTGAGTTTGATGGTTGAGTTGCTTCCATAGAGGTTGTTTGATCAAGTTATTGCTTTACTTGATTCATGATATTGGGCTTACTCCATTGAGTTGATTTGAGCAAGTTATTCTTTGCATTTGGTGATATTGTGTTGGTGGCTATTTTGTTCAAATATCTTTGGAGGGAAAAGGATTTCTACTTGTTTCCTTTTTCTTGTGATGATTGGTTGAATGCTTCAAGGTTGATGTTGAGTTGAATGGTGTTGGTTGACTAAACCTTGTTTGATGAGCATTGTTGTTGAAACCCTAATTGATGGTGAAAAGAACATGAGTATCATTGTTATGTGATTCTTTGCATAGTTGGCAATTGTTGGGGTTTCATGTTCTTGAAAGAAAACATTCTATCCTATCCATTTCAGATATTGAGTTGAGTTTTCAGATTTGAGATTGAGATTGAGCCGAGTTGATTTGAGTTGAGTTTTGAGATTGGGATTTGAGTATAGAACATATTGAGTCTCTAACAATTCTCTTTATGCTTCTATGAGTTTGACAAATCACATTGGGTCTCTAACAATTCACTTTGTGATTTCCTACTAAGAAAGTTTTTCTTGGTGAGCTTGTTGAGTTTTTGGATAGGTTCCAGTGGGGACTTGTGAGCAGTTTTTGGACAGGTTTCGATGGGGACTTGTGAGCAATTTTTGGACAGGTTCCAGTGGGGACTTGTGAGCAGTTTTGGATAGGTTTCGGTGGGGACTTGTGAGCAGTTTTTGGATAGGTTTCGATGGGGACTTGTGAGCAGATTTGGACAGGTCCTAGCAGAGGACTTGTGAGCTGAGTTTGATAGTTCTATCAGAGAACTTGAGGACAGAGGTGCATTGGTTCTATGAGAAGAACCCGAGGACAGCTTGGCAAGTCTTTGAGAAGGCTTGTATGCAGAGGATTGATTTGTTCAAGAGTTGGACAGATCCGACAGACAGAGGAAGACTTGTACTAGACCGACTGACTATGTTTGGTACAAGTTGTTGAGCTGTTGTGGATGTGATCATAGAAGGCAGAGGTCTCTTAGGCTAAGCATTGAGGATAGGAGGTCTTCGGTGGAAAGGAGTTCCACGTGCTGGCAAGAGGTAGAGGCAGTTGATCTTCTGAGGGATCATTTCCAGAGCAGAGGGGAAGGTATCTCCTTTGAGCAGAGGCTCATAAATTTAGATTGGGGGAAGGTATCTCCTTTGAGCAGAGGCTCATAAATTCTGATTGGGGGAAGGTATCTCCTTTGGGCCGAGGCTCATAAACATTGTAATTGGGAAGGATTCCCAAAGAACTTTGAGATAACTTTTAGAGAAAAGTTTTGTGGACGTAGCCCAGCCATTCCGGGTGAACCACGTTAAAATTGGTGTCACTTTGTGGATGATATTGTGCATTGCTTTGATATTGCTTTGGGTATATTGCTTTACTATTTTGAAGTATAAAGGAAAAAGTAAAAAGAGGTCTTATACTGTTCACCCCCCCTCTCAAGTATAAGCTTGTGTTCTTCAATTGGTATCGGAGCGGGTGCCTTCGAAAAGTTTAACAACTTGAAGGAAAAGCTAGTAAAGAACACAATGGATCATTCAAGTGGCAATGAAGCACCTATTCTTGATGGGTCAGATTTTGGTCTTTGGAGTGCAAGGATGAAGGTTCATCTAATGGCACTTGGGAATGAGGTTTGGGAAGTGATTGAAGATGAGTACACTATTCCCGAACATGGTCCTAATACTAAAGAAGAAAGGCTCCTACATCACAACAATTCAAAAGCAATGAATGCAATCCTGAAAGGCTTACAGAAAGCAGATCTCACCAAAGTGATTCACTACAAGACAACTAGTGAAATGTGGAATCAGTTGAAGGTGGTTCATACAGGTGATACAAATGTCAGAAAGGCCAAGTTGAGACACTTCAAAGGTATGTTTGAACAACTCAAGATGAATGATGATGAAAATATTAGTGACTACATGCTTCGTATGGATGAGGTTGTTAACTCCATGAAAGACTTAGGTCTTGAGCTTGCTGAAAATGATGTTTGTGATAAGATTTTAAGATCTCTTCCTAATAGATTTAGTGAAAATATTTTTGCTATTGAGGAAGCTAAAGATTTGGATAAGTTGAAAAAGGATGAGCTCCATAGTATACTTGCAGCATTTGAGTTGAGAACTCAAGTGAAGGTTGATGTCAAGAAAGAGGCAGATTTCAAGGCTACCAAGGAATCCAAGGGTAAACAACTTCAAGATAGTGATGAGTCTTCTAGTGATGAAGAGGCATATTACAGCAAGAAAGGCAAGTTCTCTAGAAAGCACAAAAGTATGAAAAATATAAGATGTTTCAATTGTGGAAAGTTTGGTCATTATGCTACTGATCGTATCTGTTCCCAAGAATGAAAGTGATGAAGATAAACAGGATTCTAAGAGCAAGGATTCTAAAAAGCACAAGCATCACAGGAAAAACAAAGATGAGCACAACAATCAAGGAAAGAGGTATTCTCACAAGCACAAGAAGAGTTTCTACCTAGACAAAGCAAGTAAGTGTTCTAGTAGTGATAGTGAAAGTTCTTCAAGTGATAATGAAAATGAGATGTTGTTCATATCAAAAAAAGAGGAAGAATCGAAACATAGATTCATTATCATGAAATGTCTTAGATGTGGAAATTTTGGTCACCTTGAGGATGATTGCACAAATAATGATTTGGTTTCTAGTATGTATGAGGATGCTTCAGAAAACTATAAGGAAGATGCATGTATGGTCTTTGAAAAGGGTAGCACCTCTAGTGATAAGAAATCTGAAAAAGGCTTTGATGATTCAAAAAGCAAACAAATAAAGGATCTTGAAAGTGAACTTATTAGTGCTCTTAGTGTTTTGGAAAAGGAAAGAAAGAAGAATGCTAGACTCAAGGATAAGTTAGATGAATGTTGTATGGAGAGAGATGATCTTATAGAAAGTCTTGACTTCTCTATAGCTAAGACACAAGAACTCAAGGATGAGTTAGAGTCTAAGGTTCTTGAGTATAATGAGTTAGAACAAAAAATGGCTTCTTTGAAAGAGGAAACTAAAGAGTACAAGGATAAGCTTTACAGGTTTCAAGATAGCTCCAAAAAGGTAAAGTCCATCATCAAAGATCAAAGAAAGGCAACAGATAAAACAGGCCTTGGTTTTGGTAAGAAACACAAGGAACAGGTTGGGGAATCTAGTAAGAGATTCCAAAAAGAAGAGAGTTCTGATGAGGAGAGTATTTCATAAAAGGAGTCCTTGAGTGATAGATGCACAGAAACAGAAAATAGGAAACAAAAAAAGGGGAGAAAGTTTACAGGACCTAGAAGGTCATTTACAGGAAAGTTTAATGGCAGATGTTTTGCTTGTCACAGGTTTGGTCACATGGCTTCACATTGCATGACTCAAGTAAGGAAGGTAAATGACAGTTTTAGAGGTGGTAATTTCTTTCAAGGGTATTGCTACTCTTGTAAACAATTTGGGCATAAGGCAATTTTTTGCAAGGCTAATAACAGGAACAAGGTTAGTCAGAATAGGTGGATTCAAAGAACAGGTATGCCTAAAAGAAATAACATTGTTACTTGTTATAAGTGCAACAATGAAGGTCACACAACTAGACAGTGTAGAGCTGAACTTCCAAGGTACAGGAACAGGAACAGTGGTATGAACAGGTCCAAGGATCAAGGCATGGATAAGAACAAGAATGATAACAGGAACAAGAATAGTGACAGGAACAGGAACAAGAATATGGACAAGGAGAACAAGAGAAGACATGGTAAGGCAGCTATAGACACTGATGATGATCAGTGCCTGTTGGGAGTTTTACTCCCACCCCGAAATTAAACACCTCAACAGGAGGTGGGGGAGGGACTAAGCTAAGAGGCTCATTCTTAGTCCCAAGCCCCAAAGGTGACCCTTTGCCATTGATGACAAAGGGGGAGAGATATGAGTAAGGGGGAGAGCCTCAAGACAGGGGGAGCTATTTATGTTGAGTTTCGGTGTTGTTGAGAAGCATGGTTTGCCATCAATGACAAAGGGGGAGATTGTTGGCAATTTTGGGTTTGAGATCCTAGCTTCTTGTCTATGAGTTGTCATTGATGTCAAAAGGAAATGACATTAATGTTAAGAGGATGTGTTGGCTTCAAAGGTGGAAGATTCCAAGAGAATCTTTTTAAGAGAATCCGGAGAGATTCCATTGGCAATGGTTTTTATTAAAACCAATGGAGGTTCTCTTTATTATTTATTTAATTATTATTTAAAACCCTTCAAGGTTTTAATTAATTAATTATTTAATTAATTAAGGGAGAAATTATTTTTAATTTATTAAAAATACTTTAAGGGTTTTTAAACCCTTTAGAAAGCAAATTTCGATTAAATTCGAAATTACTTTTCTTTGCAACTGACGTGTTCTAAAGTCCACGTATGGACTATAAATATGAGAAGGTTCCTAAGGTTAAACCCTCTTGGAAAATCGAAGGCAATTAATTGGTTTGGCTGCGATCGAATGTTCTGTTTACGCTGCGAAAGAGGAGAGCTCGTGGTTTGAAAAGCTTTCGAAAAGCTTGACCGTTTATGTGGAAGGAAGTCCGTCTTGGACTTCGTAAGCCCCTTGTGGGCTAGTGGCAGCGAAGGCCGCATTTGGGCCTTGCGTAGGCGGAGGTCTGCGTTTCGATCCCTGCAGAGGGAGCTATGCATGGATTAGTCACGTTTTTATTAAAACGTGTTTTGTGCCGCGAATTTTGGATTCTTCAAGGGCAGCCATTAT
Organism: Wollemia nobilis; assembly: GCA_028583015.1. Lineage (NCBI taxonomy): Eukaryota > Viridiplantae > Streptophyta > Pinopsida > Araucariales > Araucariaceae > Wollemia > Wollemia nobilis. The sequence goes on from JAQPPZ010017121.1 coordinate 5,220,630, forward strand.
AAGGTGTGATTATTTTCTTGATATGATTTTTGGCATTGTTTAGCATTGTTTAAAAGACATAGGAGAAATAAGGGGATATTTCTTTGGTTGTATTTTTGAGATTAGTCTTTTGCTATGCTAAATTTAAAAATGGAGATATAAGGTGTAAGTTTTGGTTGTTGTGTTTTTGGCTTCTTTGGTGGTTGTTTTTAAAGAAGAGAAGCTAAAAGGTGTATTAAGGAAAGTTTTTATATATGCTCATTTATCTTGGTTCTAACCCTAACTTGGTTGGAAGTTTGAGGGTTGTGTGTGGTGACAACTTTAAGGATCAATTTTCTTCTACTCCAAAAAGGTATGGGCACATTTTCCTTATGAGTATGATTGGTGTATGTTTTTCCGAAATAAGGTTGGAGTGAAAAGGTTTTCAACTAGGTTTCCTTTGGTTGGGTGTAAATCCTATTTTCTGGTTTGTTGAAGACTTCTTATGCATTGTTATCCTTGATGAGAGTTTTTGGTGAATGCATAATTCTGGTTTGAGGTAGTGGAAGCATTGTGCACTAGGGTTTATGTTTGTGAGTCTTGCTACTTGCATTGAGTTGGTGGAACCCTTGGTTGGCTGTTTTGAGTTTGATGGTTGAGTTGCTTCCATAGAGGTTGTTTGATCAAGTTATTGCTTTACTTGATTCATGATATTGGGCTTACTCCATTGAGTTGATTTGAGCAAGTTATTCTTTGCATTTGGTGATATTGTGTTGGTGGCTATTTTGTTCAAATATCTTTGGAGGGAAAAGGATTTCTACTTGTTTCCTTTTCTTGTGATGATTGGTTGAATGCTTCAAGGTTGATGTTGAGTTGAATGGTGTTGGTTGACTAAACCTTGTTTGATGAGCATTGTTGTTGAAACCCTAATTGATGGTGAAAAGAACATGAGTATCATTGTTATGTGATTCTTTGCATAGTTGGCAATTGTTGGGGTTTCATGTTCTTGAAAGAAAACATTCTATCCTATCCATTTCAGATATTGAGTTGAGTTTTTAGATTTGAGATTGAGATTGAGCTGAGTTGATTTGAGTTGAGTTTTGAGATTGGGATTTGAGTATAGAACATATTGAGTCTCTAACAATTCTCTTTATGCTTCTATGAGTTTGACAAATCACATTGGGTCTCTAACAATTCACTTTGTGATTTCCTACTAAGAAAGTTTTTCTTGGTGAGCTTGCTTGAGTTTTTGGACAGGTTCCAGTGGGGACTTGTGAGCAGCTTTTGGACAGTTTGGGGATTGTGGTTTGGAGTGGTGGGGACTTGTGAGCAGGTTTTGGACAAGTTCCAGTGGGGACTTGTGAGCAGTTTTGGACAGGTTTCGGTGGGGACTTGTGAGCAGTTTTGGATAGGTTTCGGTGGGGACTTGTGAGAAGATTTGGACAGGTCCTAGCAGAGGACTTGTGAGCTGAGTTTGATAGTTCTATCAAAGAACTTGAGGACAGAGGTGCATTGGTTCTATGAGAAGAACCTGAGGACAGTTGGCAAGTCTTTGAGAAGGCTTGTATGCAGAGGATTGATTTGTTCAAGAGTTGGACAGATCTGACAGACAGAGGAAGACTTGTACTAGACCGAATGACTATGTTTGGTATAGGTTGCTGAGCTGCTGTGGACGTGATCATAGAAGGCGAAGGTCTCTTAGGCTAAGCATTGAGGATAGGAGGTCTTCGGTGGAAAGGAGTTCCACGTGCCGGCAAGAGGTAGAGGCAGTTGATCTTCCGAGGGATCATTTCCGGAGCAGAGGGGAAGGTATCTCCTTTGAGCAGAGGCTCATAAATTCGATTGGGGGAAGGTATCTCCTTTGAGCAGAGGCTCATAAATTCTGATTGGGGGAAGGTATCTCCTTTGGGCCGAGGCTCATAAACATTGTAATTGGGAAGGATTCCCAAAGAACTTTGAGATAACTTTTAGAGAAAAGTTTTGTGGACGTAGCCCAACCATTCTGGGTGAACCACGTTAAAATTGGTGTCACTTTGTGGATGATATTGTGCATTGCTTTGATATTGCTTTGGGTATATTGCTTTACTGTTTTGAAGTATAAAGGAAAAAGTAAAAAGAGGTCTTATACTGTTCACCCCCCTCTCAGTATAAGCTTGTGTTCTTCAATTCTCTGTATTATTGAAATTTCATAAGTTATCTGAATGTGATGTAAACATTTTGTTTACTGAGTTGTGACCCAACATCAAATTCTATTTTATTTATATCCAGTGGTCTATTACTTTCTTCTTTGGAAATATATTCCTCTGATTCTATTACTTCAGGAGTAATATTTTTGAGAATTCTATCAGTTTTTGCTTTACTGATAATATTATTTGTGAAAGTTTGTTTTCTTGTTTCACTTGTAGAGGCTTTCTCTATCCTATGTGGGATAGTCATATTTCTTAAATTAAAAGTATGGGTAGCCTCTAATTCTTCAACTTCTTGAGCAGTGGGGATTAATTTCCCTTTCTTCATCTTGTCATATCTTGACTCATGTGATTTCTGTAAGATTTTAGTTCCTTCAACTACTAAGATTTGAAGATGATGATTTGAATCATATTTATCCATATCATCTTCAAACAACCTTTCTCTAGATTCATCTTCAATAGACCAAAAAACATTGATTCTTATATCCTCTTCTTATTCAACATGTAAATCTACATTGCGTTGATCACTTAGGTGAATTCCACATGTGTCAGGGTCATGAGGTGCATCACAAGTAAAGAAAAAATAGGGAAAACCTTCTGCAACATTGACAGATGGTATGGGGTTAGGAACACTGTTCTGATCTCTATCAGAATCTTTATTTTTCTAGCTATTGTTACCATTATTCCTATTCCTATTTCCTTCTTCAGAACCATTGTTGTTTCCCTAATTCCTATTAAAAATTTTCTTAAAATGAGGACGGTTGTCAATATGTGGTTGCTCTATTTGTGGAGATTCACCATTATTACCATTGTTTCTTTTGATTATTGCTATCCTTTTGTTCATGTTATTGAGCATCTCAGTCATTTGACTAGTCAATTTCTCCATTGGATCAATTTTAGTTCTTCTTTGTATATCAAATTCTAATATTTTAGGTTTTTTATCTGGTAGGTTGAATTCCAAAGAATAAGGCTTCATCTTACCACTGTTAAGCATATTTATTTATATATACATTGCCTTTTCCATACAACTATCAATGGTAGCGGCTTGTTCTTACCTCAAATCATAGTTAAACTCTCTTTGAAAAGCATTTTTGTAAAAAAAAATAGATTGAATATCACTAGGCCTAAGGTTAGCAAGGATTTTGTTCTTGGTCTTTGAAAATATTCTGTAAAAGTCACTAATAGCCTCATTCTCTTTTTTCTTCATAGTGGCTAACTCAGTTAACAGAGATTGTTTATTTTTTCTTTCACCATATTTCTTTAGAAATACAAATTCCATTTTGGTGAAGTTTGGGATATCATTGTAAGGAACGGAATTGAACCACTCTCTAGCATATTTTTCTAAAGTCTATAAAAATAGTCTCAATACTACATCTTCATGTTCAACCTCTAGACTATCCATCGCATACAATAAACTCTTGATATGATCTTCTCCAATTATTGCACTATTTCTTAAGAATTTTGGAAGGTATTTGTTAGCTTTACTGGCCAAGGCAATTAAATTTATAGGTAACACAAAATGCCTATAACTATTAGTCCTCCATACATGGGTATTAGCATGATTTTGTTGATTTGTCTGATTTTATTTATTTATCTAATTTTGTTGATTTGTCTGATTTGCCTGGGCCATTATTATTATAGGTATAATGGGATTTATATTTGTAGTAGTAATGCCTATAGGGATATGGGTATGGGTATCCTGAGTATAATCTAAGGGGTTATCTACCTTAGTATTACTATTAATCAGACAATGAAAATAATCAGATGTATCTTCTATAACAGGATTCAAATTTTCATCTATAGTGGTATCAATAGTAAAAGTATTTTGATCCTTATTTTTCTTTATGTACTTTTTATCGCTAGAATTTGATCTACTATTATACATAGTATTCTTGAAAGTGGAGTTTTTTGATTATGTATAAATACCTCTGGATTCTTGAGTTCCGAGAATAGCTCCTTGCCGCTTCTCCTAGTGTTTGCCAGCACGTTCTGCTCTTTCCTTTTTTATTTTAATCTTCTGGGTTCGTTCAAATAGAGTCGTAAGTACTGGGGTGTAGAAAGAACAATGTATGCTTTTATCAATAATGCTTGATATTAACACTCATCCTCACAGGAGTCGATTCTTGGGAAAATTCAAGAAAATAAAGAAAAAACATTCAAAATTCAATTGAAAGTTATAGGCAAAAGGAAAATAAAGAACGATAAAGACATAAAATAAAAACATAGGTTATTTATTTTAATTGGCCGCATGTTGATTAAAATGTGTCATTGGGAAATAAAATTTAAAAGATATGAATTTAACATATAAGTTCATTCCCCGACAACGACGCCAAAAAACTATTGGAACCGATTCTTGCATCCATAGGATTCAATTGTCACGTTGCAAAAATCTGTTTGAAACCAACGAGCTATTACAGGCTCTGGTCAACCTACCTCTTTGTTCTGATAAACATGAATATTTCTAAAAGAAAACTACAGAATGGGTAAGGAAACCCTAGTGGTAATTCTGTGATAAAACATTGATTACACGCTCCAGATTAATGTAACACTATATGTATTAAAATGACCAAGCAAGAAAATAACCATTTGTTATGCCTTATGTAGACCGATGCCTAGATTCATTGGGCTGTTATAGAAATTTAACAACAATTTTGACATGAACAGAGAGAAGGGGGAAAATAAAATTGGCACTCTTAGACTTATTCGAGTATCGTAATAAAACTAAAAGTTGACCAATGAAAGAAACGTATATAATGCATTCAAATAATGTAATTCATTACACAATGACACACAGTACCAAGACAAATATATAATAAAAATGAAACTCAAAATTGTATTGATTTTAAAAAATATTACATGTAGAGTGGGCAGGATGCCTATTAACTCTGTTTTTCTCAAATAAATACATCAATACAATGAAGAAGACTCTGTTCAAATAATATAATAGGTCTCAACTACTATTTTGAACATTAATCCTTTGAAGGAAAAATCCATTGCTCTTTGAAAAGTAGCACCTACATTCATTAGTCCAAAAGGCATTCTTAAATATTCAAATGTGCCCCAAGGTGTAGTGAATGATGTCTTATGTCTATATTATGGATTTATCTGAATTTGATTGTACCCCAAAAATTCATCTAACAGAGACAATCAAGTTGAGCCAACTACTACTTGTAATAATTGTTCCATGTTGGGTAATGGGTAATTGTCTTTTAATGAACTCTTGTTTAAATTTCTAAAATCTACACAGAGTCTAATATCCCCATTCTTTTTTTTTACTAGTACTAAATTGGATATTCGGGAAGAAAATCTTATCTTTCTGATTATTTTAGAATCCAACAATTCTTGTACATCTTTTTGCATTATTGGGTGCATAGTTGGGTTGTACTTCCTCTGTTTCTGTCTAAATGGATTGGAATATTTCTTCAGGGGTATAATGTGTGTCATTACATCTATTTTGAAAATTTTAAGGGCTTCATAAGTCCAATAAAAATGTTCTTTGTTATTTTTCAATAAATTGATATATCTAGCTTTTTCTTTAGCAGGTAAGGCCATGTCTACTTTCACTATTCTAGGTTCTTTCATTGAACCATTTTTAATGTCTTCAGATATTACTTCTCTGCTTAAAGGCTTATAAGCTTTGTCAAAATCATCGAATAGAATCTCTAGAGAAACCAATCCTTTGGGTTTTTTATTTGTTTTCAACTGGATTACTTCTACTGGCTCTCTTATTTGGTCTTTTAGCTTATCTTCATCATTTTCATAACAAATTACATATGAATACTGATTTTGCAGAGTCATAAAATCCTTAATATCTATATCATATTGAAAGACCTGTATATAGACTATGTTATCTGGCACAAAAGGCTTATAGACTAAAAGAGTTGGGAATCTATCCATATATTTTGTAGTTATCTCTAGGTGATCTAGACCTAAGGTATTTATAGCTAAAATGTATGCAACATGATTTTGTTCTCTTGGAATATATGAGATATTGAAAGCTAAGAATTTATCAATTTCTTCCAATACTGCATTTTTATATTGTTTAAGCCTAGGGTTCTTGGTCTAATATTTACCTTTGATTTGATGTATAATTATCTCTGCATCCCTTGTTACAGTCAAGTAGTTAATGCCTAATTATTTCACTTTTCTTAACCCTAGTAGTAAAGCTTCATGCTCAGCTACATTGCTTGTGTAAGGGAATTCCAATATATAAGGAATACCAAGGTAATTTACTTTTATATTGATCAAATTAACACCTGCACCTACTCTAGATTGGGATTTAGCTCCATAAAAATACATGGTCCACATTTCTTGGGTTAATACTCTATCTGATTCAACATCTACCATTTTCATAACTTTTGGATCCATGTTCTTTGCTTTTGGTACTTCTACCAGGAATGGGTTGTGCCATATGGAGTAAACTCCCATCCCTTTTTCTTCCATAGAATTTACTAAGTTTATCATTATTTCATCAGTTTGAATTAACTCTATAGAGTGCTTGTTAAATGGTTCTCTCCGTAATATTATATTCTCCTTATCTAATATAGGGATTGTAGCATAGGACCAGTCCAGTTGAATTGAACCTCCCAGTTGTTCTGCCCAATGTCTACTAAGTAATAGTGAGAAGAATGAGTCAAAATCAACTACTACAACATCCATGACTATGCCCTTTTTGGGGTGTTGATATAAGAAAACCAACAATCTAATTATCATCCCTAGACAAGGAATTTGTGTGTTGTCCATTACAGAAATAGGGGCAGAATCTCTTGTACATATTAATCCCATTTGATCAGCTATTATTTTGGGTATGATATTGTGTGCTCCACTATCTAGCATGCAATTATGAATCACATACCTTTCCCCTTCATATAAATTATACCTCAATGATAGATAGAAGGGTCTGACAGAGGATGGCGATCTTGTATCATGTTGATTTTGTCTAGCAGCATGGCAGGTTGGGTCTTCTTTTTGTTCCACTAATCCAAATGCTCTACAAACTTATTCTCTGTATTGTTGAACTTTCATAAGTTATATGAATGTGATGTTAACATTTTGTTTACTGAGTTTTGACCCAACATCAAATTATATTTTCTTTATATCCAGTGGTCTATTACTTTCTTCTTTGGAAATCTCTTCCTCTAATTCTATTACTTCAGGAGTAATCTTTTTGATAATTATATCAGTTTTCTCTTTACTGATATTCTTATTTGTGAAAGTTTGTTTTCTTGTTTCACTTGTAGAAGCTTTCTCTATCCTATCTAGGACAATCCTATTTCTTAAATTCAAAGTATGGGTAGCCTCTAATTCTTCAACTTCTTGAGCAGTGGGGATTAATTTCCCTTGCTTCATCTTGTCATATATTGACTCATGTGATTTCTGTAAGATTTTAGTTCCTTCAGCTACTAATATTTGAAGATGATGATTTGAAGCATATTTATCCATATCTTCTTCAAGCAACCTTTCTATGGATTCATATTCAATAGAACAACAAGCATTTATTATTATATCCTCTTCTAATTCATCATGTAAATCTACATTGCGTTGATCACTTAGGTGAATTCCACATGCATCAGGGTTATGAGGTGCATCACAAGTAGTACAAAAATAGGGAAATCCTTCTGCTACATTGGCATATGGTATGGGGTTAGGAACACTATTATGATCTCTGTCAGAATTTTTGTTTTTCCAGCTATTGTTACCATTATTCCTATTTTCTTCTTCAGAACCATTATTGTTTCCCCAATTCCTATTAAATTTTTTCTTAAAAGGAGGATGGTTGTCAACATGTGGTCACTCTATTTGTGGATATTCACCATTATTACCATTGTTTCTTTCGATTCTTGCTATCCTGTTATTAATGTTATTGAGCATCTCATTCATTTGACTAGTCGATTTCTCCATCAGATCAATTTCAGTTCTTCTTTGTATATCAAATGCTACTCAGGTTTTCTATCAGGTAGGTTGACTTCTAGAGAATAAGACTTCATCTTACCACTATCAAGCATGTTTCTTTCTATATCCATTACCTTTTCCATACAACAATCAATGATAGTGGCTTGTTCTTGCCTCAACTCATAGTTAGACTCTCCTTGAAAATCATTTTTGTAAAAACAAATAGATTGAATATCATTAGGCCTAAGGTTGGCAGGGATTTTGTTCCTGGTATTTGAAAATCTTCTGTTAAAGTCACTAACAACCTCATTCTCTTTTTTCTTCATAGTGGCTAACTTAGTTAACAGAGATTGTTCATTTTTTCTTTCACCATATTTCTTTAGAAACACAGCTTCCATTTTGGTGAAGTTTGGGACATCATGTTAGGAAAGAAATTGAACCTCTCTAGCATCTTTTTCTAAAGTCTACAAAAAATAGTCTCAATACTACATCTTCATGTTCAACCTCTAGACTATCCATCGCATACAAGAAACTCTTAATATGATCTTCTCTAGTTATTGCACTATTTCCTAAGAATTTTGGAAGGTATTTGTGAGCTTTACTGGGTAAGGCATTTAAATTTGTAGGTAACACAAAATGCCTATACCTATTAGTCCTCCATAAATGGACATTAGCCTGATTTTGTTGATTTGCCTAGGCCATTGTTACTGTAGGTATAATGAGATTTAGATTTGCAAAAGCAACGCCTATAGGGATATGGGTCTGGGTAGCCTAAATATAATCTAAGGGGTTATCTACCTTAGTATTACTATTAATTAGACAATGAAAATAATCATATGTATCTTCTATAACAGGATTCAAATTTTCATCTATAGTGGTATCAACAGTAAAAATATTTTGATCCTTATTTTTATTTACGTACTTTTTATCGCTAGAATTTGATCTACTATTATAAAAAGTATTCTTGAAAAGTGGAGTTTTCTGATTATGTATAAATAACTCTTGATTCTCGAGTTCCAATAATAGCTCCTTGTCGCTTCTCTTGGTGTTCACCAGCATGTTTTGCTCTTTCATTTTTTATTTTAATATTTTGGGTTCGTTCAGACAGAGTCGCCAGTACTGGGGTGCATAAAGAATAGTGTATGCTTTTATCAAGAATGCTTTATATTAACACTCATCCTCACAAGAGTTGGTTCTTGGGAAAATTCAAGAAAATTAAGAAAAAACACTCAAAATTCAATTGAAAGTTATGGGTAAAAAGAAAATAAATAATGATAAAGACATAAAATCAAAACACAGGTTCTTTATTTTAATTGACCGCCTATTGATTAAAATGTGTCATTGGGAAACACAATTAAAAAGATATGAATTTAACATATAAGTTCATTCCCTAGAAATGGCACCAAAAAAATGTTGGAACCGATTCTTGCATCCATAGGATTCGATTGTCATGCTGTAAAAATCTGTTTGAAACCAACGAGCTATTACAGGCTCTAGTCAACCTGCCTCTTTGTTCTAATAAACACTAATATTGCTAAAATAAAACTTTAGAAAAGGTAAGGAAACCCCAGTGGTAATTCTATGATAAAACATTGATTACACGCTCCAGATTAATGTAACACTATATGTATTAAAATTACCAAGCAAGAAAATAACCATTTGTTATGCCTTATGTATATCGGTACCTAGATTCATTGGGTTGTTATAGTAATTTAACAATAATTTTGACATGAACAGAGAGAAGGGGGAAAAGAAAACTGGTGCTTTTAGGATTATTTGAATATCGTAATAAAATTAAAAGTTGACCAAAAAAATAAATGTATATAATGCATTCAAATAATGTAATCCATTACATAGTGAAACACAATACCAAGACAAAGATATAATAGAAATGAAACTCAGAATTATATTGATTTCATAAAATATTACATGTAGAGTGGGCATGATGCCTTTTAACTCTGTTTTTCTCAAAGAAATACATCAAAAAAATGAAGAAGACTCTGTTAAAATAATATAACAGGTCTCTCCTACTCTCCTTGTTCCAATATGGTAATAGTAGAGTCTCTGAATCTCAGGATCAATAGGATAGGAAATAATCTCAGCTTCTTGAGCACTTTCCTATCAAAATTCTGCATAGTAAAGGGAAGAAAGAAGAATGAATGAGAAAAATAGACACAAAAGGAGATACAACAACACAACTCTAAAGGGCACTCAAGATACCTCTTAGCAAAAATGCTATTCCCTAATTTATTGATGATGAATATGAACCTATCTACTTCCTTTTATAACTGACGGTTCTTGATTCTGTTATTTTTGGTCTGGTTTTGGCCTTACATTTGTCAGTACCTAAGTTGATATTAAAAACTGGTACAACTGGCTTCCATTATCTCTTTTTTTTCATGTTGTACACTCTTCTTTGACCTTTTAAAACATTAGCTTATTTTAACCAGTGATGGTGTTATTGGGAGAGTCTGTTCTTTCTTCCACTACTTCCTTTTCAACTATTTTTTCTTGAACTACCCCTCTTTGATCACTTGACTCTTCTGATTCTTTAGAGACTTTTTTTGTTGGCACAGGTCCTTGTTTAATTGGAAGAGTTGAACTTATTCCTAGCTGTTGACTATATGTTTCAACATTTTTCCCATTCTAACCTCGTTGCAACCATTGTATTTTTTTGCTGATTAGTTTCCAAAATTCTGTGTTAAAGGCTGCAACAAACATTAGCATGTTCATTTCCTACAAAATTCTATTTTTCTATATGGCTAAAATGGGTTTGTTTTTATCATATTGGAAGAGCAACATCTCCACAGTATTCACTAGCAAGGTAGATTGTCTAGTCATTTCTGATTCATCATCTGACTCACAGACAAATTTTTCTATTGTATGCTTAAGTAGCTCTTCTATACTGGGGGCTTCCAAGCATTTGTCTAAGTATAAGCTTATATCTACCATTTTTCCTATGGCATATTCTATCAGATCATTCATTTCAGTTACAACATTGATCCACCTTTCTTGGTTTACCTCAAACATGGCTACTTTCAAGAACTCAAAATTGAATTGGATTTTATTGCCATAATTTGTTATTATCTCTTGACCCTGCAACTCTTCAAAATTGTCTCCTATTAAATCAAGGGTAGGATGAATGAATTCGAAGTATTCTTCCTTCTCTTGTATCAACATTTGTATTTCTTGAGTAGTTATTTGAATCACCCTAATCTGCCTAAACATCTCGGTGAGCCCTTTGGCATGAACTTATATTTTCATTGACATGTCCTTATTCATTATATTTAGATAATAGGCATGATTCTGAATCCTTACCACTCAAGGGGGTTGGAGTGTTCTTTTGTGCCAATTCTTCTTGTTGTTTATTTATTAATGCTCTCATTTCAGCTTTTTCCTTCTCTTATTTTTTCAATTGATTTCTTAATTCTACAATTTTCTTGACCAGTTGGTCCATGGTTTGATTTTGCATTGCCTTGACAACTTTAACCATTTCACCTTCTTTTCCTAGTATTGATGATCTCTCAGTCTCCTCATTGACTTTGAAGACAAGTGGATCTTGCAAGGCAGGAAGATTTACCTCTGCTATATCTGATTTACCTCTGCTTCATGAATCTGTGTGCTGCATCTATCTTTAGGAGGGAAATCATCCCATACAACTTGTAAATATTCCCCTTTTCCATAACTTCCAATAATATTTCTTCATAAGCATCCTTTCGACGCTGTATTTGAGCATACTACCATTTTTACATCATTTTACTGTATATCCCTTTTGGGTCATAAAACTTCCAAGTTATCTCATCGAATTCCATAGTATCTAAATCAAACATTCCTTTGAGCAGTGTAGGGTAGCCAACAAATATATAGTCCCCAAAGTGGCAGGGGACATTGATCCAGGGGACTTTACCATGTTTCTTCACTAGTCTCATCTTGGCTTCCTCTACCACCTGGCTACATAAATCCAGAGCTGCTAGGGATAATGAACAATACATCGGTAACAGCTTAGGGGGAATTTTTGGCCCCATAGAGCCTGATATAAGTGAACCCTTATGAGAAAAAGAAATCCTCAATCTCATTTTCTTTGAAAAAAGCTCGTACTCCTGGCCCTAGCCTCTCAGGGAGCACTCCTATTAAATTCAAATGGATTTCTACCATAAAATGGTCACAAAACCAGCCCATGTGAGTCCGTCCTTCATGTATTATCTAAAAAATGGTTTGGACGTAGGGGATTTTGATGACTTCTAATATTTTTCGGGCTTGTTATCCTAATTGTCCCACTATCAGGTGGATGAAAAATGAGTATTGTGAAAAACAGAGTATCTATTGTCTTTGTTCAAAAACAAACTTTTTCAATTCTACGATTTGCTCATGTATTTGGTTACTCAATTCTAATTCCCATGTATAAATTGGGGTATTATGCATCCGATTGCTCTGTGCTGCTAAATACAAAATCTCTTTGTCAACCATACTGAGATCCTGTACTCCTAAGACTATGTTTATCATATCACAAAAGTCTTGGACCCATGGCCTAAAAGCAATCTTCCTAATTAGGAATTGATTAACTATTTTGTCGTTTGTATCAAACAAAGATTTAAAAACTTCTAATCCTGTGAACATTTAGGATTGATGTTCAATTACCTTTTTACCTAAAAATGTGGTATACTATATCAAATTGAAAAATTGCTTGATGTGCTCTACTTTGGTGCTGAACACTAGTCGATCCTTATTATCCCGAAATGTTCTGGTCCTTTCATCATATGCTACTGCTAACGATGCCATTAAATCTGAGGAGAAGTAAACCTTTGGATATATTAACTTCCCAAGGTTACTGTTCCATCTGTTACTTCTGGGGAAGCCCTTGTATTGTAGCCTCTGGGATTTATGAAATAGGTCAGCCATTATCCATGAGGTCCTGTTATCATTCTCCATCACACGAGCAAAACTCTTGATACATGCATTGTCGATCTTGTACTGCTATGCTGGAGTAGGTTTCTTATCAGCTCCACACTTTTAGGAAAATTCATACATTGTGCTACCAGGTACAAGCGGTCCAAAAATCTTAGAGTATGGTAACCAGTCTGTGATGAAATTCACTACTTCTCTATTGTCATTGGGTGTAAAAGGGTCTCCCCATGATGCTATTGTGTTCACAGTAGCGAGTCTAGTTTCTATGGAAGAATAAAAGCTTGAAACTCTTCGTCTCTCTGCACCTCTTGCATATCAATTTTTGCTCTTAGGTTACCAGGGTGTTAACTTGACTATTTATGTGAGCTCAAATACTGGGTGATGAAATGATTTTGATATTTTCGCACGTTTTGTCATTAATACTGCATTACCAACTACTTTTTAAAATTGGCCAAAGGAAATTTGCCAGCACATCTTCTTCCAAAGTTGGGCTTTTATGGCATGTAATATCCTTCATTTTATATACCCCTGGGTTCTTTGGTTCATGTACCCACAATAATTTATAGTTTCGCTATTGGTCATTGAAGCTTCTTCTTCTCTGATGTGGGACTATGACGTGTGATAGGGGCAGCCTCTATTTTGAACATTGTGCCACCTTGGCCCTGGATGATAATTAATCTTAGGGATCGACTACATTTTTAATTGGGCAACAATTGTCCTGGCGATCCCCATAGGATTTGGTTATTTATGTGAGTGCCTGTCATCATATTGGATATATTAAGGTTCCCTGGACAACTACGAACAAATGTAGTCGTTTGATCAGATTGGATAAGGCCGCATCCTTTGATTTTTTATAACCTGCGGGTTAGATAACAGAAAGAAAACATGCTTCAAACCTCCATTTTTTTTGTTTGTTTAATATTGATTAATAAAAAATGGAGCGATTAATAATGTTTTAGAGCCTTTGCTAATGTGATTAAAATTTGATTAATGGAATGCTAATTTAGGCTTACCATTAGACTTACCTTTGAGGCGTGCACTGTCGTTGGATTATTTTGAGAGGGAGCGCATTTGTTGGATTCATCAGAAGATGTTCGTTGGATTAACCGTGCTTGTATGTTTATAATTTTGACTTTGAATCCATCATTGTCATCAGATCCTTTTAATCTTAATGGAGCGCTACCATCGGATTTGCTTTTTTTTGGTTGGCTATATTCTGATTGGATCATTTAAGCACCGCCATCCTATTAAGTAGGAACAGAGCGCTACCATTAGATTTAAATCGATGTGCTCGACAAATAAAGCACATCGATCAATTTCCTCTAATTTGGCACATGATTTATCATGTCATTCATTCGTTTATCCTTGGTAACTAGTGATGAACGTGCATCGTCGGATCACATGTTTGATCAAGCATAGCTATCCAATTTCTTCGAGCTTACATTAGGGTGCTTTATTGCATCGGGTGCATCCATCCAATTTTCCTTTGATGAGACGTTGCTGTTAGATCTCCTACAAGTTGCACACTTTATAGCCAAAAGGGGTGCATTATTATCTTTGATTAATCTTGGTTTAAGCTGAAAGGGGTAATTAGTAACACGTTATACCCTTACTAATGCATGATTAATCTTAGCTTTTACCTTCATGTTTACCCGATAATATTACTATCCCATCATTTGGGTTTTTATTATGGTGCAACCGTTGGATTTCGATCGATGTCGGTACGACAGTTGATTTTATTTAACTTTCGGGTTTAGTTACCAAGGGGCATATGATTTTAAAATTTGATTAAGCCGAAGGGGGAATTATTATCCAATGCATTAGACCCTCGCTAATCTTATTTAAAATTTTTAATTAATATTGTGGTCTTTTACCTTTTTGATGCACCTTTTATGAGAGCATTGTCGTTCAATCCAGACCTCGATCGAGCACTACCGTCAGATTTTCATGATTAGCTCACTGTTTAATTAAAGGAGGTGCATGTTCCTAATGCCTTTGACCACAATATTTTAAAGAGTGGTTTAATCAAGTTAAGCGCATCCATTGGATTCTTCTTTGATGAAGTGTTGCCCTTAGATCTGTTTTAAGGTGCACGATTTTTAACACAATGGGGTGCATACCCTTATGATTTTAATTAAGACCTTTGTTTCAAACCTTATGTTTCAGAATTTAATATTGTGCTTATATTTCAGGTTTTTAGACCATGGAACTTGATTAAATCCTTTTAATACCTTAGTACTGAATGATTTATCACTTGACTTAGGTCCCAACATGATTATTGATCTGAAAGACTAAAACCTTGTATTTTTAATAGTCGGGTTTTATTAAAAGGGATTGACTTTAGAAACCTTATTAAGATATAACAAATTTTCAAAGCTGTGCATAATAACAATTTTTGAGGTTAAACTTATGGAAAACCAACTTTTCTAATAATATGCAAAGAGACCAACAATTCTTATTTATTTTGATGAAACCAAAAATTTAAATTTGGGGGTTTCAATGTTTGAGTCAAATTTGGCTCCAACAGGTCCTTATATTTTTTCTATGAGCTTTTGACAACCACAAAGTTGTACTGATGAATACTTGGAAGTGGAGGAATACCATGTCCCTTACATTAATACTATACTCAAAGTGATGTTGATAAACCTACTAATGCATATGGTTCTAAGCCATCACCACATTCTCCTTGTGTTATTGGAGTACATGCTTACAAAGGGTGGATTCTATCACTTGGGCCTTGGAACTACCTAGAATATATGAAGAAGGTAATGGAGGAAAATGTCCATAAACTACCTCAAATGGTGTTATCTTGGTAGTGGTATGGTAATAAATGTTGTACCACCATTCTTCCAAGAAAAACTACTTAGCCCATTGTGTAAGATGATCAAATGAAAAGAAGTGGAGGTACATCTCCAAGAACTTTTTAATAATTTCTATTTGGTTGTCTATTTGAGGATGGTAGCATATGAGTTTATTTTTAGTTTTGTGTCCTACAGTTTGAACAAATCCTACCAAAAATGACTAGTAAAGGTGGGATACCAACCAAACACAATGGATTAAGGTATGCCATGTAAGCAAAAAATGGAATCTAAGAAGATTTGAGCAATTGTAAAAGCCTTGTAAGGATAGGCTAGGGAATAGAAATGACCATACCTCAAGATACGGTCCACTACCACAAGAATAATTGTTTTACCTCCAAATTTTGGAAGCCCTTTAATAAAACCCTTGGAAATATTTCTCCACACATTTATTAGAATCAAAAGAGGTTGTAGTGTGCCTGGAGTGCATATAATATTTCCCTTCATATGTTGGCAAGTATCACATTTGGCCATAGAAAATTGAATATCCTTTTCATTCCTACCCAAACGAATGTGCAATTAATCCTTTCATAAGTTTTAAGAAACACAGAATGGCCTATTGTTGGTGATGCATGCATTTCTTGCAATATGTATTCATACAAATTTTTAAGAACCACAAATTCTATGTATTCCACAAATATCTAGATTAAGTGTTGAGATCATTCTGGAGTTGCAAAATTAGAAGGTAGAGTCTTTGGTTACATCATATTGGAATTGATGGACCCACTCAAGAAGTGGGATTGAGATGACACACAACATATTCTGATCCTCATATTGGTGATAAAAAGCATTAGCTACTATATTATGCTTTCCCTTTTTATAAATTATTTCAATCATATCCTAATTGTTTGGAGATCCATCTCTAGTGTTTAGGTGTGGATACTCACTACTCTAAAAGGTATTTCAGACTTTGATGATATATTTTAATTGAAAATGTAACCTAATGAGGTAGTATCACCAGTGATTGAGAATATGTAAAGTTGTCATCATTTATTTGTAATAGGTTGATGTCCCCATTTTTTTCCTGATTCTACCTAGCTAGTGAAGACTAATGTTTGTCCTTCTTGCATCACTACCATACCAATTCCACTATTTGAAGCTTAAATTTTTATCATAAAAGGTTTAGAGAGATGATACTTTACTAGCATAGGCATGGAAAACATGGCTTGTTTAAGGTATAGGAAAGCTTTTTTATCTGGTTCTAACCATATGAAAAAATTCTTCCTCAACATAGTTGTCAATGGAGTTGTACTATTCTGATAATTTTGGACAAATTCTTGATATTTCCTGATGATACCTAGGAAACCTCTCAGACCCTTGAGATTTTGGGGCTTTGGCCATTCTTATATAGCCATGAATTTCCTCGTGTCTACGTCAACCCCTTCCCTTGAAACTATGTGGCCCAAGTATTCCACCTCCTATATTCCAAAAAAACATATAGACCACTTTGCACATAGTTGATTATTAGTTAGGAATTGGAAGATCTAGTCCAAATGTTGTAGATTCTCCTGCCAAGTGTGACTATAAATTAGGGGATCATCAAAGAAAAAAGGAGAAATGATAACATTCATAAGACTCTAGAAGGTAGAAGGTGCATTGGTAAGACTAAAAGGAATGATCAAGAATTCATAATGACCTTCGACATGAGTTTGAAATGCTATTTTGAGAATGTTTTCTTCCTTTATTCTAATCTGATGATACCCTGAGTGATAATACAACTTGGAGAGAAATCAAGCACCATGGATTTCATCTAACAACTCGTCGATACCAAGAATAGGGAATTTGTCCTTGATAGTAATTTTATTAAGCTCATAGAAATACATGCATAACCACTAAAACCCATTCTTATTGTGTACCAACAACATTGGAGAAAAA
The DNA here is from genome assembly GCA_028583015.1 of Wollemia nobilis. Lineage (NCBI taxonomy): Eukaryota > Viridiplantae > Streptophyta > Pinopsida > Araucariales > Araucariaceae > Wollemia > Wollemia nobilis. Next base: position 5,238,304 of record JAQPPZ010017121.1, read on the forward strand.
TAAGGAATGACATTGAGTTGAATAACCCCTACTACTAGAAATTCCTACACTAATTTCTCAATCTTATATTTTTATACATAAGAGTACCGGTATGGACAATTGTTTGGTGGTAAGCTACCTTGTACAAGTTAGATTTAATGATCATGGGAACACCATGGTGGTAGACATTCGGGTTATGCAAATTCAAATACATGTTTATCTAGGATGACTTGTAATTTACCTGATTATTTTGTATCATTGGTATTTGGTGCATATATTGCAAATAATTGTACCACTACTCTATGTGATGATTTATTCAATATATTTTCTATATAGTGAGAAGATATATGCTAGGAAATCCTTGCAACCATTCATTGAAGAGTATATTATATTATTTGTTGGGTGAATTGCATTTTTTTTTTAGAAAAATATCAAACTATCAGACCCAAAATTCGAAGCCACTATGTTCCCAACACACCACATCCTCCCAAAGGAAGGGTAAACACACCAGTCTTGAGATTGTATTCTCCCATTTGCATCTTGCCACTAGAGGATAAATGAAATTGTGTGTGCTATGAGGATTAATGAATATTATGATTCATTGGCCCTTAAAATATCCCACCATATTAATGGTTTGAGGGTGGATATTACTGCAAAGAGTGTACTAAAATTTTAGATTATGGTTCCTCTAGCACTTTGGGTTCTTATGACTACTATTCTTCTTGATTCTCCTCATATTCTTCTTGGGACTCACTAGTTGAGTATTTGTTAGCTTTTGAAGCTAAATACTAAAGATAAAATTCACCAAAAGATATAGAATAAAGTTGCAATACAATATATAATAATGACAATATTCTAAAAGTATAAAGCTTAGAAATAAATTCAACTATAACTCATAAACTACCAGTAATAAATTCTCACAAAAATGTATCTCTATTGAATCAAGGATCTCAAGTATCCATACTTCCATATTACATAGGATGTAAAGTGACTTTTCATATGGAACAATCTTGTCCTTAACTCTTCTAGAGACTCTCCAACTTCCTATTCTATGGACTCATGTGCACATGGACAACTATGCACATTTATAATACTAAAATACTTTGCACACTTTAATAATACTTGTGCATTTATTACATTGCATAAATTAAATACTCATATTCTAATATAGAACACTCTTTCCTAATCTACGGATGTAGCAAAGGTGGTACATTAGCATGTACCAAATAATGTAATATATTCCAACAATTTTCTACTACATCAAGCAAATATAATTTTTGGTGTATGTACTTGTGCCCTAGCGAATATTTGTTATCATAGTTATAGCATAGTCCATGTGCCTTGCAAACTTCCATCTCTTCTTAAGTCAGACATTTTATTATAGGTGATTTGTTGGTGGGGTTCATTGTTGGTCAATATGGAAATGGGGGTCAAGCTTGGGGAAATTTGGATGTGTGCCTTTGAGTCCTAAATTTATCCTTCGCCAATCTGGCCAAACCTACTACTTGCATCATGGTTTGCGGTTTAAACATTTTTACCTCAGCTTTAATATCTTTTTTCAACCCACTTATGAAACAAATTTGAAATAATTCTTCACTCAAGTCCCTTGTGTGGTTGGCCAAATTTTTAAACTAAGTTTGATATTTATAGATTTTTGAGATCTATTTCAATTTGATGAGAGCTCCTATGAAGTCCTCATACTCACTGGGGCCAAAATGACTACGTAATTGCTTTTCAAATTCATCCCAAGAGAGATCCAAATGCATATTCCTCAACCATTGGTACTATTAAATAATGTCAAATTCAAAATTAAAGGATGTTATTGTGAGCCTTAAGTTATAGAGAATATCATAAATAGTAAATACCGATATACCCAATATAACCAATCATCAGGGTCCTTTCCATCAAATTTTGGAAAGTCTAACTTGGGTATTTTATATGTTATTATTGGGAAATGTATTGTATGCTCCTCTTCCTAAACTTCCTACATTATGCTAAAATTCGTTATTACCAAGCTAGTTGTATTCATAAGTCATGCCTGTTAAACAATAATCAGTCTATTATTAAATATTTTAAATTGTTATGCTCTTATAACAAAAAATTCACATTGTCACTCAATATATTTACGTTGGCATGTATTTGGGCCCTCATTTGACTCATCTTGATTTCACTTAGTTGCTCGATAAGAACACTAGGTTATGCATAAGGTGTCGGCCCAAAATGTATTTATAAAAATTTAGCGAATCAACTTTGAAATCCAGGCAAATAATGTTCAAACACATGTACAAGGTTCACTAATAATAGGGGCAATGTTGGAAATTTAAATTAAAATTGTCAAATTATTATAAAATTGGGGCAAATCGACCCCACAAAAATTTGCACCCAAATTTTGTTGGCTAATGTGCCCTAGTCAAGAGTCCCAATATTAGCCAATTCCAAATTTCAAAATCCTAATTTTAACCAATTTGGAAATAAATAGATGCTATGCATAACCTTAGAACACCCCTAGCAACTTTGATCATGTTTAGATGATTTAGGATTCCCAAAGATAGTTATGGATGATATATACTAAAATAATTAGCTCAAAAAGATAATAGAGATCAACTATACCTAAAATGATGATTTTTAGTTTCAAAAAATATTATGGGTGTTATATACCAAAATGATCAACTCAAAGAGATGATCGCAATGGACTATACCACAAAATGATGTTTTTTGGAGCCCGTACTTGTTTTTAGTGGAATAGTTTATAAACTCTATGCCAAGGGTTTTAAAATATCATAGAGGAGCTCTCATTTTTGGTTAAGCTAGATTACCCATAAAGTGTCTAGTGAAGTGAGGGGTGATTAGACTCCAATACTAGGCCTTAGATAGCACTCATATATGACAACAAGATCCCATGTAAACTTAGTTAAGTAGGGATAACCTCTTACTATTAAGAGAAACCTTCAGCCTTAGAAAGATATTGTTTGTTTGAGTTTTATGTTGTATTGGTAAACAACATATTGGAAAGTTATTCTCTTAGTACACTCCAAAAATAAATAATGTGGTTGAGTATGGTATAATCCTCTATATTTTAAGGTATGAGACATTGGATCGACCACTAATCACAATCGAGAGAGTATATTAGAGACCCCATGAAACCAAACATACCCTAGCTTAGCTTATCCTTGTTAACTTGTTTCAATCATATCCGAACCCTACCTAACCCATCAAAATAACAAAATAATACATTGTTTTCAAGTTAATTAAATAATATACAACTTTCTTTTTATCAAAAATATTCTCCATTTCCTCCTAATAAAAAATATTCTGGGGTCCTTAAATTGTAAAGTTTTTGCAATGACTTGCAATAAGAGATAAAATTTCACTTACTCAATTACCTTCTAAAATTTAATTTTTTCAAGACAAATATCAACATTGCAAATGGCTAAAATATTTGCTACTTGGCTTCCTTTTTTACAAATATTTTGGCTATAACAACTTGTCAATTACCTAATACCTCTTTTGCAGGGGACTTATTCATACACCTAATATTTTAAGATATAATTTTCATCATCACTTTTTATTTTTATTTGTTGGCTTAACCCCACTTCTTGTTAACACTTATGATATTTTCTTTTGTTTTTCCATAACAATATCTCTCCGAGTTTAATTTCTTTTTTTTCATGCTTCTTTGGTATTCATTTTTTTTTTTTTTCCCAATTCCACCAACATTTTAATTTTCATCAATCTCTATAATTATTTTCATATTGTTTATAGTGAGACTTATCATCTATAGGTTGTCTTTCTCTAAAGGATATAAAGTGTAAGGAATAACCTCAAAAACACTCTCTTCTTTATGTTACCCTATGCCACCCTAAAAACCCTAAACTACTATGGACATCATCCATCCTCATTAAATTATTATGTTACTCTTAAAACCCTATATCACAAGGGATAACCTCTACACTACTTTTATTTTTATTTTAAGGAGAGGATTTTATACTACTTGAGGGAAATAAAGGTAATTTAACTAGAATAAAATTCACCTCTTCTCCCTTATTTGCTTTACTATTTTTCTCCACATTTTCCTTTACAATTTTAATTTATTTTAAATTTCAACTTGCACATTATTTTTTCTCATCCCTTGTGTCCTTTGTTTCTTCTAATATTTGATCCATGTGAACTATGATTACTTTTGTCAATTGATTTTGTAGATAAGATTTCTTTACCTCTTTTTTGGGAGTGGAATATGCTTGATCTAACTCAGCTTCTACTACAATATGACCTCTCTTCTTCATCTTCATTTTTATATTATGACCATTTTTTTTTTGTCTTTTTTTCTATCTTTTTCACTTTGGAACATATTGTCATGTGTCTACACTCATAACATTTGTAATATCAGAATCTAATGTTTTCATAATCCACTGGTTCATCCCATTCTCTTGACTTAGATTTAAATTTAATAGATTCTAGTAAAGGTTTTGAAACATCCATAACAACACATATTCTTCATTAGAGCACGAGATACAAGCTAGATTAAATGATCATGGGAACACCATGGTGGTAGAAATTTGGGTTCTGCAAAGTCAAATACATGTTTATCTAGGATGAATTGTAATTCACCTGATTATTTTGTATCATTGGTATTTGGTGCATATATTACAAATAATTGTACCACTACTCTATGTGATGATTTATTCAATAGATTTTCTATATAGTGAGAAGATATATGCTAGGAAATCCTTGCAACCATTATTTGAAGAGTATATTATATTCTTTTTTGGGTGAATTGAATTCAAAGTTTAGAAAAATATCAAACTGTCAAACCCAAAATTCGAAGCCACTATTTTCCCAACACACCACATCCTCCCAAAGGAAGGGTAAACATACCAAGTCTTGAGATTGTATTCTTCCATTTACATATTGCCACTAGAGGATAAATGAAATTGTATGTGCTATGAGGATTAATGAATATTATGATTCATTGGCCCTTAAAATATCCCACCATCGTAATGGTTTGAGGGTGGATATTCCTGCAAAGAGTGTACTAAAATTTTAGATTATGGTTCCTCTAGCACTTTGGGTTCTTATGACTACTCTTCTTCTTGATTCTCCTCCTCTTCTTCTTGGGACTCACTAGTTGAGTATTTTTTAGCTTTTGAAGCTAAATACTTAAGATAAAATTCACCAAAATATCTAGAATAAAGTTGCAATACAATATATAATAATGACAATATTCTAAAAGTATAAAACTTAGAAATAAATTCAACTATAACTCATAAATTACCATTAATAAATGCTCACAAAAATATATCTCTATTGAATCAAGGATCTCAAGTATCCATACTTCCATATTACATAGGATGTAAAGTGATTCTTCATATAGAACACTCTTGTCCTTAACTCTTCTAGAGACTCTCCAACTTCCTATTCTATGGACTCATGTGCACATGGACAACTATGCACATTTATAATACTAAAATACTTTGCACACTTTAATAATACTTGTGCATTTATTACATTGCATAAATTAAATACTCATATTCTAATATAGGACACTCTTTCCTAATCTAAGGATGTACCAAAGGTGGTACATTAGCATGTATCAAATAATGTAATATATTCCAACAATTTTCTACTACATCAAGCAAATATAATTTTTGGTGTATGTACTTGTGCCCTAGCGAATATTTGTTATCATAGTTATAGCATAGTCCATGTGCCTTGCAAACTTCCATCTCTTCTTAAGTCAGACATTTTATTATAGGTGATTTATTGGTGGGGTTCATTGTTGGTCAATATGGAAATGGGGGTCAAGCTTGGGGAAATTTGGATGTGTGCCTTTGAGTCCTAAATTTATCCTTCGCCAATCTGGCCAAACCTACTACTTGCATCATGGTTTGCGGTTTAAACATTTTTACCTCAGCTTTAATATCTTTTTTCAACCCACTTATGAAACAAATTTGAAATAATTCTTCACTCAAGTCCCTTGTGTGGTTGGCCAAATTTTTAAACTAATTTTGATATTTATAGATTTTTGAGATCTATTTCAATTTGATGAGAGCTCCTATGAAGTCCTCATACTCACTGGGGCCAAAATGACTACGTAATTGCTTTTCAAATTCATCCCGAGAGAGATCCAAATGCATATTCCTCAACCATTGGTACCATTAAATAATGTCAAATTCAAAATTAAAGGATGTTATTGTGAGCCTTAAGTTATAGAGAATATCATAAATAGTAAATACCGATATACCCAATATAACCAATCATCAGGGTCCTTTCCATCAAATTTTGGAAAGTCTAACTTGGGTATTTTATATGTTATTATTGGAAAATGTATTGTATGCTCCTCTTTCTAAACTTCCTACATTATGCTAAAATTCTTTATTACCAAGCTAGTTGTATTCATAAGTCATACCTGTTAAACAATAATCAGTCTATTATTAAATATTTTAAATTGTTATGCTCTTATAACAAAAAATTCACATTGTCACTCAATGTATTTACGTTGGCGTGTATTTGGGCCCTCATTTGACTCATCTTGATTTCACCTAGTTGCTCGATAAGAACACTAGGTTATGCATAAGGTGTCGGCCCAAAATGTATTTATAAAAATTTAGCGAATCAACTTTGAAATCCAAGCAAATAATGTTCAAACACATGTACAAGGTTCACTAATAATAGGGGCAATGTTGGAAATTTAAATTAAAATGGTCAAATTATTATAAAATTGGGGCAAATCGACCCCACAAAAATTTGCACCCAAATTTTGTTGGCTAATGTGCCCTAGTCAAGAGTCCCAATATTATCCAATTCCAAATTTCAAAATCCTAATTTTAACAAATTTGGAAATAAATAGATGCTATGCATAACGTTAGAACACCCCTAGCAACTTTGACCATGTTTAGATGATTTAGGATTCCCAAAGATAGTTATGGATGATATATACTAAAATAATTAGCTCAAAAAGATAATAGAGATCAACTATACCTAAAATAATGATTTTTAGTTTCAAAAAATATTATGGGTGTTATATACCAAAATGATCAACTTAAAGAGATGATCGCAATGGACTATACCACAAAATGATGATTTTTGGAGCCCGTACTTGTTTTTAGTGGAATAGTTTATAAACTCTATGCCAAGGGTTTTAAAATATCACAGAGGAGCTATCATTTTTGGTTAAGCTAGATTACCCATAAAGTGTCTAGTGAAGTGAGGGGTGATTAGACTCCAATACTAGGCCTTAGATAGCACTCATATATGACAACAAGATCCCATGTAAACTTAGTTAAGTAGGGATAACCTCTTACTATTAAGAGAAACCTTCAGCCTTAGAAAGATCTTGTTTGTTTGAGTTTTATGTTGTATTGGTAAACAACATATTGGAAAGTTATTCTCTTAGTACACTCCAAAAATAAATAATGTGGTTGAGTATGGTATAATCCTCTATATTTTAAGGTATGAGACATTGGATCGACCACTAATCACAATCGAGAGAGTATATTAGAGACCCCATGAAACCAAACATACCCTAGCTTAGCTTATCATTGTTAACTTGTTTCAATCATATCCGAACCCTACCTAACCCAAATTGGAGGACACCCCATCAAAATAACAAAACAATACATTGTTTTCAAGTTAATTAAATAATATACAACTTTATTTTTATCAAAAATATTCTCCATTTCCTCCTAATAAAAAATATCATGTCTTCCTTAAATTGTAAAGTTTTTGCAATGACTGGCAATAAGAGATAAAATTTCACTTACTCAATTACCTTCTCAAATTTAATTTTTTCAAGACAAATATCAACATTGCAAATGGCTAAAATATTTGCTACTTGGCTTCATTTTTTACAAATATTTTGGCTATAACAACTTGTCAATTACCTAATACCTCTTTTGCAGGGGACTTATTCATACACCTAATATTTTAAGATATCATTTTCATCATCACTTTTTATTTTTATTTGTTGGCTTAACCCCACTTCTTGTTAACACTTATGATATTTTCTTTTGTTTTTCCATAACAATATCTCTCCGAGTTTCATTTCTCTTTTTTTATGCTTCTTTGGTATTCCTTTTTTTTTTTCCCAATTCCACCAACTTTTTAATTTTCATCAATCTCTATAATTATTTTCATATTGTTTATAGTGAGATTTATCATCTATAATTTGTCTTTCTCTAAATGATATAAAGTGTAAGGAATAACCTCAAAAACACTCTCTTCTTTATGTTGCCCTTAAAATCCTAAAGTGCAAGGCCATTCCTCCTACCAGCTTATGGTACCCTAAAAACCCTAAACTACTATGGACATCATCCATCCTCGTTAAATTATTATGTTACTCTTAAAACCCTATATCACAAGGGATAACCTCTACACTACTTTTATTTTTATTTTAAGGAGAGGATTTTATACTACTTGAGGGAAATAAAGGTAATTTAACTAGAATAAACTTCACCTCTTCTCCCTTATTTGCTTTACTATTTTTCTCCACATTTTCCTTTACAATTTTAATTTATTTTAAATTTCAACTTGCACATTATCTCATCCCTTGTGTCCTTTGTTTCTTCTAATATTTGATCCATGTGAACTATGATTGCTTTTGTCAATTGATGTTGTAGATAAGATTTCTTCACCTCTTTTTTGGGAGTGGAATATGCTTGATCTAACTCATCTTCTACTACAATATGACCTCTCTTCTTCATCTTGATTTTTATATTATGACCAATTTTTTTTTGTCTTTTTTTCTATCTTTTTCACTTTGGAACATATTGTCATGTGTCTACACTCATAACATTTGCAATATCTGAATCTAATGTTTTCATAATCCACTGGTTCATCCCATTATCTTGACTTAGATTTAAATTTAATAGATTCTAGTAAAGGTTTTGAAACATCCATAACAACACATATTCTTCATTAGAGCACGAGATACAAGCTAGATTAAATGATCATGTGAACACCATGGTGGTAGAAATTTGGGTTCTGCAAAGTCAAATACATGTTTATCTAGGATGAATTGTAATTCACCTGATTATTTTGTATCATTGGTATTTGGTGCATATATTACAAATAATTGTACCACTACTCTATGTGATGATTTATTCAATAGATTTTCTATATAGTGAGAAGATATATTCTAGGAAATCCTTGCAACCATTCTTTGAAGATTATATTATATTCTTTGTTGAGTGAATTGAATTCAAATTTTAGAAAAATATCAAACTATCAGACCCAAAATTCGAAGCCACTATGTTCCCAACACACCACATCCTCCCAAAGGAAGGGTAAACATACCAGTCTTGAGATTGTATTCACTCATTTACATCTTGCCACTAGAGGATAAATGAATCAACTTTGAAATCCAGGCAAATAATGTTCAAACACATGTACAAGGTTCACTAATAATAGGGGCAATGTTGGAAATTTAAATTAAAATGGTCAAATTATTATAAAATTGGGGCAAATTGACCCCACAAAAATTTGCACCCAAATTATTTTGGCTAATGTGCCCTAGTCAAGAGTCCCAATATTAGCCAATTCCAAATTTCAAAATCCTAATTTTAACCAATTTGGAAATAAATAGATGCTATGCATAACCTTAGAACACACCTAGCAACTTTGACCATGTTTAGATGATTTAGGATTCCCAAAGATAGTTATGGATGATATATACTAAAATAATTAGCTCAAAAAGATAATAGAGATCAACTATACCTAAAATGATGATTTTTAGTTTCAAAAAATATTATGGGTGTTATATACCAAAATGATCAACTCAAAGAGATGATCACAATGGACTATACCACAAAATGATGATTTTTGGAGCCCGTTCTTGTTTTTAGTGGAATAGTTTATAAACTCTATGCCAAGGGTTTTAAAATATCACAGAGGAGCTATCATTTTTGGTTAAGCTATATTACCCATAAAGTGTCTAGTGAAGTGAGGGGTGATTAGACTCCAATACTAGGCATTAGATAGCACTCATATATGACAACAAGATCCCATGTAAACTTAGTTAAGTAGGGATAACCTCTTACTATTAAGAGAAACCTTCAGCCTTAGAAAGATATTGTTTGTTTGAGTTTTATGTTGTATTTTTTTTTTTTTGGTAAGAGAATATTTATAATTAACACCGGGTTTTAACTGGTTGACCCAAAACCATTTTACAAAATAGGGTCCACTGACCAACTGGACAAAGGCCAAGCCCTAAAATTTTAAACTGACAACAAAAAGGGCCAAGACCTACTCTTCCAATAGAATACAGCCAAACTAAACTATGGAAGCCTAATATTATGGCCATCAGAAAAGAAAGACGCAAAATAGAACTAACAAAGACAAAATCCACTTTGAGCCTTCCAAACTAAAATTTTTCATTATCTATCACCATTGAGACTACATGAGGAATATTTTCAGTCCACGTGATCAAATTTGCTGCTACAATGCCTTCATTTACCAGCTTATCAGCTGCCATGTTTGCTTCTCGAAAGGTATGCAAAATTATGGCCTCAGGTCGATCATGAATTAGAGCCCTTGCTTCATGGATGTAGTCATCAAATCTCCAAGGAGCTCTCTTAGTGTTCTTTAGAAGATTTATAATAATAAGAGAATCACCTTCCACCAACAGTTTCCTTGGATAATTCTCTGCCACCTTGAGGCTCCTCCAAACTACCCTCGCTTCAGCCACATTGTTAGTTTGAGCTCCAAGATGTTCAGCAAAAGCTACAAGCACCTCACCCTTGTGGTCTCTAAGTAAGCCACTAGCCCCGACTTCACCTGGGTTGCCCCTAGATGCCCCATCAAAATTTAACTTAATCCACCCTAGGGGGGGTGGGGTCCATGTGATCATGGTTCTAGGACAGACTTGAGGATGATTGAGGCCATCAGTGAGAGGTAAGTTTAATGACTGGCCTAATGAAGCTTCAAAAGTATTTGGAGGTCTAGATGCTGCAGGCACTAAACAAGCATTCTCATTAGCATATACTAAAATTTTTGACAGGACAGAGGATGACTGAGAAACCTTATCCAAGAAGGCCCGACGATTCCTTTCCAACCATATCTGCCACAAGTAGTGATGAAGGCAGATATTCCACATATACCTAAGATGCCTATTCAAAAATGGAGAAGGCCACTGGAAAAATAAGTCAAAAATGGACTGAGGATGGACCCAATAAATATGAAACACTTGTAATAGACCTAACAAGATTGAGACAGAAAAATTACAATACATAAACAAATGATCAATAGACTCCCACTCAGACATACAAATATAACACCTATTAACAACAATCACACCTCTTTTTATTAAGTTATCAATGGTGAGGATCTTATTTTGGATGGCCAGCCATGCAAAAAACCCAACCTTCGAAACAATGCTTTTGGGCCAAACTTCCAAGTGAGGGAAAGTAGGTTCATCATTATCAATAAGCATCAGATAAGCAGTCTTGAAAGAAAATTCCCCATTGTCTGAAGCTTACCAGATAAGCTGGTCCTCAAGAATGCCAGAAGGGAGTAAAGACTGTCTTAATTCATTCTCCAGTATTATTGATGCCCTTGGTAGATCATTGTTCATTATTGGCTTCCAAACCCTTCTATTGTTTGACAAAGTAATAAAATCTGCAACTTTGGTACCAAAAAATTCAATTGTCCAAGCTCTAAGGGTTGAAAGGATGGGGTATACAGAGAGGGGATAGTCCTTTAACCATTTGTGGTCCCAGAAATCAATGTTTCTTCCATTTCCCAGCTTCCAACGTAGCCCTTTGCTTAGCAAGTTTTTAGTTTGAAGGATTGATTTCCAAAAAATTGATCCCCTGGGAGGAAAGGAATAACTTAAAAATTTAGTTTCTTGCAAATACTTTCTTCTGATTATAGTAATCCATTCTACATTTGCATTTGTCAGAAGACGCCATGCTTGTTTGGCCAGGAGGGCCATGTTTAAATGTTGTATTCTCCTTAGCCCAATACCTCCAAACTCCCTTGGTTTGCAAACCCTATCCCAGGACACCAAGTGAAAGCGCTGCTTAGATTCAGAACCAGTCCATAGGAACCTCTTTTGGATCTGTTCAATTTTAGTGTAGACACTTGTAGGAGCTTTAAAAATAGAGAGAAAGTAGACAGGGATGCTTTGAATGGAAAACCTGGTGAGAACTGCCTTGCCAGCTTGAGATAACAAATTCCCTTTCCATCCAGCCAGAGCTTCCTCTGAATTCTTTCAATTACATTAGTCCACATGGAATCAGTAGCTCTACCTGTAAATAAAGGAAGGCCTAAGTATGTGGATGGAAGAGTAGACACTGAGCATCCAAGAATCCTAGCAATCTTAATATGCCTCTGAATGGGAGTGTTAAAGAAATAAATTTTACTCTTTGAAAAATTTACCTTTTGCCCCGCAGCATCCTCATATAGCTCTAGAATATGTTTTATGACCTTAGCCTCAAAAACTAATGCAAGAGTTAACAACAAAGTATCATCCACAAACTGTTCATGTGTAACTGCCTGTGTTTGTGATGATGCTTTAATTCCTGAAATAAGACCAATATTACAGGCAGCTTTGATTGTCATCCCAAGGGCTTCAGCCACAATGATAAACAACATGGGAGAGATAGGGTCACCTTGCCTTAGGCCCCTTTTACTTTGAAAGTATCCAGTAGGAGCACCATTAACAAGGACTGAAAACCAAGGTTTCATAAAACATCCTTCCAAAAGCTTGATCCATTCATGATGAAAACCAAATTTCTAAAGAATGGCAGAGACAAAACTCCGGTTTATGCAGTCATAAGCCTTGTTCATATCCAGCTTGAGAGAAAAAGCAGGTTTTTTAGTCTGGACTACCGAATGGAGGGCTTCATGAATTGTTATGACACCATCAAGGATGGACCTTCTAGGGACTGAAATGCCTTGACAAACATCAATAAACATAGGAAGGATCTTCCTCATTCTATTTGCAATCACCTTGGTCAAAATTTTATAAACAACATTACAAAGGCTAATAGGTCTAAAATCCATCATAGATCTAGGAGTAGGAATATTTGAGATTAAAGCAATAAAAGTGGAGTTAAAACCTCTCGGAATATGCTTTGTGGACTGAAATTCCTTGATAGTAGCACATACATCAAAACCTACAATATTTTGTGGAGTTTTATGTTGTATTGGTAAACAACATATTGGAAAGTTATTCTCTTTGTACACTCCAAAAATAAATAATGTGGTTGAGTATGGTATAATCCTCTATATTTTAAGGTATGAGACATTGTATCGACCACTAATCACAATCGAGAGAGTATATTAGAGAGCCCATGAAACCAAACATACCCTAGCTTAGCTTATCCTTGTTAACTAGTTTCAATCATATCCGAACCCTACGTAACCCAAATTGGAGGACACCCCATCAAAATAACAAAACAATACATTGTTTTCAAGTTAATTAAATAATATACAACTTTCTTTTTATCAAAAATATTCTCCATTTCCTCCTAATAAAAAATATTATGTCTTCCTTAAATTGTAAAGTTTTTGCAATGACTTGCAATAAGAGATAAAATTTCACTTACTCAATTACCTTATAAAATTTAATTTTTTCAAGACAAATATCAACATTTCAAATGGCTAAAATATTTGCTACTTGGCTTCCTTTTTTACAAATATTTTGGCTATAACAACTTGTCAATTACCTAATACCTCTTTTTTAGGGGTCTTATTCATACCCCTAATATTCTAAGATATCATTTTCATCATCACTTTTTATTTTTATTTGTTGGCTTAACCCCACTTCTTGTTAACACTTATGATATTTTCTTTTGTTTTTCCATAACAATATCTCTCCGAGTTTCATTTCTCTTTTTTTATGCTTCTTTGGTATTCCTTTTTTTTTTTCCCAATTCCACCAACTTTTTAATTTTCATCAATCTCTATAATTATTTTCATATTGTTTATAGTGAGACTTATCATCTATAGGTTGTCTTTCTCTAAAGGATATAAAGTTTAAGGAATAACCTCAAAAACACTCTCTTCTTTATGTTGCCCTTAAAATCCTAAAGTGCAAGGCCATTCCTCCTACCACCTTATGCTACCCTAAAAACCCTAAACTACTATGGACATCATCCATCCTCATTAAATTATTATGTTACTCTTAAAACCCTATATCACAAGGGATAACCTCTACACTACTTTTATTTTTATTTAAAGGAGAGGATTTTATACTACTTGAGGGAAATAAAGGTAATTTAACTAGAATAAACTTCACCTCTTCTCCCTTATTTGCTTGACTATTTTTCTCCACATTTTCCTTTACAATTTTAATTTATTTTAAATTTCAACTTGCACATTATTTTTTCTCATCCCTTGTGTCCTTTGTTTCTTCTAATATTTGATCCATGTGAACTATGATTACTTTTGTCAATTGATGTTGTAGATAAGATTTCTTCACCTCTTTTTTGGGAGTGGAATATTCTTGATCTAACTCAGTTTCTACTACAATATGACCTCTCTTCTTCATCTTGATTTTTATATTATGACCATGTCTTTTTTTCCATCTTTTTCACTTTGGAACATATTGTCATGTGTCTACACTCATAACATTTGCAATATCAGAATCTAATGTTTTCATAATCCACTGGTTCATCCCATTATCTTGACTTAGATTTAAATTTAATAGATTCTAGTAAAGGTTTTGAAACATCCATAACAACACATATTCTTCATTAGAGCACGAGATACAAGCTAGATTAAATGATCATGGGAACACCATGGTGGTAGAAATTTGGGTTTTGCAAAGTCAAATACATGTTTATCTAGGATGAATTGTAATTCACTTGATTATTTTGTATCATTGGTATTTGGTGCATATATTACAAATAATTGTACCACTACTCTATGTGATGATTTAGTCAATAGATTTTCTATATAGTGAGAAGATATATACTAGGAAATCCTTGCAACCATTCTTTGAAGAGTATATTATATTCTTTGTTGAGTGAATTGATTTCAAAGTTTAGAAAAATATCAAACTATCAGACCCAAAATTCGAAGCCACTATGTTCCCAACACACCACATCCTCCCAAAGGAAGGGTAAACATACCAGTCTTGAGATTGTATTCTCTCATTTACATCTTGCCACTAGAGGATAAATGGAATTGTATGTGCTATGAGGATTAATGAATATTATGATTCATTGGCCCTTAAAATATCCCACCATCGTAATGGTTTGAGGGTGGATATTCCTGCAAAGAGTGTACTAAAATTTTAGATTATGGTTCCTCTAGCACTTTGGGTTCTTATGACTACTCTTCTTCTTGATTATCCTCCTCTTCTTCTTGGGACTCACTAGTTGAGTATTTTTTAACTTTTGAAGCTAAATACTTAAGATAAAATTCACCAAAATATCTAGAATAAAGTTGCAATACAATATATAATAATGACAATATTCTAAAAGTATAAAACTTAGAAATAAATTCAACTATAACTCATAAATTACCATTAATAAATGCTCACAAAAATATATCTCTATTGAATCAAGGATCTCAAGTATCCATACTTCCATATTACATAGGATGTAAAGTGACTCTTCATATGGAACACTCTTGTCCTTAACTCTTCTAGAGACTCTCCAACTTCCTATTCTATGGACTCATGTGCACATGGACAACTATGCACATTTATAATACTAAAATACTTTGCACACTTTAATAATACTTGTGCATTTATTATATTGCATAAATTAAATACTCATATTCTAATATAGGACACTCTTTCCTAATCTAAGGATGTAGCAAAGGTGGTACATTAGCATGTACCAAATAATGTAATATATTCCAACAATTTTCTACTACATCAAGCAAATACAATTTTTGGTGTATGTACTTGTGCCCTAGCGAATATTTGTTAGCATAGTTATAGCATAGGCCATGTGCCTTGCAAACTTCCATCTCTTCTTAAGTCAGACATTTTATTATAGGTGATTTATTGGTGGGGTTCATTGTTGGTCAATATGGAAATGGGGGTCAAGCCTGGGGAAATTTGGATGTGTGCCTTTGAGTCCTAAATTTATCCTTCGCCAATCTGGCCAAACCTACTACTTGCATCATGGTTTGCAGTTTGAACATTTTTACCTCAGCTTTAATATCTTTTTTCAACCCACTTAGGAAAAAAATTTGAAAAAATTCTTCACTCAAGTCCCTTGTGTGGTTGGCCAAATTTTTAAACTAAGTTTGATATTTATAGATTATTGAGATCTATTTCAATTTGATGAGAGTTCCTATGAAGTCCTCATACTCACTTGGGCCAAAATGACTACGTAATTGCTTTTCAAATTCATCCCGAGAGAGATCCAAATGCATATTCCTCAACCATTGGTACCATTAAATAATGTCAAATTCAAAATTAAAGGATGTTATTGTGAGCCTTAAGTTATAGATAATATCATAAATAGTAAATACCGATATACCCAATATAACCAATCATCAGGGTCCTTTCCATCAAATTTTGGAAAGTCTATCTTGGGTATTTTATATGTTATTATTGGGAAATGTATTGTATGCTCCTCTTTCTAAACTTCCTACATTATGCTAAAATTCATTATTACCAAGCTAGTTGTATTCATAAGTCATGCCTGTTAAACAATAATCAGTCTATTATTAAATCTTTTAAATTGTTATGCTCTTATAACAAAAAATTCACATTGTCACTCAATGTATTTACGTTGGCATGTATTTGGGCCCTCATTTGACTCATCTTGATTTCACTTAGTTGCTCGATAAGAACACTAGGTTATGCATAAGGTGTCGGCACAAAATGTATTTATAAAAATTTAGCGAATCAACTTTGAAATCCAGACAAATAATGTTTAAACACATGTACAAGGTTCACTAATAATAGGGGCAATGTTGGAAATTTAAATTAAAATGGTCAAATTATTATAAAATTGGGGCAAATCGACCCCACAAAAATTTGCACCCAAATTTTGTTGGCTAATGTGCCCTAGTCAAGAGTCCCAATATTAGCCAATTCCAAATTTCAAAATCCTAATTTTAACCAATTTGAAAATAAATAGATGCTATGCATAACCTTAGAACACCCCTAACAACTTTGACCATGCTTAGATGATTTAGGATTACCAAAGATAGTTATGGATGATATATACTAAAATAATTAGATCAAAAAGATAATAGAGATCAACTATACCTAAAATGATGATTTTTAGTTTCAAAAAATATTATGGGTGTTATATACCAAAATGATCAACTCAAAGAGATGATCGCAATGGACTATACCACAAAATGATGATTTTTGGAGCCTGTACTTGTTTTTAGTGGAATATTTTATAAACTCTATGCCAATGGTTTTAAAATATCATAGAGGAGCTATCATTTTTGGTTAAGCTAGATTACCCATAAAGTGTCTAGTGAAGTGAGGGGTGATTAGAATCCAATACTAGGCCTTAGATAGCACTCATCTATGACAACAAGCTCCCATGTAAACTTAGTTAAGTAGGGATAACCTCTTACTATTAAGAGAAACCTTCAGCCTTAGAAAGATATTGTTTGTTTGAGTTTTATGTTGTATTGGTAAACAACATATTGGAAAGTTATTCTCTTAGTACACTCCAAAAATAAATAATGTGGTTGAGTATGGTATAATCCTCTATATTTTAAGGTATGAGACATTGGATCGACCACTAATCACAATCGAGAGAGTATATTAGAGACCCCATGAAACCAAACATACCCTAGCTTAGCTTATCCTTGTTAACTTGTTTCAATCATCTCCGAACCCTACCTAACCCAAATTGGAGGACACCCCATCAAAATAATAAAACAATACATTGTTTTCAAGTTAATTAAATAATATACAACTTTCTTTTTATCAAAAATATTCTCCATTTCCTCCTAATAAAAAATATTTTGTCTTCCCTAAATTGTAATGTTTTTGCAATGACTTGCAATAAGAGATAAAATTTCACTTACTCAATTACCTTCTAAAATTTAAAATTTTCAAGACAAATATCAACATTGCAAATGACTAAAATATTTGCTACTTGGCTTCCTTTTTTACAAATATTTTTGCTATAAAAACTTGTCAATTACCTAATACCTCTTTTGCAGGGGACTTATTCATACACCTAATATTCTAAGATATCATTTTCATCATCACTTTTTATTTTTATTTGTTAGCTTAACCCCACTTCTTGTTAAAACTTATGATATTTTCTTTTGTTTTTCCATAACAATATCTCTCCGAGTTTCATTTCTCTTTTTTTATGCTTCTTTGGTATTACTTTTTTTTTTTCCCAATTCCACCAACATTTTAATTTTCATCAATCTCTATAATTATTTTCATATTGTTTATAGTGAGACTTATCATCTATAGGTTGTCTTTCTCTAAAGGATATAAAGTTTAAGGAATAACCTCAAAAACACTCTCTTCTTTATGTTGCCCTTAAAATCCTAAAGTGCAAGGCCATTCCTCCTACCACCTTATGCTACCCTAAAAACCCTAAACTACTATGGACATCATCCATCCTCATTAAATTATTATGTTACTCTTAAAACCCTATATCACAAGGGATAACCTCTACACTACTTTTATTTTTATTTTAATGAGAGGATTTTATACTACTTGAGGGAAATAAAGGTAATTTAACTAGAATAAACTTCACCTCTTCTCCCTTATTTGCTTGACTATTTTTCTCCACATTTTCCTTTACAATTTTAATTTATTTTAAATTTCAACTTGCACATTATTTTTTCTCATCCCTTGTGTCCTTTGTTTCTTCTAATATTTGATCCATGTGAACTATGATTGCTTTTGTCAATTGATGTTGCAGATAAGATTTCTTCACCTCTTTTTTGGGAGTGGAATATGCTTGATCTAACTCAGCTTCTACTACAACATGACCTCTCTTCTTCATCTTCATTTTTATATTATGACCAATTTTTTTTTGTCTTTTTTTCTATCTTTTTCACTTTGCAACATATTGTCATGTGTCTACACTCATAACTTTTGCAATATCAGAATCTAATATTTTCATAATCCACTGGTTCATCCCATTCTCTTGACTTAGATTTAAATTTAATATATTCTAGTAAAGGTTTTGAAACATCCATAACAACACATATTCTTCATTAGAGCACGAGATACAAGCTAGATTAAATGATCATGGGAACACCATGGTGGTAGAAATTTGGGTTCTGCAAAGTCAAATACATGTTTATCTAGGATGACTTGTAATTCACTTGATTATTTTGTATCATTGGTATTTGGTGCATATATTACAAATAATTGTACCACTACTCTATGCGATGATTTATTCAATAGATTTTCTATATAGTGAGAAGATATATGCTAGGAAATCCTTGCAACCATTCTTTGAAGAGTATATTATATTCTTTGTTGGGTGAATTGAATTCGAAGTTTATAAAAATATCAAACTATCAGACCCAAAATTCGAAGCCACTATGTTCCCAACACACCACATCCTCCCAAAGTAAGGGTAAACATACCAGTCTTGAGATTGTATTCTCCCATTTACATCTTGCCACTAGAGGATAAATGAAATTGTATGTGGTATGAGGATTAATGAATATTATGATTCATTGGCCCTTAAAATATCCCACCATCGTAATGGTTTGAGGGTGGATATCCCACAAGAGATTTTTTTGTGCCCCTTCGTATCGTAGAGGTTCGAATCTGGACCTCTCGGGGCCGCTCGCCTTCTCCACTTACACTAATTAACAATCTTCAACACTTTTATTTAATAATTATATTTTAAATGTTGAAATAAAAACAACATTACCATAAATCAAACTTAGTAAAAGTTAATTAGATTAATGTCTCACAATCCACATGCATTGCACACATCACAACCTCGAGTAAGCACTATCCTATTTTCCTACGACCATACGTACACTATTCACAAGCTATACAATTTAATTTTTTATTTAATTTATAACTTTAAATTATTTAAATAATTATTAATATAAAATAATAATTATGTATTATTTGTTTTTACATTTATAAGAAAT
This sequence comes from Wollemia nobilis, assembly GCA_028583015.1. Classification (NCBI taxonomy): domain Eukaryota; kingdom Viridiplantae; phylum Streptophyta; class Pinopsida; order Araucariales; family Araucariaceae; genus Wollemia; species Wollemia nobilis. The sequence continues at coordinate 5,258,296 of JAQPPZ010017121.1, forward strand.
AATATAATTTTTTAATTAACAAACATGAAAATTATTAGCTTGAGATTAATAGAACATATAACGTTTATTAACTTATTATTTTTATTTGTGTATAATAATTCATTATTATACATGTTTTAATGATTTAAAATCGCCTACAACTATGTACAACATTTTTAGTTTATATTTTAATATTTTAAAATTAGAAATGCACATTTGGTTGCTTGCAAAAGTACATTATAAGTTTAAGTAAACACATGTCTTACAACCAGTAAAAAAAATATGAAAAGATATGAAAAAGAAAAAGTTGATATTGTAGTTCAGGTTTCTGAGTCTCAACAGAGAGATGCAGCAGTGCTTGTTTCAGAGTCCTTTAGTATCAGTGCTCTTGCAGCCCGAGAAGGAGATCTGTAAAAGAAAATACTGCTCCAAAGAAGGACTTAAGATGACCTCAGTTGGGCAACAACTAGAGTAGAGTGTGTTGGAGTATCTTAATGGCGGTGGTTGGATGCAGAGTCATCATCAATGGAATTGACACTGTCTCTGTAGGAAGCAAAATCTAAAATCTAAAATGGAAAAAAGGTTTCACCCTTCTTTGCCCAAAAGTTCCAATAATTTTGCCCAAAAGTTTCCATAATTTTGGGTTGGGAAGACATGGATCTGACCCGAAACTTTCAGCAAACACAAGGCCTAGAGTTACAATTCTACAGTTTAACATTTCTAAATTATTTTCTTTTAATATTAACCACCTGTATCCATATGTTTGTGAAAATGTATTTTATTCTTTAATATTATACTTTTACATAAAAATTAAAAATTAAAAATTAACTTTTAAACAAATATTCTTTTTACACTTTATATTTGAAAGGAAACTCGTTAAGAGTAACAATCCCTTTGAAAGTTATACTATTATTGAATTCCTACATTAATTAGCGATGAATAGTTGCGAGAAGGACCAGTATTTATTATTTATTGTTCCTATTTTAACTAAGAAATAATAGTCGTGAGAAGGACCGCTACTCATTACCATAAGATATGAATCTTCTTTCTTAGATAGGATTGAAGACGTTCACTGGAAAAGGGCATGATATGATTTGTTAAAACTCAGAAAGTGGAATGTAATATAATCAATCTATAGATGCAAAAGAGATAGTGGGTTGATACTGTTTCCGATATGATGTTAACTGACTAACTCAAGAACTCCCTCATTATTATCATATTATACTAATATCTATAAATTCAATTCCACAATCAAACTTCCAACCGAGATAAAGCTATTATGCGATACTATGTCTTGTCTGAATATATACAGGTATTTGTGGCCGCGTTCAGAAATCGGAATAAGAGATTGACGGAATAAGAGAAGATATCTGCAACGGGTCTACAACAGCGAACTCGCCTCAGGTGGGATATATTGTTCATGCCTGTATTTTACTTAATTTCGTGCAGATTTCTCAACAAAATGTGGTCCATATCCTCGGCCACATCTATGGCGGTTGCACTCAATTCCACTTCCGTTGCAATGGGCTCCTTTCTTAGCTCCCTGTTTGTCTCCATTACCAATGACGCAACTCTCCACAAAAACAAGAACCATCACTCGACTGGGTGGGGCTTTCGGAGAATGATCTCAATAAGGACCACTTAAATTACTTCTATTGGTTGTTGTGCGTTATCAGTGTGATCAACTTCGTCGGCTATGTATTCTGCGCCATCTCCTCTCCTACGAAAGTAGTAATCATATTGATCCGACTTTTGAGAACGTTGTTGAAGATAGGAGCAGTGAGGAGGCTTAGAATATAGGTACAATTTTGTGTTTTCCATTATGATATATAAATGTTGAATATTTTTTTGTTTCGTACATTTTCACTTTTATATTTAAAATCAAATTAAAAAAAAAAAAAAATTACCAATTAAATTTTATATTTCAGTATCGTCAATTAGAACCTTTAGATATGGGAATAATTTATTGCATTGTAGAAATTGAATGCTATGATACGTAGAAGAAAAAAATTATGCAAAGAAATGCACAATAAAAGAGATAAAACTTAATGATAAAACTTAAATTATTCATACAAAGATATAAATTGTTGTTGTAATATATATAATTTAAGTCGTTGATTCACTGTTGTGTAATATAATATTCTTTAATACATTTTAATATTTCAAACTTTGTTTTTTTTATGCTGTTGTGTCTTTGAAAACCATAATGATAAAATCCATACGATCTAATCCAACTATGCATAGATTGATGATCCAACCAAGTAAAGAAGGATGGTTGGTATAATAGAGTAAATCACTACTTACAAGGTTCATGTTTCCTCGTCAAACCTACATCTTTTTTATTTTATGTGTGGGACCTTGCTTCTATCACACACATAACCTTTATCTAATGGTTCTCATCACGCTTCTTTTTCCTTTATGGGATATTTTTGTTGTTGCTCATTCTCTTTCTTTCAATATAATTTTTTTTTTTGTCTTTTTCAATTTGATTACTTTGAGTGTCATACCTTTTTAAAGAGATGAGCCAACTAGGACCTCCATATGTTAAGGTTGCTTTACTTATGAGCTTTTGGTTCCTTCTTGATTAGATGTAGTATTGCTTCTATTCATTCCTCCAACATCCTCCTAAGCCATTTTGTAAGTACTTGGAACTCGTAGATTCAACACCAACTGGCTCTAAACAAGGAAGGGAAAAATTATGTATACAAGATGCATAACAGAAAAGATAAAACTCAGATAAAATAAATAAATTGTTGATGCAATACATAAATTCTTCGATTTTTGTTGCTGCAATACATAAATCCTTTCTTCAATATGTCTTGATATTTCAAACCCCTAAAAATCCATAAAATCTAATTCAACTATCGAAAATAAAAATACATCAATATATAAAATAATTATACATTTAATTTATTTATAAAATTTCTTTTTTGCTTTTACATTCACTTTTCTATTTTTTAATAATCTATTTTTTAAAATATTTTTTTACAAACTCTTTAAATATACTTTTCCACATTAAACATTACTTTGTTAACAGCATGACAATACAAAAGTAGAGTCACAGTGTACAACAGTAAAGTAGAGTCAAAGTGTTAGATCTTTTCTTTGAGACAGACCTTGATTTGACATTGAGAGTAACATAAAGGTTTAATGTGTGTATAGAATCTCTGAATCCCGTCAGTTAAAGATGTTTTGCAGAATTGTACGAGGGAACAAAAACTTTGCTGCTTCCACGTTTAAAAGTTGTCTCGCAACTATTGGGTACATCAAAGGATTACTCCGCGTATGTTCAATCGTCAACCACAAATCAAATTCACTGGACAATATAATAATTTACTATCAATAAAAGAGGGAATTCAATTTGTTTTTTGGAAGTGGTCCGCGGGAGACAGACGATGTGCATAGTGGAATATGCGATGAAGTTATAAAAAAATTAACATTTTAAACAAATCAAATCGAGAAAGTGGTCTCAGTTTTATTCCACATCCCATATTAAAAAAACATTGCATGATTTTCATTAAAAATTTAAATTCAGTTTTTTTTCATATTCTATATTAAAAACATTTTATAGGAATAACGGTTTGTTTTTAATAAAAATTTAAGATTTAAATTGGAGTGTAATTTCATGTGGTTCCTCATAAAAAGTTACTCATGTTGTCAACATGATATGTAGTATGTAATTTTATGTAATTCAAATTTTGATTCTCCAAAAATCACTCATTGAGTGTTAAAAACACATTGCATTTAATAGTTCCTTTAGTTTAGCATTGGTTCTTGTGTACTCTGATTTGAACCGTACTATGATTTGAGCTTGATGTGTGCATGTTGTATGTGTTTACAAAAAAAACAAAACATTGGTAAACTAAAGCGCAGTTTACTCACACACGTCTTACTGCCTGGACAACTAAAGCACTTTAGTTTGGGATTGGGATTGATAAATTAAAGTGTGGTTTTAATTTAAATTTAAGTCTTTAAAAAATAGTTTAAGGTGTTTTAGGAGGATAATTAAAAGAATTTAGGTTAAAAGATTGAGATGGTTATTTTTTTTTTTTTTTAAAGACGTATGCATTTTAAAAATAATTTAATTAAATACTTAGGGTTTGGGGCTGTTATTTTTATATTTGGTTGTTTTGGTACTGAATACTATTATTATCATTAGTTAGGTGGTTGATTTTCTTATGGCCTTGCCATTCACAGATGTAATGGTTATTACAAATAATGGTCTTCATAATATTGAAGTGTTGTTTCGAAAGTAGTGGACAAAGTAACGAGTCTTATCCAAATATTGTACTCTCTTTTGATGCCATTTTTCTAGTTGTAAAATAATATGAGAATCATTGTCTTATTGCTTATTTTGTTGGTCGAATCTCATTACAAGAATTTTTTAGAACTAGATTAAAATTCATTGGAAAGCTCATGGTGTTGTGGTTGCGGGTACCCACAATTGTACCAAAGGTTTTTTTGCTTTCCTTTAAAGAACCCTCACAAGTGCAAACTATGGCTGCTAGGTCCAGTTGCTGGTTTGTTCGTAATACTTTGATGGTCCTTACTCCTTGGACTCCTTTTCGAGTTTCAAAAAAAGTTGCCTTGAAAATCTCAGATTGGCTTGAAATCTCTAGTAGGCAAATTTTTGGACAAATTCTTGGGATGGTCACAAGCCTTTGATAACTCAATTTCCCGATTAGAGTCCTTGGATGGAGGAGTTTCATCGAGCTAACTAGATAAAGTTGGCTAATTCCTATCGGTACCATACTGCTAATTTAGAGGTTGGTAGATATTGGATCTCTTTTGAGGATTGGCCTATTCAAATCCCAAAAAGGTAAAGACAAGATATCCAATGCATCCTTCAAAAGATATCTCTCTCCTGATCCCACGATAAAGATTGTTTTGGATGGAACAACACTACTAAGGGATAATATTCAGTTGCTCAAGGTTATTTGGCCTTATGCATTAATAATCCCAATCAATCATTTGACATATTTTCTCAGTTGTGGGCTCAAAAGTTTTGGCCTAAGTTGAGGTTCTTTACTTGGATTTTATTGCATCACAGGGTGCTTACTGGTCAACAAATTATGAAGCATGGTTTTCATGGCCCTTTAAGATGTGAAATATGTGGAGAGAATGTTGAAACTCTCAGCCATATTTTTATTGAGTGTACTTTAGCCTCTGAGCTATGGAGGAGAATGGCCACTTTACTTGGCTTATAGTGGTCCATTTTTTTTTACTTTTGAATAGCTTTGGATGGATTGGCCTAAACATTGGTAAACTAAAGCGCAATTTACTCACACACGTCTTACTGCCTGGGGACAACTAAAGCACTTTATTTTGGGATTGGGATTGGTAAATTAAAGTGTGGTTTTAATTTAAATTTAAGTCTTTTAAAAGATAGTTCAAAGTCTTAATGATTAGGGTGTTTCATGAGGATAATTAAAAGGTTCTAGGTTGGAAGATTTAGAAGGTTATTTTTTAAGATGTTTGCATTTTAAAAATAATTTAATTAAATATTTAGGGTTTGGGGCTATTATTTTTAAATTTGGTTGTTTTTGTATTGAATACTATTACTATCATTAGTTAGGTGGTTGATTTCCTTATGGCCTTGCCATTCACAGATGTAATGGCTATTACAAATAATGGTATTCACAACATTGAAGTGTTGTTTCGAAAGTAGTGGACAAGGTAACGAGTCTTCTCCAAATGTTGTACTCTATTTTTATGCCATTTTTCTAGTTTTAAAATAATATGAGAGTCATTGTCTTATTGCTTATTTTTTTTGGCCCAAACCCATTGCAAGAATTTTTTAGAACTAGATTAAAATTCATTGGAAAGCTCATGGTGTCGTGGTTGTTGGTATCCACAATTGTACCAAAGGTTTTTTTACTTTCCTTTAAAGAACCCTCACAAGTGCAAACTATGGGTGCTAGGTCTAGTTGCTGGTTTGTTTGTAATACTTTGATGGTCCTTACTCCTTGGACTCCTTTTTCAGTTTCAAAACAAGTTTCCTTGAAAGTCTAAGATTGGCTTGAACTCTCTAGTAGGTAAATTTTTGGACAAATTCTTGGGATGGTCACACGCCTTTGATAACTCAATTTCCCAATTAGAGGCCTTGGACAGAGGAGCTTCATCGAGCTAACTGGATAAAGTTGGCTAATTACTATCAGTACCATACTGGTAATTTAGAGGTTGGTAGATATTGGATCTCTTTTGAGGATTGGCCCATTCAAATCCCAAAAAGGTAAATTCAAAAGATATCTCTCTCCTGATCCCATGATAAAAATTGTTTTGGATGGAACAACACTAATAAGGGAGAATATTTAGTTGCTCAAAGTTATTTGGCCTTATGCCATAATAATCCCAACCAATCATTTGACATATTTTCTCAGTTGTGGGCTCAAAATCTCTGGCCTAAGGTGAGGTTATTTACTTGGATTTTATTGCATCATAGGGTGCTTACTAGTCAACAACTTATGAAGCATGGTTTTCATGGCCCTTTAATATGTGAAATATGTGGAGAGAATGTGGAAAATATCAGCCATATTTTTATTGAGTGTACTTTAGCCTTTGAGCTATGGAGGAGAATGGCCACTTTACTTGGCTTATAGTGGTCCAATTTTTTTACTTTTGAACAAATTTGGAGGGATTGACCTAAATAAGAGGGTGTTGATCATTTTATTAGGCAATTAGTTTGGATTGGTTCTACCATCATTCTTTGAAATATCTAGAATGAAAGGAACAACCAAATTTTTAATCAAGATATGAAGGATATTCACTATATCTAGCAAAAGACCATTGCCAACTTAGTTGAATTAGTCCAACAACTCCTTAATCACCCCCAAAACTTACACCAAAGATGGGATCAAGTGATGCAAAGGTTGAAGATTAAATCTTCTAAGGGCAACCAACTTAAAGAGAATGTGACTAATTGCAATATGAATGGAACAAGGAATTGGCATCCTCCTCCTAATGATGTTGAAAAAGTCAATACTGATGGAGCCTCTAGAGGGAACCCTAGAAAATCTAGTGCAGGAGGAATTTGTAGACTTTCATATGGCTCCCTAGTTTTTACTTTTGCTAAGAATTTGGGTATTCTATCCAATAACCTTACTAAGGGTTACGATATCCTTAGAGGCCTCCAAGAGGCTTCTAAGGTTGGATGGTAAAAGGTGCAAGTTGAGTCTGAATCTCAACTCATGATTAATATTTTGAAGACTCCTAAGAATCATAAGGTTGATTGGAGAATAAAAATAATTATTAAGAAGATTCAGTTAATCCAGATGAGATATTTGAAAATTGATTCCAATCATGTGGTCAGATATCATAACAAGAGTGTTGATGCTTTAGCTAATTGGACTTTGGAAAAAGGTGATCTTACTTGCTACAACCACCCTCCTAGATGGTGGGCTTGGCAAATAAGGGAAGTTCTTATTTCTATCATTTATTTGGATGGCTCCAGTTCTTGAGTCTTTTGATCTAGAAAGGTCATTATTGTGTTCAATTTTATTTTATTTTTTCTTTTCTTGTTTAGTTTTTTGAGGTGTGTGTTTTTTTGTTTTATTTTTTTGTGTTGTTTTTTGTTATTCTTGTGTTTTTGTTGTTTTCTATTTTTTTTATTATTGTTCTTGTGTTTTTGTTGTTCTTGTTCTTGTGCTTCTGTATGTTTGTGTTAATTGGTGTTTTTGTATTTTGGTATGTGAGTGTTTTCTATGTTTTTGTTTGTTGTGTGTTGTTGGTTGTTTTTTTTTTTGTTTTGTTAATTTTTTTTTAAATTTTAGGCTTTGGTTGTTTTTGTTTTTCATGTTTTTTTTGGTTGTGTATTTGTAGCGTTCTCTTACTTTTGTAATTTTATGTTTTGTTATGTTGTTCTTATGTTTTTCTGTGTGGTTCGTGTTGTGTTTTTTTTAATCTTATTGTGTGTGTGTGTTTGGTTGTTTTTTATCTTTTCGACACATTGAAAGAGCATGTTTCTTTTTTATCTTATTGTGTGTTCTTGTTTTTTGTTGTTTTAGGTTTACTCTTTAAGCATGTCAAAGGTGGTATGCTAGATGCAATCCCTGAATGATTTTGATGGAAGAGATACCCCTGCCTCCTTAGATCTTACCCGAGAATGACATCTTTTCTAAAATATTTTTAAAATTATTATAACCAATTTTCTTATATAAAAAACAATCATTTTTTAAAATTATTATACTATTATTAAATTTATAAATAAAAAAATCCTTTTCAAAGTTATTATATTATTATTGAAGTCTTCCATTGAATAAATGTGAGGAGGACCAGTATTTAAGAATAGTTGTGAGAAGGACCGCTGCTCATTACCGTAAGATATGAATTTTCTTTCTTATTTAGGATTGGTGACGTTCACTGGAAAAGTGCATGATGTGATTTGGTAGTAGAAAAGGCACGGTTATATATATTAAGTTAGAATTTAGAAAGTATGTTATATAGTTGTTGACAGACAGTTGTTTTAGTGGCTAAGATTATGGTTGTTTTTTAAGTGGTTTTGTGTTTTAAGATTGGAGACGTTCACTGGAAATAGTTGTCTTAGTGGCTAAGATGATGGTTGTTTCTTAAGTGGTCCTGTGTTCTAAGATTGGAGACATTCACTGGAAAAGGGCATGATGTGATTTGTGATTTGGTAGTAGAAAAGGTAGAGAAGGCAGGGTTATATATTAAGTTAGAATTTAGAAAGTATGTTATATAGTTTCCGACACGCAGTTGCAGTGACTACAAGCAGTTGCCTTGGTGACTACGACGATGGTTGTTTCTTAAGTGGTTTTGTGTTCAAACCTGACGATGATTGTTTCTTAAGTGGTCTTGTGTTCAAACCCCTTGAAGGTGGTTGTTGATGTAATTTGTAAAAGTATGTTATATAATTAATTTATAAATTTAATTTTTTTTTAATAATATTATATTTTAATTAAAATAATTACTATGTTAAAATCACTTTAAATTTTTTAGGTAAGAGATAAGCATTTAATCTAACAAATCTCAAAATTTGAACCTTGAGCCTCCACCCCTTCTTACGTAAATATAATATTATTAATATATTAATATAAAAAAAAAATTGATAAGAGCCTAATACTTATTGAAGGGAAAGCCTGGCCATTTAAACAAAACCGGTGATATAAATGCTGCTCTCCATTCACCATAATCTAATTTTCTTGAGGCTGAATAAATTGACTATGTTGTTATTAGTATAATTGGTAGTCTGTGTTGATTATTACAGTGGCACAGGGAGTCGGTGTCATGGCCTTAACGGCGGTGCAGAACAATTTGATCAAATATCTTTACAACGGTATGCATTTCTCCGTTGCAAAATCGGCAAATGCGGTGACAACCTTTGTGGGCAAGGCTAATCTGCTCCCGCTTGCGGGTGGCTTCAGATGTGACGTTAATTGACTAACTCTCGAACTCCATCATTATTATATTATATTAATATTTATAAATTTAATTTTAAAAATAATCTAATTTAAATCTCTTTTAAGAAAAATTGATGATGATATATTTAAAATATATATATATATATATATATATATATATATATAAAATAAGGGTTGATAGTTTCCATTTCATAATGGATTAAAAACAATTAGAGTTATAGGGTCTAGAAGGTTTGAACCTTCTTGATAAAAAAATTCCAACCGAAATAGAGCTATTATGGAAGCATAATGGATGCACCCCTTTCGCCAAATTTCGAGGTGCCCCCGGCATCTATGGGTGCTATCCCCTTCGTATTATTGGTAGTTCCCCTCTACGACCTATTCTTCGTATTGTTTGGCAGGCACTTGACAGGACACCCCGCTGGACTGCCCACTTTAAAGAGAATAGGCCTTTGCCTCGTATTCTCGGCCACATGTATGGCGGTTGTTGCCGCCATGGTAGAGACTGAGAGGAGGACAAGCGTGGCCAAGTTATCAATATTGTATCTTCTGCCCCAGTTTTTCTTATCCAGCTTTGCAGAATATTTTACGAGGGTGGGGCTTGTAGAATTCCGTTCTGTTGGTCTCCATCACCAATGACGCAACTCTCCACAAAAACAAGAACCAGCACTCGACTGGGTGGCTTTCGGAGAATGATCTCAATAAGGACCACTTAAATTACTTCTATTGGTTGTTGTGCGCTATCAGCGTGATCAACTTCATCGGCTATGTATCCTGCGCCATCTCCTCTCCTACGAAAGTAGTAATCATATTGATCCGACTTTTGAGAACGTTGTTAAAGATAGGAGCAGTGAACAGGGTTAGAATATAGGTACAATTTTGTGTTATCCATTATGATAAATAAACATTGACCATTTTTTTTTGTTTCAGACATTTGGCCGTTTATGCACATGAAACATAACTTTGAAAAGCATAGTAGAAATTGAATGCTATGATACCTAGTTTAGAAAGAAGGAAAAAATTATGCAAAGAAATGTACAATAAGAGAAAATTGATAAAATTCAAATTAGTCATGCAAAAGAAATAAATTGTTGTTGCAATAGAATTTAATTGGTTGATTTATTTTATTGCAATACTATATTTTTCAATACATTTTGATATTTTAAACCTTGTTTCTTGATGCTGTTATGCCACTTCTAAAACCATAATGATAAAATTCATATGATCTAATCCAACTATGTATAGATTGATAAGGAAGGATGGTTGGTATAATAGAGTAAATCACTACTTACAAGGTTCATGTTTCCACGTCAAACCTTCATATTTCTTATTTCATGTATAGGACCTTGCTTCTATCACACATAACCTTTATTTAATGGTTCTCATTACTCCTATTTTTCCTTTTGGGATACTTTATTTTGCTGCTATTTCTCTTTCAATATAACTTTTGTTTTTGCTTTTCTTCTTCAATTTAATTACTTTAGGTTTCATACATTTTTAAAGATAAGAACCAACTAAGACTTGAATCTATTATGAGCTTTTGGTTCCTCCTTGAACCAACTTATGATATATGATTGCTTCTAATCATTGCTCCAACATCCCCCTAAGCCACTTTGTAAGTGCTTGAAACTCCTAGCTTCAACACCAACTCTGAGCTTTAACACTGACTCTAATACCAAATATTGGTTTAGAGGAAAGGAAAAATTATGTATAAAATATTTATAACATAAAAGATAAAACTCAAATAGATAAAATAGATAAATTGTTGATGCAATACATAGATTCTTGGATACATTTTTGTTGCTGCAATACATAAATTATGCATTTCAGTACTTCTTGATATCTCAAACCTTATAAAATCCATAATATCTAATCCAATTATACATAAATTGATAATCAACGTAAATAAAAATAGATAAACTAATCAATTGGTAGAAATACATCAATATATAAAATTATTACAATGCTAATAATATAATATATATATTTTAAATTTATTTTATAAAATTTCTTTCTTTATTTTTACATTTACTTTTTATTTTTCAATAATTTATCTTTTTCCAACTCCTTAGATATACTTTTTCATATTAAACATTACTTTTTTCAGCATGTCAATACAACACTAAAGTCACAGTGTACAACAGTAGAGTCAAAAGTGTTAGATCCTTTCTTTGAGACAGACCTTGATTTGACATTGAGAGTAACATAAGGGTTTAATGTGTGTATAGAATCTCTGAATCCCTGTCATTTAAAGATGTTTTGCAGAATTGTACAAGGGAACAAAATCTTTGCTGCTTCCACGTTTAAAAGTTGTCTTGCAACTCTTGGGTACCTCAAAGGATTACTCCGCGTATGTTCAATCGTCAACCACAAATCAAATTCACTGGACAATATAATAATTTATGATATCAATAAAGGGGGAATTCAATATTTTTTTTGAAGTGGTCGGCAGGAGACAATGTGCATATTCCTTTAAAAAAATATTATTATATTTTTAATTTTTCGTTAAAAAATTCTAATCCAGAAAGTGGTCTCAGTTTTATTCCACATCCCATATTAAAAAAAATTGCATGATTTTCATTAAAAAATTACAAATTCACATAAAGTGGTCTCAGTTTTATTGCGCATTCCATATTAAAAAACATTTTTTTTCTTTTTTTTTTAAAGGTTTAAACTCCAGAGTTTTGGTTCTGGCATACATCATAAAGAGTCATTTATGTAGACATATGTCCACATGATGTGTGGTGTGTAATTCCATGTAGTTTGAGTTTTGGTTCTCGTGTACATAATGAAGAATCACTCATATCGACATAATGTATGCGCATTGAATGTTAAATAAAAACATGAAGAACACAAGCTTATACTGAGAGGGGGGTGAACAGTATAAGACCACTTTTTACTTTTTTTTATCTCAATCAATATTATATAATATATCAATGGCAATATCAATAGTAGAAACCAAAGCAATGTACAAATCGTCACACACACATGAGACACCAGTTTACGTGATTCGCTCAATGTGAGCTATATACACGGATAAAATCTTTCTCTAAATTTTATCAATCCAAATTCTGGGAATACCTTTCCCGATTACAATGTTTATGGGCACCAACCCAAAGGAGACACCAATCCCCTAATCTTTGCTCTAGCTGGTGATCCTCTAGAAGACCTCTACCTCCGCCGCCCTTAGCAAATGGAACTCTATCCACAGAAGACACCTGTCCTCTCTGCTCTGGCTGGATACCTCTGTCCTCAACTCTTTCACCTCCAAAGATGGTCCTCGAATTTGCACTAAACACAGTCCTTCGATTTAGCACAAATGTCCTCATTCTCTTTCTCTGATCTACACCAAACACAGTCCTTCGATCTGGCACAAATGTCCTCGAATATCTTTCTCTAATCTGCACCAAACACAGTCCTTCGGTCTGGCACAAATGTCCTCGAAATTGCACCAATATTTGTCCTCAACTGGTCCTCAAATTTGGTTCACAGAAGTTCACAAGCTTCCACTAAAACTTGCTTAATCTTCACCCAAGTCTTCACCAAGACTTGTCTCAGATCTGCTTTGCAAGTTCTCACTAGAACCTGCCCAAACTGCTCCATAAGCTCAACAAAAGCTTGCTCAAATCTGTCCAACAATCCCTCTCAATGATTTTTTGTCCAAAACCATCAAGGCCTATGCACTATCTCCGAATGTCGTAGAAACGATGCACCTAACAACTTTGTGCTTTTTTGCTCCCTGTGCGCTCTTACTTCGCACTTAGTTTGATTCGGCACGACTCGCTCTCTGCGCATGACGGACTTAACTTTGCGCACTTCCATACCTTCAACTCTCCAAACAACCCTTATTTTATACTAATACTTTCAAGATCAAAACCTTGATCTTAGTCGGCTACACAACCCTAAACTACGTCGGTTGCAAACCCTAATATTTGTCGGCCCAAATTTAACTTTGTCGGCTTCACTGCCTCTGGACCACTTCTGTAGCTTCTGTCGCAAAACTACAACATGTCATGATATCACGACACCTTTGCAATCGTATACTGTCTTTTGGCTTTTGTCACGATATCGTGACACTTTAGCCTTTGATGACATCATCTAAGCTCTTATCGTGATATCGTGACACCTTTGACTTAGTCAACATCAACTAGATTTTGTCGTGATATCGTGACACTTCTCCCTTCGTCGACCTCCTTTCTGCTTTTGTCGTAAAATTGTGACACTTCTGTCTTCATAGCCTTCCTCTCTGCTTTTGTCACGAAATCGTGACACTTCTCCTATAGAAGGCCTACATTTTGTTTCTGTCATGAAATCGTGACACTTTCTCCAATCGAACGCTGCCAACTCAAACTATCACGAAATTGTGACACTTTCTCTTCCTTGCACTCTTGTCTGCTTGCACTAGCAAAAATGAAACATGTCATGAAATCGTGACACTTTTGCTACCTTGTGTTTTTCTCTGCCTTACTCCCACAAAAATAGAACATGTCTCTAAATCGTGATTCTTTCGCCTTTGAGCTCTTCCTCCTTAAATTTGTCGTGAAATCATGACACTTCTAGCTTCGTACATTTTCTTTGCAGCTTGTCATGAAATCGTGATGCTTTCAACTTCTGTACGACTTCTCTGTAACCTGTCGCGAAATCGCGACGCTTCTCATTTCAGACTCTTCCCTTTGCTGCATGTCGCGAAATCACGACAGTTCTTACTTAGAAAATTTTCATCTGCAGCATGTCATGAAATCGTGAAACTTTATCTTGCTTCCACTTTGTCTTCTGACTTGTCACGAAATCGTGACACTTTTTCTCCTTAGCTCTTTTTTTTTCTTCGGGTCACGAAAACCCGACATGTCACGATATCGTGACACTTTTTCTCCCGAAATTTCTCTCTTGCATTATGTTGTAAAATTGTGACATTTTTTCTTTTGGACTCTCTCTCCTACAACATGTCGCGAAATCGTGATACTTTTTTGTCTTTCCAACCTTCCTTGCAATATGTCACGAAATCATGACATTTCTGACTCTGAACAGTCTCTCTCCTCTTTGAGTCATGAAACTATGACATGTCGCGATATCGTGACACTTTTTTGAAAAGATTTCTCTCTCCTGCTTAAGTCACGAAAATGCGACATGTCGCGATATCGTGACATTTTTCAAACTTACTTTCTTTCGAACCTGTCATGCCGAAACTTCATAAAAAAAAATTATGTTACATCAAATCAAATTCCTTCAAAAGCTTCTTGACATCAATGACAACTTATTCACTTGAGCAAAGGCAATGTACCCAAGGTACCCAAAATTGCCAACAATCTCCCCCTTTGTCATTGATGGCAAACCTTTACTGAAAACACGTCTCAAGAGCCAAAACCGAAACCAATTGTGCTAACAACTGAGAATCTTCCTTTGAAGTTTTTCTCCCCACGACTTGAAGCTTTCCTCTTCACTTGAAGCTCCCCCCTTACTCATATCTCTCCCCCTTTGTCATCAATGGCAAAGGGTCACCTTTGGGGCTTGGGACTAAGAATGAGCCTCTTAGCTTAGTCCCTCCCCCACCTCCTGATGAGGTGATTAATTCCGGGGTGGGAGTAAAACTCCCATTAGGCACTGATCATTATCAGCATCTATAACTTCCTTGCCGGGCCTTCTCTTGAACTCTTTGTCCATATTCCTATTCTTGTTCCTGTCACTGTTTCTGTTCCTGTTCCTGTTATCATTCCTGTTCTTGTCACTATTCTTGTTCTTGTTCTCATCCCTGTTCTTGTTCATGCCTTGATCCTTGGACCTGTTTATACCAATGTTCCTGTTCTTGTACTTTGAAAGTTTAGCTCTACACTGTCTAGCTGTTTGACCTTCATTGTTGCACTTATAACAAGTAACAATGTTATTTCTTTTAGGCATACCTATTCTTTGAACCTGCTAGTTCTGCCTAAACCTGTTCTGATCAAACCTGTTCTTGTTATTTACCTCGCAATAGACTGCCTTATGCCTAAACTATTGACAAGAGTAGCAATACCCTCGAAAGAAACTAGCACTTCTAAAATTGCCGTTCACATTCTTCACTTGAGCCATGCAAAGTGCAGCTATGTGACCAAACCTGTAACACGTAAAACATCTATCGTAAAATTTTCCTTTATTCGACCTCTTGGGTCTTGAAAACTTCTTCTCATTCTGAATTTTGTTTTTTGTTTCTACGCATCTATCATCCAAGGACTCATAATCTGAAATACTTTCCTCATCAGAACTCTCTTCCTTTTGGAGTCTCTTACTAGACTCTCCAGCTTGTTCCTTGACAAAACCAAGGCCTATTTTATCCGTTGTATTTCTTTGACCTTTGATGAGTGACTTAACATTTTTGGAGCTATCTTGAAACCTGTAAAGCTTATCCTTGTACTCTTTAGTTTTCTCTTTCAAAGAAGCCATTTTCTGTTCTAACTCACTATACTCAAGAACCTTAGACTCTAACTCATCCTTGAGTTCTTGTATATTAGCCATAGAGAAGTCAAGACTTTCTATAAGATCATCTCTCTCCATACAACATTCATCTAACTTATCCTTGAGTCTAGCATTCTTCTTTCTTTCCTTTTTCAAAACACTAAGAGCATTAGTAAGTTCACTTTCAAGATCCTTTATTTGTTTGTTTTCAGAATCATCAAAGCATTTTTTAGATTTCTTATC
Source organism: Wollemia nobilis (assembly GCA_028583015.1). Taxonomy (NCBI): domain Eukaryota; kingdom Viridiplantae; phylum Streptophyta; class Pinopsida; order Araucariales; family Araucariaceae; genus Wollemia; species Wollemia nobilis. Next base: position 5,274,324 of record JAQPPZ010017121.1, read on the forward strand.
ACTAGAGGTGCTACCTTTTTCAAAAACCATACATGCATATTCCTTATAGTTTTCTGAAGCATCCTCACACATACTAGAAACCAAATCATTATTTGTGCAATCATCCTCAAGGTAACCAAAATTTCCACATATAAGACATTTCATGATAATGAATCTATGTTTTGGTTCTTCCTCTTTTTCTGATATGAACAACATATCATTTTCATTATCACTTGAAGAACTTTCACTATCACTACTAGAACACTTACTTGCTTTGTCTAGGTAGAAAATCTTCTTATGCTTGTGAGAATACCTCTTTCCTTGATTGTTGTGCTCATCTTTGTTCTTTCTGTGATGCTTGTGCTTTTCAGAATCCTTGCTCTTAGAATCCTATTTATCTTCATCACTTTCATCCTTGGGAATAGTACAGTTTGTAGCATAGTGACCAAACTTTTTGCAATTAAAACATCTTATATTTTTCACGCTTTTGTGCTTTCTAGAGAACTTGTCTTTCTTGCTTTAATATGCCTCTTCATCACTAGAAGACTCATCACTCTCTTGAAGTTGTTTACCCTTGGATTTCTTGGTAGCTTTGAAAGCTGCCTCTTTCTTGACGTCAACTTTCACTTGAGTCTCAACTAGAATGCTGCAAGTATACTATGGAGCTCATCCTTTTTTAATTTATCCAAATCTTTAGCTTCCTCAATAGCAGAAATCTTTTCACTAAATCTATTAGGAAGAGATCTTAAAATCTTATCACATACATCATTTTCAGCAAGCTCAAGACCTAAGTCTTTCATGGAGTTAACAACCTCATCCATACGAAGCATGTAATCACTAATATTTTCATCATCATTCATCTTGAGTTGTTCAAACATACCTTTGAAGTGTCTCAATTTGGCCTTTCTGACATTTGTATCACCTGTATGAACCACCTGCAGCTGTTTCCACATTTCACTAGTTGTTTTGCAGTGAGTAACTTTGGTGAGGTCTGCTTTCTGTAAGCCTTTTAGGATTGCGTTCATTGCTTTTGAATTGCTATGATGTAGGAGTATTTATTCTTTAGTATTTGGACCATGTACAAGAATAGTGTACTCATAGTCAATTACTTCCCATACCTCATTACAAAGTGCCATTAGATGAACCTTCATCCTCGCACTCCAAAGACCAAAATCTGACCCATCAAGAATAGGTGCTGCATTGCCACTTGAATAATCCATTGTGTTATGTATTAGCTTTTCCTTCAAGCTGTTAAACTTTTCGAAGGCACCCGCTCTGATACCAATTGAAGAACACAAGCTTATACTGAGAGGGGGGGTGAACAGTATAAGACCACTTTTTACTTTTCTTATCCCAATCAATATTATACAATATATCAATGGCAATATCAATAGTAGAAACCAAAGCAATGTACAAATCGTCACACACACATGAGACACTAGTTTACGTGATTCGCTCAATGTGAGCTACATACACGGATAAAATCTTTCTCTAAATTTTATCAATCCAAATTCTAGGAATACCTTTCTCGATTACAATGTTTATGGGCACCAACCCAAAGGAGACACCAATCCCCTAATATTTTCTCTAGCTGGTGATCCTCTAGAAGACCTCTGCCTCTGCTACCCTTAGCAAATGGAACTCTATCCATAGAAGACACCTGTCCTCTCTGCTCTGGCTGGAGACCTCTATCCTCAACTCTTTCACCTCCAAAGTTGGTCCTCAAATTTGCACTAAACACAGTCCTTCGATTTAGCACAAATGTCCTCATTCTCTTTCTCTAATCTGCACCAAACATAGTCGTTCGATCTGGCACAAATGTCCTCGAATATCTTTATCTAATCTGCACCAAACATAATCCTTTAGTCTGGCACAAATGTCCTCAAAACTATACCAATCTTTGTCCTCAACTGGTCCTCAAATCTGGTTCACAAGCTTCCACTAAAACTTGCTTGATCTTCACCCAAGTCTTCACCAAGACTTGTCTCAGATCTGCTTTGCAAGTTCTCACTAAAACCTGCCCAAAATGCTCCACAAGCTCAACAAGCTTGCTCAAATTTGTCCAACAATCCCTCTCAATGATTTGTCCAAAACCATCAAGGCCTGTGCACTATCTTCGAATGTCACAGAAACGATGCACCTAACAGCTTTGCACTTTTTTGCTCCCTGTGCGCTCTTACTTCGCACTTAGTTTGATTCGACATGACTTGCTCTCTGCGCACGGTGGACTTAACTTTACGCACTTCCATACCTTCAACTCTCCAAATAGCCCTTCTTTTATACTAACACTTTCAATATCAAAAAATTGATCTTAGTCGACTGCACAACCCTAAACTACGATGGCTGTAAACCCTAATCTTTGTCGGCCCAAATTTAAATTTATCAGCTTCATTGCCTCTGGAACACTTCTGTAGCTTCTGTTGTGAAACTACAACATGTCGTGATATCACAACACCTTTGCAACCATATACTGTATTTTGGCTTTTGTCATGATATCGTGACACTTTAGCCTTTGACGACTTCATCTAAGCTCTTGTCACGATATCGTGACACCTCTGACTTAGTCAACATCAACTAGCTTTTGTCGCAATATCGCGACACTTCTCCCTTCATCGACCTCCTTTTTGCTTTTGTTGAAAAATCATGACACTTCTATCTTCATAGCCTTCCTCTCTACTTTTGTTGTGAAATCGTGACACTTCTCCTATAGAAGGCCTGCATTTTGGTTCTATCATGAAATCATGAAACTTTCTCCAACCAAATGCTGCCAACTCAAACTATCACGAAATCACGACACTTTCTCTTCCTTGCACTCTTGTCTGCTTGCACTAGCGAAAATGAAACATGTCACAAAATCGTGACACTTTCGCTGCCTTGTGTTTTTCTCTGCCTTACTCCCGTGAAAATGGAACATGTCACGAAATCATGATGCTTTCGCCTTTGAGCTCTTCCTCCTTAAATTTGTCGTGAAATCATGACACTTCTAGCTTCTGTATGTTTTCTTTGCAGCTTGTCACGAAATCGCAACGCTTTCAGCTTTCGTACGACTTCTCTGCAACCTGTCACGAAATTAGGACTGTTCTCATTTCATACTCTTCCCTTTGCTACATGTCATGAAATCGCGACAGTTCTTACTTAGAACATTTTCATCTGCAGCATGTCACGAAATCGCGACACTTTATCTTGCTTCCACTTTGTCTGCTGACTTGTCACGAAATCATGACACTTTTTCTCCTTAGCTCTTTTCTTTTCTTTGGGTCACGAAAACCTGACATGTCATGATATCGTGACACTTTTTCTCCTGAAATTTCTCTCTTGCATTATGTCGTGAAATCGCGAGATTTTTTCTTTCGGACTCTCTCTCCTACAACATGTCGCGAAATCGTGACACTTTTTCGTCCGTTCAACCTTCCTTGCAATATGTCGCGAAATCATGACATTTATGACTCGAACATTCTCTCTCCTCTTTGAGTCACGAAACTATGACATGTCACGATATCGTGAAACTTTTCTGAAAAGCTTTCTCTCTCCTGCTTAAGTCGCGAAAATGCGACATGTCACGATATCGTGACATTTTTCAAACTTACTTTCTTTCGAACCTGTCATGCCGAAACTTCATCAAAACAAATTATGTTACATCAAATCAAATTTCTTCAAAATATTCTTGACATCAATGACAACTTATTCACTTGAGCAAAGGCAATGTACCCAAGGTACCCAAAATTGCCAACAAAACATTGCATTTAATAGTTCTCTTTAGTTAAGCATTGGTTTGAACTATACTATGATTTGAGCTTGTTATGTGCATGTTGAACTAAAGTGCAGTTCACTCACACACATGCCTTACTGTGGTTTGAACTTGGCCTACAGAGACAACTAAAGCACTTTAGTTTGGCATTGGTAAATTAAAGTGTGGTTCACTTGCACATACACAATGCTTTACTGTGATTCAAATTTAGGTCTTTTAAAAGACAATTCAAAGTCCTAATCACTAGGGTGTTCTATGGGACAATTAAAAGGCTTTAGGTTGGAAGAATTGGAAGGCTATAAGATGTATGTATTTTAAAAATAATTTTAATTGAATATTTAGGGTTTAAGTTTTATTATTTGTAAATTTGTTTTTTTTTGGTATTGAATACTATTACTATCATTAGTTAGGTGATTGATTTCTTTCTTATGACCTTGTCATCCATAGATGTAATGACTATTACAAATAGTGGTCTTCATGGTGTCGAAGGGAGCTTAAAAGTTTATTTCGAAAGTAGTGGACAAGGTAATGAGTCTTCTCCAGATGTACTTTTTCTTGATGCAATTTCTCTAGTTGTAAAATGATATGAGAATCATTGTCTTATTGCTTATTTTGTTGGTCGAATCCCATTGCAAGAATTTTTTAGGACTAGCTTAAAATTCATTGGAAAGCTCATGGTTTTATGGTTGCGGGTATCCACAATCGTACCAAAGGTTTTTTTTGGTTTCTTTTGAAGAACCCTTGCAAGTGCAAACTATGGTTGCTAGGTCTAGTTACTGGTTTGTTTGCAATACTTTGATGGTCCTTTCTCCTTGCTCTTTTTTGAGTTTCAAAACAAGTTGCCTTGAAAGTTTGAGTTTGGCTTGAAGTCTCTGGTCTTTTGCTACCCTTATGGGCATTTATTTCTAATATTGTCAAACTCATTAATCGAGTGATTTTTTAGAAAGAACATATTTTCTTGACATGACCCAATTACAAAATTTGTGTTGAGGTTGACCTTGCACATGATCTCAAAGAATTTGTGGACATTCAGGTTGGTACATAGAATTTTATGTAAAATATTGATTACTTTAACTCACCTAATACTTGTTTTTGATGTCAATCTACTTTGCATTGTATCAAGGATTGTCTGTTGGTTGCTTGAAAAACTTTGGTGGTTGCCCCTGCTCCTCCTACTGTACCTATGCCTACCAAACTCTCTGTTGAAGGTGATTGGATCACAACCTATAATAAGAGAGGGATAACCAACCCTAAATCAATGCTTTCTAGTGGAGATAGGGTTATACAACCACCATATTAGCTTACTTTTGTTCTTGTGCATCCTATCTCAGCTCCTCAGGCTCCTCCTATTGAGAAACCTTTGTAGCATACATTTTCCTCAAATAAAGGGAAATCACAAACAATACCTCCACCCTCCAAGAATTCACATGGTCCATCTTGGGATGGCTCACCTTCACCGAGGGGAGGTTAGGAGGTTATGCATCATGCTTCAATTGTTGGTGATTTATTTCACCCTTCTCAAACCTCTTTGTTTAATAGTTTCTCTATGTTGGTTGGCAATGCAGGTAGTCCTTTAGGAGATGGCTCCTTGGATATTATTTCTCAATGATTTCCTTTCGTGGAATGTTCAAGGACTAACAAAGTCACCAAGATTTTTTTTAAAAATCTGCCCGACAAAGTATTGGTCATGTTATAATTATTTCCTTACAAGAAGATAAAATCTCTAGTTTTTTGTTAGTTGTTTCTCTCAAATATATTGCAGGGTCATTTGTGCAGTTCGCTACTCGCCATGAAGATGATCAGGGTGGCACTTCTATCTCAATCTCCTCCAAATTTGAGGATTGTTTGCTAGGGTTTGGCGAGGACCCTCTCATTATGTGATATGATTTCTATTTAATATTAATGGGAACACCCTACGCATTACCAATATTTATGCACCCAATGATGGACCCAATCATTTTTCCCTTTGGTGGTACCTAGTTGATCACTTGCCAATGACATATTGAATTATTTATGGTAATTTTAATATGGTTGAGCATGATAAAGATAAATTTGGCTGTCTCCTGATGCACTGGTGCACCAGTGAGAATGAGGCTTGGTTTTTCTTAAGTGCATATGGGGTATTTTTGATCCCCCTTGTTGCAGATGCAAATGCATACCTCTACCTTGGTTCACATGGTCCAATTTTTGTGTTGGTAATGACAAAGTCTATAAGCACCTTGATTGAGTTATGATGTCAGAGAAATAATATTTTTTTCTCTATCACCAATAATGAGTTTATGATGATCTGAGACCAATTCTTGTTGGATCATTTCTTGATTTCCTTTCAAATTGAGTGGAGTGACCACCAATTCAATTTTTTATGCAATCAATTCTATTTAAATACTTATTTATTACAACACCTTGGCACAATTTCTATGATTGAGAGAATCTAAAATTTATTACCTCGACCTCCTCATTCTATTAGTTGGATTTCTTGGTGGAATGAGGTGATTGTTTGTACTACCTATTTCATGCAGTATTTTGGCAAATAGGTGGCACATGTCAGAAAGCGTGCTCATCTAGCTATCACAAAGGAGTATCAACAAAATTTATCTTTGCTAGAAAATGATCCATACGACCAACAATTGTAAGCCAAGGTTTCTGGTTTTCTCCATCAACTTATGTTGCATGAACAACATGAGTTTAGGGAGCTCAGCTTCAGGGTCGTTTGCATTTGTTGTGGGTGGGTGATTTCCCATCCAAATCCTTTTTCAAATCTCTTCATTCCAAGTAAGCTAGAATCCAAATCAAGGCTATTCAAGTCTCTCATGATAGGCTAACTTCTTTTCCTAATATTGTGTTGACCTTTGTGGATCATTATAAGCTTATCTTTCAAGCGTAATAGGATTCTTTGAAATGTTAGATGGTGCTCTAGTAGTGTCTTGATGTTGTTCCTACTAAGTTGTCTGCTTTTAATAGGCATCTATGTGAGGCTGCTATTTTTCTTGCTATGCTTCATAATGCTCTTATGACTATATCATATGATAAGTCCCCTGGTATTGATGGCTTTCCCTATGAGTTTTATAAAGCCACTTGGAAGTTTACTGGACCTAATCTACTCAATGTCTATAATGAAGCGTTAGCCAATAACTCTCTAGGTAGTATTATCAATTGTGGAAACATTAAGTTCATTACCAAAGCGAACAATCCCAAGCTTATCACCAGTTGGAGACATATTACTCTACTTAATATTTCTTATAATATCTTAGCCAAGGATTTACCTCTTCATATTCAAAATATTCTTCCTGTGATTATCAAACCAAAGCAGATAGGTTTTATTAAAGGGTGTTATGTCTTGGATAATATTATTGCTTTTTTGGAAGGTTTAGAATGAGCGCATGTCTCTGGTCAAAAGTTGCTTTCCCTTAATATTGAATTTGAGAAAGCGTATGATCATATTGAGTGGACTTTTATTCTTGCCATGTTCAAAGCTCTTGGGTTTAGGCCATTTTTATTAAGGCTATCAATATGTTGTTTGCTGATGCTTTGGCCTGTATTATTATTAATGGGCATAAGTCAAAGGGTTTTGGTCTATTTTGTTCTATTTTTCTAAGGCTTTGCTTTGGTCCCCTTGCTTTACATACTTGTGGCTAAAGATTTTGGTTATATTCTTGTCATTCAAGCATCTAAGGGGTTGATTGGAGGCATTATTTTTCCTGATATGTCCACTTTGCTTATTAATGGGTATTTTGTGGATGATTCTTTTCTCACTATTCTGAAGGGTGAGGTTTTTGTTTCAACTAGTTTGGCTTGTTTAGTCACTTTTTATAAGCCCTTTGGTTCCAACATCAAATAATCTAAGTATATTTGTTTTTACCTTGCTTATTTTGCTATACATGCTTGGCTTAGATATTTCTCATGGAATTGGTTTTAGAGAGGTGAGCGTTTTAAGTTCTTAGGAATTCCTTTTGCTTTTGACTACTCACCATTTGAACTTTGGAAATATGTTAGTGATAGAATTGAAAAGAATATTTTCTGTTGGGCCACCCATGTTTACTATTCCTTCTATTGGGTCCCTTCTAATAATTCTTTTAATAAGTTGGCCAGAATCCTTAGGGATTTTCTTTGGGCCAAGAGGAAGTATTTGTGTTGTTTTCATCAGGTTGCTTGGGATATTTTTTGCATACCTACTGATAAGGGTGGGATGGGTATCATTGACATCTATAGGTAAAACATTTCTCTGTGTGCTAAGTGGGTGTTTAAAGCTATTGAAGGATCTAAAGCCTATAAGGTTTTAATTTTCCATTGCATCTCTTCAAGGTTGGCTTATGTGCATAAAGCTTAGGCTAATATTGGCCTTCACACTCTTATCATTACTTCTACCTCGATTAAGATTCAAGGTTACTTTGTTGTTAAAAGTATTTGGTAGGTTTTTGAGATGGTGAAACCTCATCTTCGTTGGATTGGTGATGGTTTTCATAATGGTATTTCATTCAATTCTTAGAATATCTAGTGGTCTCCTATTTTGTCTAACTCTTTGGTTCTTCTTACTGATATTCCGAGGGTTAAAGCTTTGAGGCTATTTCACAAAGGCATTTGCTTTATTAAATATTTAATGCATTCTCAAGGTTGGATTCGTTTGCCTGATCTCAAGCATAAATTTAATCTTCAAAACTTGGATCTTCCTTCTATTCATAATATCTAGGAGCTAATACTTGATGTCATGTTTCATAATATTAGCCTTCAATCCTTGAGTGCCTAGTGGAGGGATTGGTTTTGGAATTTAGATACTCATTTTAAGAACTACTCTACTTCCTTGCTTTATAAACTTCTTAGGCATTTCTCCTCTAGTATTGATAAGTTTAATGAGAGATGGCAGACTCAATCTACCTCATATACTTGGATTCCTCATTTGAACTGTATCTTGCATTCTAATATTGAATCTAAGATCACATTTTTTAATATAGTCTCTTATTTATCAAGGTCTTCTTATGGGAGAGAGGCTCAAGACGATTGGTCTTCCTAATACTAAGTTTCTATCTTGTGTTTTTTTTTGAAAAATTTAAGCATCTATTTTGTTTTTTCCCTCATGCTCGGTCTTCTTAGGCTTAGATTCAATCATTTTTTAAATATTTTCATCCTAAGTTCTTTAGATGGTAGATGATTTTTTTATGATAATAGTTGTTGGCCTACTTATATTGTTGCTCTCTAGAATTTATTCGGTGCAATTATTTTGTTTAGCTATGGAAATATATGAATGATGTTATCTATTCTAGAGATTTAATTTTTTTACAATTTTCTATAATTGAAAAGATTATGGTGCTTTCTGTTGTTATTGTTCAAATCCATTCGTAGGCTTCCAAGGTGGTGCATGAGTTTGTGTATTTGATGAATCCTATTGAGTATTGACATAAGGCTCCATGCACTATCAACAGTGTTCTACCTGACCTCCCTCTACCTCAAGGTCCCTCAGTTTCTTTGAGGTCTTAGCATATTAGGTTGAGAGGGAAATGCTCTCTGACCTTAGGCCATTATGCTAGCGCTCATAGTAGGGCTTGGTCTCCTCCTAAATATCACAATAGGTATTGTTCGTATTCACGCTCTTCGTATCATGGTTAGAGTCCTATGCATCTCTTGGTTGATCATGGTATTGGTTGGAGTCTTGACCTGTATCCTTGACTAGTTATTTCTCCTCCTACCCCTACTTGTTTTTATCCATTGTTACCTTTAGCTTTGATCAATTCTACTCCCTCTAGTTGGGGTATTATGGTTCCTTTGATGAACATTGTTGCTCTTGATAACTCTTGGTTTGTTGATCCACCTATATACAATCCTTATGGTTTGGGATTTTTTTGACCAAAGAATGATCTTCCTCCTCTGATATTGGCTCCTTGTGCTTAGTTATGCTAATTTTTTGCACTGGTTTTGTATTTGGTCCTAGGCCTCGTATTCTGGTTTCTCTGGCTATTTTCAAACTTTGGTTTTTCTACCCTATTTAGGGTTTTGATCGTGTGAGTGGCCTTGGGCCTGCAGTTATGATATCTCCAAATCCTTTTTTATTGTAATCTATTTTATTTAATATAATAATTGGTTCCAATAAAAATAATTTAATTGATACTATTTTAGTAAATGTTTAGTGGAGAGGAAATTAAGGAACTAGTTAGGAATACTTTTATTTATAGGAACTTCATTCTTTGAATGAAAAGGTTTGACGATTTTTTTGAAATTTAATAATATAGTAGAGTAATTTATATATATTATAAATATTAAATTATATATATATTTGAGTTTATAATGTATACGAGAAGACACTGATATTATATTATTTGTTTAAAGAAGATATATATTTTTATTTAAATTTAAAGTTTCTAACTCTTATTTGTATCCAAGCCTTCATCATTAGGCCCACTCAACCTTATTTATTTATTTATTTATATATTTTTTAATAGGTTATATGTGGCTTCTATTGGGGCCACTTCCATCACAATACCAAAATATTACATTTGTTGTAGCATATATTTTATCACGAATTTTTCATTTCTTTTTTCTCTTAAATATATTTTTCAACTTCCTCAAATTGCTATTTCCATAATCTACTCCTTGACATGATTTTAATTAAGACATTAAATATCACTTGGCCAGTTGCCTTCAAAAATTTAAATTTCATCGGGATGAATATCAACACCATAATTCACTAATTTATCTGCTACTTGATTTCCTTCTCTATAAATATGCTCACACTGCGAAGAGATTACCTCTAGTAATAAAAAATAATATAATTTTCTATCCAGTATCCACATCCATTTTTTTTAATAGCATTGATGATAATTTGTGATTCCCCCTCAATTAAAATATATTTCATCCTTTTTATGTTGTAATTTTTGAAGAACACAAGCTTATACTGAGAGGGGGGTGAACAGTATAAGACCACTTTTTACTTTTCTTCTCAAATCAATATTATGTAGTGTATGAATAGCAATATCAATAAAAATAATCAAAGTAATGCACAAAACACCATATACAATAGAGACACAAATTTTAACATGGTTCACCCAGTGTGGGCTACCTCCACAGAGAAAATATTTCTCAAATAATCTCTTGGGAATATTTCCCAAATTACAATTTTTATGGACTCCTATCCAAAGGAGATGTTGATCCCCTAATATCAAGTTCATGGATCTCTTCCACAGAAGAAATATTTCCCCTTCTACTCTGGCTAGTGATCTTCTAGAAGACTCTGTCTCTATGTTGTACTAACTGGTGGATCTCTTTCCACTTGAAGACTCCTCACTCAAATATATCTTCAATTATCTTGGCTATTGGATCTCTATCCATTGAGACTCTGTCCTCTATACTCTATCACCTCCAAAGCTCTATCTCAATACTATACCAAACACAGTTTAGTTGGTCTAGCATAGTTTTGCTCAATCTCTTGTACTAAACATAGTACAATCGATCTAGTATAATTTTGCTCAATAGGTTCACATAGAACCTGCTCAAATCTGCTCAATAGGTTCACATAGAACCTACTCAAATCTGCTCAATAGGTCCACATAGAACCTACTCAAATATTCTCAACAAGTCCACATAGAATTTGCTCAAATCAGCTCAATAGGTCCACAAAGAACCTGCTCAAATATGGTCAATAGGTCCACACAAAACCTGCTCAAATATGCTCAACAGGTCCACACAGAACCTACTCAAATTTTCTCAACAGGTCCACACCGAACTTGCTCAAATCTTCTTAAGAGGTCCACACATAACCTACTCAAATCTGCTCAACAGGTCCACACAGAACTTATCCAAATATACTCAATAAGTCCTCTCTAAGGACTTACTCAAATAAGCTCAATAAGTCCTCTCTAGGACTTGCTCAAATCTATTCAATAAGTCCTTTCTAGGACTTTCTCAAATATGCATAGTAAGCTTTCACAAAAGCTTAACTCAAATCAGTCCACAAGCCTTCTCAAAGACTTGTCTCAAATCACATAGAATCATAAAGAGAATTTTTAGAGACTCAATATGTTCTAAGCTCAATGTTCAATCAATATCTCAATTCAATATCATAAAAGCATAAAGAGAATTGTTAGAGACTCAATATGTTGATGCGTAGTCATTATACCATCATTAATTCTCAATGAATCTGTCAATCCAGGGCAGTATACAAGGCTATCTACAGAAGAAGAAGTGAAACAGCTATAACTTAGGTCAATCTAAAGCAATAGGTCTTATTGGTGGAACCGGTTATGTGGGGGGTTTTGGGAAATTCCTATCTCTAAATTGCATGAATTAAATCTTAATCTAAGTTTCATAATTGGAAACTAATCATTAACTACAAAAATGAAGTCCTAATTACAATTGCAGAATAAGACCTAATTATATTGTAGAAATAATAGTTGCAAAATTGAAAGTCTGATCCTAATTGCAGAAATAAAATCTAATTACTTTTGTAGTAATGAAAGTCTAGATCTAATGTGGAAATAAAAACTGTCAAAGCTCTGTAACAGAAGGTTGTCAATCTTCTATGCAGGATTTGACAGCAAAACATAAAATGCAAGAAATTGCTAAAAAACAATAAATTCTGGGAATAACAGTATGAAATAAAATGGAAGCTTTGCTGAAAGTAGAGATTACAACTAAAATATTAAGCACAAGTTTAATATAAACATAAATAAACTAATATCACAAATATTGTCAGCTGTTTACAAGCAATTGAAATAACAAGTTCTACAACTCATTCTGCTGCAGCAAAATTAGAATAAAAACCTGCTTATTAGTCCTCCTCCTATGTCTGGAAGTGGCCATCTTCCTTGTCCAGAAGAAGGTATAAGTATCTCTCTCTTTAAATATTAATCACACTCATTTACAAGCAATATGAAATAGAACTGGTGTACTTTATTGATTAAAAGACATGATTACAATAATTCTACTAAAAAACTGTTACATGACTGTAACAGTCAATTTCTACCTATTTTCTGCTTCTTCCTTACTTTCTACTTCCTGCTGCTACTACTTACTATTACCTCTATATGTTACTCGGCTCAAATTGAATGGGAGCAATATTTATAGATGTCCTAAGGTCTGATTACAAACAAAGAATATCTTAAAAGATCAAATCCTACAATGCTGCAACAAATTCTGGTTTTATCCTAGAAGAAGGTTAAAACTTGATCTTTCTCTTAATGATGGATTTGGTCGGAAATGACGGTAAATACAGATGGAATATATTTTCCTTTACTTTTTCCAACCTTTATTTCCCTTTTTTTAGCTTCAAAAATTGGTCAACAAGTCAAAAAGCACACTGTTTTCATTCTGAAGATAAGTGGCTTCATTCCGAAGATAATGCAATTCTCATTTCGAAGATACTGCATTCTCATTCCGAAGATCGCTCATTCTGAAGATACTACATTCTTCATTTCGAAGATCCACTCATTCTGAAGATACTGCATTCTTCATTCCAAAGATCCGCTCATTTCAAAGATGTTGTGTTCTCTCATTTCGAAGATATCTTTTCATTTCGAAGATACTTCGGAATGAACAAATGTGTGCTTTTCCAGTGATTTCTTCTGCATCTCTCAGGTGGGTTATCTCTTAAGATCAAATTCCAATGGTCTTCATATCTTTCCTCATGTGAATTCCATGCCTTGCTATTTATGGACAGCTGGCTGGAATTTACATGGGAAAGACCAGTTTTTGTTGCACAACAATAGTTTGCTTGCACTGTTGCTAGATTTAGGTGAAATAAATGCTTGAGACAAATCAAAACATGATTAGTGAAATGCTGCTATTATTCTAAGCATATCCCATTGTAGCAAATCATAGCAAAAAGAACACAAAACTATGCAAAAAGTTGTAAAATCAGCATATAATATTCCAAATACATTGATCATGCAAAATGGTTAATATATAGCATATTGAATCAACTTAACTAATAGATCAGATAAAACAAAAGAGTTTATAGGCATTTTTAGTGTTCAAAACATGTTATGATTGAGGCATTTCCAGGCCTCATCATTTTCCCCCAACTTATATTAATGCATGCCCTCATGCATTCTGTTGGGCTATGGAATCACATATGTCCATGTTTAGATTCCATGACCTGTAGAATAATTTCTTGCCTATGTAATACCCCCTATTTTCTTGAATGTTTCTGAGCCAATCTTCAAATTGTTCATCAGGCTGGGCATCTTCCTCAAAGTAGAATGGAACAGGAGTAATGATGGTCGGAGGCCTGAACCTAATACCTATCCAATTATGTTGCATTATTTGAATCAGCTGGATTACACCTTCTGCTCTTCTTCTGGACCATTCTAAGTTGATGGGGGATATAGGTTCTCTTTTCCTCAAAGACATGGAAAGTTTAGCCCATCTGTCTTTGCATACTAACAATGCTGGGAAGAAATTATGATCATAGAAATTGTTAAATCTGGCCACACAGTCCCTTAAGTTGTTCAAGTACATTCTCTTTATATCATCCCTATTCATCATTGAGAAGTGCTGCCTGGTGATAACTAGGTGGTTTGGTTGGATTATTATGACTAACAACTCAGCCCTTGTTTCAATCACTTTATTTTGCTTTTTCTCTTAATCCCAGTAAAGCTGATTCTGCAAAGTAGACATAAATGCTCTCAACTGAACATCTCCAATGTAAATTTGAGGATGAGAGTCAACTTCCTCTGGAATGAAGAAACTGTGTAAAAACAGTTCACATAGGAGATTTTTCTGCTCAAAAGAACTGTCAAAATATGCCTCCAAAAAATCTACAATAGTGTCCAATTTATATGGGAGGTTTGAAGTAATCCTCATGACCTGCCATCTGAGGTATTTTTCCTTTAAAATAAGGCAGTAAAATCTGGCTGGTCGTCTAAATTGGACTAAAAATTTAGCAATTTGGCATAAGTCAGACACCTTTTTTTTCAATACTTGAATTTTTGTGTCCTTTTCTTCTAGCTGTTTTTCTTCCAATTTGAATTTTTTAGTTGTAGTGGCAAGCTACTCATATCTAATCATCCAGCTAGCTATGTCTGCATTGTACTACTCTAGAGACACAGTATTAGGTGGTCTGACTACAGGTGGAATCCTAGGTATCAAATCAACTTGAAATCCTTTTTCTGCCACTTCTATTGGTTGATCATCTATCAATAATTCTACTTGCACCTCCTTATTTGCTATTTCTATGGGGTTGTCATCAGATAGTATTTTTACTTGTACCCCCTTATTTTTTGTTTTTACTAAAAATGTAACAGTTTGGAATGCAGGGACCTCAATAGGAGTACTTACTTGAACATTTTATTGTTGCTAGGACTGTTCCTGTGTTGGTGGCTCATCTTCAACATCCTCTGCTATGCTCTTTACCATTTATGAAGCATCTTCAGAATAAGAAGGCAATGCTTCAGAATAATATGGTGCTCCTTTAGAATGAACAGGCACTTATTCAAAATGAAGGAGTGCTATTTCAGGATGAACTCCTATGTCTGCCTCAATAGAGTCATCTGCCCTTGATAAACCTAAAAGCAATTGAGCCAGATTGTCTTCATCAATGGATACAGCTGGCTATTTTTTTGATTACTATTTCTTGCTGAAGCTCTGCAATTTTTCTTTCTTGCATCTCAATGATGCTTTCTTTCTCTGAAATCCATTTGGTATATGTTTTGAAAATAGTCCTTGCTGCCCTCAACTACTCTGTGATGTCTTCCACTTTTGTTTCTGCTTTAGAAGCTAATGCAGACAAATCAATTACAGTTGGCTGCTCAACCAATTCTTCTTTTGCAATAATTTGTTCTTGTTTATGAGGCTTTGTGAGACTGTCTATAAGGGTATCTACCATATCTATAGCCTATTGAATTGTAGCCTCCTCTAAACCATCCTGCTCTATTTCTGCCTTAGCTATCTGTTCAAGGAATTCTGGACAGTTTTCAGATGCTGGTTGTACTTTGTGACATTTGGGCTGCTTGGTCTATCTTCTTCCTCCATAACCTATTATGTTGTTTATTTCAAATGAATTCTTGTAGACCTTCTAGTTCCAGATGCAAATTTCTTCTTTTTGCTCTATTTTATGGTGACAACAGGGGTCATGGGGTCAGTTTTAGATGCCTCTATTTCCCTTGTTATTTTTGCCTCAATTTGGTTAAGTGCTTCACTTCTCTGTTATGTCAAATTAGTTGTCACTCCAAAAAAATGAACTTTCTTTTGTTTCTCTGCTTTGCTGCCAGTTCCAGATCCTATTCTCTTTTGTTTCTTGGCTCGCAAAGTTGAGGGTTCAGGAACAAGGTTTTTTGCTGCTACTATTGGGTGTGGTTCTGTAACAACTTCAGGGACACCTTCTACAGTTTCTTCTGGAGCATCTTCTGTAGCAGCTGTTTCCTCTTCTACAACAACATCAGCAGTATTTGGTTCTTCTTCTTCCTCATCTTCATCCCTAAAAATGACATCATTTAGGGTAGAGTAAAACCTATCAAAACTCCTAAGGTTTCCTCTAAAATGGTGTTGGCAAACTAGTTTGATGAGGCCATGGTGGCGAAGGCTTCCTTTGCCCTCCTGATATCTCTTTGCCATGTTCTTTAATTCTTGATATAGATACAGGGGAAGATTTACCCTAAATTTAGGCTATTGTTCACCATGTCTGAGATGGTTCAAAATTCATAGATGATGCCCTGACAATAGCACATACTGGCCTTCACAAGTTAGGAATTTAATTACCTAGGTGGCTACTTCATCCCAGGGTTCCTGTAGGCTGGCCCTTTTTAACCCTTTGCATATGTTGTTATGGGTTAAGTACTCTGGTTCTCTATCATTTTCCTCTACAAACTGATTAAATATATTTGTCAATGTATTCTTGCCAGATCTAGAAATTGAAATCCCTTCTAATGGTAGCTCAGTAATCCGACTTAAAATTTTAGGGCTTACCTCAATAGTCATGTCGTTTACATGTGCTCGGTTGTTTCTGAATGTATGAGTGAACATGCTAGCCAAATCTTCAAAAGACCCATTAAACTTATCTAGAAATGGCATAAACCCTCCATCTTTAAAAATTTGCACGACTATCAGATTTTCTCGGAGGTAGGTGGTATCTACAGGTTCTGTTCTGATCTTTTGCCCCATTTTTTTGTTCATTGTTGCTGCTATTTTTTTGCTCGATCTCTGGTTTTTTATGTTGCATATTTGCAAAGTTTTATTTTGAAACCTTCGTTGCTCTGTTTCTCGTCTACTTCTTCAGAATGAATCATAACCTGAGCACTGTACTTCACAAACATGTCTTCGAAAAGAAAGGTGGCACACATTTCTACTCTTGCATCGAACACCTGTCCATCAATTATTGCTTGGATGTCCTTGCAATCAGATCCACCTCATTTGGTTTTAATTTTTCTGTTTAGTCCGTAGATTCTCACGTGCATGTGTATTGTCATTAAAAATTGATGGCATATGGTTGGTCACGTCCTCCGTATTTCCAATGGGTGTAAAAACAAACCATGTGCTGACTGACATGTGTTCCTTCATCG
Source organism: Wollemia nobilis (assembly GCA_028583015.1). Classification (NCBI taxonomy): domain Eukaryota; kingdom Viridiplantae; phylum Streptophyta; class Pinopsida; order Araucariales; family Araucariaceae; genus Wollemia; species Wollemia nobilis. The sequence goes on from JAQPPZ010017121.1 coordinate 5,291,532, forward strand.
CATGCAACTAAAAAATTTGATTTTGTCATACCTTGTCTTCTTGGATGCCATGTGGAAATGCTCTTTCCGAAGATTATAACTTATTGCGCAAACAAAACTTTATTCTGAAGATTATGACTTCATTTCGAAGATGAGTCTTCATTCCAAAGACAAATCCTCATTTCGAAGATTATATCTTCATTCCGAAGATAGGTCTTCATTTTGAAGACAAATCCTCTTTTGCAAATTTAAATCTTCATTTCGAAGATCAGTCCTCATTTCGAAGATCAATCCTCATTCCAAAGATCAGGTTGTATTGTGAAGGTAAATCGTCATTTCGAAGATAGATCCTTCATTCCAAAGATAGATCCTCATTCCGAAGACAGATCTTCATTTCGAAAACAGATCCTTATTCCGAAGATGATGTAGCAAGTCGTAATTTCGAAGACCAGGTTTCATTCTGAAGACAAATTGTCATTCTGAAGACAAAGTTTCTTTCTGAAGACAAAGTGCAACATTCATTTTGTTGTCATTCCAAAGACAATTTTTGATCTGAAGATAATATAGCAGGCACTGTTTTTGGCATTCTTGTTTCGAAGATTAGGCAAAAATCAATATTTTCATTCTCAACACATGTTTTAAATATGCCAACTCTTATGAGTACCTTTTATGCTAATGGTTAATTGTCATATACTATACACTAATCATTTTACAATGAAGAAATGTAAGAAATATATACCTGATAAAAACAGTTAATGCCGTTTTGAAGAATGACTCGCCTTTGTTGATATTCTCGTTGAGATTTTCTGCAACATTTCAAAACAAGTGCACTTGGTGAATTTGTACAATGATGGTTCAAAAATTTCTCAAGGTTATGCATGCCAGAAAACTTGTTTTCATGCATACCAACCCAGTAGTGCCTTAAGAAAAGGTTTTCACTGCTGAGTTATTCATTTTTCTCTCTTCTTTTTTCTTGATTTTCCCTTTTTATTTTTTTTTATTTTTATTTTTACCTCTCATTTTCTCTCTTTTTTTTTTCTTGATCCTGACTATGCCCATGAAGGAATTTCATGATTTCCCTTGAAACCATGCCCATGAAGGAATTCATACTCAGAATTTATTCATCTTTTTGTTTTCTATTTTTTTTTATTTTTTTTGTATTTTTTGCTTTTTCTTGAAATCCATGATCATGCTGATTGTTTTGAAGTGGAAGAGGGAATATCCTCCACCTGTTGTGTATCCAAACTATCAAGTTGCTGCAAGAATTCATATTTAGTTAGAGGTGTATGGTACACTCTGAGGTGATGTCCATTTACTACCAACTTTCTTCATGACCCATCAATAGGAGATAGACGAGCTACTCCATTGTCAAATACCTCCTCAATCTAGTAAGGTCCCAACCATCTAGTTCTTAGTTTTCCAGGGAAGTCCTCATAATGAGAATCAAACAGTAAAGCCCAATATCCTTGTTGAAGTTTCCTCTGCTGAATGTGACTATCATGCCACAGCTTCCTCTGCTCCTGAATTACCTTAGTTTGGTGCAAAGCATCCAATCTAAGTTCATCCAATGCATTTAGCTGTAGAATCTTGTATTTCTATGCCTACGACAATTCAATTCCAATTTCCAGTGCTGTGTGCAATGTTAGTAGCTCAAATTAAATAGGTAAGAGAGGCTTTTTACCGAAGACTAGTTCATAAGGTGTGAATCCAGTAGTGGACTTCCAAGTAGTATTGTAGGCCCAAACTGCTTCAGGTAATTTATCTAGCCAATTTCTCCTATGAAAAGCTACTATTTTTGTCAATATGCGTTCTAGTTCCCTGTTTGTTACTTCAACCTGGCCATTTGCTTGTGGGTGGTAAGGTGATGATTTCCTATGTTTGATTTCATACAATTCTATAAATGCCTTTATGACTTTGGATGCAAATTGGGGTCCTTGGTCTATGGTGATAGACCGTGGAGCTCCAAATCTCTGAAAAATCTGAGTATACAAGAAATCGGTGACCTTCTCTTCACGAGCATGTTTGAAAGCACGCACCTCTACCCACTTTGTCAGGTAATCAATGCATACTAGAATATGCACCTTTCCTTGAGAAGGTGGATCAATAGGTCCTAAAAAATCAAGCCCCCACCTCTCAAATGGTTCTAAAAGAATTTGAGGCTGTAGTGGCATCTCATTTGTATGAGTGGGTTTCCCCATTATTTGGCATGCATCACAATGCCTGATGTACTTTTTCACATCCTTGTGAAGAGATGGCCAATAATATCCTATCTCTAGGATTTTCCTAACTGTGCTTTTTACAGAATAGTGTCCACCCGAGGGTTCATCATGACAAGCTCTAAGGATATCATACACTTCATCCTTTCTGATGCACCTACGTAACACATGGTCAGGACTGCACTTAAAAAGCATACCCTTAATCCATTCAAAAGAACTTTGTTTGATCAATTGTTTTTTTTGTTTTGAAGTGAAATGTGGAGGAACTTTCCCTATGACCAAATAATTGGCTATATCTACAAACCAAGGTGATTGGACTGATATAGAAACTAGTTTTTCATCAGGAAAAGTGTCATCAACTAATTCCCCTTCATCTGTGTTCTATAACCTGGATAAGAAATCTGCCACAACATTAGCTTTTCCTGGTTTGTTGATTATAGTGATATCAAATTCTTGCAGCAACAACAACCAACGAATAATTCTTGCACTTACCATAGGTTTATTCATCAAATACTTAATGGCTGTATGATCTGTGTGAATAAATATTTGATAACCTATGATATAATGCCTAAATTTTTTGATGGCATAAATTACTGCTAGGAATTCTTTCTCAGTTGTTGTATAATTTTTCTCGGCTCCTGTCAAGTTCTTGCTAATGTTGTATATGGTATAATGTTCACCATTATCAATTTGTCCTAATGTTGCTCCAATTGCTATATTGGAGGCATCAGTTTGTATGTGAAATGGTAATGTCCAATTAGGTCCTCTGAGCACAGGTGGAGTTATCAATTTCTCTTTCAGAGCTTCAAATGCTTCTTGACACTTTGCAGTCCAGGAGAATTTAGAATCTTTAGTCAATAGGGAAAACATAGGACTGGCTATTGTGCTAAAGTTGGGAATAAACCTACGGTAAAAACCAATGTGTCCTAGGAAGCTTCTAACATTAGTCTGAGTTTTAGGAGGAAGGAGATTCTTGATAATTTCCACCTTCTTTGGATCAACTTGGATCCCTTCAAGAGAGATGTGATGACCAAGAACTATCCCTTCCTTCATCATCATGAAGCATTTATCTGGATTCAAGGATAAGTGGTATGTTTCACAGTGAGTTAAGACTTTGTCAAGATTTTCCAATGTAAAATCAAAAGTTTGTCTACATACTGTGAAATCATCCATGTATATTTCAACACTTTTGGTGGTCAGATCAGCAAAAATTGCTAGGACTGCTCGTTGAAAAGTTGCTGGGGCATTACACAAACCAAAAGGTAAAACCCTATAGACAAATGTTCCCCATGGACATGTAAAAGTTGTTTTTTCTTGATCTTCAGGTGCAATCTGAATTTGATTATATCCACTAAATCCATCAAGAAAACAAAAGTATCTTTTTCCGACAAGAGTATCTAACACCTGATCTATGAAAGGTAATGGAAAATGGTCTTTGTATGTCACCTTATTCAACTCTCTATAGTCTACACATACTCTCATTTTTCCATTTTTCTTAGGAACTATAACCAATGGAGAAACCCATTGGCTATCAGAAATTGGGTAAATGAATCCTGCTTCTAGAAGTTTTTCAATTTCTTCTTTCACAATATCTCTTAAGGCAAGATTCAATATTCTTTGGGGTTGTCTAAATGGCTTGAATTCTTCAGTATAGATTCTGTGGGTACATATATCAGGATGAACCCATGACATATCTTTGTATTTCCAAGCAAAAGCATGAACATGCTTCTGCAAGACAACTATTAATTTTTCTTCCTCTTCCCTAGCAAGCTGGCTATAAATGTTTAGAAATTTGCCTGGCTAGACTTCAATTTATTTTGTATTTAGAAGGACTGAATTCACTCCTTCATACATGGTAATTAAGGGATTAAGATGACATTGCTGAGATGCGAGAAAAGAAGCAATTTTTGTTTTATTGCTGCTTGAGGGAAGCATATCTTGTATGGAACAGTGAGAAGGAAAAATTAGATGATGGTGCCATCCATGTGGTAGTGAAACAGAGTTTCCCTGTGATAGTACAGATGGTTCATCTTCAAATTTTTGATTCTCCTCATTACTTAACTGTTGGATATTTGTTGCTTCCCCTTCTAAACCTTGTTCATGCAGAACATTCATCAGGATTGTTTTATTTTCTAAATTTTTTGTGTCATTGAGGTCTTCTGTGTGTTCTCTTACTACTAAGGTAGCTAGTGTAGAAATGACATCTTATGGTTCCTCATATGAGTCAGAAAACCATAACTGACCTAAAAATTTGCTAGATGGTTTTGCAGGAGGATATAAAGAAATCTATTTCAGATCAATACCATTTGAAATAGTCATATTTCCAGATCTGCAGTCTATGAAGGCTGCTGCAGTTGCAAGCCAAGGTCTTCCCAAAATAATGGGATATCCATGTGCTAAATTTCTTGGTTGTAAAACCAGAAAATCTGTAGGGAATTCCCAAGAAGAAACTTCTATAGGGACATCTTCAATGATTCCTTCAGGTTTTGCAACCGACCTATCGACCATTTCTAAAACTGTAAATGTAGGGCTGAGATGTTTGAGCTGTAATTGTTCCATTGTATCCTTGGTCATGACATTTATTTTAGCTCCTAGATCTACTAAGACATTTGATATTGGTACTGAACCTATGGTGACTGTGATAACTGGGCTTTCTGGATCACTATACTTTGGAGGTACTAGTTTTCCAGATAAGAGATCAGCTATCTTCCCTTCAACCTGCACAGTTTTGAGAAATGCCTTCTTTTTTCTTCCTGCTCTTTTAATGCATAAATTTTGGATAGTACTATTAATCTCTGTATTTCCTTAATAGCTTGCAATAAAGGCAATGATATAGTCAACTTTTTGAGTTCTTTGACCAATTTTGACTCAGAATTTTTTGGTATTGCATTAAGTCTTTCAGGATATAGAATTATCCTTGGTAATTGTTCTGCTTGTGTCTCTTTCTCTATTGTTGGTTGGATTCTCTTTGGTTCCAATTTTTCTTCTGTCTCCATTGTTGGTTGAATTTTCTCTGGTTCTGATGATTCTTGCTCTTTATTTTCTTTGATTTCAATTGAAACTGGTTCAGGTACAACTTTTCCTGAACGAAGTTGGATGTTACTACAATCAAGAACATTAATTTCAACATTTTCTTCAGCTTCAGCCACATAGACAGGAGGTGTCTGTCTCATGATGTTTGGATTAGTGACTGGCTGAGCTGGCAATTGAGGTTGTTTCACTTGTTGTGTTTGCTATTGTTTTTCTTGAAAATTTTGACTAGGTGCAGGCAACATTTCTGATTTTGACCTTGATTCCTTTGCTACCTTGGATAGGACTGGTATTGCTGATTCCACTATGGTTGGTTTTGCATCCAATGTGGATTAGTCTGATTTTGATTCCAAGCTAGATTTTTTTGATTCCAAGATGGGTTGTTTTGATTCCATGAGGGGTTGTTTTGATTTTGATTCCAAGCTGGGTTACTCCAATTTGCTTGTGGCCATTCTTGGGAATTTGTCCATTGAGGATAATTCCAAGGACGTTGGAGTGGTTATGATTGTCCCCAAGGCATAGTACCAGGATTATGTCCCCAATTTATAGGAAAATGAGGGGGATTTTGATATTGAGAGAAATTTCCCCCTTGTTTCGGTCCAATATAGTTGAGTTCCTTAGTCTGATTTTCTAACACAGTTTTGAGTTGTGGTAGTAGGTGGCATTTATCAGTTGAATGCCTTTTTGAACAGATACTACAAATGGCTAAGATAGATGTTTTATTCAAAGGACATTCCTACAAAGCATGTTTATTTCTATATCTTGGGCAATAAATTGCCAAAGGTTTTGTGTTTTTTGCTTTTGCAAACATTTCCCCCAAAGTAGTGTTTAGGTGCACTAGAATATCAGTTTTGAAATTTGCAAGTTCCTCTATCAGGTCCTTTACATCAGTGCCATTTGTGTGGCTTTTTCTTCTTCTTTGCTTAGTGCGAGAGTAATTCCTGTAGAGATCCATAATTTTCTCATTACTGACAGTGGTTACATCCCCTTTTCCCATCAAATCCAGAACTTCTCTGGATTCATCTTGCAATCCTCTCAAAAATATGGTTTTACATAATTCTGGTTCTACAAGTCCACATCTCCTTTGAACAAAGGAGAACCTATCAAGATAATCTTCCAATGTTTCATCATCTTCCTTCTTGATTCTAAATAACTCATCTTTTCTATTTCTTACACAATAATATTCTTGATATTTTTCTAAAAAGACAGTCTCCATTTGATCCCAAGTTCTTATGGAATTAGGCTCTAAGCTCATGAACCAGCGCAATGCTGAATCCTTGAGTGTTGAGGGAAAAAACTTAAGTTTTTTATTGTCATTTATATAATCATAGGTCTGACACAATACCTTGAATTCAAACAAAAATTGATCAGAATCTTCAGATACAACACCTCTAAAGGTTGGAAGTACTGAAGGTGAAATGGTATTCATGGGAGAGTTTTGTGTTGGATTCAGACGAATAGGATATTCAAATGTTCTGGAAGGTTGGAGCATATCCTAATAATCTCATTCATTATGGACATAGCCATGTTGGCCATCTACATTGCCTCCTTCTACCATAGTTTCTTGTTTCCTAGGAGAAGTTAAAGCTTTCCAAATTTTTCTCTCAAGAGGTCCAAGACCCTCTATTGATGATGAGTCTGATGAATTGTCTTTCTTATGATATTATGATGATGATAAAATTGATGATTTTCCTATCTCAGAATGTTCTAATGATGGTGAGACTGGTGATTTTTCTATCAATATTTTAGGTAGTTCAAACACAGGTGATTCACCCCTTAAGCGTGAAGATATCCTTAATGGAACAAGCCAAGTATCCTTTGGGGTAGTTCTACCTTTTTCATCCCTAGACTTATTCGTTCATGTTTACTCTTGAATGACATAAATTAAGTCAATAGTTGTTATCTTCCTCAATTGTTGTATTCAGATTTTAACCTAAATTTTCACAGTTTAGTCTGATTACAGCTATTAGACTATTTGTTTTCTTTTGGAAACACTATTCCTCAACAACGACACCAAAATGATGCATAGTCATTATACCATCATTAATTCTCAATGAATCTGTCAATCCAGGGCAGTGTACAAGGCTATCTATGGAAGAAGAAGTGAAACAACTATAACTTAGGTCAATCTAGAGCAACAGGTCTTATTGGTGGAACTGGTTGTGTGGGGGGTTTTGGGACATTCCTATCTCTAAATTGCATGAATTAAATCTTAATCTAAGTTGCAGAATTGAAAACTAATCATTAACTATAGAAATGAAGTCCTAATTACAATTACAGAATAAGACCTAATTATATTGCAGAAATAACAGTTGTAGAATTGAAAGTCTGATCCTAATTGCAAAAAGAAAATATAATTACTTTTTTAGTAATGAAATTCTAGATCTAATGTGGAAATAAAAACTCTCAAAGCTCTGTAACAGAAGGTTTTCAATCTTCTATGCATGTTTTGACAGCAAAACATAAAATGCAAAAAATTGTTGAAAAACAGTAAATTCTGGGAATAACAGTCTGAAATAAAATAGAAGCTTTGCTGAAAGTAGAGATTACAACTAAAACATTAAGCATAAGTTTAATCTAAACATAAATAAACTAAGATCACAAATATTGTCAGTTTTTTACAAGCAATTGAAATAACAAGTTCTACAACTCATTCTGCTACAACAAAATCAGAATAAAAACCTGCTTGTTAGTCCTCCTATGTCTGGAAGTGGCCAAACTCTTTGTCTAGAAGAAGGTATAAGTCTCTCTCTCTCTCTAAATCTTAATCACACTCATTTACAAGCAATATGAAATAGAACTGGTGTACTTTATTGATTAAAAGACATGATTACAATAATTCTGCTGAAAAACTATTACAAGACTGTAACAGTCAATTTTTACCTATTTTCTGCTTCTTCTTTACTTTCTACTTCCTGCTGCTACTACTTACTATTACCTCTATATGTTACTCGGCTCAACCTGAACGGGAGTAATATTTATAGATGTCCTAAGGTCTGATTACAAACAAAGAATATCTCAAAAGATCTAATCCTACAATGTTGCAACAAATTCTGGTTTTATCCTAGAAGAAGATTAAAACTTGATCTTTCCCTTAATGATGGCTTTGGTCGGAAATGACGGTAAAGACAGACGGAAGATCTTTTAATTTACTTTTTCCAACCTTTATTTCCCTTTTTTCGGCTTCAAAAATCGGTCAACAAGTCAAAAAGCACACTCTGTTTTCATTTCGAAGATAAGTGGCTTCATTTCGAAGATAATGCAATTCTCATTCTAAATATCGCTCATTCTGAAGATACTACATTCTCATTTTGAATATTTCTCATTTCGAAGATACTGCATTCTTCATTCTAAAGATACTGCATTCTTCATTCCAAAGATCCACTCATTTCGAAGATGTTGTGTTCTCTCATTTCGAAGATATCTGTTCATTCCAAAGATACTTCGAAATGAACAAATGTGTGCTTTTCCAGTGATTTCTTTTGCATCTCTCAGGTGGGTTATCTCTTAAGATCAAATTCCAATGGTCTTCATATCTTTCCTCATGTGAATTCCATGCCTTGCTATTTATGGACAGCTGGCTAGAATTTATATGGGAAAGACCAGATTTCTTTGCACAAGCAACAGTTTGCTTGCACTGTTGCCAGATTTAGGTGAAATAAATGCTTGAGACAAATCAAAACATGATTAGTGAAATGCTGCTATTATTCTAAGAATATCCCATTGTAGAAAATCATAGCAAAAAAAACACAAAACTATGCAAAAATCTGTAAAATCAGCATATAATATTCCAAATACATTGATCATGCAGAATGGTTAATATACAACATATTGAATCAACTTAACTAACATATCAGATAAAACATAAGAGTTTATAGACATTTTTAGTGTTCAAAACATGTTATGATTGAGGAATTTCTAGGCCTCATCATATGTTCTATACTCAAATCCTAATATCAACTCAAATCAATCTCATAGAAGCATAAAGAGAATTGTTAGAGACTCTATATGTTCTATACTCAAATCCCAATCTCAACTCAATAGAAGCATAAAGATAATTGTTAGAGACTCTATATGTTCTATACTCAAATCCCAATATCAACTCAATAGAAGCATAAAGAGAATTCTTAGAAACTCTATATGTTATTGAAAGCACGAGGATATAGAAACAAAAAGGAAAATGCCAAGTACGATGCGTTTAAAACCAAACTTAACACTAAAAGCCTATATATTGAAAAATGCATAAAAAGAAAGGACATAGATGAATTGAAATAAGATAAAAGCAATATGAAATATGGATATCTTTATTGATATGCTTTTAAAGTCGTGTTACAATACGTCTCCATCCTTTTTAGGGGATAGAAGCGTCAAAAATGTTTCTTGTCACATCCATGGGTAACAATCCTTCTTTCGCATGCCCACATGTAAGATGGGCAGACCAAAACATCACCGCCACTTGTGTATATGATTGTTGACTCCTTCTTGCTCTTCTGATGTCGAATACCTTCATTCAAGGAAATAGAAAAGATCAGTAGCACCTGCAGATAGAATAGAACATGTATTTCCCAAGGCCTACTATTAGTGTATGCATGAAAAAATTAAACCGATAACCAAATAACCTCAGAACGACCTAAAAATTTGAAAGAACCAATAAAAAATTACCAAGAAGACACTGCAAAAGGAACAGTCAGGAAATTCCTCACAAATTTGTATTCGCTTCGGGGCGGGACGAATAAACCTACAACAAATTGTTAGAAAGCACCCTCTTCAATGTCCTACCTAGGAAGCTCCAAATGACCTGCAAAGTTGGGGTTAGCTAATTGGGGGTATTTTGGGAAGAAACAGATGGTCATATTTCTCCAATTTGGCCTATATCACCAAGAATATGATGGCACTATCTGCATGTTAGTGAAGGCGGGAAATGATAAAAGCATGATCAAAACTTGTCAAAATGAAGTGAAATTTAAACTACAACCTATTTAAATAACCTAGAATAAGATACAAAAGAAAAATTAAAGAAATATACCATAGATTTATTTTCACTCTGGGGCAGGGCATTTAGAACTATGACAATTTGGGGGGCGCCCGGGGGCAGGATGCACGCCGTTTAACTCTGTTTCGGCACCAATCCACTTGGGATGGGTCCAAAACCTCTTATGGGGTGTTGTCAAAAACTTTTGTGGGATATTGTGGCCAAATGTTTTGGTTTGGGCTCCAAATTTGCACTTCTAATAACCACCCTATGACCTCCCTTCAACAAGAGATCAAGGATGTGAAAGGCGCAAAATCAAAAGGTATGTGTGTGGATGTAAAATGGTAGCACTTTGTTGCTCAAAATGCTACCTCTCTCTATATATTTTGGGTGAGAAGACTCACCAATTTATAGACCTAGGGTCTCTCTATTTGAATGCGCATGTGAGGGCACCACTGGAGTTGCATGTCCTATTTTGGAAAAAATATTATTCCCTGATTTAAAGTCTCCTTGCATGAGGCCTCCAAAAATCAAAGACATGCATGACTGAAGTCTCTCTTCTTGATTTGAAGCCATTCCTCGTAATTGCATGTCCTGAAGTTGTAGTTAACTGGCATACCTATCGAGGTTTGACTTTTTTTGCTAGTCAAAATTTCTATTTGCCTCACCCTGGAGCGAATGCTGATAATCGTCCCTGGGTGGGATGAATACCAGTTTGTAATCGTCCCTGGGTAGGACGAGTAGAGAGCAAAGTGCCAAAAGGTGCCAAATTGACCTTTTACCTTCCAAACTGCTTTTAGGAGTGGTTAGGACCATTTTTTAACCTCTAGGGGGATGCCCTAGGGGCTGTGTGTGTCAATGCAATTAGTGTTTTTTGTCATATAATCGGATTGGTGCTATTTTGGTACCTACAGATGCCCCTTTTTGGGATGCGCTGTGCAAGGTACAGCACTGAGCAAAAATAGATAACAAAAGAACTAATGATTAGGGTTTCTTAGTAACCTAACCAAATTTTGATGCCCCAAGTATGGAAAGGGCATGCATTATTGAATCCTTGCTTTTGATGAGCTAAGGAGCTTAATTCAAGTGTTAACCTTTTTCGATGAGGTGTTACTTGAGCTTGGACATTTATCAGTCATGAATAGGCAAAGGGCACAACCTTTTGTCTATGGGAACCTTGAGTTCATGATTCATGAATGCCAAGTGTTTGATCAGCTTATGATTATTGCTTGTTTGTTGCCCCAAGTAGGGGCATGATTGTCTTTGTCAATGATCCTTTGAATGCATGTTATTTCATTGATTGGGTGTGTTTTGTTGATTGGTGAGTGTGACTACCCCCTCAAGCGACGAATCGATGAGGAAATGACCGACATGAGAAAAGTGATGAGTTGCTTGACCCAAGATGACTTAGGTAAGGGTGCCTTCAGTTGTTTACCATTGAATGCGCAAGCAGTTTCTGAACATTCTGACCTATTTTTGGTGGGTTTTAACCCTTTTTGTGACGCATTTTAGAGCTGAAATTGGCAAAAATCCATCCTCCCGTGGAGCGGTCTGACTATGGTAGCCTTCTTAGGGAGTAGGATAGTGAAAATTTGTAATCCCAACATCTATTTTGGATGCCATGAATGTCAGGCGCAAAGGCACCTTCGTTCGGCAATTTTATTGCTATTTTTGGTTGGGTTTTGACCCGTTTTACGACACCATTTTGGGATGAAATTCTCAAAAATCCATCCTCCCGTGGAGCGGTCCGGCTATGGTAGCATTCTTAGGGAATAGGATAGTGAGGATTTGTGACCCCGAAGTCTATTTTGCATGCCCGAAATATCAAGTGCAAAAACACTCTCATTGGATAGTTTTATTGCTTGTTTTTGGTGCATTTGGTGCAGTTTTTTGCTGTTTTTGAAATTTTTGCTCTGTATTCATTCCTGGGTGGGACGAATACCAATTTAGTAATTTTCCTAAGGTGGGACGAGCACTAACCAGAGTGCTCATCCTAGGGAGGAATGATTACAAGCTCAAAAAGCCTATTTAAGGGTCAAAACTAGGTTTTGGGCTCATTTGCATTTGTTTTTCTTGGCGATTTGGAGCTCTAAGGAGGAGGAGGTCAATTCTATGAAGCGAAGCGCTGCCAAATTTTTCTCGCTACAATGAGTTCATGAACTGGATCCTCAAGCGATGGAGCCGAAGTGAGACCAGTGAGTGTTCTTCCTCTTTATTGTTTGTTTGTTACAGTTTGGAAAATCGTAATTTGTTGTGTTTTTTGTCTTTTGTATTTTGTTTTTCAAATTAAAATGAAACCGTAGACTATCAAAAATTAACACTTAGCTTAAAACTTAGTTGAACCCTAGTTAAAAAAAGATCAAAAGTTTAGTTTAAAACTTAGCTGAAAAACTTAGTTTAGAATGTAACTTAAAAAATTTGCTTAACCCTAATTTAACAAAGATTAAAACTTAGGTTAAAAACGTAGGGTAAAACTAAGCGTAAAAACATGTAGCTCAACCCTAGTTATTGTTTGTTGTTTTGAATTTATCAATTGACCTTTAGAGTGAAACCCTAGGTACTAACAAACCATTTTTTGAATTTTTTTGTTTGTTTTTTTAATTGATCAGTGTAGAGTTAAAAACCCTAGAATTGATAAAAAAAATATTTATTTATTTATTTATTTTTATTTTTTTAATTTTGTTGTTTTTGTTTTTGTAATTTATCAGTTTAGAGTTAAAAAACTTAAGACTGACAAATTGTTCTTTTGTTAAATTGGTGTGAATTTTGTTGTTCGTTATGTAGCTGGTTTTAGTTGTACATTGCTTTGTGCATTGCTGTGTGCTCATGTTTTTGCTGTATAGTTTTTCATGGTTTTTAATATTTTTGTTATTTTCTTTTATAGGTTGTGAAGAGCCGGTATCATGTACCTACAGTTTTCACTGAAGCGCAGGAGGCGCTGAATTTGGCTGACTGAGAGTGGCTTGATGCCCTTGGGCTCAAGCAGGTGACTCGACTGGAGCCTGTGGTCAGAGATCGGGTCTATCTGACGACCTTGATCAACTTGTAGGAGCCCCAGACCAACACATTCCATATCCTAATAGGAGAGATGATAGTGACCTTGGAGGACGTCTACCAGATTCTACGAATTCTGATAGACGGACTACCAATCAAGACGATGCCACAGGATTAGCGGACAGTTGTACTAACGTGATGATTTGGGCATGGGGAGGAGGTGGGTGTGGAAAACCCAGTGGAGAGGGTAGAGGGCGACTGCCTGATTGGCAAGGGATCTCCTATGAATGTAGCTAGCATAGTGCAATGAGAATTTAGCAATAAGGGAGAAGGTGTTGGCACAATGCGACGATGTAGTAGCGATGTACCATCGACGAGAGGCAAAGTGGTGTCAGCATTGGATGGATCTAGAGGGAGAGATCATCCACCTCGAGGGGCGGGTACCTGAGCCCTCTGGAGGTGGGTCTTCATGTTAGACAAGGGGCAGCGATACTAAGTAGTCAACATCATCTCATCACAGGCGATTGGATGAGGGGGGCTAGTGGGCATGATGCGAGGGCTAGCAGTAGCCGCCCTAAGAGGTCCTATAGGACCCACACCATGGGGGGTAGTTCCCGTCGCATCGATCCTGTGTGATCATGGTGGCCGACACCCTAGGCTTGGGGGTTTTTGATATTTTGCTTTGTTGCGAGGTCAGAGGACCAGTTGATTGTAGCCTGCGGGCATTTTTGATGATATATATACAAATGACTTGCTTTATGTTTATACACTTGTCATGGTTTGTTTGCCTATTTATTCATAGTTTATTTATGATGAGGTATGCATGTGGTATTATGAATGCGATGATTCTAATTATATGATGTATGCATATGGAATGAATGAAATGAGTTGTTGATAACTTATCGATGGCACCATAGACTGTACAAGATTGACTGGCTTTCTGTACTTATGTGATGGCTTTGTGGAATGAATTTGCATGTGAGAACTTTGTTTTTGTATGTTTTGTATTTTTTTGATGGGGATGGATGTAATGAAGTGTACCAGTTGTTAAAAAGTGTAGTTAAGCTTTTTTGAGATTCAGATATTTTAACTAACTAGCCAAAACTGTACATTTATCTCGCAAGACTTTTGAACAAGGTATAAATCAGACTTGAGTTTGACCAAGTTATTTCACATCCTTGTGTGTGCAATTGAGTTCATTTATGTGGTATTTATCAAGATACCGCCAATGCCAGATAGGCTATCAACCAAAATTGTATTGAGGATCACCTAATTAGCTCCACTAAATCCGTTGTTGTATTTAGTAAGATTAATCTATTGGACAATTTAAGATACCATAAGCTAGCTCATCCACATGCAAACATTGGTCTGCTCACACGCAAAGCTAATGTGATAGACATATCGTCATGCATTTAGGATACCGCCATTGCCAGGCAGGTTGTCCACCAAACTCGTAATGAGGATCACCGAGATGGTTTTCGAATGCTGAGAATTCCAAGGATTCAAGTTTAGGATTTTTATTTGTTCAATGTGTTAGAATACTTGCTCGTATACATAATGATGAAAATCACTATTTATTTTTCTCTTTGTTGTTATTTTTGAGCAAGGATTTTGAATAGTGGTGAGGACCACTGTTATTTGATTTTGCATTGCGAGCTTCATAAGGTTAAGCTTGTAGGATTGTGGCATATGAATGACCTTGATCCTTTTGGCCTTGGGGATGACTACCCATCCTGTTCAGGGATGTGTAGTATGAATCCTTATGACTTTGGGAACCAAAGGGGATTATGGAGATTATGAAGTAAGGGCATTGATATTTTAGGCCTTGGGGATGACTACCCATCCTTGTCATGGGCGTGTAGTACAAATCCTTATGACTTTGGAGACAAAATGTGATTGGAGATGATCGTGATGATGGTTTGTTGGGAGTTTTTTTTTTGAATGGCATTGATCCTTTTAGGCCTTGGGGATGACTACCCATCCTTGGCAGGGACATGTAGTACGAATCCTTACAAATTTAGGGACCAACGGTGATTAGGATGTGTGGTAGTGGTGAAAACCAATATTTATTTAGGGGAATTGATGGGGAAGAGCTTGTCCTTTTGTCAATTCTTAGCACTCTTGAGCCATTCGCACAAGGGGATGAACAAGCTAATCATTCACCTATGGTACCCTAGACTGCTTTGTAGGTGTCTCTTGCATTCACACAACTTAGGAATTATTTTATGTGTTTTAACTTGTGTAGGGATGTTACATAACGAGGCGTGACCCAAGTAAAACTTTCCCTTGTAAAATATGTTTAACTTTGTATAGTTTTGGCTAGAAATTTAAAGACAACTGAATGATGAAAACCCTACCTACATTAGGAGACAACTGACTATGCTAGAAATGGGGATGGTGTTATTCTGGATGTATGTGTTTATAAAATAGATGGAATATGGAAAATGAAGGAATTGTCAAGCAATTACAGTCGATGGTGTTTGGGACATGTATGACCAGCAAATATGCAATGTATGGATGCGATGCCTAATGCAACTTATATTTTTGTATTTTGAGTTTTATGAGTATGCATGGAACTGACATGCAATTTTTTTTGTTATGTTTAATGATTTTATTGTTTTTGTTTGTTTTTGAATATTTATTTTGACCAAGCGGTTATGGTAACCCTTGGATATTTTGGTTTGACCAAAGGGTTTATGGATACCTTTGGGGCAATTTTGGAGTTGACCAAGCGATTGTGGGAATCCTTGGAGATTTTGGTTTGACCAAAGGGTTTATGGACACCTTTGGGGCATTTTGGGTTGACCAAGCAATTATGGGAATCCTTGGAGCTTTTGGTTTGACCAAAGGGTTTATGGACACCTTTGGGGAATTTTGGGTTGACCAAGCGATTGTGGGAATCCTTGGAGCTTTTGGGTTGGACTATGTCTCTCTAAATGTGAAATGGCCTCAAATGACTAATTTTCAAGGGTTCTAGTTCCTTGATTCCTTCAAGAGAGGTGAGCCGATATGTTCCAAGTCCTATTTTACTGTCAATCACATAAGAACCTAACCAGTTTGCCATAAACTTGTCCCTTAGATGGGATGACAAATTAGAATTCTATTGGTTCTCTTTTAAGACAAATTCACCAACCTAAAAGTCTCTCAGGTGAACCTTCATGTTGTATGCTTTCTTAAGTCGCTCTTGATAGATACACAAATGCTCGAGAGCATTGACGCGTCGTTCGTCAAGCAATGTAAGTTGGTCTAATTGGGCCTATCGCGTAGTGTCATCATCGATGAACTCTTGCATTGAAATGCGTAGGGAAGGGATTTCCAACTCGATAGGCATGACTGCCTCAGAGTCATACACCAAAGAAAATGGAGTTGCCCCAGTGGGTGTCTGAATGCTAGTGCGGTAAGCCCCTAGGGTAAGCAGGATTTGAATGTGCCAATCCTGATGACTATCTATGACTATATTTTTGAGGATGGCAACTAGCATTTTGTTTGACACCTCTGCTTGCCCATTTGCCTGCGGATAATAGGGTGTTGAAAAACTATGCTGAATTTTGCACTTTGTTGTCAAAGCAAGCACATATTTATTCTTGAATGATGTCCCATTATCCGAGAGGATCTTGGATGGAATACCAAAACGACATATGATGGTATGCAAAATAAAATCTGCAATGCGGGGTCCAATCATAGAGGTTAGCGAAATTGCTTCCACCCACTTGGTGAAGTACTCTATGGCCATTATGATGAACGTGTGACGACCCGACGATGTAGGGGAGATATTTTTGATTAGATCAAAGCCCCACTATGAAAAAGACCAAGTCGATTGAATTGATTACAAGGCTTGAGAAGGTACGTGTGTCAAATTGGCCTGGTGTTGACACTTCATGTACTTATTTACATATGCGCAACAATCTCACTCTAAATATGGCCAATAATAGCCAATGCGAAGAATGCTCTTTGCAATGGCCATATTGCTGAAGGGGCCACCACATGTACCATCGTGTTCTTGGGTGATCGCCCAAGAGGACTCCTGCTAGTCCAAGCAACGGAGGAGGATTCCTTTATAGCTCTGATGATACAAAATGTCTCCTAACAAGACATGTTTTTCTGCTTTCTGTTTAAATAATCTTTTCACGGCTTGTGTCAATCCAAGTGGGAGGTTACCTAACTTGAGGTAATCCCTTATGGGTGTGTACCAATCCTACTGATCAGAAACCTCGATGGTATGAACAACCAATCCCTCTTGAAGTTCATCCCTAGCAAAAGCTAAGTGGGAAAGAACTTGTAAAAATAGCATTGTGTTGCTATTAAGAGGGGTCGAGGAGAACAAGGACCCCTAGTTCGTTTGAGTCAGACAATCGTGGATTCGAGAGAACCTATCCTGAGATGGTTCAATCTGGATCAGGTGGATTCCTGGTGCTAGGTCAGAGCTTTCATGCTCCATCATGGATTACGATAATGTTTTGACCTGAATGGTTATCATTTCATCAGAAGAGTCTTGTGGGATTAGTGACCCCAAGGAGGCCATAGTATCTGCAAAATGATTCGATGATCGAGGGAGTGCCTCGATGTCATACCATTCAAGATATGCTAGGAATTTGTCCACAAGGGCTTTGTAGGCCTGCAGAAATGGGCATTTACATTGGAATACCCCCTTGAATTGATTGACAATTAACAATGAATCACCAAAGATGTTTAAACATTTAATGTTCATGGTGACTGTTGTTTGAAGACCTATGAGCAAGGCTTCGTATTATGCATTGTTTTTGGTGCATGGGAAGTCTAATTTAAATGATAGAGGCATTGGAGCCCCTTACGTTGTGAAGAATACAATTCCTGTGCCACATCCTTGCTCACATTTAGAACCATCAAAGAATAGGGTCATGTCAGCCTGTGACTCAGGCTCATTAGAATTTGGTGATTCTGAAACATGGAAGACCCCATCATCTGGTAGTTCTATGATCAGAGGCTGATCATCTTTAAGAGGAGCCTCTACTAGTTGATCGACGATGACTTGAACTTTTATGGATTTTTTTCCAATGAACTCTATGTCAAACTTCATCAACAACATGATCCATTTCGCCATACGACTACTATGATAAGTATGACTCATCATGTATCACAATGGATTCTCCTTAGACACAACATACATCGTATTGCTGAGCATGTAGTGGCATAGCTTTTTGGTAGCAAACACGATTGCCAAGCAGAGCTTCTCAACATATGCATAGTTAAGTTCATAACTGACTAGGGTGCGGCTAAGATAGTAAGTATCCTGTTCTTTGTGTAGTTCATTTTTTTGGGATAGCATGGCACCCAGTGCCACCTCAGTACCTGAGATGTATAAGTAAAATGACACTCCTGGTCTAGGTGGTGCCAATACTAGTGGTGAAGCCAAGTATTGTTTAATGTCATCAAAGGCTGAATAACATGCGTCATCCCAATGGAATGCTACCCCCTTGTGTAATAATTTATTCATGGATCAAAACTTGTCAGATAACTACACTATGAAGCACTTGATTGACACAACCTTTCCCTGCAGGCTTCTGAGTTGCTTGATGGTAGTTGGGGGAAGCATTTCAAGGATTGCCTTGACTTTGTGTGGGTCTACCTTGATTCCTTGTTTGGAGACTATGAAACCCAAGATATTTTTAGATGTGATGCCAAATACACACTTCTTGGGGTTTAGTCTGACTTTATGTTCAATGAGGTGATCGAGGATCTTTCTTAAGTCATCGAGATGATCTAGGTGCAAAAGAGATTTGGCCAACAAATCATCCATGTAATATTCCAAATTTTTGTGCATGTAATCGTGGAAGATGTACGTCATGGCACGTTGGTAGGTGGCACCAGTGTTTTTAACGCCAAAAGGCATGACCTTAAAACAAAATGTCCTCCAAGGCATTGTGACCACCATTTTTAGTTGGTCCTTAGGATTGATACGAATATGATTGTATCTTGAGAAACCATCCATGAGGGAAAGCATTTCATGGCCCGTTGTAGTGTCTACTAATGCGTCAATGCTATGCAAGGGGAAATCATTGTTAGGACTCGCTTTGTTTAGATCTTGAATATCAGTGCATATCTAAATCCTTCCATCGAGATTTTTGACGGGCACCATGTTAGACAACCATGGTGGGTAATCCACGTAGATGACAAACTATGCATCCAACAACTTTTGTAGCTCGTATTTGACCATTAAGGCTATTGTTGGATGCATCTTACATAGTTTTTGCTTTACTAGCTTGACTGTCGGATCAAGCATTAGATTATGCGTGACTAGCGATGGGTCTAGTCTCGGCATGTCTTTGTAGGACCATGCAAAAACCTCCTTCTTCGCTTTGAGAAGGGCAATGTAGTCGGCTTGCTCTTTGGGGGATAAAATTACCCCCAGCTTGATGATTTGCAAATTCAGTGGATCTGAGCTGATGTCTACGTCAGTCGTCTCCTCGAATGACATGTGGGATCTGTCCTCCAACTGGTGTGGAGTTGGGATCAAGTGGATATTGTTTGCTGAATTTAGATTGTTGTTCAGAACATCAAGTTCCTCTTCAGCATGGAAGAAATCCTGAGTCTGTCCGAGGGTGAAATGGAACATCCCACCACAAGGCCAATAATATGAAGGGGATGGCAGTGTGTCAGCGCGATTCCAGTCTATAGCATCTAGGTCGAGATGCTATGACCATGTTGGGTCGGCTGGATTATGGATGGGGATGGTTAAATCAATGGAGATCATGTTGATGAAATGATTTTGGTCTCCATTACCATGGGTGTAGTTGCTCGGACATCCTAGATGATCTTTGTACTCCAGATTTGGCTCTGTGGGTATTGGCACAAATGGATCAGCCCTATGTGCGGATAAGAGGACAAGGTCTGCCCTAGGCACTAATGGCTCTATAGGGTCTCCTGGCAGAAGATGTTCTCTGAATACCTGGAGTAGAAGGTGCAATAATTGCTATAATTGTGCCTGGTTTAGGTGCCACCTATGCCTTGGCCCTATGTGTAATTGTTCAAACATGTCATCTATGTCCAAGGGATATTGTTGCTATCGCATATGATTGAGATAAGCCATCTCAGTTTCATCTTCATAATCACTATCAGAGATCCAAAGGCCTTCGTTGGCTCCAACAGTTGTTTGCAACATATGAGGCTCATCTTGCTCGAGCAAATTAATGTGGTCCCATCGGGGTTGTTCTGCTCTTTGCGAGGGGACATGATTCTCTTGAGGTTTCATATACTCGATTGGAGCATTCAAAGGGAACATTGTCAGGAAGCTCTCTTGATAATCATCCATGGGAGTCACTTGTGAATGATTACTATCAGAATCGAAAGGATCCCAAGGTGCTACCTCGTATTCTGACTCATCTTCTGAAGACCCTGCTTGGTATTGTCTATATCCCTCTTGTAGGTGAGTCCTCAAATTTTCTCCCTTTTCAATCGAAGGGGAAGGGTTATTAAGGTCAACAAGGTCAGCTGTCAGCAATGGGTGATAATCCCCTAATGTATATGTTATGTTAGGATTGGCATATGGATCCAATGCCAACCCATCCTTGTTACCTATCCCTAGGCCTTGCATGTTATCTACCAAGATGTCTAGGGGCAAGGAGTGGTTGAACCCTACTCCTGACTTGTCATACGATATCTGATATCTTGGTTGGCAAAGAACACACACTCCTTTCTCATACCTGCCCAACCCATATCTATGCCAATTGTATTGGCCAAGATATCTTAATGCGAAGTCTGGGTTGGCCAAATAGTTGACATCCTCAGAAAAGGGTTCCTCATCTTTGTCTTCCTGCATGTAAGGTTCAATGCCATTATCCAGGCCCCCATAAACAAAGTTTGTCTGATTGGGTGGGTAGCCTAGAGGAACCACAGAGCCGATGGGAAGGCGAGGTCTCCCCATGTCTTGCATGGACTCAAGTGTAGGTGTTGCTATAATGTTTCGCACTATATACTCCCCCAATCCCGTGTTGGCCATCTCAACGATGATCATTGCCAGTTGAGGGAGAGTGAATGGGAGGTATTCCAGAGTCCATTCCATGTAGGGTGAAACTGGCATCTCGACTTCCATTCTGCTAGGCATCTCTTTGGTAGAGATGGTTGAGACTAGGGGTGGTTCCTCTTCTAGGGATTTCTTTCCCTTGTCCTTTGGTGTGGCCACCATAGGTGGCATCGTTGTTGAAGGACCAGATGAGGAAGATGGACCCGACTGGGGATTTGGTGGACTTGTCAACGGGGATGCCTATGGAATTGGACCCTGTTTAGATGGATTCAACTAAAAATCCAAATGCATCGATGGAAGGGTCTATTGTGGAATGAATTGCACAGTATTGCAGTACTTGAAGGGATATAACTCTGTCAAGACTACATGCACCTGTCATTCAAATGTATAATTTAGGCACTGATGAGCTATTTAAGGGACACACTTCATGTCCCTGATATTATAGGCCATATCACCTTACAAGATGTGGCATAATGTATGAATAGTCTTTTGTCCCACTTGGATGGGTAGGACAATTGTGCCAACCGTCAAGCATATCACATCATTGAATGCTTGAAGAGTATAGGTGGAGGCCACAATGTGAGATGTGGACAACTTCAGGTGTTTCAATGTTGTTGTTGTAATTATATTATTGGATGAGCCAGTGTCCACCAACACCCTCTTATATGGAATCCTATTGACCCGTGCAATGATGTGCAGGGGTGGATCCACCACATCACCAGTCATTGATTTAAATTCATCTTATCTAAAGGTGATGACTGGTTCTATACATTGTTTTATATGTCCCACAAAGTTGTTGAAAGAGTTTGCTTCGTGGGGCTGCAGCTCGATGGCTTTTAATATCTCCATTAGAGCCTCTCGATGGGGTGCTGATTGTTGAATGAGCTCGTATATGGAGAGCCTAGTCGACGTGGTACTTAGATGTTAGGTAAGTCTAGTCCAAATCATGGCCACTGGTCTAGGCGGAGGAAGTTGCGTAGGGTGTTGTTGAGGTTGTGACGTCGATGGAACCTCTCTTGTGGCTATCACGAGGGCAGATCCTGGGTACCTCTTGTTCCTAGTCACTATGCTTATCATCCCTACATACCCCTGCATGGGGCAATTTTGTTGCATCTCATTGACTTGAAGGGGTTTTGCCTGTGCCTCATGGGTAGGCAGGGGGTCTCTGAAGACTCCCATCTATTGGTTTTTTGGTGCTATGGGGTTGTCTACTGCCAGCATCTTATTGTCGATTAGGTCTTGCGCCAAGCCTTTAAACTTCCAACATGCATTAAGGTCATGTCCCTTCCATCTGTGGAACCTACAGTACAAGTCCTCCCTATACCCCTTAGGCTTTGGTGCATTGGGGTCTATGGTTTGAATCTCTGGAAGGGTGATCAAGTTTTTTGTTGACAAGCGGTCAAACAAGGAGTCCCTAGACTTTGTGTAAGGTGTGAACTATCGCCTAGGGCGACGCTGCTAATTTTTTTCTTGCCTTTGATTTTCTCTATCATAATTGCTAGGAGGCACCGCCTGATAGTTAGCCTTTTGAGGCTATGTTGCTTATGCAAGGTTAGGGACGTTTATAGAAACCTGATTGACCATAGTGGGTTTCTATTGTGTGGTCCCTATTTTGGTGCTTTTAGGCCATTATTTCTTCTTTGGATTGGTAATATCACCATCCTATATCTTGATCTCCTCAATGATTCTGGCTTGCGCCAGAGCTTCCTCAAGAGTGGAATATTGCTGTAGCTGCAATAGCATAGAGATCGATCTCAAACAACTCTTTGAGAACATTTGGGTCAGGTCAGACATGGGAGGGGTCAGGTCAGACATGGGAGGGAGGTAGGGTAGCTTTGAAAGCAATGTCCTCCACTAGTTCCCATATGCCACCATGGTTTCTTCCTCATATTGTCTGAGGCTAGCTAGGTCACTTAATGATGCCTTTTTATTGTGTTGAAGGCAAAGCGTTTGAGGAACGCATCCACTAGCTGATCCAAGTTACTAATGCTATGTTTTGGAAACTGAGTGAACCAATCCGAGGTAGGGCCTGTGAATGTGGTTATAAATGTTCTTAGCAACAAAGCATCGTTGTCCTGTATGCCAAAGCATTGGCTCAGGAATCTAGTCACATGCTCTTGGGCATCGTCCTCGCCTCTGAAGAGTGCCAACTAGGATAGTTTAAAGTGTTCAGGGTATGGAGGTGCCGACACTAATGGATGCATAGGGTGACTATGAATTTGGCGTAAAGTGGGCTTTTGGGGCCCAGAATTCTTAGTCTGCATAGAATCTAAGCACTCTAGCAATGCTTTATATGCATTGAAAGATTTAATTTCTTCCTCCTTAATTTTCTCTCGTTGTGGGTTGGGGGGAACTTGAGGCCTATAGAGGGGTGGCCTGATAGTAGCCTCTCTGCCTTGATAGGGCATTTTAGCCCGCTCTTATTCTTGCTCATACTCATTGTAAGATTCTTTAGGAGTTTCTAGACGAGACCTATAACCATGGGTGGGTCCCTATGGGGGTTGCCCATCATTGTTCCTAGGAGTGGCATCCCGATAAGGTCTAGGAGGTTTTGGAGGTAGCACTTGGTAAGATCATGGGGACCTGTCTCATACCAAGTGGTTGTGCCTCTCATACACTTCTACTTTATGCATACGAGGGGTTGGGACCTTCTCAGGCACAGTGTTATGAAGCAATTCGGCTATCTGACGCTGAATGCACTCTTTGCTAAGGCGGTATAGATGATCTAACTGTTGTTGATCCTACCTAAGATATATGATTTACGCTTGGCGGGTGGCATGTCTAGAAAATTCCAAGTCAATTTGTTCTGCCATATCATGTTTAGGAAGCCTAGATGCCTCTCCTACATGTCTATCTCGATCATGGTGATCCAAGACCCCTATGGGTTGCTTTCCTCTATCAAGGTTAGCGACATTCACCCGAGGCACTGGCCTCAATGGGTGATCTCGATACATAGCAGTGCGGAGGTGCATCACTCCCACACTGTGTACTGCTCTTAAGGAACATGGTGGTCTTCCTCGTACTCCCTTTCGTATGTATGAAGGGTGTGGGGAGAATTTTCTTGCCCTGCCTGGAGAACCCTGTGATCTGGATTTTGTCTAGTATTTCTAACAGTAATAAGGGGTAAAGGAGGGATGAAAAAATCATGTGCCCCCTCCTTATGGACCCTACGTTGCTCTAGTGCTTCATCACTAGGCCACTCATAACGAGCGTTTAAGGGAGGCCTCATTTCTATGTTGAGTGCCACATGTAGGTTCTCCTCTTGAAAGGATCTATGTTGAGTGGGAGTGCCCCTCAAAGAGGTGCCTCTATAGTCCTGTTCGGTGGTGGCATGATGTGGACTATCTTGTGTGTTAGGCTGCCAAGGCAGGATGACCAAGTCCTTAAGACTATATCAGAGGTAACTTGTCCCCCTTTGTGCACTCTCTACAGTGTCTGCTTGTGATTGGGCTCAGCTACGGGTGTACACCATGGTGATGCTTTCCTACAAGATGCATAGATTTTTATCTCTTTTTATGATTTTTATGTTACACTAAACAGAAGGGAAACACACAATCAAAGCAATGATTATCTTGTTTAAAGATTAAAAGTGTGCCCTAAATATGGTTTAGTGTGTTTTGATTTTTTTGTTTTGAAAGATTTTGTAAAGAATGTTTAAATGCAATATGATGTCTCTTATGACTCCCAAAAGTGGTTGCCTCTTCGATATACCATTTTTGGGCCGATATACCAACCTCTCTATATACCCGCCCTTATGTGAGGGAAACTATTGGTACATGAGAGCAGATGGTACATGGAACATAGGTGGTAGGGAAGGGGAATCACTCTGTTTATGACACATGCCATAGAAGAATTATCCTCATGCACTAGGAATCACCCCAGCTACACTTGTTCAGCTTTCGTTAGGATTTACATCTAGTAACAGTCATGATCGGGGTTATGTATGCAATATTTCAAGCCAAGGTGGTGATGAAATCCACCGTTGGTATTGCTCAAGGGTTGGGGTTTTACGACCAACTACTTGTTGTTTAAATTACCATGTGGTGTGTAGGATTCTTTTTAATTTGCATAAATGAATAAAACAAGCATTCAAACTCTCCTATGCAAGCAAACAACCAGAAAACAGAAAGTTGAAAATGACAGAAGGTGTTTAAGACCCCTACCTCTTCTCTGCCCAAATTGGATGTCTCTAAATTTCTTCCCTGAAATTGCACAGAGAGCTATTCGTCCCTGGTGAAATGAATAACAAAATTTTATTCATCACAGGGTGGGGCAAATGCCCATTCATCCCTGGGTAAGACGAATTCCAGCTCTGTAATTCGTCAAAGACTGGAACAAATAGCAATCCAGCGTTTGAAAACTTGGTACCTGCAAGAAAAAATAAGCAACTTTTGATCAAAAAGTTAATATTAAAAACAAGGGACAAAGGTCCCACCGTGATCACCACTGAAAGCACGAGGATACGGAAACAAAAAGGAAAATGCCAAGTACGATGCGTTTAAAACCAAACTTAACGCTAAAAGCCTATATATTGAAAAATGCATAAAAATAAAGGACATAGACGAATCGACACAAGATAAAAGAAATATGGAATATGGATCTCTTTATTTATATGCTTTTAAAGTCATGTTACAATACGTCTCCTTCCCTTTTAGGGGATAGGAGCGTCAAATATGTTTCTTGTCACATCAATGGGTAGCAATCCTTCTTCTGCATGCCCACATGTAATATTGGAGGACAGATACATCGCCGCCACTTGTGTATATGATTTTTGACTCCTTCTTGCTCCTCTGATGTCAAAGACCTATGTTCAAGGAAACAAAAAATATCAGTAGCATTTGCAGATAGAATAGAACATGTATTTCCCAAGGCCTACTGTTAGTGTATGCATGAAAATATTAAACCGATAACCAAATAACCTTAGAATGACCTGAAAGTTTTACAGAAGCAATAAAAACTTACCAAGAATCCACTGCAAAAGGAATTGTCAGGAAATTCCTCACATATTTGTATTTTCTTCGGGGCGGGACAAATAAACCTACAACAAATTGTTAGAAAGCACCCTCTTCAATGTTCTACCCAGGAAGCTCAAAATGACTTGCAAAGTTGGGGTTAGCTAATTGGGGGTATTTTGGGATGACCTATATAGTCATATTTATCCAATTTGGCCTATATCACCCAAAATATGATGGCGCTATCTGCATGTTAGTGAAGGCGGGAAATGATAAAAGCATGATCAAAACTTGTCAAAATGAAGTGAAATTTAAACTACAGTCTATTTAAATAACCTAGAATAAGATACAAAATAAAAATCAGATAAATCTACCACATATTTCTATTCACTCCTGGGTGGGGCGTTTAGAACTACGACAATTTGGGGGGCGCCTGGGGGCAAGACGCCTGTCGTTTGAAACTCTGTTTCAGCACAAATCCACTTGGAATAGGTAAAAAAAATCTTATGGGGTTTTTTTGGCAAATTTTGTGGGATATTGTGGCCAAATTTTTGGGTTTGGGCTCTGGATTTGTGCTTCCAATAACCACCCTATGACCTCCCTTCAACAAGAGATCAAGGATGTGAAAGGCATAAAATCAAAAGGTATGTGTGTGGATGTAAAATGGCAGCACTTCATTGCTCAAAATGCTACCTCTCTCTCTATATTTTGGGTGAGAAGACTCACCAATTTATAGACCTAGGGTCTCTCTGTTTGAATGCGTATGCGAGGGTGCCACTGGAGTTGCATGTCCTATTTTGGGAAAAATATTATTCCTTGATTTAGAGTCTCATTGCATGAGGCCTCCAAAAATCAAAGACATGCATGACTAAAGTCTCTCTTCTTGATTTGAAGCCGCTCCTTGCAATTGCATGGGCTGAAGCTAAAGTTAACTGGCAGACCTATCAAGGTTTGACTTTTTTTGCCAGTCAAAACTTCTATTCGCCTCACCCTGGAGCGAATGCTGATAATCATACCTGGGTGGGATGAATACCAGTTTGCAATCGTCCCTAGGTAGGACAAGTGCCAAAAGTGCCAAAAGGTGCCAAATTGACCTTTTACTTTCCAAACTACTTTTGGGAGTTGTTAGGACCACTGTTTAACCTCTGGGGACTTCCCTAGGGGCTGTGTGTGTCAATGCAATCAGCGTTTGTTGTCACATAATCAGATTGGTGTTGTTTTGGTGTCTATAGTTCTATATGTAAATCCCAATCTCAACTCAATAGAAGCATAAAGAGAAGTGTTAGAGACTCAATATGTTCTATTCTTAAATCTCAATCTCAAATAAAATCAAAACACGAAATAGTGTGTTTATAGGGACTTGAAAAACCACATGCATCCACTTGACTAGGCTTAAATCAACTCAACTCAACCAATCACCTCAAGGAACAATCCTTTCTCACAAATCCTAGTTCAAGAATGTATTTAACTAACTGAAAATATTTTCAACAATGCTCAATCACAAATCTCACATAACAATTATACTCATGTTCTTTTCTAACTCAAGTTCAAGTTCATTTCACACTCAATGGGCTTCAACAACAATGCTTGTAAAACAAGGTTTAATTACAACTCACAAACTAGAAAACCTTGAAGCATTAAACTAAAAACTCTCAAAAATGGAAACCACAATCAATTCTTTTCTCTCCAAAGATATTTTAGAAATCAACCACCATAAACAATCAATAGGAGAATGTGCCCATACCTTTTTGATGCCAAGGAGTTGTCCACAAAATCTACCACACTTAAACACAAATTTCCTTTTCAATCTCAATAAGGGTTAGTGGACTTCAAATAATCATAATATAAAGCATAACTCAATTTACACCCTTTATACTCCAACTAATTAAACACATCCACCAAAGTCCCTTTTTAATAAAACCCTTATCAAAATAACAATCAATAAGCCTTTCAAAAATACTTAAAAAAAACTCCTTATTTCTCCTAAATTCAATTCTTAATAACCATAAAATAAATCATTAAACCCCTCAAGTTTTGCAATAATCAATACAATCCAAATAAAAAATCTTAATTAAAACTTTAATTTCCACTAACCACCTTATAACTCCAACATTAGGGCTAAATAAAATTAAATTAATCTAAAACGTAATTACCTCCTCAAGGGGATTCAAACCCCTGACTTGCCCACAACATGAGCGTCTTAACCACGGTTAAGATTCCACATGAGCTAGCTGCATGTTGGAAAGGGAAAGGCATAATGTGCCTTATGCCCATCTCCACCTTTCGTAAAACCAAAGGTGCTGAAGCACTTCTCTCATGCTTTCCAAAAAATGTAATCAAGGGGATTCGATCCTCAATGTTTTTGTCTGCCCTGCACCTTAGCCAAGGCCCACTTGCCAATGCACCATGCTGCCCACGATATTTGTTTCTTCGAATGCTACCTATATTATTCACTGCTTCACTTCTCAAGAAATTCACACGAGCTCATAAACGATTCGATATCCAATGATTTGATTGCACAAGTAAGGATAAAATAATAATCAATTGAAGCCCCATTTATATAGTCCTTTAATAATATTGAAGACGTCAGCAGAAATATGACTTTTTATTTTCTTGATGATGTTAGTGGAAATCTTGCGTATTTAGTTTTAAATTTGAATTCAAATTTTAAATAATTAAAATTTAAACCAAATATTAAAACTTAAATATCTCCATCACTAGGGCACCTTTTTCGATGAAATAGAAGCCCAACTTGGGTTTTAAGAAAAACCCAAATCAAATACACTGTCCATGGTTTTAAATAAAACCTTTTATTTTTCCTATCTTGGTTTTCATAAAAACCCTTCATATATCCTTTTGACATTAAATGATCTTTTGACATCAATGACAACATATTAGCTTAGGGACTCAAACTTTCCAACAATTTTAATCCATGTAAGAAGTGCTCTAGCCTTTGCATAGTTGTTAGTTGAAGTTCCATATGATTCTAAAGAAGTGAGGAGAGTTTTGCCTTCATTATTTCTAAAAACACCACCTCCACTAATGTTTCTTGGATATCCTTTAGAAGCACCATCAAAATTAATTTTAATAAACCCAGTTTTTGGACATTTTCATTTTACCATAGATTGAAGTAGATCATTTGTTTTAATTTCATTGTCGCAGATGACTCTTCCATGTATGTTCAACTCCTGTAGCCAAGTTATTAGCACCTCTTTTTCTTTTTCTACAATTGAGACTTCCCATGATGAGCACCATATTTTTAGATATTCTGCAAGAGAGGCACTAATACAGTTCTTAAATTAGGCATGATTTTGATATTTATTTTTAAAAATTTTATTTTTGCTTTCAAGTCATAAATTCCAACAAATAATAGTAGGGCCAATCCTCCAAATAATACATAATGCTTTAAATTTATTATAATTTATCCAAAATTTTATCAACTCTTTCAATTTTGATGGAGCTACCCAATATAATTTCATATTTTTTAAAAATTAACCCCAAATGGTGTGAGAAAACAGACAATGAAAAAGTAAATGATCAAATGTTTCTAAATTCTTCTCACACAAAGCACATTTGAAGGGTCCACAATATCCTCTTGCTTGTAGACTCTCTCTAGTAAGAATCTTACATTGAACTGCTAACCAAATAAATGTTGAGGCCTTAGGGAGAGCCTCTAATGACCAAACATTCTTCCAAGAAAAATCATTGGGAGAAGGAAATTTTGATTGTTCTAAATTCTCATATCCCAACTTGACCGAGTATTCCCCATCCTTTGATAAATTCCAAACCAACTCATCCTTTCATGTAAAAATTGGCAAATAAAACTCTCAAAGCATATTTTGAAGTTCATATGCAATTTGTTTAAGTTCCTCTCCTTCAACCAAGTTACTAAAATAAATCCATGTTATGGAGTTTTTGTTCATAAAAATATAATCTTTGACCTTTGGAACTTTACATGCTATGCACACTTGAGACAATGGTTTCCAGTTTGAGTCAGAGATAAGAGGATAAGGCTTCAACCAAACATTAGACCAAGAAATTTGCATAACTCCCCTCATTGACTGACCATCTAATATATTTTTTTATTAAATGTAAACTCTTTGATATGAAGTTCCATGTTGACGATCCTTTGACTAGAGTTCTTTTCCTAAACAATTTTATTGCATCAAGAGAACTTATATATTTTTGAAGTAATATTTTTACCCAATTCTTTCCTTGATATTTGAATAGTCTCCACCCAAGATTTTCTCCTGATGCCAAATTCATAAGTTTACTAATTTCCTCACAACCTTTCCATAGCAAGTCTCTTTGAATTTTATCCATTTCTAATGCAATACCTGTTGGAAGTCGTAAAAGTGATCATATAATTAAGAATGAATTGCAAAATAGTTTTTATGAGTTGTAGCCTTCCTACCATGGTTAAGAACTTACCTTTCCAACCTACCAAGCAAAATTTCATTCTATTTAAAAAAGAGATCCAAAGATCCTTTTTATTTCATATTTTATTTATTAAAATGAAAATAAAAATACAAAGAGATAATTTTAGAATTTTTACATAGAAAAGTGGTTAGAAACTTGGGTTTCCATTCTTGAGATTCAAGTTCAAATATTCTTAAATAATATATTAAATTTAAGTAGTTTTTATGGTCTATAAGATCAAAATATAGTTTTTTTCCAATATATGTTTATCTAACCAAACTCCATTTACCGACGCATGATGTACAACTCTAACCCTCATTGGATTTTAACCTTGTACCTCATATTCAAAGTTTTAAAGTCTTACTCTTAGGCCCATTAAATTTTTACAAAATATTAATTAGAATCAAATCCATCACCTTTACAACAACTTAATACAAGATCCAATGTCTTAGGCACTATAACTTTCTCGTGACCAACTTGATAGCAAATTGAACACTAAAGATAAAATGAAGAAAATTCACATACTAGATCAAGGCCAAGGTATTTTTGTTTAATATGATTTTTATATCTATAGGTTTAAAAGATAAATAAAACATGTACTTGAATTAATGA
Source organism: Wollemia nobilis (assembly GCA_028583015.1). NCBI lineage: Eukaryota > Viridiplantae > Streptophyta > Pinopsida > Araucariales > Araucariaceae > Wollemia > Wollemia nobilis. The sequence goes on from JAQPPZ010017121.1 coordinate 5,322,705, forward strand.
GATCCAAATTGAAAGAAATCGTTAAACATCAATATAAAAAATTATTAAAATTCAAAAAAATTGGTAAATTTATTAATGAAAATAAAATAAATATAAAAATACAATACTTAATTTGAAATTTAAATAATTAGAATATTTGAAATTTCCCAAATATGAAGGTTTTTATTATAAATATTTGGTACCTAAAAACCATCATGAATTACAAAAGAGAAAGAGGAGAAAAAAAGTAAAAGGGCTTTAAAATAGATAAAATTTATTAAATTAGAAACAAGAGGGATGCCATTAAATTGAAAAGAAAGGTTTAAAAATCCATAATTGAAATATTTGTTATAATTTTCATGTTTTATTGTGGAAAAAAATTATATAATTGAAATTAATATTAAATAATAAAAATAAGAGAATACAATTTTAATTTAACATTCGTAGAAGTGTGTTTTTTTTGTTTAATATTTATTTGAAATGAAAGAAAAGATAACGGGGATCAACTATACCTACTTATTATTATAATATATACTTGAACAATTGTTTTAAATCAACAAATAAATATCTAGTTTATTAATAGGTCTACTTTGAAATAAATGAATAAAATAATATGTTTTCTATTGTTAATTTATTTTTAGTAATTTAGTCTTTCACTATAAGCATAAGCTAGACAAAAATTTCCTTTAATAAATTTAACAATGACATGGGCAATGCTAAATGGTTAGGTAAAATAAAGCAATTTAATGCCATTAAATTGAAAAGAAATGTTTAAAAATCCATAATTGAAATATTTGTTATAATTTTCATGTTTTATTGTGGAAAAAAATTATATAATTAAAATTAATATTAAATAATAAAAATAAGAGAATACAATTTTAATTTAACATTTGGAGAAGTGTGTTTTTTTGTTTAATATTTATTTGAAATGAAAGAAAAGATAACGGGGATCAACTATACCTACTTATTATTATAATATATACTTGAACAATTATTTTAAATCAACAAATAAATATCTAGTTTATTAATAGGTCTACTTTGAAATAAATGAATAAAATAATATGTTTTCTATTGTTAATTTATTTTTATAAGCATAAGCTAGACAAAAATTTCCTTTAATAAATTTAACAATGACATGGGCAATGCTAAATGGTCAGGTAAAATAAAGCAATTTAATGCTTTTAAAAATAATCTTGTAACATATTTTATTAAAAAAGTAAGCATATGTCACTATGGAACTATTATATAAATTTCATCTATATAAAAAATTCAAAACATAAAATATAGATATTAGAAGACATCACATACAATTCAAATAAGAAAAAGAAAAAATATTTTATATGGATACTTCTAAACTTCCTAGTGCACCATTAACTTTTCACTTCCTTAGAATATCTACTAATGTTGATACCATCCTTTAAGAACAAATACAACTTCATTAGATTTTTTATATATTTATTTGTTATTTTATCCCTCTTATTATTGATTGGACATTTGAAAATGCTAAATCTATTAAGGCTTGAGAGCTACAAAGATGTACATTTTCATCTTCTTGTAGAAGAATTGATCTTGAGCCACATAGGATCACACTCTTTAGATGGTGTGATGAAAAGGTAGTAGATTAGATAATATTATATTTCATAGAAGTTTGAAGGTATTTTATAGTAGAAAAATCCATGTCAATTCTAAACTATGTAGTGGAGGTTGGGTTAGTTGAAAATACTTGAACTAACACTATCATCATTCTTAATAAATCCATAAACTTCATTCATTATATTGTTAAAATGGGTGAAAGAAATATTTATTAAAATATAATAACTATTAAGATGCATTTGTATTTTTTCTTATAAAAGAACTACTTCAAAAGCATTAAAGATCAAATATCAATAACTTAATGAATAAGTTGTAGTTGAAAAGCTTTATTCTTCTAACTAATTTGAATATATTTTAGAGTATTCTAGCACAAAGGCTATAATTTTTTACAAAAAACAACATTCATGCATATTTATAACATCTATTCTATTAAATTTTATAACTTTATTTGTTAGCTTAATGCTATTTTCATAAGATTTCTAAACTTTACTACTAACATAAATAGTGTTCAAACTTTTGTACTTACTAATAATACTCATTTCATTCAAACATTAAAGTTTTCATTTTAATCCAATGAAAATATTATTATAGTTGAGGCAACAATTAATGGGTTAATCCCCATCTCTAAGGCTGCCATAAAACATAATGACCATAGACATAACATGTTATGAGCATATATGATACTTAAAATCATGGGGAGTCACTTAGTTGAAAGTCTTCAAACACGTGCGTTCATGGTATTCTTAAAAAAACCATTATTTTTAAAATTTACCACCTCCTCTTTTAATTTATTAAACCCCTGGTGGTAAACCCCTATATAATAAATAATAACCCCTTTTCAAAACTTACCATTTTTTCAAAAATAATTTGAATCAATTTTTAATATTCCTTAGTAGTTTTACCATTTTATTAATGTATATCCATTGAACATGTTTGACTTCATCAAAATATCAAGTCTTTATGAGAATAAAAACAATTTGTGGTTTGAGCTCTAACTTGAAATGAAAATATGTATACTCTTGGTCTTCTCACATTTTATTTAACCATTAATACACAATATCTTGTTAGTGTTTAAATAAATTATACTTTACAATCCCTTTAACCAACATTGATCATTCATGGTCATCGATGTAATTTATTTTTTGTAATGGATCAAAAGCATTTCTAAAACACACTATCTACTCACCTTTGGATTATAGTTGTACAAAATAATTCTAGAATAGGGACAGGTCTAATATATATCAACTAATTTTATCTTAGTGGACATACCCAAACTTTTTGGCTCAAACACGAGATGCATCCATATTAGATACTAGGGTATAGGTACAACATAAATACCTTCCCATACCTAATACACATTAAGTGCAACACCACACACTTAGCACATTCACCCTCATTTCAACACAAACCCAAGTCAAACCCCATAGTAAAAATAAGAAAAAACATGAAAAACAACAAAGATAAAGAAGAAAGCAAATATTACTAATAAAAAACAACAAATATAAAGGAGAAAGGAAATATTACCATTCACTCCTCTCCACCTCACTGAAAATCTCTATTCTAACTCCTATTCAATGCCTTTACAACTTTCTATTTGCATTCAGTTTACTGTTTTAACAAGTTTTGGGATGATATTATGTTTTGAGTTTCAACTTTAAGATTTTACTAGGGGATGCCCAAATTATTCTCTCAAATTTATAATTACATTACACAATAACCATTTTTTCAAGGTCTGAACCAATGTAGGCTTGCACCCTTACACCGCATATCAATGTTTTAAGGGTACACAATGACTACTCAATAGTTGCAACTACCAAACACTCCCCTACCCACCACCAAAAACACACACCCACACCAACATCCCCGTACAACCTTGAATTGCACAAACATTTATATAGTGGAAGATGAAAAAAATGAATTTGAATAGGATCTTAAAAATGAGTAGATCAAGATCAAAGGACTCTATTCTCTAAGACAATCTACAATGCATTTGAGGATAAGAATATTCTAGTATTTTAGTATAGGGTAAGTCTGGTATACAACATTGACTGTATAAGAAGGGTAGCTAGAATAAGATGAAAAAATAATAGAAGAGCAAAATAGACTAGACCAAACATCCAAGAACTATATTCTTTGAAAAAACTAAAAAATAAATTTAAGATAAAGAACATAACATATTATTTAATACATAGCTTCATTTAGGACCTTGACTAGCCTTGTCAACCATGAATTGTACCTGAGGTAATCTTATCATTTTGAAGAAATTGTAGTGGCTACTTTAAACCTTTCTATTTGTATGACTTTATCATTTCTAAAGGTATTACAATGTGAATGATCTTTCAGTGATCTAGTAGTAAGCGGAGGCAATTATTAACAAGAATAACCAAGATAAAAAAACCAAGCAGGCACATTCCTCGACTTAATCCAAAAGTTTTGATGCTAGTAATGCCAATTGAAATACTAGGCAAATTTGGCAGAACAAAGACAACTTTAGAAACAAAAAGTTATCTAGTGATAGTTAGAATTTTTTTTTTTATCATTGCAATAGTTCACTAAAACATTGCCATAGTTTCCAAATCCTTGTGAAACTGAAATCCAACATTTTCCATCTATGATATTTACAAGTGAATATAATGGTAAGGAATGATACACTTTCCATCATTTATTTCTCATAGGATATTTTCCCCAATTTATTTATAGTGCCTTGCTAGTGAAGGTTAATATTTGTCCTTGCATCAGTATTGTACCAATTCCACTACCCAAAGCATCACTTTCAATTATAAAAGGTTTGGAGAAATTGGGCGTTACTACCATAGGCATGGACAACATGGTTTTTTTAAGGTGTAGAAAAATATTTTTAGTTTGTTCTAGCCATACAAATGAATTCTTGCTCAACATAGTTGTCAATGGAGTTGTTATCTTCCCATACTTTTGGATAAATATCAAAATTACCTAGTAAGACCTAGGACACCTTGAAGAACCTTTAGAGTTTGGGGTTTTGGCCATTCTTCTATAGCCATGATTTTCCTTGGATCTACCTTAACCCCTTCATTTGAAACTATATGGCCCAGATATTCCACCTCTTATATTTCAAAGGAAAATTTATACCACTCTACACATAGTTTATTGTCATTCAAGAATTACAAGGCCTGATCCAAATGTTGTAGATGCTCCTCCCAAGTGCAACTATAAATTAGGATATTATAAAATAAAAAGGAGCCAAATATAGCATTCATAAGACTCTAGAAGGTAGAAGGTGAATTTATAAGACTAAAGGGCATGACCAATAATTCATAACGACCTTCATGATTTTAAAATGATATTTTGAGAATGTGTTCTTACTTTACTCTAATTTTATGATATCGTGAGTACAAATCCAACTTGGAGAAAAATAGAGCACCATGGAGCTCATCTAACAACTCACTAATAATAGGAATAGGAAAATTGTCCTTGATGGTAATTTTATTAAGCTCATGGAAATCCATTCATAACTACTAATAACCATCCTTCTTTTATACCAACAACATTGGAGATGAATAAGGACTGATGCTGAGTCGAATAATTCCTACCTAGTAATTCCTACACCATTTTCTCAATCTCAAGCTTTTGTACATAAGGATACATATATGGGTGAATATTTTTTGTTAAGCTACTAGGTACAAGTTGTATTACACGATCATGGATACACCATAGTGGTAAATATTTAGGTTCTACAAAGAAAAATACTTTTTTAGCCAAGATGAGTAATAATTCACTCGGTTTCTTTGTATCATTGGTATTTGGTTGCTATATTGAAAATAATTGATTTCTTCAAGAGGTTTTCCATACAGTGAGAAGATATATTTTGGGTAGTCCTTACAACCATTTATTAGAGAGTATGTTATATTCCTTGTGTGAATTGCATCAAAAGTTTAGAAAATACTAAAATATAAGACCCAAAGTTCAAAGTCACTATGATTCCAACACAACATCACATCATCTCAAAGGGAGGGAAAATATGCAGCCTTAAGATTTTATTATCCCATATTCACCTTGAAAGTTTTTTATTTTTTTTTAAATGGAAAGGTTCCATATTGGCCATCATGAATTCAATAGAATTGCATGAATTTATGTAATAATTTGCTCGTTTGGCCACCAAAGAATTAACAAAATTGTGTGCTACTAGAATTGATGAATATTATGAAAACCTAAATTACTATGGACATCATATATCCTCATTAATTTATTATGTTGCTTTAAAACCCTAAATCACAAGGGATAACATCTACACTACTTTCATTTTTAATCTATGGAGAGGATTTCATACTACTTGATGAAAATAAAGACAATTTATATAGAATAAACTTCACCTATTCTTCCTCCTTTGCTTTACAATTTCCATCCATAATTTCCTTTACAATTTTAATTCATTTTAAATTTGAACTTGCATATTGTTCTTTCTCATTCCTTGTATCCTTCTTTGTTTCATATAATACTTGATCCATGTGAACTATGATTATATTTATCAATTGGTGTTGTAGATAAGCTTTCTTTCTCTCTTTTTTGGGTGTGGAATATCCTTGATCTAACCCAACTTCTACTATAATATGATATCTTTGCTTCATCTTGTATTTTATCTTATGACCTCTTTTTATATTTTTCTTCATCATTTTAACTTTGTAACATCTTGCCATGTGTCTACACTCATAACATTTGTAATGTTGGAATGAAATATTCCCATAATTGACTTGTTCATCCCATTATCTTGACTCACATTTAAATTTAATCAATTCTAGATAAGGTTTTAAAACATCCATAGCAATACATTTTTTTATCTCATGTCATTATTTTGTTTCTTTGTAGTTGGTTCCTTCCATACGAACTCCCCTAGGATATTGCCAATATTCTTCAAAATATATTTATTGATAATATGATATGGAGGTCCAAAAAGTCTAATCCATATTTTATTTTATCCCTAAATTTTGAACTTGAAAAAATGATTTAGAAAAAGTTAATTAAGAAAAAATAATGGACTAATTTGAATTCAATTCCCACTTACACTTGATCCTCATTTGAATCTCCTAAAACCCTAGATAAAATCCATGGAACTTACATATTAAGCTTATATTCTTAGGAACCATTATATCATGCTCCATTATCTCATATTAGAAATCACTTTTCGTTTAACATTTACTCCTTAAATTATACTTACCATGTATTTGTTGTTCCTCTTATCTTTAGTTAAGGCATCCATATTTCTCGACCAATAATATTTTAAGTTTCAAATTATTCTAAATCATTTGATAATTTTATGATATTACTTTAAATATGAAAACAAAAATTTATAAATTTAAAAGAATCATTAACTTAAATAAGATAAAAAGTAACTAAAATAAGTGTATGGAAGATCTTCAACATTTTTCTTTAATAATTATAGCTTTAAATATTGAAATAAATACAACACCATAAACCATGTGCAATGAAAGTTAATTATAATAATGTTTCATAATGTACAAGCATTAAACATATCACAACCTCTTGTAAGCATTGTGCTATTTGCCTACAAGCATACATACACAATTTACAAGCTATACAATCTAAAATTTTAATTTAATATATGATTTTAATTATTTATATAATTATTGATGTAAAATAATAATTGTGCAATAATTGTTTTTACATTTATAAGAAATAATATTTTTTTAAAACCTATTTAACAAACATCAAAATTGATAACTTAATATTAATTGAACATATAATATCTATTAACTTTTTATTTTTATTTTTTAATGTAATAATTTTTAATTGTAATAAAAGATCTTTTTATAAAGTATTTTAGTGATTCAAGACTACCTACAACTATGTATAATATTTTTTATTTGAAAATAATTTATATTTAAGACGCTGAAGTAGAAATATCAAAATTTTAACTATTAAATATTTGCTTCTATTTTTTAATGAATTGAAATATTCTTTCTTCTCTTTATATTTAAAAGAATACTTTAAAAGTAATCCAAAGCATCACTTTCAATCATAAAATATTTGGAGAATTTGGGCATTGCTAGCACAACCATGGACAACATGGCTTGTTTAAGATATAGAAAAGCTTTTTTAGTTGGTTCTAACCATATGAATTAATTCTTCCTCAACATAGTTGTCAATGGAGTTATAATCTTCCCATAATTTTAGATAAATTATTGGTAGTACCTTGTGAGACCTAGGAAGCCTTGAATACCCTTGATATTTTAAGGTTTTAGCAATTCTTGTATAGTCATGATTTTTCTTAGGACTACCTTTATCCCTTCTTTTGAAATTACATAGACTACGTATTCCACCTCCTACATTCCAAAGGAACATTTAGACCACTTTACATATAGTTGATTATTAGTCAAGAGTTGTAAGGTCTGGTTTAAATGTTGTAGATGCTCCTCCCAAGTACCATTATAAATTAGGATATTATCAAATAAAAAGGGACAAAAGATATCATTCATAAGACTTTGGAAGGTAGAATGTGGATTGGTAAGACCAAGGGGGATTGTCAAGAATTCATAATGACCTTCATGAGTTTGAAATGCTATTTTTAGAATGCCTATGTTTATTATAATTTGATGATACCCTAAGTGCAAATTCAACTTCAAGAAAAATCAAGCACCACAGAGCTCATCTAACAACTCATCAATAACAAGAATATGGAATTTTTTCTTGATGATAATTTTATAAAGCTCATGGACATTCATGCATAAATTCTAAGAAACATCCTTCTTGTGTATAAATATCATTGGATAAAAATTAGGACCGAAATTATATGAAAAAACCCTTATTGCTAGTAATCCCTACACCATTTTCTCAATCTCGTACTTTAGTACATAATGGCACCTATATGGGCAAATGTTTTGTGGTGATCTACCTAGTACAAGTTGGATTGCATGATCATGGGTACATGATGGTGGTAGATCTTTGGGTTCTATAAAAAAAATATATGTTTATCCAAGATGAGTTGTAATTCACCTGGTTGTTTTGTATCATTGGTATTTGATGCCTATATTGCAAACAATTGTGCCTCTACTCCATGTGATGATTTCTTCAAGATATTTTCCATCCAGTGAGAAGATATATGTTGGGTAGTCCTTTCAACAATCCTTGAATATTATATTGTGCTCCATATTGGGTGAATTACATCCAAAGTTTAGAAAAATACCAAACTATCAGACCCAAAGTTTAAAGCCACATCATTCCCAATACAACATCACATCCTCCAAAAGGAAGGACAAACATGTTGACCTTGAAATTGTATCCTCCCATATACATCTTGAAATTTTTCTATTTTCCTTTACATGGCAAGGTTCCCCATTGGATATCATGACCTCAAAAGAATTGCATGAAGTTATGTAACAATTTGCTCATTTGACCACTAGAGGATCAATAAAATTGTGTGTGCTATCAAAATAAATGATTATTATTATTTTTTAATCCTTGAAATGTCTCATCATCATCATGGTTTGAGGGGTGGATATTTCTACTAAGCATGTACTAAAATCTTAGGTTTTGGTTCCTTTGGCACATCGAGTTATTTTATTTACTCTTCTTCCCAATGATCTTCTTCTTCTTCTTGGGACATTCTACTTGAGGATTATCCCACATTAAGCAAATGTAATTTCTATTATATGCACTTGTGCCCTAGGGAATATTTCTCATCACAGTTATAACATATTCTTTATGCCTTGTAGGCTTCCATATCTTCCTAGGTTAGATGTTTTATTATAGGTTATTTATTGGTGGGGTTTATTTTTAGCCAATATGGAAGTGGGGTTCAAGCTTATGGAAAGTTGAATGTGTGTATTTGAGTAACAAATTCATCCTCTACCAATTTTGTCAAACCCACTACTTCATCATGGTTTGTGGTTTGAACATTTTCACCTCAACTTTAATATCTTCTTTCAATCCACTAATAAAATAAATTGGAGAAAATCTTCACTCAAGCTCCTTGTGTGGTTGGCCAATTTTTCAATATGAGTTTAATATTTATGAATTATTGATGTTTGTTTCAATTTGGTGAGGATTGAATTCCACATTCTCACTAGGGCCAAAATGGACGATTACTTTCTTCTTAAATCCATCCCAAGAGAGATCTAAATGTGTATTCCTCAACCAATGGTACCATTGAAGCATGTCAGATTCAAAATTGGAGGATGTTATTGTGAGCCTTAAATTTTAGAGAACATCATAAAGAGTAAAACATTGGTCTACCCAATATAACCAATCATTTAGTTTGTTTCCATCAAATTTTGGAAAGTCTAACTTGAGAATTTTATATATGTTATTTTTAGAAAATGTATTATGTGCTTTCCCTTCCAAAATTTATGAATTTTTAGCTTTATACTTAAAAAATTTATTGTCAAGCTAGTTGTATGCATAAGTTATACCTATTAAATGACTATCAATGTCATTGTTTGTTATTAATTCTTTAGCTTTTTTCTCTTGTAACACTAAATTCACATTGTCACTTAGTGTCTTTATGTTGACATGTATTTGGAAATTATTTTGACTTATTTGTTCACCTAGTTGCTCCATATGAGCACCCCTAGTAAATCTCACCATGTTTAGGTGATTTGAGATTCCCAAAAATACTTATGGGTGACATTCACCAAAATAATTAGCTCTAAAATATAATCGAGATGGAATATACCCTAAAATGATGATTTTTAGTTTCCAAAAATGATTATGGTGCTATATACCAAAAAAATTAGTGCAAAGAGATGATCACAATGGACTATACCACAAAATAATGAATTTTGGAGCCTAGTGGAATAGTTTATAAATCGAATGCTAGGGTTTTTAAAATATCATGGAGGAGCTCTCATTTTTAGCTAAGCTAGATTACCCATAAAGTATCTAGTTAAGTGAGGGGTCATCATACTCTAATACCCATGAAAAACTTCCACATACCCTTAGTTATATAGGGATATTCTCTTAGGATTAGGATAAACCTTTAGCCTTACAAATATATCAGTTGTATAAGTTTTATGTTGCATTGGTAAACAACATATTGGAATGATATTCTCTTAGTAAACTAAAAAAAAATTAGTGTGGCTACAAATATGATGAAATCCTCCATACTTTGAGCTCTAAGACATTAGGTCAACCAATAATCATGACTGAGAGATCATATTAGAGATAATAAGAAACCAAACATACCTTGGCTTAGCTTTTCCTTTTTAAATCATATTAGTGACCTCCCAACCATACCAAATATAAATTGGGGGACATTCAATCAAATTAACAAACCAATACATTTTTGTTAAGTTAATTAAAAAATACAACTTTTTTTTTATAAAAAATATTCTCTATTTGCCTTCCCCAAAAAAATATAATTTCTCTTCCTCAAATTGTAAAGTTTTTGAAAAATATTTGCATTAAGATATAAAATATCACCCACTCAATTGCCTTATAAAATTTAAAATTTTCCAAGATAAATATGAAAATCCCAAATGGCTAAAATATCTTCTACTTGGTTTTTGTTTTTTACAAATATGTTGGTAATAATTACTTGTAAATTCTCTAATACCTCTTTTTTAGGGGTGTTATTCATACCCATATTATTCCAAGATATCATTTTTTTTTTGGTAAGTAAGAGAATATTATAATTAACACCGGGTTTTAACTGGTTGACCCAAAACCATTTTACAAAATAGGGTCCACTGACCAACTGGACAAAGGCCAAGCCCTAAAAGTTTAAACTGACAACAAAAAGGGCCAAGACCTACTCTTCCATCAGAATACAACCAAACTAAACTATGGAAGCCTAATATTATGGCCATCAGAAAAGAAAGACACAAAATAGAACTAACAAAGACAAAAACTAATCATGCAAGCACCATGCAGAGTAGCTTGTGCCCATATAAAATAATAGAATATGGTCAAAAAAACATCCCATAGAATGGACAGCCAAGAGGCCAAGCAGTCTTCCTTGTAGTCCTCATCTAACTTCTTATCATCCTCCTTGCCAGCATCTTTAGATTTTGCCTTCGACTCCTTGTTCCCCTGGAACTGCTGGCTATAAAACAGAAGATTTAGAGAATCACACAAATCAACAGCTGCACTGATGAGGCTAGATAGACTCTTCAACTGGTTGATACTGTTGGAGGTTGATGAAATTGTCATCTTCTCCAAGACTATTATGGTGGGGTCTGGTACCTCATTGTCAGGGATCTTCAACACTTTGTTATTTCTTGCTAGGGCCTTTTTGCGACATCGAATCCAAACACACCTTGGGAAATACTTGAGGCCAAAGCAGATGTTTCCCATGCATGAATTTGTAGATAAAAAACCTATATCAGTGCCCCACCAGCTGCAAAAAACACTAGTCACATGAACAAAAAAAACAAATATGACAAAAGCCATTATAAGGTTCAAAAAATATTTTTAAAAATGCCCCCATTTTCTGTCATTGATCCACTTTGAGCCTTCCAATCTAAAATTTTTCATTATCTATCACCATTAATACTGCATGAGGAAGATTTTCAGTCCACGTGATCAAATTTTCTGCTACAATGCCTTCATTTGCCAGCCTATCAGCTGCCATGTTTGCTTCCCAGAAGGTATGCAAAATTATGGCCTCAGGTCGATCATGAATTAGAGCCCTTGCTTTGTGGATGTAGTCATAAAATCTCCAAGGAGCTCTCTTAGTGTTCTTTAGAATATTTATAATAATAAGAGAATCACCTTCCACCAATAGTTTCCCTGGATAATTCTCTGCCACCTTGAGGCTCCTCCAAACTACCCTCGCTTCAGCCACATTGTTAGTTTGAGCTCCAATATGTTCGAAAGAAAGCTACAAGCACCTCACCCTTGTGGTCTCTAAGTAAGCCACCGACCCTGACTTCACCTGGGTTGCCCCTAGATGCCCCATCAAAATTTAACTTAATCCACCCTAGGGGGGTGGGGTCCATGTGATCATGGTTCTAGGACAGACTTGAGGATGATTGAGGCCATTAGTGAGAGGTAAGTTTAATGACTGGCCTAATGAAGCTTCAAAAGGATTTGGAGGTCTAGATGCTGCAGGCACTAAACAAGCATTCTCATTAGCATATACTAAAATTTTTGACAGGACAAAGGATGACTGAGAAACCTTATCCAAGAAGGTCTGAAAATTCCTTTCCAACCATATCTGCCACAAGTAGTGATGAAGGCATATCTTCCACATATACCTAAGACGCCTATTCAAAAAGGGAGAAGGCCACTGGACAAATAAGTCAAAAATGGACTAAGGATGGACCCAATAAATATGAAACACTTGTAACAGACCTAACAAGATTGAGACAAAAAAATTACAATACAGAAACAAATGATCAATAGACTCCCACTCAGACATATAGAGATAACACCTATTAACAACAATCACACCTCTTTTTATTAAGTTATCCATGGTGAGGATCTTATTTTGGATGGCCAGCCATGCAAAAATCCCAACCTTCGGAACAATGCTTTTGGGCCAAACTTCCAAGTGAGGGAAAGTAGGTTCATCATTATCAATAAGCATCAGATAAGCAGTCTTGACAGAAAATTCCCCATTGTCTGAAGCTTCCCAAAAAAGCTGGTCCTCAAGAATGCCAGAAGGGAGTAAATACTGTCTTAATTCATTCTCCAATATTATTGATGCCCCTGGTAGATCATTGTTCATTATTGGCTTCCATACCCTTCTATTGTTTGACAAAGTAATAAAATCTGCAACTTTGGTACCAAAAACTTCAATTTTCCAAGCTCTAAGGGTTGAAAGGATGGGGTCTGCAGAGAGGGGATAGTCCTTTAACCATTTGTGGTCCCAGAAATCAATGTTTCTTCCATTTCCCGGTTTCCAACGTAGCCCTTTGCTTAGCAGGTTTTTAGTTTGAAGGATTGATTTCCAAAAAATTGATCCCCTGGGAGGAAAGGAATAGCTTAAGAATTCAGTTTCTTGCAAGTACTTTCTTCTGATTATAGTAATCCATTCTGCATTTGCATTTGTCAAAAGATGCCATGCTTTTTTGTCCAGGAGGGCCATGTTTAAATGTTGTATTCTCCTTAGCCCAATACCTCCAAACTCCCTTGGTTTGCAAACCCTATCCCAGGACACCAAGTGAAAGCGTTGCTTAGATTCCAAGATATCATTTTTATCATCACTTTTTATTCTTATTTGTGGGCTCCACTTCTTGTTAGCACTTACAATATTTGCTTTTATTTCCCATAACAATATCCTGTAAGTTTTTGTTTCTCTTTGTTTTTGCTTCTTTGGTATTTTTTTTTTTTTGCATTTCTACCAACACTTTCATATTCATCAATCTCTATAATTATTTTCATATTGTTAATTTTGAGATTTATCATCTATAGATAGGTTTTTATTATTCTAAATGATATAAAGTGCAAGGAATAACCTAAAAAACACTCTTTTATTTATGCTTCCCTAAAAATCCTAAAATGTAAGGACATTCCTCATACCACCTTATAACCCTAAATTTAATTTATTATGTCATTTTTAGAAATCTACATCACAAGGGATAACCTTTACACTATTTTTTTTTTAAATTCTAAGGAGAGGATTTTATAGTACTTTGAGAAAAATAAAAACAATTTATCTAAAATAAACTTCACCTGTTCTCCCTCCTTTGCTTTACAATTTTCCTCCATATTTTCCTTTACAATTTTAATTCCTTTTAAATTTTGACTTGCACATTGTTCTTTCCCATCTCGTGTATCCTTCTTTGTTTCTTCTAATGTGAACTATGACTGTATTTGTAAATTGATGTTGTAGATAAGCTTTCTTTACCTCTTTTTTTAGGAGTAAAATATCCATGATCTAACCTATTGCTACAGAATTATCACTTTGCTTCATATTGAATTTTAGCATATGACCATTTTAAAAAATCTATTTCTCCATTATTTTCACTTTGCAACATATTGCCATGTTTTATGCTTATAACATTTGCACTTTCAGAATGCAATGTTTTCATAATCCACTTGCTTTAAACTTAATATATTCTAGTAAAGGTTTTGAAACATCCATGACAACACATATTCTTTATCTCGTGTCATTTTTTTGCTTCTTTGTAGTTGATCTCCCCCATATGAATCCCCTTAGGGTATGGCCAATATTCTTCAAAACATATTTATTGATAAGATATATGGAAGTCGAAAATTTTTAACCCATCCATTATTTTATACCTAACTTTTAAACTTGAAAATACGATTGGATAAAATATTTAAGAAAAAAACAATAGAGTAATTTGAATTCAATCTTGACTTCCACTTGATCCACATTTGAATCTCTTAATACCCTAGCCAATATCCCTAACAAATATCAGTGGAACTTACATATTAAGCCTATGTTTTTAGGAACCATTATATCATGCTCCATCATCTCATCTTAGATAATCATTTTTGGTTTAACATTTGCTCCTTAGATTATACTTGTCATGTATTTGTTGTTCCTCTTATCTTTAGTTAAGGCATCCATATTTCTTGACCAATAATATTTTTAATTATTCAATTTATTCTAAATCATTTTATAATGTTTATTATATTAATTTAAATATAACAACACAAATTTATAAATTTAAAAAAATCATAAATTTTAATAAAATAAAAAGTAACCAAAATAAATGTATGAAAAGTCTTCAACATTTTTATTTAATAATTAAAGCATTAAATATTAAAATAAATGCAACACCATAAACCAAATGCAGTAGTAAAAGTTAACTAAATTAATGTTTCATAATCTACAAGCATTGAACATATCACAACCTCTTGTAAGTATTGTCCTATTTACCTACGAACATAATACACAATAGACAAGTTGTATAATCTAAATTTTTAATTACTTATATAAAATAATAATTATGCATTATTTGTTTTTACATTTATAAGATATAATATTTTTTAAATCTATTTAACAAACATCAAATTGATAACTTAAAAATTAATGGAACATAAAATATTAACTTTTTATTTTCACTTTTTAATATATGAGTATTGTAATAATAGATTTTTGTATAAAATGTTTTAGTGATTCGAAATTACCTGCAACTAGATATCATATTTTTATTCGAAAATAATTTATATGCAAAACGCTAAAGTCAAAAATATCAAATTTTAACTATTAAATATTTGCTTTCTATTTTTAATGAATTGAAATATTCTTTCTTCGCTTTATATTTTAAAGAATATTTTAAAAGTAACCCTTCTTTTGAAGGTTGTTATAATATCATTGAATTCCTACTTTAATTAGTACTGAATACTTGTGAGGAGGAGAAGGACCACTACTTATATTATTTCTGTTAGGATGTTATTTAAACAAACCTAAGCATAATATATAATACTTATTACTATGAATAATTTGTGGTTGGTCATGTCATGTGACTATTAGTTCTGAGTGTGGACAACCTAATCCTCACCTTAAGATATGAATCTTCTTTGTTAGATGGATTGAGACTTTCACACTAACAAAACTTCGTGAAAAAAAGCTTGATGTGATTTGGTAGTACAAAGAGGTGGGTAATGTCATTATCAACTCAGAAAGTGGAGTATAATATGGTCAATATATTGCCTCCAGATTAAGGAGCTATTATAAAATTAAAACAAAGAATTACTTTTAATTATTTAAAAAATAAGATTAAGTTTAAATATATAAATTAGTTGGTAAAGATCAAGTGTTTGCTTGATAGATTGGTTTGATAAGTTATTGTTGTGATTTGATTTCAAAAAAAAAATAAAAAATTTGTTAAATTTATTTTTATTTAATAAATTAAGATTTATAACTAATACTCTACTAAACTAAAAAAATAAATCTACCAAATTAAAAAAATAAAACTAAAAAAATAAATTAAGATTTATAAAAGATACACCACTAAAAATATATCCACAAAGCTTAAAAAACAAAGAATAACCTAAAAAGAATAGGCATGAATGCGTAGATTATAATCAAATACTTATAGGTGAACTATAGTTCTTTCGATGGTGAGTTCTGCTGCCTTAATTTTTATTATTACCAACTCAAAAGACAAGGCACAGTGAACAATATTCTTGCTGAGTTTAATTACTGAGAATAGAATCTTCGTACAATGGTATTTCCGTTAATTACTGAAAATAGGATCTTCGTACAATGGCATTTCCGCTAGCAAATTAGACAGAAGCACATATACCTCTTTCAGTGTATTTAATTGTGGGAACAAATAGCAAGTGGATGACAAGAACTTGAGTGCGTTTTTTATATATATCTTCAACGAACCAGACAAAGAAATTTAATTTCAAAAATCGGTGGACAAGTGATCCAATGGAGTTAAATAATAGGGGAGAAGCAAACAGGAGGCAAATTGAATGGTACTTATTGGAACTTGGAAAGTTAAACGACAAGTGTCCAAGCAAATCAATCAAGGAAGGAAGCATCCATCCAATTTTTCTGAATGGAGTGTATCAGAGAAGCAGACCAGGAAAATGGTTTCCACCACCCAGCCATAATTTCGCACGGAACAGAAAACAATTCTGGGGAAGGGGGAGACGCGGAGTTTGTAGATTGGAAGGGAAAGCCTTGCCATTTAAACAAAACCGGTGGTACAAAGGCTGCTGCCTATATCTTTGGTACATACTATCTCTCCATTCACCACAATCTAATTTTCTTGAGGCTGAGTGGTTTAAATTGACAGTGTTGTTAAATAGTCTGTGTTGATTATTACAGTGGCACAGGGATTCGACGTCATGGCCTTAACGGCGGTGCAGAACAATTTGATAAGATATCTTTACAACGATATGCATTTCTCCGTTGCAAAATCGGCGAATGCGGTCACGACCTTTGTGGGAACGGCTAATCTGCTCTCGGTTGCCGGCGGCTTCGTGTCCGATTCCTTCCTCACTCGTTTCAGGACCATGTCCATCTTCTCCACCGTAGAATTGATGGTACTTCATTTACTAATCTTAGTCTTAATCTTGTTGTGGGATTTGAGTGGTTTATAAGTTTCAATACTACCAAATTTTTTGTTAATGGGGTAGTAGGTTAATGTTGATCCTGTTGTGGGATTTGAGTGGTTTATAAGTCTCAACAATATCAAATTCTTTGTTAATAAGGTAGCAGGTTTAAAGGTAGAAGTCCTTGGTCCGGTTTAAGTCCTTGGTCCGGTTTATGCCGGACTCCTCACCCCTATTAACATCCAATCGACATGTGTGGGGTAGTTGGCCCTCTTACTTTTTAAGAGGTTCATATGATGTTGTTCCTAATATAATGTTGTTACCTTTGGTTTGGCATTCGTTCGATCATATCTGTAAAACATCCAATCCACATGTGTGAGATAGTTGACCCTCTTAAGGGGTTAATATTGTATTGTTCCTATTACAAACTATTATTTGATTTGGCATTCATTCGATCACATCTGTAAAACATTCTTTTTTGTTTGCGTGGGTTTTTTTAGGGGTACACTTTGCTGACGGCGCAGGCCTATTTTCCTTCGTTGCGGCCGCCAAAGTGTGCTTCTATGGACTCTGCTACACCCAACATATGCAAGGAGGCGAAAGGTGTTCAGACTGCCGTCCTGCTGCTGGCTCTTTACCTCATTGCTTTGGGAAGCGGATTTATGAAATCCAATTTATTAGCCCATGGAGCAGACCAGTTCGACCAGAGAATCCCGGAGCAAAGGAAGAAGATGTTCAACTTCTTTAACTGGGCGTATTTCGGCGTCTGCCTGGGTTCCGTGGTTGCCCTCACGTTGTTAGTGGGGGTACAGGACAACGTCGGTCGCTTCTGGGGCTTCGCCATTTCTGCCATCGCCATGTTCATTGCCTTCATTTCTTTGCTGTCTGGCAATTTTTATTACAGAAATAAGATACCGCGCGGCAGTCCTCTGACTCGATTCCTCCAGGTAGGTGAAATTAATACAATGGGGAGAATCTCTCGAACTCCCTCGTTATTGTACTAATATCTATGAATTCAAAATCTACAATCAAACTTCCATCAGGAATAAATTTATTGTACGATACTATGTCTGGTCTGAATGTATACAGGTGTTTGTGGCCGCGTTCAGAAATCGGAATGAGCAATTGACGGAACAGGAGAAGACATCTGGAACGGGTCTACATAAGCGAACTCGCCTCAGGTGGGTCTACATATATATATATAGAGAGAGAAGATGTCTTTAACTCAAATGGAGCCTTGTTCATGGCTATATTAAACTCAATTTCTTGCAGATTTCTCAAGAAAGCGGCATTCAGACGCGAGGGGAGCAGTTCCGACGACTGGGACTGTTGCAGCGTGGAACAAGTCGAGGAAACGATAGCGTTCTTGCGAATTTTGCCGATTTTCGGCAGCACGATCGTCATGAACTGTGCGGTGGCACAACTACAGACATTCTCCGTTCAGCAAGGAAGCATAATGGATGCACGCCTTTCTCCAAATTTCGAGGTGCCCCCGGCATCTATGGGTGCTATCCCCTTCGTATTATTACTCTTGGTAGTTCCCCTTTACGACCTATTCTTCGTACCGTTTGCCAGGCAATTGACAGGACACCCCGCTGGACTGCCCACTTTAAAGAGAATAGGCCTTGGCCTCATATTCTCGGCCACATCTATGGCTGTTGCCGCCACGGTAGAGACCAAGAGGAGGACAAGCGGGACCAGGTTATCAATATTGTACCTTCTGCCCCAGTTTTTCTTGTCCAGCTTCGCAGAATTTTTTACGAGGGTGGGGCTTGTAGAATTTTTCTACAGTCAATCGCCTCCTCAGATGAGATCGATGTCGGTGGCACTCAATTCCGCTTCTGTTGCGATGGGCTACTTTCTTAGCTCCCTGTTGGTCTCCATCACCAATGAAGCAACTCTTCACAAAGACAAGAACCAGCACTCGACTGGGTGGCTTTCGGAGAATGATCTCAATAAGGACCACTTAAATTACTTCTATTGGTTATTGTGTGTTATCAGTGTGATCAACTTCATCGGCTATGTATTCTGCGCCATCTCCTACGAAAGTAGTAATCATCATATTGATCCGACTGTTGAGAATGTTGTTGAGGATAGGAAAAGTGATCAGGCTTAGAATATAGGTACTTTTTTTTTGTTGTCCATTATGATAAATAAACGATGAATATATATATATATTTTTGTTTCAGACAATTTTGATGTTTATATATAAATAGATGAAACAAAACTTTGAACAAGTTTAGTGATTTTTATTCTATATTTAATAATTTTGTATGTATAATAAAATTTGAACTCCTTTTCAAAAATACTATTTAAAAATATATATCTATTAAATTTGAAATTTAAATATGTTCAATCAAAACCTCTAGATACTATCTTCGTTAAAAGGAAAAGTTTCAAGGAAATAATTTATTTCAATTGTAGAAATTTTGTGTTATGAAACAAAATATTGGTTTGTAAAGAAGAAAAAATTGTGTATAATAAAATATAAAAGAAACACATTGTTGTTGTTATATATAGAATTTTATTCTTAATTAAAAATTTTATTTAGTCACTACTTTGCAACACAATATTCTTCAATAAATCTTGATATTTTAAACTTTTTTTTTATGTTAAAAACTATAATAATAAAATTTATACAATTTACCTAGGGGTTGTAGGTGAGTTGGAGAGGAGAGGGAAATCCTCCAAGAGAGGTCCCAGGTTCAAATATCTACCCTACCAAAAAGCTGAATTGGGTATACAAAATCCAATTGATAATGTTGGTGCGGGCAGGGTCGGGTGCGACTCCCGAGTGACTTTAACGGTGTAGAACCCCCTGTTCATGGTCTCTCAGACCAAGGCTGCCCCGCAAGGGATTTTTCGCTTAAAAATAAATAAATTATACAATCTAATCTAACTATGCATAGATTGATTATCAATCCATATATGGATGGATGATCCACCCAATGATGGATGGACAAATCAATTGATCGAGGATATACCAATATATAGAACTAGTATAGTGCTAATAATAACTTGTTTTTTATTTATAGAATTTTGATCTTTCCAATGGTCTTTTATCTTTAGAATTGATTTTCTTATTTTCTTAAACTCTTTGCATGCACTTTTCCACATTAAGCATTACTTTTTCCAACATTCTCGCTTCATGTTGGTGATTTCTTTTTTTCTTTTATATGGGTTTGATCTCATGACTCAACTAGAAGTATCCTTGTAGTAACCTTCTCATCCTACCATACTACATGGATAACCAATTGATGCAACCACTAGGTGTAATAGAATAGATCACCAATTATGAGGTTCAATTTTTTGTTTCTACATCGAACCTTGTCTTTCTTCTTCCATTGTAGGACTTGTTTCTACCACACATATCCTTTATTCAATGGTTCTCATCACTCCCCTTTCTCCTTTGGGGATACTCTTGTTGTTGCTCTTTCTCTTTCAATAAAGCTTATGGTTGTCTTCTTCAATTTTATTACTTCAAATCACATACCCTATTAAAGGTATAAAAAAACTAGGACTCAAATCTAAGATTTTTATCAATTGAGGTTACTTTGCCTATGATATTTTAGTTCCTCTAATCAACATACCATTCAGATGTAGGATTGCTTCTATTCATTGATCCAACACCTTCGAGGCCACTTTGCAACTGCTTGAGAATCCTAACTTCAACATTGGATATGATACAAATTGTATAAATTAAGTGCTCTAATACCAAATGTTGGTTTATAAAAAAAGGAAAAAATTATGTCAAAAAAACATAGAACAAAAAGATAAAAGTTAAATTACTAATGCAAAAGACACAAATTGTTGTTATAGTACATATAGTTTTATTTATTGATTTAGTATCTTACAATACAATATTTTTCACTACATCTTGCTATTTCAAACCTTGTTTCTTAATATTACACCACTTTAAAAACCATAATAATAAAATATATATTATCTAATTTAACTAATCATAAATAAATAATCCACCAAATAAAAATTAAAAAAAAAAATCAATTAATGAAAATACACAACTATATAAACTTATTATAGTGTTGATAATATTTATTTTTTTAATTTCATTTTTATTTATAAATTTTTATCTTAAATTTTATATACACCTCTTTTAGTTTTAAATAGCCTTTCTATTTTTTCTTATTTTTCCAAACTCTACATGTGCTCTTTCACGTTAAGAATTCATTTTTCCTTTTTTCAACAGCATACAATAGCAGATTCATATTGTCTGATGTCCTCCGTGGCTGGCTGGTGGCGGCGGCAGATTTACTATAGTAATTATTACATTTTTTATGTTGATAGGGTAGTTAGTTAACTACCTAGGTTAGTTACGCTATTGTTAGCGTAATAATATTTGGTCTATTTTTATTATTTTATTTGAAGACCTAAGTTGTTGATTAGATCCTAGGATTACGAGCTAATCTGGGCTCTCAATGTATTATTTAAACTTGTTCTAATCAATAGAATACTGTTCGTTTACTTCAACATGGTATCAGAGCCAGAAGTCTGAGAGAGAGAGGAGGCGGCAATGATATTTGCAGAGCTGGTCTGAGGAAAATATTTCACAGCGGAAGATTGCTGGAAGATAAAAAAAATTCTTTAATTTTTTTTTTTCACAGCACTGGTCTGAGGAAAATTTTTTATTTTAATTTTTTTTTTGGTGCATGCACTCTCACGCACATAGTTTGATGTGCATTTTTTTTCCTGTGCACGCACTTCCATAGACCCCCCGTGCTACGCGATTACTTGGACCACTATCACCCTCCCCCCGCGTCGTCGCGACGTAGTCGACCCCCTCGCCGTTGCGTGTGACGCGCGACGCATTTGACTCCCCCCTTCCCCTGACGTCATGCACGACATGCAACGTACAACGCCACGCGAAGCAGGCACCACCTGCAGTCACGGCCACCTGCAGCAGTCACCATCGCCTGCAGTCATGGTCACCTGCAGCAGACACCGTCGCTTGCAGCCGCAGCCACCTGCAGCGGATGCCGCCGCGTGATGCCCTACCGTCGTAGCCAGCCATGACCACTTGTAGTGGATACCACCACGGCCATCCTGTCGCCACTGCCAGCCACAGAGGAAGCCGCAGCCAGGCGGCCGCGTAGGGGAAGGGCTTACGGGACCCTCCTCAAATAGGAGGGGGTCCCTGATCCTTTAGGATCAGCCCGCTAGTCCACCTGGTGGTGGACTGTGCAGTAAGGCTCAAGGAGCCTACAGGTCACGGGTTCCAATCCCGCCGACCCCTCCTTGGAAGAAAAGGTAAAAAAAAAAAAAATTCTCAAAGTTTTTTTTTAATTATTTTTCTTTAAAGTTAAATTTAATTATTAATTTTAATTTATTTTCCATAGTTTTAAACTATATAAATTAAAATTAAAATTTTAATTTAATTTTAATTTATTTTTCATGGTTTTTTAACTATATAAATTAAAATTAATATTCTTTTTTAACTTTAAAGCTATAAAATAATTATCAAAATCCTTTGTTGAGAGTTTTTTTTTTAAAAAGAGGGGGTATTTTTTTTCAAAAAAATCAAAGGGGGAAAGTGAGTAATTTTTTGAAAAGCAAATTTGGCATTATTGTAAAGGTGCATTTTTGGCTGCACCTGACACCTAGTGGGTCATTCCTGTGGGCACTTTTTATGTTGTAGGGTGCATTTTTTTTTTCTGTTTTCCACTACTTCATTAAAAAGTAAAATAAAATAAAATTCACTCCCTAAGTCCCCATAATAATTAAAACTCATCTGTGCAATTTATTGCACTGCAGCGTTCGGTATTTGTTATACCTCTGGCCAGCACTTACAAGTAAAGTTGTCATGATTGCGCTATCGTATCCACCGCCTAATATAGCTACCAAAATGACGTCTGAGCTTGTTCTCTATAAATCGTCGGGGAGAGATAAGTTTGCCATTTTGCATTTTTTTACTCCATCCTTTACCCTAATAGTTATTGTGTTTAGGCATAAATACTGAAAAAAGTTTTGAAATCCAAAGTGTTTAGGGGAAGTTACACCCCACGCATGAGGATTACAGACTTTCTATGGTAGGTTCCATCAACAAGACTATTCCCTTTCAGTACTACTTAAGTACCACGTATCGTATGATCTCTAAAAATTACCTATAGTTTCCCTCACGTAAGGGCTGGTGATTTTTTTTATCTTTATAAATACCTATAGTTTCCCTCACGTAAGGACGGGTATTTTATACGGTATAACGGCCTACCAAAAGGTATATCGAAAGGGGGACCAATTGGTGTTATAAGGAACCTTCACCATGTCTGCAAAATTAATGACTAATTCTCATCAGTTGTTGAAAGGTCCTAATTACACACCATGGAAAAACAAGATGAAGGCTATCCTAGTCATGTATGACTTATGAGATGTTGTATCTGGAGCAACAATAAGACCTTCATCTGTTGTTGGTGCTACAGCTCCATCTATTGCTCAAAAAGACTTTGACAAGCTAGACAACAAAGCAAAGGTGCTCATTTTGCTTGTTGTGGCTGATGAAGTTCAACCCCATATTGCTGACTATGAACATAGTAAAGAGGCATGGGATGCCCTTAATACTATATATGAGGGAAATAATGATTCCACTATTCTATTTCTTCAATCTCAATTACACAGTCTAAGCATGAAGCAAGGGGAGACAGTTGAATTTTTTCTTTGCAGAGTGTCTAAATTGAAAGCAAAGTTGAATTATTTAGGAGAACCAGTTGATGACAAGCTCCTTACCTCAATTGTATTGAGAGCTTTACCTGATTCTTATTAGGTGTTGATCACTTCCCTTCAGGTATCGCAATGGAAAGTTACTTTTGTAGAATTGGTTAATATGCTTCAAGAGGAGGCATGCCAACTACAACGAGATGATTCTTCTAACACTGCCCTCTACATCAACAGGAAAGGGCAGAACCAGAAGAAGGGTAATTTTTAGAAGGGAGGGAATTCACAAAAGGATTCAAAAGGGAAACAAACTCAAAAACCTCAACAAAAAAAGTGATATTGCAAGATCTATGATAAAGAAGGTCATGATACAAACAGATGTTGGCATAAGAATAAATAATCAAAACAGAAAGGCTAGAACAAACCACAAAAGAACAAACAAGTGAATTTTGCTATTGAAGAATCTGACACGGATTCTGAGAGAGCCCACAAAGTTCTCATGACTACCACAGTGTCCAAGCAGATGGATCCTATCTGGTATGTTGATTCTAGAGCCAGTAAGCATATGACTGGTGACAAATCATGGTTTGAGTATTTTGAGGCCAAAGAGGGCAAACCTGTCACTATTGTCGATGATAAAACCTATAAGGTTCAGGGAGAAGGTACTGTTTCTGTCACTCTTCCTTATGGCAAGTGTCAAATTGACAAAATTCTCTATGTTTCAGGATTGACAAACAATTTGTTGTCAGTCACACAAATTCTGGACAAATATATGGTTGTGAACTTTAGTGTTGAGGGAGGCAAGAAGTGTTGTTCTATTACTAAGAGGGGTAAGAAAATTGCAACTGCTTCATATAAGCATGGCTTATTTTCCTTAGATGCTATCTCTACTCCACATGTAGCCATGAAAGTCTCTACAAAGGAGACAACTTCCCTATGGCACAAGAGATATGCACATTTGAGTTTTGGTTACTTACTTGAGTTAAGTAAGTATGAAATGGTAAAAGGTCTTCCTTCCCTTTCTACCACTTTACCAGTTTGCTTTGACTACTTGGCAGGAAAGCAGCATAGAGTGCCTTTTGAAAGGAGCTCTACAAGAGCAAATAAACCTCTAGAGTTGATTCACATCGATCTTTGCGGTCCCTTCACTCCCAATAGTTGTGGGGGTAAGAGGTATTTTCAGTTATTCATGGATGATTACTCACGCAAGATGTGGGTATTCTTTCTTCAACTGAAATCTGAAGCATTTGGCTTCTTTCAACAATTCAAGAAATCTGTTGAAAAGGAGTCAGGGACTTCTATAAAGACCCTCCGCTCAGATCGAGGGGGGAGTTCACATATAAATAATTCTCTGAGTTCCTGAAATAAAATGGGATCACACGACAGTTAACTACTTCTTATACTCCTCAGCAAAATGAAGTTGCTAAAAGGAGGAATCATTCCATCATGGAAATGGTTCGTTGCATGCTCACAGGAGCTAGTCTTGAGCAACTATATTGGGAAGAAGTTGTCACCACAAAAGTATATCTGTTGAATAGGGCACCCACAAAGGCTCTACAAGGAATGACTCCACAGGAAGCATGGAGTGGTAGGAAACCCTCCATTTCTCATCTACGTATTTTTGGTTGTAAAGCTTTCATGCACATACCAAAAGAGAAAAGGAAGAAGCTAGATGAGAAGACATTGAAGTGTATTCTTCTTGGATATGATGAGCACTATAAGGGTTATCGTTTTATTGATCCCTTGATCAAGAAGATACAAATCAGTAGAGATGTAGTTTTTGATGAGGCTTTCACATCGAAAAACACATAAGATGTATACCTAGACTTTATGGAAACTAAGGTTGATAAATCTCCTTCATCAAAAGTTGGAGGTCCGTCTTCATATTCTTCAACACCTCAGAAGAAGAATCCAAAGTGGTATACAAATAAAATCAAAGACTCTAAGCTATCCACTCCACCAGATTTGACATTGGATAGGCCTCGTACTCGCAAGCATGGCTCGACAGGAGAAAGTTGCAACAGAGAATACTGGGGTTGATGATTTGTGTCAATATTTTGAGGAACTTTCTATAGATCTAGAGAGAGATATAGAAGATATGGATATTGATAATTATAGGGTGTTTATGTCTTCCATATACGATCTTGAACCCGCATCAGTGCAAGATGCTCTTGGTGAGCCTCAGTGGAAGGCCGCTATGGATGTAGAGTTTAAGTCTTTGATGAAAAATAAAACTTGGAAGCTTGTCGATCTGCCATACAAAAATAAGCCCATAGGATGCAAATGGGTGTATAAAGTTAAGTATAAGGCATATGGTACAATAGATAAGCATAAGGCCCGACTTGTTACAAAGGGCTATGCTTAAAGAGAAGGCATTGACTACGAGGAAACTTTTGCACCTACTGCTCGGATGACAACCATTCGAATTCTTTGTGCTATGGCAGCACAATATGGGTGGAAAGTACACCAAATGGATGTCAAGAGTGCTTTTCTAAATGGTGATATCCAAGAAGAAGTCTACATGACTCAACCAGAAGGATTTGAAGTGGAATGCCAACAACAGAAAGTTTGTAGATTGGTAAAATCCTTATATGGTTTGAAACAAGCCCCTCATGATTGGTATATAAAAATGGATCATCACCTTCTGTAGCATGGTTTTAAGATATGTCTGTCAGATGCAAGCCTCTATTTTAAGAAACAAGGTTCTGAAATAGTGTTGCTTGTACTCTATGTTGATGATCTGCTCATTACAGGGAGTTCAGAAACTATGATTTCTACTATCAAAAGAGACTTGTGTCAATATTTTGAGATGTCAGATCTCGGACTTCTCCATTATTTTCTTGGTCTAGAAGTCAGCCAGAAGGAGCACTACATCAAAGTGTCTCAGAAAAAATATGCCAAGACCCTATTGGAAAAATATCGCATGATTGATTGCAAGACAATGTCAACTCCGATGGAAACAGGAATTTAGTTATCATGATATGATGATTCACCTCAGGTAGATGGTACTCTCTATCGACAATTGATTGGGAGTCTCATATATCTTACCAACACTAGGCTAGATATCTTATTTGTTGTCAACTATATTTCGAGGTTCATGCAGGAGCCTAAGACTACACACTGGAAAGCAGAAAAGCGCATTCTTCACTATGTCTATGGCATAATGGAATATGGCCTAGAATATAATAGGAACAACAAATTCTTCTTACAGGGATACACGGACTTCGACTATGCCGGATCATATGATGATCGAAAATCAACTTCAGGATATTTGTTTCATCTTGGATTTGGTCCTGTCTCTTGGCACAACAAGAAGCAATAGGTGGTTGTTATTTCATCAACAGAGGCAGAATATCGCACAGCATGTGAAGCTATATGCGAAGTGATATGGTTGCGTCACATCCTAACAAGTATGGGTCTTCCATCAAAATCTCCAATACACTTGCTCTGCAACAACATGGGTGTTTTGAATCTTGTCAAGAATCCAGTATATCATGAAAGAACCAAGCACATTGACACACAATGTCACTTCATTTGAGATGAAGTTCCAAGGCACCGAATTCAGCTTTAGTACATTCCCACCAATGCTCAAGTTGCAAACATTTTCACTAAGGCACTTGCACGTGTCAAATTTGAATTATTTTGCAGCTCTCTTTGTATTACCAAATGATGTAATCAGGGGGGATGTTAGTAGTTTTTAAATTACATAAATAATGTAATAATGGGGGATGTTAGATTTACTATAGTAATTATTACTTTATTTATGTTGATAGGGTAGTTAGTTAACTACCTAGGTTAGTTACGCTATTGTTAGCGTAATAATATTTGGTCTATTTTTATTATTTTATTTGAAGACCTAAGTTGTTGATTAGATCCTAGGATTACGAGCTAATATGGGCTCTCAATGTATTATTTAAACTGGTTCTAATCAATAGAATACTGTTCGTTTACTTCAACAACATAAAGGTTTTATGTGTGTACAGAATCTCTGAGGAGTCCTATCAGTTAAAGACGTTTTGCAGAATTGTACGAGGGAACAAAATATTTGCTGCTTCCACGGTCATAGGATGTCTTGCAACTCTTGGGTACCTTGAAGGATTGTTCGGCATATGTTCAATCGTCAACCGCAAATCAAATTCACAGGACAATATAATAATTTATAATATCAATAACCGGGGTGAAATTGAATTTTTTTGGAAGAGGTCAGCAAGAGACAGACCATTTGTAGAGTGAAATATTCGATAAAGTTATAAAAATATTAGAAGTTTGAAATTTAAAAGAAATATTAAAGAAGTTTCTATTTCTAAATTTTCATTTAAAAAATTCAAATTCAAATCCAAAGAAAGTGGTTTTAGTTTTATTCCACATCTCATTTAAAAAAAAAAGTGGTTTTAGTTTTATTCCACATCTCATTTTAAAAAGCATTGTATGGATTAGCATGGGTGTCCTTTACCCGAAAGGACCACTTGCAACCCTACAACGAATGTGTATAAAAAATATTGATATAAGAGATATTGCATTTAATAGTTTCCTTTAGTTTAACATTGGTAAATTAAAGTCTTTTATGTTGGAAGGCTATTTTTTTTGTGGGTGTACTTTACCCGAAAGGACCACTTGCAACCCTACAACAAATGTGTATAAAAAATATTGATATAAGAAATATTGCATTTAATAGTTTCCTTTAGTTTAAAATTGGTAAATTAAAGTCTTTTATGTTGGAAGGCTATTTTTTTTGTTTGTGTAAAACATTTAAAAGGGATACTACTTTCAAGTATGATCTAAGGAGGTAGGGGTATCTCTTCCACCAAAATCATTCAGGGTTCGCACTTGGCCTACCACCTTCGACACACTCAAGGAGCAGTTCTACAACAACAAAAACAAACAAGAACACACAAACACAACAAAAATACACACATAAAACAACAAAGGAGAACCGAAAAACAACAAAAAAATAAAAACATAAACAACAACAAAACACGAAATACACAAAAAACTACAAAACAGTAGATAGATACAAAGACACAACAAAAAAAAAACTCAAAAAAAACAAACCAAAAAATAACAAACAACAAAAAAACAAAAACATGTACACCAAAACACCAAAAAACACAAACATACAAAAAAAACAACAATAATTAAATAGTCCTAAGGGGACAACGCAATGGTTTAGGCTTTGGCTCTTCTTTAGGAGGTCTAAGGGTCAAATCGTGGTGTGGGTGAGTGTATGAAGGGGTGGGTACATGTTCATAAAAAAACAATAATAATTAAATAAACACTAAAAAACACAAAAGCACCCAAAACAAACTAAGACATTGGAGCAATTGGGTATTTAGAAAAAAACCCCTCATAATCTCTATCAAGGATAATTCCGAAGAAATGCACCAAAGCAGAAAATATCAAAATAAATTGCATAACCACAATAGGGATCTGAAATGTCACACCAAATAGAGAGCTACTATCCATCCATCATACCAGAGAAGCTTTGACTGTTGAGACAAAACCCTCTAACATCCTTTATCATGAATAGTATTGAAGATTTTTTTTTTTATGTTTGGGATCCTATCATGAAAAAGCTTTGCACTGTTTATCATTTTAAATATAGCTTCCTACATTGCTATCAAAAGATTGAACATGGAGAAGATCAATCTTAATTTTTTCTAGCCACCACCTAGGAGGATAAACATAGCAGTTAAAATATCCTTTGTCAAGAGCCCAGTTTTCCATAGCATCTACCACTTTATTCTGATATCTAGGCACATTATTGAAAACAACCTCCTAAAATTTTTTTATGATTAACCTAATCTTATCTACAATATTTTGGATTCTTCAATCCACCTTCTTAGACCCTGAAGTTAATTTTAGATAATTAATCATAACTCGAGAGTCTAACTCAACAATCAACCTTCTCCACCTTGCCTTCAAAGTCTCTTGCAAACATCTCAAAATAATCTACCCTTCAGCTAAGTTATTAAATAGAATTCCTAAATTTTTGCAAGAGTAAAAATTGGAGTACCATCCTTCAATCTACCTATCCCTCCTATACTAGCTCTTCCAATTTTGTAAGATGTACGAATATAGCATCTTTTTAAAATAATATAATTGAATTATTCTAGTAAATGTTTAGGCGAGAGGAAATTAAGAAACTAGTTAGATTGATTAATTAATAATTTTTTTTATTCTTGGTTAGTGTGAGAAATTCTTATGACCGACGTTTAGGGCAGAGCATCCCCATCCCTACCATGACCTCTCATAAGGGCAAGATATCAACTTATCAATAGGGAACTAACACACAACCATCACACACTCACCCACATTGTGGGTGAGTGTGTGATGGTTGTGTGTTAGGTCCCTATTGATAATTGTGATGGTTGTGTTAGGTTCAAAATGTGGTGTGGGTGAGTGTGTGAAGGGGTGGGTACATGTTCATACAAAAAAAATAATAATTAAATAAACACTAACAAACACAAAAGCACCCAAAACAAACTAAGACATTGGAGCAATTGGGTATTTAGAAAAAAACCCCTCATAATCTCTATCAAGGATAATTCCGAAGAAATGCACCAAAGCAGAAAAGATAAAAATAAATTTCATAACCATGATAAGGATCTGAAATGTCATACCAAATAGAGAGTTACCATCCATCCATCATACCAGAAAAGCTTTGAGACAAAACCCTCTGATATCCTTTATCATGAATAGTATTGAAGATTTTATTTTATGTTTGGGATCCTATCATGAAAAAGCTTTGCATTGTTTATAATTTTAAATATAGCTTCCTACATTGCTATCAAGAGATTGAACATGGAGAATATCAATATTAATTTGTTCTAGCCACCACCTAGGAGGATAACCATAGCACTTAAAATCTCCTTTGTCAAGAGCCCAGTTTTCCATAACATCTACCACTTTATTCTGATATCTAGGCACATTATTGAAAACAACCTCCTAAAAATTGTTTATGATTAACCTAATCTTATCTACAATATTTTGGATTCTTCAATCCACCTTCTTAGACCCTGAAGTTGATTTTAGATAATTAATCATAACTCGAGAGTCTAACTCAACAATCAACCTTCTCCACCTTGCCTTCAAAGTCTCTTGCAAACATATCAAAATAACCTACCCTTCAGCTAAGTTATTAAATAGAATTCCTAAATTTTTGCAAGAGTAAAAATTGGAGTACCATCCTTCAATCTACCTATCCCTCCTATACTAGCTCTTCCAATTTTGTAAGATGTACGAATATAGAATCTTTTTAAAATAATATAATTGAATTATTCTAATAAATTTTTAGGGGAGAGGAAATTAAGAAACTAGTTAGATTAATTAATTAATTATTAATTTTTATCTTGGTTAGTGTGAGAAATTCTTATGACCAACGTTTAGGGTAGGGCATCCCCATCCCTACCATGACCTCTCATAAGGGCAAGATATCAACTTATCAATAGGGACATAACACACAACCATCACACACTCACCCACATTGTGGTTTAAACCTTAGACATCTTGAAGAAGATCCAAAGCCATAATCATTGTGTTATCCTCCAAGGACTTAAAACTCTTATGGTAGAGAGAAAATATTGAGAGCCGCTCTTAGGTGGTCGGTAGTGATGTCCCATCTAGGTATACCACTCTCTAGGGGGAAGCCACAAGAGATTCTTTTGTGTCCCCCTTTGCATAATAGAGGTTCAAACCATGGACCTCTTGTTCAAATAGGCCAGACTCACCTTCTCCACTTGCGTGGTACAAAGGAGGATTTTTAAATTAAATGGATAGTGTGATATCAAATAATTTTAAATTAAATAATAGTTTTAAGTAATGCAAAATATATTAGGTGGTACAACTAGGGCCACATTTTTTTGAAAGCATAGCAACAAGGGATCTCTTTCCCATGATTCAAATTGAGATAACTAAGAGAAACACCAACTTAGTATTAGGGTGTCTCTCCACATTAATAGTTTAAATTAATTTTGTTTATAGATAATATTTTATTGATTTCTTTGAATTAAATTTTTGATGGTTTTCAAGATTTTATTCTAAAAATTATATTAGAGAAATAAATTTATTTTCTATTATATAATTAAATCAAAAAAATTGTATATGTTTATTATAAATATTAAATTATCTTATATGTATTTTTGAGTTTATAATGTATAAGAGAAGACAATGATGTTATGTTATTTTTCTAAAGGATATATAGTTTTAGCTTCTTAAAATTTAAATCTTGTAATTCTAATTTTTATCCAAGCCTTCATCATTAGGCCCATTCAACCTAGATAGTTATTAAGTATTTTTTTTTTTCATTTTTTTTTGCATTCGGGTAGTGTTATAAATACCTACTACCAAGTCCCCTCCCAACCATGACCCCTTGTAAGTCTAAGAGGTACACGTATCAATAGAGGAATAATACATACACACATCATGGTTTGAAAATTAGACCTCCCAAATAAGAGCCAAACCCTGAACTGTTGAGCTATCCTCTAAGACATTATTTTTTTCAAATTTTATTATATAAAATAAATAAAAATATAGAGGTTTAAAAGGTGGTTAAAAAATTGAGCTTCCATTATTGAGACTCAAGTTCAAATATTATTAGATAATATGTTAAAGTTAAGATATTTTTTACCCAATATATGTTTATCTAACTAAACTCTACTTATTGGGGTACTATGTGCAACTCTATCTCCCATTGGATTTGAACCTTGTACCTTTGAGTTTCAAAGGTTTACTCTTAGGCCCATTCAAGTTGTACAAAATGTTTACTGGAGTTGAACCTATGACCTTTACAACAACTTAATAAAATCTCTAATGCCTTAGCCACTATATGCTTCTCATGACCAGGGTTATGCATAAGGGGTCGTACCCAAAATATAATTATAAAAAAAAGGTGAATCAATTTTGAAATTCCGATGAATCCTAGCCAATTTCATGAGGATATATGATGAATTACCTTTATTTTTCATCAAAAAATATAAAATAGTGGTGAATTTAAGAGTCTTGGCCACAAATTGATTGAAAATATGGTTCGATAGTGGTCCAGGTGCAAAAAATGGTCTAACCACTATTTGGGTTCAAAACAAGGTCCAACCACAGTTCAGGTGGAAAACATGGTTTAACCATGATCTGGGTGCAAGATAAGGTCTGATTAAAACTGAGTGTAAAACATGGTTTGACAATAAACTCGATGTAAAACAACGTCAAACCAAAACCAAGTGTAAAAGAAGGTCTGGTTAAAAATTAGTGTAAAACAAGGTTCAACAATAACCTGGGTGCAAAACAAAGTTTGGTAGTAACACGGATGCAAAACAAGGTTCGGTCAAAACTGTGTGCAAAACAAGTTCTGACCAAAATCAGGTGCAAAATAAGGTTCAACCAAAAATTGGATGCAAATTAAGGTTTAGCTCTAATTGGTTGCTAAACATGGTCTGGCTGAAACTGAGTGTAAAATAAGGTTCAATAGTAAATCATGTTCAAAATAAGATCTAGCCAAAGCTCAAGTGTAAAACAAAGTCCGACCAAAACTAGGTGCAAAATAAGGTCCGATAGTTAATCAGGTGCACAACATGATTTGACAGTAAATCAGGTGCAAAAAAGGTCCAATCTTGTACTAGGTGTAAATGTATATTCGAATTCAGGCTGAGTGCACTAGGGTTTACACTACCACGTTTCACGTGATAGGTCACCCATGTTGCATGTTGAATGACATGCTACCACGTGTCCACTTGTGGTCATTTCTATCTATAAAAGGCATCGAGTTTTGCTTTTCATTTGTACAATTATGAACTAGAGCAAACCTTTCCAAGAGACCATTGGCCCACAACCTTCCCAATACATTTTTTTTTCTTCCACAACTTCTAGAAATGGCCACCACATCAACCCCTTATGCAAAAATTATTTTCAAGAACCTTTGTTGCCCTACAATTTCAGACATGTTAACCACCCTAGATTATAATTTTTCATGGGTAAATGACACCGGTTTGTAGAACTTGATTTCAATGCTTCAATTCAAGATAGATAAACTCATTCTAAACAACATCATATATGGTTATGACCATTACCATTCAATAGTCAATCGACAATTACAGAATAGAAAATTATCATTTAAAATCACTCCTACAGACATCCAAATATTAATAGATATTCCCTCCAAGGATTTTTATCTGATGACATCAAAGTGCGTGCTATCTCCAAAGGATAGAGGTTACCTAGAGAAGACCTACAATCTCGATACAAAATTGTTGTCAGGTATAATTCTCATTTCTTAGATTCTATTAATGCTCAAAATTTAAAATTTGTAATTTGTTATCTATTTTTTTTGTAGCTTTCACCTCTAAGTCAAAAAGAGGGTTAACAAACACCTCTATTCAACATCCATATCTGAAGGTGATTATTGAGTTCTTCCAAGCAAGACTGATTGTGCATGGAAGAATAAAACTTTAGTTCTGGGTATTGGCCTACATGGTTCGTTGTCTTCACCATGAGAAGTTTAACTGGTGCACATATATTGCAGATCACATCAGAGTAGAGTTGCATGGCATCCAAATGAACTCAACGACCATCGTGGCAACCATTAATTATATTTTAGTATTGTATTATGAAAGTTTCCATAATTTATAGAATACTCCTATACCAACTGTAGTGCATCCAACACTACAGAGCATTGCCATGACACCCTAGGAGTTAAAGGTAAATAAGTCCATCTTTCACCATCAATTTCAAATAGTTTTTTATGTTTTAGCATGTTTTCATTTTTTAATTTTTATTTGCACCTAAATGTAGACTAGGGTAGCCACCACAAGGATAAAATAGGATGCTACCATAAGGGGTCACATGCTAGAGGCCACTGGTGATTCTAAAGACACTACATCACACGCATCACCATTATAGAGGCTACAAAAATGTTTGAGGCATGTTGCTTCTCCTGGGGGTTCTCGTGCACCTATGTTTGCACAAAATGTGCAGTGTGCATCTAGTGAGGCCACCCCTACAACACGTAAGTTTCTCTTTTCAAATTTTATCTCTATATTTGTTTACTTAAAATTATAATAATTTTTATTAAATTTTTTCATATGTTTTCAGACTTACGCCACACCCCATTTGGCACCCAAATACATCAGATCTCATCATCTTTAGGTAAATCAATGTGTATTTACTTTGAATTAACATATATTTATTTTTTTCTATTTTATTTTTTGAATAATTCTAGCAAAATATTTTTTACTATTTTTAGGCACCTCTCAACAACAACTTGTGAGAGGCAATGTGATGTCACCATCGCCTCCACCACAACAATAACAAGTTCAGAGAATGAGAGGGCATATGCATGTTGGTGTTGGAAAACAACTTTTTTCACAAATATCATGGGGGGCAGCACCAAGTGAGAATGTGTCTGTGTTCCCAACTTTTTCATTGAACACAAATACACAAGCACTAGAAGTTTCAAGTGTGGGATTAGATAATATCCCACTTGATGATGATTATCTGTTGTAGGGCAACATTTCAAGCTTCAAGGCAACATATGTGCTTCAAGATCCACATGGAGAAGCACAACAAATAGAAGCCCTTACAACTCAACAAACATTATCGCCTTGTCAATCAGATGACCCTCATCCTCAAACTGAGGATGACATAGTAAATTATGATGAAAATGCTTTAATGGTTGAACAATGTGAAATAACAATAAAATAGTTGTTGCTTCAAGATTTGGAAGTGGTGAAGGAGTGGGAATATCGGGCCAAGGTCCTCATGAAGGAAATTAATGCCCGATATAAAAATTTTGATAAAAGAGAATCAATTTTTTCTCTGGTCGAGAATGAACCAAAAAATCTTATTGGCCTGCTAGATCAAGCTATGTCAGGAATAGTGAAGTCTACTATTTTGTATGATGATGATATTCTAAATATTATGGTTAGTAGAATTGAGAATATTAATGTTGAAGCCCAAGCATTTTATAACCAATGGGCTTCCGATAAGAAAAAAGTTGTAGTTGTTGAGGCTGCAAGGGATGTTGCTGAGGTGAGCAAATATTTTCTTATGTATTCTATTTCTTTTGCACTCAAATTTTAATATTTTATCAAAACAAGTTATATATTTTTTATAACTCTTCTGAATTATGTTTTCTTTTTCTTTTTGTAGTCAAATTTTGATAATTTAAGAAAACAAGTTAAAAGCATGGAAGTTAATATTGAAGCAACCAAGAAATTCTTGAAAAATGTAGTGTTAATGAAGAAAACAATGCAATCCAAAGTTAGGGATAATAATATTTTAAGAAGATATATCAAGGAAAAACTAAACCAGGATCCGGATCTCGTGCTACAAGAGCAGAAAGTAAAAGAACCACTTCAAACAGTGTTAGAAGATCCAACCCAAGAAGAATCTGCTTTGCTGGGTAGTTTTGAGAAAATAGAGGAAGGCCTAGTCAGAACTAGAGCACTGCCAACAAAGGGTGTTGGGGAACAAGAAAAAGGAAAGAAATTGGCAACTGAAGGAGAAGTTGAGGCAGAAAAACCCCAATCTGATGTATAAAAAACTATGGATTACTAGTTGACTGCATATTTTTTATATTGCAGTCAACAATTTTGTACAATGTAATATATTTTTAATCGAATTAATGAAAAAGGCATTTACTAATTTTGTGTCTTCTATCATTCAATGGTTGTTTCCATTTATAATTTTGTGTTGCTTTTTTAGTTTATGTCGATCCAATAATATTTACTATGTTCATCTCAAACAACAAAGAAATATTATTGTTGGTTAATAGTTATTTGCAAAGTAAAAAGACCTCAATTGTGCCAATACATCAATATTCATACATTAACAATACTATGATATAAAACATAAGGATTTATCAATGAAGGCAGTTGAGACACTATGATATAAAACATACAATTTTTAAAACAACAATGTGATATAAAACATAAAATTTATGAATAAACAAATTTTGTGAAATCTAATAAATCTAAAATAATATTTTGAAATCTGATATCAAATGAAGTCAAATCTATGAATGTTGTGAAATCTTGGAAAAATTACAATTCAAGTAGCTGAAACAAACACTTCTCAACTTCTCTAGAATCACTATTAAGCATAGCGGATATTTGTGTCTCCACTATCTGATCACTACAACCATCATTATCCTCCTTGTCGTGTATTAGTGATACACCTTTTGTCTGCTAGGGATTTCCAGTATGTCAATGCTCTATCATAGGGAAATTTGTCCAGCTCATACACTAACACATAAATCCTCAAACAATTTTCCAAATTTTTATCTAGCCTGTTACAAAGTTTAGATTTCACAAAATATAGTGCACTAAAAACCCTCTCATCTTCCACAGATCCCAAAATCATTGTTTGACATAATTCATATAAACAAAAGTATTCACTAATTATATCTTGTAAGACACTACTTGGATACAATTTTTGCCACAAACGTGCAATGGAACCAGGCTCATGGATGTTGCTCAAAAGTGATGTTTGCTCAACCATTGTACTTCCAAAATGTGATGATTGTTGTCTTAAAAGTTCTTTGTTGAGAATACCTTTGATTTCAACACCATTGACTTCCACACTTTTATTGAAATGCTTACTAAGTATGCCCATATATTTAATAAACAACTCATGTGTGAATTTGTAGTCAATACAAGGACCCCAAAATAGAGGGTTAACCACACCCATGGCCTCAAGCAACTCATCTCTTTGAAACCGATCTCTTATTTCACTTGTTAATGATTATGCTATTTTTAACAATTTAATCTTAGTATTGTGTAAAACAACTTCAAATCGATTACGTGTTATGGGAACTTGTTCAACATCATTCATAACTATATTTGACCACCTTTCAAAATAATATAGAGGTATCATTTTTTCACAAACTTTAATACAAATATGATCATTGATGTCAAAATTCAAAAAGCTTTGTGGATCATTCATGTTAGTTAATATTCTCCAACTATCAAACAAGGGATCTATAAAATTTCCTTTGAAGACATATAACTTGTCAATAATCATACATATTTGTTTTCTCATCCTCATGAAATCAAAAATATAGATGGATATTTCTTGTGCAAGTTTAATCAATCTATTCATTTCTTGTAACATTGGAAGAATACCACATAATGTTAAAAGGGTTTCCAAGTCAATCAAATGGAATAGTAAATATTTTGCCTTATCAACTACCCTATGATTTGCGTACATAAACCTAGTTAATGATTGATATTCTTTAAAAACTCTGCATGTAGGTTGATACAATGAAATCCACCTTGTATCCACATATTTTAATAACTTTTTCCCTTTTATAACTCCTAGTGCAAACTATTGAAACTTTGCAAATCTTTTTGGACTACACAAAAAATAAGCATGTATTTCACGAATGAGGTCTTCCACTCTTGCAACATTTTCAAAAGTGCTCACTATTTTATATGCAAGATTCACTCTATGAGCCATGCAATGAATGAGTATCATATATGGGGTAACTGATGTCTAGAGTCGAACACAAAGACCATTTCTATGTCCTTGCATTATAGTAGCACCATCAACTCCAACGCATATTAACTTTGTGGCTATGTCTATATCATTCATTCTCGCAATATTTTTTAAACTAGTTACAACAATATTATAGATATTTTTTGCATTAGAACTTTCCACCATATTATGTAATCCTAGCAAACTAGGTTGCCTTACATGATTTTGTAATATGTGCACATGCATGCAAATCCAAGATGTGTTATCCACAACCATCACCTCATCAATTGAAAGTGAAATGAATTTGGCAAGTTTTACTTTCTCCCTCAAGTCCTCCTTCTCAACCAATGATAGACATTTTACAATTTCCCAACCACTTCGATCTGACCAATGGGAACTAGAAAGGTTTTGCACATCATCTAGTTGAAATAGGTGCTTATAATCAATTAAATCAGACATGGGTCTACCCTTTTTGAGAATACTATATACAACAACAAACTACAAACTTTTTGAAGCTAAAGTGATCTTATGAATTTTATGAAATTGGGCTTCAATCGTTCCACCTTTCTCAACAAGAGATTGTTGTAGCTTGATATGATTATCATATTCTTTTGCATATCTAACATGCATACATTCCGATTCATTCTTCCACCTAACTATTTTCTTAACTATTCCATCACTTTCTGTAACTTTTGAATAAACTTTACCACTATTTTTTTCTATTGTATCTATCTTCATTTGCATCCTATGATCCTTACCTAGTTTCCAACTACAAATTTTGCATCTACATTATTTTTTATCATCATTGTTGTTATCCATCAAGACTGGCTCTATAAAGAGAAATTTTGATGCCCATTCAACCTGAAATGACCTTCCAATAGTCCAACTAGATAACTTTCTACGTTTAGTTTTAATGCTTGAAGATTCTCCAGAATTTTATATTGTATTTGATTTATCGCTTTCTTTTTCAACTGGCATGTCATTTTGAGGAATATCTTCAAGTGTTTGTTGGATGTCATTGTTAAGAGAATTTTCATTAGAAGGCATCTCTTGGTGAGGAATATCTTCAAGTGGAGGCATATCAAGGTCTACAGAGTATTCCGCATACAATAATATTCCTTATCATTTTTTGATTTAACAAAAATTAATTACAAATAATAGTTATTTCTTCATGCAATATGGCCAGAGACATACTAAAAATTAACTTTTTGAGGAATAAAGTATTATTTTAAATAACTTATATAATACACAACTAATTGTTTAGTAGATAAAAATCATTTGTACCTTGAATTTGCACATGTGTCGATGGCTCGTTGGATTTCGATATATGGCTAAAATATTTGAGGATACTCTTTTTAGATGAAAATTTGCCACCCTTCTTTCCATCGCTAGTAGGTGCCATTTTACTTGTAAAGAAAATGTTTTTCATTTTAGAAATTTAATAAAATGTTGAAGACATCTTGTAACTAGAATAAACAAATGGTTGGTTGGTAGAA
Organism: Wollemia nobilis; assembly: GCA_028583015.1. NCBI lineage: Eukaryota > Viridiplantae > Streptophyta > Pinopsida > Araucariales > Araucariaceae > Wollemia > Wollemia nobilis. Next base: position 5,362,808 of record JAQPPZ010017121.1, read on the forward strand.
AATACATATCAGTTTCCAAGCAATATTTATCATGATTTTTTTAGTGTATGCCATTACTCTGTTTTCTAGAGATAGCACTTGTAACTACTAGTGTCTTAAGAGAAATAGAGCATTTAACTATTTATAATTTTATGATAGAAAAGTAGATATTAAGAGAAACTGAGAATCAAAGTGTCTTAAGAGAGAGAGAATTACATTTCCTTAAGAGAAGGACAAGTAGCTAAAAAATACAACACAACATTCACTTGTAAAATAGGATAAAATAGGGGAAAACATGGAAAACAAAGCATTACTATTTTTTCAATAAATGATAGAAAAATAGTAAAAGAAAAACCTGCAATTAGATGACAGAAAAATAAATCTTATTACTAAAACTGCATTAAAATGCTCAAATGTGGAATAGAGTAAAATAGGAGGAACACATAGGAATACAAAAAAAAATAAACTTGCAAGAAGAGAATAACTACTACAAAAAACATATCTTACTACTACAACTACTTGAAATCATATTATCTAAAAATGAATTTAGAGAGGTGAAATTTTGTGCCTTTATTTTTAATAAGCGATGCATGATCTAGATACAATCTAAATGCAAAGTAGGATTCAGTAGTCGGTTCAGGTACAAAACAAGATTTTACTTTTAGTTTGGGTGGAAAATAAGGTCTGGCTTTTGGTCTGGGTGCAAAATAAGTTTTATCTCTCAGTTCAGATGCAAAACAAATTATGGATCTCGATTTGGGTGCAAATCCCATTCTGACTCTTGGTTTGGGTGCAAAATAAGGTTTGACTCTCGATCTAGGTGCAAAATAAGGTCTAGCTTCTAGTCTAGGTCCAACTTTTGATTTGGCTACAAAACAAGGTTTGAATCTCAATCCAGGTTCAAAATATGGTCCAACTTGATCTAGGTGCAAATTAAATTTTGACTCATGATCTAGGTGCAATAAATGTTTAGCTCATAGTCTGGGTGTAAAATAATGTCTATCCCAATCTGGGTGTAGATATGGGTCTGGTTTCCTATTCGATTAGAAGTTGTATCTAGATCGACTTGAGTTCGGTGGGATTTTGTAATAGAACGCATATTTTTATTCTTATATTTTCTATTGGAAGGTTTTACTTTTCACTATCGCTACACGATTTTATAATAGTTTGAATGCTTAATATTACTGATGTGTTAATTGTATATACTGATATAATAGGCGAATTTGATAGAATAATTTATTTATTTTTTTATAATTTTAAGGTGAAAATACTTAATAATATTATCTATATATGGTGAACCGACCCTTAAAAATTTTTTGGTGGACGAATGGCCCAATGTCCAAGGTCCCCAATATTTGCCAATTTGCATTTTAAAAAATTATAATATTCACTTAATAACAAATATTCATTGCTATGCATAACCCTGCTCATAACCAACTTGATATCACATTGAATATTAAATATCAAATGAAGAAAACTCACATACTATATTAGGGCCAAGGCACTTTTTGTTTAGTACAAATGTTATAACTATAGATTTAGAAGATCGAGAAAACATGTACTTGAATTGGTGAGATTCAAATTGATAGAAATCCTTGAACATCAACGTAAAAAAATATTAAAATTCAAAAAAATTGATAAATTTATTAATAAAAATAAAATAAATTTAAAACTACAATATCTATATTAAATTTTTTAAAAGTGAAATTATTTGAAATCTCACAAAGGTGTAAGGGTATTTATTTATAAATATTTGGTACCTAAAAACCATCACAAACTATGAAATATGGGAAAAAATAGTAAGGTATTTAAAATAAATAGAACTGTTTAAATTAGAATCAAGAGGGATGTCATTATATTGGAAAGAAAGGTTTGATCATCCATGATTAAGATCTTTGTTAGAATTTTCAAATAAAACACATATATAATTAAAATTAATATTAAATAATAAAAATATTATTCTTGTTAAGAGAATACAATTTTAATTTTAATATTTGAAGAAGTGAATTTTTTATTTAATTTTTATTTGAATGAAGGAAAAGATAACATAGAGTCAACTACAATTACTTATTATAATAGATATTTGAACAATTTTTTAAAATATAAAAATAAATATCTTATTTATTAATAGGTCTACTTTGAAAGAAATGAATAAAACAAATTTTTTTCTATACTTTATTTTTAGTAATTCATTCTTCCATTACAAGCATAATCTAGACAAAAAAATTTCTTTAATATATTTAATAATGATATAAACAATGTCAAGTGGTTAGGAAAAATAGTTTTAGAGGTAGTGCACTATTAGATTTTCACTTTCTTAGAGAATCTAATAATATTGATATTATCCTAAAAGAATAGATACAACTCCATTGGAATTTTCATATGTTTATTTATTTTTAGTCCTTATTATTGACTGGACATTTGAAATACCTATAATGTTTATATTGTCTTTTAGTCCCTATGTATCCTAGTATTTTTAATCTTTATTATTTTTAGGTATATATTTTATTCAGAGCCACCTTGGCCATGGCCATGATTCGAATATGAGTATCTAAAATAAAATTTTAACAATATACCAATATGGTGTCTATAAAAAAACACACTGAATATCTGTCTAATTCGAATATAAGTATGTATGTTAATAAATAAAAATACTTTTATTTGTATATATATTAATTTAGTTAAATCAATCACAATCCTATAAGTACAACTTGGATTTTTTTTAAAGGAGATTGTAAATGATTTGTTAAAAGTAATGGAGTCCATAATTTTCGTAATCATTTGTTGATAGAGGTTAGATTTATAAAGTTGAAGGAATGTTTAATTTTTTTTTAATCAAATGTATTACATTAAAATTATTTTTACAGTATTATTATTAATGTTATGAATATTATGAATTAAATTGAATAATATTAAAAAAAATAAATTATTTTTATTAATAAATTTAAAAAATCATTATGTAAACACATAGGACATTGTGTTTATTTAATAGTTAATACTAAATCTCAAAATTTTAAAGTGTGAGCTATAATAAAGAAAAATGTAAGCAATATTAATTGAGATACACGGCTATATAAATTGATATTGTAAAATTTTAAATTTTTATATAAAAAATTGATATATATTTCAATTAAAATAAATAATTTATTAAAATATGTAATATAGTTTTATATAAAAAATTATATATATTTTAATTAAAATAAATAATTTATTAAAATAATGTAATATAGATTTTGAATATAATTAGATTAAAAAATTATGAAATTATTTTAATAAAAAATTATTGTTCAATAATTTTATTTCTATTTAAAAAACAAAACAATAATTATATCATACATTTATACCAAACTCAATTAAAAATAATTATAATTTTTTTTATTATTTATTAAATTCTTTATAAAATAAAACTATAAAAATCTCAAACTTTCATATCATATATTCAATACTGATAATGAAATTGATTCAATCGACATCACTAAAATCTAACCGCAAGAGGTAGACACAGAGTGCAGCAATTAAGCATAGGTTATTAGAAGAGGCACAACATTTTAAATCTTTTTGGACCGTCATTAGAATAATTTCATAATTGATGAGTTTAAATTGTAATTTTCACCTTGTTTTCTATTTATATATATTAAGATTGTAAATTTAATTAATTATGAGTTCACTTATGATGTTTTGGTAGGAGAGGTTTCTTGCACTATCACAGTGGTTGCGCCTTAAGTCTTTCTGTTTCTTTGAGACCTTGAGTTAGCAAGTTGAAGGGATGATATTATCCACATCAGGCTGTTCTGTCAGTGTCCACAGTAGGCAGGTTGAAGGGATGATATTATCCACATCAAGCTGTTTTGTTAGTGTCCACAGTAAGACTCGATCTCCTCCAAGCAGCAGGTTGAAAGGATGACATTATCCACATTAGGCTGTTGTGTCAGTGTCCACACAGTAGGACTCCATCTCCTCTTGAAGTTGCAGGTTGAAGGGGTGACATTATCCACATCAGGCTGTTCTGTCAGTGTCTACAGTAGGACTCCATCTCCTATTGAAGTGGCTTCCTTTGTTTATTGTTTTTGGCTTTGGACCTTGTCTTTAAAATGTTGATTGTTTGATAACCTTATGCTTTAGTTTTCCAACTCCTTTTTATTATAACCTCTCAATATAATTATTGATTCCAATAAAATTTTAAATAATTATAATTTAAAAAATTATTATTATTTTAAATAAATAACAAAAAAAAAATGCTATTTGATCATGGTATAAACATAAGATAACTATAAGATAACTTGAAGCGATAGACTTGCAAGATAACTTGAAGCGATAGACTTGCTTGCTCGTGGACTGCACCCTACCCGTATTTGATTTCGGATCTTATTAACTTAATCTTGAATAATACCTACATCTTATAGGTGTTATGGATTCTTATGTGGAAAAAATGAAAACATAAAACAGATTTCCCTGGAATGCTAAGAACACCTGGATATATGTGAAGATAGTATAGTAAACTAGCTTCTACCTGGACGATGATTGAGAGTACTGCCACTGCTACTTTGTTTTACAGCGAAAGAAGGATGAATTTCTTTTCATCCTCCTACAATAATGCGAAGTTATCATGGCAACAGCAGCTCCATGTGTTTGTCATTGTCAGGATCCGAGAATTTAGACAAGTGTGAGATGCGAAGTTATCAACTATCACTCAGCTTTAAGAATGGGTGTCTTTGTCGAGCAGTGCCCACACACTATAAGTATGGTTCATATTTGACATAGACATGTAAATTATTGAAAATATCACACACATTTGCAAGCACGATAAACAGCACAATTCTAATAACAGTTGCTAGATATGACTACGGCCTATATAAAACATTTGTTTTTGGGTGTTATGCGAATTTACTGGCAACTATCAAAGTATCTTGCTACTTTGATTTTTGATCTCTTTACAGAATCCATCAACTTGGCGAATATCTCCAAACACAATTTTGTTTTTTGTGCTTTCTTAAAGATCTTGGCATTGTTCTAAGAGTTAGGTTTATAAGATTGCTAAGAACACCTTTACATATGTGGAGATCACGTATAGTATCCCATCAGAACCCACACACAGTAGGGAAAGAATGATGGATTTCTTTTCATCCTCCTACGATAATGCGAAGTTATCATGGCAACAGCAGCTCCATGTGTTTGTCATGATCCGGGAATTTAGAAAAGTGTGAGATGCGAAGTTATCAACTATCCTTCAGCTTTAAGAATGGGTGTCTCTGTCGAGCAGTGCCCACACGCTATAAGTATTGTTCATTTTTGACATAGACATATGAATTATTGCAAATATCACACACATTTACAAGCACGATAAACAGCACAATTCTAAAAACAGTTGCTAGATATGACTACGGCCTATATAAAACATTTTTTTTTGGATGTTATGCGAACGCACTGGCGACTATCAAAGTATCTTGATACTTGAATTTTTGATCTCTTTAGAGAGTCCATGAACTTGACAATATCTCCAAACACAATTTTGATTTTTGTGCTTTTTTAAAGATCTTGTCATTGCTATAAGAGTTAGGTTGATAATGTTTTCCAACAAACTAGGATGACTTAATTACTACGTTGATAAGGTTTTTCAACAAACTAAGATGATCTAATTACTATAGATGAATTAAGTGATCATTTTATAGGCTTGGGTTTTATTGTTGAGGAATATTAGAAGATAAGTTTTGAGATATTTGATTAAGATTTGTCCTTTGAATACAAGAAGTGCTAAATAATTCTAAAAAGTTGTTTTCTATATAAAAAATAATAATGCTTGCTTTTATTGTAGCAATTCCTTTTATTTTTTTTAAATTGCTTTGCATCTCATCCATGCCTAAACTAATCTTAACTATTTGCAGTTCAATTGCTTGTGTCTCTTCTTGAAGCCATGCATGGTCTTCATAAGTTGTGCTAATAATATTTTCATAAGTAATTAGTTGTCATTGTAAAGCCTTTACCCATTGAGCATTATTCATCCTCAATATCTATATGCCTACTCTTTTTTTTTTTAATTAAAAAAATCTTTCAAAGGTTGAAAGAACTATATAGGTGTGATGACTAATTCTTTGATGCTTAGTCTTATGTCCCCTCAAAAGAACATGTGGTTTTATAACTTTAATCATAATACATACAAATTATATGTCAATAAAAAATTTATGTTATGCTTTCTATGAGCTTTGAGTTTTTCAAGCAAGGGTGGACCATGTGGAGTTTGGCTTATCACCTATGTTGGTATGCAAAGATTTTTTACATTTCACAAAAATATTTCATATACAAGGAATATGAACTTATAATCAATTTGTGGTGAGGAACAGTTTGATGTTCCTACTCTTGATTCAATTTACCATAAAATTACTTAATTATTTCACCACTTGTCCATGCACATTCCTTTGTAAGAGGAAGAGTATATAGTTTGTTTAGCTTAAAATAAATATCTCTAGAAATAAATATCTAGGAATATATTTTTAAATAAAAATTTATCAATACTGCAATGCCTTGTCTCTCACTTATAAATTTGAGTGTTGGAGAGCAAATATTAATAAATTAATCAATATGGTGAGAATTAAACTAGCATTTGAATTTGTCTATCTTTCATCATGTCACTGTTTTCTTTGCTTACATCTTAAAATTGAAATTAGAAGGATTGATTAGAATTTAACTTTTCCTCTTTTGAACCTATTTGATGTATCAATTAATTTTTTTTCTCATTGCGTTGTTCATAATTTAAATTTCTAATATTTTAATCTAATTTTGCTCAAGTATTCTATTTTGTTAATTATGATACTCCAACTAAGCAAAACGTTTCCAACCTATTTGTGATTTATAATAATTTTGTATAGGATTAAGAAAAAATTATTAGATTCATAAAAAATGATGTGAAATCTATAAATTAAAGTGAAAATTTCTAAAATAGCAAAAATCTTTAGAGAAACCAAAAAATTATTCCAAGGTTCACCAAAATCACTAAAAAGGTTGCTCAAAGCCAAATTTTAATTTCTAAAATTTTGATGAATTACTAATAAATTTGACAAATATGGATAGTACTTAGTAATTACAAACTACAAAGGGAAAACTAGGGATGTGCCTCAATAACATTCTTCAATATGCCAACTCAAAAAATGATAGGTATGATAACTATCTTGTCTTTTCTAGTTTCTTACCACCCTAATGGAATGACTATGCACACCTTAATCAAAAATCTTCTTCTTCTTAGTATTGAATAGGTGCATACATAATGACTTCAATTAAAGATGTTTGCTTACTTGAAGTTGAATTTTGCTATGTTACTAGTTTTTCTTAAGAAATGTATGCTTGGAGAGTTTTTTTTGTGTGGATGATAATCAATTAAATATTTCACCTTTTTCAATTCTCATTAAAATCTAAAAATAAAATAATAATCTCTCTCCTTTCTAAGGCCACCTTTACTATTATTGATACTTGCAACAATAAAAACAATACATCAAATTTAATATAGAAACTTGTTAAGTCAATCTCTCTTACTTTTCTTTGTGTGTAGCTTGTTGTACATCAAGTTCCTACCAGGTTCACATCTCAACTAGTAAGGCACAAATATAGAATTTTTTATTCCTTGTTGACTATAATAGCAACTGAGTTATTATTCATTATTTTTGGAAGGAGATACTTCTTTGAATAAATTTAAAAAATATAGAAATAGTGTAGATGGTGGTGGATATAATATGGAAACATAATCAATAATTATGGTGGTATTTAGAATATTTTATACAATATATATTTAATCACATCATCTAGTAATAAGGGGTAAAATAATATACAAGAACAACAACAGTAATAAGTAAAAATTTAATGGTGCTATAATAATTTTTTTTAGAAATAGTGGTCAAAGTAACAACAAAAATAATGATAAAGTGATTGTTTGGTGGTGGTTATGTTCTACAAATTGCTTACTTGAATTGCTTATCCATAAATTGAATGATATTTGAACCAATTAATCTAATACCACCTTTTATGGTGCATACACATAAGTATCTTATCTATCTATCTATCTATCTATCTATATAAATACATACATACATACATACAAACATACATATATACATACACACACAGATATATATATGTGTGTGTGTACATATATATGTATACACACATATATATATGCCAAGGATATCATTATCATATCTTATATATATATATATATATATATATAGATAATAATTATATCCTTGGAATATGTGCATATAAAAAATAAATACACCTAAGGATGCATACGATATTGAAGGGAACACAATGATTCAAAATAAGTAGCCTAAAATAATCCCAATTATATATAAATTTGTAAAATAGTCACAAATAGTGGGAGGTGAAAGGATGTAGTTCCCTAATTATTTAAGAAGTGGTTTTAATAAAAGTTAAATAATTGTTTAATTTGTTTTCTTTATAGGTGGAACTAGTCAATGAATTGATAAGTGGCATGAATAAATAAATGTAGATGTATCCATGACATCAAGCACTAGAATTTTGCCCCCCATGTATTATATTATTTGATACTAACATATGGTGTTAGAACCATAGGTATATTTATTTATGTTTTTTTGTGCCATCAATATTTACACCAAGGCTAGGATGGTGCCCTAATGATAATGATATCATGGGTCTGGTAGATGATATGAGAAAGTTTGTCATTGCAATAAAAAAAATGTATTTACTTATTTGGTGAGAAGTCTAGCTGGGTAACAAGGCCTATGAGCTACAAGTGATGTGACATCATTATCATCCTCTTAAACTTAATTAATCCATGCTTCACTCAAATCATTTGTACCCCTTGGAAAGCTATAATCCCCATTGCAACCTCCAACTATGGAAAATAATGGTTGAGTTGAACATGTGTATACCACTTAGCCTAGGATACAAGTTGATCTTGATTAACATCCTTAAATAGGTTGTATGTTCCCTATTGAGTACTCTTTATAATAATATTGATTAGTCGATTCTAGTTTAAATAGGTCTAAATATGTCAAATGTTCTACTACCATATGCTCTACTAGAGAAGGATGGTATAAATTTATGAATTTTGCATGAAATAATAGATGCACCTCCAAGTTAGGTGGTAGTTAAAAGTGAAGGCGTTTTCACTTATAATATGTTAAATGGTGTAAGGATCATAACATAATAGTTTGATCTCTTGATGTGAGTTAGGGAAGCATTCCTTTATCAAGTGTATCCAAACCCTATCTCCAACTTAAAACTAATATAGTATTTTATGTACATCATGGTGGTATTTGTACTTCTATTATTGGTTATCTAGTTTTTCCTATATATAAGTATAACTATTTTATATTGGTTGAATAAATCACTTAGCCCTAACTCCTTCCTTAATTTGTGTTGGTATCATGGTGCTAGCTAAATTATAAAACTTGATATCCATGAGGATGCAAGCCTAGATTCCAAAATATTCTTTGAATGAATTATGACCTATATAATTGTTCAAGGACAAATTATAGGAATGTTAGATGTAGGAAATACTCTTATCTATTTCTAAGAGTGTTGATGGTTAGTGGTTAAAAATCTTAATAGGAATCCATACTAATAGATTACTAAGATATGAAAGGATTTGATAGTGGTGTGTAGAGCTCTTGCTTCCTATTGGATGGATTTGTAATATTGTACAATGCATAGGATATAACATAGATATCCTATTATTAATTCATGTGTAGATAATAAAAGTATTTTATAGAAGTATCTTATTGGCATCAAATTTTGTGGTTACATTAGAGTAATGAGACACTCAAATGATTAACTAGCATGGTGATATGGTGTACTATAAGGCACATATAATTTTAAATATAGAAAAATAAATCATTTTAAATATGATAGTTAGATGGTTGCCTTGTATTAATTGACAATAAATTTCAACATCGTCCACTAGTCATTGGCATCATGCCCTCTAGCATCTAGAATGATAAAAATATTTACACTATCAAATGACTTAGATAGCTTGATATATTTCTCTCCTTACCCTTGTGATTCTTGATCACAAGGTGGAAATACTACAAGTCATTCACTTCATGTAGAATAAATTATCTAATTTACTCTACGTACATGCAAAAATTATAAAGTCTTGTGATTTAAATGGATGATAGTCACTTTACCCATTATGTAGTGATACAACTATTAAACAATATAAATAATGACATGTAAATTTATGTATGTTAAGTTGCATCAATATATGTAAAAAAATATCTTATATTGGTATGCCATTGGATGCCCTTTCTAGATCTAGAGTGTTTCAAGTGTATAGGTAGATTCATGTCTTAACTCTGAGTGGCTAAGTGATGTTTGAAAAGGCAATCATTAACAATGAATAAATATATTATTTGAGCTTGTCAAATTTCTACTATTGTTGTGATTACTATTTCTACTATTTTTGTGAAGTCATATTTTCCCACATGACTTGATTGAGTGGATATGACACATGTAAAAATCCTATCATGCACCTATAGTAGAAGTTGGAAATGTATAAAATACTTTTGAGTTTCATAAAAATCTTTAGGGTTGGACATTCATGGATGATGTAAATATTATTTGCATACATATTTATGCCATGATACTAAATGATATATCTCATGTAAGATATCTCTATGAAATTGCAAATGCACTTTATAGATTGGCTTGAAGTTGGTATTGGTATAAAGTTTCTAGAACTTGGTATAATTGTTGTTAATGCTCATCCTATGTATTCCAAAAATGATGGTGTCATCCATTGAAACAATGATGAAGTGCACCATGAGTGGTCACAAGATATCATTCATCATTTATCATGTTGGTGGGGTTTATAAGGTCCTAATAACAACTTATTTGAAGGTTGATCTTTGTGAAGTATCATGTCCCATAGAGCTCATCTAATAGGTCATGAATGCATGATAGTGGAAAACTATTTTTCACTATGATTTTGTTAAATACATTGTAGTCAATGTAGAGGTATAATATAGCATATTTATTTTGTGCTAAGATAATGGAACTTTCATAAGGATACAAGCTTAATTAAATATTACCTTGAAAAATAAAATCCTAGTTGTTTTTGCATGTTTTTGTCTTTATCCTAGATTGATTAATTGTGTAACGGGATATTAGGTAGTGCTAATTCAACAACTAAATCAATATGATGCTTCATTAAATAGTGCAGTAGTAATCCATAGGGATCCTTAAAAACATTTGATTATGCATGAAGAATGATTTTTATTTGTTAAGACTATGTTGAATAAGCTACAATTGTTGTGATAAAGTTAAAATTCTCGACACCATGGTTCTCATATCAAACTATCAACAAATAAATTTCTATGAATTAGAAATAATATTCTTGTATCATTTTTCCAATACTACTATTAACTTATTTTTTAGATAGGTACTTTGGTATGTAGTATATCCCTTTGACTAACATTAAGCATTGATGTGGATAGGCTTGGTAGGTCACTTGGTAGTCAAATATATGGCCACTACAAATAGACAATTAATAAATTTCTAATGATACCACATGAAAGGTTAGTGAATCACGTAATGAAATGATTCCATATTTGGGGTATATTATCATCAATGTCCATACCTTTACCTATGTTAAGACAACCTGCTAAGGATGTGAGGAAGCCAAGTTGCTTGACTAGGTCTTGAGTGATGTTGTTCTTGTAACTTCTAGTATTAATTATGATATGAATATGTGTAATCATTTACATAAAAATAAATGTAAAATAAAAAATAGTGCTCTTTATAAGCTTGTAAGTTTGATGCATTACCAACTTATTAAGTTTTGATATTTAGGAATATGATGTCTACCTCATATTAATATTCTATTGCAGAGATATACTCATTGACCTATGGCTACACCATTAAGAGTTCTACTAAAATTTATACTCAACATCATTGTGAGTGTGCATTTTATGGTGGTTGCACCACTTGTGTCATGACACTCCCTTTGACAGACTTATTTCTAGTAGGATTTATGATTTGCTATGTTATATTTTGCTAGAATGAATGATTTTGTCATGATTGGTTTATTGAAAACTTATGCTTCATGGAAAAATATGTTAAGTGTGGGTGAAAAATGGGTTTGCAATAAATAATATTTCCATGTTATGAATCCATTTGATATAACTTGTTGGGAAACGATTTTGAGATTGAAAAGAGTTCTACTAGAAATAAAAAAATCTAAATATTTATCTATATAAATACATGATTTTTTATTTTGTTTTATATAAAAATAAAACAAAATATCTTAGGTTCAGATTTATGGTGCTAGCATGAATAGAGAATATCCATCCTTAAAGTTATTTGTAAACTAGCATTAATGAAGACCTATCATTAAAGATGTCAGGTTTCCAACTACCAAGAAATATATGTGTGTGTGTGTGTGTGTGTGTGTGTGTGTGTCTTTACCCTTAGATTGTCCTTTTTATTAAAAATAAAATGTAATGCCCTCTTCATGATTTTGCAAGGAATCACTATTTTGCAACGAGTTGTTATATTTTTAATCGAGACTAATGAAAATTAGCAATTTCACTTGTATTTAAACAAAGATTTTTGGATATTTTGCTCACTGGGTGATGCTCTCCAACATATTCTAAAAGGAGAGGGACGTGTGAGTATTGTTGTGGAATATCACTGTCTCCTTAATGGACGCTCCAAGAAGTGGAGTGGTGGGAGAATTAGGTGAGGTTCCAAGGAAAGTTAGAGGGTTTGGAGTGAGAGAAGGAGGAACTATAGAAGGAAAAATGAAAAAAAGGAGACATGCGAAAGGAATTATAGAATTTAGATTTCTTGAGGAAATTCTTAGTGATACCAAGTATTTTCTTACTGAGATCTTCTATTTATGCTAGAATGATTATGATTATATGAGTTTTCGAAGCTAAGAGTCTTCTGGAATAGATCTTAATATGATTGAAGAAAATGTTATGAATGAATCTGCTCTTATTCGTGTGCTAGGTTTGCAACTATCAATAAATAAATAAATAAATAAATATATATATATATATATATATATATATATACATCTTTACCCTTAGAGTGTTCGTTTTATTAAAAATAGAATTTAATGCCCTCTTCATACTTTTGCAAGGAATCATTGTTCTACAATGAGTTATTTTTTTTAATTGAGACTAATGAAAATTGGTAGTTTCACTTATGTTTGAACATAAATTCTTTTTTGCTCATTGGGTGATGCTCTCAAACATATTCCAAAAGGAAAGATATGTGTGAGTATTGTTGTGGAATATCGTTGGTTCCTTAATGGACACTCTAAGAAGTGGAGTGGTGGGGAATTAGGTGAGGTTCCAAGGAAAGTTAGAGGGTTTGGAGTGAGATAAGGAGGAAATATAGAAGGACAAACAAAAAAAGAAAGAAGACAGATGAAATAAATTATAGGATTTAGATTTATTGAGGAGCCTCTCAGTGATACCAAGTATTTTCTTACTAAGGTATTTTTTTTGTGCTAGAATGCTTATGACGATACGAGTTTCCAAAGCTAAGAGTCTTTCAGAATATATTCTAATGTGATTGAAGAAAACATAATGAATGAATCTGCTCTTATGCATGTGCTAGTAAGTATAATAATTTTTTCTTGAAATTCTTAGACTTTGTGTGAATTGCCTTCTTGCATCCAAACCTTGTGCTATGTGGGATGTTTGGATATGTCCTTGCTTCGAGGTAATTTAATTAGAAACATCCTAGTTGGTTAGTGTATGAATAGTCAGAGTATTTTTAGTATAACTGAAGTAGATTTTTGATGATACAAGAGACAAAGGTTGCTGAGGAAGTCATCTTAAGGAAAATAGATTATATATTTGTGTTTTTGTATTATCTGATTGTTTCCTTGTAGATGATGTTAGCAATTCTAGGTAAGGTGTATATAGGTTAGTATTTGCTATTGCATTTGTGTCGGATGATAGGTGGATATGTGAGTATATATCTTAACACCAAATTTCCAAAATAAACACCTAGAAGACTTTTAGACAAAGTAAAATCAAAGATAATATGATAAAAGGGTACCTCAGGTAATAAAAAGTGTATCATCCCTTTGAACATAATTTTTAAATTAAGAATAGAGTATGTGCTAGGGATGGTTGAGGTTGATTTTTGGATGAGTGATCGTGTGTCGATGAGGTCTTTACTCATTAGAACTAGAGGTTAGCGTGGAGAGCACCAATCATGTTGTAGTTAAATAGTATGGTTTTCTTTAAGAGTATGACTTGTTGAGTGCTAAAAGTTGAGATTGAAGTAAAAAATCCAAACAGAAGATGCAAATAACATGATGTTTATTTCTTCCAAAGAGCCAAAAATATGCCGAGATAATCCAATTCCACTTTCATTGTGTTAATTCCCAAGTCCAACGATCGTGCCTCTCTATCTGACTTCAGACCTATTAGCCTCTACAGTGTCATTTACAAACTTATCACCATAGTTATGGCTAATAGGTTGAAATACATCCTTCCCTCCATCATCGATCAGTGCCAAGGGAGCTCGGTCAAAGGTAGATTCATTTCGGATGGAGTGATAATTGTCCATGAATTGGCCCACTCGGCATCTAAAAACAAAAAACCCAGCATGTTCTTAAGCTTGACATGAACAAGGCTTTTGATCGGGTTTCTTGGGAATTCCTTTTCGAAGTCCTGGAAAAGTTTGGGTTTCACAAAGAATGGATCAAGATGATTCACGAATGCATCTCAACTGCTTGGTTCTTGGTTCTTATCAATGGCTTGCCCGTAGGTTTCTTCCAAAGTTTCAAAGGCATCCGTCAAGGGGACCCTTTGTCCCCCTTTCTCTTAATCATTTTGGTCGAAACCCTTGGAAGAATCCTCTCAGCTACCTGCAACAGTGGTCTTGTTTTCGGGATCAAACTAGCCTCAACATCCAAAGCCATATCCCATCAACAGTTTGTTGATGATACTATTCTATCCTCTCACGCTTCCATTCCCGAAGCAAAAATAATTAAGAACATTCTTGATTCTTATGAAGAGGCGGCTGGTTAGAAAGTCAACTACCACAAAAGCAAGCTATACTTTCTCAATACTCCCACTCACAGACAAAATAGGATTGCAGAGATCCTCGGGTGCATCATTGGGAGCCTTCCAACTACTTATCTTGGATTATCGCTTTTCCATGGTAGATCAGTATTGGCTATGTGGAACCCTATTTTAGATCACCTCAACAAGAAACTTGCAGGGTGGAAAAGCTCAATGCTCAGCCAGGCAGCCAAAGCCACTCTAGTCCAAGCTTACCTTCAATGTATCCCTATTTTTTTCTTGTCTATCTTCAAAGCTCCAGCTACCATCTACCAAAAAATTGAATAAATTTCACGTAGATTCCTTTGGGCTGGAAACAAAAACAAGAATAAATTTTCACTTGTCATGTGGGACAGGGTATGTTCCAAGAAAAAGGATGAACGGCTCAGATTCAGAGACATCAAGCAGATGAACATGGTCCTCATTACCAAACAGGCCTGGAGACTCACCATCAATGAAAAATTCACCTGGATAGATATCATTAAAGCTAAGTACCTTCATCACCTTTCCTTTCTTGGAGAGCACAACCTCCCCATCGGATCCCACTTCTGGAATGGCGTAATCAAAACAAGGAAAATCATCATGGAAGGCTTAAGGTGGTGTCTAGGAACTGGAATGACCATCCATTTCTAGGACAATCCGTGGATCCGTGATAAACCTCTCAGCCATGACCCGCATCTTGCAGTGCTCAAGGAGACCATCGAAGCCACCTTTGGAGATAAGGTGTGCCACTTCATTAACCAAGGTCCTACAAGACCTAAATAGAAACACCTGGCCCTTAACGGGCCCAGGCATATCACCGAGGCTCTCAGGAGGTTACAAAACTTGGTGAGGACTTGCATCATCCCGAGCTCACACAAAGATGATTCCATGGTCTGGAAAATTGAAGAATATGGAAATTTCACTGTCAAATCAGCTTACTACTGTCAAGAAACTCCCACTGATGGTTGGGACTTATCAAACCAGGTTTGGGTTCCCAATATCATTCCCAAGGTTAAATTATTTTGCTGGTTGGCCTCCTAAAATAGAATCCTCACCATTGACAACTTGATTATCAGAGGGTTACTCATTCCCAATTGGTGTATTCTGTGCAAAAATGCCTGTGAGTCCACTTCGCATGTTTTTCTGGAATGTCCCTTTTCCCTAGCAGTTCTCAACCAGGTCCATAACACCTTTTTCATCTCCATACTCCTCCCTCATTCCATTCCACTTCTGATTAAGCAATGGCCTTGACCTTTCAAGAGCAACCAACTAAAATTCATGTGGCAAGCTTGCCTCCACCTTTACCTGTGGCAGATTTGGATCGAGAGAAACACCAAAATTTTCAAAAATCAAGCCACTGATAAGAATATTATTGTTGTCAAAATCATGGCCCTCGCTATGGAGAATGCATCTCTTGTTTCGTCTCCAAAACCCCCCCCTCCTGGATTAGAATCGGATCTAACCAAATTTTTCAATCTATCTAACACTTCTGTTTTGGACCGTATTTCTGTGGACAGGTCTGTCATCAAGTGGGTCTTACCTCCTTCTGGGTGACACAAAATCAATTTTGATGGGGTGGCTAAAGGCAACCTAGGAGCGGCTGGAAGATGGGGAATTCTCAGAAACCATAGAGGAGAAATAATTTTGGCCTTTACCCAGAACCTGGGAATTCAATCCAACAATATGGCAGAAGCACAGGCCCTATTCCAAATTTTGATCCTCATGGAAGGGTTGACCATCAATAAACTTATCATTGAGGGAGACTCGTTGCACTGCATCAACTGTCTCAATGGTAATGCTAAGCCTCCTTGGGCCCTTGCTGTGATTTTCCAAGAATGCAAGGCCCTAATTGCCAATTACCCAGAATTAGCCATTAAGCATCAATACAGGGAAGGAAACAAAGCTGCGAACTGGCTTGCTAACAAGGGAGTTGGCGAATCCGACATTCAAGTATGGAGAGACTCCTTTCCCATCGACCTAAGGAATGATCCTACAAGTTTCAATGTTTTCACAATGTGATATGGTGCCAGGGAATTGGGTTGGTATGCTGACGAAACTTGTCACGTTATCGTGACACCTTTTCCTTCTTCTCCTTTGACAATGAAATTGCAACATGTCATGATATCGTGACACTTTTCACCTTTGGCCGCGAAAATGCAACATGTCGCGATATCGCGACACTTTTTCTCTTTCGGCCTCATCATTGCAACATGTCGCGATATCGCGACACTTTTTCCCCCTTCGACTGCGACAATGCAACATGTCACGATATCGCGACACTTTTTCTCTTCCGGCCGCGTCAATGTAACATGTCGCGTTTCGGCCTCGTCGTTGCAACATGTCGCGATATCACGAAACTTTTTCCTCCTTCGGCCGCGGCAATGCAACATGTCGCGATATCGCGACACTTTTTCTCTATCGGCTTGTCGTTGCAAATTGTCGCGATATCGTGACACTTTTTCCTCCTTCGGACGTGACAATGCAACATGTCACGATATCATGACACTTTTTCTCTCTTGGCCTTGTCGTTGCAACTTGTCACGATATCACGACACGTTTTTTCTCCTCCGGTTGCCACAATCCAACATGTCGCGATATTGCAACACTTTTTCTCTTTCGGCCTCGTCGTTGCAAATTGTCACGATATCACGACACATTTTCCTCCTTTGGCCACGAAAATGCAACATATCGCAATTTCGTGACACTTTATATCTTTCGGCCTCGTCGTTGCAACTTGTCGCGATTTCGCGACACTTTTTCCTCCTTCGGCCACGACAATGCAACTTGTCATGATTTTGTGATATTTCCTATATTTTTGCTGAGACAACGCAACTTGTCATGATTCTACGAAACTTTTTCTCCTCTGGTCACGATGCTGCAACTTGTTGCGATATTGCGACACTTTTTTTCCTATGGCTGTGATGATGCAACATGTCGCGATATCGCGACACTTTTTCTCTTTGGCCACGTTAATGCAACATGTCGTGATATCGTGACACCTTTTTCTTCTTTGGCCGCAGCAATACAACATGTCACGATATTGCGACATTTTTTATCCTTTTGCCGAGACGATGCATCACGTCTCGATTTCACGACATTTTTTCTCCTTAAGTCGCGATGATACAACTAGTTGCTATATCGTGACACTCTTTCTCTATAGGCCACAACACTACAACATGTCACGATACCGTGATACTTTTCCTCATTTGGCCGCAACAATACAACTTGTTGCGATATCGTGACACCTTTTCTCCTGGGGTCGCGATAATGCAACTTGTCACGATATCGCAACACTTTTTCTCTTGGGGTCGCAACAATGCAACATGTCACGATATCACGACATATTTTCTTCTTTGGCATCGACGATACAACTTGTCGTGATATCGCGACACTTTTCCTCATTTGGCCACAACAATACAACTTGTCGTGATATCGCGACACCTTTTCTCCTGGGGTCACGACAATGCAACTTGTCACGATATCGTGACACTTTTTCTCCTAGGGATGCGATAATGCAACTTGTCGCGATATCATGACACTTTTTATCCTGGGGTCGCGACAATGCAACATGTCGCGATATCGTGACATATTTTCTTCTTTGGCATCGACGATACAACTTGTCGTGATATCGCAACACTTTTCCTCATTTGGCCGCAACAATACAACTTGTCGCGATATCGCGACACCTTTTCTCCTGGGGTCGTGACAATGCAACATGTCGCGATATCGCGACACCTTTTCTCCTTGGGTCGCGACAATGCAACATGTCACGATATCATGACATATTTTCTTCTTTGGCCATGACGACGCAACTTATCGTGATATCACAACACTTCTTCCTCTCCCGCAGTGATGTTGCAACATGTCGCGATATCGCGACACCTTTTCTCCTGGGGTCACGACAATGCAACATGTTGCAATATCGTGACACTTTTTCTCATGGGGTCGCGACAATGTAACATGTCACGATATTGCAACATATTTTCTTCTTTGGCCGTGACGACGCAACTCGTCGCGGTATCGCGACACTTCTTCCTCTTCGGCAGTGATGTTGCAACATGTCTCGATATCGCAACACATTCTCTTCTTCGGCCGCGATGCTGCATTTTGTCACAATTTCATGACATCCTTTCCACCCTTGGCCGTGATAGCGCAACATGTCGTGATATCGTGACACCTTTTCCTCCTTGCTTTTTCTCTATGTTGTGGACCGTGAAATTGCAACATGTCGCGATATCGCAACACATTTCTTCTTGTGGTGTTTGGCTTTTTCTTTGATCTTTAGCTCTTGGGCCTCTTCGGTCGGTTTGGAAAACATGTAAAAACTACTTGTTCAAGGTTCAGGGACATTTCAACACCCTTTCAATCAATCAAAAAAAAAAACATGATGTTTATTCAAATTGATTATATTGAGGAAAATATAATGAATAACATGATGTTTTTTGAAATTGATTATATTGAGGAAAATATAATGAATAACATGATATTTAATTAAATTGATTATATTGAGGAAAACATAGTGAATAACATGATATTTATTGAAATTGATTATATTGAGGTAAATACAATGAATAGCATGATGTTTATTGAAATTGATTATATTGAGGAAAATATAATGAATAGTATGATGATTATTGAAGTTCATTATATTAAATAAAATATAATGAATAGTTTGATTTTTATTGAAATTGATTATATTGAGGGATTTATAAATGATTGAGTCTATGTTTTAACTTCTCAACATGCGTGAATGATGGGAAAGAAACTAGTGAAGAATTATTGCTGAAATTCTTTAAGATTTGTTGAAGTCCATTCTATTTAAGAAGTGATTTTAGCATGAAGTTTTGGTGTATTTTAATTATTAATAATTTAGAGTAAAGAGGATGAGTCATTGCTATGGAAAGGTAAATGAATATTTCTTGATTTTAGACCTTGATGTTGTGTAATATTACTCTTGCTTTGGCTTAGAGCCTCTTTCTAAGAAAAGGAAAGATACAATATATTATTGTGATGGAACCATGAATTCTTTAATTGATGTAAGAATAGTTTTCCAGAGTATTGATATGATGATAGCTTTTACTAAATAAAGCTTCTTTATGCATTTAAAATACCTCATGCAATAGAAATTTTGGAACTCAAGGATGATGATGTATAGGTATTCATGGAAAGTAATATCTAAGAGGATCCCAGACATCACTTTTGACCTAACTAAGGGATTATACTATTTCATTGAGCATAAATTTGTATGGGATTTTTTACGACTTGCATGACAATTAAGGATTTTGATGTCAAGGATGGATAATACCAAATTTATGTTCTTTTATTAATGTATTTCTTTATATTTGTCAAGAAATACAAATTGTAATTTGCGTGTAACCCAAACCATCATATCGATATTTCTATAATTCGTAGCTAGAAAGTCTATATTTGAAATTTGGTAATGAAGCAAGTGTACTTGTGTATGTTTGAGAGTTGAATTTATATTCTAACTGATATATGTTTCGATATTATTGAACATTTTTTTCTTAGTTTTAAGTTAATATGTAATTTATTTCTTTGAGAAAGGTATTTTATACTCTTGGATTGAAACTATCAGATGAATTACACCTAGGTTGACTTGTTTCTTTTAAATTTATGTTTAAACTTATTGGTCGATAATTATGAGGTACTATTTTTTTAGTGCATGACTCTTTGGCTTGCTTGCTAATTATTTTAGTTTTGGATCTATAAAATAAAGTATGTTTCCATAGGTAAAACAATGAGTTCATTAGGGTAGATTGATGGGAGATTTTCTAGAATAGCTTAGGTAAGATCAAAGGAGGATTATCCCATAAATTATCCATAGGATAGTTTAAGAAATAGGTTTATTAAAGGATCAGCTATCTCACATGGAAATGATATGGATAGTGGATTATCCTCACACTCATATCACCTACATTAATAGACCTATGTAGGTTATGATTATGGGTGTTCTTTTCTATAGAATGAAAGGGGAAATCAATTTATTTCATTGAGTGTCAATGATATGGATAACTTGATCTAGGGTATACATCTAATGCTTTTGAATAGCAAGACCTATATAATCAGTAAATATGGATGTGTCTATAAAATATCCTAAGTAGAATATGTGTAATAAAATTATGTTCTGATTAGAGTATATATCTTAAAAAAAGTGTTAAAGAAAAAATTGGATTATGATATTTGGTATCATAGCATGGTTCGTAGGAATGATAGTTTCCTTCTATGAGAATAAATTATGGTGTGTATTGGAAATGTAGTAACCATGATAGGTTTTAACTTACATGACTATACTGTCGATCAAAATATTAACCTTGTCTGCCTAGTTAGGATAACTAGGTATGAGACTAATAGTAGGTGAAGCAATCCAAAGATGTAATTGTAACTATTCCCTACTATATTTTTTATGTGTGGCTAGGTATAATGTCATCAAAGAGAAGAAGAGGGAGTTTTGCTCCATTTATGAGGTAGACACAATAAAATAGTGAAGAGATTAAGACCCTAGAGATAGGTAAAAATGCTCCTAATAACAAAAGGGAGGATATTACTGCAATAGTTACCTTACTGAAAAATAGATGGAAACATAGAAACAATTATTGGAGGCTATAGTGAATCAAGATTCACAAGCTAGAATTTCTAGAGTGGGATAAGAAAATCAAATCTCCTTAGAGGTACAACAAGCTAGAATACAATTGGAGCTAGAATTGGAAAAATATATGAAACATCTAAAATAATCCAAGTTAAATGGAGAGGAAGATGATGCTAAAGTCAAAGCTTGGATAAGTGAGATACAAATTTTTTGTAATATGAAGAACTATTCCATTGGCACTCAAACATATTATGCCACTCTACACTTGCAGGGTGTTGGCTTGGATTGGTGGGAAACGTTCAATGAGCAAAAATAAATTAAGACAATAATGGATCTAAAATAGAAATAATTTGTAGTTTCTTTTAAAGAAAGATTCCTCACCAAATATTTTTATACCAATAAATTTGAGTAATTCGCCAAACTTAGACAAGGAAATAAGATAGTGGAGGTATATTACAAAAAAATTGTCAAGTTGCTAAAATATGTTCATGCATGCAATGATATTATAAAAATTCATAAGTTCGTTCTAGGAGTAGATCCCATAGTAGGACATGAAGTGAACATATGGGAACTAGGTACTCTTTAGAAGGTCTACGATATGCCAAGGAAAGATAAAACTTATCTTAAGCCTTATTTTTACTATGAAGGGGCATATGAGCAAGATAAAGAGGCACTAAGAAAAATATATAGTGAAGTCTTCATGAAGTGGTAAGGGGAGCAAGTAAACAAGAGTTACCTAAGATAGGATAAAAGGAATGACATAAAACAATGAAATTTTAGGCAAAGCTTCCAAGGAAAGAACCGTAATCCTAACAATTGCAATAATAGGAACAACAAACCACAACCATAGGGTCAGGCCAATCCTTCATTAGAAATAAAATTAGAAGGATAGGATCAGAAAAATAACCCGGGGTAAAAATATGGATGCTTTGATTGTGATGGTCCTCACTATATCAATAAATATATATACATAATAGGGATGAGTTTGAAGGGAAAAGAACCTGCCTACAAAGATCCTGCACACAAGGAACCTGCACACAAGATTTACGTAGCAACATGAATTCAGAATCTATAAGGGCAAGCCACTCCACTTGTGATCAAAGGTAAGATCTTTGGTAGAAATTTTAAAATTTTGACTGATAATGGTGCTACATATTATTTTATTTCCACTATATTAGTTAAATATATTCTAGATTGGCTAGGAATCTTGGCACATGGGTGGAAGGTCGAGTATGGTTCAAGATAAACCTACTCTATATATCAATACTTTCCCTTGGTGAAAATTACTCTACCTAGTGGTATGACCACTAGATATCTGTACATAGAACCAATGCATGCATTTGATGTAGTGCTAGGAATGGATTTCTTACAAGCACATAAGGTTATAATAAATTTCTAGGATAGGTGGATTAAGTACTCGAAATATGGTAGTAAAGTACAGAGGGTGTATAGCCTACAAGGGGCTTTTCGACCCTATATTCTCTCTACAATGCAGCTTAAGAAGACAATAAAGATATGAGGAAAAATTTATGAGGTAAATTTAAATGAGATAGAAGATGAAAATAAGGAAGAGGTATTTGAGAAACACCTAGTTCTTCAGTATTTTAGAGACATATTTCTAAAGGACTTACTTGGATTACCTCCTACAAGTGAAATTGATTTCATAATTGAACTTCAATCTAGAATAGAGTCTATTCATATAGCTATTTATAGAATTAATTTGATTGAGATGCAAGAGCTAAAAGTGCAGTTACAAGGATTGCTAGAGAAGGGATTAATTAGACCAAGTGTGTTACCATGGGGTGCACCGATGATGTTCATCAAGAAAAATGATGGTTCCTTGAAACTATGTATAGATTATAGGATGTTAAACAAGGCAACCATTAAAAATAGATATCCTCTACCTAGAATCGAAGATCTCTTTGATCAACTTAAATATGCCACTATCTTTTCAAAAAATTGATCTAAAGTCAAGATACTACCAGTTGAGGATTCGAGAACATGATGCCCATAAGACAACCTTCAAGACTCGTTGTGGACATTAATATTTTACTATCTTACCTTTTGGTCTATCGAATTCTCCAACAACATTTATGAACTTGATGAATAAAATTTTTAGAAAGCTATTGGATTGATTTGTTCTTGTGTTCCTAGATGATATTTTGATATATTTCTAGAATAAGATAGAGCACGATAGCCACCTTAGGATTATTCTAGATTTGCTAAGGATGAAATAGTTGTATGATAATTTATCAAAGTGTGAATTTATATGTCAAATGTGCAATATTTAGGGAATATTGTATCAACAAAAGGGATTGCGATGGGTCCTAAGAAAATAGAAGCTATACTTAATTGGTCGTTGCTAACAAATGTTATGGAAGTCCAAAGTTTCATGGATTTAACTAGATTTTACATGTGTTATGTGAAGGACTATGCCAAGATAACCACTCTAATAACTAACCTTTAGAGGAAGTAAAAAGAGTTTAAGTGGATAGATAAATGTGAGGTAGCTTTTGATTTCTTAAAAAAAAAACTCACTATAGCTCCCATACCACAGATACCAGATCCTCAGGATAATTTTTTTGTATGTACAGATGCATCATTGGAATTCTTGGGAGGAGTACTATCATTATATGAAGTAGTGGTAACCTATGGATCTAGAAAATTGAAATGACATGAGGTCAATTATGCCATGCATTATCTAGAATTGATAGTGGAGGTTTTTGCTCTTAAAATTTGGCAATGTTAATTGGTAGGGAGACCCTTTGAGTTGCGGACAAACCATTAAAGTATGAATTACATATTTACTCAACCTTTTCTAAATGCTAGATAGAGAAGTTGGATGGAATTCCTTACTAAATATGATTTTGGTATTGAATACATCAAAGGGAAGGAAAATAAGGTTGTCGATGCATTGAGTAGGAGAAGACACATAGCTATATTTTCTCACATCCATATTTTTTTTACTAACAAAAAAAAAAACCCCCTTCACTACTAACCCCCCCAGCCCCCCCCCCCCGAAAACATATCCCTTACACATATTTAAAAAACACCTAAGAACACAGGTAGCGGCCCATCGCATTACTATATTTTCTCACATCCATATACAATTGATAGAATAGGTTAAGTAAATGCAATATCAGGATGTGTTTTACAATGAAATTTGAGAAAGGATGAAAAGGAAACCTGATGAAATTAAGGATGTCAGCATAAAATATGGTTTCTTATGCTTTAAGGACATGGTAGTAATCTTGATGCCAGTGATTTGAATAAAATGATCATGAATTAAGCACACAAATATCCATATTATTCTCACCTAGGAGAGGTAAAAATGAGAGAGAATATAAATAGAACCTTCTTCTAATCAGGAATGAAAAGGACATAACCGAATACGTTGTTTTATATCTCGAATGCTAGAAATTTAAGGTAGAATATAGAAACCCTATAGAACTACTATAACCTCATGATATACCTGCATATAATGGCAGGTGATATCAATGGATTTTATTATGGGTTTTTCAAAGACCCGAATCCAACATGACACAATCCTAGTTGTGGTTGACAAACTGACCAAGGTTGCATATTTTATACCTAGAAACACTAAGGATGATGTCATGGTTATGGCTAATAGATTTTCCAAAGAAATATTTAGGCTTCATGGTTTTCCAAAAGTGATCATTTCAGATAGAGACTCAATATTTACATCCGAGTTTTGGTAAGCTTTGATAATTATCTTAGTATTAGGTTAAATATCAGTTTTGCATATCACCCAAAGACTGTCAAGTAAATTAAAAGAGTGAACCAAGTATTAGAGGATATGTTTCACATGTATTGTATGGATCAGAAGACTTTATGTAAATATATCCTACACTTGGTAGAGTTTACCTACAACAATGGCCATCATTCAACCTTGGCTATGTCACCATTTGAAGCTCTATATGGCCGAATTTGTAGGATACCATTATCATGGGATCATCCAGAGGATAGGACTATGATTGGACCTAATATGATCAAAGAAATGGAACAACAACTAAGGATGATCAAATAAAGGCTTAAAGAAGTCATATATCATTAGAAAAGTTATGCCAACCTTAATAGGTCACCAAGATATTTTTTTGTGGGTGATAAAATATTTTTGAGGGCGATACCAAAGAAGAGTGCTATTAAGTCCATAAAATTTTATCCACATTTTTTTGGACCTTTTAAAATTACAGAGAAGATAAGTTCTATGGCATATCAATAGGCCTTACCACCCAATCTATCAAATATTCATGATATATTTCACATATATTTGCTCAGACATTACATTGCTAATATTTATCATGTATGGGATTTATCTAATTTGTATATGGCAAACCCGAAGGCTATAGAGGTTGGACCAATAAAAAGCCTTGAGTATTATTCCAAATCAATGAGCAAAGGGAATCTAGAGCAATGCAAGGTGCAGTGGGACCACTACTCCGAGAGAAATTCCACTTGGGAGAAAGTGATAGATATGCAAAGACACTTTTCATACCTATTTGAAAATAATATGTAATTTTTATTCTAAGTAAACATTTTAAAACATAGAGGATTGTGTTAAGCCTAAGGGGGTAGGATGTCATGACCTTCCCTTTGGCAGACTTCTTGCTGATAGGATATACGATTTGCTATCTTATATTTTGCTAGAATGAATTATTAAGTCATGATTGGTTTCTTGAAACCTTATGCTTCATGGAAAACTAGTTTACAATAAATAATATTTTCGTGTTATGAATCTATTTGATATAACTTATTGGGGAAAGATTCTAAGATTGAAAAGAGTTCTATTAGAAATAAAAAGATCTAAATATTTGTATATATGAATAAGTGATTATTTATTTTATTTTATATAAAAATAAAACAAAACATCTTAGGTTTGACTTCATGGTGTTGGCATGAATAGATAAGATCCATGCTTAAAGTTATTTGTAAACTAGCATTAATGAAGACCTATCGTTAAGGATGCCAGGTTTCCAAATATCAAGATATATAAAAATGTGTATGTGTGTGTGTGTCTTTACCCTTAGAGTGTTTGTTTTATTAAAAGTATAATTTAATGTCTTCATGCTTTTTTAAGGAATAATTATTTTACAATGAGTTGCTATCTTTTTAATCAAGACTAATGAAAACTGGTAGTTTCACTTGTGTTTGAACGAAGATTTCTTGATATTTTTATCACTGGGTGATGCTCTCCAACAATTTTGAAAGGAGAGGGATGTGTGAGCATTGTTGTAGAATATCACTGGTTCTTTAATGGACACTCCAAGAAGTGAAGTGGTGGGGGAATTAGGTGAGGTTCTGGGGAAAGTTAGAGGGTTTGGAGTGAGAGGAGGAAAAATGGAAGGAAAAAAAGGAGACATACGAAAGGAATTGTAGGATTTAGATTTCTTGAGGAGCTTCTTAGTGATATCAAGTATTTTCTTACTGATATCTTTTATTTATGCTAGAATGCTTATGACGATATGAGTTTTCGAAGCTAATAGTCTTCTAGAATAGATACTAATGTGATTGAAGAAAATGTTATGAATGAATATGCTCTTATTATTGTGCTATAAGTATAATTATTTTTGCTTCAACTCCTTAGATGCTATGTGAATTGCCTTCTTACCTCAAAACCTTATGCTATGTGGAATTTCTGGAGATGTCCTTTCTTTGGGGCAATTTAAGTAGAAACATCCCAGTTGGTTAGTGTATGAATAGTCAGAGTCCTTTTAATATAACTAAAGTAGATTTTTGATGACCCAAGATACAAAGGTTGTTGAGGAAGATATATTAAGGATATTACATTATAGAGTTGTAATGCTATATTACCTAATTGTTTCCTTGTAGAGGACATTAGCGATTCTAACTAAGGTGTATATATGTTAGTAGTTTCTATTGCATTTGTGTTGGATGATTGGTGGAGACGTGAGTAGATATCTTAACAAAAACTTTCCAAAATAAACACCCATAATACTTTTAAACAAAGTTAAATCAAAGATAATATGATAAAATGGTACCTCAGGCAATGAAAAATGTGTCATTCCTTTGAAAATAGTATTTTATTTAATAAGAGAATATGTGCTGGAAATGGGTGAGGTTGATTTTTGGATAAGCGATCATGTGTCAATGGGGTCTTTACTCATTAGAACTAGAACTGAGCATGGAGAGCACCAATCACATTGTAGTTAAATGTTGTGGTCTTCTTTAAGAGTACAACTTGTTGAGTGCTAAATGTTGAGATTGAAGCATAAAATCCAAATAGAAGATGAAAATAATATGATGTTTGTTGAAATTGATTATATTGAGGGAATTATAATGAATACCATGATGTTTATTGAAATTGATTATATTGAGGAAAATATAATGAATAACATGATGTTTATTGAAATTAGTTATATTGAGGAAAATATAGTCAATAACATGATGTTTATTGAAATTAATTATATTGAGGTAAATATAATGAATAGAAAGATGTTTATTTAAATTTATTATATTGAGGAAAATATAATTAATAGTATGATGATTATTGAAGTTGGTTTTATTAAATAAAATATAATGAATAGTTTGATTTTTATTGAATTTGATTATATTAAGGGATTTAAAAATGATTGAGTCTATGTTTTAATTTCTCAACATGCATGAATGATGGGAAAGAAACTAGTGAAGAATTATTGCTGAAATTCTTTAAGATTGGTTAAAGTCCATTCTGTTTCAGAAGTGATTTTAGCATGAATTTTTGGTGCATTCTAGTTATTAATAATTTAGAGTAAAGAGGATGAGTCTTTGCTATGGAAATGTAAATGGATATTCCTTGATTGTAGAGCTTGATGTTGTGTAATATTGTTCTTGCTTTTGCTTAGAGCCTCTTGCTGAGAAAATGAAAGATACAGTATGTTATTGTGATGGAACCATGAATTCTCTAATTTATGTGAGAATAGTTTTCCAAAGAATTGATATAATCATAGTTTTTACTAAAAAAATCTTCTTTGTGCATTCAAAAGATCTCATGCAATAGAAATGTAGGAAATTGAGGATGATGATGTATATGTTTTCATGAAAAGGAAGATGCAAGAGGATCCCAAACATCACTTTTGACCTAGTTGAGGGATTATTATGTTGCCTTGAGCATAAAATTGTATGGGATTTTTTGGGACTCAAGTGATAGTTAAGGATGGCATCATATAGGATGGAGAATATAAACTTTATGTTATTTTATTAATGTATACCTTCATATTTGTCAAGAAATATGGATTGTAATTTGGGTGTAACCCAAAACATCATGTCGATATTTCTGTAATTTATAGTTGGGAAGTCTATATTTGAAATTTGGTAATGAAGCGAGTGTACATGTGTATGTTCGAGAGTTGAATTTATATTCTAATTGATATATGTGGCCATCTTATGGAACATTTGTTCTCAATTTTAAGTTAATATGTAACTTATTTCTTTGAGAAAGGGATTTTATACTCTTGCATTGAAACTGTCAAATGGATTGCAACTGGGTTGACTTATTTCTTTTAAATGAATGTTTAAAATCATTGGTCGATGACAACAAGGGATTTTTTTGTTAGTACATGACTCTTTACCTTGCATGCTAATAATTTTAGTTGCGGAGCTATAAAAGAAAATATGTTTTCATAGGTAAACCAATGAATTCATTGGGGTAAATTGAGGGGAAATTTTCTAGGATAGCTTAGCTAAGATCGAAGGAGTATTATCACACAAATTATCCATAGGATAGTTTAAGAAATAGGTTTATTAAAGGATCGGATAGCTCACATGGAAATGATATGGATAGTGGATTCTCCTCACACTAATATCACCTGCATTAATAGACCTATGTAGGTTATAATTATGGGTGTCCTTTTTGATAGAATGAAAGGGGAATTCAAGTTAGATCATTGAATGTCAATGATATGGATAACTTGACCTAGAATATACACCTAATAATTTTACGTAATCAGACCTATATAATCAACAAATATGGGTGTGCCTCAAAAATACCCTAAGTGGAATATGTGTGATAATGTTAGGTTTTGATTAGAGTTTATATCTAAAAAAAACATTTGAAATTTTTTTTTATTATGACAACTTGTCTCTCATCATATATTTATATTTATCATGCACTACTACAAAATTCTTGGAAGTAGGTGGTATTAAGTATCATTTGGGTATTAGTATCATAGATGGTCACAAAAATTATTGTTTAGGTCATAGCACTAGTGACATATTATAAATTATTAAAGTTAGAACATTTTGATTTGCATGCAACTTTTATTTCAACTTTAACATGAAATAAAATGTTTATACCAAGAATTCCACTAGAAAATCTCTCTAAATAGATTTTTATAGGATTCAAATAACATATATTAGAATTCAATGCATGTAATCATTATCAATGCACTTTTAGTTGATATGTTAACTAAAATTATTAAAATACTACATTGGATATTTTTTTTTTTAGTATATTAATAAATTTATTGAAACTAAGGCATTTGAAAGGTTCCCTAATGCCTTGTACAACAAAGGATCATTAAAGGATCAAAAAGGATAAAAAAGGAATAGAGTAAAGACACTAAAAACTTCTAGATGAAACAAAATACAATCTCAAAATTACACCTCAAACTAAAATGATTCAATAGCCTTGAACAAACAAGCACTAAGAGAAACATCAGATCTAAAAAAGGAATGGTCCTCGACCAAAAAGGAACCAAAAGAGACACGATCCACCACTGCAGAGGACTCATAAAACCAGAGGAAGAACCATTAGTCATCAAGGGGACTATCTAGCTGTATGAGGGACGAAGCAACCCATTTCGGACCAATATATTTTGTAGAAATATCCTTGTTATATTTGGGAACAATGATGCAAGCATCCTTAGCAATCTCCATTACATATTTGTCATTTACAGTATCTTTGACATCATTTTTGGTGTCAAAGGACACCTCAGCACCAGCTAGTGCAGAAACATTTTTGAAATTGTCACAGAAGAACAAGAGGCTAAGTGCATGGCACTGTTCTTAGAGGGTTGAAATCACCTTTCCAATGGCCAGGTGAGCAGTTTCAAGATGGTCAATGGTGGCAGAAGTAGCATGCACAACCAACTTGTGAAGATACCTTTCGACAAGGTCAGGAGAATTAGACTTGTCCTTTAGAGTTTTTACAGAGGTGGGCAGAGGAGTTTTGACAACTTCTTTATGTTTTAGCCTCTGGGAACTACGGACAGGGGTCTTTTCAATTTTGGATTTCTTTCGAGTGGAGAACTCAGAAAATTATGATGGAGTAGTTATTATTAACACATGTACTCATCCTCATAATAGTGTAAGTGGTAGAACCAAGTACAAACTAGATTTTCAAATGACATCCATATAATAATAGAATCTTCTTTGAATGAAAGAATGTTACTAATGGATTCCCACCAATATACAACCAAATTAAACATCTTCAAGATCATCAAGATGATTTTATTGACTTTAAAAGTTGATTTGCAAAAATGCATGTATCTTTGAATATATAAATCTATGTCAAACTCTTCAATACTTATCTAGATTTTGAAGACTATAATGTTGATGTTGATTTGAATATTGAGCAAGTTTTGGCTCTAAAGAGGTGTATGGTTTTCAACTATGGGTAAAGATATCATGTTGATCATGATATACCTAAACTTCCCAAAAAATAAATTCATTTGTTCTTCTAGGGAATCTAAAATGATATTATTTAAATCCTAATTTATTGTGTCCATTGGTGATAATTTTTCCATATCTACCATTCATTTATAAATATGGTATTCTTCAAGGTACTCAAACATAAAATCTAGAGTGATGCATTTATTTTGATACCATGAACATGCAATGATGACATTTGCTAAAGGATTTATACTTGGTAAGAATCACTCCAAAGAAGATAGGATGATATGAAATCAATTAGATTAATATAAAAATTTTGACCCTGCTTGATATACACTATTGTCCCCATGATTTGGTGGCATGGAGGATAGTTTCTTTGAATAGCTTGTGGCATTAGATGAGTATGCTTTGGATTTATGCAATAGAACATGGCACATGAAAATATTTCACATAATAATGCAACTTTATTTATATATAATATAATGCAAATACATTGTTGAATACAAGACTCTTGTACCCACATGCTGACAATAATACAAATTCTTAGTACATGAGGTGCATGATGTAGTAAGGCATAGGTCACTTTATTTTAGTACAAATTCATAGTACATGAGATTCATAATGTCCTACTTGTTTTTTATAATTGGTGATAATTTTTTCATCTTTTCCATTCATTTGTAAATATGGTATTCTTCAAGGTACTCAAACATAAAATCTAGAGTGATGCATTTATTTTTATACCATGAACTTGCAATGATAAAATTTACAAAATGGTTTATACTTGGAAAGAATCACTCCAAAGAAGATAGGGTGATATGAAAGCAATTAGATTAATACAAAAATTTGGATACCACTTGATCTACACTATGTTACCCATGATGTGGTGGCATGGAGGACAATACCATGAACTAGCTTGTGGCACTAGATGAGTATACTTTGGATTTATGCAATAGAACATGTCACAACAAAATATTTCACACAAGAATGCAAGTTTATTTAGATATACTATAATATAAATATATTTTAGAATACAAGACTCTTGTACCCACATGTTGAAAATAATACAAATTCTTAATACATAAGATGCATGATGTAGTAAGGCACATATAAATTTATTTCAATATAACTTGATAAAAATGGTAAAAAAAATCTTTGACACTATAGGTAGAATTTAATTCTATAGGGTGAAAATTAAAAGAGAATCTTAGTAACATCTCAACTTAGGAACACTAATTATAGGCCAAGATAACAAATAAACAAAGGAATAAAATAATTATTAGCCTAAGATAATCCTACGCTATACATAAATGCAAAATAGTTAAAAAGTGGTTAGAAGGTAAAATAGTTTAGCTCCTTCATTTTTCAAAAATTAATTTCAATGGCACTTATAGAAATATCTATTCTACTTCCTTTGTAGCTAATTTTTGTCTATGAATTGCCAAATAATATAATTAGATGGGTGAAAATATATCCTTGATGCTTGTTGTTGGAACAATGCCTAGTGTTCATTATGGTATTCAATAGCGACATGTGGTGTTGGCACCATAGGTATGTTTATCAATATCCATTGAAACCATAAGTATTGGAACCATGACAAGGTTGAAAAATAGTGCTAATAATGCCATAGGCTAGGTTATCACCATAAGGAATATTTATGTGAAAGAAATATATGACGTTCACTTGTATAGAAAGAAGTATAGTTGAGTGACAAGTGAACTTTAAGGTATATTTTTTATACTATAAGGTATAATATGGTTTTCTTAGACATATATCATGGTAAGATAGTGCAAGGTATCAATTTTAACACCCATTACTCATATGTATAATAGGTTTTTATCCTTCCCTTGAATTGGATTTGAGAATTTTGAATGGAATAAAAAAAAATTTAACCAAATTTGCATACTTTTTATTTATTATTGGATCAAAATTTAAGTAACACACATATAGGATATCAATGTCCAATAACCCTAGAATTTGGATATATTATGTAGGGATGCCTCATCTCAACCACTCAAATATTAAATTTCTATTTTTAATATAAATAATGAATTCTTTCAAGGTTATTAAACATGGGGGTGTAACTTGGTAAAAATGTATCAAAGTAATTGTTTTTACATGGACCTGAATATTATATTTTCTTTTTGTAATTATTATTTCCACTTTTTTGTATCTCTATAGGTGGTTTTTAATGCAAATAAACTCTAGTAAGTTAATTTTGAAGCAATGGTAGTCTTCCACGTATTGTAAAATTACCATTGCATGAATATTGACCATTTATTTTTATGAATACTATAACTGAAACCATCTGTTTTAACAACATTTAACCCAATCAATAATTATCAATTATACAAATAAAATTATTAAAATAAATTTAGTCAAGGGAGTTAGCATTTGTTGAGTATACAAATAAAGATAAATAGATCTAAAGTTTCTTTCAAGTTCATTTGTTCACAAA
The DNA here is from genome assembly GCA_028583015.1 of Wollemia nobilis. NCBI lineage: Eukaryota > Viridiplantae > Streptophyta > Pinopsida > Araucariales > Araucariaceae > Wollemia > Wollemia nobilis. The sequence continues at coordinate 5,396,514 of JAQPPZ010017121.1, forward strand.
GTCATAAAGCCTATATATGTTAGCATGTAATGGAAAATATTTAGTGATTTATTTGGGCCTACCTTATTTTATGGTTTTTTTAGTTATTTTATAATTAGATTAAAGGGATCCTTGCAAAGAAAAAATCATTAAGACTATAATCATATTTTTTTCATTGAGTGTGTTTAGACTTATTGTGGAGTTTTAACAACAACCATCTAATCTAGTGCTATTTATCATACCAATAATCACAAGCATCATAAATAGAGTGAGTCTCTCATGTGGGTGTATCAAAATTTTAGATGTAAAAATAGATAAATTCCATTCATACTTATATTTGTGTCTTTGAAGTATTTTTAGGGATAATTTGATAGAGAATAAATGGTTTACCTCTTTCAATTTCTCATATATAGAAAAAAAGCATCTAAATGCAAACCCTATAAATATAAAAATATATAAATGGTTACCTCTCTTAATTTTTTTTTATTGACTTTTATTTTCTTTTATTTATGTGAAATTATTATTTGTGATAAACTTATCCTATTAGTATTTTGGTCACTATGGAATCTAAAATAGCTACTTGTTTGTTATCTATTAGATTATTCTCTACTATAATTAGTGTAGTGATTTTTCACTATACCATTTTTCAGCATCAAAGGTGAAAGTGAGAGAATCAGACAAGTGCTAAGGGGATCTTCGACCGAAAGGTCTGAGGGTAGAAAATCCAACAAGGTTAAGTCCAAAGATTAAAATTTTATAAGGCCTGATCAAAATTAGCACACCAAAAAGTTTTACATGAATGTCTAACGATCAAAATCCCAAGGTCAAAAAGTTGCAAGATTAGATGTTGATGAAAACTTATAAATAAAAGTCACTTTGTCTCAAAAATAGAAGGTTTGTTGAGGTGTGTAATATTTTGGAAGTATTTTCCTTTCCTAAAAAATAAATATTGAAATGAGAGTAGTAGATATGAAGACATGATAAATCCACTCTCAAATATGGAGCATTAAAAACAACAATATTCCATACCTAGATTGAGGGTATTCTAAAAACGGAAGATGGAAATAATGGCAATAGTTGCTCATACAAAGACATTTAAGATACTAGATCTATAGAACCTTGGAAGGATTGAAAACTCATATAAGACATGACCCAGTATCAGATGCAACAATCATCTTAAAATATCTACATGAGTCTTGGAGGGAAATCACCCTCTTTGTAATCTATAAATAGTAGTATTAGATTTGTTAAGGATAAGCAAGCTTGCATTTGCTTTATTTTGCAAAATTTCCTTTCATTTATTTTTGTACTAGAGCAATCAATTCCTAAGAAACTTGTGGGTAAATCAAACCCACATCAATTTTTGGATTAGCTATATGTAGTTCTCCATTGACCCATTTCTATGTGTGTGTATATGTTTGCAATTTTTACCTATTTTGGTATTTTTCTTATATTTGTGTTTGTGTAGGAGGGCTACATTAATTTTTGGACTTTTCATATATGGCTCTCTTGTAGACCTATTTCCTTATGTGCATGTATGTCGATAAAACATTTATATGCTTAACTCTATAAAGGAGAGGAATTTTCACCATTGGAACATAACATTCATGTCTATTATGTAGGGAGATCTTAGTGGATATTTTTGTGCATGGTGACTCTTTTATTTCTTTTAGTTATTTTTATTTTTATCTCTTGCATCCCTTTTCTCCCTTTGATTTTAAGTGCACCTAAAGATCACATCTTAATAAGGATCTATCCTTTTAAAAATTACTAGAGGCTCCCAATTGAGTCAAACCTTGCACTCTTGATTGTGGCCGTATTGTGTCACTCCTTATGAGTAATGATTGTTCTACCTGATATAATAGAAGATAGCAATAATTTAATGAAATTTCCAATGGGACTCCAATGATAGATCATAGGTCCTATAATTACAATAATAAGTTAGGCTAAACTTGGTGGGGGTCTATACCTACCCCTACTTGTTAAAGTACCTCTTCACTCACCTAAAAACTCTTCTCTAGAATGAACATCAATCTAATCCACTCTTTAAATATATTAAATCATTTTTTCAATGAATACATTAGTCTATTTACTTCTAGAGTGTCAGTTTCATTCACCTGGTGACTTTTCTGCAACCAACGTACCTAAGGATCCAAATATGGCCACTTTGTCACCTAGATTGTCTCCTAATTAGGATGATAAGAGTCTGATGTGACCTTTAGGTCCACCAACCATTTAGATAAAGTTTCTAGAATCACTATTGGAAATCCTACTTTAATATATTAGAGAAGGACCATTATTCCCACTTGAGCACTTACAAAAATTGGTTTTCATATACCAAGTATACAATATTATAGATTAATATATGACATTCAAATAGATGGTAGCTTTACTAAAAAAATAAGCTTTTAAGGGATATGATTCTCCACCCCTGCACTCAATTATTGATTGGGATCGTCTTGCTTCCTTGATCTTAAATACATGTGAAAAAGGATAGATAAAGTATCTATCCTAAAGGAGTAAGGGGAGAACAACTAGGTGGATATTAACACCTAGAGTATGCCAAGGAATCTTGAACAAACCAAGCTCCCTATGGCCATACTCAATGAAGAGATGAACAATATCTACAGTGGCATTAATAAGGATATCTCTGAGACCCTTAAGGAATAAGAGATGACCTAAAATGAGCCTCTCCACATCCATTAATAATGTCTTGGAACTTCATCCAACCTTTCTATTAATCACAATCATGTTGTAGAAATAGCACAACATGGTTCAAATCACCTCTCCCTTCTTAACATCCAAATAGAGCAGTATGAAGAACACAAGCTTATACTGAGAGGGGGGGTGAACAAGTATAAGACCACTTTTTACTTTTCTTTCCCAAATAGTATTATCCAATATAATCAATGGCAATATCAATAGCAGTAACCAAAGCAATGCACAAATCATCACACACAATAGAGACACCAATTTAACGTGGTTCACCCAATGTGGGCTACTCCACGAAGAAAATATTTCACTAATATTTTCTCAATCAATATCTTGGGAATCCTTTCCCTATTACAATGTTTATGGACCTCTATCCAAAGGAGACACCAATCCCCTAATCAAGTTCATGGATCTCTATCCACAAGAGACACTAATCTCCTTTGCTCTGGCTGGTGATCTTCTAGAAGAACTGCTACCTCCACTACACTGGCTAATGGATCTCTATCCACTGAAGACTCTTGTCCTCACTCAAAAGACATGTCCTCACTGCTCTGGCTAATGGATCTCTATCCACTGGAGACTGTCATCCTCTATACTCTATCACCTCCAAATCTTACTCTTAGCTCTATCTCAAATCTACACTAAACACAGTCCTTTGGTCTAGCACAAATCTACTCAATATCTATCTCTGGTTTAGCACAAACTTGTCCTCAAATCTGCACCAAAATCTATCCTCAAATCTACACTAAACATAGTCCTTCGGTCTAGCACAAATCTATCCTCAATATATATCCTCTGATCTACACTAAACACAATCCTTTGATCTAGCACAAATATATCCTCAATATATGTCCTCTGATCTACACTAAACATAGTCCTTCGATCTAGAACAAATTTATCCTGTCTATGAAAAAATCATAAAATAAATCTTTTACATCCTTCGATCTAGCACAAATCTATCCTCAATCTCTATCCTCAAGCCTTAACACAAAGCTTGATCCAATCACAAATCAACACTTCTAGATCTGCCCCAAACCTTAACTCAAGGTTTGAACAAATCAATCAATCAACTCTGCTCACAAGTCTTCTCAAATACTTATCTCAAATCTGCCTTGTAAGCTTCCACAAAAGCTCACATTAATCTATCCACAAGTCCTCTCTAGAACTTGTCAAATCTGCTCAACAAGTCCTCACTAGAACTTGTCCAATCTGCTCAACAATCTCTATCCTCAAACTTTGTATTGTAAGCTTCCACAAAAGCTCACACAAATATATCCACAAGTCTTCTCAAAGACTTACCTCAAATCTGCTCAACAAGTCCTCACTAGAACTTGTCCAATCTCATAGAAACATAAAGAGAATTGTTAGAGACTCAATATGCTTCACATTCACCACAATGCTCAATTACTTTCAATTTCTATTTTTACCATAGAAACATATAGAGAATTGTTAGAGACTCAATATGCTTCACACTCACAAACTCTCAATCACTTTCAATCTCTCTTTTATCATAGAAACATATAGAGAATTGTTAGAGACTCAATATGTTTCACATTCATCAACACTCAACCTCTTTCTCAAATCAATTCAGAATATAGAACAATTTGTTTCACATAACTTGAACTATCACATCAACACATCCACTTGACTAGGCTCAACCAACTCTACTCAACCAATCACTCAATGAAATAATCCTTGCTCACAAACCCTAGTCCAAACTTATGAACATTCACTCAAATATTTCCAACAATGCTTATCAACCAATATCACATAACAATGATACTCATGATTCTCACATAACAATGATACTCATGATCTTTGCAAACCCTAGTTCAAGTTCTTCACTCAACCAATCACTTCAACAACAATGCTAAATAAAACAATGATAATCATAATCTTTATCAGAAATCCTTGAAGCATTAATTCAAACACACTTAATAAATAACTTAACAAATCACACTCAATATATTTCAAAAACCTCAAACAATCACTTCAACAATAATAATGATACTATTATTAAATGACCTTGAAAACTTCTCAATCATAACCTCTTCATTATCAATTAATACCAAAAATCACTCTAACCTTCTCAATTCTCACAAAAATCACTCAACAACTTATCAAACAAGTTTAATATCCTTAACCTCTATTCTAGAAAAATTCACAACCAACAAGGAAAACTTAACAAAGTCCTTTTCACTCCAATATTTTTTTCAGAAACCTCAGGCAATCACTTCAACTAAAGAATAATATGCCCATACCTTTTATTTGATGTAGAAGTGACCTTAGAAAACCTGTCTCAATCACAATTTCCTTCTTTCAAGTTTTCAATGGTTAGATGACAAAAATATCACTCTAACACTTTCTCAAAATATTCCTTAGTCACAAAAATAATCAAAGCTCAAATACACCTTATTTCTCCATCTTAAAATAATATCCAACACCACAAATATTTAATCAAAACACTTCTTCCAAAACTCTAACTCATCAAAAGAACATCTTAACAATTCAGTTTCATCATAACCCTTTTCAGAAAGATATCTAAAAAATAATCCAAACTCTACTTATGACTCCCTACTTAATATTGCATTAATTAAATAAATCACTTTATAAAATAATGCAATAAGTCAATCTCTCACTTTTCTAAGGTAAAACAAAATTACCCTAGCTTTTACTTTAGCAAAAATAACCCTTCATATATCAAAAAATATTTCCTCAACACTTAGGTTAATTTCACAACTTAACTTCCACCTTATCCCTCCTAAACCTTAGCAAAACAAATTAAAATAATTTCCAAAAAATTATTACCACTTTTCACAATCTGCGAGGCTCAAAACTTGGCGCAATACTCCCACAATGCCTTGGCCGTGGCTTCCATGCCGTGTGAGCCACGTGCTCCACTTGGAGCCTCAAAGCACAATGTGTGCTTTGACTCCTTCAAACCCTTAAGAGCCCTTGGCTCTTCCTTCGACGTTAGCGGAACCACACACTATGCACTATTTAGGAGGCACACGTTTCAAAATTTGCATGAGCTTCTTTTCACTTAAGGCGGATGCAATAAAATCGATGCCAAACCTTAGGAATGGCTATGGTATTTATACCATATGCCTTCCCTTGTCACACACGTCGATGGAGAGGAAAATTCATTGGGGAAACAATGTTGTCGTCGGCGCTACCAACTTTACCTTCGAAATATATTTATTTATAATTATTTAAATTCAAAGGAATTTAAATATTATAAATTAAATATTTAAATCTCCTTTGGGCTTTTAAAATAAAAGCCTCCTTAGGTTTTAGAAAACCTTTTTGATTTTCCCAACCATGGTTTTAATAAAAACCTTTTATTTTGTGCTTCACATAATATTTAAAAATAAACATTATGAAGCTCTTTTGCCACCAACCTTTTGCATTACTCCTTTTGACCTTTTGACATCAATGACAATTCATCCTTGACATCAATGACAACTTCATCTACTCAAAATGTCCAACAATATCCCCCTTTGTCATTGATGGTAACCCAATTATCTTTTCAAATTTTCTTAACCTATTTTTGTCCTGCTCCCCCTGGGAAACTGCTCCCCCTGACTCAATGCTCTCTTCTTAAATCAAATATCTCCCCCTTACTTAAATATCTCCCCCTTTGACATCAATGGCAAAGGGTCACCTTTGGGGCTTGGGGCTAAGAATGAGTCTCTTAGCTTAGCCCCTCCCCCACCTCCTCTTGAGGTGGTTAATTCTGGGGTGGGAGTATTTCTACTCCCATAAAGCACTGGTCTTTACCTTTGTCCTCTTTCCTTCTCATTTGATCCTTCTGATTCCTTTTACTATTCTTGTTCATGTCCATGTTCTTGTTCATGTCTGTATTCATGTTCTTGTTCATGTCCATATTCATGTTCTTGTTCCTGTTCATGTTCATGTTCTTGTTTTGTTCATGTTCATGTTCATGCTTGATTCTAGAATATCTGCTCTACACCACTTTGTTGTATGTCCATAATTATTGCACTTATAACACTTAATGTTATTATTCCTTGGAGGTGTAAATATCTTGGGATTTCTTCTGGTGAAGCCATATCTATTCCTATCATGAACCCTGCAATTCATTGCCTTGTGACCAAACTGATTACATGAGTAGCAATACCCATGAAAAAGCTACCTATTTTTGAAGTTTCCATATTCTTATCTTTCATGTGTCCTGCACTGTGAAGCCTTGTGCCCAAATCTGTGACATGAGAAGCATCATCCATTGAAGAAACCTTGCCTTGACCCCATTGGTCTCTTAGTCTCTTCTACCCTGTCTTGTTTCCTGTTCCATCTGTTTCTTATTTGTGCATTGTTCCTTTCCTTGTTGAACTTTCTATTGTCCAACTTATCCTTAGAAGTCTCACTCTTTCTTTCACTCTCTTCTTTTGAAGCTTCTTCTTCTTTGGTACTTGAGCTTGACTCTCCTTTTTTTGCTTCATGTTTCCCTTGTTCTTCTTCAAAACTAAGTCCTATTTTGGTGATTGATGATCTTTGTGCATTGATAATCCTGTCCAAAGTCTTTGAATTTTTCTCAAACTTGTGTAGCTTGTCCTTAGAGTCTTTTACTTCCATCCTTAGTGAAACTATCTCATGTTCTAATATTTCACACTCTAGATCTTTTGTCTTTAATTTTTCAGCCATACCTTCTTCAATTTTCCTTGCCTCTTCAACCTTAATTTTGAAGTTAGTGAGTTCTTGTAGAAACTTTGCTTTTTCTTTCTCATCTTCTTGAGCTTGAACCCTTAATCCTGAGTTCTCCCTTTTTAATTCTTTAAGATCAACAATAAGTCTTTCACATTCTAGCTCTTTTACCTTTAACTATTCAACCATACCTTTTTCAACTCTCCTTGCCTTTTCAACCTTATATTTCAAGTCAGAGAGATCTTGTAGAAGCTTTGTCTTACATTTCTCATCCTCTTGTATTTGAGCCTTTAATTCTAAGTTCTCCCTTTTCAACTCAACAAGTTCCTTAAGAGTGACTTCCTCCTTTTCTCTTTCTAAATTTTTCTCTTTTCTTTGGTCTTCAATTTCTTCTATTGTCCAAAGTAGAGTTTCTTCTTCATACATATTTTGACTATCCCTGTTATCCTTTTTTGAACCATCCTCTAGGACTTCAATTCTGAAAGTATCATCTTCATCTTCACCACTACTAAACCCATTGCAATAACTTGCATCATGATCGAGTTGACCACAAACAAAACATTCTTCACCTTCTTGTGAACAATAAGCTGCAAGGTGACCTGTCTTCCTACATCTGGTACAAAAATTTATCAATCTGGCCTTTTCTCCACTGCTTGATTCATCTCTTGAATCTATTTCCATTATTCCTCCCAAAACAACAACATTAAATTCATCTTCCTTTTCTTTCATGACCATGTGTGTTCTTTTCTTCTTGTGTCTCATGGTTCTACTTTTGCCTTTCTTTGCCATTTGTGTTCTTGTAAGATCTTCCTTCAAGTTGTTAAACCTTTTCTGAAGGAACCAACTCTGATACCAATTGAAGAACACAAGCTTATACTGAGAGGGGGGTGAATAATATAAGACCACTTTTTACTTTTCTTTCCCAAATAGTATTATCCAATATAATCAATGGCAATATCAATAGCAGTAACCAAAGCAATGCACAAATCATCACACACAATAGAGACACCAATTTAATGTGGTTCACCCAATGTGGGCTACTCCATGGAGAAAATATTTCACTAATATTTTCTCAATCAATCTCTTGGGAATCCTTTCCCTATTACAATATTTATGGACCTCTATCCAAAGGAGACACCAATCCCCTAATCAAGTTTATGGATCTCTATCCATAGGAGACACCAATCTCCTTAGCTTTGGCTAGTGATCTTCTAGAAGAATTGTTACCTCCATTACAGCGGCTAATGGATCTCTATCCACTAAAGACTCCTATCCTCACTCAGACCTATCCTCACTACCTGGCTAATGGATCTCTATCCACTAGAGACTATCATCCTCTATACTCTATCACCTCCAAAGCTTACTCTTAGCTCTATCTCAAATCTGCACTAAACATAGTCCTTTCTAGCACAAATATACTCAATATCTATCTCTAGTCTAGCACAAACTATCTAAATTTCACTAAAAATATCTTTTCTACCACAAATCTATCCTCAATTCTACACTAAACATAGTCCTTATAGCACAAATCTATCCTCAATCTCTATCCTCAAATCTACACTAAACACAGTCCTTCGATCTAGCACAAATCTATCCTCAATATATATCCTTTGATATGCACTAAACATAGTCCTTCGGTCTAGAACAAATCTATCCTCAATATCTTCTATCACTAAAATATCTTTCTACACAAATATATCCTCAATATCTATCCTCAAGCCTTAACACAAAGCTTGATCCAATCACAAATCAACACTACTAGATCTACCCCAAACCTTAACTCAAGGTTTGAACAAATCAATCAATCAACTCTGCTCACAAGTCTTCTCAAAGACTTATCTCAAATCTACCTTGTAAGCTTCCACAAAAGCTCACACTAATATGTCCACAAGTCCTCTTTAGAACTTGTCCAATCTGCTCAACAAGTCCTCACTAGAACTTGTCCAATCTGCTCAACAATCTATGTCCTCAAACTTGTATTGTAAGCTTCCACAAAAGCTCACACAAATTTGTCCACAAGTCTTCTCAAAGACTTACCTCAAATATTCTCAACAAGTCCTCACTAGAACTTGTCCAATATCATAGAAACATAAAGAGAATTGTTAGAGACTCAATATGCTTCACATTCACCACAATGCTCAATTACTTTCAATTTCTCTTTTTACCATAGAAACATATAGAGAATTGTTAGAGACTCAATATGCTTCACACTCACAAACTCTCAATCACTTTCAATCTCTATTTTATCATAGAAATATATAGAGAATTTTTAGAGACTCAATATGTTTCACATTCATCAACACTCAACCTCTTTCTCAAATCAATTTAAAATATAGAACAATTTGTTTTACATAACTTGAACTATCACATCAACACATCCACTTGACTAGGCTCAACCAACTCTACTCAACCAATCACTCAATGAAATAATCCTTGCTCACAAACCCTAGTCCAAACTTATGAACATTCACTCAAATATTTCCAACAATGCTTATCAACCAATCTCACATAACAATGATACTCATGATCTTTGCAAACCCTAGTTCAAGTTCTTCACTCAACTAATCACTTCAACAACAATGTTTATAAAACAATGTTACTTTCCTTAACCTCTATTCCATAAAACCTTAAAGCATTAATTCAAACACACTCAACAAGGAAAACTTTACAAAGTCCTTTTCACTCCAATCTTGTTTTCAGAAAACCTCAAACAATCACTTCAACTAAAGAAGAATATGCCCATACCTTTTATTTGATGTAGAAGTGCCCTTAGAAAACCTGTCTCAATCACAATTTCCTTCTTTCCAGTTTTCAATGGTTAGATGACCAAAATATCACTCTAACACTTTCTCAAAATATTCCTTAGTCACAAAAATAATCAAAGCTCAAATACACCTTATTGCTCCATCTTAAAATAATATCCAACACCACAAATATTTAATCAAAACACTTCTTCCAAAACTCTAACTCATCAAAAGAACATCTTAACAATTCAGTTTCATCATAACCCTTTTCAGAAAGATATCTCAAAAATAATCCAAACTCTACTTATGACTCCCTACTTAATATTGCATTAATTAAATAAATCACTTTATAAAATAATGCAATAAGTCAATCTCTCACTTTTCTAAGGTAAAACAAAATTACCCTAGCTTTTACTTTAGAAAAAATAACCCTTCATATATCAAAAAATATTTCCTCAACACTTAGGTTAATTTCACAACTTAACTTCCACCTTATCCCTCCTAAACCTTAGCAAAACAAATTAAAATAATTTCCAAAAATTATTACCACTTTTCACAATCCGTGGGGCTCAAAACTTGGCACAATACTCCCACAACGCCTTGGTCGTGGCTTCCACGTCGTGTGAGCCACGTGCTCCACTTGGAGCCTCAAAGCACAACGTGTGCTTTGACTCCTTCAAACCCTTAAGAGCCCTTGGCTCTTCCTTCGACATCGGTGGAACCACACACTACGCTATTCGAGAGGCACACGTTTCAAAATTTGCATGAGCTTCTTTTCGCTTAAGGTGGATGCAATAAAATTGATGCCAAACCTTAGGAATGGCTATGGTATTTATACCATATGCCTTCCCTTGTCACACACGTCGACATGGAGAGGAAAATACGTCGAGGAAACAATGTTGTCATCGGCGCTACCAACTTTACCTTCAAAATATATTTATTTATAATTATTTAAATTCAAAGGAATTTAAATATTATAAATTAAATATTTAAATCTCCTTTGGGCTTTTAAAATAAAAGCCTCCTTAGGTTTTAGAAAACCTTTTTGATTTGCCCAACCATGGTTTTAATAAAAACCTTTTATTTTTCCCAACCATGGTTTTAATAAAAACCTTTTATTTTGCCCAACCATGGTTTTAATAAAAACCTTTTATTTTGTGCTTCACATAATATTTAAAAATAAACATTATGAAGCTTTTTTGCCACCAACCTTTTGCATTACTCCTTTTGACCTTTTGACATCAATGACAATTCATCCTTGACATCAATGACAACTTCATCTACTCAAAATGTCCAACATAGTATATAGTCACAATTTAGGAGGTAGATCCTTCTAGCATCTTTAACCCAATAGAAAGGAACACCAAATTACTACAAATAGAGATTATGTTCATACTTGAGGACAAAGACATAATAAAGGGTTGGGTTGATGAATGGGAGTTGCACTTGAAGGGTGCAAAAAGCAAAATAAAGGTCGTTGTTGGTGTGAGCCAAAATTAGTTTGAACTGATTTATTCATGATAATTCATTACAATATATAGCTTAGGAATGTAACTGAAGAATCTTCCAAGTTAGTAAAAGACAAAACTAATATTTCAAGTGGGTAAATGAAACAAATATATGAGAATCAAATGTTCTCAACATCACAACAAACCACCTAAATATTACCTATTACAACTAGAGTATTTACAGGGAATATTGCCTCATGAAAATAGAAAAACACACTAATAATAGAAATTAATCAAGATCCAACATACTCCCCCTTGAAGTTGAGGGTACTGAAAAGGAAGTTCCTCAGCTTCAAAAATTGAGCTTTGACAACTCCCTTGGTGAACAAATCTGCAATGTTGTCTTCAGTGTTGCAATGATGCAATTCAATCACCTTCTTCTCGACCATGTCTCGGATGAAGTGATACTTCATATCAAAATGCTTTGACCTGTTGTGATGAACTAGATTATATGCTAGCTGAATAGCACTCATGTTATCACAATACAATGTAGTAGGACCATATTGTTGTTCTCCAATTTCTTCAATGACTTTCCTCAACCACAATGCTTGAGCACTAGCACTTGTGATTGCAATGTATTCTGCTTCGGTGGAAGAGAGAGCAACTGTAATTTGTTTCTTTGAGCTCCAAGTGATTAAACCAGACCCAAGGCTGAAACAATTACCTTATGTACCTTTTACATCTTCATTTTTACAATAATGGATGCCAAAATCCATTGTACCTTTTACATATCTTAGTATTCTTTTTTCAGCTTTCATGTGTAATTCAGAAGGGTCACTCATATACCTTGATACAAGTGATACAACACATGCAATGTCTGGTCTAGTGTTGGTGAGAAACATCAAAATTCCAACCATACTTCTATATGTGGTCACATCAAATTTTTTAGTTCCATCATCCTTACTCAACAACTCGCCATGAGCTATTGGTGTTGCAACATGTTTACAATTTTCCATCCCAAATTTTTTTAACATATCATTGGCATATTTGTTTTGAAAAATGAAAATTTCACTATCACTTTGATACACCTCCATACCAAGAAAATAATGCATCAAGCCTATATCTTTCATCTCAAATTTATGCATCATGGCATTCTTGAAGTCATCATTCAACTTAGGATTACTACCTAAGTAAATCAAGTCATCCACATATAAACAAACAAGAATAATATCATTACCTTGTTTCTTATAGTATAAATTTGGCTCACTCTTGCTTCTCACAAAACCATATTGATGGAAGTACCCATCAATTCTTGAATACCAAGCTCTTGGAGCTTGCTTAAGACCATACAAGGCCTTCTTCAACCTGTACACAAGATTATCCTTACCTTGAACTACAAATCCTTGATGTTGTTGCACATAAACCTCCTCATCCAATAATCCATTCAAAAAAGCACTTTTTACATCCAAGTGATGTACATTCCAACTTTTATGAGAAGCAATAGAAAGAACCATCCTCACTGTTTCTTATCTTGCAACTGGAGCAAAAGTCTCCTCATAATCAATGCCATACCTTTGTGTGAACCCCTTGGCCACAAGTCTTGCTTTGTGTCTCTCCACACTTCCATCAGAATTATACTTTGTTTTGTAGACCCATTTAGAGCCCACGACTTTCTTGCCTTTTGGAAGCTCAACTAGCTCCCAAGTATCATTCTTCTTGATGGAGTTCATTTCTTCTTTCATTGCCTTAATACATACATCATTAGTACATGCTTGTTCATAACAAGATGGTTCTAAATCAACAAGAGACATTAAGTCATAATTCACAACATCACCTTTGGGCTTACCATCATTTTCATCACCATACATATGCAAGTTTTCAAGTCTTTTCACCACTTGATCTACCTCTTGTGCTTGACTTCTTGTAACTCTTATTTGAAAATTTGTATCTAAAATTTGAGAGGATGGATGTTTTTGTTGGAGCTTTTTATTTTTCAACACATTACTTGGAGAATCTTCACTCAATAGTGTGAAATCTTCATTTGTTTGAATATTACTCCTTCGATAAATGTCACTTAAGCTTCTTACCTTCTTTGGTGGAATTTAACTTGCACTTGAAACTGAAGAACTAGATGAGGGGCTGCTTGGTGGAGAACTATATGAAGGGCTTCTTGTTGGAGAGCTAGATGAGGGACTACTTAGTGGATTAGTAGCACTTGGAACTAAAACATTAGTGGGCTGCTCATCATCATCAATAATACCACCAGTCAAAACAAATTTTGACTTCTCAATATGGCCTTTTTGATGACCATAAACTCCCCCTTCATCAAAAATCACATCTCGAGACACGACAACCTTGTGTGTCTTTGGATTAAAGAACCTATATGCTTTGGTATTTTCACAATACCCAAGGAATATGCATGCTTGACTTTTGGGATCTAACTTCTTCTTTTTTTCATCAGGAACATGTGCATAAGCCAAGCAACCAAAAATTCTGAAATGACTTACAGTTGGTTTCCTTCCATACCATGCCTCATATGGAGTGATGCCATCCAAGCTAGAAGTAGGACTCCTATTCAAAATATAAATGGAAGTTCTTACCGCATTAGCCCAATACATATTAGTTAACCTCTTTATTTTTAGCATGCTTCTTGCCATATTTACCATTGTTCTATTTTTACGCTCAGCCACACCATTTTTTTGTGGTGTGTAAGTAGTTGTGAGTTGCCTTCTAACACCACAATATTTACAAAATTGAAGAAATTCATTTGAACAAAATTCTCCTCCCCTATCAGTCCTTAAACATTTTACATAGTGCCCACTTTGATTTTCAACATGATTTTTAAAATATTTAAAACAATCAAAAGCCTCATCCTTTGTCTTCAAAATATAAACCCAACACATTCTTGAAAAATCATCTATGAAGGTGAGAAAGTATGAATTCTTACCAATACTTTGAGTCTGCATTGGCCCACAAATATCATAATGCACCAATTGAATGGGATAAGTGGCTCTCCATGCTTTGCCTTTTGGAAAATTCATCCTTGAGTGTTTGCCCAAAGCACATCCTTCACACACACCTTTTTGATCATTAATTTTAGGTAGCCCATATACCATCTCTTGAGAAACCATTTTCCTTAAACTAGGAAAATTTACATGGCCAAATCTTAAGTGCCATAGCCAACTTTTGCTATCAATGGCTGCACATGCAAAATTATTCTTTTCTTCTCCAAATTTTAGAAGAAACAATCTATTATTGGTCATGGGAATGGTAGTGACGTGCCTATGCCCATGATTCTTATCAAAAATATCACACTTATTGTTTTCAAACACAAGCTTAAAATTATTTTCCATGATTTGCCCAACACTCAAAAAATTATGTTTTAAATTTGGAGTGTAGTAAATATCAGTCACTTTCTTCTTACCTTCATTAGTCTGTACCTCCATGGTTCCTTTGCCTTCAACTTGCAATGCTTTATCATCTCCAAGCTTGATCTTGGATTTGTAGGAATTATCAATTGTAGATAGCAACTCCTCCTTGTTGTTCATATGTTTGGAACATCTGGTATCAAGAATCCATGTCTCATTCATATTTTGATTAGATTTACCATATGACAAAAACAAAATTGATGAATCCTCCTCCTCATCATAGTGTGCATTATTGCTTCTTCCTCCATGTGATGCTTTCAATCTACAATCTTTTTCAAAGTGCCCATACTTGTTACAATAGTAACATTGCTTGTTACTTCTTCCTTGATAGCCATTTCTTCCTGTTTCTAACATTTGTAACTCTTTCTTGATAGAAAAACACACTAATAATAGAAATTAATCAAGCTCCAACAGTTGGTGCCTACCTATTTTTTTTAAATATTACTAAATATTTTTCCTCCAATATGGGTAAATATACTTCACCAAAAGAATTGGAAAAGAAGAAAAAAGTGAAGGACTCAAGTAGCAATTAGGGGCCTATTTTGACTCCATGTCCAATGGATAAAATTTTCCCAATTAAAATCCTTGTACATATGTATCATATGTAATATATGAAAGTAGTCACAATATCATTGGATGATGAAAATATTAAGTAGATATAGAGATCAAAATCTAGATTGATTGCTAAATTTTCCACCTTTGTTGAGTGGGTTCTTTGTTTGACTTCATGCCAAATGGACCAAGGCACCAAATTTTCTAGGTTATTATCTTTAGTAGGCTAAAGATACCCTATGAGTTATTATAACTATAGTGATTTCTCATACACCATTTTTGGCAACAAAGGCAGAAGTGCGAGAGGTGGATGAGTGCTAAGGGGACCTTCGATCAAAAGGTCTAATAATAAAAAATCTAACAAGGTTAAAGTCCAAATATCAAAAGTTTATATGATCTGATCAAAAGTGGGACACAAAAAAGGTATAACATAGAGGTCTAGTGCTCAAAAATACCAAGGTCAAAAAAACTATTGAGATTAGATGGTGAGGAAAACTTAAAAAAAAAAATCACTTTGTCCTAAAAATATAAGATTTGTTGAGATGTGCAATATTTTGGAAGTATTTCATTTCCTAGAAAATAAATGTTGAAAGGACAATAGTAGCTAGGAAGCCATGAAAAAGCCACTCCTAAATTTGGAGCATTAAAAGGAAAAAATTCACACCCAAATAGAGGGGATTCCCAAAATGGATAGTTGGAAATAATTGCTACAACTAATCATCCAAAGGCTCAAAACCATCTGGAATTTAAGATACCAGATCTAGAGAACCTTGTAAGGACTGATAACTTAGATAAGATATGACCTAGTATCAGAAGTAATAGTCATATTGAAATTTTTGCATGAGTCTTGGAGGGAAACTCTCCTCTTTGTAATCTATAAATAGTAGTATTAGCTTTGTAAAAGATTGACAAGTTTACATATGTTTTTTTGTAAGCTTTCCTTTCATTTATTTCTATAGAGTAGTTAATCCTTGAGTGGCTTGTGGGCAAATCAAACCCCCATTTCTAGAAAAATATTTGTATAAAATTACTTGTATATATAGAGGCTTGCATCAATTTTTGGACTAGCCATCTATGGTTCTCCACTAACCCATTTCTCTATGTGCATGTGTATAATTTTTACCTATTTTTAGGTTTTTCTTATATATGTCTATGTGGGAGGCCTATACCTAATTTTGGACTAGCCATTTGTAGATTTTATGAGGAATAATATTCCTCATCCAATTAAATATTAATTAATATAAAAAATTAATTAATATTTCATTAAATAATAATTAATTTAAATTTAAAAAAAAACTTAATTGTAAAGGCACATTGCAAACATTGTGCCTATTCATATAATGTACTATTTATATTGAAACATAGTGAATAAAATTATTTGGCATTGAATTCCATATTTATATCTTTTGCCCATTGTTTCCACATCATTTGGTATTAGAGCATATTGATCCTATTGATTGGGTAGCTCCATAACCTAGCTTCGAGACTACTTGGATGTTCTTGAAGTAACTATATAGGGGTACTAGGATCATTGCCTTCCCTTTTATTTCAAGATATTTTTACACATTTTTTAATGTGTTGATATGTGACCCTACAAAACTTGTTCTTTCCAGCATAATACTACACAATTCAAAGTGTAGTTCAAGTGCATATATTATTAAATTAAAATATAATATTTGCACATAATATTATTAAATATTATATTATGAACATATATTATTATTATTATTTTAAATTAGGGTTTTGAAAGAGTTTCCCTTTCCCTTTTACATCCACCTAGTCATATATTTTTTTAATTTGGTAAAAGAAGAGGTTTTGAAAGGATCCCCAAACATTTTACAAAATGAGAAAATAAAAGAGCCCAAGGCCAAGCCCTATAGTCCCTAATGAAAAGAATTCAACAAATTGGAACAAAAAACTACAATTACAAAACACCCAACCATTCAAAATGTAGAACCACCACAAAGGAGAGAACCTTAGTACCATGATCCGAAATACCATAGCAAAACCACATGGATAAAAATATTAAGCTTTAGGAAATGATTTTGCAAAGTCTCCCACATATTTCTTGGAAGTTCCCATTTCTCCATGTAAAATATTCATACCCCAAATCTCTTCAACAAACAAGATGTCCATTTACAGAGACCCAATTAGAGCCTAATGTTTATATTCCAATTTATTAAGGAAGGGTAAAATATTATAGGAGGTACCAAGAGCTGACATTGGAGAATTTTCTTTGGCATTAGTTGACTCCTTCGAAATCTTTTGAATTTGACATCTCCACATTGATAGGAGAGGTTTTAGCTTTGATGGATTTTGTAAATAGACATTTTTAGCACCTAGCTCATCTTCCTCTGATTTCTCTAGGTGAAATTGACATGCCACCAGAGCGCTTGAATTTATCCTTAGCCAAGATAATTATACTCTTAAGATCCTGTGAATCATACTTCGAGGAGTCACTAGAAGAAAAATTTGATGAGACTGAGGAGGATCAAATATTGGAATAACTTTTTGGATCTCAATTTGGGATATGGTCTCATCCACCACTACTCCTTTGGTCTTTTCTACATGTTTGAAAGTCAATAGAGCTAGACCTTAGTGGAAAGGGTTTGACCCTTTCCCTCCCCTAATATCTATCATAGATTTATCCATGGAGTGAAATAAGAATGACGAAATGTTCATAAGCAGCTTTCATCTCAACTAATTTAGGAACATAGTCATAAGCCACTTTTTCTTTTACGTAGTCATATTGAGTTACTTGGTGTTACTAATATTTGAACCTTAGTGTGGACTACATCAACTATTTATCACAACTATTGAACCAAGGACCCATTGGCACATATGCATACATTATAATGCACTAATTTAATTACAAATAATTTTTTTAATAAGTTAATTTACATGCAAATACTAATATCATATATTATATATTAATTGTCCTAGGAGGGATAGTGCAATGGTTTGGGCTTTGGCTCTTCTTCGGGAGGTCCAAGGTTCAAACTGCAGTGTGGGCGAGTGTGTGAGGGGGTGGGTGTGTGGTGGTTGTGTGCTAAATTCCCTATTGATAAGCATAGCTCTCAATTTTACGGGGATCATGGTTGGGAGGAGACT
The DNA here is from genome assembly GCA_028583015.1 of Wollemia nobilis. NCBI lineage: Eukaryota > Viridiplantae > Streptophyta > Pinopsida > Araucariales > Araucariaceae > Wollemia > Wollemia nobilis. Next base: position 5,415,150 of record JAQPPZ010017121.1, read on the forward strand.
TCCCAGCCCTATGTGTTGGTCGTAGGGGTTTCTCACATTAACCAAATATATATATATATATATATATATATATATATATATATATATATAATATTATTTGCATGCATTAAATATTATATATTATTAAATATATAATACTTGCATATATTATTTGCATGCATTAAATATTATATATTATTAACTATATAATATTTTCATATATTATATTGTGCATTATACTACATGCATGTTTGTACAGCACTCCATGCATGCCTACACAACATTGCACGCTACACTTTAAGTATGAAGGGATAATCCCTAGTACTCACATGTGGCCTACCCATGTGCAACCCACCTCACCCTCCTTCTCTATACCCCCTTCCCTTTCATATGTAACCATTAAATAATTTGCGCAAGTGCCCCCATTTTTATAAAACTTAATAATTAATTCAAAATAAATTAGTCATTATTTCAATTTATTTATTTTAAAATATTAATATTTAATTAATTAAAATGTTATTTTAATTAATTAATTATTAAAGGAAGTAAAATGTTCATCCAAGGAAGAAATATATCAATTCAAGGAGGGAAAATATCAAATCAAGAAAAATTATTGAAGGGGATAAAATATTGTGAGGGAAGAGGCTAGCACCATGTCGCCTAGCCAAGACTTCATGAAGCTTGTGGAGCTGACACAACAGGCTGAAGAGATGGTCCTATTGGCCAAAGATATATGTGCCCAACTAGTGAAGATCATGTCCATTATGAATGATGAAAACCAAAATAAGTCCCTTGGTATTAAGGACTCCAAGAAAGATGTTAAAGTTGATTTCAGCCCTACTCTATTGGCCCCAAATCTTAGCATTGTGGATAATGGAATTGGTGTAATCAAAGTTGATTATGAACAAAAAAGTACAATTGGTCCTGGTAAGCCTTTTTTAGAGCTATATAATGAGGTTCCTTGCACTCGAGCAGCAACTACTTCATATCCTATGGTGTACATCATGGATGATGATGTTCCTGATCTTGTTTCACTTCAAGGAGTATCCTTATTTACTAGCTTAGAGGACCAAAAGCTTAAAAATAATTTGGCAAATGTGTTTGAATTTGAGCTCATTGAGGATGAGCCTCATTTCTTTGGTCTACCACTTATATTAGTAGTGGGCCCAGATCACACCATGTAGAACTATTCTTGTTCTCCACAGTTGATGCACATATTCTTGGAAGGAAGCTTTGTCCAACCAAAGTTCAATATTGGCATACCTGCTTCTATTATTCTTAAAATCAAATCCATCATTGTGTAGGATTTATATTCTTGGGATGAGAGTACCATTAATATGCTTTGAAGACCATTCCTCCTAACCTTCTTTACGTGCATAGTACCACATCCTTGACCTCCACTGTGATTGCCTCCTCATTATCAAGATATTTTTTCCTCCTATTCTGAATGCATTAGGTCCAATGTGCATATTGTTGGGAGGAATGATGAGGAATAAGATTCCTCATCCAATTAAATATTAATTAATTTAAAATTTTAATTAATATTTCATTAAATATTAATTAATTTAAAATTTTAATTAATATTTTATTAATTATTAATTAATTTAAAAATTTTATTTAATTATTTTTTAATAATTAATTAAATTTTATGAGAAATATTAATTGTAAAGGCATGTTCCAAACATTGTGCCTATTCATATAATGTACTATTTATATATATTTTTATACATAAACGAATCGATAACTACCTTTCCTTTTTAACATCTAGTCACAAGGTCAAGTTGCTACCACTATAACCCCTATCTCACCTCGATAAACATGACCCAGAGTGATGGAGACCTCCAATGGCTTGGGGTTGGTACCGTCATCATCAAGTTGGCTTAGGGTTGGTACTACCATCATCAAGCTAGCACACACTCAGTGGACTCAAGTCAAACTACTACCTTTGCCTATATTGGGCATGCCCTTGAGGGTTGAACCTAGGTTTCCTCTTGGTAAGTTCCCAACATCTTATCAATCCACCTAGTCCTCACGAATAATGTACTATTTATATTGAAACATAGTGAATAAAATTATTCAGCATTGAATTCCAAATTTATATCTTTTACCCTTTGTCTCCATATTAAGCTCTTTTATGGACCTCTTTCCTTATGTGCATGTATGTTAGTAAAAATCATATGTGCTTAAATATGTAAAGGATAAGAAGTGTTCATTACCAACACATAGTGTTGAGGTCCATTGTGTTGGGAGATCTTAGTAGATATTTTGGTGCATTGCCACCCTTTTTCTTTTGCTGAGTTATTTTTTTTTTTATCTTTTGCATCCCTTTTCCTCCTCTTGAGTTTAAATTTTCTTAAATATCACATATTAACAAGAATATAGCCTTGCAAAAACTCTTGGAGGCCCCTGATTGAGAAAAATATTGTGTTATCAGTTGCAACCCTATTGAGATAATATATGACAACAACAATTAACAAAATAAAATTTAGAAAAATCAATAGGTCTTGATCAACTATAATATTTATTGAAAAAGAAAATCATTATGCATCTTATGATGATTTTCTAAAAAGGTTAGTTTTACCATAGATCTAGTTTTAACAACTCGTGTATTATAAAATTTTACTAGGGAAAGGAAATTGATTTTTTTTGCTTTGATATATAATGGAGAAAGTACTAGAAACTTTAGGTCTTAATGCTCATGCTCTACCTACATCTCAAATATTTTCTATATTGTTGATGGTATTCCCAATTTGTTAGGTCTCTCTATCTTCCTAATGCTACACTTTCAATGTCCAAGAATCCTATGATCACAAATATCCTTAGAAGCACCTTTATAGTCTTTTTTTGTTTTTCACTTAGAGGACATAGAGTTCAAGGATAAGGGGTATAGAGATTCCTTAAGTTCCACTATTCACAAGGCCCAATAGGAATATCAATAATTATAAAATCTAACCCTTCATATACCTAAATGACAACAATGGTTTATCAATCTTATTTAAACATAACACATTCATTTTAAAAACTAGTTGAATTGTAAAAAAAGGGCAATAAGAAAAGATCTGATATGAAGTATTTGAGGTTAGCAATTTTGGGATATCAACATGCAAGAGGACATGCATATATCACTTGGCATGATTCAAACCTAAATCTCCTCCATAAAATTCAATAGTTTAACCAATCAAGCTAATGCCATTTAATGGAAAAATGATCCATATTACAGTCTACACTTTGAGTTATTTTCATAGAAGATGTTAGTTCCTAAAGCAATAAAATGAAAATTTTATTTTTCATTCATCTCTACTTGATAGAATAATGTGTATGCATTCAATAAGAGGGTTTTATGAGGAAATAATTCAACAACTAATCTGAATTTGTGAATGAATTTTTCTTTATTTTTTTGATAAAAAAAGGGGTAAATTTTTTATTAAAATCAGAAAAACATACAAGAGACAAGAATCATATTACAACAAAACTGCCTCATCTAGGAATATCAGCTTTCAATAAACTAGTAAGAGTTTGAGAGCACGCTGAAGGAAGTTGATGCCACTCCCTAACACTCCAACCTTCTTGAAATTCATATGCCCATTTAGCCAAACAGTAAGCAACACCATTCCACTCCCTTGGAATATGAGTAAAAGCGATGAAATCTATATGACAAAAAAAATGAAGAATCTGCCTAACCACCCCTTCCAACCTCCAATTAACATTGGTAATATTACAAGTATTCAAAAAATTAATGATAATTTGAGAATCTGATTCACAAATTATCATGTGCCAACCCAAAGCATATCCTTGCTCCAATGCATAAATAACAACAAGAGCTTCCATATAATTATTGGTATACCTTCCTTTAAAACATGAGAAAAAAAAACATACCACACCACTGCAATCACATCCCACTCTACCAATACCAGCATTTCCAGGATTACCTCTTGAAGACCCATTAGTATTAATCTTAAGAACCCCCCTAGGAGGGGGTTACCATCTACAATCTGCCATCTTATGAATGGATTTTTCATGTTTGTCTATATTTAATATATTTTTTCAAATGAAATATTTGGGTGATAAGTGTTTAACATGTTTTATTTGAATGATTCATAATTATATATAAATTATCTAGTTTTAAAACATTATATATTTAGGATATTCCCAGTGATTATGATGTACTCTTTATATAGTGGCCATCATTAGTACTAAAGAAAAAAATTCACCCTATAAAAGTCTCTTTGCAAGAATAATAATATCATACAAATTTGACCTTATTTTTTTATTTTATTTTTGATACATAAAGGAATCTACAACTACCTTTCTTTTTTGAACAACTGATCATTGAATTTAACCTTATAAATATTCTACTTTTTACTATTTTAATAAATTTGAAAAAATAATAATACATTATAAATATATATAGAATGATCTAACTCTTGAACAACTAAAATTAAAAATCAAAATCAAAAAATGTGAGTTATAACAAAAGGAAACACGAGAAATATTAATCTGAAGATTTAATTATAGAATTTATCTTACAAATTGTTAGATTTTCATGTATAATTTTTTTTTAAATGATATATATTCTAATTCAAGCAAATAGCATGCCACTTATTTTTATGTATAAAATTTTTCATTTAGAATTTTTTAAAATAAACTTAGATCACTATATTTTAAATTTATTCTTGAAACTAGAGTTGCACTTGGGTTGGTTTTCTACATTGTACTTTTTTTCCTTTATTGCTATTTCTCAGCATCAAGGTAAGCTCTTTTAATAATTTTTCATCATGCAATCCTTATTTTTACCTCTCTTCATAAAAATATGTCTCATTAATAATTGTTTCCATTTGACCATCCTCATCATCTGCTTGCTCATTCATGGAGAGACTGTCAAAGGTGTTAGGTGAAATTATTGTTTTCTCTTTTGTTGCTATATTTTTATTTGTGTTTTTTTTTATTTAGGGATTTGAAAGCTTTCCAAGTCCCCATCCTCTTTCTCTCTGTTAGGGACCTTATGTGGACAATCCTTGGCTATATGGCCATATTCATAACAAATTCTGAATCTAAATGGAATATTTTCATAATCTACTACTTGCTCCCATATTTCTTTCCCATATTGTAAAGTAATCTTCTCTGAAAGTGGTTTGTCAAAATCAATCAAAACATAAATCCTTGCATAAATTATATGCTCTAAGTATTGGGTGCTATCATAATTCATCATATAAACTCCTAAAGAATTTCCAATTATTGCAAATATATTTGAATTCTAGTATTCTATTGGAAGACCAAATAAACATACCTAAACAACAGTAGTTGATGGCATCTCTTCCTCAGATTTGAACTTGGAATGCTAGGGATTCATGAAGAGCCATGCCCTACCAAAAAACCATGTCCTCCCTTGAAAAATTTTCTTTGTATCTTCTTCATTAGCAAAAAAAAATAAGAAAGTATCCATTAGGGTAAGTAAAAATTTGGAACTTATATTTAGTGCTCTAGTTTGTGGTAGCCCATTGCTTGAAGGTACCAAGAGTCGATCGGAATACCATGAATTGAAAAATTAGGTTTTTCCTCTCAATCACATTTATTCCTTCCTTGATATTCATTATTTCTAAATTCACTACTGGGGATCCATTAGTTGCTTTCATGCAACCCATATTTATTTTCCTTGAATCAACCTTTGGCACCCTCAATAGTTTTCTTGGTGATCTTTTATTGTGTCAAAACTATTAGTTAGATATATTTACAAAAAATAATAAACAAATTATCTAAAAATGGATAATTCATTTTGTAGTGATCAAATATTTGTAGGATGATTATCTTGATTCAATTCCTTTAAATATAGGAGTTAATTTTGTTTATAATCAACCAACTAAAAATTCCAACTAAGAATTATATCCCACTAATTTAAAATTTCAACTAAGAATTATACCAACCAACTAATAATTATATGAATTCCCTCTAAATAAAAGTAAAAATAAATAAACAATTCATATTCCAATCAAAATCGAATCAAAACAAGTTTAAAAAGAAAGGACTTAGATAAATTACAATTGCATACCATAAATCATTTTTTCCAAAAGTGTTCATATTATTTTTCCATTCATCTCTTTAATTATTTTTTTCAAAAGTATTCATCATATTTTTCCATTCATCTCTTTAACAAGACTTCAACATTTTTTTTTAATGTCTATTGACCTATGCATGCTTAGCAAGTTAATTGATTCTAAGAAAATAATAATATAAATTAAAATTAAATTAATGTCCTTGAAAGACTAAAAAAAAATCTTATCAAGTGGAAAGGCGCTCTCCTCAGCCAAGTAGTCAAAGCCACCTTAGTCTTAGCCTTCCTCTAGAGCATTTCGGTGTACATTCTATCCATTTTCAAAGTGCCAGATTTTATTTGTTCCAAAATAGAATAGTTTCAAAAAAAAAATCTTTGGTTAGGCCCTAATAACACGTGTAGATTCCATATTGTGGCGTGGGATAAATTTTGAACCACCAAATCTCAATGAGGCCTTGGATTAAGACACATTCAGAATATGAACATGGCTCTTATTATTAAACAAACCTAGAAAATATTTACAAATGCTTATGTGGAATAGGTGTCCATCACTAAAAAGAAATAATTATAGCACCACAGCTTCATGGATGAAAGAATTCCTTGACCCAAATCTGCCTTCTCGAACTCTGTGATCCAATCTATACGTATCATCAAGAAGGGTTACATATGGCAACTTGGTGATGGCCAAGCTATTGAATTCTAGAAGTACACCTAGGTTTGTGATCATCCTCTCATAGATGATCCTATCCTTGCTAAAATAAAACATCTTACTGATGGATTCTTTGGGATCAATGTTTCCAACTTCATCTCTTATGCTCATGGTTCCCCTGCTTGGAAATTTTTCCATCCTACGATCACCAATTCAGAGTTTGGCCAAGTTTTTGTTTACCTATCCTGAGTGCTCAATGCATGTATCATTTCTTTCAACCGTCCTCTCGATCAACTCATATGGAAAGAATGTGATAGTGGCATTTTTAATATCAAAGCTGCCTACCTATTGCAAGATCCCTATTAATCTCATTTTGTGAAAGAAGGTCATCCCTAAAGTAGGATTCTTTTATTGGATTTCCCTCAAATATAAAATCCTCACAATCAAAAATCTTCCCAAACGTGGTCTCACCATCCCCAATTGCTACTACCTCTATATTTTTGCTTGGGAGTCATCTAAACACCTATTTACTGAATGCAATTTCTCTTCAAGAATCCTCAATTTCCTTCTGAGTACCTTCAGCTTATCATGGGTTCATCCTAACTCCCTTCTCAAGTTTTTCATCCAATGGCATAACCCTTTCCATAATGACAGACTCAAATTCATTTGGACCATGCGCCTTCACCATTTTCTATGGTAGGTTTGGTTTGAACACAATAATGAGTCCTTCTATAGACTATCCAGGGACATCACTTTTGTTGGTATCAAAGTCTTGTGTATCACCATTAAAAATACTCAACTTATCCCTTGTGTCAAAGCCCCTAGTCCTGGAGTTGAGGCACCATCACCACCTCCCTTAACCTAATTCTCCATATCACTATTAGTCTTGTCCAAACCAACACTAGAGTTGACGCAAAGTGGAGCCCTACTCTTGAAGGCTTACTCAAACTCAAATTTGATGGGTATTTTAGAGGAAACCTAGGTGAAGCAGGTGGAGGAGTTGTCATCCATGACCATAGTGGCATATTTATAGTTACTTATGCAAAAAAAATGGGTACTTAGTCCAACCATGTAGTTGAATCCAAAGTCCTCCTTCAAGGACTTATCATCCAATATTTCCAGTACATCATCATCGTAGAAGAAGACTCATTAAATGTGATCAATTTTTTGAATAAGGAGTAAATCCATGCCTAAAAATTTAGTAGAATTATTTCAGAAGCCAAGAGGCTTCTTCAACAGCTCCCAGAATCCAATGTTCAACACGTTTTCAAATATCCTAATAAAGCAGCAGAATTTGTCACCAATCTAGGGACCACCATGGAAAATATTTCAATTTGTAACAATATTTTTCTCTATGCCCTCTCTACTATTGTTGCTCATGAATTTTCCAATGAGAGGTAACCGTTCTAAGCCTAGCTGACCCTCTCTTGATTTGCCTTGGTTGTGGAATATTTTGAGCAAGGTTTGGTCAAAGTCTTCTCTTTCTTCTATTTCTTTTCTCTAGGTTTGTCTTCTTCACTCTATTTGTAAGCCTTCGAGCTATTTTGATGTTGTTCTCGCAACTTTGTTCCTTTTGTAACAAGGTTTTGGGGCCCCTTTCAAAACCCATGTTCTAATGAATATTTCTATCTACCAAAAAATTAAATATATTTATAAATATTATATATATATATATATATACTATTTGGTTAGTGTGAGAAATTCTTATGACATTGAGGGTTGGGTATTTCCATTCTACCATGACTTATTATAAGGGAGAGCTAAGCTTATCAATAGGAGCTAAACACACAACCATACACACCCACCCGCTCATACACTTGTCCATGTCGTAGTTTAAACATTGGACCTCCTAAAGAAGAGCCAAAGCCCAAACCATTACATTTTCCCTTCAAATAATTTTAATAAAATTTTATTGGTGTAGATATTTATAAAATTTTATTTAAAACATTCAGTAAAATAAAATATTTAATCTTATATACAATTAATAATTGAACGATAATATTATTAAGCTTACATAAATGTATATACAACCTCTATTTTAATATATCTTCTATTACCATATACAAATTATAATTAAATAGTAAACTTAATTATAATTTATTTTTTAAAAAACAATAATACAAAGTTTTTTCTTTCAGAAAAAAGATATGTAATTTCTATTTCTGAGTTTGAAATAAAATTATAATGTTATGGGTATAAAATACCCTCAAGATACATCCTATCTAGGAGTTGGTCTAAGTTGAATTGAAAGGATTTTTGGCCTCCTTGTTGTAATATGTTATAGTAAACTTATAATCTAGAAATAAAATCCTAATAACAGGACTGATAGGTGAAAAGTAGGAATAACTTTATGATCAATCACAATTCTCAAATGACTCTTACATGAGTACCAAAACTATGAAGGATCCATGTTTCAAATTTGAAGACAAATGATATTCTAAGGTCTATATTTATATATAATAAAAGCAAAGGTTCTTTGAAACAACTTTTTTATTGCTAATAATAGATCTTTGATATGCCTGTAAGAAAATCCCAAGTCCTTTGACTAGTTCTTCCCTTTGCCAAATCCTCTAACAACATAGTAATAATATTAACTAAATAGGTTATAATCAATTCATAGCTTCATAATCTTGGATCCCATGTGTTAAGTTTTGAAATATACAAATGAACTATTAAATATATTACATACTTTTCCAAGAAAGAGAAGTAGGATACATATAAGAATTATTAAATATTTTTATCTATCTAAACGAATAGATCTCATTTCTTAAGTGTTTATATGTTTTATATATTTTAAAATTTCACAAATATTATACATATGATATCACCCCATACTCTTCTAGACCTACTATGTGTATGTTGTGACACATACATAACATAATTAGTTAATAATTATAAGTTTTATATGTAAAATTAAAATTATCATGCACTACGTATACCATATGAAACTATAAATTATAAATTATATTATAATTTAACACTACAAAATTTACAAAATATAAAGTATATGGTTCTACACATGTTAATGCCTAGAACATTCTTTCTTGTAAGTTTTATTAATGATAAAAAAAATTATTTGTTAAAATTTAGAGGGTGAAATTGGAAAAGTTACATGTTCAAGCAAACTTGACAATTAAAAAAACTAGATATTTTAGTTATTTTTGAAAATTTACCTTTTTAGAATTCACATTTAAAATTTGTCTTCTACTACTAAAAAGTGTAACTCTTAAGAATAAAAAAGGATACATGTTTAAAAAAATTGACATTTCCAAAAACTAATGTTTAAGCTATTTTTGAAAGTGCATTTTTTTAGAAATTACAATTATGAGCTTCCACTACTATAAATTCTAATACCTTTGTTTATTGCTCTAAAAATTCACCTATAAATTTTCAAATTTAAGATTGGAGTAATAACAAACAACCAATCAATTATATATTCAAAAAAAAAGTAATTAGTAAAAAATATATTAAGAATCAATTGTAATATCTATGTTTCTTAATTTTAAAGAAATTGTCTACTATTAGATTAAAAGAGAAGACATGACTAAAGGAAATTCCACTAATGAACAGAAAATAATTTATGCTTTTGTAATCATAGTCCACTTAACCATGTAGAGTTCCTTTAAAAAATGTTGATTTAAAGCAATTCGTCTACAACTATAACATCCATTATCATTAGAGTCTTGAATGTTTTATTGGACATGTCCTTGAGGAATACTACCAAGAGTAATTCTATTGTTCTTGCCAAATTTTAGTTTTATGAGAGATGAAAGGTTGTAGTTTGTCTTGAACTTCATCTTGACATAGAAGGACTTTGATCCATAAAACTGTATATTTTTTTAGGGTATTTTATAGGCCCATATTTGTTTAATTGGAATGCAAGTATAAGAACCATGAAGGGTGAGAACATGTGGATCACAAGGGTAAGAGTGATAATTACGCTTACAAAAGGATCACGTGTAGATTTTTAGCATCATATATTTTCAAATAGAAAATTGAAGTGAATATAGTTATTTTTCATAGTTAAAGATCTTTTGAATTAAAAAGGAAGGCATGTAAAATATTCATGGCTATGTTGGATGCCAAAAAAAAATCAATATTGAATAAAATTAGGTTTTAAAATAAGTTAAAAATAAATGTGTTAAAGACAATAAGTGAAGCAAACAAAAGAGTTATATACAAATTGTAATAAACTACTAAAGTACATGCCTTGTAAAATTATCCAAATTGCATATAGTTTTAGCTCATAAATTCATACCTCCATCACAAGCATTTATGTTTCAATGTACTACTTGAATTTGCACATGACGAAAGAAATAGAAATAAAATGTGACCACAACATATAATTATTTCACCAAGAGCATCATATTTGGAGAATTAAAAAAATATTACATTATATATATATTGCTTCATCTTATTCAATATTTATAGACGATCTAAGTTTAATGAGTAGGTAATATAAAAAATTTGGCAATCATAGTTTTTTGTGGTTCAAAAGATGTTAAATTATAGAAATTTATGTCAAACATAACATGCAATCACCTAAAATGTAACATACAATATGTTTTGAGATAACATATCTAGGTTGCTTTAAAACTAAAAATATGCATGCTAGCTAGCATGTGGAAACAAGACATTTTTGTTGGTTATTGAGTAAACTAAAAAAACTCTATAGATTGTCACATTCTCTTTTTATTTTTGAAATACACATGCCTTTAATTTTAAATGTAAGCATGAGAAGACCAAAATATTTTTGGTCATTTTGTAGTGGCCCTTGGTATTGTTCATGAAGTAGAACATTGTGTATTATCATAGGTTTCCATAAGTTTGTTTTTGTTGAGTTGTATTTCCAAAACTATAAGTTTTTACACTATTAGTTGAGTTGCTTCTAGCAATATCATGGCTACCATGATATTAGGATCATTATGATTGATATCATGTATGATATATCTTCCCTCCTTTCTCATTTCTTATCACATTAGAGTAAAGTAATATGTATATGCATGTTAGTCAACAAATCAAGAATCCTAAATTTAAACAATTACTAAAAAATATAAATAATGGGATTTGAAACAAATAGAATAAGAAGTCCAAATGGTATTAAGTTGGTAAAAGACACACATGTCACTCTCTTTTAGTTGTATAGAGATGAAAAATATCTTACATAATCTAGGAAGATCCATACTCATATTCTCAAATTCAAAATCAAACAAAATAGTTTTGCAGGTTATAGGCTCCTTACCATCTATATTGTATAATTATAAAAAATTTATATACTATTTTTGGTTTTTTATTCATATATATTATTGAAATATTATTGTCATGGAATATATTTGACATGTTATTTAGTGCATTTTTGTGTGAATGCTTCAAACAAATGTGTTATAGTGATCATTATGTCAAGACATATCAAATCATTAAAAGTTCATATTTTCCAATGTCTATTGTGGGATTCAAGGTCAATTACATGTGTAAAATTTTAATTGCAAATAAAATTATATTAGAATAAATGATTGAAGGTGAAAAATATTCTCTTTATGATTAAATTTTGGTGTACAAGGAGAAAATAAAGGACTCCAAATATGAATGTGCATAACATAAGAATCATAATTTGGTTATAATTAAAGTAGAATAATCGCTTTATTTAGGTAATGTGAAGGAATGACTAGTATAGATTAGATGAATTGTTATTAGAATACCACAATGTAGATTATAAACAAATGGTATTTATATAACTATTAGATTTCATAGTAATTTTTAGAAACCAAATGAAGCATAATATTCACCACAAGTTATATGTAAAATAATAAATAAATAAAATAGTATAAGATCAAATAAATAAAAAATAATATATATTCAAAAAAGGAAGAAAATATGGGTGTCAATAGGCACCCCTATAATATTATATCACAATAACTGATAAATCAATACAATGGATTAGTGTTTGGGGGTATTTATATAAGATACCTAGTCTCCAGATTATAATTATATATTATTTAACCTAAGCTAGCATAAGGATAAAGGTTAATTTAAGTTTTTAAACCCTTAATAAAGTTTTAGTTGACCATCCAATTGGTTTAACCAATTCTACTAGAGTTAAATAGATAATACTACAAGTGGTTCAACCAACCCCATTAGGGGTGAATTCATCAATATTGCTCATATGCTTACATAGATGATACCTATAGGTTTATATAAATAATGACCATAGGAGTACATCATGAATAGGTTTACATCAATAATTCCCATAGGTTTAGAATTCCATCTTACAGTCTACACTCGAATTATTTTCATATAAGATGTTAGTTCTTAAATCAATAAAATGAAAAAATTATTTTTCATTCATATCTACTTGATTGAAGAAGGTGTATGCATTCAATAAAAGGGTTTTATGAGGAAAAAATTCAAGAACTAATCATAATTTGTGAATGGTTTTTTCTTTTTTTTTATAAAAATAGGGGTAAATTTTTTATTGAAATCATAAAAACATACAAAATTCAAGAATCAGATTACAACAAAACTGCCTCATCTAGGCATATCAGCTTTCAATAAACTAGTAAGAGTTTGAGAGCACGCTGAAGGAAGCTGATGCCATTCCCTAACACTCCAACCTTATTTAAATTCAGATGCCCATTTAGCCAAATAGTCAGCAAGACCATTCCACTCCCTTGGAATATGAGTAAAAGCGATGAAATCCATATGACAACAAAAACAAAGAATATGCCTAACCACCCCTACCAACCTCCAATTAACATTGGTAATATTACAAGTATTCAACAAATTAATGATAATTTGAGAATCTGATTCACAAATTATCTTGCACCAACCCAAAGCATATCCTTGCTCAAATGCGTAAAGAACAGCAATGGCTTCCATATAATTATTGGTATACCTTCCTTTAAAACAGGATAAAAAGAAACATACCACACCACTACAATCACGTCCCACTCCACCAATACCAACATTTCTAGGATTACCTCTTGAAGACCCATTAGTATTAATCTTAAGAACCCCCGTAGGAGGGGGCTGCCATATGCCATCTTGTGAATGGATTTTTCATGTTTGTCTATATTCAATATATTTTTTCAAATGAAATATTTGGGTGATAAGTGTTTAACATGATTTATTCGAATGATTCATAATTATATATAAATTGTCTAGTGTTAAAACATCATATATTTAGGACATTCCCAGTGATTATGATGTACTATTTATATAGTGGCCATAATTAGTACTAAATAAACAAATTCACCCTATAAAAGTCTCTTTGCAAGAATAATAATATCATATAAATTTGAACTTAATTTTTTATTTTATGTTTTGATATAGAAAGGAATCTGCAACTACCTTTCCTTTTCAAAAAACTGATCATAGAATTTAACCTTATTAAATATTCTACTTGTTACTATTTTAATAAATTTAAAAAAAATAAATTTGGACTCCATTTAGCTAAGTGTGGTTCATGTTATCTTGTGTGGATTAAGAAAAAATGCAAAGCTTTGGTATTGGGTTCTCTTTTTATAAAAAAGAAATAATGAATTTAGGTTTCTTTTATGAAAAGGAATTAATGAACTTGGATTTTGAAAGAGAAACTATTATGGTGATTCTTGAGAATCGAGTGGTTTAAGAAATCATTATTAAGAGAAGTATGATATTCTCTTTTATTAGATGGATTATTGTATATTGGTTTTAAAAGAGAAAATATTATAATGATTTCCTACGAATTTTTTTTTGGTAGATAAAATATTATAGCATTAATACCGGGTTTTACAGGTTGACCCAAAACCTTTTATAAAAATCATCCCAGGGTTGTTGATGAACATATCCTTACTAAGGATCCTATATATGTAAAATCTACATACCGCCAAAGCCATTACATCCGGTAAGGCACATAGCCTATTATCAAAAAGAAACTTCCCATACAACATTTTGGGTATACCATGAGAAAACACACATGCATCATAATTACAAAAAATAAACAGACACGGATCCCTTCCTTGAGACAATGGAGAAACAAAAAGTTGCAGAAACACATAGCAGAGTACTGAAAAAAGTCCCACAAACTCTGTATTGATAGTTACTCTTAATAATTCTTTGGTAATTGCTTTCTTCCGTATATGACATCTTTGGTACCACATACTATCTTGGCCAATCAGCCTTGGAGAAGTGAACCTACTGGCTAGATTTATGGCGGTGGCTATCTAGTGGTCCACATGGCTTTGGTTCGAAGTCTTATATTGTCATTTCTTTCCTTCCCTATGATTATCAACCAACCTCAAATTACTAAGATGACTAGGAGCCATGCTATCTGACATGTGACTATCCCCATTAGTCTTTGTGCTATTTCCAAGCAGCATCCACAAATACTGACATCTCAGATAATTTTTATTGTGAGTCAAATTCAAAAAAGAGACGGGAATACTCCTAGCCTTCGAACTTATAGTGCCTTCCCTATTGGTAAATTTGACTATCATTCTTGGCATTCTTGTTGAATAAGCTCCTCTACTTCACTCGAGAAACCGTGTTCCCATTTGAAAATTTTGTCACCATTGACACCCAAATTGGCCATCTTATCAACAATTTTGTTAGCTTCCTGAAAGACATGTTGGGCTTTTATGTCCTGTCTTCCTTGGAAAAGGATCCTAGCCTCTTCAACAATTGTTTTAATCCTCCAAGGAGGTGTTTTCCAATTATTGAGGAGATTTATAACATGCATAGAGTCTCCTTCTATGATAAAATTGCCTTCTAAGTCTTGATTCGTTTGAAGGCCTCTCCACATAGCTCTAGCTTCAGCTTCGTTGTTCGTCCTTGTTCCCAAATATTCAAAAAATGCAAGCATCATATTCCAATTATGATCTCACACAATGCCACCAGAACCTGCTTTGCTAGGATTTTCCTTAGCTACTCCATTAAAATTAAGCTTAAACCAACCCGTAGGACGTGGAGACCACTTAACATTGGCTCTAGAGTTGACTACCCTAGGCACAGACTCATCTAACAAGGTTAAGCTTAAATATTGAGCAATCATGGTCTCCTACAGATGAGGTTTACAACTATCAAAAGGGATAAGGTTCACATTCTCCTTGGCAAAGGATAGGATCCTAGCAATGATAGTTTGATGATCATGGATAGACTCATAAAGACTCTATGGTTCCTTTCTAACCACACCTGTCAAAGCTAGTGATTGAGACAAATTTTCCACATGTATCTAAGTATTTGGCTTGAAAAGGGGTAAGGCCACTGGATGAACAAATCAAGTATGATGGCTGGTTTAACCAATGAAATATTGAAGGCCTGAAAAACCCCACTTAGGATAGTCAAGGAAAAAGGGTACTCAAGGAAAATGTGATAAATGGTCTTCCAATTAGCCCTGCATAGATAACAATGATTAGTAATACAAATACCTTTACGCATCATATTATCAATGGTTAGAATTCTTCCTTGAATAACCAACCATGAAAATACTGTAATTTTTTGAAATTAAATTTTTTATCCAAACTAAGTCCTTTTGGAGGACAAAATCCTCGTCATCAAACAGAAGCTTGTAAGCTGATTTAACAGTGAACTGCCTATTTTTTGTAGGATCCTAGGTCACTTGATCTTCCTTGGGTCTCATGGGGATAAAATTTTGCATGAGAATTTTACAAAGATCATTTGATTCTACTTGAAATCCTTGAATTCTTATTTTTTTCCACTTCATTCTACCTTTGTCCTCAACCATATAATCAAAGACTTTTCTGCCAATGAGTTCTTTTGTGATATCTCTGATTCGGGCTAAGTTAGGATATTGCATCAATGGTTCGTCCTTAGCCCACTTGTCATTCCAGCAATTTATCCTCTCACCATTGCCTAAAATCATCTTAAACATTTTTTGATGATTTCCTTACAATTAATAATTGCTTTCCAAAAAGCAAAACCTCTGGTTGGAACTGAGTCACTAAAAAATTCCATATTTTGAAGATACTTTCGTTTGATGATAGTTGTCCATTCATTTTCTTCACCAGAAATGAGACACCATGCCTACTTAGCGAGTAAAGCTAAATTTATATGAGTAATTCTCCTCAGACCTAAGCCCTCATTTTCCCTGGGTCTGCACACTTTGGTCCATCCTACAAGGTGTATCCTTTTTTCTCCTCTGATCTAGTCCATAAAAATTATTTTTGGAGTTTCTCAATTTTTTGGAAAACCTTCATAGGGGATTTCAAAACGGGGAGGAAATATACTGGAATGCTCTGAAGAGAGGCCTTAGTGAGGTTCAGCTTTCCTTCCTAAGATAGAAGATGACCTTTCCATCCAACAAGTTTTTTTTGAATTCTTTCAATAACCCTGTCCCACATTGACTCTCTCGGAGAACCAATGAAAAGAGGGAGACCAAGATACAAAGTGGGGAGGTTTGTTATATCACACCCTAAATTTTTTGCAATCCTTCCTTACCTCTAAATGGGGGTGTTCAATAAATATAACTTGCTTTTACTGAAATTAACTTTCTAACCAGCAGCATCCTCGTAGAGTTGCAGGATGTATTTAATTATTTTGACCTCAACCACTGATGCCTTAGTCAATATAATGGTATCATCGATGAATTGTTGGTGATAAATAACCCTAGTGAGATATGTTGCCTTGATTCCCGATATTAGCCTTGAACTGCAAGCATTTTTTATGGTTCTGCCTAAAGCTTCTGCCACAATGATGAATAACATGGGGCTAATAGGGTCCCCCTGCCGAATTCCTCTACGACTTTGAAAGTAACCAGTAGTTGTTCCATTAACTAGAATTGAGAACCATGCTTTAGAAATACATTATTTGATCAAATTAACCCATTGGTGGTGAAAACCAAACTTAAGGAGGACAACAATCATAAAGTCCCAATTTAGCCTATCAAATGCTTTGTTCATATCAATCTTGAGGGAAAAAATAGACCTGTTAGTCTTATGAGCAGAGTGCAAAGCTTCATGAACTATGATAACTCCATCCAATATTGACCCACCCTAGACAGAGCTTCCCTGGCATGGATTTATGATGCGGGGTAGAATATCTCTCATTCTATTTACAATGGCTTTAGTTAGGATATTGTAAAAAAAATTGCACTGACTGATTAGCTTGAAGTCAACCATAGATTCAAGGGTTTGCTTCTTAGGAATTAGAGAAATAAAAGTAGAGTTGATACCTTTTGGGATATGATTGCTTGCTTGGAATTCTATGATAGCAAAAATTACATCCTCACTTACGATGTCCCAAAAATCTTGATAGAAACTAAGGGGAAATCCATCGAGTCCTAGGGCTTTGTCTGGATCCATGCTAAATAAGGCTTCCTTAATTTCCTCATAATAAAAGGGAGCTAGAAGATTAAGGTTTATATCCTTATTTATTATGCTAGGAATGGATTGCAAGAGAATATCTTTGGCCACCTCATTACACTGAGATTCTTGACCAAGGATAGAATTTAAATAAGTTACTGCCTCCTTTCTGATTTCTGTTAAGTCTTGAGTAATAGAACCATCTGCTTTTTTTTTAATTTTATCTTGTTATTGCTTCTGTTTCTAAGCATGGTGATGTGAAAAAACTTGGAATTTGAATATCCATATTTCAACCAAAGAGCCCTTGATTTTTTCCTCCAATATATTTCCTCACAGGCCAAAATGTTATGAAACTCTGCTAGTTTTGTTCATTCCTCCTACCTAGTAGTTTCATCAGCATCACCATGTTGGATCCTTTGATCAATTATCTTCAAACTTTCAATAACCTGTTTTTTATTTTCAAAGAGGTTCCCAAAGATCTCTTTGTTCCAATTTTGAAGCTTTTCCTTAACAAAATTTAATTTGCCAGCAAGTTTAAAAGTTGCACTACCCCTGATAGGTTGTTGCCACCACTAACTTAAGTTATCTCTAAAACTAGAATTTTTGATCCACATAGATTAAAATATGAAAGATTTCTTGGAGGACAAAGAGTTAGGGATCTCCAACAAAATGGGATTATGATCAGAGGTAATTTTAGGAAGGGTTTGCAGGGTAGAATCACCAAACAAATTTTTAGCCTCCTTTGATAGAAAAACCTATCAAGCATTTCTTGAATGATATGACACCCTATCCGTCGATTGCTCCAAGTTTTACATCCATCAACATGTTGGAGTTCACAAAGTCATTGAACTCATCCATGCTCCTAATAGGTGGTCCATTTCCACCCATTTTTTTTGAAGGGTAAAGAGGAGTGTTAAAATCCCTAGCCAGAATCTAGGGGACATTATGGAAGATTTCACTCAGATTGCCTAAGTACTCCCACAGTAGAGCTCTCCCTTGAATTGAAGTCGAGGCATAAATATTTGAAAGGATCCATGTCCTGTTGTTGTTTATTTCCTTAAATAAAACACTAATAACCCTGTAATATTTCTAAATAATGGTGCCTCCTACTATCTGGGGATCCCACAAAGTCATAAGGCCTCCAAATGCTCCTCTGGCTAATTTACAAACCATCTCCCCTTGATTCCAGATTTTTTTTGCTATTTTTTTTACTGAATCTCATCAGTTTTTGTTTCTTGCAACATGATAATAGTTGGATTCACTTGATTTCTTATTGCACTGACTTCCCTGTGTTTGGGTAGGCTATTGAGGCCTAATACTTGAGTAGGTATGAAAACCCTTATAAATATAAGTATGGGTTTCTCTTTAATAAAATGAATTCACGTATGTTGGTTTTGAAAGAGAAACTATTATAAATTATAATGATTTCTGAGACTTTTGGAGGTTAAGAGATCATTATAAAAATAAGTATTTGATTCTCTTTAATAAAAATGAATTATTGAATGTGGATTATGAAAGATAAACTATTTTAATGATTCCTAAGACTCGTGTGGGTTAAGGGATCATTATAAAGAGAAGTATGGGATTCTCTTTAATAAAATAAATTATTAAATGTGGTTTTTGAAAGAGAAGCTATTATAATGATTCCTGAGACTTGTGTGGGTTAAGGGATCATTATAAAGATAAGTATGGGATTCTCTCCATGTTGACTTGTTTTTGTTATGTTTTTATGCATGGTTGCTTGTACATTATAAAATGACATGTTTTAAATTGCATTGTATCTAGATTTATTTTGATCCCTAAGTTCCATCATGAACCATGGGTGGTTTCCCTATTGCAAAGAGGCTTGCAGATGCAAATATGACTCGAATATCTTTAGTGGATGGTTTTTTAGTGCTTTGAATGTATATATGTGGTGGAAAAACAAAGGTTATATAAAATCATGTTTTGTTCAATGATTTTTGTAAACATTTATTATTGTACAAACTAAAAGATTATGTTGCTTTAATGATATTTTGGGTTTTGTATATTAAAGTATTTTTAGAAATCTTTAATTTGGATAGTTAGTGTTGAGTTCTATCAATTGAATCAATGCATATTTATGTTAAACACTTTGTTCATTATGTTATAGCATTTATGATACTTGAATGCATCTTTTGAAGTTTATGTCAAGCATTTGAGTTAAGCAAATGTGGTTTTATATCCTTGTTTATCTATTAAAGTATTTTTGGATTAAATGGATCATGTATTGATTTAAAGTGCTTTTGATATGATGTGGTATATGCTACTTTACTTTAGATTTATGTTTTTAAGTTCAAGAATTATTTAATATAAGATTATCTTGGGTTGGTTAGAATCTCCTGTGGACTCGAGTTAAGTCAATTAAAGCCCAATCCTGGGGGATTTGCATGAATACAATACCTAGGTAACCTTGAGCCTAAAAAGAGTTGTGAGAATGCAATAGATAGGGAATCTTGAGATTGGAAGGATTTGTGTGAATATAATAGTTAGGTTTCTTATGAATCATTACACCTTGAACGAGAAGGCTCGAGTGTACTCCAACTAAGATTTGTGGAACCATTCACAAGACAAGAATTATGATCCCTTAGTTAGCCCATGAATGTATGATAATTAAGAGTAGGATCGTGTTAAATTGCTAGCAAAGTGGCAATGATCTTAGTTATCCCATAAATGTGTTGTAACTAAGCATCAAGGCTCTACGCTAGATTAATCTACCTAGATGGACTTAGGGTAGGGTTAGGGAATAGGCATCCCCCTTTAAGTGTTATGGTCCTTCAAGAATAATCCTTATATCATGGTCATGTGGTCCTATATTTTTGAGGGTATGGGAAATGTGGGGGGACCACTTTTGGCATCCTTATAAATGTGTAGTTTTAGTAAGGTGAACCCTATAAACCACATGAGTTGACCACTCCTATCTACTAAGTGTCATTTGCAGCAACTTGAAAACTCAAATGTGGTGAAGCCTTATATATTGGAAGATAAAATAAGAGTTTTCTCTTGTGAACCTTTTATTGTAATCATTCCTTTCAAAATAAAAATGGGTTGGTAGTTTTGGGCTGTTACATTATCAACATTTGGGGTAGTAGTAACCCTCAGTTTTTGGTAAGTGGTTGGATCGACCACGTTCATTAGTCTGGATTGTGCTCTATTATTTTTTTCCTTGGTAGTTTATGATTTCACAAATATTATGCATTTTGATTCACTATTTTGAGTGCATTTATGGTGAGGGTGGATGGATGATCTAAAGGGAGTAGTGTTGGAAAAATAGGTTGGAGAATGGGGAATGAAGATGAAGGAATTTTTTGAATTGTTGAAACATCTTTGGGAGTTTGTATTTGCAAAATGAATGTGGTGGATAGTAGATCAGGTCTTGCTTCCTCTTAGATGTTTTACATTGTTTGAGAACTTTATAATGGAAGATAATATGATAGAATGTCAATGGGGACAAGAGGAATAGAAGAAGTTACAAGTTTTTGAGAAATCATACTTGCTTCTTTCACTTGTGGACACTCTTGAGCTAGTGTAATCACCTCTTACTCTATTAGAACTACGGTCAGTAGTTTGTATTTATTTGTTACCTTTTATTGTAGCTATTGGTAAGGGGAGGATTTCCTTTTATATATCCCTTGCACCTTCACTGAGGTTGTGGGATTAGAATATTATGATGTTAGTTTATAGTGTAGGAATGTATTTAGGATCATACCAATTTCTTCATTGATTTCTATGGTTTGGCTCTACTTTTGTGTAGTTTTAGCTATGCTTCTTGCTCTAAGTATATTTGGTGTTTGGATATCCTTGGTACAAATTTTGGTGCCAACACAAGTGGTGGCTCTGATGGGGATCACTTACACCTACTATTATTTCTTCTAAACTCAACAGGGATGGGCGATCCCAAGGCTAAGTTCTTGGACCTATTTTTTACTTTGAATATCTCTTATACTTCAAATGGTATTTTTTAGAGGCCTCCTCTGGTATAGCCCATATTTTCAATAATTTTTTGCCCTTTTGGGTTCCTCTCCTACTATAATTTATTTGAGACAAATTATTAAACTTCTTGGCATGATATTAAAGTTATTTTAGAGGGAATTTAAAAATCTAGATTTGTTACATTTATACCTTCAGTTTGTTTCTCTTCCAAAATTGATGCATCTTCTTCAACATATTCCTCTTTGGAACCTATCTATTCAATTTCTATTTCTTCTTCTCCTTCTTGTATAGGGGATTTATCTTCATATATTTCTTCCCCATAACTATCAATAATTTTATCTTTAATATCTTCTACTTTGGGATTCCAAGATTTTATGTTTTAATCGTACTTTTTTGAAAAATTTATCCATAGCTAGTGGGTATCTCAATTTTTGTACACCACATTTACATCTAAATATCTACCATTCCATGATTTTACCCTCTTTCTAGCCTATTTTTACTTTCATTATTTTTATCTTGGTTTGTACTAACACGTTATTTTTATTCTTTTATGAATCATCATTGTTCACAATATCATAGAAATATTTCTAGGGATGCAACTCCTACATTATGCTTATATTCCAATTAAGCTCATTTTCTTCTAAGTTTTTTCAAATTTGTTCTATTTTGAGTTGTTCAACATGTTTTAATTTTGGATGTCTATTACCTATGCTCAAATTATCAGTCTATATTTGAACCTACCAATTGGGCCATACTTCTATTTGTGCAAAAAATTGCATAATTTGAGTCTCTCAAGATTGGTTTTTAAGACTTTACCTTGACCTTTGGTAGCCAAAGTGATTGGATAAAAAATAAATGATAGTTCATATGTTCTAACCTTATTTATGCTAGTGTTGTAATCTCTTTTTATCTCATCCACCTTCTAGTAGCATTCCATACCAAAAATCTAATTTGTAACATAGTAGGGAAAAAAATATGGTTTTTCCATGAAGTCATATGATCTTATCATTATCCCTTCCATTAAGAGCTACAATGTGCCTTCTTGTAGTGGAGGGCTATATAATTTCTCAACCACTATTTGAGGCATTTGAGGTAAGCTTCCATATATGAGCCTTAATTTTAGGCCTATTATTCCATGTTAAAGTGATAATAGAGCTTCAAATATTTGATTAGGTGCATCCAATCTACTACCACCATGTCTTTTCCCTAGTCATTTGGCTTACTCACTTATATCCAAGGCATGTCATCCAATGTGTTATACAAGAATAGCCAAGCTAGGTATGAAGGATACCAAAATACTCTATATTTTGATATTTGTAATTCAATGAGTTGTTCATGTATCTTTCCACACAAGAAATTGGCCTAGTAAAAAAAGAGGGTTTTTTTATTGGTTTTCATAAGTTGTTTCATAATGTCAAGGGTTGAAGATAGTGTAAGCCATGTAAATTCTATAGTCATGAACATATTTATTGATTGGTAGGCCAAAAATTATGGTTAACATGGAAAAAATGTTTGGGAATTTAAACTCAATGATATAGATTAGGATTTTTAGTAAGGCATTTTTGGTAGGGGGATTGCATAGTTATTTTTTTAGCCAAGATTTTATGCCCCTTTCCCTATCTATATAATTAGTAGGATCATAATAAATTTTCTAGCCTTAAACAATAAAAATCTTGGGAGTTACTCTAGGTCTAAAACCTATTGTAAATACTTCAACCAAAATATTAGATGTGAGATAGAGGATTGCCTAGACTTTGCCATTTTGGATTGCTAGAATTTAGATATTATAATATTCTTCCACTACTAATACTAATTTTCGGTAGGGGTGCACTGACTTGTATATGTACGACGAAAAAAATGAGTGCTATGCAAACAAACCTAGGTTTTTGGGTGAAATATTTTGTGACCTTTATTTAGTGCCTTTGTGAAGACCCTCATATTTGGATTGTAGGGTATTTCTATGTCCTAAATTTTGCTAGTGTGGTATTGCAAAACTTTTTGTTTCATTTGCACTTTCTTGCTTTCACGGTTCTTCTGAGTGTTTGTTATCTTCTTGGAGGATATTCTAGGATTATTGACCATGTTCATATGGCTTTATATTTCAATACCTCTATGCTCAAATTTACTACTAATTATTGTTGTTGCTTTTCTACACAATTCACTTGAGACACTTCATTAGCCCGAGGGCTTCCAGACTTAGCATTTTTTTGTGAAAATGTCTCTTTTTGAAGATTTTGTTTATGTAGCACAAAATTGATTGTTAATGTAGTTAGTGTGGTGAGTTGACACATGTTGTTAATTTCCTTCAATATTGACATATGTGTTTCTTAGAAATGTGAAAAATATCTTGCATGTTAGTTGAATCATGACTATTATGCATTTCTAGAAAAAGAGCATGTATAATTTCAAAAAATGACCTCGACTATCTTTTTCCCTAGCCACAACTTCCAACATTTCAAAATTATTGAGTCTTATTTATTTTCACTTTTCTATGTACAAATATTACAAGAGTGGTGACACTTCATATGAAGATCTTTCAATGCATGTCGTTCACCAAAATTGGTAAAATCTAACCATTATTGTTTTCCAACTCATATGTGTTGCAATTACATTTGGTGATGATGTAGTAGGGTCTAGACCAAAATGAATCAATATTTTAATGATTTTATGGTTTTGTTCTATCCTTGTGCCACTTGAGCACCAAGTTACTAATTCTTATAATATAGTCTGTTTGTCAAAACATTTCTTAGTTCCAGATTGATGTTTTTGGAGGTTGTTGTAGGTTTTATCCCTTTGTTCTTACAAAAATAAAAATTCTTCAATTCTTACTTCCATTAAATCTATGTCCAAAAATTCTCCCTTGTCTATCCACTTCATTGCAGGAAATCATAGGTGTATAGGTGGAATGACTTATTTATCACATACTAGTGAGTATGATGATGTTTTTAGTACTCTCTTCACTGTAATATGATCTACACACAAGGTGTGATTTAGCATTAAGTGCCAACTCTTTTTATTTTCTTTAACAATCCTCTTGATTATCCGTAGCAAGTTTTTGTTAATAAATTTAGCTAACCCATTCCATTGTAGATAGTAGTTTTAGGATGCCTTTAAGTAGATGCCATGATTATTTGTGAAGTCTATAATATTCACACCTATTAAAACATATCCATATTCTATCATTATAGTCACTAGGATACCAAACCTTGTAATTATTCTCTCTAAGAATTTGATCACAGTATCTTGGTCTGTGATTTTTATTATTATTACCTCTAACCACTTAGTAAAATAATCCATCACCATTATAATATATTTGTTTTTGGTATATGAATTTGGGTTGATGACTCCAATGAAATCAAGTCTCCATTGCTAAAAATGTCCTTTTGCAATGATTCATTGTAGGGAAGTGCAATATTATTTTTCAAAAAACCTTTGACACTCTTCACATGCTCTATCTAATTTGAAGGTATCTATGAATATGGTATTCCAATAATACCTAGGCCAAATAATATTAACCATAGTAGTTTTTCATTAATAGTGGCCTCCAAATAAAGCTTGAGTTAAATTTATTCAATACCTTCTCAGCTTGTTTCAGTTCTATGCAACAAATGAGTACTCCATCCAAAAAAAATGAATAGTATATTTGGAAATAAGACATATTTAAGCACGTGTAGTCTATATGGGTATATTTTAGAGGTATTGAATCCTTATAGGCATCTACCTATTTGGAAATATTTGGCCAATTTATAAACTCAATCTACTTATTTTGTAAATGTATCAGTTTTGGAATCTACCTCTAGGTTGTCTTCTATGCACGTATTTTTGTTCTACTAAATTAATTAGATTTCCACATAGGTCTCTACCTATCACTTGCTTGGAAGGACATATTTAAATGTCATATTCCTACATCTTAGTGATCCATTCATATCTTTTTTCTCCCAGTTCTCCTTGGAGGATGAATTTTTTGATGTTTGATTAAACTACATAGACCATTGATTTGCTCTAAAATATATGATGTATAATATTTATAAGTGACTTCATTACAGTGAACACTTTTTTTCTATGAAGTTATAATTCTTATGATAATCATGTAGTA
The DNA here is from genome assembly GCA_028583015.1 of Wollemia nobilis. NCBI lineage: Eukaryota > Viridiplantae > Streptophyta > Pinopsida > Araucariales > Araucariaceae > Wollemia > Wollemia nobilis. Next base: position 5,441,171 of record JAQPPZ010017121.1, read on the forward strand.
TTTGGCTAAGAAAATATATGGGATGCTCTTCTTGGTTTTCATTTTTTTGATTCAATACTGCAACATAGCTATCTTTTGACCCATAGACATAAAGGATGAAATCCTTCCTATAATATAGGTTGAATAAAATTGGGACTTATGTTATAGCCTATTTAATTTTTTCAAATACTTTTATTATTTCTAGATTCCATGGAAAAACTACATTTTCTTCAAGAGTTATGTCATAATTTAGACTATATATGTAAAATCTAACAAATTTCCTAAAGAATTTTATTTGCCCAATGAAATAATGTAAATCCTTCTTTCTAAGAGGAATATATAAATCTAAAATAGCTTTAATTCAATATGTATCAATGGCTAAACCTTTTTGAGAGATGTGTCCTAACAACTTTCCTTCATGCACAATAAATCTTGACTTCTTGGGATTCAATGATATTTCGAATTCATGATATTTTTGAAAGACCATTTGTAGATGTTCTAGATATTTTTCATTATCATGAGAGAATATTTACATGTCATATAAGTAAATCAGAATTATTTTATTCACCAGTTCACCAAAATCGAAGTCCATTGCTCTCTAGGAAGTAGCTCTAACATTGGAAAAGTTGAATAGCATCCTTTGATATGCCAAAGCTTCCCACTTAGTGGTGAAGGCTATCTTGTATTGATATTCATATTATACCCATATATGATTGTATCTTGAAAATGTTCAAGGAGTGAAAACCTTTCTATCTTGGCTATGGCTTGCAATATCTGATCAATCTACAGAAAAGGGTAATGGTCTTTTAGCAAAGCCTTGTTTAGGTTCCAAAAATTGACAAAAAGGTGGATATATTTATTTTATTTCTTATTAGGACCAAGTTTGCAACCCATGTAGAGTGCTTGATCAAATATATAATCTTAAAATCTAGAAGCTTGAGAATTTTTTACTTCATTACCTATTCTATTTTGGGATTGATCGCTATTTGTATTTACCTTAATAGCTTGGCTTTAGGCATTAGTTGTATGGTGTGTTGAATAATATGTTTTTATAAAATTGAAAGTCATCATAGCTCCATGTTATTATATCTTAATATTTTTTACATAGTGACATGCACTCATTCACGTTTTTTGAGCGACACTCCAATTTTTTAATTTTTCTAGGTTCAATTTAAACTTAAAGGAATGATTATCAAATTTCATTTTCTATCTAGTTGCATGATCATTGTTATCAATTTTTTTTTTTTTAATTTATCATATCCTTATGGATATGATTATTTTTAAGCTGAATGATCTCCTCTTGATCAACATTTTTTATCATCTCTTTTGGTTGTGTTGCATAAATAAATTTTGTAGTCAAGAAATCATTAATTTGTTGATCATCTTCAAAAACTTGCCAAAATATTTCTTTATCTAGAATTGAAGGTCTAAAAACCAACTTAATTTTATTTGATTTCTTACCATAATCAATGGAAAGAATAAAATTTGATCCTTAAGTGGCTAATGCATCAACCATTTTGTTCTTACCTTTGGGAATGGATTTCATATTCAATGCCTCAAAACTCTCCAACAAGTCCCATACCCTATCCTAGTATACCTTCAAGTAATGGTTCTTACTATTTCACTTATCTATTACTTGATTGATTGCTAGCTCAGAGTCTCAAAAAATGGATAACAATATGATTTTTATTTTTTTCCCCTACACTAGGTTGATACATGGAGCTTCATATTAATTTATGTTATTTGTGTAGATCCATGTCAATATTTAAGAGAAATCATTGATCCTCTTTTAAGGATATTCTAGTAATATTAATATTTTGACATCATTCCTACATCTAGCTCCATCAAAATAAAGCTTCCAAACATCTAAATTTTGGAGCTCTTGGTTTAAAACAACTTGTACCTTTTGTGGTTCTATCTCTATTATGCATTATGTACCCAATCTGGTTTCAATCATGGTATTCAAATATCTAAGGAAAATTTATTTGTGACTCTTCAATGATTATATCTAAAGTATCTACCTTTTCACTAATCATATTGACGTAATATTTCTCTATTATCTCTATGTGATAGGTTTTTAACGTTTTTGCATATATTTTAATCCTCCCTTTTATGTGGAACTACTATGTGGAAATAATCCAAATACATATAGCCTTCCATTTTTTCTATAAATTCTTGAGAAATAGAGACTTTAAGTAGGGTTACAGGTCTATTATGTTAGAGTTAATGTGCACTCTACCTATTAGGGTTAGAGTTAGGGTTTCCTTTCTAAAACCCTAATATCTTCCTATATGTACTCATTTATTTATAATGATCAAATCATCCATTTTGATTGCATCAAGTAGCATTAGATAAGGACCCCTTCCTACTTGAAATTTTGAAGGGTGAATTACCTCTTTGAAAAATATTCCCTCCTCCATTGGTGGTGCACCTCCTTTCTTCTTCCCAACAAACCCACATGTAAATCCATACATCAAATATGCATGGTAGATCCACACAGTAGACCCTTATGCAAATCCATGCACCGGATTTGTGCACCAGACCCATGCATAAAATCATGTGGTATATTCATACACTAGACTCACACACAAATCCATGCACCAGATCCATATAGTAGACCCACCCATAAATCTACATGGCAGATCTATGCAGTAGATCTACACATAAATTTACATGTAGGTTCATGTAGCATATCAACACATAAATCTATGTACATGCATGTGTGTAGAAGGAATGCATGATCTATGTGTAGGTGTGCACACAAAATGCACACATGACCTGTGTGTAGGTGCCACATGGCATGTACAAGTTTCATAGGTGCAAGCACAGGTACACATGCACTCATTCCTACACCTATGCAAGCACTAGATCTACATAGCACAGAGGCGTGCACCCCTATATCTATGCACATATAGTATAGGCACATGCACAAAGATGTACACCCCTCAAATCCTAGTGCACATAGTCACAGACACTACATGGAATGCATAGGTGCATGCCCTCACACAAAAGATGCAATACATAGGTACGTACCACCATGTATGAGGTGCAAACACCTACCTGTTGGAAATTTTGAGTATTTTTATTATCATTGTTGTCAAAGGTAAAATGATTGAAAATCATCTTCTAGGTTGAAATATTAAATTTGCAAGGCAAATACCTCCATTGAAAAAGGAAGACAAGGTAGACAAAGCTCCTTTGAAAAAGGTTCATTAGTTGCAAAGTTTAAGAAGTTTTCAAGGTAAAGTACAAAGGGTTTAAAAGGATTAATTATAATATTTAAATTAAAATTTTAAATATTATAATAATATTATTTGAATTTACATGGGCATCAAAATTCAAATATTCTTCTAAGTTGCAAAACGTTGATGTCTTTACCTAAAATCATTTTGCATATATAAGGTGGAGCCAAATTTTATTTAGTGCAATTTGAGGTAAGGTTGGAATAAGCGTGAATCGGCATCGAAATCCTTCACAAATTGTAGCACACGATCTTTGAGCAAGGTGGCACGAGGGTAAATAGGGACGCACATTTTTTACAGTTGGACAGTGCATGAAAGTCAACAAGGAGTAGCGGAGGATTTAGTTCCAATTGAGCGGGTATCTCAATTAGAAGGTAGACCTTGCATAAGGATTGGCATGGAGGAGGTCTTGAGTTCAAGACTCAGTAGTGATAGGTTGTTCATCTTTTGTTTTGGCATTGATAGGTTTTCAGTGGTGATAGTTTAAATTATAATTAGTGCCTTAAAGTCTTGTATGGGCAGTTAGCCCACATGGTGCTCTAGCGCATGCTAGAGCGTGGGCTCTGTGAGGTTACACATTTGAATCCCCACAGTAGAAGAAGTGGTAAGGGCAAAATATTTTTATAAATTTTTTTCTTGATTTTAGGGAGTCATAAGGGTTAGGTTTTGATTAAGAGTACCATAAGGGTTGAGATTAATAAAGTATAATTTTTGTCATTAGGGAGTCATAAGTGTTAGGTTTTTATCAAGAGTGCCATAAGGGTTGGGATTAATAAAGCATGAATTTTATCCTTATGGAGTCATAAAGGTTAAGTTTAATAAAGTTTAAATTTGCACTTAGGGAGTTATAAGGGTGTGAATTAATAGAATATTAAGTGCAAAGGTATGTTTTAAAAATACTTCTATTTTGTAAAATACAAATATTAAGAGTGCTTTATATAGTTTTATTTTTGCAAAGTGGATAAATGAAAAATATGTTTTGCATACAAGAATAGGAGTGATAATGTGTAATAGTGGCTTGACATTTTTTTGTAATTCTTGTATGGTGGAAATTTCATGTGACAGTTTTTGAAATGTACTTTTGCTATATAACCCTTGAAGTGGCACTAGAAAGATCAGTTGTTTGTGAGATAAATTTTTGAGGACATATCTTCATTAGATAAAAATAAGAGGTATGGGCATATCATTCCTTATTTAAGGAGTTTTATTGAGTAAATGTTTCTAGAACATAAGGTGGAGATAAAAGGGTTGTTTGGTATGCATTGTTGAAAATATTTGAGTTAGGGGTTGAGACTTATATGTGCATCATTGTGAAACCTTTTGAGCATTGTTTTGAGAGATATTAAAAGAAATTGTAAATTTTTTGAGATTAATATTGTGAGGGAAATTTGTGCATTAGTCTGATTGATCTTTGAAAGTAAATTTACAAGAAAGGTATATCATTTTTGTCAAGCAAGTTATACACTATTTTGATTTGATTTAAAAGGGATTTTGCAAGAGATAGTGATTGGATTAGTTGAATGAAATATTTATGAATATGAAGAACATATTTGGATTTTGATTTTGAATATCATTCTCTATATGTTCCAAATGTTAAACAAATTCTAAGTAGAATATTATATGTTTGAAGAAAGCACTTATGAAATAGGTTTAAGCTTTGTTTGTATGTACGATTTGGAAATATTTGAGCAGATTCTATGAGTAGTATTGAGGTAGATTTGAGCAAGTCTTTTGAGAAGGCTTGAAGGAAGATTTGAGCAAGCCTTGTGAGAAGACTTGGAATAGATTTGTGGTAGATTTGATCAAGTCTTGTGAGAAGACTTGGAACAACATTGAGGTAGATTTGGTTAAGTCTTGTGAGAAGACTTGGAACAACATTGAGGAAGATTTGGGAAAGTCTTGTGAGATGACTTGGAGCATATTTGAGGTAAATTTGAGTAAGTCTTGTGAGAAGACTTGGAGTAGCTTTGATGCAAATTTGAGCAAGTCTTGAGAAGACTTGAAATAACATTGAGATAGATTTGTGAGAAGAGATAGAGTATATTTGTGCTAATATTATGAAGATGTTTGGTGTAGATTAAAGACATTTTTGAGAGCAATATTTAGAGCAAACTAGAGCAGATATGATAGAGTTCTCCTATGTAAAGAGATCCATAAAATAGAATAGATAGAATAAATTTCTCCTATGGAGAGAGATCCACAAACCAGAGCAAAGGAGATAGATTTCTCCTATGGAAAGAGATCCATAAACTAGAGCAAAGAGGATAGAGTTATCCAATGGAGAGAGATCCATGAACTAGAGCAAAGGGGATAGATTTCTCATATGGAGACAGATCCACTAACCAGAGAAAAGGGGATAGAGTTCTCCTATGGAGAGAGATCCATAAACTAGAGCAGAGGGATAGAGTTCTCCTATATAAAGAGATCTACAAACTAAAGAAAAGGGGATAGATTTCTCCTATGGAGAGAGATCCACAAACCAAAGCAAAAGGGGATAGAGTTCTCCTATGGAGAGAGATCCACAAACTAGAGTATTAGGGATTGAGATCTCCTTTGGATAGAGATCCATAAATATTGTAATAGGGAATTGATTCCCAAGATATTTGTTGAGAAAATTTAGAAAATAAATTTTCTCCATGGATGTAACCCACAAAACCATGTTAAATTTATGTCTCTCATGTGTGTGATGATTTGTGCATTTATTTGATTACTACTATTGATATTGCAACTCATAACATTGGATAATATTTTTTAGGAAAGAAAAGTAAAAGTTGATCTTATACTGTTCACCCCCCCTCTCAGTATAATCTTGTGTTCTTCAATTGGTATCAGAGCGGGTTCCTTTTAAAGGTCTAATAGCTTGAAGGAAGATATTACAATAAAATTGATGGAATCTTAGAATGGATCTTAATCAAATATGGTACCATTTTTTGATACGAACAATTATACCTTATGGAGTATAAGAATGAAGACCTACTTGATGGTATAAGGATATGAGACATGGTAATTGGTTAAGGATGGATTAACACCTACAACTACTCCTCCCACAGATAAATATGGTAAGTTGTTACATGTGAATAATTCCAAGGCTATGAATGGAATATTAAGTGGTTTACGTGAAGCATAATTTGTAAGAGTTATGCACTACAAATAAGAAAAATATATATGGGATAAATTGAAGAAACCATATGAAGGAGATAAAAAGGTCAAGTTGGCAAAACTGCAAAACCACAAGAAAAGGTTTGAAGACTTGAAGATGGAATATGAGGAAGCTATTGCTACATACTTACTTCATGTGGATGATATTGTTAATACCATGCGAGGAATTGGATTCAAAAAGTATTAAGATCACTCCCTATGAGGTATGATGTAAAGGTTTCAGCTATAGAAAAGATGATAGATATTGATAAGTTGACTATGGATGATTTACATGGAATTCTCATAGATTATGAGATGATAATAGTAAAGGATCCCAACTCCAAGAAAGAGGTATATTTCAAAGCTTCAAATAAGACAAAATATAAGAAACCATAATCAAGTGATGAGTCAAGCAGTGATGAAGAAACTAACTATGCAAGAAGAAATAAGGACTCATGAAATAACTAAGGTATAAATATTATGAAATTTTTTAATTGTGGTAATTTTTGTCACTATGCATCTAATTATCCACAAGCTAGAAGTAGTAGCAATGAAGAGAAACATGATCATAAAAAAAAGGAAGGAGGAAAATCTAGGCATGAAAAGAAAAATAGGTATGGTCAAGGCAAGCATGATAAGTCACAAGAAGAGTTTATATGTTAACAAGGCAAGCAAGAAGTGATAGTGATAAAATACTCTCAGATAGTGAAGAAGAAGATATTCTCATAAAAAAAAGGAAGGAGGAAAATCCAGGCATGAAAAGAAAAATAGGTATGGTCAAGGTAAGCATGATAAGTCACAAGAAGAGTTTCTATGTTAACAAGGCAAGCAAGAAGTGATAGTGATAAAAGGCTCTCAGAAAATGCTACTATTGAAGTTAAATTTGAAAAGTATGAAGACGCTCTTGTAGACCAAGAAGTAGAGAAAGATTCAAAAAATTAAGAGGAAGGCACAATTGATCTAGAAGTAGAACTTATTGTTGCTCTTAGGGAATTGAAAAAGGTTAGAAAGCAGAAATCAAGACTAAAATCTCATGTTCAAGAACATGAAGAAGAAAAATAAAAGCTTCTAAAAGACCTAACAAAATCAAAATCTAAGGCAAGGAAATTTAAAGAGGTCATGGTTGAAAAGTTAGAGGTAAAAGAGTTATAATGTGAAAGATTAGAACATGAGGTAGTTTATCTAAGGATGGAAGTGAAATATTCTAAATACAAGCTACACAGTTTTTGGAAAAGTTTAAAAACTTTGGATAAAACTATTAATGCACAAATATCTTCATCTATAAAAATAGGACTTGGTTTTGAAGAAGGACAAGGGAAACAAGAAGGGTCAAGCTCAAGCTCAAAAGAAGAAGAAGTTTTATAGGGAGAGGGTGAAGAATAAATTAAGACTTATGAGGATAAGTTGAAGAATAGAAGCTTCACTAAGAAAGAAAATAATGCACAAACTAGAAACATAGATCATCATAGATAAGGCAAAGAAAGGAATAAGAGACCAAAGGTTGAAAAACATGATTTCTTCAAAGGACATTGCTTTTCATGTAATCAGTTTGGTCACAAGGCTATGCATTGCAGGGTTCATGGAAAGAAAGAGTATGGTCTCACTAAAAGGAATTTCAACTCATTCAAATATGGATATTTCTTTCAAGGGTATTGCTACTCTTGTAATTGCTTTGGTCATAAAACGATCCACTACAGAGACCATAACAAAAATGATTATGGTTTCACCAAGAGGAACTTTAAGATATTCACACCTTTTAAGTATTACAAAATTAAGTGTTACAAGTGCAATAATCTTGGGTATAATACCATGTGGTGTAGAACAGAGTTTCTAGAACTTCAAGAGATAAGAAAGAATAGGGACACTCAAAAGGATCAGAAGGGTATGACTACAAAAATGTTGAAATAGAAGGTTTATAAAGAAAGAGAGTATTGTATTCTAGGAGTAGAGATACTCCCACACCAAAATTAATCACCTCAAGGAGAGGAGGTGGGGAGGAGGTTGAGCTAAGAGTCTTATATTTAGCCCCAAAGGAGTCCCTTTGCCATTATTGTCAAAGGGGGGGATATTTTAGTAAGGGGGAGCATATTTAGAATCTAGTAGTAGGAAAATAATTTTTAGAAAGGGTTACCATCAATGACAAAGGGGGATATTGTTGGAAATTTTGACTATTTTTGTTGTCATTGATGTCAAAGGTAAAATGATTGAAAATCATCTTCTAGGTCGAAATATTAAAATTGCAAGGCAAATACCTCCATTGAAAAAGAAAGACAAGGTAGAAAAAGCTCCTTTGAAAAATGTTCATTAATTGCAAAGTTGAGAAAGTTTCCAAAGCAAAAGATTGGGTTTAAAAGGATTAATTATAATATTTAAATTAAAAGTTTAAATATTATAATAGTATTATTTGAATTTACATGGGCGTCAAATTCAAATATTCTTCTAATTTGCAAAATTTCGACATCTTTACCTAAAATTATTTTTCATATATAAGGTGGAGCCAAAAATAATTTGGCGCAATTTGAGGTAAGGTTGGAATAAGCATGAATTTGCATCGAAATCCTTCGCAAATTGCAACACATGGTCTTCGAGCAAGGTGGCATGAGGGAAAAGAGGGATGCACATTTTTAATAGTCAAATAGTGCATGAAAGTCAACAAGGACTAGTGTAGGCTTCGGTTCCAACCGAGTGGGTAGCTCAGTTGGTAGGCAGACCCCACGTAAGGCATGGCATGGAGGAGGTCTCGAGTTCAAGACTCAGTAGTGATAAGTTGTTCACATTTTTTTTGTAGTGATAGGTTGTTCGATAGTGATATTTTAAAGGAGAATTAGTGCCTTGAGATATTGTGTGGGAAGTTAGCCCACATAATGCTCTCGCACATGCTAGAGCATGGTCTCCATGAATTCATGCGTTCGAATCCTCATGATAGTAGAAGTGGTAAGGTTAAAATATTTTTATAAATTTTTTTCTTGATTTTAGGGAGTCATAAGGGTTAGGTTTTGATTAAGAGTGCCATAAGGGTTGAGATTAATAAAGTATGACTTTTTTCATTATGGATTCATAAGGGTTAGGTTTGGATTAAGAGTGTTATAAGGTTTGAGATTAATATAGCATTATTTTTGTCATTAGGGAGTCATAAGAGTTAAGTTTAATAAAGTTTAAATTTGCACTTAGGGAGTTATAAGGGTGTGAATTAATATAATATTAAGTGCAAAGGTATATTTTAAAAAGCCTTCTATTTGTCAAAATACAAATATTAAGAGTGCTTTATATAGTTTTATTTTTGCAAAGTGCATAAATAAAAAATATGTTTTGCATACAAGAATAATAGTAATAAGGTGTAATAGTGGCTTGACATTTTGGTGTAATTCTTGTATGGTGGAAAGCTCATGTGAGAGTTTTTGAAAGAGTACTTTTTCCATCTAACCCTTGAAGTGGCACTAGAAAGATCAATTGTTTGTGAGATAGATTTTGGAGGACATATCTTCATCAGAGCAAAAAAGAGGTATGGGCATATCATTCATTGTTTACGATGTTTTGTTGAGTAAATATTTTTAGAACATAAGGTGGAAATAAAAGGGTTTTTTGGTATGCTTTGTTGAAAAATTTGAGCTAGGGGTTGATATTTATATGTGCATCATTGTGAAACCTTTTGAGCATTGGTTTGAGATATATTGAAAGCAATGGTAAAAGTGTTTGAGATCAATCTTGTGAGGGAAATTTTTGCATCAGTGTTATTGATATTTGAGAGCAAATTTGCAAGAAAGATAGTTCAATTTTTTGAAGTTATACATTATTTTTATTTGATTTGAAAGGGATTTTGCAATAGATAGATATTGGAATAGTTGAATGCAATATTTGTGAATGTGAAGAACATATTAGGGTTTTGATATTGCATATCATTCTATATATGTTCTAGAGGTTAAAATAATTCTAAGTAGAATATTTTTTGTTTTAAGAAAGCATTTTTGAAAGAGATTTAAGCTTTGTTTGTATGCAAGATTTGGAAATATTTGATCAAGTTCTATGAGCAATATAGAGGTAGATTTGAGCAAGTATTTTGAGAAGGCTTGAAGGTAGATTTATGCAATTATAGTGAGAAGACTTGGAAAAACTTTGTGGCATATTTGAGTAAGTCTTGTGAGAATACTTGTAACAATATTGAGGTAGATTTGGGAATTCTTGTGAGAAGACTTTGAACAACATTGAGGAATATTTAGGAAAGTCTTGTGAGAAGACTTGAAGCATATTTGAGGAAGATTTGAGCAAGTCTTGTAAGAATACTTGGAGTATTTTTGAGGTAGATTTGAGCAAGTCTTGAGAAGACTTGAAACAACATTGAGATAAATTTGTGAGCAAAGATAGAGCAGGTTTTTGCTAATCTTATGCTGAGGTTTGGTGCAGATTTAATACAATGTTGATAGCAGGATTTGGAGCAGACCATAGCAAAGGGGATAGAGTTATCCTATGGAAATATATCCACAAAGTATAGTAGAGGGGATAGAGTTCTCCTATGGAGATAAATCCATTAACTAGAGCAAAGTGAATGGAGTTATCCTATGGAAATAGATCCACAAACCAGAGTAGAGGGGATAGATTTCTCTTATGTAGAGAGATCCATGAACTAGAGCAAAGGGGATAGAGTTCTCTAGTGGAGAGAGATCCATGAACCAGAGTAAAGGGGATAGAGTTCTCCTATGGAGAGAGATACAAAAACTAGAGCAGAGGGGATAGAGTTCTCCTATGGAGAGAGATCCACTAACTAGAGCAAACGGGAAAGAGTTCTCCTATGAAGAGAGATCCACAAGCCAAAGCAAATAGAATAGAATTCTCCTATGGAGAGAGATCCACAAACTAGAGTATTGGAGATTGAGATATCCTTTGGATAGAGGTCTATAAATATTATAATAGGGAATTTATTCCCAAGATATTTGTTGAGAAAATTTAGAAGAAATATTTTCTCCTTGGACGTAACCCACATTGGATGAACCACATTAAATTTTTGTCTCTCATGTGTGTGATTATTTGTGCATTGCTTGTATTACTGCTATTGCTATTGCAATTGATAACATTAGATAATATTGGTGGGAAAGAAAAGTAAAATTTGATCTTATATTGTTCACCCCCATCTTAGTATAAGCTTGTGTTCTTCACTACCACATGGAACCTCGCATATACATAGTGGCCCCACACTCATAGGGCACACCCCACACACAACACATGCCAAATTACTAAATGCCATGAAATTTTTGGGTGCTTTTAGAGCAAAATCCTTTGTTGAATCTAAGGACGTGAACGAGCATGAGAAGCAAACACCCATGTGAAGTTTAGTGTGTTGATGAAAAACATGCTTCCCAATTATACCAATGTTTATACTCATTGGAAATAATTTTTCTAATCAAACACAATGGAGGTGTCCATTCTCAATTTTTAGGCCATTTCATATTTTTTTGGGCCTCAAAGTTTGTTATAATAAGGAGTGCATTTTTAGGTTAACCCAACACTCCATCAATCCATATTTCTTAAAGTTTGTTGTAATATGGAGTGCACTTTTGGGTGAACCCGATACTTCATAAATCCAAAAACTAAGCTTGGAGAAGCATTACATTCCCCTCCTCTCCTCCTCCACAATTTTATGTGTTGAGTTGAAGGACAGCATGAGGATGTTGCATATTTTAGCATAAATTTTGGATGGCTTAACATTATTATATAAAGGTGTATTTTCAGTAGAGACCAACACCTTCTAGGCAAACTTCATCATTACAAGGGGATATTAGAATACTAATGAGTATATTGTACTTAGAAAAGTGTAAATTAAGGGAGGATTTTAGATTTAATGTGCACTCTACCTAGTAGGGTTAGGGTTAGGTTTTCCTTTCTAAAATCCTAATATCTCCCTATATGTGCTCATTCACATATAATAATTAAATCATCCATTTTGGCTGCATCATATTATCACCACTTCTTGTATTAGAGTGATTTATGGCACCATGGGCATATCTTTTATTACTTTAACTATTTTAATAGAGATACCATATAATTGCAACACTATGAGACATGATTGTGTATACTCCATGCCCATGGCTTCATATACTACTTTAGGTAAAACAGTAGTTACAACTCTAGAATCAACCATGTAGTTGTGCATGATCCATCCTTCCATATGCAAAGACATATAGAATGGAGGTGGTGTATTTTTTTCCACTCTAGGAATCAATAGATCCTAAGCTAAGTTAAACTATGGGTGTGGTACACCTCTAGAGTTGGCTATCTATAGTGATGCTCTCAGAAGGTTTATTTGTCTAGGAATCATCAAAGCATCATGCATGATCACTTTAAAGAGAGACTTCTTCAACTCTTCAATAATATTGAATCCTAATGATTTTGATTATCCCTTTTCTCTCTTCTTCGGTTCATCAAATATTTTTTGGTATTGTTGAGTAGCTTTTATACTTTGTTTTTTTATCATGGAAGATTACTAGAGTATTTCTTGGGCTTATTATTTGGACTCACATGGAATTTCATTTACCTTTTTACCTTTTTTTGGTTTCAATTATTCCTTCTCTAGCTTGAATAGAGACTAGGTATTCCTAGGATTTGATAAAGCTAAATATTTTATAATTTTTTTTGACATTTGTTCCTTATTTTTATCTCTTGTCTTTTAAGGTTGATCCAAAATTATGAATGGATTTAAATTCTAAGGATTTACCTATATATATTTCTTTTTAGATCTAGTCAAAAATGATATGCATTCATCTTCTAAAGGATCTTGTATGATCATGATTTATTTTGGATTCCATAACATATTTACTTGGTATTTCTATATTTTCTAAGTCTTTTTTGCAATCTCTAACTATGCTTGATGTTGATACATCACACAAGTGTTAGTATTATGAAGGTTATTGCATAATTGGAACCAATAATTTCTTTTGAGTATTGAGGTAGAGGGTTCTACTTCTAGGTCATTACATACATTGTTAGTTTTCCAAGTAATATTGCAAGTAGAAGCTCCTTTATCTTTAGTAACATAGGGAAGTATTCTAGGATAATATCTTTCTACCTCTCTTCAATCAATAGTCATCATCTTGTTGCTCAAATTCTTTAGTGTAGTCAAAACTTCTTGCATCATTGGAGATTCTTTTGTCTCTAGGGTAGGTAATGCTAGTAAGGAAGGTACTAGATGAAATGCCTTAGGAGTGGGAATTGGAGATATTGAAGACAAATGTATGATTGATATTGGTTTTTCTCTCTATTGAGTGTGTTGAATGATTTCTAGGAAATGTAGCATAATGACCCTGGGTGAAAGTATTCCCATGGAAATCAGAGTATTCTCTACATTTGCAAATCCTTGATAGACTTGAGGGAAATTAATCTCATTAGAGTGCCTTATTTGGAGGCCTAGATCAGGATCAAAATTATAAATATACTAGATGTATATTTTAGGACCAAGTGGTATAATTCTTAGAGGAATTCTCCTTTAAGTTTGACTAAACCTGATATTGAAGTTGGTGATGGCTTTTTGAGAATGTCTTTTAATGGTGATGAATTGCATAAATAATTATAAGGGATAGATTAATTCAATTAATTCTTCAAAAAATATTCTATCTAATTCAACCCATGAGTGAATACTCCCATCATCAATAGTATGGTACCAATGTTGTATATTTACTCTAAACAATAGGCAAAGGAGTCATACCATGATGTCTTCTTCTCAGAGATTATGAATTACAACCAATGAACCGACATATTTATAGTGCTCATATTCTATTTTTCTATACCATCATGAGTGGGTAAGTATTTAAATGCCACTTTAGGGATTTCATTGAGATGTACCAAGCCAAGTAGTGTTCCAACTAGGAAAATTCTTAGGATGTTTTTGGGCTTGTTGATCCATAACCTTTGAATGAATAGAGCCAAGAAATTCTTTGGAACTAAATTACATAGAGTCTATGCTTTCTATAGGAGGTGATGATTTAGGGGGTAAGGACTTGGTTCTTATGAACCTATAAGGAAATAAAAAAATGTAAAGGATTTTCAAATTTATTGGTTGTTGACCTTGTAAACATAAAAAATCTAGATTAAATGGAAACTATGTCATAATTTACTGAAGTATTTTCTTAATAGATTTGCTATGTGAATGATTGTAATATATTAGGGAGTAGAATTTCACCAAAATTTTATTCAATCAGATAGGTATGATGGATTAAAGAAATTTATCCCATCGGTCATGCTAGAAAATTCTGGTCTAAAATGTGCCTAAGATTATGAAGTGCACCCTGGACTTTAGCCAATGTTGGATTACTAGATTTATCTCAATTTCAACCTTTGGAGTAAGACAACTCATTGTATTTATAATGAAATTGAAATAGGGGTTTAAGATGAAAGAAAGAAATAGAAGGATTAGGAAGGAGTAAGTGCTAAGAGAGTTGCTTAAATATGGATGGAATATAGTGTAACAATAATGAACATGCATGACATAAAAGCATTACACAATTAAATTCTAGTGAAATTTAACAAACCAGACATTAGAAAAAGCATCACAAGATTTATTTAATATTTATCATACACTTTAATAATTCCAAATACTTATGAAGAAAAATCCAATTAGTAATTTAGCAAATTTTATAATATAATAAACTAATCATATAGCGTAACATAAATAAATTAAAGCATAACATTCACTTATAAGAACCTAAACATGCAATCATAATGGAGACCAAATAAATTTCACTTTCCATTAATTGGAATAAGTGATTACACAACATATATTCAAGGAAGTGTTAGAGATATAACCCTCACTATGAGGTGCATTGAGTTATTTATAGGATACTTATGAATCTTGTAGTGTAATATTTACAAGGTTGTTATAGGTCTATTAGAAGAAAAACCTAGAAGAGATCACCCTTAGGAGTGGATGTCATTTTCACATTGTGTCAATTTAATTGGTTGTATTATTAATGTAACCATTTTAGATTTTACTTTGCATATTTTATTCACTTATATTTGTAATTTGTTCCTTGGATCTCCAATCATATTCTACAAATTGGTTGGATGTTATAACTGCTAGTTATGGGTATCATTTCCAAGATCAATATCTTTGATTTGAATAGCTAGAAGGCATTGGGGTAGTTATAGCTCTGAAAGGGATGTTGATAAGTAGATGTATGCCAAAGCTAGACTTTGTGTCATTATGGGGTCTTTTGGTTGCTTGGAAGATTTTTTGAACCAAATTTAGACTTTAAGAATGAATTGCTAACATCACCATTGAACAAAGTAAATTTCTACAATTTTTAAATGGTGCTTTGTTCTCTTGGTTTTATGCACTTTAAAATTTTATATTTCTTTACTTTAAAAATCCGATATGATCCTATTTGACCTCTTATGTGCATTTTTGGATATTATAATGTAAGTGATGGTGTCATTGCTTAATGAAGTCCACATTCTCATTTTGTTTCAACCTTGAATTGAGAGAGTTTCATTCGATTTCTTTCAAAGTTGTGTTGTTCTAAATTTTTAAAATTTTACCTTTATTACACTTAGGCATTTTGGTATTTTTTTGGACTTTCAAAGCAATTTGTTGATGTCATTGCTTGAAAAAGTAAAAAAATAATAATTCTATATTTGTGCATTCTTAAAATTTTCTTTAGGACATAGTTGATTTTTAGAAGATTGTTTATCTATCTTGGAACTTACCTCAGAACCAATGTATTGGAACTTTTGCTATCTGTGTTGCTTGAGTGTTGATACCATCCCACAATTTTTTTCTTTATCAAAGTTTAGGCAATATCTCAGTAAAAATGGTTAAATGGATAAGGGCATGAATTTGACCTATAGTTATCTCTCACATTTCATGTAGGAACCAAATATGACACATTGGAATATAGTAAAGAGAATTCTAAGATATATATAGGTCACTACTAAGTATGTTTGGAATTCAATAGAATTGATAAGTTCCACTTGATAGATTATACAAATGTAGACTACGTAGGTTGCATTGATGAGTAAAAATCCAACTTTGGTTATGTATTATTTTTAGGGTTGACACTTATATCATGGGAAAGTAAGAAACAATAAATAGTTGCTCGATATTACACTAAAGAAAAATGGCATGTAGGAGTAGGAGTTTTTTATGAAGCAATATGGCTAAAACATATGTTTACAAATATGAGAGTACCACAAGATAAACCTAAAATAATGCATTGTGACAATCAAGGAGTGGTAAAACTTGTTTGTAATATATTTTTGATGAAAGGACCAAGAACATTTTCATGGAGTTACACTTTATCTATGAACATATTCAACAACATAACATCTAGCTAAAATTTTATCCTACTCAAGAACAACAAGCAACCATCTTCATCAAACTGCTAGGATGAGTCAAATTTGAAGAATTTTGAAAATTTCTCTCTAAGCGGTAATGTTAGGAGTTAATACATCATGTATAATATGAAAATTAGTTAAGTAACCACTCAACACATGGTTTATAAGGTTCACTAAGAGATAAGAGTAGTTGTAGGTTGTTATGCCTTATTTGGGAAACCATTGTATTTAAATACCCTTTCAATTTAATAATGTAATTCATTTGAATCAATAAGACCTGAGATAATAACCTAAACTAATTCGATGTCAAAGAGGAAAACATTATTATTATATTTGTGAATACTTATCTTGATTCAATCAACCACAACTTCCATTGGGGCTTCTAGAAAATATCATAAAATTTAACAAACAATATCTTCCTCAAAACTACTATATAGACAATATATCCACATAACCAAGTGAAGCCTCTCAACACCTACTTTGATATCATGTTAGATTTCATAATTTTATATAAATTAAATAGAGAAGCAAAATGGAAAGATAAAATTAAAAAAATAGAATAATATGAATATTCAAAATAGGAAGAAGGGGTAGATGGACATAGGCACTCCCATGTTATTACATCACACCAACTAGGAAATTTATTTAGTGGACTAGTGGTTAAGGGTATTTATAGTATATACTTAATCCTAAAATTATATTTGCATGTTACATTAACCTAGGATGACATAATTCTCAAGGTTAATCTAAAGTACTAAACCCTTAATAAAGGTTTAGTTAATGTTAAACATCTAAGTTGTTTAGAAAATCTTGCTAGGGGTGAATACATAATCATATGAAAGGTTTAACCAAAGTTGCTAGGGGTGAATACATCAATATTGCTTATTACATAGATAATTTACATAGGTTCCTATAGAGAATTCTCATATGCTTGCATTAAGAATGTGTATAGGCTTATATATTTTTTTTTGGTAAGTTAAAAAAAATTCATTGATGAGGGCATTTGAAAGGCACCCTAACACCTTAATACATCATTTGAGAAGAAGGATGCATAGACCACAAAAAACAACAAGCATCCTTGAGGACCTAGGAATGGAAAGGAAAGCATGAACTAACCAAAAAGAAGCAAGGAAAAACCCAAAAGGGATAGAGATGCAAAACCACAAAACAAAAGCCAATCAGGAAATTACATATTCATTGATGTCCTTGTCGACATCCTTAACATCATCCTTAGGGATGTCCTTGAATATTTCCTTAGCTATTTACACAACTTCATCATCCTTAACTTCTGGTTTGGTTTCAACAGTAGACTTAGCAGGAGTATCTTCTATGAAATTATCACAGAAAAATAAGAGGTTTAGAGCATTCCTATGCTATTTTATTTGTGAAACTTCTCCTTCAATTATAGAAGATACTCCTATTAATAACATATTTATGTAGAAACTTCTTCACTAGATCATCCAGATCATCCTCAGTAACATCCTACAACTTTCCTAGACTCTGAAGTTCCTTGTTTTTGATGCACTATGAGCTACTTATGGAAGTCATCTCAGCCTTGGTCCTCTTTTTCACCAGAAACTCTAGAATATGGTGTTTATCATCACCCTTCTTCCTTTTGTAACCATGGTTCTTGGTTATAGGAGTAGATGAATTATCCTCCTTGGTTTTCTCCACCTGTTGGTCCTACATAAAAATGTTTCCCTTAGAAAAATTATCCAAGATATGGGCATACAACACTTTGAAAATCCCTTTATGAGAGGGCCACACTTCCTTATTTTTAACCCAAGTTTTAGTGATGGAGTAATATATCGAAAAAAAATAAATTCAAGAATATTGAGCTGCTTAACCTCCCTAAAGTGGTTCACAAAGGATATATGGAAGCTTCTAAGTTGTGAACTGGGATCATTCACTATTGTATATTCCATAATGGGATTCATCATTTGTTTCCAATGGGTAGGTAGGTCACCCTGGACCATCCCCAACTTAACAATACTCCTCATGGGTGAGTTCGTCTCAAATTGACTCATATCGGATTCCCAGTTGTGCTTATCCCTATGCACTATTCATCCTACCGACGGTTGCCCTGTAATCTCAGCAAAAATGCCAATGTCCACCTGAAAGTCAACACCATGAATTATTATGAAATATTTTTCCCATGTGGATGTAAAATCCATGTTTATAACCTAGTTTGTGCTAGAAAAAATCTTAAGGAATGACATGAATATTCTATTGCTAAGGATAGCTTCCATGATAAGTTCAATGGAAAGTGAGTCTGGCTCAATGAAACACATATTATTGGGAAGCCAAAGCAAGAAAACAAGACAAAAGGATATCTTATAGGGACGATGTAAATAGATAGGGAATGTGCATAATCCTTCCACCATAAAGCTTTTGTAAACCTTTGATAGGTTTGGAAATTTTTGGAATCCCCCCACCTTTCTCCTCGTAAATTGCCAAGTTCTAGGGAAAAGTACATCCAAGAAAACATGAATGAAAGGGCAACATTTATTGAGTAGCTTAAGTTCCCAATTATTACAATTTTCCATGAGAATAGAAATGTGTGCCAAGCCTTGGAGGGTTTGGACTATCAAGAAATTAAACTTAACTCCCTCAGTGACCTCGCAGAAGAAATCTGAAGCCAAAGGTTTTGGGAAATGGCAAGGAACAGGAGTGGACACGAACATAGGAAACAAGTGATGGAAGTGAATCATGAGGTATAGCCGTACGTGAGGAAGGTAGGACCACACGTGGATGGAAGGAGCAACCCCAAAAGATAGTGGAAAAAATAGTGGAAAAAATGGCCAAAATTGAAAAAATTGGATAGTAGGCGATGACACGGGTAAATTGCACAAGGAATAAGACTGATGCAAGGGGAATGTATGAAAAAATCCAATCCTCACTAAAAATATAGAGTAATAAGTGCCTTGAAAAGATAAAAGCCATCAAGGAAAATATTGGTTTGATAAAGGTGATCATGAGAAGATGCAAATCACGTGATATATTAAGGCCTAGAAGATGCTACCTTTTCGATCTTCTAAACCTAAAATAATGAATATTATGCATTTTGATGATTTTGTACTTTTTACAACCTCATAATTTCATCAACTTCCCATGGAAGGATGTCAGTCCAAGTCAACATCCCAGGGGAAAAGGCTTCAATGTTAGCTAATTTATCAATGACTCCGTTAGCTTCCCTGAAGACGTGTTGGATAATGACTTCATGTTGGAACAGTATTAGGCTTCGAGCCTCCTCAATGAGGCTTCTTACCTTCCACACTGGTGATTTGGAATTTTTTAAATAATTGATAACATTTAAGGAATCCCCTTCTATGATAACTTTCCCTAGGAATTTCTTGATAAATTGAAGATCCCTCCATAATGTTGTGTATAGTCTTATATCATCATATTTTAAACCTATCCAATAAGTTCATATTACCATCTTCAAATAAAATTAGTGTATTCAATGTACTGGAAAATAGTGTAGTGTATACAAGGTCATATTACAATGCAGTGTTTACAATGTAGTGGCAAATAGTTAAAAAGCCAAATCATATATTAACTAGAGAATTTCAACTCATGTCGGCAACCCATTTTTAGTTGCATGCTCATAATAAAAGGTGGTGGGATGCTATAAGAAACTTTGGGAAGGGTACAAAAAATTTATGACCATGGGATGATATGAATAGAATAGAAGTGATAATGGATGAATAAATAGTTGGGTACTTGGGAAAAGAGTAAATAGATGGGAGTTTTGTATTAGTAAACTAACAATGATAAATACTTGCACATGTAAGAAGATCAAGTTTTATGTGTGGATGATATGAGGTGGTGGTGATGGTTGTTGTATTTTTAAGCCTTATTACCATAAAATATCACAGGTTACCTCACAATATCACACAGGTCCTAAATATAAAATAGCCATAATATTAAAGGTAAAAAATAATCTAAGACCAATCTCAAATAACAAGAATGAAAAAAATACTTACAATATACAACATTACCTTTTTATTCCTTAATAAATTTAGAGAAGTGGATACAATTTATGGAGCTTTGTCTCCATGATATAGTTTTACAAGATAACTCTTCACATTCTTGACTATTACCTTCCATATGACTTTTAGACTCTTAACTTGACACTTGTATAGAATACTCTTGACCTTCGTCCATGAAACATGTACATATCATACACATTATAATTTATCAAATAATGTAATATCGTCTAGCATCACCCCATATTATATTATTTAATTTATAATTTTTGTGTACATAATAGATTTTGGAATATTTGGAATTTGTTTTGACCAAGTGATTTTGTAAAAATGTCTACAATTTCTTCTTTAGGAGAAACATGATTTAACTAAATATTAATATTTTGAACACTATCCCTAATAAAATGGAAATTATCTTCGATATGTTATGTTCTTTCATAAATAATTGGACTTTTGATCAAATTAAGTACTCCTTAATTATCACATTCTATCTTTATAGGAGTTCTTTTGATTGCCATATTTGACAATATATATTGTAACCATAGTGCTTCATAGATTACATATTTTATTGCATGATATTATGCTTTTGTAGATGAGAGTGCCACTACATGTTATTTTTTATTATACCATGAAATAGGTCTAGATACAAGATAGAAAACATAGCATGATGTAGATTTTTTGTCATCTATAGACCCTGCATAATCAGAATTTCCCATCATCCTTTTTATATGTTAGTCCATATTCTTTAGTTTTGCTAACATATTGTAGTATTCTTTTTGTAGTTTTCCAATGACTTTCCTTGGGTTCTTGCATAAATATCGAAAGATAATTTATAGAAAAACTATATCTCATCTAGTATTTGTTAGATATAGAAGACTTCTAATTAATTGACAATAAATAATGGTTGAGACGAGAGGTGTATCATGATATCTAGACAATTGTAACCTTTTATCCATAGGATTATCCTTGTATTTACATGTTTGTATCCTATATTATTCAAGTAATATTTTTGCATATTTTATTTCTATTATTGTGATATTATTTTCCTTTTGATGATTTCTCATACAAGATAATAATGAAGAATTCTTAAATCTATCATCTCAAAATCCTTCTCTAAGTCTTTTTTAACTTCAATTATCATATTTTTTTAGCTTCTTGTAATTACTATATCATCAAAATATACTACAAGTATTACTATGTGATGTCCAACCTTTTTTGTATAGAGATTTGGATCTAAAAAACTTCTTTTAAAATTATGTTGTAATAAATGATTATAAATCTTTATATACCATGCTCTTGATGCTTGATTTAGACCATACAATGATTTGTTTAATTTGTAAACTTTATATTCTTATCCTTTAATCACAAACCCTTCTAGTTGTGGCATATACTTCTTCTAAAATCATCATTAAGAAATGCACTTTTTACATCCATTTTATGCAGTTTCTATTTATGATGGGCTGCTAAAGCACAAATTGTTCGAATACTAATCATTCTTGCTATTTGTGCATAAGTTTCTTCAAAATAAATTCCTTTTGTTTGTGTATATCCTTTTGTAGTTGGTTAAGCTTTGTATTTATCAAGTCATCTACTTTATATTTGATCTTGTTAATCCATTTATATCCCACTATTGTCTTTTCTTGAGGTAAATCAACTAGATTCAATGTTTTATTTTATATCAAATATTTCATATTTTGATTTTATAGTTGCTTTTCATTCTGGATAATTTAATACATTTAGTGTTGTTGTAGGTTATACTAGAGAACTTATCAATCCCCTATTCACTCTTTTGAAACTATGATTTTGAGGTCTTGTAAAATTAAGGTCTGGCATTTGCTCTAGTTTTGAATCCTTAAGTATATCTCTAATCCATATTGGTTATTTTCTTTGTAGAATTTTAGCAGTCTTTGAGTTATCAATTTTTTTATCATGTATATATAATTTTTAATCTTCACTTAGTGTGTCTTCTTTTGAAAATATTAGAATTGCTTTTGAATCCATTTTTTGTTCTTTAATTGTTTTTTTTCCTTCATCAAACACCACATCTTTGGCTATGTAGATTTTCTTTGTTGTTGGATCAATTATTATATAACCTGTTGAATCATTGTCATATCCAAGAAATATCCTACACATAGTTTTGTCATCTATTTTAGTTCTTCTTTGCTTTAGAATATTCATAAATGCTTTACAACCAAATATTCTTGACTATTCTACTATCAAATTTTATCCTGTCCATACTTCTTCAGGATTGACTTTTTTCAATATTCTTATAGGTGATCTATTTTTTAATATATAATTATTTGAGCTGATTCTACCCAATATTTATGATCAATATGAGCATATTTTAACATACTACAAACCATTTCCATAATTTATCTATTTCTTCTTTCTGCAATACCATTTTGTTGTGGTGAATATGTTGTAGTAAGTTGTGTTTTTATACCATTGATTTCTAGGAATCGATTAAATTATTTTGAAAAGAAATCACCTCCTCTATTTGATCAAATATTCTTGATTGTTTTTCATATTTCTTTTTCTACTAGAAATTTGAATTGTTTGAAGCAACTAAATGCTTCAAATTTGAATTTCATAAAATACACCCACATTTTTCTAGAGTAATCATCAACAAATATTTGAAAGCATCTATACCCTCCAATATTGGTGACATTCATTGGACCAATAAACTAGTATATACCAATTCAAATGGTTCTTATTCCTATGTAGACTAATTTCAAAAGAAATTCTATGTTGTTTTCTTGCTAGATATTTTGGACATATAATAGATTCCCAAGAAATTTTAGGCAATCCTTTAACCATTTGATGTTTACTCATTTCATTTAATGAAGATGCACTTATATGTCCTAATATTTTGTGTTAAATTTATCTAGTTTCCAAAATCCCCACTGATAGAGCCTTATTGGACAAAATATCTAGAGTAAATGAACTATTCTTAATGAACCAAAGGCTATAAATTTTCCTTGTTTGGGAACAAGACATATATTTTTGCCTTTAACAGTTTTGAATTCAACTACTAGTTTTTGATCCATAATATGAGATATTGAAAGTATATTAGTAGTTAATCCAAATACATATACTACATCTCAATTATTCTTTCTCCATTTGGTAGTTCAATTTAATTTGTTTTTACTCCTTTAACCTCATAAGTCATATTGTCTACTATAACAACTAGTTTTTTATATTTCTCTTGAAGAATATTAAACCTTTTTTTTATGTCTAGTCATATGTCTCCTTGCTCCAGAGTCAATGTACCAATGATCCATAATAATTTCCTTTGAATTTGAAAAACTTGTCTCCCTAATTCAAAAATTTCTATGAAATTTGCAAATTTTAAAATTTTCTAATATTTGAAGTAGAAAACCTTTTAACTCCCAAATATTAAATTTGCAAAATTCCAATCACAAAACGTCTCTAATTACAAAATCTTTATAACTCTTTACTTAAAAAACTTCACTTTAAAAATCTCAAAAAACCCAAAAAAACCTTTTAAATCCAATATTATAACCTTAAAAAATATTAATCGCTTTCAAACTTTATCACTCCATTAAATCATATTTTCAAAAAATCTAATTAATAATGCTTAACCCTTATTACTCCATCTAGAATTTAAAAAAAAAAAATAGTCTTGCATATTTTCCTCCAAATATTAATTGAGTGTTGAAATTAGAAAGTAACGTTGGATAATGTTACCTAATATTGTTGACAATGATTATGTTGCATTGAATGTTAACGTTTATTTCCAAAATTACTAATTTATTAATGTTGCATCACCTTCCTTCTGTTGTTCATTCTTTCACTTTCTACCTCGAACACCTACCTATTCTAGGTAAATATTACACTCTACATGTAATTAATGTTTTTCACCTCGAACACATTATTTATTGCATTTCATGGGTTCCTTTCTCTTCCTTGAATTCCTTCTTCTTTGAATGTATTGCTATCTTCTCCTATGTTCTACCTCAAATACTTCTATCCTCTACAATATTGTTTACCTTGAATGTGCTTTATACTTTGTCTATCAATCTTTGCTAGAGGCTAAACAACTATTGGAATGTGAATGACTCCTGGTCTACATTAGAAATAAAAAAATATCCTAGTCTTTATTGAGTCCAATGATATTTTGAACTTCACTAAACATCAGACAACTATTGGACTTTTCGAAGGCTTAATGGTTGTTAGAATTTTCAAGAGGTCCAATGATTTTGAACTTGGCTAAATATCAAAATTCAAATCATTTTATGGATTTTGTTGAGGCCAAATATCTATAGGTTGTATGTCTCATACTCTCAACTAGAGGTTAATCATCTCCCTCACTTGAGACTGGATGTGATCCTCTTTGGTCCCCTAGTATGATGTTCAGCAGAGGATAAATGTCCCTATAATGTCTTCAATGTGGGATAGTGTTCCTTTCTAATATTTTGTAGCAAGCTTTTATTCTCCTTTCAAATCCAAAAATACTTTGTGTTTCTATAATGTTTCTTCAAATTATTCAAGTTTGTTTTACAAGGCCACTTATGCAAGCCAAATGGCTTACTACTAAAATATATTGGGTCTCTTTCATTTATATTCTTGGGCCACTATCTTCTATATGGGCCATTTGAGCATCTCCATTCTATCTTCTCTTTATCTATTTCTTTCTTATTTTTCTATTCTCTATTCTCTTATAAAGCTTTGAATTCTTCTCAATCCACAACAACTTTAACTATTTTTTTCCTATTTCTCTACACTTATAAGCTAAAATTCTTCTCTATCATTTGTAGGAAGCTTCTCAAGCTTCTGTATCTTAATCTCAATAGTCAATTTGAAATCTTCAATATCTTAGATCACACCTAAGAATACATTGTGATTCTCCTCCTTACTAGAGAACCCAATATTAATGTTAGGGTGCCACAAAATATCCCTAGATGATCAACTATATTCTGAGTTGATTTTACCTCAATATTTAACTACAAATATTTAAAACTTCAAATATTCAAATCAATTTTAGGGTGGCTCTATCCCTAAATTACCAACTTCCTCCTGGGTTGGTTCAACCTATCAATCAATGTCTAACTTTTCTTCTAAGTTGGCCCTTATCTTCAATATAGTTGAGTCCTAGTCTTCACTAGTTTTTCTTCAACCAAGTGGAAATACCCTAGCCTATTCTACTCAATAAGACCTTTAAAAAAGAGTCCAAGTATTTATTTCCTATAAAATGTATAGACTCTAAATTAACTTTTATCAAAATGGACAAATCTAATTAACAATTGTGGCTTAATAAATAACTCTATCAAATTGGACAGATTCAAGTGGTAGCCTTGATACCATTATTGGTTTTTTAAGCCTTACTACCATAAAATATCATAGGTTATCTCACAATATTATGCACTTCCCAAATATAAAACAACCATAATATTAAATATAAAAAAATAATTTGAGACTGATCTCAAATAACAAGAATGAAATAAATACTCACAATAAACAATCTTACTTTCTTCTTCCTTAGCAAATTCAGAGAAGTAGATACAATTTATGGATCTTTACCTCCATGATATAGTTTTACAAGATAAATCTTCACGTTCATGACTATTTCCTTCCATATAACATTTAAATTTTTAACTTGCCACTTGTATAGAAGACTCTTGGGGATTTAATGGTGAATTATAGGAGGAAAATATTTTTAATCATAATGAGACAAAGGTAGTTTTCACACTCATGGTGTAAGAGAAGGATTGGAAATCCAATGAAGAGGAAGAAAGAGAAATCCTTGGAAGGTTTGGAAAGTATTTACTAGAGGAAAGTGTGTTGATAATGGATATTTATGCTTAGTCACTTTGATATTTTATGGTAGACTAGTGGAGGTAGTTGTACTTGTAATAAGGCAAAGGACATTTTGATATTTGTAATGGAATGGAGGAATAAGGAACTCTAGAGTGGAGTGAATTTGTGGAGTGGAGAAAGGAAAGGACGATGTAGTGTATGAAAATTGAAGAATTTTGCATCCACTCTTGACAAATATAATAACTAGATTGAAGCTTCAAATAACATTGGAATTCTTCTAAACTATGAACTTGCTTAGGATTCATCCATGGTGTCTTCCATGTTGGCCTAAATTATAGGTGCTTCTAGTATTACGTACAAGACATAAGTAATATATATAACTATGATCTATTTGCTTTGATATATTTTAAATATAACATGATTGATTGTATTCGTAATGTAAGGTAAAAACTAACTACCCTACTACCTAGAACTCCTTCATTAGAGAATATGCTATGGAGGGTTATTTTAAAGAGGCTCTAAAAATTTCTCTCCAAATAATTTTTCTAGATAAGTTAATTTTACCATTATTATCAAGGCTTGCACCATCCTAATCAATCTACAATAGCGTAAACTATAATTATCATAAATGAAAAACATGAACACAATTACAAAAAAATTATATTATTAAAAAATTCTATGTTGTAAGTGTCATGACCCTCAGTAGTTGACTTTATGGCACAAAGGAACAATGTATTAACCTATGGTGTGTTGATACTTAGTTTGAACAATTGTACCAACTATATGATGTTTAATTGATTTGTGAAGGGCATGTTATTGCTAATATATTGCCAAGTGTGCAAGATTAGGTATACTCGTGGGTGGAGAAGATAGAAGCATCCACTAGAAATGAGGGTGCATAATATCAAGATAAATGATGATTAAGGTACTCAGAGTTAACATGGATAGATACCTTCATATAGGTATGCATTGTCAAAAGGGATAATCGTTGATGGTTGATCGCCTTGAGCCTTAGTTGATAGCATAGTAGCTATCATAAAATCTTTGGCTGAGATAGGTGACAAGGTCGATGGAAATATTACCTCTTTGTTGCTTTATAAATTTATTTTCTCTTTGTTGCATAGTGGTTGGAGTAGCATAATGTTGGAACTGCTATAGAAAAACAACTACCAAATATATGTGGATGCATAAAACTAATTGTTTTGTTAAAGAAAAGATAGAGCATCATTTTCATAGAGAAAAGCATATTAAATTTGAATGTTAAATAAAGATTCATTCAAAAGGATCAATGAAGTTTTATCAAATAATTGATTTAATTAAACTCATTAGTAAACCTCATTTTATTTAACAGATGAGAACTTTTTTTAGTTAATTAAAGGTATTCATTTTAATGCTAATAGATAAGTCATTGAAAGACTTTAATTAATTAAAAAAAACAAAAAAAAACATATATCCATTTAAGAAATAAGATGTCTTTTATTTTAATGAAAAAATAATTATGAAATTGTATAAATAAAAGAGGTATCTTAATGGTGATAATTATCAATAAAGGATATATATTTAAAATAAAGGAGATATGTTAAAAGAATACCATCCTTCTAAAATATAAAAAGAGATAATATAAAATATGTAAATATCTTGTTCCCTTATAGCTCATAAGCTACAAAATTATCTACGGTGGCTGATAGGCTTTCAAATATGGAAACCATTAGATGAATGGTTCCTTACCTCCAAAGAAAGGAATGAAGAATGGAAGGGGAGGAGGCTTGAGGATAGGGCTTGAGGTTCAAGATGGGCCACCTAGAGGAGAAGAAGCTCGTATGGTGTGAGAATGAGAAAAAAAAAAAGAAAAAAAAATAGAGAGAGGATAGAGAAGGACAAAGGAGTGAAGGGAGAGAATGCAGAAAAAGGATAGGAAATGCGAAGAACATGCTGTGAGTGAAGGAGAAGCAAACTAGACTCCATTGATCCCCATTTCACAATAGCATTGAGGTTGGAGTATTATAATTTAACCTGCATTTTTTTGTGCATGCTTTGTATGGTGAAAATTGGTGTTTTAGAAACCATAAATTGCTTGGTTGAAAGCTCTAAATTTTTACCTTGTTGATGTTTTTTAGAAACCATAAATTTTTTGGTTGAAAGCTAAGCATCGGGTGTGTGTTTGGGAGAGCGTCTATCCAAGATAGACACAGTGTGTGTTTGGGAGAGTGTTTATCCAAGCTAAGGTTGTGTGTGTGTGTTTAGGACAACATCTGTCCAAGCTAATGTTGTGTGTGTATGTTTGGGAGAGCGTCTGTTCTAAGTTGGGTGGTGTTTACATTTTTAGAGAGTGTATATATAAGCTAACACTGTGTGTGTTTGGGAGAGTTTTTGTCCAAGCTAAACATTGTGGGTGTGTGTTTGGGAGAGTGCTTATCCAAGCTAAGCATTGGGTGTGTGTTTGGGAGAGCATATGTCCAAGCTAAACGTTGTGAGTGTGTGTTTGGGAAAGTGTATGTCCAAGCTAAGCATTGGATGTGTGTTTGGGAGAGTGTCTATCCAAGATAAATGTTGTGTGTGTGTTTGGGAAAGCATATGTCCTAATGTGGGTGGTGTTTACGTTTTTAGAGAGCGTTTATCCAAGCTAACATTGTATGTGCATTTGTAAGAGCATATGTCCAAGCTAAATATTGTGGGTGTGTATTTGGGAGAGTGGTCATCTAAGCTAAGCATCGGGTATGTGTTTGGGAGAGCATATGTCCTAAGTTGGGTGGTGTTTACATTTTTAGAGAGTGTATGTCCAAGCTAACATTGTGTGTGTTTGGGAGAGCATCTATCCAAGCTAAACACTATGGGTGTGTGTTTGGGAGAGTGTCTATCCAAGTTAAGCACCAGGTGTATGTTTGGGAGAGCGTCTGTCCAAGCTAGACACGGCGTGTGTTTAAGGGAGTGTCTATACAAGCTAAGCACTATGTATGTGTGTTTGGGAGAGCGTCTATGCAAGTTAAATGATATGTGTTTTGAGAGATGCCTATGTAAGCTCAAGTGTTATGCTTTAGGGAACCACTTAGGTATGCTCAAAGACTATGTTAAGTGTTTCAAAGTTGTGAGTTAGACCTCCGTGTACAAGGAAGAAGGGACATTATGTTTGGGAGTGTCGTCTATGGAAACTACCGTGCTTTGGAAGAAGGGCATTTAATTAAATAGGAAACCTAAACTTTAATGATTATTAAAGGGCAGGTGATTAAATAGGAAACATTTTATTTTAATGATTATTAAAGGGCATGTGATTAAATAGGAAACATTTGATTTTAATGATTATTAAAGGGCATTTGATTAAATAGGAAACCTTTGATTTTAATGATTATTAAAGGGTATTTGATTAAATAGGAAACCTTTGATTCTAATGATTATTAAAGGGCATTTAATTAAATAGGAAACCTTTGATTTTAATTATTATTAAAGGGCATTTGATTAAATAGGAAACCTTTAATTTTAATGATTATTAAAGGGCATTTGATTAAATAGGAAACCTTTGATTTTAATGATTATTAAAGGGCATTTGATTAAATAGGAAAACATTTAATTTTAATGATTATATTAGGGTTTTAATTTAAAAGGAAACCTTTGATTTTTTATGATTATCTTAGGGATTTTAAAATTAAAAGGGATGTGTATTTGTTCCTTAGATTGAATTTATGGGGCTTTGATTTATGGAATGAATTAATTGTTTGTTTAAATATTAAAAGGTGTGTGATTTTAATGCTTTAAATAGTAAATGATTTAATTGGATTTTGTGAATGGAAAAATATGTGGGTTTATTCTTGAGATTGAGGTTATGGGTCTTTGATTTAGGTAATGAAAAGAAAAATATTATTTTAGAGGTTAAAGGTATGGGACTTTATCACTTTAAAGCATGAATGAATCTGATTAAGTTAGGCCTAGTTCTAAGTAGCACATGTTGGATGACTCTCTAAAATAATTTGAGAGGTGAAGATAATAGTAAAGGATCTTTTATGATATCCATTATGCATTAGATGGTTGGAAACTTATTTAGATTTTGTATAAGTTGCAATTTGGCAAAGTAAATGAGTATATGCATTTAAATGCATTCCTATCCTAAATCATGAGTACCCTGATCCCCTACTACCCTTAAATAATCAATGGGAAGCAAGAAGAATTAAGGAGTTCAATGGAAGTGAGGTATAGGTAATTGTATTTTATGTTGCTTTACTATGATCAAATAGATTAGAATTGCAGGAAGATATCCCCAATATAGATGTTGTAATATTCCTTATAGTAAGAAGGAATTAATGTGTAAATTCTGATGCAATAATTGTTCATTGGATTAAAGAAGGTATTTTTACTTTATGGTTGTAATTGTTTATGTTATGTAGATTATTCTATTTTAAATTTAATCTTGCTTGTGTTCTAGATTCTTGGTGATTGTTTTCTGGTAATGTGGTATCTAGTTGCATCATTGTTTGGATTGCTTGATGTTAGAAATCTAAGTGTAGAGTTCTAGGGTGAACTCAGAGGTGACCTAAGGGAATTGAGAACTCCCTTAGGGTGAACATAGAATACCTAAGAGAATTGAGAACCCCTTAGGGAGATAAAGGACTAGGTTGTGGAGATACTACATCTAAGTTAAGATAGCTCATCGTGGAGATGAGATAGATACCTTAACTCATAATACTCGTAGCATGCATACAGATGATGATTTTTGTATGGCATGGAGATGCATGTATACCTTCTATGGATGGAGGGTAATAAGTCTAGATCATCGAGAATTATGGAAAATTGGTGGAGAACAGCTTGTGATTAATACAAAAAAACCAGAGAAATAAGAGAGAAACCAGAGAAACAAGAGCCCAAGATTTGTATTCGATACTTTGGAAGAATTTACAAGAATATACAGCCAAACTACCATTTTCCAACCCCCTCTCATTACAATCCATGGGTTTTTATTGAGGTCCCGATCCTCTGTGCTTTTACACTTCCCACGATCTACAATTGCCACTTGGAACAATTCTGGAAAGTTGCATTAATGAGACTCTAGGTGAAGTGCGCGACTGGCTACCATATCCAATGTAATATTCTTCTTGATCTGTTGCTTGTTGTTAGTTGCTTTAAACACATCTTCCAGATACCCTGCGTGAGTGGCCAACATGCCCATTGGAATCCTTCTTTGGAACAACTGCTTCACTGCCTCTAACTTGCCGCGCACGAAGGGATGTCTTTATGAAAGTTGGAGTGCATGTTTTTCTGTTTGGTCATGATATCACGACCATTTCCCTCTTGCACTTTCTCTCTCCAGCTTCTGTCGCGATATCATGACATTTCGTGATCGCGACATTTCCTCCATCAAGCCCTTTCCCTTTGTTTTGGCTCGCGACCTGTCGCAATATCACGCCATTTTTGTCTGTCAGCCTCCGTTCTCCTGCTCTGGTCACGAAATCACGACATGTCACGATTTCACGACCTTTTGTCTCCATGCCTTGCTTTCTCTGCCTTGGGTCACGATTTCGCAACCCTTTTTCCTTCAGCCTTGCTTTCACTGCCTTGGGTCACGATTTCGTGACCCTTTGTCTTTCGGTCTTGCTTTCTCTGCCTTGGGTTGCGATTTCATGACATGTCACGAAATCATGACATGTCGCGATTTCGCGACCCTTTGTCCTTTGGCCTTGCTTTTACTGCCTTGGGTCACGATTTTGCGACCCTGTGTAACACTTATAAAAAAAATAACTTTGCCACTTAGAAAGAAATAACAACAAAATTTTGGTTGATGCTCGATTGCTTTGCTGCCCGCAGGAGCATCCAAGGGCAGCAAATCAATCGAGCATCAACCAAACTTTTGTTGTTATTTCTTTCTAAGTGGCAAAGTTCTTTTTCTAAGTGTTACACGGGTCGCAAAATCACGACATGTCACGATTTCGCGACATGTCGCGAAATCGTGACATGTCACGATTTTGCGACCTCGTGTAACACTTAGAAAAAAAAGAACTTTGCCACTTAGAAAGAAATAACAACAAAAGTTTGGTTGATGCTCGATTGATTTGCTGCCCTCGGATGCTCTTGCATCAGACACCCAGGGTGGATTGAGAAGTGATCCTCACTTCTGATCATTGGGAGGAAGACCCAGGCGGTCAACCTTTGTTTTCGATAGCCAAATTGCATCTTCTATAGGTCTATCCTTCCACTTGATTAAATACTCATAATATTTTTTGTTCCTTGTGCTTCTGCCTTCACAAGTGTCTAATATTTCCTCAATCTCGTCTTTGGTTGGGTTAGACGTTGGAATGCTCCATAATTCTGTGCTTGGTGCCTTTGTACTATCTCCTTCATGGTATTCCACTAAATCCAATATGTTAAAAATAGGTGAAATGTCAAGCCCACTTGGCAATTCCACTTCATATGCATTGCCTGAATCCCATTTTTCCAGTATTTTGCATGGCCCAAACTTCTTCATCTTCAACTTGTTGTAAGTTTTGGCTGGAAATCTTTCTTTTATGAGATGGACCATGACTTCATCTCCCACTTCAAATTCTTTGAACCGTCGCTTTTGGTCTGCTCTTGCTTTATACTGAGTATTCATCTTTGCAATTTGTTTCTTTACTTCTTCATGCAGGCTTATCATCTGTTTCATGAATTCCTCAGCCTCTGCACTGCATTTTTCTCCTTTATCTAACTTTCTCAGCTCAGAAACATTTCTTGGATTGTTTCCATATATGATTTGGAATGGAGATTTGTTTGTACTCTTATTGACAGAATTGTTGTATGCAAATTTTGCCTGCAACAAAACTAAATCCCATCCCTTGGGTTTGTCTGCTATCAAGCATATTAGCAAATTACCCAGACTTCTATTTACCACCTCTGTCTGTCCATCAGTTTGTGGGTGGTATGCAGAACTGAACTTCAGATATGTCTTCAGCTTCTTCCACAATGTTCTCCAGAAATACCCAACAAACTTTGTATTTTTGTTAGAAACTATGCTTCTTGGTAGACCGTGAAGTCATACCACTTCCTTGAAAAATAACCCTGCAATGTGAACTACATCACTTGTCTTCTGGCAGGGAATAAAATGTGCCATTTTGGAGAATCGGTCAACCACCACAAATACAAAAGCATTTCCCCTCTGTGTTCCCGACAATCCAAGAATAAAATCCATGCTTATGTCCTCCCACGGCCTCTCAGGTACAGGTAATGGCTGGTATAATCCTGTGTTTTGCCTTATGCCTTTTGCCATCTGGCATATTCTAGAACTTTGCACAAAATTTTTCATGTCTTGCTAAATTTGGGGCCAGTAGTCATTTTCATTCACCAGGGCAATGGTCTTATCCCTACCAAAATGCCTAGCCAGTCCTCCGTTGTGCTTTTCCTTGATTAAGTTCTCCTGCATGGAACTCCTTGGAATGCATAATTTACTTCCCTTGAACAGTATTCCATCTTGGATTAGAAAATCTAACCATTTTGTCTTGTCCACAGTAATAGGTGCCAAGCAAGCCGTCCAGGCTATTGCAAAATCAAGATCTTCAGGATAAAGACCCTTCAGTTCTTTGAATCCTACTACTTCCACTGTCATTTCAATCAGCAGATTCTACCTTCTACTTAAAGCATCTACAACTCTATTTTATTTCTCGCTCCTGTGCTTTAACACAAAGGTATAGCTTTGGAGAAACTCAACCCACTTCATGTGCCACTAATTCAGTTTTGTCTGGCTGTTGATGTACTGCAATGCCTAATGATCAGTAAATAGAACAAACTCTTTTGGCAACAAATAATGCATCCACTTCTTCAGAGTTTGAACTATAGCATAAAATTCTTGGTCATAAACTAAATATTTTTTCCAAGCATCATTGAGCTTTTCACTAAAATAAGCAATAGGTTTGCCTTCTTGGCTCAGTACAGCCCCTATTGCATTGCCACTTGCATCACAGTCGACCTAAAATACTTTGTTGAAGTCTGGAAGTGCCAAAATAGGCTATTCTGTGACCTTTTTATTTAATGCATCAAAGCTCCTCTCAGCCCCTAAGGTCCACTTGAACTCTTTTTATCCCCTCTCATTGTTTCTGTGAGGGGTGCACAAATGCTGCTGAAGTTTCTTATGAACTTTCTGTAAAAGCTGGCTAAACCATGAAATGATCTTACCTATGTTGTGCTTCTTGGGGTAGGCCATTCTATGATAGCCCTTACCTTCTCTGGGTCCATTTTTAGACCTTCTGCTAAGATTACGAATCCCAGGTATACTAATTCTTTCTTGACAAAATTACACTTTTTCAGATTTATTAATAACTGCTCCTTCCACAGCTTTTCAAAAACCCTCCCGATGTGCATCAGGTTTTCCTCCAGTGGTTCTGCTGAATATTAATATATCATCTAAATAAACAATGACAAACTTTCCCAGAAACTCCTTCAGTACCTCATTCATCAGCTGGATGAAGGTACTTGGTGCATTGGACAGCCCAAATGGCATGACCAACCACTCATACAAGCCCTCTCTTGTCTTGAAGGCTGTCTTCCACTCATCTCCTTCTCGGATACGGATCTGATGATAACCACTTTTTAGGTCAATCTTCATGAAGTACTTAGCTCCACTCAAACAGTCCATGATATCATCCATCCTTGGCAATGGGAATCTGTATTTGATAGTGATCTTGTTAATTGCTTGAGAGTCTGTGCACATTCTCCACTCTCCATATTTCTTGGGTGATAGTACTATAGGTACTACACATGAGTTAAGACTCTCCCTAATCAATCCCTTCTCCAGCAACTCCTGGACCTGCCTGTTTAGTTCTTCAATTTCTACAGGTGTCATTCTATGTGCAGCCTTATTTGGCAAGCTTGACCCTGGCACTAAATCAATATGGTGACTAATTTTTCTTACTGGGGGTAAACCCTCAAGCACATTATCAGATATGATATATGGAAATTCCCTCAATAGACCTTGGACTTATGCTGGGGCATATTTGCATTCTGTATTCCTAACTCTAGGAATTAATGCATAACACATATGTTCATGCTTTAAATTATCTAAAAATTTTCTTCCGTCAACCAAGCAAATTCTTGCACTGCCACATACCTTTTCTTCCACCTCCTTCAAGGGTTTCAACTTATGACGCATTCCATTCTTGGTCACAAAATAGGTGTTGGCTTGGCCATCATGAACCGCACACCTGTCAAACTACCATGGCCTTCCCAGCAGCAAATGGCACACATCCATGGGCAGAATGTCACACAGAAATTCATCACGGTAATTTCCAATACTGAATTTTACCGGGAACTGTTCATTGACCAAAACTTTGTGGTCTTTCTACAACCACGCGATCTGATATGGATGTGGGTGTTTCTTTCTCTCCAGTTGTAGCTTTGTAACCATTCCCTCTGAAACTAAGTTATTCGTGCTACCGTTGTCAATGATAATGTTGCAAATCTTACCCATGCACTTATACCTTGTGCGAAATAAGCTTTTCCTCTGATCTGGAGCTCCCTCTTCATTCAACAAGACTCTCCTTGCAATCATTACTTCTCCTCTATCAACTTCTTCAAAATGCTCAGACCCAGCATCTTCATCAACGACTACTACTCTGGCATTTCCTTTCAGCCTTCGATTATTTCTTTCTCACTGCTGTGGGCACTCATATTGGTGATGTCCCTCTTCACCACACTGGAAGCAAGTCCCTCAGAATCTTCCTCTTCCTTGACCTCGTCTAGCTCTGCCTCTTCCCCCTTGGTAACCATTATTCTGATCACGGGGGCGGTCTGTATTTTCTCTCTTTTGTTCTTGCCTGCTGCTACCTTCTCCATTTTTTTGAGAATCTTCATTTCTTCTTCCACTGTTCCTTTTGCCGGTTCTTCCTCCATGACCTCTTCCTCTTTGCTTGTTTTCAAAACTCCTATTGAGCTTCTCTTCGACCTTTAAAGAAAATTGGTAAGCGTCCTCTATGGTGGTCATCCGGACTAGACTTAGTTCTTCCTGAATGCTTGCTCGTAACCCATTAATGTAACGAGCTACCTTCTCCTTGTTGGCCTCTGAGTGGCCTGTTCTAATCATTATTTTATGAAATTATTTTGTGTATTATTTAACAGACTTGCTTGATTGCCTCAATCCTTGCATTTTCTTTAGCAGGTCTAACTCATAATCACCAGGGATGAACTACCTCTTTAGCTTTTTTGCCATCCGCTCCCACTTAGTTATTCTCTCTTTCCCTCTTTTATTTCGCTCCAGCTGCACTCCCTTCCACCAAATGCTAGCATGACCTTTCAGTTTGGTATTTGTGAATCTGACCATATCAGGGTCCTCAACCTCTTCGTACTCAAAGTACTCTTCCAAGTCGTTGATCCAATCGATCAATTCCTTTGGATCAAGGTTCCTGGAATATGTGGAAATCTCCATCTTCGACCTCTTTCCAATCTTGGATATGGCCTTGTATAGTCTGGCCTGAGTCAGATCTACTGCTTCTTCTTCTTCCTCAGGTTGGTCTTCTTCTTCATCATCTTCCTCTTCACTACCTTCGTCTCTTCTTGGCTCCAATATTCTACGCATTTCTTCTTGCAGAGATTGCATTTGCCGCTGCAAAGCTCGAACATCTTCTGCTTCTGCCATGCCTCTTCCACCAACAAGATTTATCCTTGGAGGCATTATGCTCACCCAATTCCAAGCCCTTCCACAGATCCTAGTGTAACTGCCTCTCCTCCGACGATCTGTTACACACTCAGGAACTACTGGCTCTGATACCACTTGGTGGAGAATAGCTTGTGAATAATACAAAAAAATCAGAGAAACAAGAGAGAAACCAGAGAAACAAGAGCCCAAGATTTGTATTTGATACTTTGGAAGAATTTACAAGAATATACAGCCAAATTGTCGTTTGCCAACCCCATCTCATTACAATACATGGGTTTTTATTGAGGTCTCGATCCTCTGTGCTTTTACACTTCCCACAATCTACAATTGCTACTTGGAACAATTCTAGAAAGTTGCATTGATGAGACTCTAGGTGAGGTGTGCAACTGGCTGCCATATCCAATGAAATATTCTTCTCGATCTGCTGCTTGCTGTTATTTGCTTTAAACACGTCTTCCAGATACCCTGCATGAATGGCTAACATGCCCGTTGGAATCCTTCTTTGGAATAGCTGCTTCACTGCCTCTAACTTGTCGTGCACGAAGGGATGTCTTTATGAAAGCTGGAGTGCGTGTTTTTCTATTTGGTCGCGATATCGCGACATGTCATGATATCAAGACCATTTCCCTCCTGCGCTTTCTCTCTCTAGCTTCCATCGCGATATCACG
Organism: Wollemia nobilis; assembly: GCA_028583015.1. Taxonomy (NCBI): domain Eukaryota; kingdom Viridiplantae; phylum Streptophyta; class Pinopsida; order Araucariales; family Araucariaceae; genus Wollemia; species Wollemia nobilis. The sequence continues at coordinate 5,478,885 of JAQPPZ010017121.1, forward strand.
ACATGTCGCGATATCACGACATTTCCTCCGTCAAGCCCTTTCCCTCCGTTTTGGCCATGATATCACATTGTTTTCATCTGTCGACCTCCGTTCTCCTGCTCTAGTCACGAAATCATGACATGTCATGATTTCGTCACCTTTTGTCTCCATGCCTTGATTTATCTGCCTGGGTCACTATTTTGTGACATGTCACGAAATCGTGACATGTCGTGATTTCGCGACCCTTTTTCCTTCGGCCTTGCTTTCACTGCCTTGGGTTGCGATTTCGTGACATGTCGCAAAATCATGACATGTCGCGATTTTGTGACCCTTTGTCTTTCAGACTTGATTTCTCTGCCTTGGGTCACGATTTCGCGACATATTGCAAAATCGCGACATGTCATGATTTCGTGACCCTTTGTCCTTCGGCCTTGCTTTTACTGCCTTGGGTCACGATTTTGCGACATGTCATGAAATCGCGACATGTCATGATTTCATGACCCTATGTAACACTTAGAAAAAAAATAACTTTGCCACTTAGAAAGAAATAACAACAAAAGTCTGGTTGATGCTCGATTGCTTTGCTGCCCTCGGATGCTCCTGCATCAGAAATATAGACTTATTTGCAGTAACACATGATACACTTACACAGACGAACTTGTGTTAGGGTACCTCGTGAGATGAAGCTTTCAAGAAAACTTTGGAGATTGATACTTTAGAAAAATATTGGTTTGGTTAGGGTTTCATGAAGAGTTCATGTACCTCTCTCCATAGTAAAAAAAAAAATCTTTTTTTGTATTTTTTTGTTTGTTTATTTTTTGTGTCGTTGCATTTGGTATAAAATCTCTAGGTACGAGGGTATAAAGCTTCTATGTGTGCTAAGAAAAATTAGATGAATCCATTGAAGGCTTGCTTAAAGTAAAGGCTAAAGCTAGGATGATCTAGGATACCTTATTTTCTAGGATTTTATGGGATTTAACCCCAAGAGAGTGAGGATGTTAGGATACCTTAGTATGGGCTTTGGTATTAGTGACACACCCTAGCCTGGGATATTACCCTAGTTAGATTGGTTAATACATATAGCAAGAGAACTTTATAATATGGCTTGAATTAGAGTTACAACTTAAGATATAAACTATAATCTAATCCTTTTTCTTGGATGGAATTAGGTTGAGATGCCACCTAAGACCAGAAGAGGGAGGCCTATACCTAGACAAAATTGAAAAAGTGATGTCAAAGAGGAAAACTAGGAGGGGGAACCAATAAACCCCAATAGGGAGGTAGAAGACCTCATTGCTACGATTGCTGCTATGCAAGATCAGATAAGATAGTTGTTAGAGATGACTACAAATCAGAATTTGCAAGTTCATGGTTCAGAGACCGGTCTAGAAAGTGGACTAACTATAGAACAAGTACAAGCCAGAGCCTTAGCAAAAAAGGAAATATCTAGGGACATGAAAAACATTAGTATCTCTAAGTTTTATGGAGAGGGTGATGGTGATGCAGTGGAAGCATGGTTGAGAGAAGTAGAGGTTCACTTTACGGTAAAAGGTTACTCATCAGGAACCTGAACACTTTGGGCTACAATTAACCTAGAAGGGGCTGCTCTAGAGTGGTGGGAAACCCACTATGAGGAAACTAATATTGAACCCATTGATACCCCATGGGAATAATTTATAAATATATTTAAGAAGATATTCCTAACGGAGCATTTTTATGCCTTAAAATTTGAATAATTTGTTGGTCTTAGACAAGGAACCAACATAGTAGAGGTGTACTACAAGAAGTTGGTAAGGTTGTTCAAATATGTGCCTATTTATAATGAGAAAATGTGGGTTCACAAGTTCATTCTTGGATTGGAATCTAGGTTAAAGCATGATGTGGAAATGCAGGAGCCTAAATCACTACAAAAGGCATATGACCTAGCAAAGAAAGCAGAGTCACACTTATATTATAAATATGACACTCTGCTCGAGCAAGCTCGGTAGGAGTTAAAGAAGAGGAATAGTGTTGGGTTTGTAAAATGGGAGTCTGATCAAGAGCGAAAGGCTAAGAAACCCCAAAATCCTAAGAAGAAATCTTATGGAGATCAGAAGAAGTTCAAGAAGAACTTTTGTAAGAAGGATAACAAACCCAACAACATGAAACCTCAACCATAGAAGTCATAGGCTCCAATTCCAGTAGTTAAGAATGGGAATGAGAAACCTAAAAAAATAGCAAGGACCCAAGGAAGGGTGCTACAATTTTCGAGGATCTCATTACTACAATTAGTGTCCATATCGATCAGGGACTAGCACTGCTAATGCGAAAGGGAAGGAACCGAAACATTGGATTTATGCCACAACCAGGAAGTAGAAGCTAGAGGGACAAGCCACCCCATTACTAGTGAAAGGTAAGGTTTTTAATAAACCAATAAACATTTTGATAGATAGTGGAGCCACTAATAGTTTTATTTTATCTAGTCTAGCAAGGACTATGTTAGAAAGGCCTAGATATTTGGCTCAAGGGTGGAAGGTTGAGTACGGTTTTGGATAGACCTACTCGATGAACCAATGCTATCCTATGGAAGAAATCACTCTATCAAGTGGAACTACGAGATGGTTGTTTGTATGTAGCTCCCTTACATGCCTTTGATGTGATCCTAGGGATGGATTGGTTGTAGGCTCATAAAGCCTTGGTCAATTTTCAAGACCAATGGATTGAGTATTTAGAAGAAGGTGGAAGGAGAATGAGAGTTCATAGTGAGCAAGGGGCATTTGAACCACAGATGTTGTCCACTATGCAAGTGAAAAAGACCCTAAAGAAAGGAGGAATAGTGTATGTGGTAAAACTTAATGAAGTGGAAGACCATGAGAAAGGAGAAATACTAAGACAACACCCGATCCTACAGGATTTTCAGGATGTGTTTCCAGAAGACCTATCGGGGCTACCTCCTGCATGGGAATTTGATTTCACAATTGAACTTATGATGGGAGATGAACCTATTCATAGATCCCCATATAGGATGAATCCTACTGAAATGCGAGAACTAAAGGTTCAATTGCAAGGATTATTGGAGAAGGGTTTGATAAAACCAAGTGTGTCACCATGGGGCACACTAGTTTTTTTCATGAAAAATAAGGATGGTTCGCTATGATTGTGTATTGACTATAGGATGTTAAATAAAGCTACAATCAAGAATCGATATCCTTTACCTAGGATTGAAGATTTATTTGATCAACTAAAATATGCCAAGGTGTTTACTAAGATCAATTTAAGGTCATGGTATCACCAGTTAAGGATCCATGAGGAAGACACTCACAAGATGACATTTAAGACTAGGTATGGGTATTATGAGTTTACTGTTCTACCCTTTGGACTTACTAATGCCCCAGTTGCTTTCATGAACCTAATGAATAGTGTGTTTCAAAGACATTTGGACCAGTTTGTCCTGGTATTCCTTGATGATATCCTTATATATTCTTAAGATAAAGAGGAGCATGATAAACATCTTAGGATTGTGTTGGAATTGTTAAGGAAGAATCAAATTTATGGAAATCTGATGAAGAGTGAGTTCTATGCCCCAGAGGTACGATATCTTGGACACATTATATCATAAAAGGGGATCATTATGGATCCAAAAAATATAGAGGCTATTCTGAATTGGCCACCCCCTACTAATGTCACTGAAGTGCAAAGTTTTATGGGGTTAATGAGCTATTATAGACATTATATAAAGGACTACTCCAAGATTTTTGGACCCATAACAAACCTTCAGAAGAAGGGAAAATAATTCAAATGGTCAGAAAAGTGTGAGGCTACCTTCGAACTACTAAAGCATAAGCTTACTACGGCACCAATATTGAAGGTTCTCGATCCCCAGGGAGACTTTTCAGTGTGCACTGATGCATCGATAGAAGGGTTGGGTGGGGTGCTCTCACAAGAAGATTCAGTAGTGGCATATACTTCAAGGAAGCTCAAAAAGCATGAAGTTAATTATGCTATGCATGATTTAGAGCTAGCTACGATGGTGCATGCTTTAAAATTTTGGTGCCACTACTTAGTGGGGAGACCCTTTGAATTGAAAACCGATCATCAAAGTCTACGGTATATATTCACCCAACCAATACTCAATGCAAGACAGAGAAGATGGGTGGAATTTCTCATTGAGTACGATTTTGAGATTGAGTACATAAAGAGAAAAGAGAATAAGGTAGCAAATGCTTTAAGTAGAAGGAAATATATAGCAGCCATAACTAGAATTCACATGGACCTGATGGATCGAGTGAGATAGGAGCAATCTCAGGATGAGTATTTCCAAGGAATTCGAGTCAATATGGATAGAGATCCTGAAGGAAATAAGGAATTTAGTGTGAAATATGACTTTATGTGTTATAAGGGAAGAGTCATCATACCAAATATGGGCAATCTGAGGAACTTGATAATGCAAGAAGCTCATAGATATCCTTATTTTGCTCATCCAGGAGGAGCCAAAATGCGAGAAAACATGAAAAGAACCTTCTTTTGGGTAGGTATGAAGAAGGAAATCATGGATTTTTTTGCTCGATGCCTCGAATATAAGAAATTCAAGGTGGAACACCAACATCCTATAGGAAAACTATATCCGCATGATATACCTATGCAAAAATGGCAGGTTATATCTATGGATTTTATAGTAGGTTTACCCAAAACTTGGTACCAACATGATGCCATCTTTGTAGTGGTTGACAAATTAACTAAGGTTACCCACTTCATACCAGGAAATACCAAGGACGATGCTTAGGTGGTGGCTAGCAGATTCTTCAAAGAGGTATTTCGATTGCATGGATTTCTTGAGGTAATCATCTCAGATAGAGACTCCAAATTCACTTCTAAATTTTGGAAGTCCCTTCATAGTGTGGTTGGCACAAAATTAAATATGATTTCAGCATACCACCCTGAAATGGATGGCCAAATAGAGTGGGTAAACCAAGTTTTGGAAGACATGCTTTGCATGTACTGCATGGATCACAAATCTCATTGGGAAGATTGTCTACCTTTGGTAGAGTTTTCCTACAATAATGGACATCACTCCTCGCTAGGAATGGCACCTTTTGATGCCTTGTATGGGCAAAAGTGTAGAACACCATTGTCTTGGGACAACCTAGAGGATCGAGTTGAGATTGGTCCATAAATGGTTAGGGTAATGGAAGAGTAGTTAAAGGAAATTAGGCAAAGGCTTAAAGAAGTTGTGGATAGGTAGAAGAGTTATGTAGATCTAAAAAGGACTCCCAGAGAGTATTCTGTTGGAGATAAGGTGTTCTTAAGGGTTAAGCCAAAGAAGAGTGCTATCAAATCCATGAAGTTGGATCCACGCTTTGTGGGACCCTTTGAGATCACAAAAAAGATCAACCCGGTTGCATACCGACTTGCATTACCACCTAATCTGTCCAAAATCCATGACACCTTCCACATATCCTTGCTTAGAAAGTATGTTGCTGATCATGAACATGTGTGGGATGTTTCTAATTTGCAGATGGTAAACTCGGAGGCCATTGAAGTACTATCGGTGAAGATTCTTGAGTTTCATTCCAAGTCTCTATGGAATCAGACTCTCAAACAGTGTAAGGTCCAGTGGGACTAGTTCTCTGAGAAAAATACCACTTGGGAGAAAGTGGAGGTTATGCAAAAATATTTTCTCTTTCTGTTTGAAACTTTGTGATGTAATAATTTTTATTTTTAGGTTTTTTAAAACAAAGAAAAACTGGAAACACCGAGGACAATGTTTAATTCTAGTGGGGGAGGATGTCATGACCCTCCCTAGTTGACTTTATGGCACAAAGGAACAATGTATTAACCTATGGTGTGGTGATACTTATTTTGAACAATTGTACCAACTATATGATGTTTAGTTGATTTGTGAAGGGCATGTTATTGCTAATATATTTCCAAGTGTGTAAGATCTGGTATACTCGTGGGTGGAGAAGGCAGAAGCATCCACAAGAAACGAGGGTGCCTAAGATAAGGGGAAATGATGATTAAGGTACTCGAAGGTAACATGGATAGATACCTTCATATAGGCATGCATTTTTAGAAGGGATAATCATCGATGGTTGATCGCCTTGAGCCTTAGTTGATAGCCTAGTAGCTATCATAAAATCTCTGGCTGAGATAGGTGACAGGGTCGATGGAAAGATTCCCTCTTTGTTGCTTTATAAATTTGTTTGCTCTTTGTTGCATAGTGGTTGGAGTAGCATAATGTTGGAATTGCTATAGAAAAACAACTGCCAAATATATGTGGATGCATAAAACTAATTGTTTTGTTAAAGAAAATATAGAGCATCATTTTCATAGAGAAAAGCATATTAAATTTGAATGTTAAATAAAGATTCATTCAAAAGGATCAATGAAGTTTGATTAAATAATTGATTTAATTAAGCTCATTAGTAAACCTCATTTTATTTAATAGATGAGAGTTTTTTTTTAGTTAATTAAAGGTATTCATTTTAATGCTAATAGAGAAGTCATTGAAAGACTTTAATTAATTAACAAAAAACAAAAAAAAAACATATATCCATTTAAGAAATAAGATGTCTTTTATTTTAATGAAAAACAATTATGAAATTGTATAAATAAAAGAGGTATCTTAATGGTGATAATTATCAATAAAGGATATATATTTAAAATAAAGGAGATATGTTAAAAGAATACCATCCTTCTAAAATATAAAAAGGGATAATATAAAATATGTAAATATCTCATTCCCTTATAGCTCGTAAGCTATGAAATAATCTAGGGTGGCTGATAGGCTTCCAAATATGGAAACCATCGGACGAAGGGTTCCTTGCCACCAGAGAAAGGGATGGAGAATGGAAGGGGAGGAGGCTCAAGGAGAGGGCTCGAGGTTCGAGATGGGCCACCTAGAGGAGAAGAAGCTCGTATGGTGTGAGAAGGAGAAAAGAAAGAGAAAATAACAGAGAGAGGACGGAGGAGGACGAAGGAGCGGAGGGAGAGAATGCAGACCAGGGACAAGAAAGGCGAGGAATGCACTGTGAGTGAAGGAGAAGCGACCTAGACTCCACTAATCCCCATTTCATAGCAGCATTGAGGTTGGAGTATTAGAATTTAACCTATCTTTTTTTTGTGCATGCTTTGTATGGTGAAAATTGGTGTTTTAGAAACCATAAATTTCTTGGTTGAAAGCTCTATGTTTCTGCCTTGTTGATATTTTTAGAAACCATAAATTGCTTGGTTGAAAGCTCTAAGCACTGGGTGCATGTTTGGGAGAGCGTATGTCCAAGCTAGACGTAATGTGTATTTGGGAGAGTGTCTATCCAAGATAACACTAGTGTGTGTTTGGGAGAGCATCTATCCAAGCTAACATGTGTGTGTGTGTTTGGGAGAGCGTATGTCCTAAGTTGGGCGGTGTTTACATTTTTAGAGAGCATTTGTCCAAGCTAACTTTGTGTGTGTTTGGGAGAGCATCTATCCAAGATAAATATTGTGGGTGTATGTTTGGGAGAGTGTATCTCCAAGCTAAGAATTGGGTGTTTGTTTGGGAGAGCATTTGTCCAAGCTAAATGTTATGGGTGTGTGTTTGGGAGAGTGTTTGTCCAAGCTAAGAGTTGGGTGTGTGTTTGAGAGAGTGTCTGTCCAAGCTAACATTGTGTGTGTTTGGGAGAGCATCTATCCAAGCTAAATGTGTGTGTGTTTGGGAGCAAGCTTAGAAGCTAGTGTGGTGTTTGGGAGAGTACCAAGCTAAAATTGAGGGTGTGTTTGGGAGAGCGTTAAGTGGAGTAAGTGCAGGTAATTGCAATAAATTATGGGTGTGTTTTTGGGAGAGTTTCTATCCAAGCTAAGCATTGGGTGTGTGTTTGGGAGAGCATCTATCCAAGCTAGACATAGTGTGTGTTTGGGAGAGTGTATGTCCAAGCTAAGCACTATGTGTGTGTGTTTGGGAGAGCGTATGTCCAAGTTAAATGCTATGTGTTTTAAGAGATGCCTATGTAAGCTCAGGTGTTGTGCTTTTAGGGAACCACCTGGGTATGCTTAGAGACTCTGTTAAGTGTTTCAAAGTTGTGAGTTAGACCTCCGCATACAGGGAAGAAGGGACATTGTGTTTGGGAGCGTCGTCTATGGAAACCACCATGCTTTGGAAGAAGGGCATTTAATTAAATAGGAAACCTTTGATTTTAATGATTATTAAAGGGCATTTAATTAAATAGAAAACCTTTGATTTTAATGATTATTAAAGGGCATTTGATTAAATAGGAAACATTTGATTTTAATGATTATTAAAGGGCATGTGATTAAATAGGAAACCTTTGATTTTAATGATTATTAAAGGGCATTTGATTAAATAGGAAACATTTGATTTTAATGATTATTAAAGGGCATTTAATTAAATAGGAAACCTTTGATTTTAATGATTATTAAAGGGCATTTAATTAAATAGGAAACCTTTGATTTTAATGATTATTAAAGGGCATTTTATTAAATAGGAAACCTTTGATTTTAATGATTATTAAAGGGCATTTGATTAAATAGGAAAACCTTTGATTTTAATGATTATCTTAGGGTTTTAATTTAAAAGGAAACCTTTGATTTTTGATGATTATCTTAGGGCTTTTAAAATTAAAAGGGATGTGGATTTGTTCCTTAGATTGAAGTTATGGGGCTTTGATTTAAGGAATGAATGAATTGTTTGTTTAAATATTAAAAGGGGTGTGATTTTAATGCTTTAAACAATAAATGATTTAATTGGATTTTGTGAATGGAAAAAGATGTGGATTTATTCTTTAGATTGAAGTTATGGGGCTTTGATTTAGGGAATGAAAATAAAAGGATTGTTTTAGAGGTTAAAGGTATGGGACTTTATCACTTTAAAGCATGAATGAATCTGATTAAGTTAGGCCTTGTTCTAAGTAGCACATGTTGGATGACTCTCTAAAGGAATTTGAGAGGTGAAGATAAAAGTAAAGGATCTTTTATGATATCCATTATGCATTAGATGGTTGGAAACTTATTTAGATTTTGTATAGTTGCAATTTGGAAAATTAAATGAGTAGATGCATTTAAAGGCATGCCTATCCTGAACCATGAGTACCCTGATCCCCTACTACCCTCAAAGAATCAATGGGAAGCAAGGAGAAGCAAGGAGTTCAATGGAAGTGAGGTATAGGTAATTGTATTTTATGTTGCTTTACTATGCTCAAATAGATTAGAATTGTGGGGAGATATCCCCAATATAGATGTTGTAATATTCCTTAGAGTAAGAAGGAATTAATGTGCAAATTTTGATGCAATAATTGTTCATTGGATTAAAGAAGGTATTTTTACTTTATGGTTGTAATTGTTTATGTTATGTAGATGATTATTTTTAAAGTTAATCTTGCTTGTGTTCTAGATGCTTGGTGATTGTTTTTTGGTAATGTGGTATCTAGTTGTATCATTGTTTGGATTACTTGATGTTAGAAATCTAAGTGTAGAGTTCTAGGGTGAACCTAGAGGTGACCTAAGGGAATTGAGAACTCCCTTAGGGTGAACATAGGAGACCTAAGGGAATTGAGACCCCCTTAGGGAGATAAAGGACTAGGTTGTGGAGAGACTACATCTGAGTTAAGATAGCTCATCATGGAGATGAGATAGATAGCTTAACTCGTAATAATCATAGCATGCCTACACATGATGATTTGTGTATGGCATGGAGATGCATGTATACCTTCTATGGATGGAGGGTGATAAGTCTAGCTCATCGAGAATTATGGGAAAGATAGACTTATTTGCAGTAACACATGATACGCCTACACAGAAGGACTTGTGTTAGGGTACCTCATGAGATGTAGCTTTCAGGAAAACTTAGGAGATTGAGACTTTAGGAAAATAGTGGTTTGGTTAGGGTTTCATGAAGAGTTCATGTACCTCTCTCCATAGTTAAAAAAAAAACTTTTTCTATTTTTGTATTTTTTTGTTTGTTTATTTTTTGGGTCGTTATAGTAAGAACACCCCTATTGTGCTTGATGTTGAAGGACTAGAGTGCTTTTGTTGTAATGTACTTCTATAAATGGGCCATAATATCCATATCTAAACAATATACCCTTTGCATTTTTCTCTAAAAACTCAAGCAACTCATCATTCTCAGTATCCATTGATGAACCATAATCCCACATGATCTAAGGACCTAATATATACTCAAGCAAAGTTAGGGAAATAAGACAAAGGATTGAATAAATATATATATTATCCTCTACTTCTTATTTTCAATACTATTATGTTTTATTGAGTGTATGAATGCATGCTCATTTTAGTTTATTTCATAATCAAAAGTGCTAAACACATGTGAACAAGAATATATTTAAATTAATAAAATACTAATTTAAATTTTTTATAGTTAATCATTAAAACTAAAGAATATATAATTCAACACAATAAATACATCTTACTTGAAGAGGACATGAATACCTTTGTTTTTAAAAATAGAGTTATTATGTGATATTAATCCCAGAATGTAAAAATATCTAAAAGTCATATGATCAATCTAGGTGTGTAAAATTATCCTTTGTTTTGATATATGTATCATACTCTAATTTTATTTAAGAATACTTATCTTTATCCATAAAGCATATATCTATATAGGTTTTCTATCCTTGGTACACGTAATCATCTATCCATGATTTCTTATGAAACCACTTTAGATTAATAAAATATTCAATAGAATGAAGAGTACTATAACACATCCTTCACCTCTCATCACTATAGGCATAAATTAAGTATTTTTCTCTTGATCAAAGGAAGGTGATCCTTCCCTCAAAAGGTTTTCAAGCCACATTCTCGTTTTTTCAAGTCTGTTGAATATATCTCTCATGCATAGTTTATCTCTATCAAAAATTCATGTGACCTTAAAAGTAGGCCAACAAAGCGTCACAAGGCCTTGTGTTATTGCCAAAATGATGATGTTTTGATTCCAATTATAATATTATGGATATCATCATATGCAATGAATTTAGTTCTAAGACATTTCCTACATCTATCCCACTCAATTAACACCACCATTCCCTAAATTATTGTTTCACATTAAGAATGTAACCAATCATAGTAAATTGAGAGGAAAATATTGTTTGCGCAAACTTAAACAACTACAAAGAGATATATTTCCTATTAATTACTTTGGAAATGGAATGGGTAAAATAAATTATTGAATATTTTTGGAATGGGAAACCAACTTATTAATCCTTGGAATCCCTCTATTTAAATCCCTAAGTAAAAGGTAGCATAAGGTTCCTAAAACACCAATCTATCCCTCTTACTTAGGTGAAAATATTTGACAAGATATTTTGGTTCTCTTTTCCCTCAACCCATTTTTCTCAAAAACAAAAAAAAATTACCTGAAAAGCACAAACTCAAAATTTGGATAGGTCCCTATTATAGCTTGGATATTACCTTTTAATTCCTCAAAGGAATTATCCATGAAATACCAAGAAAAATAAATTTTGCAAGCCCAATAATAACAATTCAAAACAAAAAGGTTTATAAAATTGATCAAACTCTGGATATCTCTAAATAGGATTGATTTGTTCCAATAGGAGAAATTATCTCTAAAAGTGGAGTGATTTGATTCCCCATCCTAGACCAATTAATAGATTGATTGTTTTTAAAGTCTTAATACTACCACAAATATCATAGGATTGAATATAATGTAGCCACAATATAATAAGGTCAAGATAATGATATAAGTAGAATAATATGAGCAAATTAATATGTAAAATAAGGCTTATAATATATCAAATAAAATTCAATAATAAGCATCAATATGAATGTAAATAGCCTTAATCATGCATGTACTAATAATGTATAACAACTTATAATGTTAATTGCTCAAAATGTATGCACTCTTTTTTTCTCTTCTCTTTCCCTCAAAGTAATGCTTGTGATTGTATTCGTCACTTCATATCACTTTGCTATGGAGTATTACCTCCATAATATAGTCATAATAGTGTGACTCTTTGTATATTTGACTATTACTTTCCATATGCCAAGTCTCATGACTCTTGGCTTATCTACTTGACACTTGCATACTTGATGAACACTTGACTCTATAATATATGCACACCTATACATGAATCTTACACTTCTATAACTTGCACACTCTAACCTAAGACACTTGTGCACATATTTACATTACATATTTGCACTCTTACATATAATACACTTGTGCACATAGACTCAACTTACACTTGCATTCTAACACATATGACACTTAAATATTACAACTTTACATGAAACTTGTGCATTTCCTGCACATTCACACTTACATAAAAGGGCAAAAAGGACTCACACTCTAAACTATGACTCAACCCTAATCTATTATTTACATATGTACCATTAAGGTATTATGGGAGTACATTAGCATGTACCAAATAATGTAATATTCTCCAATAATTCTCTAAATTACATTATTTGGTTATTTAAGACTTTAGTATTCAATCATGGTCTTCATATTTGTCTTCAATATTCAAGTGACCTTCCAATGCATGTGATCTTCTATTTGAGCTTCATCGTCTTCATATTATTGCTTTATTTTTGTTTTGATTTCATATTCAGTTTCTTTGAATTCATGTTCAAGATTACAAACTTTTTTAACTCTCTCATTGTTATCATATTCTTGTGCAAGAATATTTCCTTTGCCTTTGTCATTAAAATCATATGATTCTTTCTTTTCTTTTATAGTAAATTTTGAACATTCACTTAGAGCATCATAATAAATTCTTGATCTAGATGAATTTGGAATGTTAATACTACATGAAGAATGAAATGTATTTTCTATAAATGATTCATCTATTTCCACTTTCTTCTTAATAGATTGAATCAACTCCTTTTTGTTTCAATGTCTCATATTTATGAAGCGTAAGTGAAAGTAATGGAATATACATTATGCTACCTATATCTAGAGGTATCATAGTTTTATTCTTTTTATTATCAATTGTTTGAATAAGTCTAGCATGCAAATTCAAATGTTTTAAAATTTTCTTCGATGGCTTCAATATAGATTAGTTTTGAAACTATATCTATCTTTCCTTCATATTTTTCAATCAAATTCTTAATCCCAAATTTTATGACATCTACTTTTTATTTTCTAATCATAGAATTCATATTGATATCCATAAAATTTGTAGATTTTGATTCCTTTGAAGTAGACAACCTTATATCTCCTAAGTTTAAATAATAAAAGTTTCTAATTTAATTCATATGAAGTAGTAAACCTTATGTCTCTCTAGTTTTAGAAACTAATAATAAATTTTGCAAATTTATGTTTTCCTAACATTTGAAGTTGAAATACTTTTACCTCCCAAATATTAAATTTGCAATAATTCAATAATTTCAATTTTTTTTTAAAATATAAATCAAATTAAATAAACTTCAATCATGAAAAGCAAATAAACCAGATGAAGTATTTATATTTCCAACCTAATAATAAAGAACTTTAAAAATATTAAGTAAACTTAATTAAACCTACGTATCACTCAATTCTCCTAATAATTCAAATAATTCAAATATCTTCTACTTTAACTTTATAGCTCCTTATAAAACCTTAGCTTTATATATATATATATATATATATATATATATATATATATATATATATATATATATATATATATATATATATATAGTCTAAAAATCAAGAATACCTTAGAAATTGCACTAACTCATATGCACACTATTCTATTCTATAGTGTTTCACTCTAAAACCTCTTGTGAACCCTTTTTAATAGGTGATAGAAAATTGTTTTATGTAGTCATCCATGGCATAATATTTCTCAAGTCATTTCGTTTCACATTAACATTGTTCTTATGATTCTAAAAATATCATTTTGTATAATGTTCTACACTTTGAACGTTACTTATACACCCAAAATGATAACATTTTGCACTTAATTGTTTAGTGCTTCAACGTGGATTGTCACTTCCACTTATTATTCTTATCCCTAAAATGTTTGCATCTCTTGTTGTTTCCGTTTCCAAAAACCAATTCATCTTCTTCACTGAATGTTACACTCAATTTTTTCTATGAATGATTTTGCTTCTACATTCAAGTTGCTCCCACTTATTCTTTGCTCTCCTCACTGTGTTAATTATGTTGTTCTAACCTTATTTATAGTTCATATGTTCTAACCTTATTTATGCTAGTGTTGTAATATCTTTTTATCTCATCCACATTTTGGTAGCATTTCATACCAAAATTCTAATTTGTAACATAGTAGGGAAACAAATATGGTTTTTCCATGAAGCTGTATAATCTTATCATTGTCCATTCCATTAAGAGATACTAGTTGCCTTCTTGTAGTTGAGGGCTCTACAATTTCTCAATCACTGTTTGAGGCAACTAGGATAAGCTTCCATATATGATCCTTAATGTCAGGCTTTGAAATTCCATGTTAAAGTGATACTAGGGCTACGAAGCTTTGATAAGGTGCATCCAATATACTACCACCATGTCTTTTCCCTAGTCATTTGTCTTACTCACTTATATCCAAGGCATCTCTTCCAATGTGTTATACAAGAATAGCCAAGCCATGTGTGAAGGATACCAAAATACTCTACATTTTGAGATTTGTAATTCAATGATTTGTTCATGTATATTTTCACACAAGAAATTGGCCTAGTAAAAAAAGAGGGTTTTTTTATTGTTTTGCACAAGTTGTGTCATAATGTCAAGGGTTGAAGATAGTGTAAGCCATAGAAATTCTATAGTCATGAACATATTTATTGATTGGTAGGCCAAAAATTATGGCTAACATGGAAAAATGTTTGGGAATTTTTACTCAATGATATATATTAGGGTTTTTAGTAAGTCATTGTTGGTAGGGGGATTGCATAGTTATTTTTTTAGCTAGGATTTTAGGCTTCTTTCCTTATCTATATAAGTAGTAGGATCATAATACATTTTCTAGCCTTAAACAATAAAAGTATTGGGAGTTGTTCTAGGTCTAACACCTATTGTAAATACTTCAACCAAAATATTAGATTTAAGATAGATGATTACCTGGACTTTGCTATTTTGTATTGCTAGTATTTGAATATTATAATATTCTTCCACTACCAACATTAATTTTCAGTAGGCGTGCACCGAATTGTATATGTACGAAGACAAAAATGAGTGTCATGCAAACAAACCTAGGTTGTTGGGTGAAATATTTTGTGACCTTTGTTTAGTACCTTTTTGAAGACCCTCATATTTGGATTTTAGGGTATTTTCTATGTCCTAAATTTTTCTAGTGTTGTCTTGCAACACTTATTGTTACATTTGCACTTTCTTGCTTTCAAGGTTCTTCTGAGTGCTTGCTATATTCTTGGAGGATATTCTAGGATTATTGACCATGTTCATAGAGCTTTGTATATCAATACCTCTATGCTCAAATTTAATGTTAATTATTATTGTTGCTTTTCTACACAATTAACTTGAGACACTTCATTAGCCTAAGGGATTCCACACTTAGTATTTTTTTGTGAAAATATCTCTTTATGAAGTTTTTTTTATGTAGCACAAAATTGATTGTTAATGTAGTTAGTGTGGTGGGTTGGTACATGTTGTTACTTTTATTCAAGATTGACATTTGTGTTTCTTAGAAATGTGAAAAATATCTTGCATGTTAGTTGAATTATGACTATTATGCTTTTCTAGCAAAAGAGCATGCATAATTTTAAAATTGACCTTGACTATATTTTTCTCTAACCAATCAACTTTCAACATTTCAAAAATTTTGTGGCTTATTTATTTTCACTTTTCTATGTACATATATTACAAGAGTGGTGACACTTCATATGAAGAGCTTTAAATGCATGTCTTTCACCAAAATTGGTAAAATCTAACCGTTAGTATTTGCTGGCTCATATGTTTTGAAATTGTATTTGGTGATAATGTGGTAGGGTCTAGAACAAAATGAATCAAACTTTTAAGGATTTATTGTTTTTATTCTATCCATGTCCCATTTGAGCACCAAGTTACTAATTTGATATTCTTGGAACATAGATTTTTATTCAAAGCATTGCTTAATTCTAGATTGATAATTTTGGAGGTCGTTGTAGGTTTTATCCCTTTGTTCTTAGAGAAATAACAATTATAAAATTATTACTTCCATTGGCTCTATGTACAGGAATTATCCCTTATCTATCCACTTCATTGTAGGCAATTGTAGGTGTAGAGGTAGAATGACTTATTTGTCACACACTAGTGAGTATGACGATGTTTTTAGTGCTTTCTTCATTGTAATATGATCTGCACACAAGGTGTGATTTAGCATTAAGTGCCAAATATTTTTATTTTTTCTAAAAATCCTCTTGATTATCCTTAGCAAGTTTTTGTTGGTAGATTTAGCTAACCCATTCCCTTGTAGATAGTAGTTTGACGATACCTTTAAGTAGATACCATACTTATTTGTGAAGTCTATAATCTTCATATCTATGAAAGTAGATCCATTGTCTATCATTATAGTCACTAGGATACCAAACCTTGTAATTATTCTCTCTAAGAATTTAATCACAGTCTCTTGGTCTACTTTTTTATTATTATTACCTCTGACCACTTAGTAAAATAATCCATCGCCATTATAAATACTTGTGTTTGGTAGATGAATTTGGGTTGATGACTTTGATGAAATCAAGTCTCCATTGCTAAAATGGTTCTTTTACAATTATTGGTTGTAGGGGCAGTGCAAGATTTTATTTTTCAACAAACCTTTGAAACTCCTCACAAGCTCTATCTACTTTGAAGGCATCTATGAATATGGTAGGCCAATAATACCTATCCCAAAGAATTTTAGCCATAGTATTTTTTCTTTAATAGTGACCTCTAGATAAATCCTAAGTTAAATTTATTCAATACCTTCTCAACTTGTTTCAGTTTTACGCAACAAAGAAGTACTCCACACAAAAAAAATTGAATAGGATTTTTTGCAATAAGACATATTTCAGCACTTGTAGTCTATATGGGCATATTTTAGAGGTATTCAACCCTTCTATACATCTAACTATTTTAAATATTTGGCCAATTTATCAACTCAATCTACTTATTTTGTAAATGTAGTAGTTTTGGACTCTACCTCTAGGTTGTCTTCTATGCACGTGTTTTTATTCTACTACATCAACTAGATTTCCACATAGGGATCTACCTATAAATTGCTTGGTAGGAATATTTTAATGTCATAATCCTACATCTTAGTGATCCATCCATGTCTTTTTTCTCCCAATTCTCCTTGGAAGATGATATTTTTGATGTTTGAATGAACTACATAGACCATTGATTTGCTCTAAAATATATAATGTATAATCTTTTTAAGTGACTTCATTAAAGTGAACACTTGTTTCTATATGAAGTTATAATTCTTATGATAATCATGTAGCATTTGGCTAAAAAAATATATGGGATGATTTTCTTGGTTTTCATTTTTTTGATTAAATATTGCAACATAGCTATCTTTTGACCCATAGACATAAAGGATGAAAGCCTTCCTATAATATAGGTTGACTAAAATTGGGGCTTGTGTTATAGCCTATTTAATTTTTTCAAATACTTTTCTTCTTTCTAGAGTCCATGGAAAAAATGCATTTTCTTCAAGAGTTTTATCATAGGTTAGACTATATATGTAAAATCTAACAAATTTCCTAAAGAAGTTGATTTACCCAATGAAAGAATGTAAAGCCTTCTTACTAAGAGGTAGAGGTAAATATAAAATAGATTTAATTCAATATGTATCAATGGCTAACGCTTTTTTAAAGACATGTCCTAGCAGCTTTCCTTCATGCACAACAAATCTTGACTTCTTGGGATGCAATGACATTTCGAATTCATGATGTTTTTAAAAGACTTTTTGTAGATGTTGTAGATATTTTTTATTATCATGATATAATATTGGTATGCTATCTAATTAAATCAAAATTATTTTATTCACAAGTTCACCAAAATCGAAGTCCATTGCTCTCTAGGAAATAGCTCTGACATTGGACAAGCTTAATGGCATCCTTTGATATACAAAAGCTTCCCACTTAGTGATGAAGGCTATCTTGTATTGATATTCATATTATATCCATATTTGATTGTATCTTAAAAAACCTTCAAGGAGTGAAAACCTTTCTACCTTAGCTATGGCTTGCAATATTTGATCAATCTACAGAAAAGGGTAATGGCCTTTTAGAAAAGCCTTGTTTAGGTTCCAAAAATTGACAGAAAGGTGGATATATCTATTTTATTTCTTATTAGGACAAATTTTTCAACCCATGTAGAGTGCTTGATCAAATATATAATATTAGAATTTAGAAGCTTGAGAAGTTTTTACTTCATTACCGATTCTATTTTGGGATTGATCGGTATTTGTATTTACATGAATGGTTTGGCATTAGGCATTAGTTTTATGGTGTGCTAAATAATATATTTATTATAAAATTGAAATTCATCATAACTCTATGTTATTATATATTAATATTGTTTACATAGTGACATGAACTCATTCACTTCTTTGGAGCAACATACTCCAATTTTTAAACTTTTGCAAGGTTCAATCAAAACTTAAAGGCTTGTTTTACAATTTTAATTTTCTATCTAGTTGTATGATCCTTGTTATTAAACAAGTTTTTAAAATTGATCATATCCTTATGGATATGATTATTTTTAAGTTGAATTATCTCGTTTTGATCAAGATTTTTTAGCATCTCTTCTAGTTATGTTGCATAAATAGCTTTTGTAGTCAAGATATCAATAATGTGTTCATCATCTTAAAACACTTGTCAAAAAATTTATTTATCTAGGATTGAAGGTCTAAAAACCAACTTTATTTTATTTTATTTCTTATCATAATCAATGGCAAGAACAAAATTTACTCCTTGAGTGGCTAATGCATCGACCATTTTGTTCTCATCTTTGGGAATGGTTTTCATATTCAATACCTCAAAACTCTCCATAAAGTCCCATAACCTATCTTAGTATACCTTCAAGTAATGGTGATTACTATTGCACTTCTCTATTACTTGATTGATTACTAGCTCAAAGTCTTCAAAAATGTATAACAATATGATTTTTATTTTTTTCCTCTACACTAGGCCAAGACACAAAGCTTTATATTTATTTATGTTATTTGTGTAACTCCATGTCAATATTTAAGAGAACTCCATGATCCCATTTGAAGGATATGCTAGTACTATTCCTACTTCAACACCATTCCTACATCTAGCTCCATCAAAATAAATATTTTAAACTTCTAATTTTTGGAGCTCTTGGTTTGAAACAACTTGTACATTTTGTGGTTCTAGCTCTATTATGCATTATGTTTCCAATATGGTTTCAATCATGGAATTGAAATATCTAAGGGAAAATTATTTGTAACTCTTAAATTATTATTTCTAAAGGGTCTACCTCTTCACTGATCATATTGATGTAATATTCCTCTATTCTCTCTATGTGATGGGTTATCAACTTATTTGCATATATTTTAATCCTCTCCCCTTTATGTGGAACTACCATGTTGGAATAATCCAAATACATATAGCCTCCCAATTTTATTGTAAATTCTTGCGAAAAATAGACATTAAGTAGGGTTACAGGTCTATTATGTTAGAGTTAATGTGAACTCTACCTATTAGGGTTAGGGTTAAGGTTTCCTTTCTAAAACCCTAATTTCTCCCTATATGTACTCATTCATTAATAATTATCAAATCATCCTTTTTTGTTGCATCAAGTGGAATTAGAGAAGGATCCCTTCCCAATTGGAAGTTTGAAAGGTGATTTACCTCTTTGTAAAATATCCCCTCTCCCATTGGTGGTGCACCTCATTTCTTATTCCTAGAAAACCTGCATGTAAATCCATACAGTAAATATGCATGGCAGATCCACACAATAGACCCGCTCATAAATCCATGCACTAGATCTATACAACAGACCCATGCATAAATTAATGTGGTATATTCATACACTAGACTTGTATGTAAATCCATGTACCAGATCCATGTAGTAGACCCACTCATAAATATACATGGTATATCTATGTAGTAGACCTACACATAAATATTAATGTAGTTCCATGTAGCAGACCCACACATAAATATATGCACATGCACATTCCTAGAATGTATGCATGACCTACATGTAGGTATGCACACATAAGGCACACACAACCTGTGTGTAGGTGCCACATACCATGTACAAGTTTCATGGGTACAAGCATAGGCACACATACACCCATTCCTATATGCAAGCACCAACTCTACATAGGATAAAGGCATGCACCTCTAGATCTATGTACACATAGCATAGACACATACATAGAGATGCACAACCCCATATCCTAGTGCACATAGGCATGGACACTACATAACATGCACAAGTGTGTATCCTCACACACAAGATGCAATGCATAGTTACATCCCCCCATGAAAAATGTGCACATACCTACCACATGGCACCTTGCATAGACATAGTACCCCCACACACATAAGGCACCCCCTGCACACAACACATGCCACATTTCTAAGTGGAATGCATTTTTTGTTTGATTTTAGTGTAAAATCCTTCGTTGAATCTAAGGATGTGAACGAGCATGGGAAGCACACACCCATGTAAAGTTTCATGTGTTAATGAAAACCTACTTCCCAAGTATACCAGTGTTTATACTCATTGGAAAGAATTTTTTGAATTGAACATAATGGAGGTGTCCATTCTCAATTTTGAGGCAATTTCATATTTTTTATGGGCCTCAAAGTTTTTTGTAATATAAAGTGCATTTTCAGGTGAATCCAACACTCCATAAATCCTCATATCTTAAATTTGTTGTAATATGGAGTGCACTTTTACGTGAAACCAAAACTTCATCAATCTAACAACCAATTTTAGAGAAACATTACATTCCCCTCCTCTCCTCCTCCACAAATTTATGTGTTGAGTTGAAGGAGAGCATGAGGATGTTGCATATTTTAGCACAAATTTTGTATGGCTCAACATTATTGTATAAAGATGCATTTTCGGTAGAGACCAACACCTTCTAGATGAGCTTCATCATTATAGGGGGATATTAGAATATTATTGAGTATTTTGTACTTAAGAAAGTGTAAATTAAATGGGGATTTTAGAGTTAATGTGCACTCTACTTATTAGGGTTAGTGTTAGGTTTTCTTTTCTAAAATCCTAATATCTCCTTGTATGTACTCATTCATGTATAATGATCAAATCATCCATTTTGGCTACATCATATTATCACCACTTCTTGTATTAGAGTGGTTTCTAGCACCTTGTGTAGTACCATGGGTATATATTTTATTACTCTAACTATTTTAATAGGGGTACCATATAATTACAAAACTCTGATACATGATTTTGTATACTCCATACCCATGGCTTCATTTACTACTTTAGGCACAATAGTGTTTACAACTCTAGAATCAACCATGTAGTTGTGCATGATCCATACTTCCATATGCAAGGACATGTACATGGAGGTGGTCTATTTTTTCCCACTCTAGGAATAAATAGATCCTAAGCTTAAAATATGGGTCTGGTACACATCTAGGTTTGGTTATCTATAGTGGTACTCTTAGAAGGTTTATTTATCTAGGAATCATCAAAGCATCATACATGCTCACTTTAAAGAGAGTCTTCTTCAACTCTTCAACAATATTGAATCCCAATGATTTTGGTTACCCCTTTTCTCTCTTATTTGTTTCATCAAAACATTTTTGGTATTATTGAGTAGCTTCTATCCTTTGTATTTTTATCATGGAATATTACTAGAGTCTTTCTTGGGCTTATTCTTTGGACTCGCTTGGAATTTCCTTTGCTTTTTACCTTGTTTTGGTTTCAATTATTCCTTCTCTAGATTCAATGGATACTAGGTATTCCTAGGCTCTGATAAAGCTAAATATTTTGTAAATTATTTTGGCATTTGTTCCTTATTTTTATCTCTTGTATTTTGAGGTTAAGCCAAAACTATGAATGGGTTTAAATTCTAAGGATTTACCTATATAGATTTCTTTTTAGACCTAGTCAGAACTTAGATGTATTCATATTATAAAGGATCTTGTATGATCATGATTTATTTTGGACTCCATAAAATATATACTTGCATTTCTAAATTTTATAAGCCTTTTTTGTAGTTGCTAAGTATGCTTGATGTTGATACATCACATAGGTGTTAGTATTATGAAGGTTATTGCATAATAGGAACCAATAATTTCTTTTGAGCATTGAGGTAGATGGTTCTACTTCTAGGTCATTACATTTATTTTTAGTTTTCCAAGAAATATTTCTAGTAGAAGCTCCCAAATCATTAGTAACATAGGGAAATATTCTAGGCTAATATCTTTATGCCTCTCTTCAATCAATAGTCATAATCTTGTTGCTCAAATTATTTAGTGTAGTCAACATTTCCTACATCATTGGAGATTATTTTGGCTCTAGGGTAGGTAATTCTAGTAAGTAAGGTACTAAGAGACAATGCCTTAGGAGTGGAAATTGGATATATTAAAGGAAAATGTATGATTGAGATTGGGGTTTCTCTTTATTGAGTGTGTTGGATGATTTCTAAGAAATATGGCACAATGATCCTAGACGAAAGTATTCTCATGGAAATCAAAGTATTCTCTACATTTGTAAATGATTGATAGACTTGAGGGAAATTCATCTCATTATCGTGCCTTATTTGGAGGTCTATATCAGGATCAAAAACACAAATATAGTAGATGTATGTTTTAGGACCAAGTGGTCTAATTTCTAGAGGAATTCTCCTTCAATTTTGACTAAACCTGATATTGAAGTTGGTGATGGCTTCTTGAGGATGTCTTTTAATGGTGGTGAATTGCATGAGTAATTAGAAGGGATATATTAATACATTAAATTCTTCAAAAAATAGTCTAGCTAAGTCAACCCATGATTGAATACTCATATCATCAAGAGTATGGTACCAATGTGATATATTTCCTCTAAAAAATAGGGTAAGGATTCATACCATGATGTCTTCTCAGATATCATGAATTACGACCAATGAAACCACATCTTGATAGTGCTCATATTCTATTTTTATATACCATCATGAGTGGGTAAGGATTTAAATATCACTCAAGGGATGTCATTGAGATGTATCAAGACAAGTAGTCTAGTAGTGTTCCAATTAGGAAAATTCTTAGGAGGTTGTTGGGCTTGTTGATCCATAACCTTTGAATGAAGAGAGCCATAAAATTCTTGGGAATTGAAGTACATAGATTCTATGCCTTATATAGGGGGTAAATAATTGGTTCATCTGAACCTATAAGGTGGTAAATAATAAAAAATGTAAAGGATTTTCATGTTTCTTGGTTGTTGACATTGTAAACATAAAAAAATCTAGATTAAATGAAAACTAGGTCATAATTGACTGAAGTCTTTTCTTAACAGAGTTGCTAGGTGAATGATCGTAATATCTTGGAGAGTAGAATTTCACCAAATTTCTATTCAAAAATATAGGTATGATGGATTCAAGAAATTTTTCCCATCGAGAATGATAGAATTTTTTTAACTAAAATGTGCCTAAGCTTATGAAGTGCACCCTAAACTTTAGCCAATGTTGGATGACTGGAATTTCTCCCAAGTTCAACCTTTGGAGTAGGAAAACTTCTTGTATTGATTATGAAATTGAAATAGGGGTTTAAGATGAAAGAAATAAATAGAAGGGTTAGGAAGGAGTAAGGGCTAAGAGATTTTCTTAAATATGGATGGAATATAGTGTAACAATAATGAATATGCATGACATAAAAGCATTACACAATTAAATTCTAGTGAAATTTAACAAACCAGACATTAGAAAAAACATCACAAGATATATTTAATATTTATTATACACTTTAATAATTCCAAATACTTATGAAGAACAATCCAATTAGCAATTTAGCAAAATTCGTAATAGAATAAACTAATCATAGAGTGCAATAGAAATGAATTAAAGCATAACATTCACTTATAAGAACCTAAACATGCAATCATAATGGAGGCAAATTGAATTTCACTTTACATTAATTGTCATAAGTGTTTAGAAAACATATATTCAAGCAAGTGTTATAGAGATTACGCTCACTATGAGGTGCATTGAGTTATTTATAAAATACTTATGAATCTTGCAGTGTAATATTTACAAGGATGTTATGGGTCTATTAGAAGAACAACCTGGAAGAGATCACCCTTAGGAGTGGATGTCATTTTCACATTGTGTCAATATAATTGGTTTTATTGCTAATGTGACCATTTTAGATTTTTCTTTGCATATTTGATTCAAGTATATTTGCAATCTGGTCCATGGATCTCCAATCATATTCTACAAATTGCTTGGAAGCTATAACTTCTAGTTAGAGAAATCCTTTCCAAGATCAATGACTTTGGTTTGAATAGCTAGAAGGCATTGGGGTGGTTATAGCTTTAAAAGGAATGTTCATAAGTAGATGTATGCCAAAGCTAGACTTTGTATCATTATTGGATCTTTTGGTTGCCATGAAGGTTTTTTTAACCAAATTTAGAATTTCAGAATAAATTTCTGACATCACCACTCACCAAAGTAAATTCCTACAATTTTTGAATGGTGCTTTGTTCTCCAGGTTTTATGCACTTTACAATTTTCTAGCTCTTTACTTTGAAAATTTGAATTTGCTCCACTTTGGCCTCTTATGTGCATTTTTTAATTTTATAATGTAAGTGATGGTGTCATTGCTTAATGAAGTCTACATTCTTATTTTGTTTCAACCTTGAGTTGAGAGAGTTTCATTTGATTGCTTCCAAAGTTGTGTTATAAATTTTTGAAAATTTACATGTATTACACTTAGGTAATTTGGTATGTTTTTGGACTTTCAGAGCAGTTTGTTGATGTCATTGCTTGAAAAAGTAAAAAAATGTTTAATTCTAGATTTGTGCATTCTTACAATTTTCTTTGGGACTTAGTTTATTTTTAGAAGACCACTTATCTATCTTGGAACTTAGCTCAGAAATTATGTATTGGATATTTTACTAACTGTGTTGCTTGAGTGTTCAGACCATCCTCGAGGTTTCTTTATCAAGGTTTAAAGCAATATCTCAATAAAAAGGATTTTATGGATGAGGGCATGAATTTGACCTATGGTAATCTCTCACATTTCATGTAGGAACCAAATATGACACATTGGAATGTAGTAAAGAAAATTCTAATATATATATAGGGCACTACTAAGTATGGTTTGGAATTCAATAGAATTGATCAATTCCACTTGATAGGTTATACAAATGCAGACTACACGGGTTGCATTGAAGGCTAAAAATCCAACTTTGGCTATGTATTATTTTTAGGTTTTACACTTATATCATGGGGAAGAAAGAAACAATAAATAGTTGCTCTATATTCCACTAAGTAAAAATTTCATGTAGGAGTAGGAGCTTTTTGTGAAGTAATATGGCTAAAACATATGTTTACAAATATGAGAGTACCACAAGATAAACCTAAAATCATGCATTGTAATAATCAAGGAGTGGTAAAACTTGTTTGTAATCCATTTTTTATAAAAGGACCAAGCACATTTCCATCAAGTTCCACTTTGTCTATGAACATATTCAACAACATAACATCTAGATAAAATCTTATCCTACTCAAGAACACAAGCAACCATCTTCACCAAACTACTAGGATGAGTCAAATTTGAAGAATTTTCAAATTTTCTCTCCAAGGTGTAATTTTAGGAGTTAATACATCATGTATAATATGAATATAAGTTAAGTAACTGCTCAATACATGGTTTTTAAGGTTCACTAAGGGACAAGGGTAGTTGTAGGTTATTATGCCATATTTGGGCTACCATTGTGTTTAAATATCCTTTCACTTTAATAATGCAATTCATTCGAATCATTAAGACCTAACATAATAAACTAAACTAATTCGATGTCAAAGAGGAAAACATGATTTTCAACAGAAAAAAAAGAGACAATTTTCACAAGAAAAACAATATTTTAAATGTCAAAACTTCAAATAATACAAGTCCCAATATAGACTCTGTTGAACCCTCTAGTAAAATTTATGTTGTGTACGAGCATTCTTCAAGGTTAGAATCCATCTCAAATTCAATTGCAGTAAGTCAAGAAATAGGGGAAAAAAAATTGAAGATGGATTCTAATTAAAAAGCAGGTCGCAAGACCAATCAATATCATATGGTAAAAGAAGGTAAAAAGCTTGCAGAGGAAGGTAAGATTAATGCCCTTCCCAAATTTTCTAGCCCTAGTGTTAATGAAGATCATCACTTGGAATATTAGAGGAATCACATGGAGTCTTTCAAAAAAAAATAAAATTAGAAGAATGATCCAGATAAATCATCCACATCTTGTTTTCCTTCAAGAAATGAAGATGTCAATGGAGGATATGGACTCAATTTCTAGTAAAATTTGGCCAACTAGAAAATTGGTTTCCCTCAATTCCCAGGGGACTTCTTATGGCATTGCTTATATTTGGGACCCTAAAGAGGTAGTTATTCACCATATGGTTGGCATTTGGGGTCTGTTGGCTATAGCTATTCACAATAGACATTCCAACCAAATTATGCTTTGCATTACTATTTATGCTTTGACTGCTTTGGAAGAAAAAAGAAGACAATGGAAGGATATAACTCATATTATCTCTCATTTTCCTGAAGCTTGGATATTGATCGGAGAAGATTTCAATACCATCCTCTCTCTGGATGAGAAAATGGGGGGGAATAGAAATTTGGATAAAAGCACTGACCTCATGAGCGAATATATTGTAAACCTCCATCTTGTGGACATCCAACCAGATAATGGCCTTATGACTTGGTCTAATAGAAGAAAAGGCTTTGCTTGTATAATGGAGAGATTGGATAGGTTTTTTCTCTCTAAAAATTTCTTAATCCATGGTCACATTCCTAAAGTGAAGACTTTTAACAATTTTGGTTCGGATCACTGGCCAGTCATGGTGGAAATGTAGAAAACCAATGTGAGTTTCTTTCCTTTTAATTTTCAATTAATGTGTCTCAGAGACAGTTCCTTTAGACCTCATGTGCAATAATGGTGGAAGGAAGGTTAGCCTAGGCATGGGACTAATATGTTCTATTTTACCAAAATATTGCAATACATTAAATCTAAAATCAAGACTTAAAACTGGAAGGAGTTTGGGGATGTTCATAAAAAAAAACATGAAGTTATTTCTCAACTTGAAAATTTGAATAATAAAATCCTTTTAGATGGCCTCATAGAGAATAGAAGTGTAGATGAAATTAAAATCACAACTCAGTTAGAGGAATGGGAAAAAAGAGGAACTCTTATGGAAGCAAAATTATATAATTCAATGGCTCAAAGAAGGAGATCGAAACACTAATTTCTTTCACAAATATCTTCTAGCTTGAAGATCTCACAACTTTATATTTCTCCCTAAAATTAGATTCTGGAGATGTTGTCTATACTTGGGATGGCATGAACTCTATTTTTATCGATTACTTTTCCAATATTTTTGTTGCTACTCCTCTTGACTCGGCTTCTCAACAAAATATTCTTCAAGCAATCTTTTCTCTTATAAATTATGAGGGGAACTCTATTTTGACTACTCATGTTACTATAAATGAGCTTCAACGGGTAGTTTTTAAAATACAAAAAGAGAAAACCCGATGGTTTTACCATTGAGTTCTACCAAGAGTTCTGGGATATCCTCCATGTTGATTTATTAGATGTGGTGGAAGAAACCAGGAAAGCCAAAGAAATTTTGAAGGTTATAAATAAAACTTATATTACTCTTGTTCCAAAAGCTCAATAGGTTGATCATATCTCAGCTTTTAGACCTATTGCTTTATGTAATGTTCTTCTCAAAATCATTACTAAAATTATGGCTGAAAGGTTGAAGCCTCTTTTGCATAAGATTATTTCCCCTGAGCAAGGGGGTTATGTGAAAGGGTGTCAAATAGTATATGAGATATTTCTTTCTCAAGAAGCCATCCATTCCATGGATATGCAAAAATCTCCTTCCATGTTCATTGGTTAGACTTATCCAAAGCTTATGATAGAGTGGATTGGCACTTATCAAAGTTTTGAGGTAATTTGGTTTCTCTAAGGATTGGATGGATTGGATTATGGGATGTATCTCTTTAGTTTCATACTTAGTTTTTATCAATTGTAGGCCTTCTCAGTCATTCCCTACTTCCAAAGGTATTAGGCAAGGTGACCCGCTATCCCCTTATTTACTCATCATTCTTGTTGAATGCTTGGGTAGGACTATAACCAAAAAATAGGGAAAACAAAACCCTTAAGGGATTTACCATTGCTCATGGAGCCAGACCTATCTCTCATATTCAATTTTTGGATGACTCTACTCTTTTAGGTAAAGCTACAGTTAAGGAAGCTTCTAATATTAAGCAAATCATTAGTTATTTTTCTAAGGCTACTGGGCAATTGATCAATGAAGACAAATCTAAAGTTATTTTCTTTCACTGCTCTACCAAACAGGAATCAATGGTCTTGGATAAATTAAGATATAAGAAGACATTCCTTCCGATCACTTAATTAGGTATTCCCATAAATATTCAAAGGCAAAAAAATAAATATTGGAATTGGTTTTTGGAAAAATTCAAGAAGAAAATTGGAAAATGGACCAACAGGTGGTTTTCTTCTGGAGGTAGAATCACCTTTGTAAAATTAGTCCTTCAATATATTCCTATTTATGTATCTTCCATGTTGAATATCCCAAAGGTTGTTCTTTGATAACTAGATTAAATTAGCCATTGCTTCCTTTTGAGTGGTACGAAGGATAAAAGGAAATGGGCCTTGGTGAAATGGGACACTTTATGTCTTCCTAAGAATGAATGGGGGGTTGGGATTTTGGTCTTCTATTAATGACAACAAAGATTTAGCTACTAAATTATATTGGAGGATGTTGCATAGCCCCAATGCTCTTTGGGCCAATAATATCTGTGCTAAATATGCTAAGAACAAAAGTCCTAAAGACCTTGTTTTCTATCAACTTCCCACCAAAGCTTTCCCCATTTTAGTAGTTCTTAAGACTGGTGAGGATTTGTGTTGGTCACGAATCTGCCACAGGAAAGGATTTTCTATATCTATGCACCCTAGACCCGGCCAACATTGAAATTCTGGGAGAAAAAAATGTCTCCCGGACCAATCTCCAAAGAGGGCTGGTTCCCTTACTAATCTAAACTGGTTTCAAGACTAGAGATGCAGGAAAGAAATGGGAAAATGCGAAAAGAAATGGGAAATAACGGAAAGAGATGTAAATATGGCTGAAGCCGATCATTAATGGGGAGAACAATATCAGATAGCAAAAACTATAGCTAGATCCTAAAGCCCAGTAGCAACTGACTCTTAGAGCACATAAACAGAAATTAGATCACACATTAGTCATGAGTTCACTTCCAAATCAACTTCAAACATTCAAATGCTAATACAACCTAATTCAACACAACAAAATTCAACTGTTATTGCACTGGACTACACAGAAGTCAAAAACACAGAAAGCCAAACATGCACAACCATTTAGATCACCAATTCTAGAAGACACTAAGAATGGAAGCAATTGCATCTAGGATTTTGATTTCAATTTTTGCAACCAGATCCTCCTCCCTTTGCTTGAGTTTTACATTGGTATTTATAGAGGTCCGTCCTCTTTCTTTCATATTAAAACATTTAATAAATGAAATAGATCTCGAAGAAACAACCCCCTTAATCTACCTTGGAGAGATGACAATATCTGCTTTTAATGAATTACAACTGAGAATGAAACAGAAACGAGGGCCCATATCTCTTTGTTAAATGACCGTTATCCCTTGAAAGCTGTAAGAGATCGCGAACAGGTGCTTTAAATATTGGAGGCATCTTTAATTCTGGCGACATCAAAAACTACAGGCCTGAGCACATTCTTCTATCTTGCACACATTGGAAAGCAGCAAAACATTAAATTTTGGAGTGCTTTTAATCGTTGGAACTTGTAATGCTTCATCAGGTCGTTGAACTGCTTTCTGGCGTGAAACTGTGACAGGTCGCAAAAACGTGACATGTCACAAAATCATGATAATTTTTTGTTTCGTACACTTTGTCACTTTCGGATCGCGAAAATCAACCATGCCACAAAATCATGACATATTTGGCTCCTTGGTTTCCTTCGCCACCTTAGCTCGCAAAAACATGACGCGTTGTGAAATTGCGATGTTTCGTACTATTTTGCTCTTTCCTTGCTCTGTTTCAGTGAAACTATGACCTGTCGTGAAATCGTGACATTCTCTACCCATGTTGTCCTTTTGCTGCTTTGAACCATGAAAACATGACAAGTCGTGATTTCGCTACACCTTCCTTTCACTTGGCTTCTCCTGCTCTTCATCCACGAAAATTCGTCATGTTGTGAAATCACGACAATTCCTTGCACTTGGCCCTTCTGCCCCAATGCGTCATGAAATCATGACATTTTCTTGCCTTCTTCATCATTACCACTTCCTATCGCGATATCGCGATGTCTTTGTACGCTTTTCTCCTTGCTTGCTTTACTGTCACGATATCACAACGTTTTTCATTACACTGCTCCATTGCTGCTTTATGTCACGATTTTGTGACATGTCGAGATATCGCGACAACCTCATTCTAGCACTTCCATTGACCATGTTGACCGTGAAACTCCAACACGTCATGATATCGCGATGTTCCTTACCCCCTTGCTATTGTTGACTGTGTTGACCACGATAACGCAACAGGTTGTGATATTGCGACACTTTCTAGACTTAGCCCTTTTCCACATTCGATGCCATGAAATTGTGACAGGTCATGATATTGTGACATGTTGCGATATTGTGACATATTTCCATGCTCATACCTCTTTGGTTTGGACCCCGTGAAAACACGACGGTCGTAATTTCGTGACAAATTTTGAACTTAGCGTTGGTGTGTTACGGACACCGCGAAAACGCGACGGGGCGCAATTTTGTGACATGCCGCAAAAATGCGACACCTTTGGTTTTTCACTTACAAACAGAGGAATCAAGCATTATTTTGCAACAACAACAACAACAAAAATAATGTGGCAAAAATGCCAACATTCTTGGCGGCTTGCGGGGTATACAGTTCTGCTGGATGCACGAATCCCAGGCCTTTATCCATTGGGCAACAGAGTCAAGAAAAATTGGCGGAACAAAATGCTGACTGATGGGAGACATCTCTGTAGGTGGCTGCTACAAACTCTTGTTGGTACTCAGTACTGAAAAATAGGATCGTCAATAAAAATGTATGGAATAGCAGAACTTCCTTTATTTCTTGAGAACTACTACACTTTGCCTAGCTCGGATGAGCTGGGTAATCACCAGGTGCTATGAAAGGATCTCCAAGGCAGTAGTGAGAAGCACCTGAACTACAAAAATAGAAATGAAGGAAATGATGCCCTGCGGATGCGCAGGCCATGGAACGGGGATGGGGAATGATGGAATGGTGGAATATGGAGGAATGGAAATGGAAGATACAGCAACATAATGTTACTGTGCTACCAACTGCAATGAAATGAAATGGAAGTGGAGGGGATGGAGGTGGTGGTAGGAACTATGAAAAAAATGTTTAAAAGCAAAGACTTAGAAGAAAAGGAAAATGAAGAAACAGGAATATTAGAGAGGGGAGTAGAAACAACAACAGTGTCTTGAGTAATTGCAGAAGAAGAAGGAATAGGAGAGGATGGGAATGAAGGAAGTGGAGAGAAGAAGTAGAGGAAAAGCCACTAGCTGTTGGGAAGGAAAAGAAATAAACGTACCTACGGGCTCGCATGCAAAAAGAGTCAAAGTAAAAAACAATTTTTTTTTTTGTCTATATTTTTTTTCCTTTTTTTGTCTTTTTGTTTTTTTTGCTATGTAAAATATTTACAAAATTTTGCGACATGATTGGCATGCCGCCACCACAAACCTAGATTCTGGTGTCTATCCAGTGAACCTGCAATGTCTAGACCAGATTTGATCATACTTCAGTCGAACTTTGAATTTCGGCTGGCCTCTTCCTGAAGTTCTCCATGGTGCAAATAGGGTGCAATGCGGCAGGTTATCATTCTTACTAGTACCCGTGTTATTGATGAATAATGTGGCAAAGAGGTTTGCCACAGGGGTGTTTTCATTAGGTACCGGTTGCAGTGGATGGAACCAATACCACCACTTTACAGACTTCACTGGCTACAGATGAAGTACAGGCTCCTCCAACCCATTGATGTGATCACAAGGCTCTTCCAATGAGAAATCTGCTTCTGGGATCTCCTCAGGTTCAACCATTTGGTGAGGCATGCTTAATGGGTTCTGGCTAAATAATTGCGTGTTATGCAAAATTGTGCCCTCTTTGTGCTTAGGTTCTAGAACTTGAACTTGTTCTTCTACTTGGCCCATCTCTTGATGAAAACTGCAAGCAACCATATTGTTCATTGCTGGGAAAGTGCTTGCATATGCCCATCATTGGCCTTGGACGTAACCTGCCTCTTGAGTTCCACAGAACTGCATTTCAGGTCTCTGCACAGTATGTGGGATCGGCCATGATGAATACTGTGTGAGATAGAGAGGAGCAGGAACTACCAGAGAAAGTAATGGTGTTTCTACCCATGGTAATTTTCCTGATAGGAGTAGAAGGTGCTCCGCTTGTAATGCTTCCTAAAATATTTGAGGGAATCTACGTTCGCCTGATTGCAGCAAGAGAAGGCTAATGTCCGAGTGGAAAGCTTGAACATAGAAGAGGTGGGCTTGGGAAGGTGACAGTTGGATCTCCCTTGGAATTCTCTTCTAAGTTCTACAGAATCGGACATTGAAATCTGTGATGCTCTCCTACGGTATTCTCGTGATGGTGGAGAGATGCATCAAAAGCTGGTAGGGGTCCTGAGAGCCATCCATGAGCAGATAATTTTACACTCGAGCAGTCTGTACCACTGCAACGCTTTTCCTTTCAAAGATTGAACCAGAAGTCTGATCATAACATCCTCGTGGATTATATCATGGAGGGTCGCTAAAGCAGCAACATCATCAATATGCTCTCGGGCCATTCCCTCTATGCCATTGTATTTTTTTAGATCTTTTAGGGCACTTTTGGGAATATCATGTCAAATTTGTAGATTCAGAGGGCCAGGATCATCCCATCTAGGATAGCATACCCTCGCCATTATAGGAGTGATTTGTGAGATCACGGCTGTCGCCAAGTCAGAGTCACCAAGTGAACATTCTTTCCTCCGCTTGTAAGGTCAAGGCTGCTCACAAAACCTTGATTCCTTCGGGGTATCTTCTTTCAGCTTGAAAAGGCGTCTACGATCAAGAAATTCAGATCTTCAGCTCAGCAGAGTCGCTAGATGAACTTACAAATTTTCGCTATGATTTCAAGATAGCTCATCAAAATCTTGATACCTCCGGGTGTTAAACAATGAAACAATCAATCTCACCGATTATGGATATTTTGAGACAGAAGAAGTCTGTCCCACCAGGCGTGCCAAAAATTGTTGGTCATGAATCTGCCACAGGAAAGGATTTTCTATATCTATGCACCCTAGACCCGACCAACATTGAAAGGTTGGGAGAAAGAAATGTCTCCCAGACCAATCTCCAGAGAGGGCTAGTTCCCTTACTAATCTAAATTGGTTTCAAGACTAGAGATGCAGGAAAGAAATGGGAAAATGCGAAAAGAAATGGGAAATAATGAAAAGAGATGTAAATATGGCCGAAGCCGATCATTAATGGGGAGAACAATCTCAGATAGCAAAAACCATAGCTAGATCCTAAAGCCCAGCAGCAACTAACTCTTAAAGCACATAAACAAAAATTAGATCATGCATTAGTCATGAGTTCACTTCCAAATCAACTTCAAACATTCAAATGCTAATACAGCCTAATTCAACATAGCATAATTCAACTGTTATTGCACTAGACTACACAGAAGTCAAAAACATGGAAAGCCAAACATGCACAACCATTTAGATCACCAATTCTAGAAGACACTAATAATGGAAGCAATTGCATCTAGGATTTTGATTTCAATTTTTGCAACCAGATCCTCCTCCCTTTGCTTGAGTTTTACATTGGTATTTATAGAGGTCCGTTTGCTTTCTTTCATATTATAGCATTTAATAAATGAAACAGATCTCGAAGAAACAACTCCCTTAATCTGCCTTGGAGAGATGACAATCTCTATTTTTAATGAATTACAACTAAGAATGAAATAGAAATGATGGCCCATATCTCTTTGTTAAATGACCGTTATGTCTTGAAAGCTGTAAGAGATCATGAACAGGCACTTTAAATATTGGAGGCATCTTTAATTTTGGCAGCATCAAAAACTACAGGCCTAAGCACATTCTTCTATCTTGCACACATTGGAAAGCAGCAAAACATTAAATTTTGGAGTGCTTTTAATCGTTGGAACTCGCAATGCTTCATCGGGCCGTTGAACTGCTTTTTGGCGCAAAACCGTGACAGGTTGCGAAAACGTGACATGTCGTGAAATCATGACAATTTTTTGTTTTGTACACTTTGTCACTTTTGGATCGTGAAAATCAACCATGTCACGAAATTGCGACATATTCGGCTCCTTGGTTTCCTTCGCCACCTTAGCTCGCAAAAACACGATGCGTCATGAAATCATGATGTTTTGTACTATTCTGCTCTTTCCTTGCTCTGTTTTAGTGAAACTATGACCTATCACGAAATCGTGACATTCTCTACCCATGTTGTCCTTTGGATGCTTCGAACCGCAAAAATGCGACAAGTCATGATTTCGCTACACCTTCCTTTCACTTGGCTTCTCCTGCTCTTCGTCCGCGAAAATTCGTCATGTCACAAAATCGCGACAATTCCCTGCACTTGGCCCTTTCACCCCAATGCATCGTGAAATCGTGACATTTTCTTGCCGCATTCATCATTACCGCTTCCTATCATGATATCGCAACGTCTTCGTATGCTTTTCTCCTTGCTTGCTTTACTATCGCAATATTGCGACGTTTTTCATTACACTGCTCCATTGCTGCTTTATGTCACGATTTTGTGACATGTCGCGATATCACGACAACCTCATTCTAGTGCTTCTTTTGACCATGTTGACCATGAAACTCCAACACGTCACGATATCACGACATTCCTTACCTCCTTGCTACCGTTGACTGCATTGACCACGATAACGCGATAGGTCGCGATATCGCAACACTTTCTAGACTTAGCCCTTTTTCGCATTCGGCGTCGCGAAACTGTGATAGGTCGAGATATCGTGACATATTTTCATGCTCACACTTCTTTGGTTTGGACCCCGTAAAAATGCGATGGTCATGATTTCATGATGACTTTTGAACTTAGCATTGGTGTGTTATGGACTCCACAAAAACGCGACGGGGCGCAATTTTGCGACATGTCGCGAAATCGCGACACCTTTTGTTTTTCACTTACAAAAAGAGAAATCAAGCATTCTTTTGCAACAACAACAACAACAAAAATAATGTGGAAAAAATGTCAACATTCTTGGCAGCTCGTGGGGTATACAGTTCTGCTGGATGCATGAATCCCAAACCTTTATCCATTGGGCTACAGAGTCAAGAAAAACTAGCGAAACAGAATGCTGACTGGTGAGAGACATCTCTGTAGATGGCTGCTACAAACTCTTGCTGGTACTCAGTATTGAAAAATAGGATCGTCAACAAAAATGTATGGAATAGCAGAACTTCCTTTATTTCTTTAGAACTACTGCACTTTGCCTAGCTCGAATGAGCTAGGTAATCACTAGGTGCTATGAAAGGATCTCCAGGGCAGTAGTGAGAGGCACCTAAACTACAAAAACAAAAATTAAGGAAATGATGCCTTGCTGATGCACAGGCCATGGAACAGGGATGGGGAATAATGGAATGGTGAAAGATGGAGGAATGGAAATGGAAGATACAGCAACAGAATGTTACTGTGCTACCAACTATGATGAAATGAAATGGAAGTGGAGGGGATGGAGGTGGTGGTAGGAACTGTGAAAAAAAATGTTTAAAAGCGAAGACTTAGAAGAAAAGGGAAATGAAGAAATGGGAATATTAGAGAGGGGAGTAGAAACAACAACAGTGGCTTGAGTAATTGCAGAAGAAGAAGGAATAGGAGAGGATGGGAATGAAGGAAGGAAGTGGAAAGAAGAAGTAGAGGAAAAGCCACTAGCTGCTGGGAAGGAAAAGAAAAAGGAAAAGAAATAAACGTACCTGCGGGCTCGCATGCAAAAAGAGCCGAAGTAAAAACAATTTTTTTTTTTTTTGTCTATATTTTTTTTCCTTTTTTTGTCTTTTTGTTTTTTCTACTATGTACAATATTTACAAAAGTTTGTGACATTATTGGCATGCGGCCACCACAAACCCAGCTTCTGGTGTCTATCCGGTGAACCTGCAATGTCCAGACTAGATCTGATCATACTTCAGTCGATCTTTGAAGTTCAATTGGCCTCTTCCTGAAGTTCTCCATGGTGTGAACAGGGTGCAATGCGACATGTTATCATTCTTACTAGTACCCGTGTTATTGATGAATAATGTGGCAAAGATGTTTGCCACATGGGGGTTTTCTTCAGGTACCAGTTGTAGTGGCTGGAACCAATACCACCACTTTGCAGACTTCACTGGCTGCGGACTGAGTATAGGCTCCTCCAACCCCTTGATGTGATCACAGGGCTCTTCCAGTGAGAAATCTGCTTCTGGGATCTCCTCAGGTTCAACCTTTTGGTGAGGCATGCTTAACGGGTTCTGGCTGAATACTTGCATGTTATGCAAAATTGTGCCCTCTTTGTGCTCAGGTTCTGGAACTTGAACTTGTTCTTCTACTTGGCCCATCTCTTGATGAAAACTGCAAGCAACCATATTGTTCATTGCTGGGAAAGTGCTTGCATATGCCCATCATTGGCCTTGGACATAACCTACCTCTTGAGTTCCACAGAACTGCATTTCAGGTCTCTGCACAGTATGTGGGATCGGCCATGATGAATACTATGCGGGACAGAGAGGAGCAAGAACTACCAGAGAAAGTAATGGTGTTTCTCCCCACGATAATTTTCTTGATAGGAGCAGAAGGTGCTCCGCTTGTAATGCTTCCTCAAATATTTGAGGGAATCTACGTTCGCCTGATTGCAGCAAGAGAAGGCTAATATCCGGATGGAAAGCTCAAACATAGAAGAGGTGGGCTTGGGCGGGTGATGGTTGGATCTCCCCTGGAATTCTCTTCCAAGTTCTATAGAACCAGACATTGAAATCTGTGATGCTCTCCTAAGGTATTCTTGTGATGGTGGAGAGATGCATCAAAATCTGGTAGGGATCTTGAGAGCCATCAAATGTTGTAATGAGTGCTCCTGCTAAATCATCCCATGAGCAGATACTTTTACACCCAAGCAATCTATACCACTGCAACGCCTTTCCTTCCAAATACTGAACCAGAAGTCTGATCATAACATCCTCATGGATTATATCATGGAGGGTCGCTAAAGCAGCAACATCATCAATATGCTCTCGGGCCATTCCCTCGGTGCCATTGTATTTTGTTAGAGCTTTCAGGGCACTTTTGGGAATCTCGTGCCAAATTTGGATATTCAGAGGGCCAGGATCATCCCATCTAGGACAGCATACCCTCGCCATTATAGTAGTTATTTGTGAGATCATGGTTGTCACCAAGTCAAAGTTGCCAAGTGAACATTCTTTCCTCCGCTTGTAAGGTCAAGGCTTCTCACCAAACCTTGATTCCTTTGGGGTATCTTCTTTCAGCTTGAAAAGGTGTCTACGATCAAGAAATTCAGATCTTCAGCTCAGCAGAGTCGCCAGATGAACTTACAAATCTCCGCTATGAGGTCAAGACAGCTCATCAAAATCTTGATACCTTCGGGTGTTAAACAATGAAACAATCAGTCTCACCGATTATGGATCTTTTGAGACAGAAGAAGTCTGTCCCACCAGGCGTGCCAAAAACTGTTGGTCACGAATCTGCCACAGGAAAGGATTTTCTATATCTATGCACCCTAGACCCGGCCAACATTGAAAGGCTGGGAGAAAGAAATGTCTCCCAGACCAATCTCTAGAGAGGGCTAGTTCCCTTACTAATCTAAACTGGTTTCAAGACTAGAGATGCAGGAAAGAAATGGGAAAATGTGGAAAGAAATGGGAAATAACGAAAAGAGATGTAAATATGGCTGAAGCCGATCGTTAATGGGGAGAACAATCTCAGATAGCAAAAACTACAGCTAGATCCTAAAGCCCAGCAACAACTGACTCTTAGAGCACATAAACAGAAATTAGATCACGCATTAGTCATGAGTTCGCTTCCAAATAAACTTCAAACATTCAAATGCTAATACATCCTAAGTCAACATAGCATATTTCAACTGTTATTGCACTGGACTACACAGAAGTCAAAAACATAGAAATCCAAACATGCATAACCATTTAGATCACCAATTATAGAAGACACTAAGAATGGAAGCAATTGCATCTAGGATTTTGATTTCAATTTTTGCAACCAGATCCTCCTCCCTTTGCTTGAGTTTTACATTGGTATTTATAGAGGTCTATCCTCTTTCTTTCATATTACAGCATTTAATAAATGAAATAGATCTCGAAGAAACAACCCCCTTAATCTGCCTTGGAGAGATGACAATCCCTGCTTTTAATGAATTACAACTGAGAATGAAATAGAAACGAGGGCCCATATCTCTTTGTTAAATGACTGTTATCTCTTGAAAGCTGTAAGAGATCACGAACAAGCGCTTTAAATATTGGAGGCATCTTTAATTCTGGAAGCATTGAAAACTATAGGCCTGAGCACATTCTTCTATCTTGCACACATTGGAAAGCAGAAAAACATTAAATTTTGGAGTGCTTTTAATCGTTGGAACTCGCAATGCTTCATCAGGCCATTGAACTACTTTCTGGCGCGAAATCGTGATAGGTCACAAAAATGTGACATGTCACGAAATCGTGACAATTTTTTGTTCCGTACACTTTGTCACTTTCGGATTGCGAAAATCAACCATGTCACGAAATCGTGACATATTCGGCTCCTTGGTTTCCTTCGCCACCTTAGCTCACGAAAACACGACGCATCATGAAATCATGATGTTTCGTACTATTCTACTCTGTCCTTGCTTTATTTCAGCGAAACTATGACCTATTGCAAAATTCCAACATTCTCTACCAATGTTGTCCTTTGGCTGCTTTGAACCACAAAAACGTGACAAGTCACGATTTCGCTACACCTTCCTTTCACTTGGCTTCTCCTGCTCTTTGTTCGCAAAAATTTGTCATGTCGCAAAATCGTGACAATTCCCTGCACTTGGCCCTTCTGCCCCAATGTGTCATGAAATCGTGATATTTTCTTGCCTTCTTCATCATTACCGCTTCTTGTCGTGATATCGCGACGTCTTCGTACGCTTTTCTCCTTGCTTGCTTTACTATCGCGATATCATGATGTTTTTCATTACACTGCTCCATTGTTGCTTTATGTCATGATTTTGCGGCATGTCGTGATATCATGACAACCTCATTCTAGTGCTTCCATTGACCATGTTGACCGTGAAACTCCAACACGTCACGATATCGTGATGTTCATTACCCCCTTGTTGTCGTTGACTGCATTGACTGCGATAACATGACAGGTCGTGATATTGCAGCACTTTCTTGACTTAGCCCTTTTTCGCATTCGACGTCACAAAATTGTGATAGGTCACGATATCATGACATGTCGCAATATCGTGACATGTCGCGATATCATGACAGTTCACACCTCTTTGGTTTGGACCCCGCGAAAATGTGATGATCATGATTTTGCGACAACTTTTGAACTTAGCATTGGTGTGTTACGGACACCGCAAAAATGCGACACCTTTGGTTTTTCACTTACAAACAGAGGAATCAAGCATTCTTTTGCAACAACAACAACCAAAAATATAATGTGGCAAAAATTCCAACAATTTGATAAAAATATATATATTTTGGATCATTCTTAATGGTCAATAGGCAAATTTTTTGGATAGATTCTTGGGATGGTCACAAGTCTTTGATAACTTAGTTTCCCAATTGGAGGCCTTGGATGTAGGAGCTTCACCGAGATAACTAGATAAATGTGGCTAATTACTATCGGTACCATACTGGTAATTCAAAGGTTGGTAGATATTGGATCCCTATTGAGGATTGGCCTATTCAAATACTAGAAAGGCAAAGAGAAAATATCCAAGACATCCTTCATATGAGATCTCTCTCTTGGTCCCATGAAAAATATTGTTTTGGATGGAAAAAAACTACTAAGTGTGAGTATTCAGTTGCTCAAGGTTATTTGACCTTATGCCATAATAATCCCAAAAAATCTTATGACATCTTTTCTCATTTGTGAGCTCAAAAGCTTTGGCCTAAGGTGAGGTTCTTTACTTGGCTTTTATTACATCGTAGGGTGCTTACTAGTGAGCAACTTATGAAGCATGGTTTTTATGGCCCTTTTAGATGTGAAATGTGTGAAGAGAATGTAGAAACTCTCAACCATATTTTTATTGGGTGTACTTTAGCCTCTGAGCTATGGAGGAGAATGGCCACTTTACTTGGCTTATAGTGGTCCAATTTTTTTACTTTTGAACAACTTTGGATGGATTGGCCTAAACAAGAGGGTTTTGATCATTTTATTAGGTAGTTAGTTTGGATGGGTTCTACCATTCTTCTTTGGAATATCTGGAATGAAAGGAAAAGCTGTATTTTTAATAAATATAGGGAGGATATTCACTATATTTGGTAAAAGACCATAGCCAACTTAGTTGAATCAGTCCATCAACTCCTTAATCACTCCCAAAACTCCCACCAAATATGGGATCAAGTGATGCAAATATTGAAGATTAAATCTTCTAAGGGCAACCAACTTAAAGGGAATTTGAGTATTTTTAAGATGGATAGGACAAGAAATTGGCAACCTCCTCCTAAGGATTTTGGAAAATTCAATACTAATGGAGCCTCTAGAGGGAACCCTGGAAAAGCCAGTGCGAGATGAATTGATAGTCTTTTAGATGGCTCCATGGTTTTTACTTTTGCTGAGAATTTAGGTATTATTTCCAATAACCTTGATAAGGGGTATGGTATCCTTAGAGGCCTTCAAGAGGCTACTAAGGTTGGATGGGAAAAGGTGTTAGTTGAGTCTGACACTCAACTCATGATTAATATTTTGAAGACTCCTTATAAGAATCATAAGGTTGATTGGAGAATAAAAATAATTATTGAGAAGATTCAATTAATCCAAATGAGATTTTTGAAAGTTGATTACAATGATGTGGTCAGAGATCAAAACAAGACTGCTGATACTTTAGCTAATTGGACTTTGGACAAAGGTGATCTTACTTGTTATGGCCACCCTCCTATATGGTGGGCTTCACAAATTAGGGAAGCTCTTCTTTCTATTATTTCTTTGGATGGCTCTAGTTTTGAAGGTACCTAGTTTCTTCTTGCTTATTTTTTGCTTCTCTTTGGTTCAATCAGGTTATTTTAGTTCCCTAGCTCAATCTATTCTTTATTTTGTTTCCTTTGTTGATTCTTGCCTTAAAAGTCTTCTGGTCTAGAAAGGTCATTGTTATGTTCAAATTTTTTTCTTTTTATTTTTTATTTTTTTATTTAGTTTTTTAATGTGTGTGTGTTCTTTTGTTTTGTTTTGTTTTTGTGCTCTTTGTGTTGTTTTTAGTTGTTCTTGTGATTTTTTTTGTATTGTATTTTTTTATAGTTTTTGTTATTGTTCTTCTATTTTTGTCGTTATTGTTCTTGTGTTTCTGTTTTTTTGAGTTAATTCATATTTTTTTTTGGTAGATAATATACTATAGCATTAATACCGGGTTTTATAGGTTGATCCAAAACATTTTACAAAAACCATCCTAGGGTTGTTGATAAACATGTCCTTACTAAGGATCCTATATATGTAAAATCTACATGCCACCAAAGTCATTACATCCTATAAGGCACATAGCCTGTTATCAAAAAGAAAATTCCCATACAACATTTTGGGTATACCCCGAGAAAACATATCTACATCATAATTACAAAAAAAGAAACAGACACAGATCTCTTCCTTGAAAAAGTGGAGAAATAAAAAGCTACAGACACACATAGCAAAGTACTGAAAAAACTCCCACTAGATTTGTATTGACAATTACTCTTGATAATTATTTGGTAATTTCTTTCTTTCGTATATGAAATGCTTTGGGACCACATCCCCCCTTTGCCAATCAGCCTTGGAGAAATGAACCTGCTAGCTAGATTTATGGCAGTGGCTATCTGGTGGTCCACGTGGCTTTGGTTCGAAGTCTTATATTGTCATTTCTTTCTTGTCCTATGATTATAAACCAACCTCAAATTAATAAGATGACTAGGAGCCATGTTATCTGACATGTGACTGTCCCCATTATTCTTTGTGGTATTTCCAAGAAGCATCCACCAAGACTGACAGCTCAGATAATTTTTATTATGAGTCCATTTCAAAAAGAGATGGGAATACTCATATCCTTTGAACTTACAGTGTCTTCCCTATTGGTAAATTCAACTATCATTCTTGAAATTCTTGTTGAATAAGCTCCTCTACTTCACTCGGGATATCGTGTTCCCATTTGAAAATTTTGTCACCATCGATACCCAAATTGGCCAACTTATCAATAACTTTGGTAGCTTCCCAAAAGACATGATGGGCTTTTCTATCCTGTCGTCCCTAGAAATGGATCCTAGCCTCTTCAACAATTGTTTTAATCCTCCAAGGAGGTGTTTTCAAATTATTGAGGAGATTTATAACATGCATAGAGTCTCCTTCTATAATCAAATTGCCTTCTAAGTCTTGAGTCATTTGAAGGTCTCTCCACATAGCTCTAGCTTCAGCTTCATTGTTTGTCCTTGTTCCAAAATATTCAAAAAATGCAAGCATCATATTTCCATTATGATCTTGCACAATGTCGCCAGCGCCTGCTCTGCCAGGATTGTCTTTAGCTACTCCATCAAAATTAAGATTAAATCAACCCGTATGAGGTGGGGACAACTTAACATTAGCTCTGGGGTTGACTACCCTAGGAACAAACTCATCTAACAAGGTTAAGCTTAAATATTGAGCAATCATGGTCTCCTCTAGATGAGGTTTACGTCTATCAAAAGGGATAAGGTTCACATTCTTGTTGGCAAAGGATAGGATCTTGGCAATGATAGTTTGATGATCATAGATAGACTCATTAAAGACTCTATGGTTCCTTTCTAACCACACCTACCAAAGATAGTGATTGAGACAAATTTTCCACATGTATCTAAGTCTTTGGTT
Source organism: Wollemia nobilis (assembly GCA_028583015.1). Taxonomy (NCBI): domain Eukaryota; kingdom Viridiplantae; phylum Streptophyta; class Pinopsida; order Araucariales; family Araucariaceae; genus Wollemia; species Wollemia nobilis. The sequence continues at coordinate 5,522,091 of JAQPPZ010017121.1, forward strand.
AATTCGTATTTTTATGTGTGAGTGTTTTTTATGTTTTTTGTTTTTGTTTATTGTCTGTTGGTTGTTTTTTATTTTTTTATTTTTAGGTTTTGGTTGTGTTTATTTTTCATGTCTTTTTTTGTTTTTGTAGTGTTATGTTGTCTTTGTCTTGTTATGTTGCTCTTGTGTTTTTCTATGTGGTTCGTGTTCTAGTTTTTTTAATCTTATTGTGTGTGTGTTTGGTTGTGCTTTTATTTTTTACACACTCAAGGAGCATGTTTTTTATTTTATTATATTATTTTTATTGTTATTATTTTTTTTTTTGTGTTTGTTTTCTCCTTGAGTATGTCAAAGGTGGTAGGCCAGGTCCGAAACCTGGGTATTTTTGGCGGAATGGATACCCCTACCTCCTTGGGTCTTACTCGAAAGTGGCATCCCTTATGGGATGTTTTACACACACAAAAAAGAGGAAAACATGATGATTCTATTGGTGAATACTTATCTTGATTCAGTTAAAAACTCCCATTGGGGCTTCTAGGAAATATCGTAAAACTTAACTGTTACATAACAAACATTGCCATGTCGGCTATGTTTTCCAATTATAACTATTTTATATATATTTGGGTTAGATTTTTATTATTCATAAGGATATATTATCTTATATTTTATTTCATTTCATCTGGACTTCGTAGTGTTGCCTTTAAGGCGGGGAACTGCCCTCCTCAAGATGCCACTATTGATTTATTCGTTCACTTCCATTTTAATTCATTATTTACATTCATTCTATTCTACATCAGGAATATTGGCATGTTACTCTAATTTTTATTTATATTCTACTAGGACAACTGTAGGAGAGATAACTCATCTCTTACCAAGTGGTATCATAGACAAGTCGATCTTACAAACTTTCGTGCGCATTCCTACAGTTCAGAGTTACATGCAAAATAGAATTCGGTCTCACTGAGGATAACATGGGCATAAAACTATGTGAACTCATAATAAACCAATTATTACTACCGTCATAATATTTAACATGCCAAAACAAACAAGGTATTCGGATCGTTGCATGCACGGTTTAATTTGGATGTTTGATTATAAGCAACAGAATAGGAAAAATTGAACACAGAAGAAATTTTGAATTCTAGGTGAAGATAGCACATTTCAAGAGGTCATCTTACATGATAAAAATCATCCTTCAAGGGTATAAATAGTGCATCACAGTCTCGAGAAATATCCGACATAAACAAACAATGAAACATTGTGAAATTTTGCTTCGCAGGACAAAATTAGGAGGGCGCATCACTAGCCAATCAATGAGCATGAAAAAACAAATTATTGGCGTATATTATAAGGTTAGAATTACATGTTATATTATATTTTTTTCTATACTAGGGCAATAATCCCACATTCACCGTAGTGTGGGTACGAGAGGATTTAAAACTTTTTACTTGCAAATAGAGGGTTGTGACTTCGATCATGTAAGCCACTCTCCTCTCCCACGAAGTTCCTTTCAATTGTTATATAGTTTCCCTATTCCACTCGACTATCTATATATAAATATCTATCCTGCTCAGTTGTCTACACGTTATCATTTCCTTGTCCCACTCAGGTTCTACACGTCGTCTTGTTCTAAACCTTACTCAATTATCGCATTCTAGTCTTGTATCTCGCTAGTTGTCCCTAGGGTCATGGTCGTGTCTCTTGTGTCGTACATCCTATGGTACCTTCACTATGTCACATATCTTATGTTGTGTGTCTTCACTGTGTCACGTCCATCGTATCGTGTGTCTGCTATGTCATATCCCATCTTCACTATGTTGTGTCCCTCGTGTCGTGTGTCTATTGTGTCACTTTTGGTCGTGTCAAGTTCGTGTCTGATCATCTATCTTTTAGTCACTCGTGTTAGGTTTGGTCATGTCAGGTTTCTCGTTCTTAGTCCCAATTTGCATCAAGAAAATTGTCAAGTTGCGAAAAAATTGTAAAAGTTGTCAAGGTTGCTAAAAACGTTGTCAAAAGTTGTCAAGAAATTGTAACCAAAAGTTGTCAAAAGTTGTCCAAAGTTGCAAAAGTCATCAAAAGTTGCTGAAAATTATTGTAAAGGAGGTGATCCAAACAACACATTCAAATCCACATCACAGTTGGATTGACAGTGGAAGTGAAAAACAAATTTTTACCAAATTCAACAAAATTTTGCAAGAAATCGAAGTTCAAAGATGCTTCTAAGCAAGATATTATAGAAAGTGCATGAGCAAAAAGTGGACCAAAGGATCTGACGATCGTCTATCAAGCTCGGAGACTCCCAAAAAAGACACAAGAAGACCTCATCGAAGCCAAGGTACAAAAAATTCTCCTTCTCCTTTTGGAATTGGTAGTTATAATCCAAGTCATCCATTGGTCAGACCAATGGCATCCAATACCTCTCCAAAATCCTCACAAGAGAACCTCACTCAAGTAGAAAATAATCATCCAATGGTCAATGATGATGTGTTAAGATATTTAATAGAAAATCTTAAGATTATGACTGCAAGCTTCAACGCATCTAGGAAATAGCCCCAACCAAATCCTCCTAGTCCCAATCACTAGAGTACTGACATCCACTATGACAACTATACACACCATAAAGGTCAAAATAGTTAGTCCCTAAATCATAATGGTCACCAAAATATTGAGGATTGGGGTAACGAAGAAATTTTGGAGCAACAAAGGGGTTCTAACAGACCTTACCAAAACAACAACCAGTGACAACAGAGTAACAATGAACAAGATAGAAACAATTCTCACTACCAACCAAGAGGTCCTACTAGAGTCAATTATCCATGCATTGACATGCCTACCTTTGAAGGTCAGGATCCGCGTGGGTGGATTGCCAAAATGGAAGGCATCTTAGAGTTCTAAAAATTCTAGGAAGAGGACAAAGTCTCTTTTGCAGCAACCAAATTAGGCACTGAAGCTTATCAATGGTTTACATGGTATAAACGTGAGACCGCCCATCGGGCCTTCTTTTGGCATACTTTCAGGGAAGCCTTTCTTCATAGATTCAACAAAGGTTCCACAGGTTCCTACACAGTGTGGTTGTTTTCACTTAAGTGGATAGGATCAGTAGGGGACTACATCTCAGAATTCACCAACATGCTTCACTATGCACAAGATCTACAACCAGATGTGGTGGTAGCAGCTTTTAGAAATGAATTGAAAGCACATATTAAAGTTGAAGTGGACTTGTAAAATCCATTCAAGTTGGATAATTTTATAAGGATTGATGATTTTGTAGAGATGAATTTGCAATTAGGCTCATCCACATGATGTGATTCATATGGTCATCCTCCATTCCGTAACAACTGTTTCTGCAAAAATGATCAATCGTCATGGGACTTCTGCTACAAATATCACAATCATCATCTAAAATATCAAGCATGTACACCACAACAAAAATAAGATCAAATATGTAGACCATGCAGAGGAAGAAATAGATGAGTAGGGTGCACCTAAGGATCCACCAGTTGATGACCAAATTGAACATGAGGAGGTTATAGTTGATGAGGATACCATGACTATTTCATTACATGCTCTTATGGGGTTATCCTCTCACCATACAATCAAGGTAGTAGGTTTCATTTGGAAATAGAGGGTGACAGTATTAATTGATTCAAGAAGAACTCAAAACTTTATTTATGCAAAAGTTGCAAGGACATTAGGTTTGCATGTCTTCTCTTCTAGTCAAGATTAGTTTCAAGTCATAACTGCAAGTAGAGATATTTCTTAATTTTTAGGTGTATCGCTCCAAATTTTTCGCACCCTTACCTTCAGGCTATAGGATCCGTGCCCGGAAGGGGGATGTGAAAAGGATGGGACAATACCTCGGACTGAGAGGCCCTTTGAAGGTCCCGCCTCTCGGGGGAGGTGTATAAGGGTGAATTTTCGACGGATGGTGGGTTCACCAGGAAACTTTTGAATGGCAGTTTCCACGCCTAGGTTGGGAATGTGTTTGATGTGTTCATTTTTATGCTTGATCATCCAAGTCCTAGGTTTGGCCAAATGAATCTAAGCTAAGCTATATGAAATGCTGATTTAAATGAATACAAAAAATAGAATTAAACAAAAAATACAGGAAATATACTAGATTAGAAAAGCCATACCTGATTCCGGATGTCTGATGGAGGTTCTAATTTTTGAAGCAGTCCAGATCGTCTAGAATTTGACAGGATCGTCTCTGATCTGACAGGATCGTCCCTGATCTACTGATCTGACAAGATCGTCTCTAATCTGACAAGATCGTCTCTAATCTGACGAAATCGTCTCTAATCTGACGAGATCGTCTCTAATCTGATGAAATCGTCTGACGATTTCGTCAGAGACCTGCAACTACAGAAATGGATACCAAGAACAAAAAATACAATTGCAAAAGCAAGGGAAAATGATAGAAATGAAAGTATGAATGTTAGAATGACAACTTTAGATAACAAATTAAGTAAAATGCATTGTTTTAATGACTAACTTTGACTCTATCATGCATCTATGCTACGTGAGGTGAACTCCAAGATGCAAAATAGAAATAAATCTAACTAATGCAAAGCAAAACAGTAGATAATGGACAGAGAACGCAAACTCAGGGCATGGATTTGCCCCCAACGTTGGTTGCAGTCGAAATCGTCTACAAAATACATAATCATCTTGAATTGTGGCGTGATCGTCCGAGATCGTACAGGATCATCTACGATGATCTGAGCTTGCTCCGGCTGAAGAATGACAAAGTTCCTACAAGAAAATTCGAAAAGGGACAAAGGCAAACAGTAGTCTAAGACATTCTAATGCATGTAAAACTTGAAGTGCAGTAAAATTCAGCCAGGGGAATGTCAAGGGGAGGGCCTAAGATTAAATAGGCATAGGAAGGAGGTTGGGAGGTTGGAGATCATCCCAATTTGGGAGATCTCCAACGGGGGAAGTCTCTAACCGTGCAGACACGCTTTTGCCCCGGTTAGAGACGTCGTTGAAACAGAAGCTAATTATGAAAAATTAGTTTTGGGATGAAATCGTCTGGACGTTCTTCTCCAGACGAATTCGTCCGATCTGAGGTGATATCGTCTGATCGGTGACGATATCGTCCAACGGTCACAACAAATCCTAAAAATGGCATGAAAAACGAGGAAAGCGGTTTAACAGGCGGTTCGGGGTTAAAATTTAAATTTTGAATTATTACTAAGGTAATTTTAATTATTTGCTAAGGTTTACTGTGCCAATTTTAGGGTGCTACATTTTGCCCCCTCTTTAGCGAATTTTTCGAAGAAAATGCGTTAAAGATGAGTTCTTCTCGATTTACGAGAAAGCAAAAATTTATTCCCATTTTTAGGCGACGATTCTAGGTCGAATCGTACGACAACTTACTATGGTGCCCCCTCCGTGTTTTTACCCAAATCGAACGTTTGAGGTAAAAACATGAAAAAGCAAAATTTAAAAATGTTGTTAATTGTTTTTGAATAAAATTAAGAAAATAGGGTAAAACCCTAATTCATTTTTACTATTCATTTTCTCTGATGATATTTTTGATGATATGACTTGTGTATATGTTTTATGATGCTTTAATGTTTTGAATTGTTTGCTTATTGGATTGAGGATTCATATAATTATGTCATTTTGAAATATTATAATTTTGATGTCATGTTGTAAGATTTTAAATGAAATAATCTGATGTAAACAATTGGTGGTTGTGGTGTGATTTGATAAAAATAAAAGGGACTTCTAACAATAATTTCAAAGGACATTGTCGCTATTATAGACCATTTCATGGAGTCACCGCTCACTCGGTCGTCAAGCTAATCCCAGTATAGAAATATTGTTAAAAGTAAAAGAGTGCTTAAGAGACTGTCTTAAGACTTGGTGTTGTAATGATGGAGATAATGATGGTTTGATGATTTGTTTTCAGATTTTCATAAAAATAGTATGCATGAAAATATGATGTTGCTAGGCATAAATTCCTAAGTGTGATAAAATTTTGAACAATTCCTTTAGAATTTATACCATGGTTGCAAAAATTGAATTTTGAACATAATGTCATGAAATAGAATAAGTGTTTGTTTGTTTGTAAAGCATAATTGTGTAACATAATGATGCAAGTCATATGTTTTGATGAATTTTGTTTTTAAAATAAATGGAAAAGAAAATTAGAACGATGGTTTGCGCTAGGCATAGAATTATAGGTATAGACTTATACCATCATCGCGAAATCCAAAGAAGAAAATAGATTGTTGGTTTTATTGCAAGATGCATTTTTGACCTTTGATAAACAGAAAAATAATAATATGAAAATTTTGTTTGAAATTATTTTTGAGATTTTGTGAGAAGATGTATGTAATTGCTTTTATACAAAACAAGAATTCTGAAATAAAAGGAGAAAATCATTCCGAAAAGAGTTACAGAAATATTTTTAAATTATCTCAAAGAGAAATGTAGATTTATAAGGAATCCTCATGTGCAAATGTGAATTCATTACCGATCTTGATTTATCATAATGATACAAAATCTCTCAAATACAAATGTGTGTGCGATTGTATTGTTCATTTACCAATTTTGAGCAAGATAATTTGATACAAGTAATTTGCCTTGACCAAATAAATGTTTATTGACCATGATTTATATGCATGTAACCGTACCAGACTACTATGTAAGTTAGGTTATCAAGAGCTAGCTAATCCATAAGCTGACAGAGGTCTGTACAAAAGAAGGTCGCTAATGTGACAGACATATCGCCACGCTAGGATTTACCCAAGGCCAAGCGGGTTGGGCACAAACCACCTGTTATGGGGCTTACCTCACGGTTTTCGAATAATTGAGAATTCCAGGGATTCAAGCTCATTCACCCTTCTTTTCTTTTCAAGGGGTAGGGAAAGGAGTTTATTGTATTTTGCTTTTGCTTTTCTCTTTTGCTTCTTTTTTTTTTTGTACTTTTGTATTTTTGCTTGATATTTGAGATAATGCTGAAATATTGTTGTGATGATTCAAAATAACCTTTTTCTTTTTCTCTTTTTCTTGAACTTTTCTTTTCTTCCTATGCTAGGGATACTTGCTCGGATTAGCTGTAGAGCAAGGGATTTTTATTCTGGGTAGGGGTGAGCTTGTCCTTTTGTCAATTCTCAAAGATTCTAGACCATGTGCATGATAGGATAGCAGGGGAAACTTTTCGCTCAGGAAACCATTTCTACTATGTAGCATCATATCGAATGTGCAATGAAATCATTTTAATGTGAAGAGATATACTTGGTTCAAGTAAATAACAAGATCAGTTCTCTATGCTCAAAACTTTATTTAATGCCAATGTGGACTTTGATATAAGAGAGATTAATAATCATAACAAATAAAATCAAGAGATTTATTCATGTGAATGTGAAAGTGCGGGATTCCAAATAAATACTAATTTATCCAAAATAATTGAAAATATAACTGCAATACTTCACAAATGGAGAGGTACAAAGATAAAAGATGTTTTTGAAGATTTTGATGATTTGGATGTTTTTGGTGTTTTTATATTTTAATTGATGAATTGAAAGAACTACAAGATAGTGGTTTTTTTGAAATTTTTATATTTTTATATGAATTTTTAGATGATGGAATTGGTGGTATATACAAGATGATCTATATACACTATACAAGGTTATTTGAGTATAGCATGTCTAAGGTTGCTTCAAAATCAAAGGAGGTTTTGAAGGATAATTTGGTTGTGTTGAAGGTAAGAACAAAAGGTGATGAACAAAAGGTAGTGATAACAAAAGCTTTGTTATAATGTAGAATAATGTAGCAAAAGATTTGACTTTTATATGTGTAAAATTGATCATATTACAAAATAAAATGTCAGAAGGATAAGAAGGTTCTTCATTCTTATCACTATCTTCCAAGTCTTGATAAGATGGAGGGAGCATATATGAAATATATGCATGGGTGTTATTTGGTAAACAAGGATGATCATATATGGATGAAGAAAAGTGATGGATAGAAGATAATTGTGACAATGGAGAATGTATAGAACTTGATGTTTCAACCGTTAAATATTCTTCAAATGGTGTTGGGTCACTATGTATGGTAACAATTTTATTTGCAAGTTCAAACTTCAAACATTGGTGAAGAGTGGAAGGGACAACCCTCATCGTATGAATCCAAGGACTTCTGAGAAGTAGGTTGTAAGGTGAAGGGCAATATGCTACATAAAACAAAGTATCCAGGATCTTGGATCCAATATTGAGGGGAAAAATTATAGTACCTTGAGCTTCTTGAATTTCATTGTTAAAAGATTTTATAATAACATTTGATTCATTAAGATCTTCTTCCTTTAATTTGAGTTTTTGGAATAATTGATAAGTGCATAAATTAAGAGAGGAGCCATTATCTACCATGATAGTTTTAACAGGTGTTTCTTTACTAGATCCTGTAATGTAAAGATAGTAGTCTTCTTGTGGAGTAGAGGAAGGAATATCCTCATCATAGAATGAAATATGGTTAACCTCAAGAGGGTTTACACCATTAATTATGTTCTTAGAGAAAATATGATGAGGAACAAATTGTTGGCTAGGTATCTTGAACAAAGTTTCCTTATGAGAACTTTGTAATACTTCTAAAAGGGATATCTTTGCTTGAGGATTAATCACTTGTTGTTGGCTATCAAAGTGGATTTCAGATTGAGATTTTGATTCTAAAGATGAGCTTTCTATGCTTACATTCCATTTTGGATCATTCTCTAGAGCCAAAGATAGTTTTGAAGGTTGGTCAAATGAGGAATCCATATCTTGAATATCAGATTGAGTTGATTGAACTTGAGGTTGCTCATTTGTAGTTTTTGTTACAATATTAGTAATATCATCATGATGGGACACATTAACATGCAATATTTGATTGGTTTCTTGTTGTTGATAATTGAATAGGGGTTCTTGGGAGATCCCCATGTCTTGATTGATTATTGGTATTTGTTGTGTAGGAGTTTGATAGTTTACTTGGAGATTTATAATCAGTTGTAGATTGTAATTCCTTTATATTAAAAAGACCCTCATCAATCAAATCTTGAATTGCACATCTTAAATCTTTACAATTTTGTGTCATATGTCCATCTACTCTATGATATTCACAATGTAGCTCAGGTTTAAACCAATCTGTTGTGGTATCAAGTTGTCTTATGGAAGGGAGTTCAATCTTATTTGTATCAAGTAAATGCTTGAGAATTATATCCATTGGTTGATTGAGCTTAGTAAATTTACGTGATGAAGGTTTTCGAGAGGTTTTTGATACGTGCCTTAGGAATTCAGTCATAAAAGGACCTAATGGTTTCTCACCTCTACTTTCTTTATTATGGGTAGAATGATGATAGGAAGATTGCGAAGTATGAGGTGAGTGCATGGTAGGATTGGAAGAATAAGTATTTTCTTGTTGAAATGGATGTGTTGTATTGAAAGAAGAATATTGAAAGGGTGGAGGAGGATTGTATGTGGATTGATAGACATAATATGGATATATGGGAGAATAGATAATATCGTTATGAAGAGGATTGGAAAAGGGATTGTCCTGTTGGGGTAAGGATGAAAAATGAGAAAAGTGTGATGGAGGTGATGTTGAATAGGGATGAGGTTGGTCATAATCAACAAATGTATTTAGCTGAATTCTTCCAACATTACTGATGGGCTCATATTGATTTGAGTAAAAACTCATGGTTTCTTTAGTACTTCTAAAAGTAATATTTAGTATCTACTATTTAGAATTGAATCTAAAACATACAAACTTGAAATGATGATTTTGTTTTTTTTTTTCTTGTATACATATATATATATATATATATATATTTGTTTTTTTATATTTTTGAATCAGAAAGATGCCTATGTTATTCACGTCGGGTTCACCAAAATGTATCGCTCCAAATTTTTCGCACCCTTACCTTCAGGCTATAGGATCCGTGCCCGGAAGGGGGATGTGAAAAGGATGGGACAATACCTCGGACTGAGAGGCCCTTTGAAGGTCCCGCCTCTCGGGGGAGGTGTATAAGGGTGAATTTTCGACGGATGGTGGGTTCACCAAGAAACTTTTGAATGGCAGTTTCCACGCCTAGGTTGGGAATGTGTTTGATGTGTTCATTTTTATGCTTGATCATCCAAGTCCTAGGTTTGGCCAAATGAATCTAAGCTAAGCTATATGAAATGCAGATTTATATGAATACAAAAAATAGAATTAAACAGAAAATACAGAAATATACTAGATTAGAAAAGCCATACCTGATCCGGATGTCTGATGGAGGTTCTAATTTTTGAAGCAGTCCAGATCGTCTAGAATTTGATAGGATCGTCTCGATCTGACAGATCGTCCCGATCTACGATCCACAAGATCGTCTCTAATCGGACAAGATCGTCTCTAATCTGACGAAATCGTCTCTAATCTGACGATATCGTCTCTAATCCGATGAAATAGTCTGACGATTTCATCGGAGACCTGCAACTACAGAAATGGATACCAATAACAAAAAATACAATTGCAAAAGCAAGGGAAAATGATAGAAATGAAAGTATGAATGTTAGAATGACAACTTTAGATAACAAATTAAGTAAAATGCATTGTTTTAATGACTAACTTTGACTCTATCATGCATCTATGCTACGTGAGGTGAACTCCAAGATGCAAAATAGAAATAAATCTAACTAATGCAAAGCAAAACAGTAGATAATGGACAGAGAACGCAAACTCAGGGCATGGATTTGCCCCCAACGTTGGCTGCAGTCGAAATCGTCTACAAAATACATAATCATCTTGAATTGTGGCGTGATCGTCCGAGATCGTACAGGATCATCTGCGATGATCTGAGCTTGCTCCGGCTGAAGAATGACAAAGTTCCTGCAAGAAAATTCGAAAAGGGACAAAGGCAAACAGTAGTCTAAGACATTCTAATGCATGTAAAACTCGAAGTGCAATAAAATTCAGCCAGGGGAATGTCAAGGGGAGGGCCTAAGATTAAATAGGCATAGGAAGGAGGTTGGGAGGTTGGAGATCATCCCAATTTGGGAGATCTCCAATGGGGGAAGTCTCTAACCGTGCAGACACGCTTTTGCCCGGTTAGAGACGTCGTTGAAACAGAAGCTAATTATGAAAAATTAGTTTTGGGACGAAATCGTCTGGACGTTCTTCTCCAGATGAATTCGTCCGATCTGAGGCGATATCGTCTGATCGGCGACGATATCGTCCAACGGTCACAACAAATCCTAAAAATGGCACGAAAAACAAGGAAAGCGGTTTAACAGGCGGTTCGGGGTTAAAATTTAAATTTTGAATTATTACTAAGGTAATTTTAATTATTTGCTAAGGTTTACTATGCCAATTTTAGGGTGCTACACTAGGTAATACATCTTCAATTTCATTACAAATGGGTACGTATACTTGGCAAGGTCCCCTTTTTGTTATGTAATTGGGAAATTTAGAGGTTATTTTAGGCGTCGCATGGATGGAACAATTGGAAACCATCATGGGTTTTAATCACAAACATCGCTTCATGGAGTGGCAAGCCAATGGGAGGACCATTCATATTTAGGGATTACCCACACCTCCATAAAAATTCATAAGTTCATATAGCATGGAAAAGATATTAAGAAAATATGGTGGGGGATTCTTAGCCCGAATCAATTGCATTGAAAGATTAGAAAAAGATGTGCCAGAAATCAAAGAAGAAGATCTCCATAAAATTATGAATAATTATGAGGAGGTTTTTCAAGAACCAAAAGGACTTCCATCCAAGAGATCTCATGGCCATGCCATACACCTTGTGCCTGGAAGTCTTCCACCTAATGGTCATCCTTATTGATATCCCCAACCCCAGAAGACAAAAATTGAGAATATTGTCCAAGAAATATTAGACCATGGTGTCATTCATCATAGTACTAGCCCCTATTCCTCACCAGTAGTTTTAGCTCATCGAAAAGACAATTTTTGGCGTATGTGTCCATATTTTTGTCCTCTCAAAAAATCACAATCAAAGATAAATTTTCTATTCCCATCATTGATGATTTACTAGATGAACTACATGGTGCCCAATACTTCACCAAATTAGATTTACGTTCAGGGTTTCACCAAATTCGAGTTAGGGAAGAGGATATTCCCAAAATTGCCTTTCAAACTCATGAAGGTCATTATGAATTCTTGGTCATGCCCTTTGGTCTCACTAATGCCCCATGCACATTCCAAAGTCTCATGAACCAGGTGTTTCATCCATTCCTTTGTAAATTTTTCCTAGTCTTTTTTTATGACATACTCATCTATAGTAAATCATGGAAAGATCACTTATCACACGTGGGTAGAGTTCTCCATATCCTACACAAGGAAAATTTGTTTGTCAAACAATCTAAATGCTCCTTTGGCATTCAATAAGTTGAGTACCTCGGTCATATAGTATCTCAAAAAGGTGTTAAAGTGGATCCCAATAAGATTAAGGCAATACAGGATTGGCCTTTACCTAAAACCATCAAGAAAATTCATGGTTTTTTGGGCCTCACCGGCTATTATCACAAATTTATGCGTAATTATGGTAAAATTGTGGGTCCTCTCACAACACTTACTAAGAAGGATGCTTTTCATTGGTCCAAAGTAGCTACTCAAGCCTTTGAGGCTCTCAATGAGGCAATGCGTATGACTCCAGTTTTAGCTACTCCATATTTTTGAAAACCATTTGTCATTGAATGTGATACCTCAGGAATAGGTATTGGTGTTGTACTAATGCAAGAGGGTCATCCCTTGGCATTTGAAAGTAAACAACTTTCAGATAATAATTTGGGTAGATCTACTTATGAAAAAGAAATGTTGGCTATTCTACATGTAGTGGAAAAATGGAGGCATTACTTAATCAATAGTTGTTTTATTATTAATACTGATCACAACAGTCTCAAGCATTTTCTAGAACAAAATTTTTCTTATCCTGAACAAAATAAGTGGTTGACTAGATTTTTGGGATATGATTTTGTGATTGAATATAAGAAAGGTAAATAAAATGTTGCAAATGATGCATTATCTATAAAATAAGAAGATGAAGTAGTCATTAATGCCATTTCAGGGCCATTTTCGCAATGGGTGTGTTAGTTGCAGGAGGAATGGTTTTCCAACAATGAAACAACTCAAATAATTTAGGAATTATCTATGGGTTCCTATAAATACCCTCTTTTCACATATGATGACCAAATATTATGTAGGAAGAGTCGCATTTACATCCCACACAACTCACCAATCAAATCATAGATTCTAGAGGAATCACATGCTTCTCCATCAGTAGGACATTCAGGGTTTCTAAAAACCTACATGCGGGTTAAACAATACTTTTGTTCAAAAGTATTAAAAGCAGAGGTCAAGCAGTGGGTAGTCGAGTGTGAATTATGCCAATGCAATAAGGGTGAAATAGTCAAGTCATTGGGTTTGCTTCAACTGTTACCTATTCCAGATAGTTAGTGGGAACATATATCCATGGATTTTATTAAGGACTTCCTAAGTCAGAAGGTAAAATTGTAATTTTTGTGGTATTTGATCACCTTTCCAAATATGCTCATTTCCAAGCCTTACAACATCTATTTTTAGCAAGCAAAGTGGCCAAGGTATTTATGGATTCAATTTTTAAATTGCATGGAATGCCCAAAAATATTGTAAGTGATAGAGATCCCATTTTTACTAATAATTTTTGGAAAGGATTTTTTCAACTTAGTGGTACCAAATTAAAAATATCTTTCACATACCATCCATAAACATATGGTCAAACAGAGGTGGTTAACAAATGATTGGGTACTTATCTGAGATGTTTTGTACAAGATAAACAATATCAATGGATTCAATGGATTTCATTGGCAGAATGGTGTTATAATACGTCCTACCATTACTCCACTAATATGTCTCCTTTCGAAGCATTGTATGGAACTAAACCACCAACAGTAGTAGATTATGTACCATATCTTCCAAAGTGGCCCAAGTAGATGATTAGTTGCAACAGTGACAAGCATGCTTACCATTCTGAAAGACAATTTGATACAAGCACAAAATCACATGAAGCAGCAACAATACAAACATCATTCGAAAAGGGCATTCAATATTGGTGATATGGTATTTTTACATCTTTAGCCCTATAAGCAGTTATCATTAAAGATCAAATCTAGTAAAAATTTGGCACCACAATTTTATGGCCCTTACATAATTATGCACTATATTGGGGAAGTAGCATACCAATTGGAGCTACCCCAATCCTCTCGCATACACCCAGTGTTTCACGTCTCATGTCTCAAAAAGGTGATTGGCCAAAAAGTACAATCTCAATCATAATTACCAGTTTTGGATGAAGAAGGGTGTATATATCTCCAACCATAAGTAGTTGTACAAACCAGAACACGTAGACTAAGATCTCATCACATCCAAGAGTTTCTCATCAAGTTGCAGGACTTACCTGAAGAGGATGCAACCTGGGAATCTGAAAGTATTTTCTAGTCATTTTCAACTTTAAGGACAAAGATTTTTGAGGATGGGGAGTCATGTTACATAACAAACATTGCCATGTCGACTATGTTTTCCAAGTGTAACTATATATATATATATATATATATATATATATATATATATATATTTAGGTTATATTTTTATTATTCAAAAGGATCTATCATCTTATATTTTATTCCATTTTATCTGCACTTCATAGTGTTGCCTTTAAGGCAGGGAACTGCCCTCCTCAAGAGTCCACTATTGATTTATTCGTTCATCTGCTAGGACAATTGTAGGAGAGATAACTCATCTCTTACCATTAATGAATAATATCTTCCTCAAAACTACTTTATAGACAATATCTCCACATAACCAAGTGAAGCCTCTCAACACCTACTTTGATACCATGTTAGATTTCATAATTTTCTAGAAATTAAATAGAGAAGCGAAATGGAAAGATAAAATAAATAGAGTAGAATAATATGAATATTCAAAATAATAAAAATGGGTAAATGGACGTAGGCACTCCCATGTTATTACATCACACCAACTAGGAAATTTATTTAGTGGATTAGTGGTTGAGGGTATTTATAGTATATACCTAATCCTAAAATTATAATTACATGTTCCATTAACCTAGGATGTGTATCGCTCCAAATTTTTTGCATCCTTACCTTCAGGCTAAAGGATCCATGCCCGGAAGGAGGATGGGAAAAGGATGGGACAATACCTCGGACTGAGAGGCCCTTTGAAGGTCCCGCCTCTTGGGGGAGGGGTATTAAGGTGATTTTTCGACGGATGGTGGGGTTCACCAGGAAACGTTTAGTGGCAGTTTCCACGCCTAGGTTGGGAATGAGTTTAATGTGTTCAATTTTAGCTTTAAACATCCAAGTCCTAGGTTTGGCCAGATGAATCTAAGTTATTCTATATGAAAATGCAAATTTAAATACAGAAAATAGATTTAACAGAAAACACAGAGAGTAAACTTAAGTGAAGAAATCCATACCTGGTCCCGGATGTCTGATGGAGATTCTGATTTTTGAAGCAGTCCAGATCGTCTAGAATTTGACAAGATCGTCTCCGATCTGACAGGATCGTCTGAGATCTGACGAATTCATTAGACGAATTCGTTAGACCTGCAAACAGAGAAATAGATACAAAATGCCAAAAATGCAACTATTCTGATAGAGGAAAATGATGTGAAATAACCATAAGAATGTTAACAAGATAATCCCAAATGGAAATACAAGTATATTTCAATGATTCTTTAATGACAAATTATGACTTTATTATGCATTTAAACTATATGGGTGAACTCCAAGATGCAAGATAATAGGAAATAATCATAAAATTAACTAAATGCAGAATAAAGTAGCAGCAAAGTATAGGAAAAGCGCAAACTCTGGGCACTGATTGCCCCCAATGCAGACTGTAGTCGAAATCATCTCGGATTGGTACGAAATCGTCTCGAATTGGACAGGATCATCTGCGATGACCTGAGCTTGCTCCGACTGAAGAATAACAAGGTTCCTGCAACAAAATTTGGATAGGACAAGTGCAGATGGTAATCCAGGGTGTTCTAATGCGTGTAAAGGTCAAGTTACAGAAAATCCAGCCAGGGGAATGTCAAGGGGGGGTCCTAAGGTTTAAATAGACTTAGGAGGGAAGTTGGGAGGTTGGAGATCATCCTAATTTGGAAGATCTCCAATGGGGGAGGTCTCTAACGGTGCAGACGTGCTTCTGCCCGACTTAGAGACGTCGTTGAAACAGAAGCTAATTATGAAAAATTAGTTTTGGGACAAGATCGTCTGGACGTCCTAGTCCAGACGAAATCGTCCGATCTGAGGCGATATCGTCTGATCGGTGACGATATCATCCAACGGTCACAACAAATCCTAAAAATGGCACGGGAAACGAGGAAACGGGTTAAACGGCGATTTGGGAGCGGTTTTGGGGGTTGAATTTGAATTTGAATTATTACTAAGGTAATTTTGATTATTGCTAAGGTTTACTGTGCCAATTTTAGGGTGCTACATTTTGCCCCCTCTTTAGCGAATTTTCTGAAGAAAATGCGTTAAATATGAGTTCTTCTCGATCTACGAGAAAGCAAAAATTATTCCCATTTTTAGGCGACGATTCTTGGTCGAATCGTACGACAGCTTACTATGGTGCCCCCTCCGTGTTTTTACCCAAATCGAACGTTTGAGGTAAAAACGCGAAAAAGCAAAATTAAAATGTTTTTAATTGTTTTTGAATAAAATTAAGAAAAATAGGGAAAAACCCTAATTCATTGTTACTGTTCATTTTTACTGTTTTCTAGAGCTCTGCAGACAAGATGGTCGAGACAGCGCACAGATCGACAGAGGTCCGGCGCGGGCTACGGGTAAGGGTCTAAACTTAGTTTAGAATGCTTGAAATTTGATTTTCTATGCTTTGTAGATTAAATTTTGATGATTTTTGAGCATCGCGGCCGTTTTTGGGCCGTCGACGTCGTCGGGACGAAATCGTCTCGATTTCGTCGAAATCGTCTCGATATCGCCGATTTCGTCCAAGGGCGAAATCGACAGAAATGGGGACGATTTCGTCAAAAAGGGGACGATTTCGGCTTGCGAAATCGGAGACGAATTTGCTCAAATTTGGGACGATATCGTCCAATAGTGGACGATATCATCATTGATGAAATTGAACTTACTTTACTTGCATTTTTAATCACTGTTTTATTAATGATTTGGATTAATGATTTTTATTGTTTTGTTGTTTATGTTGCAGAGAGGATTACTAAAGAGCAGAGAATGGAAATACGATGGGCTGAGGGATGACTTGGCCGCTCTATCTCAGGCAGAGCGAGATCAGTTGGCACAAGTCGGCTTGCAGCATGTGGCAGAGATGCCACAGGTTTCTACAGATATGGGGCTATTGACAGCCCTAGCAGAGAGGTGGTATCCGGGTTCTTCCTATTTTTGGTTACCGACAGGGGAGATGACTCCCACACTAGAGGATGTATGGAGGATTTTGAGGATCCCCATACAAGGATGGTTGATAACTCCCATGGCCAATCAGGGCCACGCGATGATGCGACTGTGCGGAGATCCGAGCTTCGCCCTGGAGAAGGGCGGAGTGAACATCGAGTCGCTACGCCAGATGCCTGGGGCATCTAGACTGACACAGGTTTTGGCTGGGGTTGTAGGTGGTCTACTGCTATGCCATCAGAGTGGATGCAGAGTACCATGGCTATTGACAGATGTGGTCTACGACATGAGAGACCACGGATACAGGTTTGCTTGGGGGAGTTATGTACTATGCCGATTGTATAGGATCCTGCATGGGGTCGTATACAAGGGCGGCCGATGTCTGGTTATGACATCACTACTACAGGTTTGGTGCTGGGAGCACATCACGGTGCGGAGGCCGGTAGGGCTCCCACTGATAGGGATTGATGGGGAGAGGCCCCGAGCTTTCTACTGGTGGCTCCGGAGAGGGTCACAATGGCGGATAGATCTGCCAATGTCCCGGAGACTACTTGATGACCTTGTCTTCGACCAGATCACCTGGAGGCCTTGGAGAGATCATCCAGGGTGGGCCGAGGATGGACAGGAGCTGGCTCACGTCAGGCGAGTCTGCTGGCTGAGGATGGAGAGGGGAGAGGTGGAGCTCCACCGCTACGACCGAGTTTTGAGGTAGTTCGGTCTACAGCAGGGGATCCCATCTCTCAGAGACTACGAGTTTTCTCGGACTATCTGGGATAACACTACAGTTAGCGGGGCTCCAGATATGCAGTGCTTCTAGAGTCAGGACGTAGATGATGCCCCCATTCAGCCAGTGGATGGGGACGATGTAGGGGTAGCCGATGGCTATGATGCCTGGTACACAGGCATCCGCCCTCCTCGGATGACGAGGGCTCAGGGTCTGATTCATGCAGTTGTGCATCGGATGGGGAGGTGGTGCCAGGCGGCCATTGAGGTGGCATAGGGTCATGGAGGGAGAGAGCAGAGGAGACCACAGGCTCAGCAGAGGCCATGACAGTGGGAGAGGAGGGAGGAGAGACCCCCTTCTCCATGGAGAGAGAGACCACCATCGCTCGATAAGGGCAAGGGTGTGGACATAGGAGAGAGTAGTGAGATGGCTACTCTTCGGGTGGAGACTGTCCGTCTCCAGGCATAGGTGCAGACTCTACAGGATGAGGCTGCATGCCACCGAGCGGAGGCTACACAGCTCAGAGATGAGGTTGCATGCCTTAGAGCATGGAGCGGAGGAGCGAGCACTCAGGAGCTGGTGCGGTCGATTGCTCAGACCACATTCTATCAGGGTATCTACTTCCAGATGGTGCCAGAGGGCCAGAGGGTATAGCTGCCAGTCGGCATTGCGGATCCGATCAGGGTTGGGTCATCGAGGACTTCATCCCGATCGACGACTAGGACTCGTAGTACCACACATACTACGATGGGGCCACCTCGTCCACCTCAGGGCTGGGGAGGAGATGAGGCTGAGAGCTCGAGGGGTTCTCGAGGCTAGGCTACTGCACTGTATAGATTGATTATATGATTTGAGAGGATTGAGTATGCCAAGATGTAGATTGTGGCATACCAATCCAGTTTTGATATGATGTACATATATTGTTGAGATATATATATATATATATATATATATGATATTTTTGATCATATGACTTGTCTTATGTGTTTGTATGATGCTTTATTGTTGTGGTGTGATTGATTGGATGATTCATGTAATTATGTCATTTGGAAATATTATGGTTTGAATGTCATGCTTTTTAAAATTTAAATGAAATAATCTGATGTAAACAAATTGGTTTTTTGTGATGTGATAATTTGATAAAAATAAAAGAGGACTTTTAACAATAATTTCAAAGGACATTGTCGCTATTATAGACCATTTCATGGAGTCGCCGCTCACTCGGTCGTCAAGCTAATCCCAGTATAGAAATATTGTTAAAAGTAAAAGAGTGCTTAAGAGACTGTCTTAAGACTTTGGTGTGATGATGCAAATGATGATGATGATGATGATTTGTTTTCAGATTTCCATGAAAATATTATGCATGAAATATTTTAAAATGACTTTTGCTAGGCATAAATTCCTAAGTGTGATAAATTTTTTGGATAATTCCCTAGGAATTATACCATCATTGCAAAATTGAAGTTTGACATAATGACATGAAAATAGAGTAAGTGTTTGTTTTGTTTTAAAGCATAATTGTGTAACATAATGATTTAAGTCATATGTTTTTATGATTTTGAATAAATGGAAAATAAAATTGGTACAATGGTTTGCGCTAGGCATAGAATATTTAGGTATAGACTTATACCATCATCGCGAAATCCAAAGAAGAAAATAATATAATAGTTTTATTGCATGGTTGATTTTTAATTTTTGAAAATAAACTGAAAATATGAAGATGAGGACTTGCGCTAGGCATAAAATTCCAATTTTGGTTTTGGAACTATACCATCGTCGCGAAAGTCAAAAGTTATATATAAATGTAACTTGATTGCATGTTTTTGAAAATGATTTTGATTTTTGATAATGCATGTAGTTGTCTTTATACTAAACAACTGTTCTTCAAAGAAGAAAATGAATTTATTCCAAACAATTTGCAAAAATATTTCAAAGTATCTTAAAGACAAAAGTTAGATTTATAAGGAATCCCATGTGCGTAGGTGAGTTCATTACCAATCTTGATTTATCATAATGATACACAAAATCTCTCAAATACAAAATGTGTGTGCAATTGCATTGTTCATTTACCAGGTTTGAGCAAGATACTATGATACAAGTGATTTGAATTAACCAAATAAGTGTTCATTAACCATGATTTAGATGCATATAACCATACCAGACTACTATGTAAGTCGGGTTATCAAGAGCTAGCTAATCCATAAGCGAACATAGGTCTGTACAAAAGAAGGTCGCTAATGTGACAGACATATCACCACGCTAGGGATTACCCAAGGCCAAGCGGGTTGGGCACAAACCACCTGTTATGGGGCTTACCTCACAGTTTTCGAATAATTGAGAATTCCAGGGATTCAAGCTCATCAACCCTTCTTTTCTTTTCAATGGGTAGGGAAAGGGATTTTATTGCTTTTGCTTTTGCTTGTTTCTTTTTCTTTGCTTTTGCTTTTCTTTTTCTCTTTTTTTTTTTTTTGTATTTTTGTATTTTGGCTTGATATTTGAGATAATGCTGAAATAACTTGTTTCTTTTTCTCTTTTTCTTGAACTTTTCTTTTCTTCCTATACTAGGGATACTTGCTCGGATTAGCTGTAGAGCAAGGGATTTTTATTTCGGGTAGGGGTGAGCTTGTCCTTTTGTCAATTCTCAAAGATTCTAGACCATGTGCATGATAGGATAGCAGGGGAAACTTTTCGCTCAAGAAACCACTTCTACTATGTAGCATAGCATGGAAATTACAAATATAATCATTTTATTGTGAAAAGATATGCTTGGTTTAAGTAAATAACAAGATCAATTCTCTATGCTCAAACTTTATTTAATTGAATTTTGTGGACTTTGATATAAGAGAGATTAGTAATCATGCCAGATAAAATCAAGATATTTATTTTTTGTGTTTGTGATAGTGGAGGATTCCAAATAAATGCTAATTTATCCAAAATAATTTGAAAATATAACTGCAATACTTGAAGAAGAAATATATACAACAAATATTTTTGAGGAGTTTGATAATTTTGACTCTCTCTTTCTTCTTTATTTTTTTGGGTTTCAAAAGAGTCAATAATATTGCTGTTTTTGACTTTTATTTTTTTCATTTGTTTTTGTTTAAATAGTTTTATATATATTTTTAAAATGAGACAACATGCAAAATATGTACAAATGATGAAATGACCAAATTTTATGCGTAATATCGCTTAAGATGCATAATATTCATAGGTTCTTTTAAATATTTACCATCTAAGGTAGCTAATTTGTATGCTCCTGATTCAAATTTAGTAGTAATAATATATGGTCCAAGCCAGTTGGGCTCAAATTTACCTTTAAGGTCTTTAGTTGCATTAGTATTTTTTTGATTTTCTTTTAAAACAAGGTCGCCGACCTCAAAGGATCGATGACGAACTTTCTTGGCATATGATCTTTTAAGCTTGTTTTGGTAAGCACGAAGATGCTCCAAAGCATTGATGCGCTTTTCATCTAGAAGTTCCAACTGACTGAGTTCTTGTATAAAAATAACCTTCAACAGTTTTTCTAGTTCTCCTTTGACTAGTAAGGCCATTTTGGGATGCATTTTTCTAAGTTTTGTTTAACAGGTTTAGCATCCGGATGGACTACTAGATGATGCATGACTACAGAAGGGTCCAGACCTGGCATATCTTCATATGTCCAAGCGAAGACATCTTCATATTCTTTAAGGAATGCAATGTATTCATCTTGTTTTTCTTGACTTAATGTTGATCCAATATTGATTATGTGAGGATTATCCTCAGTTCCAATGTTAACTTTAATGACGTTTTCTACTTCCATGTGTAGATCTCTTTCAAAATTAGGTGGGGCGGGTGAAACGCCCAATTCTTGTAATTATTTTAAGGTTAAGTTGGATAATTCGTCTTGATGAGTGGTGGCCTCAAGTTGGGCTATAGTTGGTATAGAACCATCAAAATAAAAACCATTGTGTAACAACTCTTCAACGGAGACATCATGGAAAATATCTCCTTCCAACTCCTCATCGGATTCAGCAATCAATTCAGGGTAAGCTATGGATAGCATGTTGCAGGTAAAGGGATTATTCTTTGAACACAAAGAATCTTGTTTATCTAGATAATCTTGATAACATATGAGTTGATCATCATCTTCAAAAGGGAAGGGTTGACCCTTACTAGGAAATAGGCCCACACCACATCGGGCGGGCCATGGCTCTACCTCAATAGGTTCTTTCATACCATTTTGGAAAGGTCCCAAGCCTTTCCCTTTATAGCCCATTTTAAGCATTATGGGTTTAGCTTTAATATATTCATTAGCAAAATAACATCGGGCATATCCCTCATGATGAGTTTTGATATTTCGGGGTATTCTTCCCCAATCATATCCTTTATAAATAAAAGCACAACTCCCGACTTGGTAAGTACTTCCCATAGGTTGTGGGAGGCCCAAAGTACGAGGAGATGGTGGCAAGTTATTTAAAAGAATTGAATCTTGCATAAAAGCATTTGTTTTTTCTGATATTAAGATTGTGGATAAATCCGGTAAAAGTTCATCAGAAAGAGCATAAGATGTAGAAGGATCATTCCCTATATCTTTAGATGTGGAAGGTATGATAGATGTTGATAATGTGGAAGTGTCAATAAATGGGTCTATAGGTTTTGAAATTATAGGGATAGAACATGAAGGATTGGTTGTGGATTGAAGATCTTTTTGAGGTTTTAGTGTGGTTTGTTCTAAAGATGGTTGAGTTAAATGTATAGGTGTAGTTGATGGAGTAGATGATGTTATGTGTGTGTTTTTCACATGTTTAGATGAAAAATAAGAATTAGGATGTGTGGATGACAGAGCGGGGCAAAATTGCACTCCAACAGGTTCTGCCAAAGCACACATATCAAAGGGTCTAGGGTCACCATGGATAGTGACCAACTGATTTTTAAATTCAAATTTAACACACTGATGTAAAGTGGAGGGAACCGCTCGCATCGCATTGATCCAAGGGCGACCCAAAAGTATATTGTACGATGTTGGGCAATGTACAATAAACACGGTTGTATCTAGGGTTCTAGGACCAACTTGCAAGGGTAAGGTAATGACTCCACACGTTTCTTGTGTCTCGTCATTGAAAGCTTTGATAATCATGTCAGTTTTCTTCATTTCATCACTTCTAAAGCCAAATCGTTGGTAGAAGTCAAAAGTGCAAATGTTTAGAGATGAACCATTATCAATCAAGACTCTTTTAACAACTACATCTCCAATTAGAGCAGTAATATATAAGGGGTTATCCTTATGTAAACTATGTTGTGGGATATCTTTATCCCGAAAGTCAATACAATCAACTTCTCGAGTGATGATAGTATTGGACATGGCTTCGGGTTGAATATTTTGAGGTACCATCATTTGGCTTAATGTAAGCATTAACTCATCCCTATGGGTAGGAGAAGATCTTAACAAGTCCAAAAGGGAAATTCTAGGCTGTAGTATTGGATAATTGTTCATTAATATTGTAAGGAGGTTTTGGTTGAACATTAGACATATGATTCCCTTTATTGGGATTTTTCAAAATAAATGGAGCTGATCCATCATTCTGAGTTTGATCTTGTTGAGAGTTTTGAGCCTGTTGTCTGGTAACGGCTCCGATGGTACCTACAATGTTATATTGAAGACGTCTGAACTGGTCTTGGTTGAGCGTTTATGGCTTGTTCATTAGGAAGGAACTGATTAGAAGAGGGTCGAGTAGTAACTCTTCTAGGAAATGGTTCTTCTGGAACCATAGCATCTGTGATGGGTTGAATAGGATCTGATTCATTTTTAGAACTATTCGATTGATTTGAGGTGATGTCTACTTCACTTTCAATATCTGATTCTACATCACTAGGATCGGGAGTTTGAATATTATGTAGGGGTCTGGTCGTGACCAGGGATAAGGTTGTGCCAAATATTTGAGGATCCTGAATAGATAATTGTCCGCTAATAGTCCCTACATATCGGGTAGGAGGGGGAACATTATGATGTTCGATTTGATTGGCCACTTCTTTACCATGGTTTGGTAAAGGATGTTGAAATATATCCAATGATTGATTAGCATTTTGATTTTGATTTTGGGGAATGGTCTTTTGAGCATTATTAGGAGCATTTTGTTTAGGTTGGAAGGCTTGCACCTCCATTTCATTATTATCAATCAGATCTTGTATTTTATGTTTCAATATTTTGCAAGAGTTTGTAGCATGTCCAGGTCCTCTATGAAAATCACAATGTAAATCAGCTCTGTATCCGGGTATAGTTGGATCAGGTTCCCGGATAGCTGGTAATTGAATCAAGCCTCGTGCTAATAATTGAGGAAGAATGGTTGATAAAGGTTGATTTAATCTAGTAAATTCTCGAGGAGGTTTATCAGGAGGTTTTAATATAAATTTTTTTGTTGTCTTCGTTGTATTGATATTAGCAACATTTCTACTATCAGTGACTCCGTCACCTACAACTTGTTTGTTTTTATACTGATTTCTAGATGTTTTCTCATCATCTTTCTTTTTGAGCTGACCTCTTCTAATGAGAGCATCTTCTACCCTTCGAGCTAAGTCTATAGCTTGATCGAAGGTAGTTAAGGTGGCAGTTGATAATTCATAAGATATTTGTTCTTGTAAATTATTAATAAAAATGTCCAACATTTCCCTATAAGGTAGCACAAAGTGCAGTTTTCCTATCAACTGCCTCCATCTAGCTAAGAAATCAGCAAAACATTCATCTTTGTCTTGTTTTAAGTTGTACAAATCTTTAATGGTGACATGCCTCTCGATGTAGGCACTAAATTGATGGACAAAATATTCAGCTGTTTCTTCAAAATTTCTCAAAGAATGAGTGGGCAATTGATAGTACCACTCTAATGCCATTCCTCCTAAACTTTTCGGGAACATTTTTAGTAATAGCAAGTCATCATGTGATATATCATGACATGCTATCCTAAACATGCGAAGATGCTCTATGGGATCTTCGGTTCCTTTATATATAGGCAGGACGGGCATGGGGAAGTGTTTAGGGTATGGTTGTGCTACAACTATGGGATCCAGAGGTTGACTACATATCTCTCGATAATTGTACGAGGGACGGTAGGGATCTATCCGGTCCATGCGCGAAGCTAACTGTTTCACCATGGCTTCCAGATTATTGGTTTGCCCACCATATTGGTTCGGTAGGGCATTAATATGGGATTTGTGAGCATATGATGGAGGGACATGGAGATTAGATGCTATATTGCTATTGTGTAAATTGTTGGTAGGAAGGGTGTTATGAAGAAATTTTGAAGTTGTATTATGTTGTATGCCCGATTGTTGAAAATTGGTGTTTGGCTTCATTTTAGGTTTTTGTCTACTTGAAGCATATTGATCAATAGTTTGGCGAAGTAAGGCAGTGAAGGAAGGTTTCTTTTGTGTGGGAATGATTTTAGGCTCAATAACAGGTTCCTTAGGGGGTTGGGTAACCTGTTGTTTTGGCATGTTTTGAATCATAGTGACCATATCTCTATTGGATGGTCCAGCTTTATCACTTTCTTGATCAATGAAAGACAAGGGATTAGTGTGTATGTCAAACATATGTTCCATGGCTGCTTGAGTGTCACTAATTTGCCCTTTATCAATACGAACTGCCATATTAAGAGCACCAATGTTATTATTGAAAAATTTCCAGAAATGATCTAAGTTATCAAAAGCAATAGTTCCATCTGGAGCTATTCTAGGGGATGAGGATCCTTCCTCTTTAAGATTTTCTTGTTGTTCATTTTCTTCAACCAGGTCATCTTCTGGCTGTTCTAGAGTTTCTCCTTCCGAATTGATTCCTCAGGAAGGACATTTGGGTTTTTTGTTTTGTCTTCTAACCAATCTTCTTCTTCTTGTTCAGTTTGTTTACCATTCCTAAGTTTAGGCATTGTGCTTAAATTTAGATTTCAGCAAATATATATATACTTGTATATATATATATATATATATATATATATATATATATATATATATATGTGCAACAAGCTTAAGAGGTATATATTTTAATTATATACCTACTATAGTATTTGAAATAAAATGTTTTTGGTTTTTGTTATGTTTTGGTTTTTTCTTGTTTTTGTAACAATATTATAAAGATAACAAACAACACACTAAATGCAAGAAATAATAATAATGAAAGCAATGATCTAGTTTTCTATAAACAATTTATAAATATCATTAATGGGCTCGAGTTCTTCAGGAGTCATGAAGTGTTCTTCTTCAAATTGAAAATTTTCTTTCAAGAATTTGATAAAAAGTGCTATAGTGATATTATCTGTCTCAGATTCTGGTTGGTAGAAATAAAGTTCGTGGCAATACTCTCGATATAACACAGCCCTAGGAACTCTATTCCATATTTCCCTATCCGTAAGAATGACCTCTTGATCTTCTACATGACCTAGGAATTGGTGTATAACAGCTGCGTTCTCGAGGTATTCCTCGAAGGTGAACAATTCTGAAGACACAAGAGCTCTCCTATAAGCTAACCACCTATGGCAGGCTCTCTGAAGTTCATGATAAACAATGAGTTGATGAGGATCCAGGATCCTATCTAGGGCAAACCTCTTGATTTGTCTAAGTTCGGTTGATCTAGATGAAATGACACCTAGCCTCCTATCAAGTTCTTTCCACAGAAGTTGGTTTCTATCTGTTTCAGGCACACTAAGCACATAATTAACTTCTATGGCTGCTAATTGGTTTTCAACATTTATAGTAACTGCTAATATTTTCTTAGGAGCTACCATCTAGACATGATATGCAACTTAGTATTTTTCTAATGATTTGAAATGCATCTATGTTTTTGTTTTTTTTTTTTGTTTTCAAAAGGTTTTAGTTTCACGTCGGGTTCACCAAAATGTATCGCTCCAAATTTTTCGCATCCTTACCTTCAGGCTAAAGGATCCATGCCCGAAAGGAGGATGGGAAAAGGATGGGACAATACCTCGGACTGAGAGGCCCTTTGAAGGTCCCGCCTCTTGGGGGAGGGGTATTAAGGTGATTTTTCGACGGATGGTGGGGTTCACCAGGAAACGTTTAGTGGCGGTTTCCACGCCTAGGTTGGGAATGAGTTTAATGTGTTCAGTTTTAGCTTTAAACATCCAAGTCCTAGGTTTGGCCAGATGAATCTAAGTTATTCTATATGAAAATGCAAATTTAAATACAGAAAATAGATTTAACAGAAAACACAGAGAGTAAACTTAAGTGAAGAAATCCATACCTGGTCCCGGATGTCTGATGGAGATTCTAATTTTTGAAGCAGTCCAGATCATCTGGAATTTGATAGGATCGTCTCTGATCTGACAGGATCGTCTGAGATCTGACGAATTCGTCAGATGAATTCGTCAGAGACCTGCAAATAGAGAAATAGATACAAAATGCCAAAAATGCAACTATTACAAATAGAGGGAAATGATGTGAAATGACAATAAGAATGTTAGACAAGATAATCCCAAATGGAAATACAAGTGAAATTCAATGATTATTTAATGACAATTATGACTTTATTATGCATTTAATCTACATGGGTGAACTCCAAGATGCAAAATAATAAGGAATAATAATAAAATTAACTAAATGCAGAATAATGTAGCAGAAAAGTATAAGAAAAGCGCAAACTCTGGGCACTGATTGCCCCCAATGTGGACTGCAGTCGAAATCATCTCGGATTGGTATGAAATCATCTCGAATTGGACAGGATCGTCTATGACGACCTGAGCTTGCTTCGGCTGAAGAATAACAAGGTTCCTGCAACAAAATTTGGATAGGACAAGTGCAGATGGTAATCCAGGGTGTTCTAATGCGTGTAAAGGTCAAGTTACAGAAAATCCAGCTAGGGGAATGTCAAGGGGGGTCCTAAGGTTTAAATAGACTTAGGAGGGAAGTTGGGAGGTTGGAGATCATCCTAATTTGGAAGATCTCCAATGGGGGAGGTCTCTAACGGTGCAGACGCGTCTCTGCCCGAGTTAGAGAAGTTGTTGAAACAGAAGCTAATTATGAAAAATTAGTTTTGGGACAAGATCGTCTGGACGTCCTAGTCCAGATGAAATCGTCCGATCTGAGGCGATATCGTCTGATCGGCGACGATATCGTCCAACGGTCACAACAAATCCTAAAAATGGCACGAGAAACGAGGAAACGGGTTAAACGGCGGTTTGGGAGCGGTTTTGGGGGTTGAATTTGAATTTGAATTATTACTAAGGTAATTTTGATTATTGCTAAGTTTTACTGTGCCAATTTTAGGGTGCTACATTTTGCCCCCTCTTTAGCAAATTTTCCGAAGAAAATACGTTAAATATGAGTTCTTCTCGATTTATGAGAAAGCAAAAATTATTCCCATTTTTAGGCGATGATTCTTGGTCGAATCGTACAACAGCTTACTATGGTGCCCCCTCCGTGTTTTTACCCAAATCGAACGTTTGAGGTAAAAATGCGAAAAAGCAAGATTAAAATGTTTTTAATTGTTTTGTAAATAAAATTAAGAAAAATAGGGAAAAACCCTAATTCATTATTACTGTTCATTTTTATTGTTTTCTAGAGCTCTGTAGACAAGATGGTCGAAACAACGCATAGATCGACAGAGGTCCGACACAGGCTACAGGTAAGAGTCTAAACTTAGTTTAGAATGCTAAAATTTGATTTTCTATGCTTTGTAGATTAAATTTTGATGATTTTTGAGCATTGCGACCATTTTTGGGCCATCGACGTCGTCGGGATGAAATCATCTCAATTTCGTCGAAATCGTCTCGATATCATCGATTTCGTCCAAGGGCGAAATCGACAAAATGGGGACGAGTTCGTCAAAAAGGGGACGATTTCGGCTTGCGAAATCGGAGACGAATTTGCTCAAATTTGGGACGATATCGTCCAATAGTGGACAATATCATCATTGATGAAATTGAACTTGCTTTACTTGTATTTTTAATCACTGTTTTATTAATGATTTTGATTAATGATTTTTATTGTTTTGTTGTTTATGTTGTAGAGAGAATTACTAAAGAGCAGAGAATGGAAATACGATGGGCTGAGGGATGACTTGGCCGCTCTATCTCAGGCAGAGTGAGATCAGTTGGCACAAGTCGGCTTGTAGCATATGGCAGAGATGCCACAGGTGTCTACAGACATGGGGCTATTGACAGCCCTAGCAGAGAGGTGGTATCCGAGTTCTTCCTATTTCTAATTATATACAAGGGAGATGACTCCCACACTAGAGGATGTATGGAGGATTTTGAGGGTCCCCATACAAGGACGGTTGATAACTCCCACGGCCAATTAGGGCCACGTGATGATGCGACTATGCGAAGATCCAAACTTTGCCCTGGAGAAGGGCAGAGTGAATATCGAGTCGCTACGCTAGATGCCTGGGGCATCTAGACTAACACAAGTTTTGGCTGGGGTTGTAGGTGGTCTGCTGCTATGCCATCAGAGTGGATGCAGAGTACCATGGTTACTAACAAATGTGTTCTGTGACATGAGAGACCATGAATACAGGTTTGCTTGGGGGAGTTATGTACTATGCCGATTGTATAGGAGGGGTTGTATATAAGGGTGGCCGATGTTTGATTATGACATCACTACTGCAGGTTTGGTGCTGGAAGCACATTATGGTGCAGAGGCCGATAGGGCTCCCACTAACAAGGATTGACAGGGAGGCCTCGAGCTTTCTACTGGTGGCTTCGAAGAGGTTCATAGCAGCGGATAGATTTACCAATGTCCCAGAGACTACTTGACGACCTTGTCTCTGACCAGATCACCTGGAGGGATTGGAGAGATCATCCAAGGTGGGCCAAGGAAGGACAGGAGCTGGCTCATGTCAGGCAAGTCTACTGGTTGAGGATGGAGAGGGGAGAGGTGGAGCTCCATCGGTACGACCAAGTTTTGAGGTAGTTCGGTCTATAGCAGGGGATCCCATCTCTCAAAGACTATGAGTTTTCTCGGACTATTTGGGATAACACTACAATTAGCGGGGCTCTAGATATGCAGTGCTTTTGGAGTCAGGACATAGATGATGCCCCCATTCAGCCAGTGGATGGGGATGATGCAGGGGTAGTTGACGGCTATGATGCCTGGTATGCAGGCATTCACCCTCCTCGGATGACGAGGGCTTAGGGTCTGATTCATGCAGTTGTGCATCGAATGGGGAGGCGGCACCAGGTGACCATTGAGGCAGCACAGGGTCATAGAGGGAGAGAGCAGAGGAGACCATGAGCTCAGTAGAGGCCATGAAAGTAGGAGAGGAGGGAGGAGAGACCCCCTTCTCCACGGAGAGAGAGACCACCATCGCTCAATAAGGGCAAGGGTGTGGAAACAGGAGAGAGTAGTGAGATGGCTACTCTTTGGGCGAAGATTGTCCGTCTATGGCTAGAATTTGACAAGATCATCTCTGATCTGACAGGATCGTCTGATATCTGACAAATTCATCAGAGACCTGCAAACAGATAAATAGATACAAAATGCCAGAAATACAACTATTTTGATAGAGGAAAATGATGTGAAATGACCATAAGAATGTTAACAAGATAATCCCAAATTGAAATACAAGTAAATTACGATTATTTAATGACTAATCATGATATTATTATGCAATTAAACTACATGGGTGAACTCAAATATGCAAGATAACAAGAAATACTAATAAAATTGACTAAATGTAGAATAAATTAGCAGCAAAGTATAGGAAAAGTGCAAACTCTGGGCACTGATTGCCCCAATGTAGACTGCAATCAAAATCATCTTGGATTGATACGAAATTGTCTCGAATTGGACAGGATGGTCTGCGATGACCTGAGCTTGCTCCGGCTGAAGAATAACAAGGTTCCTACAACAAAATTTGGATAGGACAAGTGCAGATGGTAATTTAGGGTGTTCTAATGCGTGTAAAGGTCAAGTTACAAAAAATCTAGCCAAGGGAAAGTCAAGGGGGGGTCCTAAGGTTTAAATAGATTTAGGAGGGAAGTTGGGAGGTTGGAGATCATCCTAATTTGGAAGATCTCCAATGGGGGAGGTCTCTAACGGTGTAGACGCGCTTCTGCCCGACTTAGAGACACCGTTGAACAGAAGCTAATTATGAAAAATCAATTTTGGGACAAGATCGTCTGGACATCCTAGTCTAGACGAAATCGTCCGATCTGAGGCGATATCATCTGATCGACGACGATATCATCCAACGGTCACAACAAATCCTAAAAATGGCATGGGAAACGAGGAAACAGGTTAAACGGTGGTTTGGGAGCGGTTTTGGGGGTTGAATTTGAATTTGAATTATTACTAAGGTAATTGTAATTATTTGCTAAGGTTTACTGCGCCAATTTTAGGGTGCTACAGGATGACATAATGCTCAAGGTTAATCTAAATTACTAAACCCTTAATAAAGTTTTAGTTAATGTTAAACTTCTAATTTGTTTAGCAAATCCTGCTAGGGGTGAATACATAATCATGTAAAATATTTAACCAAAGTTTCTAGGGTTGAATACATCAATATTGCTTATTACATAGACAATTTCCATATGTTCATATAAAAAATTCTCATAATATTATATTAGGAATGTGCATAGGCTTATATCATCATATTTTAAACTTAGCCAATAAGTTCATATTACCATATTCCAACAAAATTAGTGTATACAATGTAGTGTAAAATAGTTAAAAAGTCAAATTATATATTAACTAGAGAATTTCAACTCATGTTGGCAACCCATTTTTAGTTGCATGCTCATAATAAAAGTTGGTGGGAGGCTATAAGAAACTTTGGGAAGGGTAAAAAAAACATGTGACCATTGGATGATATGAATAAAATAGAGGTTATAATGGGTGAATAAATGGTTGGGTACTTGGGAAAATAGTAAATAGATGGGAGTTTTGTATTCGTAAACTAACAATGATAAAGACTTGGAAATGCAAGAAGATCAAGTTTTATGTGTGGAACATACGAGGTGGTGGTGATGGTTGTTGGAATTTTTAGCCTTACTACCACAAAATATCATAGGTTACCTCAGAATATCGCACAGGTCCCAAATATATAATAGCCATAATATTAAAGGTCAAAAATAATCTGAGACCGACCTCAAATAACAAGAATAAAACAAATACTCACAATATACAATCTTACTTTTTCTTCCTTGAGAAATTCAAATAAGTGGATACAATTTACGGAGCATTATCTCCATGATATAATTTTACAAGATAACTCTTCACATTCTTAACTATTGCCTTCCATATGACTTTTAGACTCTTAACTTGACACTTGTGTAGAAGACTCTTGACCTTCTTCCATGACACATGTACATATCCTACACATCATAATTTATCAAAGAATGTAATATCATATAGCATCATCCCGTATTATATTATTTAATTTATAATTTTTGTGTACATAGTAGATTTTGGAATATTTGGAATTTGTTTTGACCAAGTACTTTTGTAAAAATATCTGTAATTTTTTCTTCAGTAGAAACATGATTTAACTAAATATGATAATTTTGAACATAATCCCTAATAAAATGGCAATGAGATTTAATATGTTTTTTTATTTCATGAATAATTAGATTTTTTATCAAATTAAGTACTCCTTAATTATCACATTTTATATTTATAGGAGTTCTTTTGATACCCATATCTGAAAATATATATTGTAACTATAGTGATTCATTGATGCACCTTGCCAGAGCCATAACTTGTGAACCATACACCCATTTTCCTTGAAATTTAACAGGTGGTTCCATGTGCGTGTTATGCATCAGGATGATCTCTGATCCTCCTAACCCTCCAAAAATCATATTTTTGGGACCTAACTCCGACATCTAGTGCCCCAAAATTAGATTTTAGAATAGGTTCCCGGGTTTTTTGGGTTTTTTTGGTTGTTAGAAGTTTATTATCTTTTGTTATACCTTAAGTTGAGACCTAATATTTTAAATTAAATTTCATTATTGTAAGAGGGATGTGTGCACTGAATTTGGGCACAATCCGACTCATTTCTATTTTTAGTAGTTTTTAGGAAAAATATCTATTTTTAGCAGTTTTTAGAAAAAAACATTTTTAGGGTTTCTTTGGTTTTTGGTTTCTATATGATGGATTGTAATATTTTGTAGGAGTTTGAATTCAGGAATGAGAATAATATCAATTGGTAGTTTTTTTCCATTATTGCATTTGTGTTATGTGATTGGAGTCCATTTTGTTGGTATCTTGTAGTTGAGTTTACACCATTTGGTATCAGAGCGGGTGTGATCTTGCTAGTGAAGGGAAGATGCCACCTAGAAGATATGTCCAGATGAATAGGTAGATCGAGGATCTAAATGCAAAAATAGCATGGCTGACTGGTGTGATTGATTGCATGGGAGAGAGACGTCTCAGGGCACGTATAGATCAAGGATCTGATGATGAAAACATACCTGAGGAACATGGATCTAAGGTCCACGTAGAAGTAGAACTAGAGGGCCTAGAGGAAGAAGGGCACGGATTTGAAAATCAACTAATACTAGATCTAGAGGAGCTTAATGGGAATCTATATGGGATCAAGATAGAGGTTCCTGAGTATGCTGGTGGGTTGAAACCAGAGGAGTTGATCGATTAGATCAATAGCCTAGAAAAATATTTTGAATGGAGTAACCTTGTTGAAGAGAAGGTTAATCTCACATGAACAAAGTTGAAGGGACATGCATTGATTTGGTGGGATCATTTATAGACTACACGACAGAGGAATGAAAAGGAAAGGATCAGGGATTGGACAAATATGAAGAAGAAGTTACAGGAAAAATTTATACTTGTAGACTACTCCCAAACCCTATTTCGTAGATATTAGAATATCTGACAGAAGGATCAAAGTATTGAGGACTATACTAATGAATTCTACAAGCTATCCATTCGAGTGGAGCACAATGAGACGGAGGACCAAAAGGCTACCAGGTATGTAAATGGCCTAAGTTTTGTTGTTCAATATGAGATGAGCATGCATCACACTCATACAGTGGAGTATGCATATCAAATGGTCCTCAAGGCAGAGGAGAAATTGAAAAGTATTAATAGAAGAGGTAAGAAGGTATTCCCACCCTCTTCAGGTCAGGGTCGAAGTGGATCTAATTTTCTCAAGGGAGAATCCCCAATACTTGCTAAACAAGAAGAATATGGGCAGAATCTGAGAGGAAGAGGATACCAACGAGGTAGAGGTTACGGTGGTGGATGAAATGGGAATGATCCGAGGAGGTCGTATACCTATTATGGATGTGGTGAGGAGGGGCACAAAGCATTTGAGTGTCCCCAACGTGATGTCCAAGAAAGGGGTCAAGGAGGACAAGGGTCAATCTGGTTGAGATGGAAGAGAAAGATGAGGATGAAGTTGCTACTGACATGGGCGAAGCACTTATTATAAGGAGGATGTTGATTGCTCCTAAGAAAGATATGGTGCATAGCAAAGCAAAGGGGCAGACCATATATGGTGAATATTCTTGGCTGCGAACGAACATATTTTGAACAAGGTGTACATCAGGAGGGAAGGTATGTAACATTGTCATTGATGGTGGTAGCTGTGAGAATATGGTGTCAAATGTCATGGTTGATAAAATGCACCTGAAATGTGAAAAACATCCTTATACATATCACATATCATTGGTTAATAAGGGGAATGAGGTAACAGTAGATCAGAGGTGTTTAATTAAATTTTCAATTGGGAGCACTTACAAGGATGAACTGTGGTGTGATGTGATCTCGATGGATGCATGCCACATTCTATTGGGAAGGCCTTGGTAGTACAATAGGGATACTAACCATAATGGAAGAAAGAATACTTACACATTCTAGAAGGATGGTGTAAAGTTAGTTCTTGTACCTCTAAAGGAGGATGGGCTAAGTGAGAGCTTGTTGACGATGAAGGAGTTTCTTTTAGAGATCAGGGATGCTAGCTTCTGTTATACCTTAACAACTATGAAGATAGAAATAGAGGAAGTGGTTATGCCTACAACAGTATCTAAGTTGCTAAGTGAATATAAAGATATCACACCAGAGGAGTTACCATATGGGCTACCACCAAAAAGGGATATCCAACATCACATGGATTTGATTCGAGGATCAACGCTCCCAAATCAGGTAGCTTATCGGTTGAACCTAACACAAAATGTAGAGTTGAGTAGGAAAGTGATAGAGTTGATAAAGAAGGGATTAGTTAGGGAGAGTATGAGTCCATGTGCGACTCCAACATTGCTGACCCCAAAGAAAGATGGTGACTGGTGAATGTGTGTAGACAATAAAGCCATAAAAAAATCACAATAAAGTATCGGTATCCTATGTCGAGAGTGGATGACATGATGGATGGATTGACTGGAGCTAAATACTTCAGTAAAATTGATTTGCAGAATGGCTACTACTAGATCAAAATTTGAGAAGAGGATGAATGGAAGACAACTTTTAAGACAAAATATGGATTGTACAAGTGGATGGTGATGTCATTTGGGTTGTCTAATGCACCCAGTACATTTATGTTGTTGATGAACAGAGTAATACGAGAATATAATGGTAAGTTTGTCGTGTATTTTGATGATATTTTGATTTATAGTAAAAGTGAAGAAGACCATTTGTTACACCTAAAATTAGTGTTAGACTTGCTCAGGAAGGAGAAATTGTATGTCAACCTAAAGAAATGTAGATTTCCTCAAGATAGTTTAGTGTTTTTGGGATTTGTAATCTCAAGAGATGGAATGAGGATGGATGATGAGAAAGTGAAGGTGATTCTGGAATGGCCTCTTCCACAATCTATAATAGAAGTAAGGAGCTTTCATGGACTAGCTACCTTTTATAGGAAGTTCATCAGGAACTTCAGTAGTATAGCTACCCCTATAACTAAGTGCATGAAGGAGAAAGAGTTTGTATGGACTACGAATGCAAAAAAGAGTTTTGAACTCTTGAAGAAGAAGGTGTCAAAATCCCTTGTTCTAGTGTTATCAGATTTCAGTAAGGTGTTTGAGGTTGATTGTGATGCCTCATTTATTGGAATTGGTGGTGTCTTAAGTCAACAGGGCTGACCTGTAGCATTTTTAGTGAGAAGCTGAATGATGCAAGGAAGAATTATTCTACATATGATGTGGAATTTTATGCAATTGTGCAAGCATTGCAACATTGGAGGTACTACTTAATCTCAAAGGAGTTTGTGTTGTTTACTGATCATGAAGCATTGAGGTATGTCAATTCTCATAAAAAGTTAAATAGTAGGCATGCCAAATGGGTTTCATTTGTGCAATAGTATACATTTGTCCTAAAACACAAGTCAGGAAAATAGAATAAGGTTTTTGATGTATCGATTAGGAGAGTCTTGTTGTTGACCACTATGGAGAATGAAGTGGTAGGATTTGAGGGGATTACAGATCTGTATGAATCTGATGCAAATTTTGGGAATATTGTGCAACAGTGTAAAAGTATGATAGGGGTCGAGTCCCATACTATTTTTGAAGAGTATTTTTTATAGAATGGTTACTTTTTTAAGGGTAATCGATTATGCATTCTCAATGGCTCTATGAGAGAGAAAATCTTGGGGGAATTACATAGTTGGGGTTTGGCTGGTCATTTTGGAGTAACCAAAACTACCACTCTTGTAGAGGAGAAGTACTATTGGCTAAAAATAAAGAGAGATATAATCAATTTTATCTCTAGATGTAGAGTATGTCAAATGGTTAAGGGCTATGCACAAAATGCATGGTTGTATATGCCATTACTAGTTCCTACAGGACCATGGATCGATCTGAGTATGGATATTGTGTTGGGGTTGCCCAAGACATAGAGGGGTAAGGATTCAATTTTTGTTGTGGTAAAGAGATTTTTAAAAATGGTGCATTTCATTGCTTGTCAAAAAACTAATGATGCAACTAGGACTGCAGTATTATTCTTTGATGAGATTGTGTGGTTGCATGGTGTTCCAAAGACTATTACTTATGATCATGATACTAAGTTCTTGAGTCACTTTTGGAGGACATTGTGGAAAAATTTGAATACCAAGTTGCATTTCAGTAGTGCTTACCACCCACAGACCGATGGACAAATAGAGGTAGTGAACAGAAGCTTGGGAAACCTCTTACGATGCATAGTTAGAGAAAAACCAAAACAATGGTTCAGTGAACATGTCAACAGGTAAATATCATTTTCAAATTATTTATGGTCAAAATACTATAGGTGTATTAGATTTTGTTGAGTTACCAATTGGGGAACAATTTAGTGATAATGCAGAAGCATTTGTTCAGCATATCCAAAAAGTGCAAGAGTCAGTGAGGGAAAAATTGCAGAGTAGTAATGCTCACTACAAAGAGTCTGTTGATTCACACAGAAGGGTGAAAGTTTTTGAAGAGGGTGATACGTTCATGGTTCATCTTAGGAAATAAATATTTCC
The DNA here is from genome assembly GCA_028583015.1 of Wollemia nobilis. Taxonomy (NCBI): domain Eukaryota; kingdom Viridiplantae; phylum Streptophyta; class Pinopsida; order Araucariales; family Araucariaceae; genus Wollemia; species Wollemia nobilis. The sequence continues at coordinate 5,559,586 of JAQPPZ010017121.1, forward strand.
TAATGGGACGTATAACAAACTAAAACTTAAGAAAATTGGGCCATGCAGGATTTTGAAGAAGATCAATGATAATGCCTATAAAGTGGAGTTGCCCGATGAATTTGATATTTCACCCATTTTTAATGTTTCTAATTTATTTCAGTATCCTAGTACTATTGAGGATGGTGAATTACAGGAGACAGTAAATTGGGCACGACAGATGCCTAAGAAGAAAAAATATAGAGTTGCATAGGTGCTCGATAAGAAGGTGATCACCACCAGACATGGGAGCTACAACAAATTCCTGGTTCAGTGGGAAGGATTACCACAGTCACATAACACTTGGGTTTCAGAGTCAAATCTAAAGAAAATTGATAACTAGAAGCTACAGGATTTCAATTCAATTGAACTTGCAAGAGCTGAGTTCTTTTTCACCAGAGGAGAATGATGCACCTTGTCGGAGCCATAACTTGTGAACCATACGCCCGTTTTCCTTGAAATTTAATAGGTGGTTCCACATGCATGTTCTGCATTAGGATGATATTTGATCCTCTTGACCCTCCAAAAATCATGTTTTCGAGACCTAATTCGACATCTAGTGCCCCAAAATTAGCTTTTAGAATAGGTTCTCGAGGTTTTTTGGTTGTTAGAAGTTTATTATCTTTTTTTATACCTTAATTTGAGACCTAATATTTTAATTTAAGGTTAATTATTGTAATAGGGATGTGTGCACCTAATTTGGGTGCAATCCAACTCATTTCTATTTTTAGCAGTTTTTAGAAAAAAAATCTATTTTTAGCAGTTTTTAGAAAAAATACATTTTTAGGGTTTCTTTGGTTTTCGGTTGCTATATGATGGATTGTAATATTTTATAGAAGGGGTATGAATTCAACAATGAGAAGAATATCAATTGGCAGTTTTCTTCCATTATTGCATTTGTGTTATGTGATTGGAGTTCATTTTGTTGGTCTCTTGTAGCTGATTTTACACCATTCATTGATTGCATATTTATTGCATGATATTCTAATTTTGCAGATGAGAGTACCACTACATTTTATTTTTTACTATATCATAAAATAGGTCGAGACACAATATAGAAAACATAGCATGATGTAGATTTTTTGTCATCTATAGACCTTGAATAATCAAAATTTGAATATTCTTGTAAATAAAATTTTCCATCATCCTTTCAATATGTTAGTCCATATTATTTATTCTTGCTAACATATTGTAGTATTATTTTTGTATCTTTCCAATGACTTTCCTAGGGTTCTTGCATAAATCTTGAAATATAATTTATAGCAAAAACGATATCTGGTCTAGTATTTGTTAGATATAGAAGACTTCCAGTTAATTGAAAATAAATAGTGGCAGAGACTAGAGGTGTCTCATCATATCTAGAAAATTGCAACCCTTGCTCTATAGGAGTATCCTTGGATTTACATTTTTGCATCCTATATTATTCAAGTAATTTTTTTGTATATTTTATTTCTGTTATTGTGATATTATTTTCATTTTGATGAATTTCTCATCCAAGATAATAATGAAGAAGTCTCAAATCCATCATTTCAAAATCCTTCTCTAGGTATTTTTTAACTTCAGTTATCATATTTTTTTAGCTTCTTGTATTTACTATATCATAAAAATATACTACAAGTATTACTATGTCATGCCCAACCTTTTTTGTATAGAGATTTGGATCTAACAGACTTCTTTTAAAATTATGTTGTAATAAATGATTATTAATCTTTATATAACATGCTCTCGATGCTTTATTTAGAACATACAATTATTTTTTTAGTTTGTAAACTTTATATTCTTGTCCTTTAATCACAAACCCTTCTGGTTGTGGAATATATACTTCTAAAATCGTGATTAAGAATGCACTTTTTACATCCATTTGATGTAGTTTCCATTTATGATGTGCTGCTAAAGCACAAATTGTTTGAATAGTAGTCATTCTTGCTATTGGTGCATAATTTTCTTCATAATCAATTCCTTTTGTTTGTGTATATCCTTTTGCAATTGGTCAAGCTTTGTATTTATCAAGTAAACCATCTACTTTATATTTGACCTTGTAAATCCATTTATATACCACTATTGTTTTTTCTTTAGGTAAATCAACTAGATTCCAAGTTTTATTTTATATCAATGTTTCATATTTTTATTTTATAGTTGTTTTTCATTTGATATAATTTAATGCATTTAGTGTTGTTGTAGGTTCTACTAGAAAACTTATCAATATACTATTCATTCTTTTTAAACTATGAGTTTGAGGTTTTGTAGCAGTAAGGTCTGGAATTTGCTCTAGTTTTGAATCCTTAAGTATATATTTAATCCATATTGGTTCTTTCCTTTGTAGAATTGTAGGAGTCTTTGAGTTATCAATTTTTTCATCATGTATATCTAATTTTGAATCTTCACTTAATGAGTCTTATTTTGAAAATCTTAGAATTGCTTTTGAATCTACTTTTTGTTCTTTAATAAAAATTGTGTTTCCTTCATCAAACACCACATATTTCGTTTATGTAGATTTTTTTTTTTGATCAATTATTCTATAACCTCTTGAATCATTGTCATAACCAATAAATATCCCACACATAGTTTTTTCATCTAGTTTAGTTCTTATTTGCTTTGGAATATGTATATATGCTTTACAACTAAATATTCTTGACTATTCTACTCTCAGTTTTTATCCTGTCCATACTTCTTTAGGATTGACATTTTTTAATATTCTTATAGGTGATCTACTTTTTCAATATATAATTGTTTTATCTACTATCCAATATTTATGATCAAGATGAGCATCTTTTAACAGACTAAAAACCATTTCCATAATTGATATATTTCTTCTTTCTGCAATACCATTTTGTTGTGGTGAATATGTTGTAGTAAGTTGTATTTTTATACCATTGGTTTCTAGGAATAGATTAAATTATTTTGAAAATAATTCACCTCCTCTATTTGATCAAATATTCTTGATTTTTTTTTCCATTCTTTTTCTACTAGCAATTTGAATTGTATGAAGCAATTGAATGCTTCAAATTTGAATTCCATAAAATACACCCACATGTTTCTAGAGTAATCATCAACAAATAGTTGAAAGTATCTATACCCTCCACTATTGGTGAAATTCATTGGACCACATAAACTAGTATATACTAATTCAAATGCTTCTTATTTCTATGTTGACTAAGTTCAAAAGTAATTCTATTTTGTTTTCATTCTAGATATTTTGTACATATAGTAGATTCCCAAGAAATTTTAGACAATCCTTTAACCATTTGATTTTTACTCATTTCATTTAATGAAGATGCACTTATATGTACTAATCGTTTGTATCAAATTTATCTAGTTTCTAAAATCCCCACTAATAGAGCCTTATTGCACAATAAATAAAGACTAAAAAAACTATTCTTATATGAACCAAAGGCTATAAATTTTTTTTTTTTGTAACAAGACATATCTTTTTGCCTCTAATAGTTTTGAATTCAACTACTAGTTTTTGATGCATAAGCTGAGATATTGAAAGTATATTAGTAGTTGATATAGGTACATATACTACATCTCTAATTATTATTTCTCCATTTGGTAGTTCAATTAAAAAATTTCCTACTCCTTTAACCTCATAAGTCATATTATCTACTATAAAAACTAGCTTTTTATATTTCTCTTGAAGAGTATTAAACCATTGTTTATGTCTACTATAAAAACTAGCTTTTTATATTTCTTCTTTCTGCAATACCATTTTGTTGTGGTGAACATGTTGTAGTAAGTTGTATTTTTATACCATTGATTTCTAGGAATAGATTAAATTATTTTGAAAATAATTCACCTCCTCTATTTGATCAAATATTCTTGATTTTTTTTTCCATTCTTTTTCTACTAGCAATTTGAATTGTATGAAGCAATTGAATGCTTCAAATTTGAATTCCATAAAATACACCCACATGTTTCTAGAGTAATCATCAACAAATAGTTGAAAGTATCTATACCCTCCACTATTGGTGAAATTCATTGGACCACATAAACTAGTATATACTAATTCAAATGCTTCTTATTTCTATGTTGACTAAGTTCAAAAGTAATTCTATTTTGTTTTCATTCTAGATATTTTGTACATATAGTAGATTCCCAAGAAATTTTAGACAATCCTTTAACCATTTGATTTTTACTCATTTCATTTAATGAAGATGCACTTATATGTACTAATCGTTTGTATCAAATTTATCTAGTTTCTAAAATCCCCACTAATAGAGCCTTATTGCACAATAAATAAAGACTAAAAAAACTATTCTTATATGAACCAAAGGCTATAATTTTTTCTTTTTTTGTAACAAGACATATCTTTTTGCCTCTAATAGTTTTGAATTCAACTACTAGTTTTTGATGCATAAGCTGAGATATTGAAAGTATATTAGTAGTTGATATAGGTACATATACTACATCTCTAATTATTATTTCTCCATTTGGTAGTTCAATTAAAAAATTTCCTACTCCTTTAACCTCATAAGTCATATTATCTACTATAAAAACTAGTTTTTTATATTTCTCTTGAAGAGTATTAAACCATTGTTTATTTCTAGTCATATGTCTCCTTGCTCCAGAGTCAATGTACCAATAATCCATAGGTTCAAGGTTCAAAACCCACTTAGTATGAGGGGACCATGACCCATCATAAAAACATGTGTAAATTCATAGATTTTTTTTTTACGAATAATCCATAATAATTTCCTTTCAATTTGAAAAACTTATGGTGTAAACTCAGCTACAAGAGACCAACAAAATGGAATCCAATAACATAACACAAATGCAATATAATGGAAGAAACCTGCAAATTGATATTCTTCTCATTCCTGAATTCACACCCCTTCTCTAAAATATTACAATCCATCATATAGCAACCGAAAACCAAAGAAACCCTAAAAAACGTCTTTTTTCTAAAAATTGCTAAAAATAGAAATGAGTCGGATTGCACCCAAATTCGGTGCACACATCTCTTAAAATAATGAAAATTTAAAATATTAGGTCTCAAATTAAGGTATAAAAAAATATAATAAACTTCTAACATTCAAAAAAACCCAAAAAACTCGGGAACCTATTTTAAAAGCTAATTTTGAAACACTAGATGGAGGAGTTAGGTCCCGAAAACATGTTTTTTGGAGGGTCAGGTGCATCAGAGATGAGCCTGATGTAGAACATGCAAGTGGAACCACTTGTTAAATTTCAAGAGAAGCGGGTGTACAATCCACAAGTTATGGCTCCGGCAAGGTGCATCAACTTATCTCCCTAATTCAGAAATATCTATGAAATTTGCAAAATCTTGAAGTAGAAAACCTTTTAACTCCCAAATTTTAAATTTGCAAAATTCCAATCACAAAACTTCTCTAATTCCAAAATATTTAAAACTCTTTACTAAAAAAAACTTCACTTTAAAAATCTCAAAAAACCTAAATAAACCTTTTAACTTCAATCTTCTAACATTAAAAAAAATTAATCTCTTTCAAACTTAATCACTCCATTAAATCATGTTTTCAAAAAATCTAATTAATAATGCTTAACACTTATTACTCCATCTAAAAGTTAAAAAAAAAAATACTCTTGCATATTTCCCTCCAAATCTTAATTGAGCATTGAAATTAGAAAGTAACGTTGGATAATGTTACCTAATATTGTTGACATTGATTATGTTGCACTTAATGTTAACATTGATTTCCAATATTACTTATTTCTTAATGTTGCATCACCTTCCTTTTGCTATTCATTCTTTTACTTTCTACCTCGAACACCTACCTATTCTAGGGCACTCTTACACTCTACATGTAATGAATGCTTGTTACCTCAAACACATTATTTATTGCATGTCTTAAGTGACTTTCTCTTCCTTGAATGTCTTCTTCTTTGAGTGCATTGTTCTCTTATCCTATGTTCTACCTCAAATAATTTTCTCTTCTACAATATTGTTTGCCTCGAATGTGCTTTATAATTTGTCTATCAATATTTTTTAGAGGCTAAAAAACTATTAGAATCTAAATGACTCCTGGTCTACATTAGAAACCAAAAAATATCCTAGTATTTATTGAGTCCAAATGATATTTTGGACTTCACTAAACATCAGAAAACTATTGGAATTTGCTAACACTTAATGGCTTTAAGACTTTGCAAGAGGTGATATGGTAGAAATTACAACATACAAATACAAGATATACCAATCCAACAAACTTGTATTCCATTGATAACATATGCCTATAAATAGGTATTTACAAAACATGAATGCGTAAGGTTGAATTCAATGATAACAGTACCCTTAATCCTTACAACAACTAATCATTTATTAAATTACACACCTAATTACCTATCAAGAGGTCCAATGATTTTGAACTTGGCTAAAGATATCAAAATATTTTTTGGATTTCATTGAGGCCAAACATCTAGAGGTTGTATATCTCTTGCTCTCAGCTAGAGGATATTCATATCCCTCACTTGATACTAGATGTGATCCTCTTTGGCCCCCTAGTATGATCTTTAGCAGAGTACAAATATCCCTTTAATGTCTTCAATATGGGCTAGTGTTCCTTTCTTATATTTTATAGAAAGATTTTATTCTCCTCTAAAATCTAAAAATACTTTGTGTTGCTATAATGTTGCTTCAAAGTTATTCAAGTTTTTTTTACAATGCCACTAATTCAAGCCAAATGGCTTACTATAAAAATATCTTGGGCCTATTTCCTTTAGCTTCTTGGGTCATTGTCTTCTATATGGGCCACTTGAGCATCTCCCTTGTATCTTCTTGTTGTGGCTGCTCCACAACACACCCCAAAATTGGGGACCCCCATTTTTTGCACACTTTCCAAGAATATTGCAGTGGCCCAGATGTTAAAAGAGCAAAGAAAAGCAGAAAAAATAAGTTGTCGCGATATCACGACATGTTGCTCCGTCGCGACCAAAAATGAAAAGTTGTCACGATATCGTGACATGTTGCTCCGTCACGACAAAAAATTAAAAGTTATGATATCACTACATGTTGCTCCGTCGCGACCAGAAATGAAAATTTGTCGCGATATCGCAACATGTTGCTCCGTCGTGACAAGAAATGAAAAGTTATCACGATATCGCGACATGTTGCTTCGTCACAAACAGAAATGAAAATTTGTCATGATATCACGACATGTTGCTCCGTTGCGGCCAAAAATGAAAAGTTGTCGCGATATCGTGACATGTCACATTTTCATGGCTAAGAGCAACAGAATGCAGCATGATGAGAAAATGTCGCGATATCACGACGTGTTGTGAAATCGTGGTCAAAGCAGTCAAATAGAACAAGATGCTAGAAATGTCACGATATCGCGACACGTCTCATTTTCACAATGCAAGACAAAGAACTAAGTTGAAGACTCAAAGTTGTCGCGATATCACGACATGTTGTGCTTTCATGATGTTTGATGGGTAAAACAACCAAGTACAGAAAGTGTCGCGATATCGCGACATGTCATGAAATCGCAGTTCATAGAGGAGAGAGAAAGACAAAGTGAAAAATGTCACGATATCGCGACATGTCATGAAATCGTGGTTCATAGAGGAGAGAGAAGATAAGGCGCTAGAATTGTCATGATATCGCGACATGTCATGAAATCACGGTCAAAGTAGTCAAAATAGGGCAAGGAGAAAAAACGTTGCGATATCATGACATTTCAAGTTTTCGCGGCAGAAAAGTGAAAAAGGAATAAAGGAAGGAAATTGTCACGAAATCGCGATAGGTTGCATTTTTGCGATCTGTCGACGACAACGGAGATGAAGATAGAAAGTGTCGCAAAATCGTGACTTGTCTCATTTTCACGATTTGCGATGACCTACAAGCTAAGCAAAGGAAATATGTCACGATTTCGCAACATGTCACGTTTTCATGGCCAAGTGCAGTGAGATAGCCTGAAACAGAAAAACATCGTGATTTCGTGACATGTCTTATTTTCACGATGCATGAAGGCGGACAAGGCTGCTGACAGAAAAATGTCACGATATCGTGACATATCTCATTTTCGCGGTGCATGAAGGTGTACAAGGTTGCTGATAGAAAAATGTTGCGATATCACGACATATCTCATTTTTGCAATGCATGAAGGCAAAAAAGGCTATGGACATAAAAATGTCACGATATCGCGACATGTCTTGTTTTCGCGATACAGGTAGAGGAGCAAAGCTGCAGATATAAAAATTTTGCGATATCGCGACATGCTATTTTTGTCGCGATTCATGGTAGGTTGTTATAGAATGTGCAGGGAAGTGTTGAACACGTGTCATAGAGACAGAGGGGCTATGATAATATTTTAGGATCATCAGTTACAGTTCACTGGGGAGACCAAACGTTTCAAACCCGAGCAAAAAATCCAAAACAACAAAGAGGTAGGAAGATGAAACGAAGCGACCTGGGAGATGAAACAAAGCATCATAGAACGAATCAGAGGGTCATAACAGAAAGTTTAAAATCAGAAGTGAAGACAAGCACAGGGGTCAGAAACCACTATAGGCAGAGTTGCAGAGCCGAAGGCGATAAGCCATTCTGGGCCTACTTTTGGAGTGTTTTTCTTTCACTTTTTCTAGATATTTTTTCCTTTACATTGGACTAGGTAGAAAATTGCTGTAAGTAGAGTTGTAGTGCTGAAGGCTAGAGGGCCATTCTGGGCCTGCTTTTGGGGCTGTTTTCTTCCAAAGACTGGGTTTGGGAAACCAGAAAGTTTTATTGTTGTAAAATGACCAATTTTTAATATATAAAATTTAGAGAGTTGCACCTCATTGACAAGAAAGGAGGAGTTATTTTCTGCATGCAAGATTGAATTTTTATCTTTCCCTTTTTCAGATTTCTAGGCTTATAGGTGAAGTTTAATGCAAGTTCTCTTGGTTGCTTCATGCGAATGTCTAAATCTAAAAATCACAGTTAAAACCCCAGAGACCAGCACTTAACTTATCTAGATTGTGCGAGTTTTGTAGGTTCAATAGGTTAGGTTGTATGCAAAAAACCTCATTATCTTCGGTTTTGTCAAATAGGAACGTAGCACTCTGAATGTACTTTAGTTTTAGTTTCTTTGTATTTTGTTTTCACTTCTTTTATTCTCTACATTTTTTATTTTCCTAAAAGTCTAAATTTAGTTGAATTTACAGTCCTTGAAATAAAATACATGAAAATATACCAAAGTTGAAATAAAATAATTCCATCATTAAGATCAATTCACATTGAGTTCATTCTGATTAAATGAACAATCATTACATTTTCAAAATAAAATAAACCACAGTGCCCCTTGTTAACAGTTACTTGCAACCACTAAGGTATTCCGAGCATTCAAATTGAATATTACTATTTATGCCAAATGCTAATATAGCGGAGACCTTGGAGAAATTGTTTATTTAATTTCTTTGCAAGAGAGGATTTGGAACTCGAATCCTATCAAAGAGTGTGTTTTCACAATCGAGTGAAAATACCACTCAACAAATTGGCGCTAGAAGGAGGGCTGGATGGGTTTATTTTAGTGAGATTTAAAATTTTTGTATATTTCATGCCCTACTGATTGTTATCTTTAGTCTTCTAACACCACTCAATAGATTGGCGCTAGAAGGAGGGCCTGAATTGGTTTATTTCAGTGTGATTTAAGTGCTACAGGGATTTCAATTTTGAATATTTCATGCCCTATTGGTTATTATTTTTAGCCCCCTTTTAACAATACAACTTTGTACTATTAAAAGGAGGACATGAATGGCTATGCACCTTTCTAACGCTTTGATTGTTCATACAGGAATAATGTGATTTGATTTGATTTTAAAAAATAAATAAATAAATAAATAAAAAGAATTTTTTGGTATTAAAGTTATATTCTTTAAGATTCACTAATGTCTATGTTTACACCGTGGATGACAGGTAGCCCATTGAACATACCGGGAGTTCAACATTATTTTCCCATTGGTTTTGAGAGATGTCTTCCTCGATTTTTGTCTAATGGGACAAATACTATAGAAGAACATATTCAAGCATTCAAATTCTGTGTGAATCACTTAACAAGTTGGTATGATGATGTTGCTTGTAAAATGTTCCTTTACACCTTGGACAAAGTGGCATATGATTGGTTTACAAGTCTACCGTTAGGGTCTATCACTTCTTGGGCTCAACTAGAGGTAGCATTTCTTAATCAATTCAACAAAAAGCAAGTTGACCCAATCCGCATGTATGAGCAGTTTTTCACTATTAAAAAAGGACCAAGTGAAAATGTGAAGTCATTTTCTGAAAGGTTCTTTGGATTATACACTCAATTAATGACATTTTATGCTCTTTCAGAAGAAGTGGCTCTCCAAATATACGTCAATGCTCTTGACCCACTCACGTCCACGTATTTGCGAGGGATGCCTCAAATCACATCTTTGTCACAAGCCTATACTCAAGCAATGGCAATTGAGCAACAATTAAGTTGTCAATATTATGGTGTGGGTTTTGGATCATATAATTTTCAATCATTTAATACCTCCCTTACCCACCCAATGATTTATCCACCTCAACCAAGTTCAAGTGTGAATCAATTTTAGAATCAACAATCATTCCCAAGCTTCAATCAATTTCAAAATCCTCAACCTACTATGCAAGATCAACCATATTTCTTAAGTATGAATCAAATTCAAAATACTCATCTTGATTCAAAATATGTTTCTAAAATCAATTTCAATGATTTTCATAAGAATATGATTTTAGGCAAGGGAGGAGTACTAGATCCAACTAGTATTGAAACATGTGATAGATTGGAAACCCTTGACTCACCAAAAGATGAATTCTATGAGGATGAATCTATTTCGGATGACACATTGGATGACATTGTTGAAAGCAATGGCCCAGAAAATTTAGACCTTCCAAATTATGTTAAACATGAATCATGGGTTACACATGTGGATTATGATAGCCTTATAAATTTGAATACAAGCAATAACCCAATTTTGGAAGTAATTGAACCATCTAAGGAAGGTGAAGATAAATTTGATGAGAAACATGTTGATGAAATAAAATATGATGAAGAAATAGTTGAGCATCACAATTTGATTTTGAAAGATGATCATTATGATTCTTGGGAAGAGTATGCTCACTCCAAAACTGCTAATGAAATTTGTGTGCCTATTGATATGCAGGATAATACAATTGCCCTTTCATATGAGGATATTACAAGTCCTGTACAATCTGAGAATGTTTTGGAAGAAGGGTTGGAATCTCATCAAAGGTTGGAGAAGGATAATGATTCTACTACCAGGGATGAAGAAGGAGAATCAATTGTTTTTGTTCCACCTGAGGGGCCAGAAATCAAAAATATTGATCCACCTATTGTTTCTACAATGTCTATGCCATCTCAAAATGATGAAATTACAAAACCTAAGTGGTGTGGGTTTGATACTATTTATGATCCTAATGAAAATATGGATTTTGAGGCAACTCAAGTCATTGATCATGGAAAGGTGTCATGCGACACATATCTTGAAAAACTAGGCTCTTGCTTTGAAAAATATGGACGCATGTTTGATTGGGTGCCTAAATTTGGTATTTTTGAACAGGTGTTGGATGATGAAGAAGACAATGAGAAAAAAGAAAAAGCTACTAACACTCATCAAGTTGTGGTAAATTCTAACCATGATGGGTTGAGTATGGATGACAAGGTGAAATCTTTACCTTTGGTAGTAGCTACAAAAATTTTAAGTGATAGGTTACATGGTGTCCCTTTGGATGCTAATATCATTAATGGGGAAATGTCAAATTTTGTTGATGCTTGTCAAGTCTTGAATTATTTTGATTGCTTTAAAATCTTGGAAAATGATTTGAATTCAAGACTTTTAGAAATAGGCTCTTGTTTGCAACATCTCACATTTGAAAAGGAAGGCCTAATTTTAAATCATGAATCGAATTATGAAGTGGATACTTTCATGAATAGACAAGAAGAGATTGAAAACCATTTATTGTCTTATCAATTCAATGAATTAAAATTTCAAAATGAAATTGCTAACGTTATCCAAGCAAGTTGGCAGAGTGAGAAAGGCATAATGGGAATTGGAATATTGTTTGGCTTACTTTTATTCTTGCATTTTTGCAAAGCTTGGTATGTGCCAAATGTTCAATGTCTTTCAAAATGTGCTAATCGTATTTGGGATCCAGGCAAATGATGGCCCAAATTTTTGCACCATCTTGTACAATAGTGTATATAATTTTTGGTTTTTGGTGTGGGTTTTCAAGTTTTCATTTTTAGGATTGCTATTTGGGTTTGGATTTAAATACTGTGTGTTGGTCCTCTGGACATATCTGGTTGTCTATAAAAAATAATAATAATAATAATAATAATTTGAGATGTCAACTTATGCCTAGGATATCAAGAGAATGTGAAACATTGGAATTATGTTGTAGAAAGCTCCGCAAGTAACACAAACATTTTAAATAATATCGTTGTTAGCATATGCTATGTTGTTAGTGCATTATTAGATTAGTTATTATATGCTAACTACATATTGTTAGCATATTTTATTAGCGTGTTATTGTTAGTCGTTAGATCCGCTTCCTATGGGCTAACTATAGCCTACACTATGTTATTTAATTGTTATTGATTAATCTATTCACTATTGTTTTTTCCTACATGGTATCAGAGCGCGTGTGAGTAGCTATTTTGAGGCACACTTCCTGAGGTGGCCCGCAACACTCCGTGGCATGGATCTCGAGATGGTGGCCTATAGACTCGGATCTCGAGGTACGACAGCCCGTAGGCCCGACAGCTTCCGCCACAAGGTGGCCTCAAGAGAGGGCCCGTAGGCCCACATCATCGATGGCCATAGGAGACGGCCCAAAGGTCCGACAGCATCATGTTGTCAGGCCTGACAGGCCGACAATGGACTGTAGCAGTAGAGATCCGACCACCGGGATCTGTGAGGGCAAGAGCACCCTCCGATCATCGACAACCACTACTACTACCCTCGTGGGTCCAGCGCACAGTCGGGAGGGCAGGCGCGCCATCCCAAGTGGGGATCAGACCCAAACCTGAGGGCAAGAGCACCCTCGGGTCTGACAAACCCTAATAAGGGGACCCCAGGCAGCTTGGATCGATCAACGAGGGCAGGCGTGCCCTTTGTCAGATCTGACAAGACCTGATAAGCAAACTCTCAGGCATGGATCCTGAGGCTCAAACTCAGACCTCGACACGCAAACCTGATGGCACCCACGTGCGCTTGGGCATAGATCCCAAGGCATTGACTTAGAATGTGACACGTGGTGACCAGACGTGACCTCGAGCATAGATCTCGAGGCACTGATGTGGCAGACAACCACTGGACCTAGACCATACACGACATGTGGCAGACAGCCACTGGACTCAAATGTGACACATGGCGGATAGCCAGACCTTGATCGGACTCGACACGACTCGGGACTCGATAAGTGGCAAACTACCACTAGACCTGACACGTGGGTGACATGTGGTGGACTACCATGCGCCACCCGACCAGACCGGCCGTGCCACGCGGCGATGACCAAAAGGTTAGTAGGGAAGACCGACTGCCCACAGGCAGTCAATAGTCCAAGGGCTTGAAAGCCCTTTTATTCCCCAATTTTTCCTCTGTGCAGGCAATGTGGGATTAATCCCACAGTTTCCCCGCCCGCGCAAGGAGTGAAGGGAAAGGGAAACTCCTTCCCTTCCCTTCAAATTGGGGCAGCTAGCCTGACCGGCCGCGAGGCCAGTGCTAAGGCGCTGCCCGATGGGAGGTCGGCGTTTCAAGCCCCGTCGGGGCCAAACCAAGGTAAATTTTTTTTTATTTTGCATTTTTTAGTTAAGTTTTTTTTTATTATTTTTTTTAATAATTTAAAATTTGAACATATGTTTTTTTTATTAAAGCAATTTTTATTTAAATTGATTTATTTAAAAGATATATTGTCTAGTTTTTTAATTATTAATTAAAATGATTTATTAAAACTTTTCATAAACTATTGCAAATTAAAAATTAAAGAAATATTTTTTGCAACTTTGATATTTAAATGTGCTGTGTTTTCTCACCAAATGGAGATATAAGACATAACTAGAGCACATTTTTTTTTGTTGCAAATTTGACAAACTCTTCTCAAACCTTGTTAGTTTTGCAAAATCCAAGAGGGACACAATAATAGACATTTGATTCTTTCTTGCACAAATAGCAAACAAGGAGACTGAATTTTTTTTGTAAAATTCAAAGGCAAAGTGTGCATTTGTTTTCTCCAAGGGGGGATATAAGACATAAAATTGCACATTTTTTTTGCAAAAATTTGAGAAGAAATTGTAACCTTGGGTCCATCAAAAACTAAGTCATTTTTCGACTAGTTCTGGAAGCATTCCAAATGCGGGTCATGTGTCGACTTGTCTTGGAAGGAGTGCTCAAAATTGTTAATTTTGCAACATAGAGGGGGAAGACAACATTGTACTTCTTTTGCAAAATTGGAAAACAAAGTAGGAGATATAAAAATATAATTTTTTGCACAACACAAAACACACATTTTGTTGCAAAAATTAAAAGGTGCATTTTCGATTTTACTCGACACCTTTATTGGCAAATTAGGTGCATTTTCGGTTGCATCCGACACCTAGGTGATAAGCATTTTGAGGGCATTCTTGTTTGATTATTGCATTATTTCTTTTGCAATTATAAGTCATATCATCAAGAACACACTAAAACCCAAAATTTCACAAATTTGTGTAAATATTTGCACAGATTTAAAGCCAAAATTACTTGATATTTTCTCCTAAATCAACAAAACCCCTAATTCACTCTTATTTGTTTGGCTTAATTTCCTCCAACTTTTCATCCTTCTTGAAAGGAGTTAAGGCAGGTGCCATTAAATATTTGTTTGAGTGAATTATATTTTGATACTATTTTAGGGTAATCAAAAGAAAGAACAAGGTTTTTTAAGGAACTTTAAAAGTTGCAATTCTTTGCACTAAGGGGGGATAATTCATTTCTTCCTTCAATCATAGATTTTGTCAAGAGGGAGATAAAACTTGTAAAGGCAATCAGAAAAGTAGAAGTCATCAACATTACACCTTTTCTTTTAGACTTCCTAATAGCAATCATGCTTGAAGTACTTACAATAAGAAAGGACAAATTGGTGAAATTTTTTGATCAAATTGCCTAGAAAGCATAGTTTTGCACAAATTGTAAAAATGACAACCAAGACACCATTCAGTGTTGGTTTCAAAATAAGCAAAACTAAAATGCTAAAGGCACATCACAGAAGCCATATTTCTAGTGAAGTGTCTCATTCTGATTCTGTTTCTGGTTCAAAGATAGCACAAGGAGTGCTAAATTGCTAAAACAGTTTTGTAGAGGGAAAACACATGTGTCCCTTGGGCAAAAACACCATTTTATCTCTCTTTTTTTAGGCTTCATAAATAGCATAAGTATTTTTGTTTGAAGACCTTACAATAAGGGGTGCTTGTACCTCTTTTAGGCTTCATAAATAGCAAAATCTAGGTGTTTGAAGTACTTGTAACAAGAGGAGAGACTTTTTGTGATGTAAAATTGTCTAGGAGGCAATATTTGTAAAATCCTTCACAAAACTCTTGAGTTGCATACTTTTTGCAATTAAGGGGGGATATCCATTTCTATTTCTTCACAATTTTTGTAAATAGGGAAGATGACTTATAAGGGTGCATTTTTGGCTTTGATCGACACCTTAGTCACACTTCCTTCAGAAATTAATTACACTATGTTTTGTAACAAGAAGGGGGGAACTTATAAGGGTGCATTTTCGGCAGCGACCGACACCTTAGCTACCTTATCTTTTGCAAATTCATATTGTAAATGAATGAACCTTGTATGAAGTGATCTATTCTACTACACCTAGCAATTGCAGTGGCTGGTTACCCATGCAAATTTGGTTGGATGATGTGATTACCATAAGGACATTTGTTGACGTGAAGACAAAGCGAGGAATGACCCATTTTTTGCTTAGGAGCAGCCAGAGCACTGTGACAGAGCAAAGAACTAGCAGATCAACATCATTTTCACTGTATTGGGGCAGTTATATACTTTACCCAAATATGTTGTATGGGGGGATATTAGCATAGCTAGTAGTTATTACATTATCCAAATAATGTACTAAGGGGGGATGTTAGCGTATGCTATGTTGTTAGTACATTATTAGATTAGTTATTATATGCTAACTACATCTTGTTAGCAGATTTTACTAGCGTGTTATTGTTAGTCATTAGATCCGCTTCCTATGGGCTAACTATAGCCTACACTATGTTATTTAATTGTTATTGATTAATCTATTCACTACTATTTTTTCCTACAATCATTTGGAACTTGTGATGCATGAAGTTGTCAGTTATACAAATTATGGCAATACTCCATCCGCAATTCAGAAAAGCAATGCATTCATATTACATCCCACTTTGCATATACATGCCATCTTAGTTGCATATGCATGTCAGATACAAATCATTAAAGCATGTCAAATCCTCTTAGGGTTATTCTATAACATAAAATAAAAAAGAGAAAAATACTAAGGTTGGGAACTGATGCCCGAACTATCTTAAACCAAGCACATTCTATGCACATTAAAAAATATCTTGAGCAAAATGATCAAAACCGTACTTGGAAGAAAGGTCAGGCGAAAGGAGCATTCCGTGTCTATCCTATCATGCAACATAATCCTTAAAACAGTGGTTTTTACCACTTCCATCAAGCTTAAAGTCTAAAACCAGAGTAGTAAGGATATAATTAAATCTTTATCGAACTTAGGTTGAGGATCCAATTCCCCAAAGATCTGATTTGACCTACATGGGGTAGTAAGGATAGGGCATAATTCTCATCTCGCTTAGGTTGAGAATCCGATTCCCCAAAGCTTCATTTTTTTTCCCATTTCATCATAAGTATTGGATTGGAAGGATCGTACTACATATCCTCTGCAAAGGATGGGTAGTCATCCCAAAGGTCCAAAAGTAAAATTAATTTTGCCCATTTCATCTTAATATTGGATTGGAAGGATCGTACTACATGTCCCTCGCAAGGATGGGTAGTCATCCCAAAGATCCAAGAAAATAAAAAATAAATAAAAATGATTGAATGAAGCCAAATAATTGATTATGGAGTTAATCTTCACCGGGGCTATAGATGCCTGACCGACAGTGGAGTATGCTCATGCGTGGCAGCATGTCTTATCTAAAAGCAAGACCACTGACTGTTCAAACGGATAAACTAGCATGACCATTTCATCCATAACTGGTTAAATTATTTTGCTCAAAGTGAGGTAATGAATTCCAAATCAGAGTAGTAAGGATAAGGTTAAACTCCCATCTCGCTTAGGTTGGGAGTTCAATTCCCCAAAGCTCTGATTTCACTTTCACTTGCACATGGGTTCAAGATAGTAGTGACTCATAACCAACTTTGGGATCTAATAAATCAATTCATTATACATATAGTTGATCCTAAGAGGGTTTGATAATTTTAAATATTTGTATATTTTTTTGGTATAAGGTAGAGGTGGTTATAAGGTCCACAAACCTTTTACAAAGTCAAAATGGGCTGGTTCTAGCATCAAGCCCGTATAATCAAAATACAAAATGGATCTTTATAAGACTCACATTAAGCCATACTTAGAGTCCACGGTCCTATACTTGTCGCTTGACTATTCAGGATAAAACAAAAACCAAACAACACCTAGCACTTACTAACACTAGGTTGTTGTACTGTACACTTGTCACCTCCCAGGCCCCAGCAAATGGGATGCCTTTTCTGCCTAATTCCATCTTTCTCATTACTCATCATCAGCCCCTATGATCTCCTAATGCTCTAATAGGTTTGATCTTAGCTCTTCTCTAGCAGCCAACACCAATAGTTCTTGAGGGAAGTTATCCTTCCAAATTTGCATCTCCCCAACATAAACTGCAATATTTGCCATTAGATCCGTCGCCTGGTTCCCTTCTCTGAAGGTGTGTTGGATTCGGGAATTAACCAAATGAGATTTATGAATCTTTGCTTCTAGGATAAGCTCCAATATGGTCCAGTTGGGGTCTTTATCCTCCTTAATTGCCTTGATTATATTAAGCGAATCCCCTTCAAAGATAACTTCCTTATAACCCTCAAGTCTGGAAATTCTCATTGCTCGCATGCGAGCTCGAGCTTCTGCAAAATGATTTGTTTGAGTTCCCAAAGGCTCTGCAAAGGCAAGGACCACTTTTCCTTCCTCATTTCTCAAAACTCCTCTTGCTCCTACAGCCCCCGGATTTCCTTTAGCTGCCCCATCAAAATTAAACTTAACCCACTTTTGTGTTGGGGGTATCCACTTGACACCATCCCGTGGGTTGGTTGTAATGTCTAGGTCTGGAAGTTCCTCTCCCCAGTTCCACAAAATCCTCCTTTCCCTTAGAGACATGGTCTCATTTTTGAAGAAGAAAGTTTTCCAGTTTTTTTTCAAAGCTCTGATTATTTTATTACCACATAACCTGGGATCTTTCTTACGTCCTTTAAATACTCTCTTATTTCTCTCATTCCATATCCCCCATAAAAAATGGGGTAAGCTGAGCTTCTAGAGCCAAGTCAAAAGCTTTGCCCGGAAGGGGGAAGCCCACTGTATGCAGAAGTCAGACATGCTATTTGGACAGACCCAATCTATATGAAATTTGGACAGGATCATTTGGAAGATTGTACAAGAAAAATCACAAGTTAGAAATATATGACTTACAGATTCTATTGCTTTCTCACACAAGATACATCGATTGATGAATTGGAAACCTCTCCTTTGCAGATTATCGTTGTCAGGATCTTATTTTGAACTGCCAACCAAAAGAAGAAAGCTATTTTTGGGGTTAAATTATTTAACCAAATAACAGAAGTCGGAGTCCAGCCATTGAATCCTGAGTGGATTAACTTATAGGCAGTTTTTACTGAATAGATCCCACTTGTAGTTTTGCTCCAAATCGCCTTGTCTCTTCCTCCCCTAGGAATGATCGGGAACACCCTTAACGCATCATTGAGTTTTGTTAGGGCCACCTTCTCTTGCTCTGACAGATTATGAACTGTGATTTTCTTCCAAGAAGAAGTTTCCTGTGCTACAGTAATAAAATCCCCTACTTTTCCTCCCATTTCCTTCAAAAGTTTATGTTGGAGGACCTGAAGGTCTAAGTTATCTTTCAGAGGGGCCTCTTCCAACCACGGGTCTTTCCAAAAGTCCACTTGTCTTCCATTACCAATTCTCCATCTGATGCCTTTCCTGACTACCTACCGACATTCGAGCAAACAATTCCAAAAATAGGATCCTCTAGGAAGATTATCGACTTTCGGGAAGTCCCGATTATTTCGATATATTTTGCCTTAAGAAGTTTTACCCATCCCAATTGATCATTATTGATAAATATCCATACTGTTTGCCAATCGAGCTTGATTCATTTCTTTCATTCTCTTTAACCCCGAGGCCCCCCGATCCTTGCTTGCACACACCGATTCCATGCTACCAATGAAATTCTCTTTCTCTCCTCCGAACCCGACCACAAGAAGTTGCGTTGAATTAGCTCCAATGTAGCTCGGACCTTTGCGAGGCATTCTAAATAGAGACATGCAATAAATTGGAATGCTCAGTAAAGTAGTTTGAACTAATAAGGCTTTTCTCGCAGAGTGAGAAGGTCTGCCCTTCCACCTCGCTAACTTTTTGGAGATCCTGTCAATGATTGAGTTCCACAATGTAGCCTTCATTCTTCCTTCGAACATAGGCATGCCTAGATAAGTTGTTGGTAGAAGATCCTTTCCACAACCGAAGAGGTTAGCTATTCTTTCCTCCCTCCCACCAGGCGTGTTAAAGAAATAGATGCTACTCTTCTTATAGTTTATGTCCTGTCCTGCTTCTGTCTCATACTTGGTTAGAATTCTCTTCAACTTCCTAGCTTGAGGCACCGAGGCTTTGGACACAATGATTGTATCATCCACAAACTATTGGTGAGACACTGGCTCTCTTGTTGAGGCTGGTTTAAAACCTTCCAATTGACCATCTGCCACCGCTGTTGAAATGTTCATACCCAATGCTTCCGCTAAAATAATAAACAAGTATGGAGACAAAGGATCTCCTTGTCGCAACCCCCTTTCACTCTTAAAGTAACTGGAGGGTGACCCATTCACCATGATAGAAAATCTTGTAGTAGAGATACAACTAAAAATCAACTTAATCCACTGGGGACAGAAACCAAACTTACCCAAAATCTTGGTGAGGAACCGCCATGAGACCCGGTCGTAGGCTTTATTCATATCAAGCTTTAGTAACATACCTGCTTCCTTACTAGTCACCATTGAATGAATAACCTCATGAATTGTGATGATACCATCCAATATTTGTCGCCCTTTCACAAAGCCACCTTGGTTCATATCAATGATGAAAGGAAGGATAACCTTCAGCCTATTGGCGATTGTTTTTGTGAGAATCTTCATCAGAGTGTTACATAAACTGATAGGGTGAAAACTGGAAAATTCCATTGCTCCCACTAGTTTAGGGATGGGGACTAAAAAATTAGCATTAACTCCTTCTGGGATTTCCATGTCCTTTTGAGCCTCAATTATAGCTTCCACTACATCATTGCCTAGGATATCCCAAAATTTCTGGAAGAAAGCTGCAGGGAAGCCATCCGGTCCTGGGGAGTTGTTACCATCCATGTCAAAAATGACCTTCTTGATTTCCTCCTTTGTGAAAGGACTAAGTAAGAATCCATTAAGATTATCGGTTACGAGGGGTGGAATGGCTGCCAACAGAGAGTCCTCTTCTTCAATAGTCGGATTTACATCTTCTAGCAACGATTTAAAGTACTCAACCGCTTCCCTCCTTATGTCTTCCATATCTTTGGTGTTAGACCCATCGGCCATCTTGATCTCCTTAATTTTGTTAGTACTCCTGTGGCGAAGAGTAGAGACATGGAAGAACTTTGTATTTCGGTCACCCTCCTTTAACCAACGCGGTCTGGATTTCTGCCTCCAAAAGGTTTCTTCAAATCCTAGCATCGTGTGGTATTCGGCTAACGGCTCCCTCTCCTGGTTTCTCAGATCCTCTGTAAGTTGCTCTGACTTTAGCTTCTCCTGTAGTTCATTGATCTTGTCTTTTAGTTCTGCCTTTTTAACAAAAATATTGCCAAAGGAAGTTTTGTTCCACTCTCTAATGTTAGCCTTCAAATTCCTTAGTTTACATGCCACTTGGGCCAGTTTCGAACCATTATACTTTTTGTCCCACCATTGGGCAACCAGATCCTTGAGATCTTGATGTTGGAACCACACAAGTTCGAATCGAAAGGGTCTGATGTATCTTTTCTTAGAGTCCTCCCCTGTTTCCCACGGAATTGGGTTGTGATCGGACCCGATTCTTGGGAGTGCCGTTAATGAAGAGTCCCCAAACCTCTCCAGGGATTCTTGAGAAAGAAGAAACCTATCTAATCTTATCCGAATTTGGTTTTCCTTCAATATTTTGTTAGACCATGTATAGGAGAATCTACGCAGGTCCACATCCATCAGCTCATGTTGCTCAACAAAATCTCTAAAATCGTAGATATTAGTAGTTATTCTTTGAGAGCCCCCCAATTTATCTATAGGATTAAGGTAGCAATTGAAATCCCCCGCCACAATCCAAGGGTAGTTGGGGACCGTCTCCCTCAATTCAGCTAGCTGACTCCAAAGAACCCTTCTCAGTCCCTGTCTAACTGGAGCATATACATTCATTAAGATCCACTCTTCCTGCGTGGTTTTATCCACACATAAGAGACAAATAAACCAACTAGACATCAGAATCACTCTACTATCAATCACATTTTTGTTCCACATAACCAGTAACCCTCCTGCTGTTCCAGTCACCTCTTGGCCTACTACTTCAGCTTCTCGCCAAGTCCTATTCTTAAAAGGAATAACTCTACTCTCCTCCATTTTAGTTTCTTGCAGTAAAATCATATCCGGTTTGTGTTCTTTTCTAAGAGCATACAAAGCTCTTATTTTTGCAGGATTACTCCCACGAATATTCCATGAAATAATCTTCATTTATGGGCTTTGGATCCTTCTCCCCAAAGAGCAATACTGCTTGAGTGCCATCAGCCACTCCTCGCTCTGCTTCTTTCTGCCTTAAGGCAGCATTGCTAGGTTTCCCTCTTCCTACCGAACCATATCCCCATACATCCGCTCTAGGTTGAAGTTCCTTGGGATTCACTTGGCTTCTAGTAACCATCTTGGGTAGGTCAGTCTTGGTCTTTGGGGTAACAATCGGCTTTCCAAGTTAACCGGTCTTTTTGACAGTGGAGATGATTCCGTGCTCTTAGCTTCTTGATTAGTAGATTATTTTTTCCCTGCTTTGGGGTTACACTGATCTTGGTGGTTCACCTCTTCCTCATGAGTATCCTTGCCTGTATTATTAGTTTCTTGCTCCTTCCTATGATTTTTATCCTCTAAATCCTTCTCTTGAGTCTCCTCTACCTCAGATTCCACTTCTTGGCTGTCCATCTGATCTCCCTTCAAATGATTTAATGCATCAAAACTATTCTCCACTGGGATGTTGATCTCCTTGGAATTTCTTCCCATAAATTCCTCTACAGTACATGGGACCACTTCCACCGAGCCTCCATAGGCCTCCCGTATCACCCAATCAAACTTACTTGCCCCAGGGCGTTGATCTATGGGGTTCTTTCCTTTATGATTTGGCTCTAAGGCTTGCTGTATCATCTTAGGAGCATGTTGAGCTTGAGGGTTCCCATCAAAGGGACCAGCTCCCCTGTGAGAGGGTTTCGGGGCATAGGAATTTTTGGGAGGAGGGTTAAAACATTGCCTCTTGCTTACAATAGGGTGAACAGGGTCTCTGATATTCAGATTTCGAGCTCCACGTCCTTGAGGCCCAGGTTGGGTAGGAATGGAGATCTGCGGGGGAGGGATATTATTCTGGGTTTGAGGATCAGTATTTTGGAGTGGGGGCTGGTTCTTGGAAATGCAGTGGATACCCTGGTGCCCTACCTTCCCACAAACACTACATTTAAAAGACATATTTTCATATTCAAAGACCTGAGTATGAAGGCCAAACATAGACGACAAAATAATGGATTTAGGGAGCTCTTTACTCAGGTCCGCCAACACACACATGCGAGCGGACAGGAATCTTGTTTTGCTCAAGGTTGCAGGATCAATAGCTATTAGTTCTCCAATCTCGTAGCTATCCCGACCAAGATTTGTTCGTTCCAAAAAAGTAGAGGTAATCCTGGCATCTTAACCCAAATAGGAGCCAAATCCAGCACCTGAGTCTGGGGGTTGAAATCGGGGGACCAACGCTTTAGATACAAGCCCCTTTTCCCAAAAAACCAAGGACCTCCTTGGAGAGTCCTTTCCATGTCCTGTTCACATTGAAATGTCACCAAAAGAAAACTCTTGGGTAAAGCCTTAATCATCATACCGGCCCTTGGTTGCCATTTTTGGATGGCCCATCTCCTTATGACTTCCATGTCTAGCCTCACCCCCATAAATTTAGCCACCAGAGATGTTCTGCCCTCCATAGCCACATGATGAGCTAAGGAATCCGGGATGTGCAACCTACCATTGATAGATTTTAGATTAAAACAAGAGTCGGATAATTTTTGCTTACCGCGAAGAGCATTAAGATATGAAGGTCTCCAGTTGCCAGGTTTCTCTTTGTATCCTTCTTGGGTCTTCCTTTGATCCTGACGCATAGAGTCCTGGTCCCCCTCAGAGAAATCTTCAACCGCATCCGCCCAACGCCCTTGGACCGGTTCCAATAGAACTTCCTTGTCCACATCCTCCGCCTGGGGGCCTGCTATCTCGCCAGAGCCCCCACCTGTCGCGTCTGCTGATCTGCCCTCTGAAGTCCCACACCTAGGGTTTGATGCCCCTAGACCTCTTGCTCCTCCTCCTTGCTGCTCCATCCGTCACAACTTGTTGCCTCCAAAATCTGCCATTTTTTTTTTTTTTTTTTTTTTAGGGCCAAAATTTTTGTGACCGCTACCGTGCACGAACTGCTAAAGTGGCGAGTCGCTACGAGTATGCGAGCTTCTACAGTGTCGACTGCTACAGTGGCAAATTTTATGGGAGACTACTGCTCCCCTCTCCGACTGATGGCGGCTGCTACTTCTGCTGCACTATTGCTGCTGCACTCATTCACCCTTATGACTTCCTTTGGTATATTATAATAAATCACAAGGCCTTTCCATTAAATATTTGTATATGATATTAGAAGGTTTAAAGATTTTATAAAGCAGGTAGTTATATCTCTAGACCATTAATTAGGCTATGCAAATCATTCACAACCTCACATATGCATTCATGTAAAACTGACAATGGAATGTGGATCAATTTCAAACGATAAAGAATAGAACACACTGCACACATCGAGCTGATACTTAATGATTCTAATGGTTCATGTATTTCTGATCTATCGGCATTTGTTTTTTATGTGTTGACGCTTGTATCTAAGCTTGTGTATTTCAAGTTAGGTTCTCACCAAAATGCTCAGGAGCATTTCCCAGCAGAGTCACCATTTTTTGTGGTTGCTCCACAACACACCCCAAAATTGGGGACCCCCCTTTTTTGCACACTTTCCAAGAATATTGTAGTGGCCCAGATGTTAAAATAGCAAAGAAAAGTAGAAATGATAAGTTGTCGCGATATCACGACATGTTGCTCCATCGCGACCAGAAATGAAAAGTTGTCGCGACATCGCGACATGTTGCTCCGTCACGACCAAAAATGAAAAGTTGTCATGATATCGCAACATGTTGCTCCATCGTGACCAGAAATGAAAATTTGTCGCGATATCGCGACATGTTGCTCCGTCGCGACCAAAAATGAAAAGTTATCGTGATATCGCGACATGTTGCTCCGTCGCGACCAGAAATGAAAAGTTGTCATGATATCCCGACATGTTGCGCCGTCGCGGCCGAAAATAAAAAGTTGTCGTGATATCGCGACATGTCGCATTTTCGTGGCTAAGAGCAACAGAATGCAGCATGATGAGAAAATGTCATGATATCGCGATGTGTTGTGAAATCATGGTCAAAGCAGTCAAACAGAACAAGATGCTAGAAATGTCACGATATCGTGACACGTCTCATTTTCGCGATGCAGGACAAAGAACTAAGTTGAAGACTCAAAGTTGTCACGATATCGCGACATGTGCTTTCGCGATGTTTGATGGGTAAAACAGCCAAGTACAGAAAGTGTCGCGATATCGTGACATGTCATGAAATCGTGGTTCATAGAGGAGAGAGAAAGACAAAGTGAAAAACATCATGATATCACGACATGTCATGAAATCATGGTTCATAGAGGAGAGAGAAGATAAGGCGCTAGAATTGTCGTGATATCGCGACATGTCATGAAATCGCGGTCAAAGCAGTCAAAACAGGGCAAGGAGAAAAAATGTCGCGATATCGTGACATCTCAAGTTTTCGCGAGAGGAAAGTGAAAAAGGAATAAAGGAAGGAAATTGTCGTGAAATCATGATAGGTTGCATTTTTGCGATCTATCGACGACAATGGAGATGAAGATAGAAAGTGTCACGAAATCGTGACTTGTCTCATTTTTGCGATTTGCGGCGACCTACAAGCTAAGCAAAGGAAATATGTCACGATTTCATGACATGTCACGTTTTTGTGGCGAAGTGCAGTGAGACAGCCTGAAACAGAAAAACATCATGATTTCGCAACATGTCTCATTTTTGCGATGCATGAAGGCATACAAGGCTGCTGACAGAAAAATGTCATGATATCACGACATATCTCATTTTTGCGATGCATGAAGGCGGACAAGGCTGCTGATAGAAAAATGTCGCGATATCGCGACATATCTCATTTTTGTGGTGCATGAAGGCGAACAAGGCTGTGGACATAAAAACATCATGATATCGCGACATGTCTTGTTTTCACGATACAGGTAGAGGAGCAAAGCTACAGATATAAAAACATCGCGATATCACGACATGCTATTTTTGTCACGATTCATGGCAGGCCATTACAGAATGTGCAGGGAAGTGTTGAACACGTGTCATAGAGATAGAGGGGCTATGATAATATTTTAGGATCGTCAGTTACAGTTCGCTGGGGAGACCAAACATTTCAAACCCGAGCAAAAAATCCAAAACAACAAAGAGGCGGGAAGATGAAACGAAGCGACCTGGGAGATGAAACGAAGCATCACAGAGTGAAGCAGAGGGCCATAACAGAAAGTTTAAAAGTAGAAGTGAAGACAGTACAAGGATCAAAAACCACTACGGGCAGAGTTGCAGAGCCGAAGGCAATAAGCCATTCTGGGCCTGCTTTTGGAGTGTTTTTCTTCCACTTTTTTTTGGATATTTTTTCCTTTACATTGGACTAGGTACGAAATTGCTATAAGCAAAGTTGCAGTGCTGAATGCCAGAGGGCCATTATGGGCCTACTTTTGAGGCTGTTTTCTTCCATAGACTAGGTTTGGGAAACCAAAAATTTTGTTGTTGTAAAATGACCAATTTTTAATACAGAAAATTCAGAGAGTTGCACCTCATTGACAAGAAAGGAGTTATTTTCTGCATGCAAGATTGAATGTTTATCTTTCCATTTTTCATATTTCTAGGCTTATAGGTGAAGTTTAATGCAAGTTCTCTTGGTTGCTTCATGTGAATGTCTAAATCTGAAAATCACAGTTAAAACACCAGAGACCAGCACTTAACTTATTTTGATTGTGCAAGTTTTGTAGGTTCAATAGGTTAGGTTGTATGCTGAAAACCTCATTATATTCGATTTTGTCAAATAGGAACGTAGCATTCTGAATGTACTTTAGTTTTAGTTTCTTTGTATTTTGTTTTCACTTCTTTTATTCTCTGCATTTTTTATTTTTCCAAAAGTCTAAATTTAGTTGAATTTACAGTCCTTGAAATAAAATACATGAAAATATACCAAAGTTGAAATAAAATAATTCCATCATTAAGATCAATTCACATTGAGTTCATTCTGATTAAATGAACAATCATTACATTTTCAAAATAAAATAAACCACAGTGCCCCTTGTTTACAGTTACTTGCAACCACTAAGGTATTCCGAGCATTCAAATTGAATATTACTATTTATGCCAAATGCTAATATAGCAGAGACCTTGGAGAAATTGTTTATTTAATTTCTTTGCAAGAGAGGATTTGGAACTCGAATCCTATCGAAGAGTGTGTTTTCACAATCGGGTGAAAATACCACTCAACACTTCTCTTTCTCTATTGATTTTTTTTTCTATTCTATATTCACTTAGGAAGCTTTGAATTCTTCTCAATCCACAACAACTTTAACTATTGTTTTTCTAATTTCTCTACACTTAGAAGCTAAAATTCTTCTCTATATTTTGTAGGAAGCTTATCAATATTATGTAGCTTAATATCAACAGTCAATTTGATATATTAAATGTATTAGATCACACCTAAGAATACAGTGTGATTCTCCTCCTTACTAGAGAACCCAATATTAATGTTAGGGTGCCACTAAATATCCCTAGACAATCAACTATCTTTTGAGTTGATTTTGCCTCAATATTTAGCTACAAATATTTAAAACTTAAAATATTCAAATAAATGTTAGGGTGGCTTTATCCCTAAATGACCAAATTCTTCTTGGGTTGGTTCAACCTATCAATCAATGTCCAAATTTTCTTCTAAGTTTGTCCTTATCTTTAATATAGTTGAGTCCTAGTATTCACTATTTTTTATTCAACAAAGTGGAAATACCCTAGCCTATTCTACTAAATAAGACCTTTAAAAAAAGATTCCAAGTATTTATTTCATTTAAAGTGTATAGACTCTAAATTAACTTTATTAAAATGGATAAAGCTAATTAATAATTATGTCTTAATAAATAACTCTATCAAATTCGACCGAGTCGGGTGGTAGCCTTGATACCATTGTTGGATTTTTGTCTTACTACCATAAAATATCATAGGTTATCTCACAATATCACACACTTCCCAAATATAAAATAGCCATAATATAAAAGGTAAAAAATAATTTGAGACTGATCTCAAATAACAAGAATGAAACAAATACTCAAAATATACAATCTTACTTTCTTCTTCCTTAAGAAATTCAAATAAGTGGATACAATATATGGAGCTTTGTCTCTATGAAATACTTTTACAAGATAACTCTTCACATTATTGACTATTGCCTTCATATAAATTTTAGATTCTTAACTTGCCACTTGTATAGAAGAATCTTGGGGATTTAATAATGAATGATAGGAGGCAAATTTTTTTAATTATAATGAGACAAAGGTACTTTTGGCATTCATGGTGTAAGATAATGATTGGAAATCCAATGAAGATGAAGAAATGGAAATCCATGGAAGGTTTGGAAAGGACTAACTAGAGGAAAGTGTGTTGATAATGAAGATTTATGCTTAGTCACTTTGAAATTTCATGGTCGACTAGTGGAGGTGGTTGTACTTGTAATAAGGCAAAGGAACTTTTGATATTTATAATGGAATGGAGGAATAAGGAACTATAGAGTGGAGTAAATTTGTGGAGTGGAGGAAGGAAAGGAGGATGTAGTGGATGAAAATGGAAGAAGTTTACATCCACTCTTGACAAATATTATAACTATATTGAAGCTTCAAATAACATTGGAATTCTTCTAAGCTATGAATTTTCTTAGGATTCATCCATGGTGTCTTCCATGTTGGCCTAAATTGTAGGTGTTTCTAGTATTAATTACAAGACACAAGTAATATATATAACTATGATCTATTTGATTTGATATATTTTAAATATAACATGATTGATTGCATTCACAATGTAAGGTAAAAACTAGCTACCCTACTACCTAGAACTCCTTCATTAGATAATATGCTATGGAGGGTTATTTTAAAGAGGCTCTAAAAATTTCTTTCTAAATGAATTTTCTAGATAGGTTAATTTTATCATTATTATCAAGGCCTGCACCATCCTAATGAATCTACAATAGGGTAAAATATAGTTATCATAAATGAGAAACATGAACACAATGACAACGAAATCATATTATTGAAAAATTCTATGGTTGTAAGAACAACCCTACTGTGCTTGATGAATGACTAGAATGCTTTTATTGTAATGTCCTTCTATAAATGAGCCACAATATCCATATCTAAACAAGATACCCTTTGCATTTTTCTCTAACAACTCAATTAGCAACTCTTCATTCTCATTATCCATTGATGAACCATAATACCACATGATATAAGGACCTAGTGTATACTCAAGGCAAGTTATGGAAATAAGACAAAGGATTGAATAAATAAATATATGATCCTCTAATTCTTGTTTTCAAGACTATTATGTTTTATTGAGTGTATGAATGCATGCTCATTTTAGTTTATTTCATAAGAAAAAGTGCTAAACACATGTGAAGCAAAATATATTTAAATTAATAAAATACTAATTTCAACTTTTGTTAGAAATATTGAGTTGTCATTGATGTCAAAGGTAAAAATATCTTCAAGGATGAAATATTGATTTCAAAGGCAGAAATATCTTCAAGGATGAAATATTGATGTCAGATGTAGAAATATCTTCAAGGATGAAATGTTGATGTGAAAGGTTCGGTTGTGAAGGCAGATATTTTCAAAAGTGATTTTATATGATTTAATATTTAAATGAATTATTTAAATATTAAAGTTGGAGTCTTATATTTAAATCAAAGAATTTAAATATAGTTTAAATAAATAAAAGTTTAAATATTAGGACAACCTCCTTGAGCACACCATGTAAAAGTTAAAATTAAATTTCAAATGTTTAAATGGTGGGCTGACCTCCTTGATCGGAATGAAAAAAAGCAAATTAAGGTTGAGGCATTAATTGACTTTGCAATATTGAAAATAATCAAATGTCCTTTGTGGTGGGAGCGAGTAGCAATTAGAAGAGGAGGGAGGAGAGGAGCACACATTTAGTAGTGTAGAAGAAGGAGAATTTAAATATTTTATTTTACCTCTTTGATCTCATCCATTGGGGTAGCCCAGTCGATTTCATAGCTTGTGCGAAGGCACTATGGTGCAGAAGGTTTGAGGATCGAGTCCCTTCAGTACCAGTTTTACTATATTTTATTATTTGAGAAAGCACGACAAAGAAGATAAATAATTTTATGTGCTTAATTCGTTTCATCTGCTAGGGCAGTCTAGTCGATTGCCTAGCCTCTAAGGCATTGCGAAAAAGAAGGTTTGAGGTTCAAAACTTGTCGGTGCCAATTTTCACTATGGTTTTATTGTTTGTAAAAGTGCAACAAAGAAGTCAATATTATTATCACACCTTTTTTGTTTCATCTGGATGGTTAGCCCAATTGGTCACTAGTCACGCTAAGGCACTGCACTACTAGAGGTCAGAAGGTCGAATCCCATCCGTGCTTGCTAAGTTTTGATGTGAGGTAAGGGTAAAGGTTTTTTAATTAATTTTTGAAAGGGAGATATAAGAATTTATGTTATAAGGTTTTATTTTACAAATTTTATAAATGGGAGATATAAGGAATATGTTAGAATAAAGCTTTGTTTTGTAATTTTTTAAAGGGAGATATAAGGAGTTATTTATAAGATTTATTGTGTATATTTTAAATGAAGTGATAAAAGTTTCAAATAGTTGATTTTCTATTTAAATCAAGAAATAAAAAGATAATTATTGACCAGATTTGAAAAGCACATGCAAGAAGAAGATCATCATTATTGAGGTAGATTTGGAGGGCACAAATATGGAACAAGTCAAGGTGTCAAAGAATATTGAGTACACATATTCACCCAAGCATTCAATTGACAAGGAAGGACATTTCATCCAATTCAAAGAAGGAAAGGTGCACATGGTAGTGGAAGAAGAGCAAGGTGTAAGCATCTCCAAGTCAACACACAAGTAAGCTATTCAATGCTAGACTTGAGCTACCTTTAAAATGTAATAAATGTGAGATATGTGGAATTAATAGACTTAATAAAAGTGAAGAACATATTGGTCATTTGAAGCTTACTACAATAGTGCATATCATTCTCTATATTTTAATAAAGATAAAAAAGTTTTGGGTAGAATATATTTGAACTGCTTTTAGTTGAAGAAAGCAAACTCAAGAAAAGGTGAAGAACTTGATGCCATTATTGATCAAGTTTTGTAAGTAGATTTGTGCATTTGTTATGATTGAATTTGGGAGTAAATATGCAAGGGTTATAGATCAGGTTTATGAGTAGGTTTTAGAGTAGATTTGAACAGGTTTTGGAGCATATTTGAGCAGGTTTTGGAGCAGATTTGAGCAGGTTTTGGAGCAGATTTGAGTAGGTTTTATGAGCAGGTTTTGGAGCAGATTTGAGCAGGTTTTGTGAGTAGGTTTTGGAGTAGATTTGAGAAAGTTTTTGTGATCAGGTTTTGGAGCAGATTTGAGCAGGTTTTGTGAGTAGGTTTTGGGGTGAACTTGAGATAGGGTATTGGTGTCTCCTGTGGATTGGTGTTCATGAAATTGATCAAGGGGATAGGTGTCTCCTATGGATTGGTGTCCATAAAATTGAGCAAGGGGATAGGTATATCCTATGGATTGGTGTCCAAAAACTTGAGCTAGGGGATTGGTGTCTCCTGTGGATTGGTGTCCATGAACTTGAGCAAGGGGATTGGTGTCCATGAACTTGAGCAAGGGGATTGGTGTCTCCTATGGATTGGTTTCCATAAACTTAGGGGATTGGTGTATCCTATGGATTGGTGTCCATGAACTTGAGCAAGGGGATTAGTGTCTCCTATGGATTGGTGTCTCCAGTGGATTATTTTTGATGAACTTGTATAGGGGATTGGTGTTTCTTATGGGTTGGTGCCCATGAAATTTATTGAAAAATATATAAGCAATATTTTTTTGTGGTTTTCTCTTAAGAGGGTGTTTCCACATAAAATATGTTTCTCTTATGTGTATGCTAATTTTTGCATTATTTCATTATTGCATTGATATTATTTGAAGTTACTTCTTTGGAAAGAAAAGAGAAAAGTCTTATCTTATATTGTTCACCACCCTCTCAGTATAATCTTGTGTTCTTCAACTTTTTATAGATAAGCATTAAAACTAAGTGATCTATAATTCAACATAATAGATACATCTTACTTTAAGAGGAAATGAATACCTTTGTTTTTAACAATAGAGTGTTTGTGTGATATTAATCCCAAAATGTGAAAATATCTAAAGTTTTTTAGTCATATGATCAATCTAGGTGTGTAAAATTATCCTTTGTTTTGATATATGTATCATACTCTAATTTGATTTAAGAATGGTTCTCTTGATCCATATAGCATCTATCTATGTAGGTTTTCTATCCTTGGTACACATCATCATCTATCCATGATTTCTTATGAAACCACTTTAGATTAAGAAAATATTCAATAGAATGAAGAGTACTATAACACATCCTTCACCTCTCATCACTATAGTCTTAAATTAAGTATTTTTTCTCTTGATAAAATGAAGGTGATTCTTCCCTCCAAATTTTGTCAAGACACATTCTCATTTGGTCAAGCCTGTTGAATATATCTCCCATACATGGTTTATCTCTATCAAAAAGTCATAGGACCTTAAAAGTAGGCCAAAAAAGTGTCACAAGGCCTTGTGATATTGCCAAAATGATGATTTTTTAGCTCCAATTATAATATTAGGGACCTCATCATATGTAATAAATTTAATTCTAAGACATTTCCTACATCTGTCCCACTCAATTAACACCAGCATTCCCTAAATGATTATTTTGCATTAAGAATGTAACCAAGCATAGTAAATTAAGAGGAAAACATTGTTTGTACAAACTTAAACAACTACAAAGAGACATATTTCCTATTAATTACCTTGGACATGAAATGAGTAAAATAAATTGTTGAATTTTTTTGGGATTGGAAACCAAAAAATTAATCCTTAGAATCCCTCCATTAAAATCCCTAAGTAACAGGTAACATAAGGTGTCTAAAGCACCAATATATCCCTCGTAGGTGAAAATATTTGACAAGATATTTTGGTTGTCTTTTCCCTCAACCCATTTTGCTCAAAAACAACAAAAATACACCTAAAAAGCACAAACTCAAAATTTGGATAGGTTCCTATTGTAGCTTGGATATTGCATTTTAATTCCTCCAATGAATTATCCATGAAATACCAAGAAAAGTAAATATTGCAATCCCAAGAATAACAATGCAAAACAAAAAGCTTTATAAAATTGATCAAAATTTGGATATCTCTAAATAGGAATGATTTGTTTCGAGAGGAGAAGTTATCTCTAAAAGTGGAGTGATTTGATTCTCCATCCTAGACCAATTTATGCATTTATTATTTTTTAAGCCTTAATACTACCAAAAATATCATAGGATTGAATATAATGTAGCCACAATATAATAAGGTCAAGATAATTATATGAGTAGAATAATATGAGCAAATTAATATGTAAAATAAGGCTTATAATATATCAAATAAAATTCAATAATAAGCATAAATATGAATGTAAATAGCCTTAATCATACATGTACTAAGCATGTATAACAACTTACAATATTAATTGCTCAAAATGTATGAACTCTTTGTTTCTCTTCTCTTTCCCTACAAAGTAATGCTTGTAATTGTATTCATCACTTCATATAACTTTGCTATGGACTATTACCTCCATAATATATTCATAGTAGTGTGACTCTTTGTATACTTGATTATTCCTTTCCATATGCCAAGTCTCATGTCTCTTGGATTATCTACTTAACACTTGCATACTTTATGAACACTTGACTCTATAATATATGCACACATCTCTTACACTTCTATAACTTGCACACTCTAACCCAGTACACGTGTGCACATATTTACATTACATATTTGCATTATTACATATAATACACTTGTGTGCATAGACTCAACTTACACTTGCATTCTAACTCACATGACACTTGTGCATTTCCTACACATTCACACTTACATAAAAGATAAAATATAACTCACACTCTAAACTATGACTCAACCCTAATCTATTATTTACATATGTACCATGAAGGTACCATGGGAGTACATTAGCATGTACCAAATAATGTAATATACTTCAACAATTCCCTATATTATATTTATAGTTATTGAAGACCTTAGTCTTCAATCATGGTCTTCATATTTGTCTTCAATCTTCAAGTGACCTTACAATGCTTGTGATATTCTATTTGAGCTTCATCAGCTTCATATTCTTGCTTGATTTCTATTTTGAGTTCATCTTCAGTTTCTTTGAATTCATGTTCAATATTATAAACTTCTTGAACTCTCTCATTGTTATCAAATTCTTGTGCAAGAATATTTCCTTTGCCTTTGTCCTTAGAAACATATGATTATTTCTTTTCTTTTATAGTAAAATTTGAACATTCACTTAGAGCATCATAATAAATTCTTGATCTAGATGAATTTCAAATGTTAATACTACATGAAGAATAAAATGTCTTTTCTAGAAATGATTCATCTATTTCCACTTTCTTATTAATAGATTGAATCAATTCCTTTTGTTTCAATATCTCATATTTATGAAGCTTAAGTGAAAGTACTGATATATACATTATGCTACCTATATCTATAGGTATCATAGTTTTATTCTTTTAATCATCAATTGCTTCAATAAGTCTTGCATGCAGATTCAAATTTTTTTAAAATTTTCTTCTATGGCTTCACTATAGATTAGTTTTGAAACTATATTTATCTTTCCTTCAGATTTTTCAACCAAACTCTTAATTCCAAATTTTATGACATGTAATTTTTCTTTTGTAATCATAGACTCCATATTGATATGCATAAAATTTGTAGATTTTGATTCCTTTGAAGTAGAAAACCTTATATCTCCTAGGTTTAAATAATAAAAATTTCTAATCTAATTCCTATGAAGTAGTAAACATTATGTCTCCCTAGTTTTAGAATCTAGTAATAAATTTTTAAAATTTATATTTTCCTAATATTTGAAGTTGAAATCATTTTACCTCCCAAATATTAAATTTGCAATAATTCAATAATTTTAATTTTCTCAAAAATATAAATCAAATTAAATAAACGTCAAACATGAAAATCAAATAAACTAGATGAAGTCTTTATCACTCCAACCTAATAATAAATAACTTTAAAAACCTTAAGTAAATATAATTAAACCTACTTATCGCTCCATTCTCCTAATAATTCAAATATTTTCTACTTTAACCTTATAGCTCCTAATATCAAACCTTAGCTTATATATATAGAATACCTTAGAAATCACACTAATTCATATGCACACTATTCTATCCTATAGCGTTTCACTCTAGAAACTCTTGTGAAATCCCTTTAATAGGTGATAGGAAATTGTTTTATGTAGTCATCCATGGTATAACATTTCTCATGTAATTGCTCTTCACATTAACATTGTACTTATGATTCTAAAAATATCATTTTGGATAATGTTTTGCACTTTGAACGTTACTTCTACACCCAAAATGATAACATTTTGCACTCATTTTTTTAGTTCTTTAATGTAGATTATCGCTTCCACTTATTATTCTTATCCCTCCAATTTTTGCATATCTTGTTGTTTTAGTTTCCAAAAATGAATTCATCTTCTTCACTAAATGTTGCATTTAAATTTTTCTATGAATGATTTTGCTTCTACACTCAAGTTGCTCTCATTTCTTCTTTGCACTCCTCACTGTGTTAATTATGTTGTTCTAACCTTATTTATAGTTTGTATGTTCTAACCTTATTAATGCTAGTGTTGTAATATCTTTTTATCTCGTCCACCTTCTAGTCGCATTCCATACCAAAATTCTAATTTGTAACATAGTAGGGAAATAAATATGGTTTTTCCATGAAGTTGTATAATCTTATCATTGTCCCTTCCATTAAGTGATACCAGTTACCTTATTTTAGTTGAGGGCTCTACAATTTCTAAGTCACTATTTGAGGAAATTTGGATAAGATTCCATATATGAGCCTTAATGTCAGACCTCAAAATTCCATGTTAAAGTGATAATAGGGCTTCGAATCTCTGATAAGGTGTATCCAATCTACTACCACAATGTATTTTCCCTAGTCATTTGGCTTACTCACTTATATCCAAGGCATGTATTCCAATGTGTTATACAATAATAGCCAAGTCATGTGTGAAGGATACAAAAATACTCTATATTTTGAGATTTGTAATTCAATTAGTTGTTCATGTATCTTTTCACACAAGAAATTGGCCTAGTAAAAAAAAAGGGTTTTTTGATTGGTTTGCACAAGTTGTGTCATAATGTCAAGGGTTGAAGATAGTGTAAGCCATGTAAATTCTATAGTCATGAACATATTTATTGATTGGTAGGCCAAAAATTGTGGCTAATGTGGAGAAAGTGTTTGGGCATATAAACTCAATGATATATATTAGGGTTTTTAGTAAGCATTGTTGGTAGGGTGATTGCATAGTTATTTTTTTAGCCATGATTTTAGGTCTCTTTCCCTATCTATATAAGCAGTAGGATCATAATGCATGTTCTAGCCTTAAACAATAAAAGTCTTGGGAGTTTCTCTAGGCCTAAAACCTATTGTAAATACTTCAACCAAAATATTAGATGTAAGATAGAGGATTACCTAGAATTTGCTATTTTGGATTGCTAGCATTTGGATATTATAATATTCTTCCTCTACCAACACTAATTTTTAGTAGGGGTGCACCAACTTGTATGTGTACGAAGACAAAAATGAGTGCCAACAAACAAATCTAGGTTGTTGGATGAAACTTTTTGTGACCTTTGTTTAGAGCCTTTGTGAAGACCCTCATATTTGGATTGTAGGGTATTTTCTATGTTCTAAATTTTTCTAGTGTGGTCTTGCAATACATTTTTTTCATTTGCACTTTCTTGCTTTTAGGGTTCTTTTGAGTGCTTGCTATCTTCTTGGAGGATATTCTAGGATTATTGACCATGTTTATAGAGATTTGTATTTCAATGCATTTGTGCTCAAATTTATTGCTAATTATTATTGTTGCTTTGCTACACAATTCACTTGAGACAGTTCATTAGCCTAAGGGAATCCACACTTAGCATTTTTTGTGAAAATATCTCTTTTTGAAGCTTTTGTTTATGTAGCAAAAAATTGATTGTTAACATAGTTTGTGTGGTGGGTATGTACATGTTGTTATATTTCTTCAAGATTGGCATCTATGTTTCTTAGAAATGTGAAA
This sequence comes from Wollemia nobilis, assembly GCA_028583015.1. Lineage (NCBI taxonomy): Eukaryota > Viridiplantae > Streptophyta > Pinopsida > Araucariales > Araucariaceae > Wollemia > Wollemia nobilis. The sequence goes on from JAQPPZ010017121.1 coordinate 5,596,723, forward strand.
AATATATTGCATGTTAGCTAAATTATGACTATTATGCTTTTCTAGAAAAAGAGCATGCATAATTTCAAAAATTGACCTCGACTATCTTTTGCTCTAGCAAATCAACATTCAACATTTCAAAATTGGTGTGGCTTATTTATTTTCATTTTTCTATCTACATATATTACAAGAGTGGTGATACTTCATATGAAGTGCTTTAAATGCATGTCGTTCACCAAAATTGGTAAAATCTAAACGTTATTATTTTCTAACTCATATGTGTTGCAATTTCATTTGGTGATGATGTGGTAGGGTCCATACCAAAACGAATCAAAATTTTAATGATTTATTGGTTTTATTATGTCCTTGTCCCATTTGAGAACCAAGTTACTAATTTTATATTCTTAGAATATAGCTTTTTTTTCAAAGCATTTCTTAATTTCAGATTGATATTTTTGGAGTTTGTTGTATATTTTATCCCTTTGTTCTTACAAAAATAACAATTCAACAATTCTTACTTCCATTGGCTCTATGTCCAAAAATTATCCCTTGTCTATCCACTTCATTGTAGGTAATTGTAGGCAATGGTGTCTTCATTACAAACCTTAAATTTTTATAATTTTCATGAACAAAGTAATCAACAGAATCTAATGGGTAAAATTTATTGCTTTTGGTTAGAAAATTGCATTTGCCATAGGCAAAAATAAATTTGCTAAAAGTTGAATTTGTTTTACCAATTCTTCACTTAGGAAATGGTTCCCTCTAGATTTAGAGTGATTCACCACATTTGAGGCTAGTCACTTAGGAAATCAAAGTATATCTTCAAGTCAAATCCATTGATCAATTTTCTTCACATTGACAGGTGAATTGCTCAAAAATAGCAAGCACATTGCTCAAAGAGTAAAAATTATCCAAGGCAAATTTGAAAAGTGATTCACTTGATATTGAAGGAGGCATTTTCTTGAGGAAATAAAGTTTTTCCAAATCCTACCAAGGAATTAATTTTCCTTGTATTAGAAGTGATTCACTTGGCTTCCTTCTTTGTCATATTTTCTTTATTCTATATTTTGGAGTGATTTGTTCCACTTGGAGAGCAATTTGCTTCTTTATCCATTTTTTTTAATTTTAAGTTTTGGTCTCAAAACTCTATCTGTGTAAGTATGCACATAGGAGGATCTAGGCTTATGCTTTATAATTTGATGACTTCATCACAAACTTTAGCAAAACTCTAAATCAAGTTGTAGACACCAAAAATTGACCCAACCAAATAAGCCAATTTTTACTTAGATTCCTAGGAAGACCCTTTGCTAAGTGTAATTTTCAAGCTCCCCACCCCTTAGTTCAATCTATTTTCCCTAGCCTTGCTAAATTCATGGTCATCCTAGACTAACCATGAATTTTATTAGGTCGATTTAGTGCCAATATGACCTTCAAAAATTAAATTTTATGAAATTGTGATAGATTCATATCGATCATGAATTCAACAATCTTAGGATTTTTCCTAAAATCCCTAACCCTCAAGCCAATATTTGTCTTTTTCAAGCCCTAATTCTATTTTTTAGACTTAAAAATTTCCTAATTTACCTATAAATAGGGGTATTGAGCCCCCTTTTTACCCCCAACTGGAATATACAAGCAATGAGCATATGTGATCTATGAACTAGAGCTTTGGAAATTAGAGATAATGGTAGCAAGCTAGAGAAGTGATGATGATGTGATTTAGTAGCTATCATATTTCATGATTGATTACTTCTAGATTGAGTTCAAGTGGATCTTTGCTTAGTTATATTTGGAGGTCTGAATGGAGGAGAGTAGGCTTACCCTAGGAGACCATTCCCTTCTTGGTTGTTGTCTTTTGTCATTTCTTGATTTTTACTTTGTTTTATTCTAGTTATTTTTTGATAGTCGTAGTTTCCTTTAGCTCTTTTGTTCATTTTTATTTTTCTAGTCTTAGCTATCTAATTTCACTTATTATCATTTGTTTAAGTATAAACTAGTTAGCTTCATTTTATTGTTCTACATCTTAATTATTGTTGTTAGATTGAATTTAGATCATTATAGTTCTTCATTTTCCTCTAATCTAAAATTCACAGTTCATATGTATGGGGCATGAATTTGATTAAACCCATGTTTCACCCCTCTAGTGCATTTCTACATATATTGCAAATTCATGATCACCCCTTAAAGGGTACGAATTTTATAGAAACACTATTATAAGTGTTTTATGTGTTGCCCTTAGCTTTTCTCTCAATTATCGTAATTTTATAGCCTTTATGCAAGGACCATGAATTCGGCTAAGGTTACTTGGGGGTAAGCATATCATTCCCTCTATTATCTTCTTCCTACTTTCTATGCTTTTATTCTCTACTCTACTTTCTGCAAAACTCTCTTTTATTTGCTTTCTCTTTCTTCATATTAAAAAATGTCAATCATTTCATGTTCATTTCACAATCAGCTAAAAGGACCAAAGGGGCTTGACTATTGTGCTTGTGAGCCTCATATTCATAGCAACCTAAGTAGACCCTTGAACCCTAATAACATTTTTTCAAGATTTCTATCTATTTTGTAGGTTCACTTAGATTATAGCTAGTTTTTAGGGCATAAAATTGGATTTACAGTTGCTATTTTTAGGTTATGAATTTAACACAGGGACCAACTCAAGTTCAGATAAGTGTTTTTTTAGCCTTTTAAGTGTATTTGATTGTTCTTTGTGTTCTACTATGTGTTTTTTTTCTTCTTTATACTTCTCTATGAGTAGATAAAAAGAAAATAAATTTTAATTTCATTATAGAAGTAATCTTAGTCCCAAAAGAAATTAAAATTAGTTTCATCTTCTTAGGTATTAAATGAAATAATTGTTTATTTCTATCCTTATGCATTGAAAGTAAAATTGCATATAGTTTACACATTTAGGTTAACTTGTTTGTGCCTTTCCATTGAGCCCTTGCTTAAAATTACTTTCTATATCTTAGGGATAATTATACATGTAAAATATGAATCAATTCTAGGATTGGCTTTTGTTTTTGCATCATTTATTTTTTTGATAGGTTAAATTAAAATAAAGTAGGTTTTTATCAAGGACCCAAAACGTGATTACACCAAATCAAAATACTTCAAGCAAGGCCAAAGGACGGTCAATGAGAAAGGCCCCAAGATGGACCTAAGGACAAGACCTAGGAAAGGAAATAGGATCCAGGATGGGATATGAAAGCAAGAAATAGATAGGACCTGAAGAAAGAAACGTGCCCAAATGCAAATTTGAAAATCCCACCCAGTGGGAAAAGAGAAGGTGGTAAATATTGAATTTTAAAACTCCTTCCCAACAAAGTAATTTGAAAAAACTCCTGCCTAGCATCTAAACCAAAAGGCGAGAAAAAAATATAAAAAGCACTCCTACCAATACACAGAATTTTAAACAGCACAAGAAGCGGTAAAATAAATACTAGGAGTGTACAAATCCACACAGGGAAGAAACCAAAAACTAGTAGTGAAATGCTGAAAAATTAGAAGGATTACGAAAACCACCCTTCACCATAGGGTGGAGCAGAGAAACTATGAACACAAAAAATCTTGCACAAGAAAGGATGGGAAACAAGCAAGGATTCCAGAAGATCAAACAAACTATGTTGAAACCACATTCCTCATAGAATTGGAAAGTGGAACAACAAATTAAGGATCTCCATAGGACACAAAATCCTCTTGTAGTGAAGAGAGAAACCTAAAAATATGCTAACCAAAGTAGTGGAAGTAGCAAACGTAGACTAGAAAACCGTGGAAAAGAGATAGGAAAGTTCCCAAGGAACCCAAAATTAAGGAGCCATAAGGAAAAGTAGTTACAGGTATTACACACAGGTCATACCAGACCAAAAGGATGCAGCCAAAAATCCTAGACTACCTTCAACACTACTAACAAACAACTTTAGGGAAACATATGAGTAATTCCAGTAGGAACACAAAAACAAGCAAACCAGATACCCTAGGGAAGGCCACAAAACATGTTGAGAGCCCATCGAGCCCCAAACCAATGAAACCAAAGAGCAGAGTCATAGTAGAAATAACATGGTCCACTAAACCATAAGAGATGTTATGCAAAATTGCTCATGAAGCCACTCTTCCACAACCACATCAATCCACACCTGGAGAACCACTGAAGGCAAGCACCAAGTAGACACCTACAAAAAACCTAGGAAAAATATGAGAAATCCAAGGAAAATAATCCTTGAAGAAACCTAGAAAACCTAGGGAAGGTCCCAAGGAAAACCCAAAACCATCCTAGAATCCATACATTGGAAAAAACCCCACTAGAGGGTAAGGAAATGGTAGACAGATGGATAAGTGACCTCCCACCCCAAGGAGATCGTCTGCAACACCATCCATACAAGGAGGAAGGTTTAAGAAAGTTCTAGGGAAACTAGGATAGTATCAGGGACCTAGGACAGGACCAGGGAAGGGTTGCAAGGAAGTGGAGAAGGACTTCCCAAGGAAGTCCCTTGTAGAGCCCAATGTCAATCCTTTTTTGTATCATTTATATTCATGTATTTATTTATAGTATTTTTAATAGTTACTATAGTTTTTATTTCTTTTAGACCAAACCTAGGTATTTATAAATTAACATGTCAAACCCTCCCCCTAGATTTGGAGTGAATCCTTACAAAATCATAGTAAACCCTTAAAGCCCAAGAATCACCAAGCCTAAAGTGTGAGGAATATAGCCTTGTGGTTACCTCAACTTCCAGTAGATCCATCAAGGATTGTCGGTGTGGTTTTGTCCCTCTATATTTTTTGTGAACCCGACATGAATCATATTTCATGATTTGATGCATGAAATCATTGAAGACTATGTGGATGATCTTCTTGGTTGCTCCATACATCAAGAAAATCATGCATAATATTTATGGCAAATATTTGAAAGACTAAGAGAATATAAATTTTATATTAAGCCCTCCCAAGTGTGTATTTGGAGTCACATCCAAAAATCTCTTAGGCTTCATAGAGTCTAGGGTAAGGTATTGAAGTAGACCCAACCAAGATATCAGCTATTACTAACATGCCTCCTCCCCATAACCTTACCAATTTTCATAGCTTGCAAAGGAAAATTAAAGCTATTAGATGTTTTATATCCCAATTATTTGATAAGTATTAAAAATTTTTTAGGTTCCTTAAAAAGGATGTAGAGTTTAAGTGGGATGATGAGTGTCAAAGAGCATTTATTGCTTTACCTGTATCTCACTTCCTTACCTGTACTTATCCCACCTAACCCAAATAAGCATTTATTGCTTTACATAATAGCTACATCCCAAGCCTTAGGAGCTAATTTATCTCAATATGATGATCAAAATAAAGAGTGAGAAATCTACTACATTAGTAGAACCCTCATTAGTTATGAAACTTGATACACCCCTTTAGAGAAGCTTTACCTCACTATGATGTTTGCATCTCAAAAGTTGAGACACTACATGCTCAACCATAAGATATTGGTAGTTGTAATATTTGATCCTCTTTGCTACATAATGGCCAAGCCTCACCTTTTAGGTCAAGCCTCCAAGTGCATCCTAGCCCTTAGTGAGTTTGATTTAACCTTTATAGGTCAAAAGGTTATAAAAGATCAAGTGATTGCTAACCAATTATTTGTTGCCCATTTAGAAATCCACCTATAATTTAGTCATAGAATTTCTTGATGAGTGTTTCAGTCTAGATATAAAAGATCACAAGTTATGGATATTTATTTTTGATGGAGCTCATTGCTTAAAGGGTGTTGAGGATGGAATCATTCTAGTTACCCCAAAAAAATAATTAATCTCTCTTTTCTTCAAGTTGTGCTTCTCCTACACTAGCAACATTGTAGAGTACAAAGCTTTGATCCTAGTTCTTAGGATAACCTTAGAATTAATATTTAGAAGTTGTTTTATCTTTGGTGACTCTCATCTTGTAGTTAATCAAGTTAATGGTATTTATCAAACAAAATATGATAAGATCAATCCCTACAAGGAAATTATCACTAAGCTCATGTCAACCTTTGATAAGGTAACCATAGAGTGTATCCGTATATCCTCCAACTACCATGTAGATTCCATGGCCATAGTTGTATCCCTTATCCCATTGGAGTTAGAATATGATCAAGCCACTATTATAATTCAATAACTTTAAGATTCTGCAACCCTTTGTTCTAGTCACGTTTCACTAGATGTCCTAAAAATAAAATCCTCTCCATATGATCCTTGGTAGACAAACATATTTCATTTTTGTAAATATGGCACCATGCATGATGGTTTAGATCATAATAAGCCAAGGATTTTGCATAAAAGAGCATACCAATTTGTGATAATCAATGATACTTTATATCAATATTATTTTGATGGTATCCTCTTATGATGCTTTAACTCTGATGAAGAAAGACAAATGCTAAGTAAATCTCATGAAGGATCCTGTGGAGGCCATTTTAGAAATAATGTAATTTCCATGAAAATCCTTAGGATAGGTTATTATTCACTTTCCATGGAAAAGGATGCATGCAACTATGTTTGACACTATAACAAGTTTCAACATCATGGTAATGTTATTCATGCACCTTCACAAAACCTTTAGGTCATTTCTTCCCCTTGGCCATTATCCATGTGGGGACTGGACATTATTGCAAAGATTAACCCCATGTTTTTTGATGGTCATAATTTTATCACAATGGGAATTAAGTAATTTAGTAAGTGGGTAGAATCCATGCCTTTACGCATGGTTACTAGAGCCCAAGTTTCTAAGCTCATCTTCAACCAAATATTTTGTAGGTACGAGATTCTTTCAGTTATCATATCTCACAAACACACTCCTTTCAAGAAAAAGTATGTCCATAAGATTTTTGATAAGTAAAATATTAAACAAAAAGGGTCAACCCCTTATTCTCCTTAGGGTAATGGTCAATTTGAAGCATCCAATAATTCCTTAGTCAAGATCCTTAAGAAGCTGGTAAGTAAGATTGATTGAGACTAGCATATCTAGTTGTACATTATCTCGTGGGCCTATCATAGTAGTGTATGAACTCCTATAGGTGCAACCCATTATGTCTTGGTTTATGGATTCAATACAATCTTCCTCTTTGAGTTAGAAGTCTTGTCCTTGTGCATCTTGTTGCAATATGCTTCAATCGATGATGAGTATCGCCTAGCCCATTTACACCAGTTGGAGATTTTGGATGAAAAGTGCATCCACACCTTAGAGCATATTCAAACTTATCAAAATAGGCTCAATAAAACTTAGACTAAGAAAATTTGTAATAATTATTTTGAATTTGGGTACCTTATCCTTAAGGAGAAAAAAAAGCACACTAATGCTCAAACAAATTCAAAGAGAAAATTTCAGCCCAACTAGCTAGGCCCCTTTGTCATAGAGACCATGTTTGACTCAAGAGCCTCTCGCTTAGCAACCTTAGATGATAAATATATTAAATAACCAATGAACATAATGCACTTAAAAAATATTATGCATGAATTCATATTTGTCATCTCTTCTTCTTTCTTCATCTTTATTTTGACCATTTTCTCCTTTCTTTTATCTTCTTCTTCATCATCTCATCTCACTTCTTCTGCTTCTTTTATACAAAATTGCATTGGTATGCTTGCTCATACTACATGTTTTCCTATCACATCTTACATGACTTACTTGACATACTTCTTATTATGCATTTATACCTTATCATATAGTTAATTTTTTGCCTAAGAATACTTGCATCTGACTACTTGATCATATAGATTCTTAGGGACTTTGCAATGAAGCAATGATGGCATCTAGTCAAGATTAGATCATATTCATTGCACATGCACTAGGTCATTGATGTTTATAGAATCCCCACCTTAGGGCATATCTTTTGCTTTACCCATCAGTATGCTATGATTACCTCTCTTGTTCATATACATGAAGTAGTTATATGCTAGTGGGGAGTTTATTTTTATATATAACTACATTCATTGCACAAATCATGCTTCTCTTTCTATCTTATATATCCCTTTACCTTGTAAATATAATAACTCTTCTAAATTTCCACAAGTCAATGGATATATTTATTTTTCTTCATCTCTTGTATATCCTTTTTTCTTTGAAAGTTTTAAATAATTTCTTCCTTTTTCACCAAGACAAAGGATATACACTTATTCTTATTTCACACATTTTCATATATCAAAAATACTTTCCTCTTATTTTTTCACTACCTTCTTCTACCCATATTGATTTTACTTATCACATGCACACACACACTTTTTCTTTGCTCAACTATTTATCCATCCATTAGTACTACAACTCTATCGGATAACACTCTGGTTTTGACCATCCATGAGCACTACAACCATCATCCGTGAGAACTACACCCTTATAGTATAACTTTATGACTATTAGTGAGCATCACATACATAGTAGATATCACTCCATCCTTGTTCATTTGTGAGCACACATCCTTACTAGGTATCACTCCACCCATAGTCACTAGCTAGTACACACCCATAGTGAGTATTACTCCATTTATGGTCTTTAGAGAGCACACACCCATAACGGGTATCGATCCACCATCGTGTTATTATCAAAAATCTCACACCTTTACAATATAGCTCCATTATTATTCATGAGCACCGCGCCCATAGTGGGTATCACTCTATCATCAATCATTTGCAAGCACACATCCTTACGGACTATCGCTCCATATTTTTTCCTTGGTCACTCATATTTTTCTTGGATTTATGTTTGTTTGGTCACATTGATATATTTAAGACTATGTTGATTCAAAATGCATAATATAAGCACCTCTCTGCTTTCTTTTATCCTTTTTTGGCTTTCTCCTTCTTCTTATTCTTCTTCTTCTATTCTTCTTTCATCTTTTCTCCTCTATTCTCTTTTCACTTTTCTTCCATCACTCTTCTTATCTAAATATAATCATATCATCATCACACATGATTTAAAGTTTATTTATTCATATTTTAATCATGCAATCATAAATTCATATTTATCATTCATTCATTCATGTATAATAAATTAAAAACTACAATTAATAAACACATAATTATAACAAAGCAGCCACATATTATTCCTCAAAAAATAAATAGTACATGTTAGCCACTAACTCAGTGTGTTATAATAAAAATATCAACACAATCAACCATCCCCTAGTCCAAGGAAACATTTCACGCTTAAAATTGGCATGTCATCCTAATCCTTGCACCACGTCTATGACCTAAACTCATCTATACCACTTATTGGTGGTGGTCCTAGTGGTGGCGTATTTATAGAGTGTGAGACTATCCACATCCATGATTGTGACCAACTATAGGATCACCACATAGATGGTGGAGCCACCCTCTATCCATATAGGATTTTTTGATGTTACATGGCCTTCTAGAAGCCCTCTCATAACACAACTTCCTAGAGATCCTTCCAAACCCTCTACAAGTCCTCTTGTAGTAATCTAATGGTCTAGTTCTATTGGCTACTAGTGATGATGACATCTCCTCAGAGTGGGTCTTTATAACTCCCACTCTAGTATAGATACCTCACCCCAAGGCATTTTGCCTTAGCCCTCACTATATCTCTCTCAAAGTAGAATTGATACCATACATACTCTAACCTAGCTAGCTCACCCTTGAGGCACTCTACCTCTACTACCACCGTGTCTCCCTCTATGATGGTCTAGTCTTGCTTTGTGAGGATGTCACCCATCACACCTCATAGCATCTCTATCCTCTTGGTCTTCTCATATTAGATTAGATCCATATCCCTTGACATGTGGGTCATATTATCCTACATTGCCTCCACCTCCCTCATCAGGTTATCCTGACCTATTATCCTACTCTATTGTACTTCTATGATAGAAAGGGTAAATCCTGCTATCCTACTTGGCCCAATATTTATAGCCAACACTTAATGTCTCCTCTTTGCCTATGCCAAAATAGTGATAATTATCCTACTAAACATCATGATATCCACCCTAAACTCCATCCACCTCTACCTAGGCTAATTACTAACTTTTATTATCACTCTATGGTCTATCGGATGGCCTCTCAAAGTTATAGTTACATGCTTTAATCCATGATTTGGCACCTCTTCTTAGGTATCGATGGTGATATCCTTATGGGTATAATGCTCTTGTACCATATATTGTAACCTAAGGCCACCTTGATATTGTCTACCCTTGGGTTGACATATAGAGGATCATAAAGGTCCTCCTTCGTGAACTTGGATACATTAGGATTCTTATTTAATCTTTATGGATCCCTCTATACCTGCTTGAACCAGTAGTTATCCAATTTTGATACCTTCTATAGGATGCCAAACTGCCTCTACACCCAATTATCATATAACTCTATCTCTTCCTGATTTGTGGTAATCCACTAGATCCTTCACACCTAAGCCAACTCATAGCCATCGTCTACCCACCTAGGGTGTTGATGCCATGGTCATTAGATAATCATACAATCCTAAATCTTGTCTCTCACCGTCCTACCTAGTGGTAGGATGCCAACATATGTCCTTTGAATATGCTCCAAGTGTTAGGCCCACCTATAAGTTATTAGTTGCTTTAGGTTGGGCAATAGTCTTGGTAGTGCCTATGGTCTACAAATTACAATATTCTCCGAACACCATACTTAGAGTAGATTAATACACATGATGCCACTCTATCACTTGTACATGATATTGTATAACATCTTGTACAAGTGAATCAATACATAGGGTCTCAATTTGAACTATACCTACTCATCCTACATATATACTACTACCCCTAAAAATTCCTATGGTAAGTTTTTTCTACTCGTATGTCACACCAGGAGCCCACCCACCACCTTGTAGAGAACAATGGTCAATGCATCTACTCAATATCACTTACAAATATCATCAACATGAAGCCTGCTATACCTAACCTCATGTGTTGGATATCTTGACAATATTTTTAATGTTGCTCGATGTATCTATACTTTTTGCATCACCCTCCCTCTAATAGGGATCCTTAGTATGTGCCACACATCCTTTAGCATGATATTCATCTCTCCTATGGATAGCCAAAATGTCAAAGACTCTAGATACCATCTCTTAATGAGTGTTGTCAAGACGACCCTATCTACCTCCATCGAGGGTATATTTTCTAGATGTAGTAGCCCCACCATCTATAGTGTCTCACTACCTATTATTGTGAGCTCCCTCACAACATCCTCTAGAGTCCCAAGTTTCCACTTCTTACTCTTGAGTACATCTCGTTGTAGAACAAAATTAAAATAAACTTGTAGCAATTGCATATAATTTAAAATCATAATAAAATATCACAAAATAATAAAACATTAAAACTCTACAACTAATCATCTTCTAATTTCTCTCTAATCCCTATCCTTTTATTTGTATTTCTTTCTTCTCTATTTCTTCCTCTTTCCTTCTATGATTTTGTGCTTTGTTCCTTTAGGTCATGAAATCATGAATTTGTGCCCTATAATCTCAGGGCATGAGAATTCATGAATTCACAACCGGTTTTAGTAGGGTATAAATTCATGGCATATTTTAGTTGACCATGAATTCATTCATTGTCAAGCACCCAATCGGAATCACAGTTGACCCCCTGATTTCACATTGGAATTCGGACGTTAATTTCTATGGAAAATTTTAAAAATTAACTAAAATGCATAAAATTCACATCTAATCTAGTTTTTCCTAGTATAGAGGGTAGGATTTGATGCTTACCCATGCTAGAACCACTACAATGTCATCCTTACCCCTCATAATTTCTATATAGTGAGTTGGTAATGCCATTTCTCCTCTTCTCTCTAGGTCCCTCTTTTTTTCTTGCATGGTGAAAATGAATTGATTTTTACCTTTCACCTCCTTTTTTTTTTTTGTTAATTATAATAATAGATTAATTGTGGGTTTTTATAAAGGATCCCAAAACCTTATGTACAAAATCAGCCTTGCTAAAAGATATTTCATGTCGGATGGCTGGGTAAATAGAGCAGTTCATAAAAAATACAAGGAAATACAAAATGCCCGAGGGCCCCAGAAGATGCGGACAGTCCTGGAAATCTTGATCTTGAAATACATTAAAACAGAATAATAGCCAAAGACAATATATCAACAAACTTTGGGAGAAGACCTATGATACAAATTCTTCATCATGAGGGAATATCTACCTTGGCCAAACTATCCACCTCGGTTGGGAAACGAGAACGCCAAACAATCGGGCACGTGGTCATCAGTCCTTTGTTGGCCAAGTGATCCACCACCCGATTACCTTCTCTGTAGATGTGCCCCGCCTCCCACCTGGCACGTCGAGAGAGGAGCATCCTAGCCTCGAGGATGATATTTAGGACCAGCCACGATGGGTCCTTGGAGCCACGAAGGTAGTTGATAATGTTTAGAGAATCACCTTCAATAATTAAAGGCCTAGGATCATTCGATATGACCTGCAACCCTTTCAACACACCACGGGCTTTAGAAAAATGATTGGTTTGAGGGCCCAAATTTTCATAGTAGGCCAAGATCAGCTTCCCATTATGGTCCCTGACAAGCCCCCTAGAACCAGCGGGCCTCGGGTTACCTTTAGAAGCCCCATAAAAATTAAATTTGATCCACCCCAAAGGAGGTTTGGTCCAAGTGACCTCCCTACGGTCATTCACTGAGTCAACTCTGGAAGAGGAGCCAAGGTCTAGTCTTTTCAAAATAATTGCCTCCCAAGGATTGTGAGGGTGGGAGCTGGGAATAGTTTTTGAATTCTTGACAGTAAAGGATAAGGCCCGCTAGGAAACAGAGGGAGCCATTCTAGGGATCTTGCCGAAGACTCTAGCATTACGCTCCAGCCAAATTTTCCAGATGGAATGGTGAAAGGCAACCTCACAAAGGAATCAGAGCTTAGAATTCTTAAAGGGCTTGGGCCATTGGAGGAAGGCATCTTTAAGGGAGTGAGGGGAGCACCAGAGTACTTGGAAGGAAGACAACACACAACTTAGGACCGAATGGGAAAAGGGGCAATGCAAAAATAAGTGATCGGATGTTTCACAGTCAGCTAAGCAAAGATAGCACCTGTTGGGAATTGCAAGGCCTCTCTTGTGGAGATTGTCTATGGTAAGGGCTTTGTTATAAAAGGCAATCCAAGCAAAGTAATTTATCTTAGGAATAATCCCTTTCCTCCAAATTGCTTTCCACCGGGGGTCCACAGTAGCCTCACACGACAGAAGATCATAAGCGGACTTAACAGAAAATCGCCCATCCTACGTGTTGCTCCAAATAATTTTGTCGTCTCTTATGACCGAAGGAATTAACACCGATTGGAGGACATTGTACAAGAAATTCACCTCATTATCAAACCCATCCACCGTCGGAAGTTTCCACCGAGGGGGAAGGGAACTCCGGTCAATGCAATCCGAAACCTTGAGATGACTGTTTGGATCAATCTGGGCCCTCAAGCCAGCCAAGTTTTGATTTACAGTGAGAGCTTCATCTGTAGCCCACCTATCTCTCCAAAAAAGGATCATGGATCCATCCCCAAGATCCAATGAGCACCCCTGTTAATCATCGAATGACCCTGAAGCACCGTCTTCCAGAAAGCCGAAGCTTCATGAGGAGACTCAGCTTCCAGGAGAGAATTTTCCCCAAGATACTTTCTTTTAACTATATTGACCCATTTCGCTAGTGCATTAATAAGAATTCTCCAAGCATGTTTGGCAATTAAGGTAGTGTTCATGAGCCTGGATCTTCTCAATCCCATGCCCCCTTGGTCCTTTCGAAGGCAAACCTTATCCCATGCCACCAGAGGAATTCTAGATTTTTCTTCGTTGCCGAACCAGAGAAAATTCCTTTGAATCTGCTCGATTTTGGAACGGATAAACACAGGAAGCATGAAAACAGAAATGAAATAGGTGGGAATTCCTTAAATATAGGATTTGGTGAGGGTTGTCTTCCTAGATTGAGATAGCAATTTGCCTTTCCAAGTGCTAAGTTTCTTATGAAGCCATTCCAAAATCGAATTCCAGATGTTCCCACCACCTTGCCCATTGCAAACTAGCGGCAACCCCAAATAAGTTGTAGGCAGGGAATCAATAGTGCATTCAAGGATTCTGGAAATGTGAATTTGCCTATGCAGAGGGGTATTAACAAAATAAATTTTGCTCTTCAAATAATTAACTTTTTTGCCAAAAGCCTTCTCATACCGGGACATAATGCGCTTGATAGATTTGGCCTGAGTGACAGACGCTCCAGTGGATATGAGCATGTCATCCACAAACTATTGGTGAGTGACAGGATCAACTCTAGAAGTAGGCAGAATGCTAGAAATATTGCTTTGGTAGAGGGCTTCATTCAAAGACCAGCCCAGGACCTCTGCCAAAAGAATGAATAAAATAAGAGACAAAGGATCACCTTGTCTGAGGCCGCGAGCACTCTGGAAGAATCCAACGGGGGACCTGTTGATCAGCATAGAAAAGTATGGAGTGGAAATGCAATTGTTCACAAGGTCAATCCAGTGATGATGGAAGCCCAACTTGCAAAGGACAGCACAGAGGAACCTCTTGTCCACTCTGTCAAAAGCTTTATTCATGTCTAGTTTAAGGAAAAGCGTAGCATTCTTGGAACATTGGGCAGTATGGAGGGTTTCATGAATAGTAATGACGTCGTCAAGGATTTTTCTACCCTTAACGGTGCTCCCCTGATATGAACCTACCAAAGAGGGAAGGAGGGATCTCAGACGATTGGCAATGGTCTTGGTAAGAATCTTGTAGAAAACATTGCAGAGGCTTATGGGACGATAGTCAAAAAAACTTTTGCAGGCGGGCGACTTAGGAATGAGAGCTAGGAAGGTAGAGTTGAGCTTTGGATGGATGGATCTTGATGCTTGGATTTCTAAGATAGCCTCACAGACATTAGGCCCCACAGCATCCCACATAACTTGAAAGAATCGGGGGGGGAACCCATCAGGCCCGGGGGCCTTATCTGGTTGCATGGAAAAAAAAGCATCCTTAATATTAGAATGGAAAAATGGTTCCAGGAGTTTAATACTTGCCTCATGGGGGACTTTGGTAGGGAAATTAGCAAGCAAGGATTTCTAAACTTGGAGGACACTATCAGGAGGAGCACCCAGCAAATTCTGGAAGAAATCGACTGCTTCGCTTCGAATTTCCTTAATCTCCCTGGTAGTGCGCCCATCCTTACATAGCACCTATCTAATCTTGTTGGACCCCCTGTGTCTCATGGTAGACGCGTGGAAAAACTTCAAATTTGAATCACTACTCTTCATCCAGAGATCCGGACTTCTGACGCCAAAATGTTTCCTCACTGTAAAGAATGGAATGATAGTCCACTAGGAGGCTCCGTTCCTCCTCTTTAAGGCCTTCAGAATACCCTTCGACCTCCATATTTTCCTCTAAACTCTTCAAGCACTTAGAGATGGACCTTTTAGACTCAAAAATGTTGCCAAAAACCTCCTTATTCCATGCCTTTAAGTTCTTTTTAATCATCTTAAGTTTTAGGGCCAGTCTTTTGGACGCTGAACCAACCACCGTCACCTGCCACCATTCTGAAACCAACTATTTGAAATACTTGTGGGAAATCCACATGGACTCAAATATGAAAGGGATCTTAAACCTAGGCCTACCAGTTGCCTCTAACAGAATGGGATTATGGTCCGACCTGATTCTTGGCAAAGCTGAGAGAGTTGCAGCACCGAGGAAGGGAATAGCTTCATGGGAAATGAGGAACCGGTCGAGCTTGACCTGGATGAGATTGATCCCAATCCTCCTATTGCTCTAGGTGAAGGATGTCCCCTTAAGTTCAATGTCTAGCAGATTATTGGATGAAACAAAATCTTTGAAATCCTCCATGCTATGGTTGGCCAGCTCAGCACCTCCCTTCTTTTCAGAGGGATGAAGAGGGCAATTGAAATCCCCTCCCACAACCCATGGGAAGTCACTAAAAATTTCCCTCATCAGAGATATGGTTTTCCACAACTCATCTCACTCTGAAGTAGAGTTCGAGGCGTAAACATTGGTCAAAATCCATGAAAAATTATTAACCTTGGAGTGAAACATGACATTGATAGTCCTGCTAGAAGCCGATAGAAGACTACCCTCGACCTTGTCAGAGTCCCACAGCACCATGAGACCGCTTGCAAAACCTATTGCAGGGTTGGAAAGGAATTTGGCCTTGGCCCAAATGGTCCTGGCAACCTTGACAGAGGTGGAGGCATCAGACTTAGTCTCCTGCAAAATGAGGATGGATGGGTTAGACTTCTTTCGGAGATCGGCCACCACCCTATGTTTGGCCGCTCCATTAAGACCTCTCACATTCCATGAGAGGATTTTCATCTGGACATTTTAAAGACTTTCTTGCCTCCATTTCCCTGTTGTATGGGAGGTTTTGGGACAGGCGAATCACCCACCAGGGAGTCAGAATATTCTTGAAAAAGCAACCGCTGGGATCCATTTGCAATGTCTGTCGCTTTTTCCTTATCCCTTCTTTCTTTGTTAGGAGGTCGCCCCTATTTTCTTTCATAGTCAAAATCCACCCCTTGCTTTCAGCTTCTAGTGTTTTGTGGACTAATTTTGCCATGTTGTTCATCCCTCTTGCCCAGCAGATACTCTTCCAGTAGGGACTCAGGAGGTTTCTGGTTTTGACAAATAGGGGAATCATCTTGAGCAGACATACGGGAAGGAGACTGATCCTTTTCCACTTGAGGTTTTTGTTGGGAACTTGCATTGCACAGAATGATGTCCGACTCAGGGAGAACCCCAGAAGGATTTGGAGACTCAGGCACTGTCGCTACAAGGTGTTTCGGTTGTTTTCCTTCTTGCTTCAGGGGGTTTCCAGAAGCCCCACCCTTCATCCCCAGCTTTTGAAGAAGAAAATTTTTCTGAAGATGCTCCTGGGAACTGCACCGGGGGCAAAATGCTGGTCTATTTTCATAGTTAATGACTTGCTTATGAAGAATAGAGCCTCCAGACCGAAGAGTGATGGAGGATGGAAGGTTCACCTCCAAATCCGCCAGGACACAAAAGTGAGCTTGGACAAATCTGGTTCGGGCTCGAGTGGGAGGGTCAATGGTGACCAACTCACCAATGGAACGGGCGATACCCCTGATAACATTTTCATGCTAGAAGAAAAGGGGAAGGTTTGACAGCCTAACCCATATTGGGGCAATATTAATACTCTGGGTTTCGGAGTTAAAATCCATCCCCCACTTCCTGAGAAAGAGACTCCTGCGTCCTAGAAACCAAGGGCCCCCAGCCAAAATTTTACAGTAATCCTCTGCATTATTTAGTTTAATTGAGAAAAAACCTTGGGATAGGGCAGCAAACTCCATATGACCCGAGGTCCACCATTTTCCTGCCACCCACCTGCAGATGGTCTCCATATCAGGACGCCCTCCAATAAACTTCCCGATTAGGGTAAAATTTTCAAATTTGACAAAACTTGATAGGATTTCCTTTGGGATGTCCAGTTCATCCCTATACAGAAAGAGGTCCTTGGTGAAAATACCATTTGGGGTTTCAGAAGCCGATGCCTCTACATATGAGTTTTGTTGGCAGTCTCTCCCTTTGTCATGTGGATCCTTCCCGTGTCTGCCTCCATCTTCAGGTAACTCTATCGAGCCTCCATTCTCTGACTGCCCTCCCTCCGCCTTGTTATGGCCTTCCAACTTGTCGGTGCCCAGGTTCACAGTGCTGGCGCTCCCGCTCCCGTGCCCTCCCGCTGCTACCTTCCTGCTCATCGCTGCTCCTTCCTTTGCCTTTCACCTCCTTTTTACCCTTCCCTTTCTCCTTTTTTAATTTTTTTTCTTATTTTTTCCTTTGTTCTTCTTTGTCTACCATTTTTATTTTCTTTGAGAAGTTTGCATTACTTTTAAAACTTGAGGGGGCACCTTGGCATTGGGGGCATTGAAGTCATTATTTACTCATAAAGCATACAAAATATCAAATTGTTCAAAATAACACCATTTTGTACCATCCCTCTACCTAAACTTACTACCCCTTTTAGTGTCTATCGTTTCTAGCCTGCAGGTGTCTATAGATTTATTTAACGTATTTATTTTTCCATAAATTATTTAAAGAGGGAAAAAAATATAAACACCAAAAATTTACCCAACCAAATGAGTCAATTTTCCCTTAGATGCCTAGGAAGCCCCTCAAAGTTTCTAGGTGTAATTTTTTAGCTCCACACCCCTTAGTTCAATCCCTTTTTCCTAGCCTTATTGAATTCATGGTATTACCAAACTAATCATAAATTTGGCTAGGTTGCTTTGGCACTAATTTGAACTTCAATGATCAGATTTCATGGATTCACAATTGGCTTAGATCAACTGTGAATTAAAATATCTTAGGGTTTTTCCTAACCCTCGAGCTGACCTTTGTTTATTTTAAGCCCTAATCCTAGTTTTTAGACTTAAACCTTTCATGTCTCACTTATAAATAGGGGCATTAAGCTCCCCTTTTGACCCCCAACTAGAATCTATGAGCAACGAGTATTTGTGATTAGTGAAATAAAGATTTAGAAATTAGAGATAATGGTGGCAAGCTAGAGAAGTGATAATGGTGTGATTTAATAGCTATCATATTTTTTGATCAATTACTTCTGGATTGAGATCAAGTGGATCTTTTTTTGTTGTCTCTAGAGGTCTAAAGGAAGGAGATTAGGCTTACCTTAGGGGAACATTCCCCTATTGGTTGTTGCCTTTTTCTCTTTCTTGATTTTTTATTTGCTTTATTCTAGTTATTTATTCATAGTCGTAGTTTCCTTTAGCTCTTCTATTCATTCATGTTTTTTTAGTCTTAGCTATTTTCTTTCATTCACTATCATTTGTTTATGTATACACTAGTTAGCTTCATTTTATTAACGTGCATTTTACTTACTACTGTTAGAATACATTTAGATCATTATGGTTCTTCATTTTACTCTAATCTTGAATTCATGGTATGTCCTTATGAGGCAAGAATTTTGTAAAACCTATGTTTCACCCCTCTGGTGTATTTTCACATCTATTGCAAGTTCATGATCGCACATTACAAGGTGCAGACTCGATAAAAACACTATTGTAGGAGTTTTCTACTCTTCCCGTAGTTCTTCTTCCATTTATCATTATTTCATGACCTCTATGCAAGGACCATGAATTTGGATAACATAACTTGGTACCAAGCATCTCATTCCCTTTATTGCCTTCTTACTTTTTACACTTTTTTCTCTACTTTGCTTTTTACAAAACCCTATTTTCTTTTCTTTCTCTTTCTTAAGATTCCAAAAGGTCAATCATTTTAAGTTTATTTTATGGTTAGCTAAAAGGACTGAGGGGGCTTTAATACCACGCCTGTGAGCCTAGTCTTCATAGAAACCTAAGTAGGCCCTCAAATATTAACAACAGTTTTCCAAGTTGTTTGTCTATCTTGCAGTTTTGCTTAGGTTCATTATTGCAATTTTTGGGGCATAAAATCAATTTTGTGATTTTTTGTTTGTGGCATGAATTTGGCATATGGATAAACACAATTTTAGATAAGTTTTATATTAGTATTTTAGGTGTATTTTATTGTTCTCTATGTTTTGCTATGTGTGTTTCTACTTATTTTTCAATGGATTAAAAGAAAATAAAATTTAATTTCATTCTAGAAGTAATATTAGTCCCAAAAGAAAGTAAAGTTACTTATTTTTATTTTATTAATAAATAGAAATATCTATTTATTTTTGTCCTTAGGCATTGAAATACAATTGTGTATAGCTTGCACATTTAGGCTAGCTTGTTTGTGCATTTACCTTGATCCCTTGCTTAAAAAAAATTAAAAAGGTTATTTTTTATATCTTAGGGATAGTTATGCATGCAAAAGAATAATTATTTATAGGAGTATCTTTTTTTTATTGCATCATTTGTATTCTTGCATTTATTTATAGTATTTTCAATAGTTACTATAGTTTTTATTTCTTTCAAACCAAACTTAGGTATTTGCAAATTAACATATAAAAACCTCTCCCTAGATTTGCAGTGAATCCTTAAAATACTCATGGTGAATTCCAAAAGACCAAGAATTACCAAGCTTGAAGTGTGAGGAACATAAGCCTATGGTTACCTCGGCTCCCAGCAGATCTATCGAGAATCATCTACGTGGTTTTGTCCCCCTATACAAATTTCTCATGAGGTAAGAGCAAAAGTTAATCAAAATTAGTGAGTCACTTCATCTTTGACATAGAATTATGAATTTTTACTAGAAAATAATAATTAATTTAAATTTAAATAGATTTTTCTAAGTTTTTATTGAGTGAATAATTTGCTTCATCCCTCGAGTGATTTGCTCACTCTTAAGAAAAGTGAAAAATTCATTATAAATTGGATTAGTGAATTGTTTGATTGTGAATTTTTGTTATCTTTATCAAATGAGCGATTTGATCACCCTTACTAGAAATTTAGTAGCTAGTGGTCATTATTATTTAACATATTTTTCTTCATTCAGCATTATGTAGCTCAACTACAAGGGAATCCTTAGATGATTGAAAATTTATTATGAATTAAAAATCCTCAATTACTTTATCACATGAAAATTCCTTAAGGTCAACAATTATTTCTATAGAACTCAAATCCAAATATGCAACCTCACTAGACCAATGCAAAATTTTGGGCCATAGTAGTGTATCATATCCAATAACCAACACAAAATTTCATGGAACAATTGATGGTGGCATGGAGTTACCAAGTAGTGAAAAATCAACAATGGATCCAATATTCTCAACATCATCCAATACATTATTTAATACAATAATTTACATACCCAATACCATGTGAAAAAGTGTTCCAATGGACTAGGACCAGGAACAAAACACAATAACTTTTGATGATCCATGTAATGAGTTCACAAGACTTATTTGCATACTAATATAGAATCATGAATATAAAGATGTGAATTAGTAAATTCATCAACATGAAAATATGTAGGAACCTCAATAATTAGTGATTCAAAAGTATGATCCACTACTTCCCACTCTTAATGAATTTTATCGTATATGAGTCCCATTGTTCTAGATCACTTTGGTAGAAAATATGGGAATGATTAATCAAGTGCATATTTGGTGCTTTACCCCTAAAATGGATCATGATTCAAAATTTATGCTATGAAAATCAACCATACCCAAATGATGAACTGACAAGTGCCAAGTCACCCTATTATAGCAAATGAACCCATTATTATCAATCCACTAATGGTAATTCAATCTACAATACTCCAACCAATGATAAATTATATGACTACACCCCAAGTTAATGTGACACAAGCCTATACAATGCTTGGAGTACATAAAATGAGTGGTTGTTTCCTTCCTACCCAAAACATAGTAGTGAACAATCATCCAAAGAATCATCAACATACTCCATTGGAACCATACTCCATTTAAATGAGAAGAGAACCTAATATAACAAGGGAAGATTCAAATAATAATTGATTAATGATTTCTATGAAGGAACCTCCATCCTTCCATTATGGGGAATATCTCTTATGGTCGAAGGAAAGAATTGAAAGTAAAATCAAGTATTATGAAGGTAAAGAATAAAAGGTTGAAGAATATTTCAAATTATTTAGTCCTTCCATAGATGAGGATTTATAGGTCGTAGAAAAATATGAGATGTTTATTTTTCCCTTAGAAGGATAATATTCTATGATGGGAGAAAAAATTGATTTAAAATACGAGGGATTTGGTTTCCCCTTTGAGGTTATCATGCCTAAGGATATAAATGAAAGTTCATAATTATATCAATGATTCAATGGTATTTTTATTAGATAATTAATTGGAGCATATAAGAGCAATTAAAATATGAATTATGCCAAAATATGAAGGAGAAGGAAACACTACAAAGTATAAAGAATTGATATGTAAATTCCCTTTCATAATGACACTTTACTTTTTTAAAGAGCAAACTTTAGAAGAAAAATATCAAATTCCTCAAATTCAATTAGATATTCAAATTGATCCAACACATGAAGAACCTAAGACTATAAAATATCATCTTCCTATTTAGGATGTTATCATGTGTAGTCCTTATAAATCAACAAAGCAAGATGAATATTTTTATCTCTTAGAATATAAGGTGCTTGATTTATCTTTAGAGGAAGAGGAACCTATATAAGAAGTAGAGGTGAGTGTGCAATCAAAATATGAAGTTTTTATATCAAATATAACATTAATTCTAGGGACCCAATTGAAATAGATAAATAAACTAAGCCAAAGTGTGAAATATATAGCTTTATATTGAAGGAAGCTAAGATTGTAATGATTGGAGGAATCTTATATGGGTCCTTTTGTAAAGAAATATTCCTCTTTGAATATGAAATCTTAGAAGAAGATACTACTCAGTGGATACAGAAGGACTCAACTATGACTCTTGATATTGTTAAAGTGATTTCAAATAAATGGGTTACATTAAGTAACAGAGAAACCATGATTATAGAAATTGAATGTTTTCCTATAATATTAGGGAGTACAACCAAGGTAAAATTTGTATTTCAATAGTTTGATGCTTTGAAGGATGACATTAAGTTAGTTAATGTGGACTTAAAGAATATTTTATTCGAAAGAAATAGGAAAAAGAAAAATAATTTGAAAATAATCCTGATATAAAAATGATTTAAAAAGTTTACCTTTTTAATAATTATGATAAAAGACAATAAATTGAGTTACGATCTAGTCTAACAAATATTTGTCCATTTCCAAATTGCTCTACATGCTTTGATAATGTCTTGAGTATAGTTTGACTTAAATTCATAAACTAAATGATAAAACAAAAGGGTCAATTTATATGTTGTATATTGGGATACTGACCAAATAAAGATCTGGACCAACCTGATCATTCAACCAATAATTGCTCTAGCATACGAATCCAGAACACTTAAGAAACATGAAATAAATTATACTACTCATGATCAGAGCTAGCTATTGTAGCCCATGCTCATAAATTTTGGCAACACTATATGTTGAAAAAACCATATAAGTTAAAAACTAATCATCAAAGTTTGAAGTATATTCTCATATAGCCTCTGCTAAATGTCAGGCAACAACGATAGATGAAGCTCCTAGCTAAATATGATTTTGGAATTGATCTCAAGTGAGGAGGGGAAGGGGAGAGCTAGGGTTTTGACGGCCAAGATGACAGCGGGCGGGAAAGCTTCTGCGGGAGAGCATGGGAACGCCAACAGACTGAACCAAGGGCACAGCAGGGCGAAGGGAGGGCAGTCAGAGATCGGGGGCACTAAGGAGTCTTCTCCAATCGAAGAGGATGTAGGTCATGACAAGGATCCACCAGAAAAATGGGGAGGTGGACCTCAGAAGTCGTACGCTCAGGCAGCGGCTTCAGAAACCCTTAGCGGTCTGCTCTCCAAGGAGTTGTTTCCTGTCGGGGACGAGTTGGACATCCCGGCAGAAATTCTTTCAAGCTTTGTGGAATTCGAAAAATTTACCCTCATCGGTAAGTTTATTGGTGGCCGTCCCGACATGGAGACCATTTGCAAGTGGGCGACAGGTAAATGGCGAACCTCTGGTCACATGGAGTTGGCGGCCTTATCCCGGGGTTTTTTCGCGATTAGACTGAATAACAAGGAGGACTACTGTAAAATCTTGGCTGGTGGTCCCTGGTTCCTAGGTCGCAGAAGTCTCTTTCTAAGGAAGTGGGGTATGGACTTCAACCCCGAGACCCAAAATATCAACATTGCTCCAATATGGGTTAGACTCCCGAGTCTCCCCCTCTTTTGTTGGCATGAAAATGTAATCAGAGGAATTGCACGCTCCATTGGTGAGTTGGTTACCATTGACCCTCCCACCAAAGCTCGAACCGGATTTGTTCAAGCTCGGTTCGCATTCCGGAAGATTTGGAGGCCGACCTTCCATCATCCATCACTCTCCGGTCCTGGAGATATCATTCTTCACAAGCAAGCCATTGTGTATGAGAACGGACCGACTTTTTGCCCCCGTGCGGTTCTCAAGGGCACCTCCAGATCCAACCTGTCCTCTTCAAAATCCAGGGATGAAGAAACAGGATTCCAAAGAACCCCTTGGAACACGGTGAAGGTCAGACAAAGCACCCTGCTGCAAAAGGGCATGATTCTCCAGGCCCGTCTAGGGACCATCCCGAATCCTCCCACCCGGTGGAAGCAGTCTCCCCCCAAATGGTCTCTGAGCCGTGTGGTGCAAGCCCTAACCTTGGAACACAAGAGGAGAAGGACCAGTCCCTTCCACCAATCACCGCACAGGCAGATTCACCCAAAATCCTGAAACATAACCACCCCGAGTCCCAAAATGTGCTGGAAGATTACCTACTAGGAAGAAGGGGTGAGCAGTCTGGTAATATCAGCCCTCATAATACGAGAAGCTGAAAGCAAGGTGTTGATTTTGGTAGCGAAAGGAAGCAAGGTCGTCCCCCCAACAAAGATAGGCGGGACAAGGAGACGGCGGCAGATGTTGCAAATGGTACTCAACGGTTGCTTTTTTAGGATGATTCTGATTCCCAGATGGGTGACTCGTCTGTCCCAAAACCTCCCCTCCGACAAGGAAAGGGAGGTAAGAAGAATATCAAACTGTTGAGATGAAAGTCCTCTCATGGAATGTGAGAGGGCTTAATGCGACTGCCAAACGGAGATTGGTGGCCGATCTCAGAAAAAGGACGAATCTGTCCATCCTAATTTTGCAAGAGACTAAGACCGATGCTATCTCTTCTGCCAGAGCTGCTAAGGTCATTTGGGCTAAGGCAAAATTCCTCTCCAGTCCTGTGGTGGGAATGGCAGGCGGTCTCATGATTCTTTGGGATCCGAAGATTTTTGAGGGCAGCCTTCTCTCAACTTCCGATAGGGATTATCAATGTTTTGTTTCATTCCAAAGCCATTAACTTTTCTTGGATCCTGTCTAATGTGTATGCCCCAAACTCTATCTCGGAGAGAGCAGAAATGTGGAAGGCTATTTCCCAGATGAGGGAAACGTTCTGTAATTTCCCTTGGGTTCTAGGGGGAGATTTCAACTGTCCTCTTCACCCATCTAAAAAGAAATGAGGATCAGACCACTCTAGCCACAGTCTGGAAGACTTTCGAGATTTTGTTTCTACAAATAACTTGCTTGACATTGACCTCAAGGGGGCATCCTTCACTTGGAGCAACAGGAGGATTGGGAGCAATCTTATTCAAGTCAAGCTTGAAAGATTCTTCATATCCCAAGAGGCTATTCCCATACTCGATGCGACAAATCTCTCGGCCTTACCGAGGATTGGGTCTGATCACAATCCTATTGTCCTGGAGACGGTTGATGGGCCTATTTTTAAAACCCCCTTCAGATTTGAGTCCATGTGGATTTCTCACAAGGACTTTAGAGGGTTGGTTACAGCCTGGTGGCAGCAGAAGGTAGCAAGTTCCGCTTCCAAGAGAGTGGCCTTAAAACTCAAGTTAATCAAAAGGAATTTGAAAACATGGAACAAGGAGGTGTTCGGCAACATTTTTGAGTCCAAAAGGTCCATTTTTGCGAACCTAAAATTGGTGGAGGAGAGAATGGAGCTCGAAGGTTACACCGATTGCCTTAGGGAGGAGGAAAGGAGGCTCTTGGTGGATTATCATTCTATTCTTGCAAGGGAAGAAACTTTCTGGCGCCAGAAATCTAGGGACCTCTGGTTGAGAAATGGAGACTCCAATACGAAGTTTTTTCACGTGTCAACTTTGCGGCACAGAGGGGCTAACAAAATCAGGGAAGTGGTGTGCAAGGATGGATGCGTTACCAAGGATATTGAGGAAATCCGAAGTGAAGCGGTTGACTTCTTCTAGGATCTGCTCGGTGTTCCTCCCGACAGTGATCTCCAGGTTCAGAAATATCTGTTGGATAACTTCCCAATAAAATTTCCTCCCGAGGTAAGCTCTAAGCTTCTGGAGCCTTTTTCTATGTCTGAGATTAAAGAAGCTTTGTTCTCCATGCAACCAGACAAGGCCCCTGGGCTCGACGGTTTTCCCCCCATTTTTTTCAAGTTATGTGGGATGTTGTGGGTTCGGATGTGTGCGAAGCAATTCAAGAGATTCAAGCCTCCAGATCCATCCATCCAAAACTAAATTCTACCTTTCTTGCTCTCATCCCTAAGTCTTCCGCTTGCAAAAGTTTCTCTGATTATCGTCCCATTAGCCTGTGTAATGTTTTTTATAAAATCTTAACCAAGTCCATAGCCAACCGTCTGAGGTCCCTTCTTCCCTCCTTGGTTGGTCCTTCTCGGGGAAGCACCGTGAAATGCAGAAACATTCTCGATGGTGTCATCACCATCCATGAAACCCTCCATTCTGCTCACCGCTCCAAAAATGCTGCTCTTTTCCTCAATCTGGACATGAATAAAGCTTTTGACAGAGTTGACAGGAGGTTCCTCTGTTTTGTCCTCTTCAAGTTCGGTTTTCACCCTCAATGGATTGACCTTGTCAGTAGTTGCATATCCACTCCCTCATTTTCTGTTCTAATCAACGGATCCCCTGCTGGGTATTTCCAAAGTGCCAGAGGCCTCAGACAAGGTGACCCTCTGTCTCCTATTCTATTCATCCTTCTGGCTGAGGTTCTGAGTTGGTCTTTGAAAGAGGCTCTTCGTCAGAATAAGATCTCTGGCATTTTTCCCACCTCTAGAGTCGATCCTGTCTCTCATCAGCAATTTGTGGATGACACCCTCATCTCCACTGGGGCGTCCGTCACTCAAGCCAAATCCATCAAGCGAATCCTCTCCCGTTATGAAAATGCTGCCGAACAAAAATTCAATTACATCAAAAGCAAAATTTATTTTATTAACACTCCTATGCGAAGGCAGCTCCGCATAGCCAGAATTTTGGAATGCACTATTGATTCCCTGCCTGCGTCTTATCTGGGTTTGCCTCTGGCTTGTAATGGCCGGGCCAATGGAAGCTTGTGGGACATGATCCTAGAACGTCTTCACAAAAAGCTGAGCACTTGGAAAGGCAAATTCCTGTCGCAAGCTGGGAAAGCCACCCTTACCAAAGCTTGTCTCCAAGGAATCCCAACTTACTTCATGTCTGTGTTCATGCTGCTTGTTTCTGTCCATTCCAAGATTGAAAAGATTCAGAGGACCTTTCTATGGTCTGGAAATGAAGAAAAATCCAGAATTCCTCTTGTGGCCTGGGATAAGGTTTGCTTGCGAAAGGACCAAGGTGGCATGGGAATGAGGAGATCAAGACTCATGAACACTGCTTTGATCGCTAAGCACGCTTGGAAGATCCTGACTAATGACCCAGAAGAGTGGGTCAAGCTGGTTAAGAGGAAGTATCTTGGATCGAGTTCTCTTTTTGATGTCGGGATTCCTCCTGAAGCGTCTGCCTTTTGGAAATCTGTGCTTCAAGCCCGCTCTCTGATCGACTCTAGTGCTTGCTGGATTTTGGGTGATGGCAACTCCATTCTCTTCTGGAAGGACGGGTGGGTTACTGATGGAGCTCTCGAGTTGAGAGCGGACCTTGCTGGCCTGAAAGCCCAGGTGGATCCAAATTCCCAACTCAAGGTTGCGGACTTCATTGATCGGAGCTCTCTTCCCCCTCGGTGGAATTTGCCAGTCCTGGACGGCTTTAACAATGAAATGACTTTTTTGTCTAATATTCTTCGATCTGTTTTAATTCCATCTATTAGA
Source organism: Wollemia nobilis (assembly GCA_028583015.1). Lineage (NCBI taxonomy): Eukaryota > Viridiplantae > Streptophyta > Pinopsida > Araucariales > Araucariaceae > Wollemia > Wollemia nobilis. The sequence continues at coordinate 5,624,300 of JAQPPZ010017121.1, forward strand.
AGAGATGACAGAATCATCTGGCGTGGCACAGAGGATGGTCTGTTCTCTATCAAGACTGCCTATGACCTTCTTACTTGCGAGATTGCCATGGATCACCGATGGAAAGTGATTTGGAGGAAGGGTATTATTCCTAAAGTTAATTACTTTGCATGGATTGCCTTTCATAATAAAGCCTTAACCATCGACAACCTCCACAAGAGGGGTTTTGCTATTCCCAACGAGTGCTTCTTGTGCTTTGTTGATTGTGAGACGACAGCACCACTTATTTTTGCACTCGTCCTTTTTCCCATTCTCGTCCTCAGACCGTCCTGTCTTCATTTCAAATCCTTTGGTGCACTCCCCGCTCCCTCAAATATGCCTTCCACCAATGGCCCAATCCTTTCAAGAATCCTAAACTTCGCTTCCTTCTTGAGGCCTCTTTCCACCACTCCATTTGGCAGATTTGGCTAGAGAGAAATTCCAGAGTCTTCGGCAAGGTCCCTAGAGTACCTCCCTGTGTCGCTCAGAGAGCCTTATCCTTCGCCATTGAGAATTCTAAAGTTGTTCCTAGTTCCCGTCCCCGCCTTCCTGGTGAAGCAACGATCTTCCAAAGTTTGGGCCTTTTCCCTATTCTTGATGGTGTTTCTAAGTCTCAGCATGGGGATGTTATTTGGACCAAGCCCCCTGTGGGCTGGATTAAATTAAACTTTGACGGTGCAGCCAAAGGCAATCCTGGCCCTGCTGGTTCTGGTGGTGTGGTTAGAGATCATAACGAGAATCTCGTGCTGGCTTATTGTGAAGATTTGGGTGCCCAGACTAATCACTATGTTGAATCCAGAAGTGTTTTGAAAGGTATCCAAATCCTCTCCGAGGATCCTCGGCCTTTGATAGTCGAAGGTGATTCGCTCAATATAGTCAACTATCTGCTAGGCTCTAAAGACCCATCTTGGAGGGTCTACAACATCATTCTTGAGGCTAGGATGCTCCTCTCTCAACGTGACAGTTGGAAGGCATGCCATATTTTCGGGGAAGGAAATCGCGTGGCGGACCACATGGCCAACAAAGGGCTTGTGACCACTTGTCTTGTTGTGTTGCGCTCACGCTTCCCATCTGAAGTGGTGAGTTTGGCCAATGTGGATATCCTCTCATGATGTTCTCCCTACTTTAGAAGGTCATTCGTTTGGTTTGGCTGTTTTTGCTTTCGATGGTCAAATTTCTCCGACTAGTATTTTTTTTTTCCTTGGTAAAATGTGGTTTATTTCTAGGATATTCAGACATAAGGGGCCTACTTATAGCCTTCGGGCAATTAGCAATTTTTGGTTTCTGTCATCAAGTTTATTCCTCCAGCCACAAGGCATGATGCACATTCCAGCCAGGCTGATTTTGTACATAAGGTTTTGGGATCCTCTATAAAAACCCACTGTTAATCTATTAAAATAATTACCAAAAAAAAAAATATGATTTTGGAATTGAGTATATCACAAGAAATAAAATTAAACTAGTGTTGAGTGGTATTTTCACCCACTTGTGAAAGTACACTCTCCCTTAGGATTTGGGTTCCAAATCCCCTCTTGCAAAGAAGTTAAACAACCAACTTCTCCAAGGTCTCCACTGTATTAGCATTTGCAACTGTGTATTAGTAATCTCAAATAAATATATTCAATTTAAATTCTTGGAACACCTTAGTGATTGCAAGTAACTGTAAACAAGGGGCAATGTTGGTTTATTTCACCCTGAAATTTAGTGATTGTTCATTATTTTATTGTTTTTTTTTAGATTTTGTAAATTTTAATGTTCATTAAACCTTCTGGAAAATAAAATAAAATGAACAAAAAGAAATACAAAAAATTAAAAGTAGAACACGTTCAGTCTGATGCTATCCTATTCCGACAAAATCGAATACGTGAGAGTTTCGTACATGCAACCTAGCTTATTTGACCTACAAAACAAACACAATCAAAGTAAACTAGGTGCTGGCTTCTAAGGTTTAAAGTAATTTCCAGATTGCAGACATTCACATGAAATAATCCAAAACAATGGCATAAATTTCATATACAAATCTGAAATCTGAAAGGAGGAACATAGAACAGTTAAAATGAAGCATGCAAAAAATTTCTCATCCTTTCTTGCCCATAAAATGCAAATTTTTGAACAATTTTGCATTAAAAATAATGTGTCCTGTTACAATAGCAGAATCTCTGGTTTTTCTCAAAACCAGCAAAAGTGGAAGAAAAGCACTCCACAGCAGGCTCAGAACGGCTAATCACCATCAACTCTGCAACCCGCTCGTAGCGGTTTTTGCCCCTGTATCAATCTGTGCCTCTACATTTTATACTTGCTAGTATGGTTCTCTACTTTGTTCTACGATGCTTTGTTTCACCTCCCAGATTGTATCGTTTCGTCTTCCAGATTGCTTCGTTTCACCTTCCCTGCATTTCCATTGCTTTTGATTTTATGCTCGAGATCTTCTCTGTGAACTGTAACGCATCTACAACCCTTACACATGTACGCCATGTGTTCCGAACCTTTCTACATGTTCTGTAATGACCCCATGTAAATTGCAACAAAAAATAGCATGTAGAAGGCTCCTTTACTTTCATCGCGAAAACACGACATGACACGATATCGTGATATTTTCCTACCAACAGCCTTATCTGCCTTCATGCGTAGCAAAAATGAGACATGTCGCGATATCACGATGTTTTTTTGTTAGCGTCTTTGGTTCTCCTCATGCACCATGAAAACATGACATGTCACGAAATCGTGATGTTTTCCTGTTATCGGGCCATGCAGGTGCAACCTGTCACGAAATTGCGACAGTTTTCTGTTTCGTACACTCTGGCTGCTTTATGTCACGAAATCGTGACAATTTCCTCTATCGCTGGGTTTTGCTGCACTTGGCCATGAAAACGTGACATGTCGCGAAATCGTGACACTTTTTTGTTTCGTACACTTTTTCGGCTTTCCGTCGTGAAATCGCTATGCTTTTCTATTTTGGGCCGTCTCGCTGCTTTCTGTCATGAAATCGCGACATTTTTCTCTCTCGCTGGGTTTTGCTGCACTTAGCCGCGAAAACGCGACATGTCGCAAAATCGTGACACTTTTCTGTTTCGTACACTTTTTCGGCTTTTCGTCGTGAAATCGCTACGCTTTTCTATTTCGGGCCCCTTTGTTGTTTCCTATCGCGAAATCGCGACGCTTTTTCGCTTCGTGCCCCTTTTTTTTAGCGCCTTGCCCTATTTGAATTGTTTGACCACGATTTTGTGACATGTTGCGATTTCGTGACCAGTTTCCATTCTGTCTTTCTCTCTCCTCTCTGGACCGCGATTTCACAACATGTCACGAAATCGCGACAATTTTTGTCATCCTCTTCCTTCCGAGCGCGACATGTCACGATATCGCGACACTTTTTCATTTCTTCCAGCGATGGAGCGACATGTCGCGATATCGTGACACTTTTTCATTTTTGCCAGCGACGGAGCGACATGTCGCGATATCGCGACACTTTTTCTCCTTAGTGAAATTTTTGCTTTTTTCTTGATTTTTTTAGCATCTGGGCCACTGCAGTTTTCTTTGAAAGCATGCAAAAAAGGTGGGTCCCCAATTTTGGGGTGTGTTGTGGATCAGCCACAACAAATGGTGACTCTCATTGTCAAATGCTCTTGAGCATTTTGGTGAGAACCCAACCTGAAACATACAAGCTTAGATACAAGCGTCAGCACATAGAAGATAAACAAATACCGACAGATCAAAAATACATGAAACATCAGAATCATTAAGTATCAGCTCGGTGTGTGCAATGTGTTTCATTCCCTATCATTTGAACTTGTTCAACATTCCATTGTCAGTTTCACTTATGATTTGTATGCAAGGCTATGAATGATTTGTGCAGGATTTGATGTATGATGAAGATGCTAGAGATGTAACAACCTGCTTTATAAATGCTCAAACCTTCTAATATCATGGACAAACATATTAAAAATGTCAAACCCTCTTAGGACCAAAAATATGTATATTGAATTAAATTTACTAGATCCCAAAGTTGGTTATGTGTCACTACCATCTTGAACCCATGTGCAAGTGTGAGTGAAATCAGAACTTTGGGGAATAGGATTCCCAACCTAAGCGAGATGGGAATTTAACCCTATCCTTACTATTCTGATTTGGAGTTCATTACCTCATCTTGAACAAAATAATTTAACTTGTTATGGATGAAATGGTCAGGCTAGTCTATCCATATGAGCAATTAGTGGTCTTGCTTTTAGGCAAGACATGTTGCCACGCATGAGCATACTTAACCCCATAATCCATGACTTGGCTTCATTCATTCTTTTTCTTTTATTTCTTGGACCTTTGGGATGACTACCCATCCTTGCTAGGGACATGTAGTACGATCCTTCCAATCCAAGATTTATGAAATGGGAAATATTAATTTTTATTTCTTGGACCTTTGGGATGACTACCCATCCTTTGCAGAGGACACATAGTACAATCCTTCCAATCCAAGATGGAGATGAAATGAAAAAAAATAGTTTTACTTTTATTGCTTGGACCTTTGGGATGACTACCCATCCTTTGTAGAGGACATGTAGTACGATCCTTCCAATCCAAGCTTTATGATGAAATGGGAAAAATGGAAGCTTTGGGGATCGATTTCTCAACCTAAGCGAGATGAGAATTAAGTCCTATCCTTACTACTCCATGTAGGTCAAATCAGAGCTTTGGGGAGTTGGATCCTCAACCTAAGTTCGATGAGGATTTAACCCTATCCTTACTACTCTGGTTTTAGGCTTTAAGCTTGATGGAAATGGTAAAAACCATTATTTTAAGGATTAATAAAAAGTTGCATGATAGGACAAACATGAAATATTATTTTCACCTCACCTTTTCATCCAAGTATGGTTTTGACCATTTTTCTCAAGATTCTTTTTAATGTGCATGGAATGTGCTTGGTTCAAGATAGCTTGGGCAGCAGTTCCCAACCTTAGGATCCTTTTAATATATGTTATGTAATAATCCTAAGAGGATTCAACACCTTCTCAATAATTGCCCATGGAATGAAAATGTAACCGAGATGACATGTATATGCAATGTGGAATATGACATGAGATATGAATGCACTACTTCTTTTGGAATATATCATCTATTTTACCATAATGTGCAAAACTGACAACTTCATGCATCACAAGATTCAAACGATATTATTTAAATGTTTGTGTTACTTGTGGAGCTTTCTACAACACAATTCCAATGTTTCATATTCTCCTGATTTTAGGCATAAGTTAACATCTCAAACTTTTCTTCTTTTTTTTTTTTTATCAAAACAACCAAACATGTCAAATAAAATCAAATAACTTTAAATTAAAACTTATTCAATCCAAAACCAAACTGCAATCCAAAAATGAAAATTTGAAAACACAAACCAAAAACAAAACCAAAATCTATATACAATATAGTACAAGATGATGCCAAGCTTGGACTATTACTTTCTTGGATCCCAAACATGATTAGAACATTTCAAAAGACATATGTCACAATACACATGCCAAATGTTGTAGGAATCCAACAACAATAAGATCAAACCAAGCAATGCAACAAATTTCAACTTGCCATGCTCACCATACCAATTTGATTTAGTTCTATTACCAACATTACAGGTGAGATTCAAATCAACTTGATTAGACAATGGTTGATTTTCAATTTTATCATGTCTATTCTCTAAAATGCAAGCTTCATCATTCCACTCATGATTTAGAAGTAGGCTCTCTTTTTCAAATGTGAGATATTGCAAACAAGAGCCTATTTCTAAAAGTCTTGAATTCAAATTATTTTTCAAGATTTTAAAGCAATCAAAATCAATCAAAACTTGACAAACATCACCAAGATTTGACATTTCATCATTAATGACATTAGCATCCAAAGGGACATCATGTAACCCATCACTTAAAATTTTTGTGGCTACTACCAAAGGTAAAGATTTCACCTTGTCACCCATACTCAACCCATCATGATTAGAATTTATCACAACTTGATGAGTGTTAGTAGCTTTTTCTTTTTCTTCATTGTCTTCTTCATCATCCAACACCTGTTCAAAAACACCAAAGTTAGGCACCCAATCAAACATGCGTCCATCCTTTTCAAAACAAGAGCCTAATTTTTCAAGATATGTGTCACATGACACCTTTCCATGATCAATGGCTTGAGTTGCCTCAAAATCCATATTTTCATTAGGATCATCAATAGTATCAAACCCACACCACTTAGGCTTTGCAATTTCATCATTTTGAGATGGCATAGACATTGTAGAAACAATAGGTGGATCAAGATTTTTGATTTCTTGCCCCTCAAGGGGAACAAAAACAATTGATTCTCCTTCTTCATCCATGGTAGTAAAATCAATATCCTTCTCCAAACTTTGATGAGATTCCAATCCTTCTTCCAAAACATTCTCAGATTGCACAGGACTTGTAATATCCTCATGTGAAAGGGCAATTGTATCATCCTGCATATCAATAGGCACACAAATTTCATTAGCAGTTTTGGAGTGAGCATACTCTTCCCAAGAATCATAATGATCATCTTTCAAAATCAAATTGTGATGCTCAACTATTTCTTCATCATCTTTTAATTCATCAACATGTTTCTCATCAAATTTATCTTCACCTTCCTTAGATGGTTCAATTACTTCCAAAATTGGGTTATTGCTTGTATTCAAATTGATAAGGCTATCATAATCCACATGTGTAACCCATGATTCAATTTTATCACAATTTGGAAGGTGTGGATCCTCTTGGTCATAATTTTCAACAATGTCATCCGAAACAGATTCATCCTCATAGAATTCATCTTTTGGTGAGTCAAGGGTTTCCAATTTGTCACATGTTTCAATACTAGTTGGATCTAGTACTCCTCCCTTGCCTAAAATCATATTCTTATGAAAATCATTAAAATTGATTTTAGAAACATCCTTTGAATCAAGATGAGTATTTTGAAGTTGATTCATACTTAAGAAAGATGGTTGATCTTGCATAGTAGGTTGAGGATTTTGAAATTGATTGAAGCTTGGGAATGATTGTTGATTCTAAAATTGATTTACACTTGAATTTGGTTGAGGTGGATAAATCATTGGATGGGTAAAGGAGGTATTAAATGATTGAAGATTACACGATCCAAAACCCACACCATAATTTTGACAACTCAATTGTTGCTCAATTGCCATTGCTTGAGTATAGGCTTGTGTCAAAGATGTGATTTGAGGCATCCCTCGCAAATATGTGGAAATGAGTGGGTCAAGAGCATTTACATATATTTGGAGAGCCATTTCTTCTTGAAGAGCATAAAATGTCACTAATTGAGCATATAATCCAAAGAACCTTTCAGAAAATGACTTCACATTTTCACTTGGTCCTTTTTTAATAGTGAAAAATTCTCATACATGCGGATTGGGTCAACTTGCTTTTTGTTGAATTGATTAAGAAATGCTGCCTCTAGTTGAGCCCAAGAAGTGATAGATCCTAAAGGCGAGACTTGTAAACCAATCAAATGCCACTTTGTCCAAGGTGTAAGGGAACATTTTACAAACAACATCATCATGCCAAATTGTTAAGTGATTCACAACAAATTTGAATGCTTGAATGTGTTCTCCTGCAGGTATTTGTCCCGTTAGACAAAAATCGAGGAAGACATCTCTCAAAACCAACGGGCAAATAATGTTGAACTCCTGGTATGTTCAATGGGCTACCTGTCATCCACGGTGAAAACATAGCCATTAGTGAATCTTAAAGAATATAACTTTAATATCAATTTTTTTTTTTAATTATTATTTATTTATTTATTTTTTTTAAATTAAATTAAATCACATTATTCCTGTATGAACAATCAAAGCGTTAGAACAATGCATAGCAATTCATGTCCTCCTTTTAACAGTACAAAGTTGTAATATTTAAAAGAGGGCTAAAGATAATAATCAATAGGGCATGAAATATTCAAAATTTAAATCCCTATAGCATTTAAATCAATCTGAAATAAACCGATTCAGGCCCTCCTTCTAGCGCCAAAATGTTGAGTGGTATTTTCACCCAATTGTGAAAGTACACTCTTCCTTAGGATTTGGGTTCCAAATCCCCTCTTGCAAAGAAGTTAAACAACCAACTTCTCCAAGGTCTCCGTTGTATTAGCATTTGCAACTGTGTATTAGTAATCTCAAATAAAGATATTCAATTTAAATGCTTGGAACACCTTAGTGATTGCAAGTAACTATAAACAAGGGGCAATGTTGGTTTATTTCACCCTGAAATTTAGTGATTGTTCATTATTTTATTATTTTTTTTAGATTTTGTAATTTTTAATGTTCATTAAACCTTCTGGAAAATAAAATAAAATGAACAAAAAGAAATACAAAAAATTAAAAGTAGAACACGTTCAGTCTGATGCTATCCTATTTCGACAAAACCGAATACGTGAGAGTTTCGTACATGCAACCTAGCTTATTTGACCTACAAAACAAACACAATCAAAGTAAACTAGGTGCTGGATTCTAAGGTTTAAAGTAATTTCTAGATTGCAGACATTCACATGAAATAATCCAAAACAATGGCATAAATTTCATATACAAATCTAAAATCTGAAAGGAGGAACATAGAACAGTTAAAATGAAGCATGCAAAAAATTTCTCATCCTTTCTTGCCCATAAAATGCAAATTTTTGAACAATTCTGCATTAAAAATAATGTGTCCTGTTACAATAGCAAAATCTCTGGTTTTTCTCAAAACTAGCAAAAGTGGAAGAAAAGCACTCCACAGCAGGCTCAGAACGGCTAATCACCATCAACTCTACAACCCGCTCGCAACGGTTTCTGCCTTTGTATCAATATGTGCCTTTACGTTTTATACTTGCTGGTACGGTTCTCTGCTTCGTTCTACGATGCTTCATTTCACCTCCCAGATTGTATCGTTTCATCTTCCAGATTGCTTCGTTTCACCTTCCCCGCATTTCCATTGCTTTTGATTTTATGCTCGAGATCTTCTCTGTGAACTGTAATGCCTCTGCAGCCCTTACACATGTACGCCACGTGTTCCGCACTTTTTTGCATGTTCTGTAATGGCCCCATGTAAATTGCGGCAAAAAATAGCATGTAGAAGGCTCCTTTACTTTCATCGCGAAAACGCGACATGTCACGATATCATGACATTTTCCTACCAACAGCCTTGTCCGCCTTCATGCACAACGAAAATGAGACATGTCGCGATATCGTGACATTTTTTTGTCAGCAGCTTTGTTTCTCCTCATGCACCGCGAAAACGCGACATGTGAAATCGCAACGTTTTCCTGTTATCGGGCCATGCAGGTGCAACCTATCACAAAATCGTGACAATTTTCTATTCCGTACGCTCTGGCTGCTTTATGTCGCGAAATCACAACAATTTCCTCTATCGTTGGGTTTTGCTGCACTTGGCCACGAAAACGCGACATGTCACGAAATCACATGTCACGAAATCGTGACACTTTTCTGTTCCGTACACTTTTTTAGCTTTTCATCGTGAAATCGCTATGCTTTTCTATTTCAGGCCGTCTTGCTGCTTTCTATCGTGAAATCGTGACGTTTTTCTCTCTCGCTGGGTTTTGCTGCACTTAGCCGCGAAAACGCGACATGTCACAAAATCGTGACACTTTTCTGGCTTTCCGTCGTGAAATCGCTACACTTTTCTATTTTGGGCCCCTTTGTTGTTTCCTGTCACGAAATCGCGACACTTTTCCGCTTCGTGCCCCTTTGCTGCTTTTTGTTGCAAAATCACAACGTTTTTAGCGCCTTGCCCTGTTTGACTTGTTTGACCGCGATTTTATGACATGTCACGATTTTGCGAACAGTTTCCGTTCTGTATTTCTCTCTCCTCTCTGGACCGCGATTTCACAACATGTTGCGAAATCGCGACAATTTTCGACCAATGCCTCTTCATGCTTGCCTGGGCCGCAAAAATGCGACATGTTGCGATATCGTGACAATTTTTCATTTCTGCCAGCGACGAAGCAACATGTCGCGATATCGCGACACTTTTTCATTTCTGCCAGTGACGGAGCAACATGTCATGATATCGCGACACTTTTTCTCCTTAGTGAAATTTTTGCGTTTTTCTTGATTTTTTAGCATCTGGGCCACTGCAGTTTTCTTTGAAAGCATGCAAAAAAGGTGGGTCTCCAATTTTGGGGTGTGTTGTTGATCAACCACAACAACTAGCAGATTCCCTTAATCAAAAAAGACATATATTTACTCTCACAAAATGGACTAATAGAGAAAATTAGGAATATGCAGAAAAATTGATGGGTCTACAATTTATATCGAACTAAGGTCGAGCAAGGACTAGATCAGCATACAGATTTAAGTATCAAACAAGATCTGATTTATTTTTGAAACTGGATAATAGTATCTAATGAGGAAGGAATAAAAAGAATTATCTTGCAATAGGCACATTATGCTCCATATTTTGTTCACCTAGGAAAAAAGACACACTTTGAGAAAGAACTTTTACCAGCCCGGAATGAATTAGGATGTGGTTCAATTTGTTTTGATAAGTCTAGAATGTCATAAAGTAAATTTGAATACCAACATACTGGAAAATAACTCTACCTGTATGATGTTCCAAAACAAAAATGGTAAGTTATTTTCATGGATTTTGTAGTTGGTCTTTCCAAGATTTAGTTTTAGCATGATGTAATTTTTGTAGTTGTGGATAAGTGGATTAAAGAAGCACATTTTCTCCCAAGCAATGCCAATAATGATTCCTCATAATAGCACAAAGTATGCTCAGGAAATCATGAGATTGTATGATTTTCATTGAAATAATTATCTCGAATAGAGATTTGAGATTCAATTTTGAATTCTAGCAAGCTTTGCACCGAGTATAGGGCACAAATATTAGCACAACCTATCATCCTGAGATGGATGGGCAGATCAAGAGGGACAACCAGGTGCTGGAATATATGTTACACATTTATTTTTTGCACCCCCAAAGTAAGTGGGAAGATTATCTCTTCCTGATGGAATTTAAATATAACAACAGCTATCATACCACGTTGGATATGGCCCCCTTTTAAGACCCTGTACACATTGGAAATGATAATGGTTAATTGTTGGAAATGACAACAGTTAATTTTTGGAAATGACAATGGTGTCTGGTTACGGTGGAGGACATGGATAGTTATCCACATTTGTATTTGTGTCTTTTATTAAATATAACTTTATAAATATTGGTTGTTTTTGGTTGCATGATGTATTATTTAATAATTGTAATAATACAAGGAAAGTAGTTCTCCCACATTTGGTGTGTATTCTAGATTTTTTGTTTTGTTTTTTTTTCTCTCTAAATACTGTGTTGTATTTGTTCTATTTTCTCTTGATCTATAAATTGTCTTCAGTTTGTGTGTGTCTTTGTGACTGGCTAGAGTTAACAAGTGGTATCAGATCTGCTTAAAGAAACCTTGGACTTTGATTTTGGGACAAGGATTTGTTAGTGTGTACTCTATATTTTGTGGAAGATCCAGTATGGAGAAGTCTACAATTGAGAAATTCAAAGGCCAAAATTTTAACATGTGGAAATGGAAGATGGAATATCTTCTGGTTGAGAGAGAACTCAGGGAGGCAATACAACATGATCAGAAGCCCACTGCCATCACTCAGGAGGATTAGAACAATAAGAATGAGAAGGCAATGGCTCTCATTGGTTTGAATATTGGAGATTCAGTGTTGTCCAATGTTCTCACTGCCAAGATAGCCAAAGACATGTAGGACAAGATTGGACAACTGTATGAGTCCAAGTCCATGATGAATCTAATTTTTTTGAGGAAGAAATTATATGGGTTGAATATGGTAGATGATGGGAATGTGGCTAAGCACCTTAATACTTTCAACACCTTCATAAATCAGTTGGCATCAATGGGTGATAACATCAAAGATGAGGAGCAATGTATTTGTCTATTGTGTAGTATTCCTAATTCATGGGATAATCTGATTATTGCAATCAGTGGGAGCACAAAAATACCTGACCTTAAGATGGACAATATTGTGGGGCAGCTCTTGCAAGAAGAGTTGAGAAGGAAGATTGTTGAACCCACAAATAATGCTAAAGCATTTTCTATGAGAGGGAGGAGTAGAGAACGCAAAAGCAATGAAAAGCCACATGGCAAAGGCCATAGGTTAAAATCAATGAAAGGATGGAAGCAAGAAGTTGAGTGTTGAAAATGTCATAAAAAAGGACACATCAAAAGGGAGTGCAAAGAAGAATCTTGAAAAGATAATGAGGGCATCTCTACCATAGCTGCTATTGAATAAGGTGTGGTAGGTATTGCTATAGGCTTGATTGTTGATGTTCAAGATGAGTCATGGTTGATTGATTCAGGTGCTTCATTTCATATGACATCTCATCGAGATTGGTTTGAGATCTATCATGAGGGTCATTATGAGAAGGTATTTCTTGGAGATAGCTATCACTATGATGTGATAGGCAAAGGCACAGTGAGAGTCAAGAAAAAGGATGGTAGATTTTTTACCATCACTAATGTTAGTCATGTTCCTGGACTAACACAAAATTTACTCTCGGTAAGCCAATTTTCAGATGATGGATTTCATATTGTATTTAATAGAAATAGTTGTAAGGTGATGAATTGTGAGATGGTGTGGATTCAAGGGATCAGAAAAGGGTCTTTCTATGATTTATATGCAGAAGCAGTGAGTTTTGCAGGTGCAACAATAAGTAAAAAATATTCAAAAATGATGCTATGGCATAAGATATTAGTGCATGTAGGTGAGCAAAGCCTGAAGGATATGTACTCCAAATAGCTGGTACGTGGTTTGGAAGGTATGAAACTTGATTCATTAGATTTTTGTGAGTCATGTGTTATGGGAAAACAAAAGAAAGTGTCTTTTTCATCAAGTACATATAGGAGTGAAGATGTTTTAGAATTGGTACACTCAGATATTTGTAGACCAATGGAAGTGCCTTCTTTAATAGGGTCCAAATATTTTATAACTTTCATTGATTATTTCTCTCGAAAGTCATGGGTGTTTTTTATGAAAAAGAAAGATGAAGCCCTAGATAAGTTTAAGACCTTTGTTGCTGAAGTAGAGAGACAAAGCGGTAAAAATGTCAAGGCACTGAGAATAGATAATGGAGACCAGTATTGCTCAGGTTAATTTGATGCTTTCTGTAGGATTCATAGAATTGCAAGGTAAAAGACCACACTATATATGCCTCAACAGAATGGTGTGGCTGAGAGGTTGAATAGGACTCTCATGGAGAAAGCACGAAGTATGCTGGAATATGCATCTTTGGACAAATGTTTTTGGGCTGAGGCAGTTCATACTGCCAATTATGTGAATAATTTGTCTTCAAGTTTAGTTTTGGGAGGAGTGACTCCACAGGAAAAGTGGAGTGGTAATAAATCCACTGTTGAACATCTATGGGTGTTCGGTTGTGAAGCCTATATGCATGTGCCCAAAGAAAAATTATGGAAACTAGATACCAAATCAGTTAAGTGCATTTTTGTGGGTTACAAGGAAGGGATGAAAGGTTACAAACTATTCATTCCATTAGAAAATCGCCACACAGTGAGCTACGATGTAATTTTCATGGAGAATGTAGTAGGAGACATTAAGGATGGCGGAAAATTGTCTACTGACCATGAACCTTTACTCGATCATATTCCTCCTTACAATGCTATGCAAGACAACCAACGAATGTCTACATAGTAGCAGTCTATTCCCAAATCTGGTAGTCATAGAACCGCACAGTCACGTATTCAGCCTAGTCCATTGTCCTCAAACTGTGATGAAGGTCAATAGTAGGGTACTACAAATGATGAAGAAGTTCTAAGCCCATGTGGCCAATAGGGAGTCAAAGACCAGGAAGTAGAACTGCATGAGGTAGCACGGTCGCATGATCCTCAAGAAATTACGGGTGAAATAATAGGCCTAAGTGCCCAAGAAAAAATGCATGATATTGAAGAAATTTTTCATGAAGATGTGCAGGGCAATGAAGTCGATCAACAACCAAGGAGAAGTCAACGCCAAAGGAGAGTTCCTGAAATATTTAGGTATAATTCGAGTGATTTCAAGTACTCAGCACTCACAGCTTTGTGTGATGAACCTGTTAGTGTGAAGGAGGCTTTGAGCGGTAGTGAGGCTAAGGAATGGAGGATGGCAATGCAAGAGGAGATAGAATCCCTCAAGTGTAATCAGACATGGGATTTGCATCCTAGACCAAAAAGGAAAAATTTGGTTGGGCCTAAATGGATTTTTAAGAAAAAATATAATCCAGTTGGTACAGTGGAGTGGTATAAGGTAATATTAGTTGCCAAGGAATATACATAGACTAAAGGAGTTGATTACACAGAAATGTTATCATCATTAGCAAAAATAGCTTCAATTAGGTTGTTGTTGGCAATAGTAACAGTATACGATTGGTAAGTGGAACAAATGGATGTGAAGACTGCATTTATTCATGGTGAGTTAAAGGAAGAAATATTCATGGAGTAGCCAGAGGGGTTTGAAATCAGTGGGAGTGATCTAGTTTGCACACTAAAGAAGTCCATCTATGGACTAAAATAGTCACCGAGAGAATGGTACAAAAATTTTGTTTAGTATGTGATTAGACTTGGGTTTGTAAGAAATAATGTTGACCATTGCATTTGCTATTTGAAGGATTCAGATATATTTGTCATTCTTGCACTGTATGTTGATGATATACTTATTCTTAGCAATTCTCAACAATCAGTTCAAAAGGTAAAGGCTAAGTTGTCAAAGGAGTTCAGCATGAAGGACTTGGGACCACTTCACTACTTTCTTGGCATTGACGTAAAGAGAGACCGAGCCCAAAGAAAGTTGTGGATCAGTCAGAAGAAATATGTGGCTGATGTATCGAAACAGTTTGGGATGGATAAGTGTAAACCATTGAGCACTCCATTTGCATTAGGTACAACATTGTCAATGGATCAATGCCCAAATACAACAACTAAGAAGGAGAAAATGACAAAAGTGCCATATGCAAGTGCAGTTGGCAAGTTGATGTACGCTATGGTGTGTACACGGTTGGACTTGGCTCATGTAGTAGGAATGGTAAGCCGATTCATGTCTAATATAGGATGGCAACATTGGATAGTTGTGAAGAGAATTTTACAATATCTTCAATCAATAAAGGATGTTGGGATATGTTATGGGGCTGTAGGTGATAGTCAGGTAATAGGTTATGTTGATGTGGATTTTGTAGGAGATGTGGATGGTGGAAAGTCCACAAGTGCATATGTGTTTGAACTTGCTGGGGGAGCTGTTAGTTGGAGAAGCAAGAAACAAGATGTTGCTCAATCAACAACAGAAGCTGAATATATTGCAACAGTAGAGGATTGCAAGGAAGAAGTATGGCTCAAACAATTATGTTCAGATGTTGGTGTGCAACAGGATTCAATTTCATTATGGTGTGACAACAAGAGTGCAATTGATCTTGCTATCAATCCCAAATTCCACAACAGGACCAAGCACATCAGGGTACGATTTCACTTCATTAGAGAAATAATTAAGGTGAAATAAAATTGAAGAAGGTGAAGACTGAGCTAAACAAAGCTGATGCTTTAACAAAGTAGTGAGTTCCTAGAAGTTTAAATGGTGTCAATAACACAGTGGCATAAGTACTGTACCACCGTAGTTATCAAGTGGGAGATTGTTGGAAATCATAACAGTTAATTGTTGGAAATGACAACGGTGTATGGTTATGGTGGAGGATGTGGATAGTTATCCATAGTTGTATTTGTGTCTTTTATTAAATATAACATTGTAAATATTGGTTGCTTTCGGTTGCATGATGTATTATTTAATAATTGTAATAATACAAGGAAAGTAGTTCTCCCGCATTTGGTGTGTGTTCTAGCTTTGTTGTTTTATTTTTGTTTCTCTCTGAGTATCATGTTGTATTTGTTCTATTTTCTCTTGATCTATAAACTGTCTTCAGTTTGTGTGTGTCTTTGTGACTGGCTAGAGTTAACAGTACGGTCATAGGTGCAGGACACCAATAAAGTGGAATAATTTAGATGATCGAGAAGTGATCGGTCTTAATGCTATTAAAAAATGGAGGTCCAAATAAAATAAATCTTCCAATGACTTGTGAAGCCACAGATCGTCAGAAGAGCTATGCAGATATTAAATGAAAACCTCAATATAACCAATGAAATTAAATAAGAATCAACAAATGATTTGAATTAATTTCTAAATTTTTTCTTAAGTTGTGTATTGTTGTGATTGTTGCATATGTTCTCATCTAGACGTTTGCATTCATTCAAGCCAAGCTGACCCAATTATGCATTCACCACACAATATTTATCCAGGAAAGTGCAGTTGGTTGATATTCTAAGAAGTCCTAATGGCAAGGCGAGCAATTTAGACAAGCTTTGCTTGAGAATTTTTAAAAGAAACCAGAATTTTCAATGTTTGGTCACAGAGAATAGCAATGTTAAATATTATTTAAAGTATTTATATACTGTTTATGTTTGAAAAATAATAATTTGTGAACTCGATAATATTTCTATTATAGTATATATATCAGTGTGCATTTGTTTATGTATGCAATTAAAAGTAAAACGCTTTTTAAAAAAAATGATTTTGTTTCATAGCATATGGAAATATTTCTTCTGATGAATGGTAGGGACGTCATCTATAATTAGTTTTGTCTTTTTTTATTAATATAGAATTTGGTAATTAAAAATAGAAGTGAAAGGGCATGTTACCTTGGTGAAGACTCATATAGGTTTTATACGACTAGAGTCTTATAAACGTAGTGTGATTTCATCTCAAATTTAGTGTGAGACCTATAGATGTCCTATCTTATAGTCAAAAAGTAAAATTTTTGTCTAGTTTAACCAAGTACATAGTGGGTGGCTTATTAAATATTCAATTAAAACTCAATTCAGTAGAACTTCCAAGAAAAGTAGTGGAGCATCATGTATAAGTGCAGCCAGTTCACTTAAATGCTATAACCTAGATGATGAAACCTTCAAAATGACATGGGCAGATTTAATTGATGTCTCTCTCACATATTGGTGAAGACTCATATAGGTTTTATACGACTAGAGTCTTATAAACGTAGTGTGATTTCATCTCAAATTTAGTGTGAGACCTATAGATGTCCTATCTTATAGTCAAAAAGTAAAATTTTTGTCTAGTTTAACCAAGTACATAGTGGGTGGCTTATTAAATATTCAATTAAAACTCAATTCAGTAGAACTTCCAAGAAAAGTAGTGGAGCATCATGTATAAGTGCAGCCAGTTCACTTAAATGCTATAACCTAGATGATGAAACCTTCAAAATGACATGGGCAGATTTAATTGATGTCTCTCTCACATATTGGTTGATATTGGATTTGGAATATCTGAATCATAGGCTATCTAGAAATAAAAATAAATCTTCACCCTAAGAGATACGATGTCGCTAGGGAAATATAAACATTCTTTTGTTTTTTTAAACTTAGAAACATTTAAGTCAAATGTGCTGTGAACTCCATCCGTTTTTGCGTTGGAGGATGTGGTCTTTAGAATGTTGAATTGTAAATTCCCTTATGAAGGTCAAAGCTAATGGGAATAGTTTGATTAAGGATATCTTAAACCTTGAAAGTAGAAGAATGTTCGGATAAACCAAAAATTGAGGCATCTTGGATTCCTGTATCCACTGGTTTATCATCAAACTTAACCTATATTCATCAAAAAAAAAAATCATCGCTCAAATATTTTTGATAGCGTTGAAAAGATATCATTGAATTTTCCCTTAAAATTTTGAGTATGTTAGTCTAGTCTTGTTGGAATACATGGAGTATAAAGTATGCTAAAATATTATTTGGAGTCTTTGGGGTGTCGATTTTAAAGCATATTAAAACTTTAGGTATGTATGAGCCCTAAATTTAAATATAAAAATTATTCACTATTTAAAAAGCTTTTGAATTTTAGTAAAGACCAGTTAATATATCATTTATGTTCTAGACATTTAAATATTATTTCTTTTATGTTTCATGTTGTTAATGCTTATTATTTGGGTAATAACCTAAGCCATAGACATCACTTTCTTTCAGATAATATATTTAGTAGAGAGATATAAAGTTGCTTTATAATGAATATATTAGAAAATTTTGAAAACGTCTGAAGGCTTGATTGGTATCGAGTTCCTTAGTTGATAGTCAACTCAAGGATAGCAAAACCAGTGCATTGAATAAAGAAACAAAAAATACATATATGTTGGCTTTTAATTAAACCATTTAAAAACACTCGGCTAAAGTTGTGCATATGTCAACATACACCATTAATGTTACAATAAGCTTCGAAGAGGAGATTGCTTATATATTCTATGAATGTTTTATTTCTTCCATTTGTTAAGTAGTGACGGCTAGCAAAATTTGGTACTATTAGAATTTAATATTAATTGCAAAGTTTTTGTTATTCATAGCATCATATAGTTGACTATGATTAGTTTAAAATATCGTTACAAATAAATGTGTTATAATATAACGAATGATAATAGTAAAATACTATTAAATAAAATATTAACACTCAGCAAGCATTCTTTGAAAATTATAAAAACATGCCCTAGGAAATAAAAAATATAATAGTAAAATAATTTTTTTATAAGCTAATATTATAACGTGCCTTTTCTGGTTTCTATTAGGGTCATAGATCGTCACCTTTAATGGGAAAAGGTTAAAGTATAGCATTTTGTCCTTAGTCAAAGCTTAATTGTGCGTGTGGTCTTTTGAGAATATACAAGAGAGAATCATTGTTATTAGAAACATAATTTTTAATTTATAATGTCTCACGCTTATATGGTATAAAATAACCATATAACAATCTTAAAGTTAGTATTTTCTATCTTAATAGAAAAGAGATGGTAGGTGATATATGCATTTATGTGGATTAGAGCATGAGTTTTCTTGATAATTAATAGGTCGTTAGTTAAACATTGGAACTCTCATTTACTAATTGCTTTGAAAGGTTACTTACTAATTAATTATATATTGGTTTTATAAAGATAGTATATAATATAAAACATTTATTTTAATTACATTTTATAGAAAGCCATATAAATATTAAAAAATTCTTGGAATGTTATTTATACGAACATGTTATCAAAGGTTCAAAATTGAATCTAAAACCAAACTAAGACACAATTCCTGAGAAGGGAAATATGGGAATATTTGATGCATATAAATGAAACCATTGTTAAATGGTATATGATGACATCGAGTAGGATGTTATCCACCCAACTTCGATATTTTGTAGTGGCGACTATTGTGAATCGAAGGTAACCATTCTCCAGCAAGCATAAAAATGTAGTGGACCTATGTTGTAGAGAGTAAAGGACGATGAAATGGGACGTCAACCTAGGTTACCATATGAGTAGTACGTGAGGATTCTCATGAACCTACTTCAATTGTGGAATTGTCAATATGACTCAACCTAGGTGTAGAATTGAGGTTGGAAAGTCCAGTAGTAGATGGTATGGGCAGCATTACCATTAACCAGAACTGGATCTAAGACATATGGTTTGAAAGTCATGTGATGGTGGAACTTGATTAAACCTTAGCTAAAGGTCGATGATCAGGCACTAGAATAGCTACACTAGCCCAAATCATGATTCATTAAGTTTTTTTAGGTTAGTGGACCATTATGGATAAGAGTAGGATTGTGAATCCTAGTCCACCATGCTTTGATTTGGGGAATTAGTGTGTCCATCCTTCTAGGTGTTATGGGCCCTAGAAGGATAACCCCATGCCAATATCAAAGAAACTCGAGAAAGGATTAAGGATCTTATAGAATTCATCTTATCGTGGGAAGTTGGTTGATCTCGAACACTTGAGAAATCATCTGTAGAGGTGGAAAATATTAAGTGTAATCCTCTATGCCAATGTACTAATACAAATTTGGTAATGACTGTGTAAATGTGTGATATTTATGTTTGTATTAAGCAAAAAAAATAAATTGATTGTGTTATGACAACCAGGTGAGTAGACCTGGGTTGTTATAGTTGTAGTGTGGTTTACATGGTTTATGAAAATATTTTTAGGAAAATTGCATCCACATATAATTCACATTTCCATCCCTAACCCTCCATTTATTACTCTAATATTCCCCACACATTTTTATTTTATTTTTTTAACAAGTAACTAGTCATCTCTAGAGGTTTGCTAAGGAGAAATTCTAAGCCATCCAATCTTGGCCTTGCAGTCAACGATGCAATTCCATACATTGGTAGATCATAGAACAAGAGTTTTTGGCATGCCTAGTGGGACCAAATATATCTAGTTTATTTCCACAAACATATTATCAATGGGATAAAGCAAAATATTGCAATAATTCTCCCATCCACCATGTTAGACCAATAGTTTTGGCATATCCGATGGGATGGATCATTTAATATTCATCTCATTCACCCAAATGACTCAAGATTCTAGTGAATAGTCTTGACTCCACAAGAAGAGAATATGTGTTCACTTGGAAACTCCACTAATTGAATAACCTATTATTGTTGACTCTACTAAAGGAATGAGTTATAGGTATGAGTTCTAGAATCATGCATTAATGATATTTAAGGTTAGAAAACTCAAATAACCTATGTAGTTTGCTAAATTACCTGACTAGAGAGATCATAGAAGATCACATAAATCTCACTTTCCAATTAGAGCTTCTTACATTCAAACTCCTATTCCTATACAATAATTTCCCAAGCAATCTCCTAATAGTCCCCACCCAAAAAATATGGCTAGACAAATATATCTAAGGTGGAATAGCAATGGTCCCCTCTTCCTTATAGATATCCATGAAATCCCTTAATCTACTCTTAAATATTTACTAATATTTTATGGAATTAAGAAAATGACCTATAAGCACTACCAAGATGTGGCTACCCTAGCATATATTCACAATATCTAAGATGAAGATGTCATGGTGAGGTTCCTAGCCATATATTTTAGAGGAAAATTGCTCACCTAGTATAGATCCCTTGATGATAATAGTATTACTTCATGGGCTCAGTTTTTTCAACCATTCATCTTGGAATTCAACTAGGTAGGATATCCATTTTTATTTCTTACCCAATTCACCTTCATCTAGAGGTATCTACAAGAAAATATCTTTGATTTTAATATCATATTTAAAAAAATATGGAAGTGAATTCCTCAAGATATCAAACCTTTCTAGCCTTAAGCATACATATATTACATCCAAAGGTCTCTAGATCTAACTGGAGAATGAGATGATATTTACTCAAGTATTTCAAGTTGCAGTTGCTATAGAAATTACACTCATCTTAGTTGGCAAGCTTCCTCCCAAATTTACTATGCCATACTTCACATAGTTATCACATCCTACATCATAAGCTCTAGCTACTACTATACCATAATATGCTCTTGCTTTGGCACCTAGAGATCTACCTAATCCTATTGCACTAACTATCCCACTCTTGCTATCTCTAGAACCTAAATAAAATATAAAATTATTAGATCTAAGGGAAACATTGAATAATATAAACAACAAGGTCATTATTCTAGAGAAGTAGAATGTAGAGAAGAGATATGAGGGATATCAACCTATAAGGTTTCCCTATATCACCAAAGACCAAGGGCCCTCTAGCAACAACCTAGCTATGGGTATTTTTATAATCACCTACATCCATATCCTTTCGAGATGTCAAGTAACAAGGGATTTCAACTACTATGAAGGGTAGCAAAGCAACATTGAAGTTTTGGCTAAGTATGGGAGCCATAAAAATTTTGTATTATTGATGTCAACAAGTGGGTATTGAAATTTTGTTACCCAAAAATGAAGCAACATTGCAATTTTAGCTAAGTGTTGAACTCATTGGGTATTTTGTATCGATGATGTCAGTAGCAAGGTATCAAAATTCTATTGCCTGATATCTATAAGGAAGAGCAAATTTGGTTAAGTATGGATCCCGCTAGACATTTTGTATCACTAATATCAGCAAGTGGCTATTGAAATTCCATCACTTGACAATGAAGCAAAATTTTAATTTTGGCTAAGTGTTAAGCCACCAAGGGTTTTGTACTAATGATTTTAGTAGTAGAGTACCAAAATTCTATCACCTAGAAGCTAGAAGGAAGAGAAAATTTGGCTAAGTATTAATCTCATTGGGTATTTTGTACTATTGATGTCAGCAAGTGGGTACTAAAAGTTCATCACTCGACAACTATCAAGTGCTTTAGAATTTTTCTAAATGTAGAATCGATCAAGGATTTTGTACTAATAACATCAATAGAGGGGAAGAAAAATCCTATCACCTAGAAACTATGAAGGAGCTCAAACTTGAACAAGTGTAGAAGCTATCAAACCTTTTGTGTATCCGATGATAACACAACAAAATCAAGATGTGGCTCTCAGTAGGAAGATAGTAGGATGAAATCATATTCTCAAAATAGTCTAGAGTATTAGATAATATTTTTAATAGCACATATAATAGTTTAGATCTCTTGTCAGAAAATCCTAATGATCAAACCACTTGTGAGCACTCATGCTGTAAGCAGTCATGGAGTATCCAACATCATATAAAATTTGTTAGAATATCCTAGCACTCAAATACAAATACTGTAGTCTCTATTTTTGTAGATGGATCCTGATCAAACCACATTAGTATATTCATGCCCAATTAGTTGTGATAGAGCAAGCTATCAAGCACATGTGCAGGTTGGTAGATGCTCTGACATAATAGCAATCCATTCTCAAGTAAATGATGTGGAATTAACATAATGAGTTGTAAAAATATATATACTTAGCTTCTACAATTTCCATATATGTATGAGAATGCTTTGTTCCTTTGAAGAATAAATATTGGATTGGTATTTAACTTTATTGTTTGAGGCTCTTGCTGAAAGTGTATGTATGAATTTTTGATCATTTCTATTTAAAGCTAGTTGAATGAATGCAATAGTAATTTTGCTCCTATATTTCTTATTGGAATTTTATTATCTAGTTTTGGAATGAGTAGAAATTGGTTAATTTTTCAATAGATGAATCATTCTATAAGTAGTAGTGACAAACTAGTTTGTTAGATGGTCTATTTATGACTAATTGGCACAATCATTTATGCATTATGTTTATTGATGTTGTTGAATCCATGCCATTACAACTCTAGTTTATATTTTATTTCTTTCTACTCTCTTTTCAACCCCCCAACATCATAAATAGCTAGTTAGGATCCAAAGGAACCAACCTATTTTGAAGGTTGATGCATGGAGCTTCACTTCTTCGTGGTATTCCAATCTTGGTAAAAATTTTAGGGTGCAAAACTTACCCTAAGGTAGATTTTTAGACCAATAATTTTTGGCATGCTTTATGGGACACAAATCTTACTATCCTAATAGATAAGATATTTGGTGATTCTCTACTCTAATAGATTATTTCCTAATCACCTAGTGACTCCATCCATATAGAAACCCATATATATATATAAATATATATATATATATATATATATATATATATATATATATATATATATATATATATATTTAATCTAACATTATAGATTTAGCTACTTTGATTCCTAAGCTATATGATCACAAGACAAGCAACTAGAAGGCTAGATGAACTAGTAGAATTTTTAGAACTACCCCCTCTTATATTAAAAATATAAGGTTCCAGTCCATCATCTAGATATTCATCACTCTTAAGTATATTATAAGATCAAGAATAAACTAAATCTCAATATCTTCAAATACATCATTGTCAATGACCAATAATCAAAATCTAAACTTCCTAAACTAGAATAATATAGGGCCTTTAAATTTACTTAACCAAAATTCTATCCCTCAGGAAATACTAAAAATATTATCTACAGATGATGATACAAGAAAACTACTTACGAGTAGTGCTAGGATATGGCATCCTTAGTTGCTATACATAATATCTATGATGAAGGTGTCATGATAAAATTGTTGGTCATATAATTTAAATAAAATGTGTTGTATTGGTATTGGACCCTATCATATTATTCCATAATTTTATGGGCACATCTTGCAGGCAAGTTAGTAGACAAGTTCAATGACCAAATAGATCCATTCTCACTACTAACACATTTTACTGTTAGACAAAGGTATCCATAGGAAGAAATAATAGATTTTAATATTAGGCTTAGTCATACATGGAAAAGATTACCTCGGGGCCTCAGGTTGACTGATGAACAAGTAGTGTATTATTACCTAAGGGCTTTTAACTCAAAATTAGGCATGGTAATAAGGTAGTCCAATGTATGGATATTCTAAAGATTTTCCAACAAGCATTAAAGATAGAAAATTACTTAATTGTTATAGGCCGAATACCTCCCAATATTGTAATTCCAATATTCCCAAAAATCTCTCCACAACAAACATAGGAACATGTGATTAACATCCCTTTTCCAGCTACTTTTTAAACTATTAATTTTCCAACACTTCCAACTCATATAGCAATGTAAATGTTATCGGCTCATCCTCCTATACTATTACTAGATCCAAACTATCAAATGGTTGTCTTGCAAGATATAACAACTATTAATAACATGACAAATGAGTTCACTATTATGAAAACATGGGAAGTTGATAGAAACTTCCAACATAGAATATTTCCATATATGATGAAAGATCAAGTAGCCTCTAGTAGCAAATCTACTGAGAAATCTAATATAGTGTACAATAATCAATAAAGTGAGTCTCCCGCTACAACTTCTGATGTAGATTATTGGTGTTCAACTTGTAATGACTCACACGATAAAAGCTCATGTATGTTGCACCAACATCACATTTAAAATATTACAATCAAGAAAGCAAAAAGAAGGCAAAAGAGGCAAGTCAATATGCTAAGGGAATTTGATCATAACTTCATGATCCTGACAATTGAGCAAGTGGTTGTTTTAATGTGATTAAGAAAGAAATCATTGCAAATATATCCTAAATAAGTGGATCCCTCTAAAGTTCCTTTTGAATAAAAGGTTATCCAAAAAATGATGGCTCTCAATCTACCCAATCTACAATTCAAAAGCCCACTCAAGAACATCAAAATCTAGTAAAAGAAGCTGAAGCTAAAGAAAAAGGTAGATATAAGCTCTGATATCCTTCTATCACCAATTAATAAAGATTGAAGTAACTCATAAATACTAGATGATATTCAATGATCCTAAAAACAAATAGATAAAACAGTCAAAATCTGATTGCTTTAATATAGTTGATGAATTAAAAAAGACACCATTCAATGCTAGCATGTACGATGATATGCTAATTTTGGGGAAAATTGACTTACTCCATGCTTCATTAAAATCCATAAAACATGAAGGAAATCACCAACTAAATCTCAATTTAGCTCAAATAAATTCCACTCTAGGAGAAATAAAAAATAAGCCATCGCCATTCTATTTGTCTCTATGCATGCAAGGATGGGTGGTGTACAATTGTATGATTGATTCTGAAGTAGCAACAATAGTAATACCCAAGGCTATTTGTGATATAATGGGTATGGAATATACCTAGAGTAGCCCTAGTGTTCTAAAATTGGATGGAAATCCAGTAAATATTGTGGGGGTAATAAAAGACATACCTATGGTGCTGCATAGGATGCAAAAAATAACAATCATCCAAGAGGTCGTAGTGGTGGATTTAGAACCTTACTTTGGAATGTGCCTTTCCAAGCAGTTCATAGCTAAACTAACTAGATATTTATCTTTAGATTATTCACATATGGAGATCCCATACAAAGGTAAAAGAGTGAAAATATTCTCTAAAAATTCATCCACCTATCACATAGAAAGGATCAAAGAAGAAAATCAACAAGCTAACATAATTGGCATAATTAATGAAGAAATTGATATGATGAAAGATATTATGGATGAATTGTAATTGGAATATCATTTCTCACTTAAAGATTTAAATGCCATGGTGGAAACTAGGATTGGTACATATTGAATTACCAAGCCAAAGAAAAGATAATCTTGGTTATGATATATCAAGATATGCAACAAACCACAATGTGGAAACTCTATTTCTATGGGGAAAGGTGTAAAAATTACATCAAAGTAGGCATAGTATTAATCTCTTCCACCAGGTTCAAGAAAGTATTCTCTTATAGGTTAACCTAGAGTTGCAAAAACAATGTGGCAAAATATGATGCACTTCACCTTGGCCTAAATAAAGCTGAAAGAATGGGAATTAAGTAGTTACTGATATATGGGGATTCATAATTGATATTTAATCAGGTTATAGAGTGGTGTAGTAGTAAGCAACATTACCTCAAAGATTATCATAATAGAGTATGGGATCTATTGGAAATATTTGAAGCACTTAATATAAAAGCAATCCTCAGAGAGCAAAACACTCATGTTGATACACTAGCGTTTGATGGGGCTAAGTTTTTTCTGATGTCTAATACAATACATAAATCCAAGATAATTAAGTTGGTGTATAGACCATAAATTTTTTATAAGGACACATTTTGGAATTTTTTTGACAATGATGAACAAATAGTTGATTTTTTGATACAAGAAATGAATTGTGTAAATGAAACTCATAGACCACTGGAAATTCAATAGGAATGTGATTTAATACAGTTAAAATATAAACATATCCCAAAAGTATTAATCACATTAGAAATTCTATTTGATAGTAGTGACCACCTGGCTGCCCACAAAATGGAAATTGATAAGCATGAGTATAAAAAAATCAAGATCATCCATGTGTTGTAGGTGAGTTGGAAAGGGTAGTGAAATCCTCCAAGGGAGGTCCCTAGTTCGAATCTCCACCCTACCAAATGCACATTGGGTACCAGAAATCTAGCTGATAATTCTAGTGTGGCCAAGGCTGGGTGCAACTCCCGGATGATTTTGATGGTGTAGAACCCCATGTTCATGGTTTCTCAGACCAAGGCAGTCCCACAGGGGTTTTTTTGCTAAATTAAAAAAAAAATTGATATTGAGTTAGGGAAGCATCTTGAAATTGAAGTACATTACTCTAAATATGAAGTTCATAAAATTTTAAAATCATACAAGGATTTAAGTGACATTATTGCATGGACTTATGATAATATTAAGGTATAACCATTCAGAACATCATTGAACTCACATCAGACACTAAAAATTTTCAATAAAAGAAAAGGTCAATCAATACAAAGATAGAGGCTTTAATGAAGCAATATTTGAAGCTTTTGAATGCTAAAATTATCTATCCAATTAAGCACTCTACATGGGTAGCAAATTTGGTGCCAATAAGGAAGAAAAATGGTGATATTCACCTCTATGTGGATTTTTGGAATCTAAATAAGGCCTCATTGAAGGACCACTATCCTCTACCCTAAATTGACCAAATCTTGCACACTGTAGCTAGAGCAAAAAGGTTCCCTCTATTGGATGGCTTTTTCTAATTTCAATCAACTATGGGACCAAGATGAGGACCACTATAATACCATATTTACTACCAAATAGGGAACTTTTACCTATCAATGCATGCCCTTTGGTTTATCTAATGTTGGAGATACCTTTCAAAGGGTAATGGATCTAACATTTGGATAATTGGTAAATAAAATAATAGTGATTTTTGGATGATATGATAGTATTATCTCATCAAAATAAGAAGCATGTGTAGCATCTTATACTAGTCTTCCATAAATGCAGAGATTTTGGTGTATCATTGAATCCAAAGAAATCAATCTTTGTTGTTCAAGAGAGAAAACTGCTTGGACACATTGTGTGTAAAAATGGGCTAGCTGTCAATATAGATAGTTTAAATGCTATATTGGCACTTCCAATACCATCAAACAAGAAAGACTTGTAGTCATTCCTTGGGAAGATTAACTTTATCTAAAAGTTTATCTTAGATTTTTCTCATATTATAAAGCCCATGATGGAGATGCTAAAGGAGTCGAATTTCACATGGATATATGTTATAAAATTATTTTAAAATTATGAAGGAAGCTAATTCTAAATATCTAGTGTTAGCCAACCTAGACTACACCAAATATTTTATTCTCTATGTATTTAGATAAAAAACAAACTATGCAATTGTACTCACAAAAAATGAGGAGAATGATGAGAGACCTATAGCTTTCTTAATTCAAACATTGCATGACCATGAGGAGCACTACAATTTTATAGAAAATAAGTCTATGCTCTTATGAAGTCATTGAAGAAATTTTGGCACTTTATATCATAAAGCAAAACAACATATGTAGTGCATGAAAATATCTAAAACTTTTTTTATACAAGGTGAATTGGGTGATAAGAGGGCTGGTTGGGTCACCAAGATTCAAGAATGTAATATTGAGATCAAGTTGACTAAGCTTATCAGAGAAAAAATATTGTGACAGTAGTTAGCAGAGTCAGCATCAAAGAATGTTAACATGTTATTGTATGGACAACAAAGTTCCTAGCCAAAAAGTACACAAACAGATCTAGATGTATGGATTGAGTATTTGGTCCATTTTTTTGAATCTGACATGTCCAGATAACTTTATGGTTTCCCAAATATGCAAGCATAATTTTTTATGGTGTATGAACTATGTAGTAATTTATGGCTTTACGACTTCACTTCATAGGTGATGAACTATGCAATAATTGATGGCATTATGAATCAATTTTTTTTGATGTTGTATTCTTAAGATATTTGCATCCAGATAAAGTAGAAGAGGACTTAAAGGAGTTCCATGTGTGTTTCTAAGATAAGAATTATTACGAATAAAATATAGTAGCAAAAATTCTCATAGTAGGGTGCTATTAGCTTACACTTTTTCTGATGCATTTTAAAATAACTAAATCATGTGATATGATCCAAATATTTTTAAGAAAAAATAAGCATCTAATAATGCCTCTTTAGCAAATAGTTTCAAAAGAACCATTTTGGCAATGGGGATTGGATTTCATTAGAGTAATTAACCCTAACTCATCCATCACACATAAATTCATCCTAATAGCAATGAACTACTTTACCATGTTGTCTGAGGTAGAGGCTACTAAGCATATGGATCAAGATACTATCATCAATTTATTAGAAAGTTTTATTACTAGATTTGGCATCCTAGCCAGGATAGTATCTAACAATTTTAGATCATTTCTTGGCATGAAAACTATGTATTTTGCAAGAAAATATGGCATCTACTAGAACACAGTTTCAAATTACTACCCATAGGGAAATGGATTTGTAGAATACACAAATAAAAATTTATTGAATATAATTAAATGAAGCATTGATGACAATCCATAAAGCTAGTATTTATTGCTTAATCAAGCATTATGGGTTGACAGGATAATGACTAAGAAGGCATTAAAAATGTCATCATATGCTTTGGTGTACGAGAAAGAAGTAATTTTACCTATTAACTTAGAATTGCCAACTTTGAAGTTAATTAATCAAATTAACTTAGAAGATATTCAACCAATGGAAAAAAGGATGGCAAAATTAATGCTACTAGAAGAAAAGCAAGAAAATATTTTAACAATTTATGGCATCATCAAATAGTTGTTAAACATTGGTTTAATAGAAAAGTGATACTAAAATAATTCAATGAATGAGATTTCATACTTAATTGGGATGTGGATCGAACCAAGCTAGGTGGACATGATAAATTAGACTCCATGTGGTCTAGGCCTTACTTAATAACATAAAATAAAGCTTTAAATGCATTTGAGCTTCAATATTTACAAGGTCGTATCTTACCTATACCGGTAAATGATCAATATCTAGAGAATTATGCATAAGAAAGGATGTCACTTATTTATACAAATGTATATAGTTATGTGTGTAATTATATGCACATAAATTCAAAATTATTAGAATAATCTTACAGTCAAATTTTTTTTATTGGCTCACAACATTCCCACTAGTTTCTAGATTTGAATTTGCTACAACCTCATTGACCAGTGGTATGATATTCAAGAACATGCATCATAATACTCTATAGAGTATAGAAATTATGAGCTAATATTTCTAGATATGCACAATCCTCAACATGTAGTTAATAATAGTCAGGCATAAAGTTCTTCATCATTACTCTAAGCAAAAAGTAAACCATGCATAGTTGACATATTTTACATTTTAGAGAGCAAGAAGAGCCCTAGTATTCTATGAAGGAAGTGATTGCAGAGCATAGCCTATTCAATTTATAAAATGGATCAACCAAAGAAGAGAAAAAATTTGTAGAATTCCACCAAGCAACTCCAAGATAAATTGGCTGGTATTCATGATCCTATTTTGATTATTAAGTCAAAATTATTTTTTTTTAAAGAAATTATAGAGGAGAAAGCAAATTTATTAGGGTTGAGCTACCTAGATTGCATGCCATGGAATTCCCTACTATCATTTTATATACCTAGGCCAGTTCAACCATGTCTAGAGATGATGAAAATAGTTGTGCAATTCTATGGCCTATAAGCAACAACAATTCATAACTGGAAATAGAAGTTGCTCAACATAATAAGGGAGAAAATCAATAGAGATTTTGTAGCATGAGCTAAGCTATATTGTAAGCCAAAAATGATATATATAGATGAACAAAGAAGCTTTCTCATGAAACCTACTTTTAAAAATTGGCTATCAAATTTGTTAGGAATGCTCCCAAATGACTATGCAGTAAGAACTATGAAACTAGAAATTTTAAGGGCATGTTACAGATAGTGTTGTCAATGTTGGCTATCATTTTAGGGATAAATATAGATGTCATTGTATTTCCATATCATCTGTCACTAGCCTACAAAGTCATAAATACACAAACAACACTAGAACTTATGCGCATGCCCCTATTTTCTTTGATTGGGTAAAATTTTTGAGTTCTAGAATACGTAGCCAATTAGCAACTCTAAAAACTAGCCAGAGTGATGAGTTCACTTATCCATTATTTGGCTTGGCTAATTTTATTCAACATGTCATCAAGCTTACATGGCCTTGAGATACATAAATGGAATGATGGATAGAAGCACCCTATTGTATATTGGACACATACTCTTAGATAAAGTGCATCATGCATGCAGTTTAATAGGAAAATTTTGGGCCCTACACTTGCTAGAATTTTTGTGTATTATTTGTGCCTTAGATTAGAAACCATAGATAAATTGAGAAGCAATAATTAAGAGTTAGGTGATTGGTATTTTTTGAAAGAAGGCACAAAAAGAATATTATATGGTTTCCTAGGCATTCCATATTTGTTTTATTAATTTGTTATGAATTGGATATTGGCTTGGAATTCTATAGATAGATTGATGAAATAGAAACGCATTATGGGTCTTGATTTAAGAAAATAATTATCTTTTGCCTCCCTTTTAAGTTTGAATACATAATAATGATAAAAACCAAGCTCATCTAGAAACCCCACCTTATCCCTAAGGCCAACTTTTTCCTCTAGATTGTCATCCAAGATAAGATTCTCACCATCATGAACTTCCATCACCATGGTTTTTCTCTTCCCAACTATTGTTATCTATACCAAATGGATTGTGAGTCTTTCCAGCACATATTTTTGTCCTCCCATTCTACCAATCCATTATTTCCTCCATATTCTCCTCTATTGGCATCTCCTGGGTCCTGCCTACCCTGTTGAGTGATATTTGTATCTAGTGGCCTAACTATTTCATAGGTCATTTCCTAAAGAATTTTTGGTCCTTCTACCTCCCCCACCTCCTGTGGAAGATTTGGTGGGAATGTAATGCTCGTATTTTCAAGGATATTATTCATAATGAGAAATATATTCTTTCTAGAATCATTGTTGCAGTTGATGAGAATGTGTCTATCACCCATGGTGATAACAATCCTGAACTGAAGTTTGAATCTCTTCTAGCATCTTCCCTTAGGGTCTCCAAGAGCATCCACACTCTTGTTTCCCCCAATACTGATCACTACCTTATCAAATGGACCCCTCCCCCCAGGTGTGGCTAAAGGAAATATCAGGCCAGCTAGTGCAGGTGGCATCATCAGAGACCATTCAAGAATCATCATCCTAGTCTATGCTAATAAATTAGGACACAATTTTAGCCACTTCACTGAAGCCAGGGATCTTTATCAGGGTGTTTTTCTCCTCCATAGTTTGCAAACCTCCAATGTTCTGGTGTAAGGGGACTCTAAAAATATCATCAATTGCATGACAATCAGAATCCTTCCTGCTTTATGGAACATCATCAACATGATCACTGAAATCAATCATCTCATGATTTATTTCTCGAACATCAAGATGGATCACATTTACAGGGAATAAAATCGGTCCACTAACCACTTAGCAAACATGGTAATCTCAGAGCATAGTCTCACTATGTTGAGAGAGTCCTTCCCCTAGGTCCTTATCGATATCAATGATGTTGAATTCAATAAATAGTGAACCTAGGTGTGGCAGGATTAGAAAATATTTGCCTCCCTATTAGTTTTTAGCTTGTTTTCATCTCAGTTGCTTGATTGGTCAGTTTTTGCATAGCAAAGTAGTTTATATATACTACATCTGATGGGATGGGGTTTTAATTTGTTAGATTTCGTTAGCAAGGTGGTTAATTTATATTGCATCTGGATGGACCATCACCAAGTCAAAGGGGTTCCTATATTCATATAGTTGTCAACTCACACATCCAATAAAATATTCAATGGTCATATGCATCATATTTTCAAAAGGTCACATAACAATAATGAAATCAAACTTAGGTGTGACTTAGTGGTTGCTTCTGATCTTCATGTGCTTCCAAAAACTCATCTTTATGATGGCTTCTATGGTAACATATGGATTCCCATGTGTGGCAGATTTTATCAGGATGACATCATAACTTTTTTCAATATCTTACCAAATTCCATCTTCAGCAAGATATGGCCTTGGAATTATATCATGCCAGCTAGCTTTCCATCGGTGATCAAGGTGTTTGCCTTGAATCCT
Source organism: Wollemia nobilis (assembly GCA_028583015.1). Classification (NCBI taxonomy): domain Eukaryota; kingdom Viridiplantae; phylum Streptophyta; class Pinopsida; order Araucariales; family Araucariaceae; genus Wollemia; species Wollemia nobilis. Next base: position 5,657,172 of record JAQPPZ010017121.1, read on the forward strand.
AAAAATAATGGTAAGGTTTTCATACTCATAATTGGGATTATATTCCAGGTTTCAAGTAATTATTTTTTGGTAATGATGATCATCCCCTATTCTAGTAGCTTTGATTTGATCACTGTTATAGGTTCGAGGTTCTCTAGGTCTACTAGTTTGTTTCATGTCTTTGATTGAAGCATACTGAGTTATCATTGTCCTATTTCCACCATGGTTATTTGGTTCACTTGCAGCTGCCATATTGTACTTCTAATGAGTATCCTTTTTCAGAGGTATTTCCTTGATCCAAGTAGTCCCTTGTCCCTCATTCTCATTAACCATGCCATGCATGTTTGCCATGCACCTTTGCCCAACAGGGATGGTTATCTCTTATAATGGCATACAACTTGGCATGCCCCTTTCCTCGACCTTGCTGTCACCTATGCTAATATTCATTTGTTTCATTCTTTTGTTTGGTGTGCCTTTTCACCCATACCTATGGTTTTTCACTTGACATGGATGGTATGGGCTACAAGATACCTCATGTTTTAGCACCTTTTGGGTCCTTCCACCGACCTCATTATCATCCAAAATATTTTGTTGGTTTCTCATCTTCACCACCTTTATTTCCCTAAGAATTATCCCTTTACTCTATGTAATCCTAATGCCATGGCCAAAATCAAATCATCCTCTCTTCAACTTACCCCTTTGGTCAAAGACATCTTCAGAGACCACGACTTCCTAAAATTTCTATAGTTGTTAAATTGAAATGAATCAAACCTATCACTAGATTTTTTTCACATGTGGAATGGAGGGCATGTTGTCCTCAGGGGCCTGAGATTCACTGTTACGACAAATTTTATGGTTGAAATCATTGGCCTCCCCAATGACATAGAAATTATCAACTATGAGAAGCATTATATCCAAGAGGAATTGGCCCTATTCAGGGACAGATATGAGTCCCTAGGTAAGGAGAAAGGTTTCATTGTGAGAGAGACACTGTCAAATCCATGGGACATAATCATGATTACTGTTCTTTAGTGTTTCATCCTCGATAGTCTTGGTGCAATTATGAGAAGCTTTCACTTAGATTTTATGAACCATATATGGGGAAAAAAATGATCAACATTACCGAGTACATACTTTGGTCAGTGGAAAGGTCTATCTTGAATGCCAAAAGGGGAATTTCCTCATATCCTCTTCACTAGGGCCTTCATATTGTCCTTCTAAATCATGTTGTTGCTGACCAAAATCATAGAGTTTTTGGTCCTATAGGTCTTGCTCTTGTGGTGGATGGTCCTTCTAATATTGGTGGAGAAGCTGGGGGAGACGTTCCTATATCTCATTCTTCCAACTATACTTCAGGCTCTATGGCCAGAGTGGAAGATACCCTCCATACTTAGAAGTTTGAGCCTCAATGCTACCCCCTTTGATCCAAGGTAGGGTGTAGCAAACACAAAGCTATCTTAATTATTGATGAAGTATTAGATGATTATTTATATTTCCATATTAAGAAGGATAATATGGATAAAATATCTATCCCTACTGAGGGTACCTCTGCTTAAGTGTCAATGTTATTATTGCAGGTGATGAATTATCCCAATCTATCTGATCATGGGAATCTCTAAGAGATCTAGGACCTCCTTAAGGCTCTCGAGTGGGCAACCAATATAATATCCTATCTCTTGACTCAGGTGGATGCTCTCTTGGAGGAATACAAGGACCAATATGAAGTTCTTGAGGAGTTCAAAAATTTGGTGGGAGTAGGCACCGTAGATAATGGCCAAGGGTTGAATGGTGAAAATGCCTAATTAAGTATTCTGGGTGGTTCTTATTTTAGAAGGGTTTGTTTTTGTTGGTTCTACCCCTGCGTGGGTGTTTCTATTTCTTTATGTTTCTTCCTCTGCATGGGATTTTCTATTTTTTGTAATGTCTTGTTGTGGCTTTCCTAGTATGTTGTTAGACTATATCTAGAATTCCCAGTTAGGTTTGGTGCTCCTATTATTTTTTTCCTCTACAGAGCTTATTGTAATGGGTTTATTTTTGTAAAAGGTTATGGGATATTTTCAAAACCCCTTTTACCAATAAAAAATAAATAAAAATTAAGCAGTCCAAAATTTTGGATGAAAATTTGGGTGCTCTTCAGTTGTCAATTGTTCCTCATAGATGGCATTATGACATAGAAGGCATATTCAAGACTAAATTGGCAACTTAAAATAAAATTCCTCCTCCATTTGAGCATGTGTTAGTAGTTAATGCTGAAATGTTCAAAGATCTTGATGATAATCAAGAAGTAGACTTGGACTTTAAGAAGATGCAAGAAATGCCATCGTGGAGGACATGGCATGAATACACATTCATCTTTGATCCAAACCAAAATGAAGATCAATGGATTCATGTTGATCTTATCCAAAAAATAAAATATGATTTGAAATGGGAGAAGCACAAGATAGGTGAATGGTGTATGTCACACTATGAATGAGATAAGCATATAGAGGCATTTTCTAGTGATGTTAATAAAATATTCATTTCAAATTTTAATAAAAATTATATCAGATGGATGAAAGAACATGAAAGAGAGATATTTCCAAATATAAATATAATAGAAGAATAATAATAAGAAGATAAAAAAAATTTACGTCACCACACTTAGAAACAAAAGCAATAACAAGATAAAATTAAAAAAAAAAAAAGTAGATGGTTCTATTACTCAAGACTTAATAGAAATCAGAAAGGAGGCAGTAACTTATTTCAATTCTATTCTTGGTCAGGAATCGCAGTGTAATGAGGAGGCCAAAGATATTCTCTTGCAATCCATTCCTAGCATAATAAATGAGGATATAAACCTTAAGCTTCTAGCTCCCTTTTCTGATGAGGAAATTAAGGAAGCCTTGTTTAGCATGGATCCAGAAAAAGCCCCGAGATCCGACGGATTTCCCCCTCATTTCTATCAAGCTTTTGGGACATCGTAAGTGAGGATGTAATTTTTGCTATCAAAGAATTCCAAGCAAGCAATCATATCCCAAAAGGTATCAAATCTACTTTTATTTCTCGAATTCCTAAGAAATAAACCCCCGAATCTATGGATGACTTCAGGCCAATCAGTCTATGCAATGTTTCTTACAAGATCCTAACTAAAGCCATTAAAAATATAATGAGAGATATTCTGCCCCTCATCATAGATCTATGCCAAGGAAGCTTTGCCCATGGCAGGTCAAGCTTGGATGGAGTTATCACAGTTCATGAAGCTCTGCACTCTGCTCATAAGACTAATAGGTCTATTTTTGCCATCAAGCTTGATATGAACAAAGCATTTGACAAGCTAAATTGGGATTTTCTGATTGTTGTCCTCCTTAAGTTTGGTTTTCACCACCAATGGGTTATTTTTATCAAAGAATGTATTTCTAAAGCATGGTTATTGATTCTAGTTAATGGAAAAACTTCTGGTTACTTTCAAAGTCATAGAGGAATTCGATAGGGGGACCCTATCAGCCCCATGTTATTCATCATTGTGGCAGAAGCTTTAGGCAGAACCATAAAAAATGCTTGCAATTCAAGGCTAATTTCGGGAATCAAGGCAACATCTCTTACTAAGGTTGTTTCTCAACAACAATTCATCGATGATACCCTTATATTGACTAAGGCATTAGTGGTTGAGGCTAAAATAATTAAATACATCATGCAACTCTACGAGGATGATGCTGGTCAGAAAGTTAATTTCAGTAAAAGCAAGTTATATTTCTTGAACACCCCCATTCAGAGGTAAGAAAGGATTGCAAAAATTTTAGGGTGTGATAACGAAACCTCCCTACTTCGTATCTTGGTCTCCCTATTTTCATTGGTTCTCCAAGAGAGTCAATGTGGGACAGGGTTATTAAAAGAATTCAAAAAAAACTTGTTGGATGGAAAGGTCATCTTCTATCTCAAGAAGGAAATTTGAACCTCACTAAGGCCTCTCTTCAAAAAATTCTAGTCTATTTCCTCTCCATTTTCAAAGCCCTTGTGAAGGTTTTCCAAAAATTTGAGAAACTCCAAAAATAATTTTTATGGACTGGATCAGAGGAGAAAAAAAGGGTACACCTTGTAGGATGGACCAAAGTGTGCAGAACCAGGGAAAATGGGGGCTTAGGTCTGAGGAGAATTGCTCATATAAATTTAGCTTTACTAGCTAAACAGGTAGCATCTCATTTCTGGTGAAGAAAATGAATGGACAACTATCATCAAACGAAAGTATCTTCAAAATATAGAATTTCTAAGTGACTCAGTTCCAATCAGAGGTTCTGCTTTTTGGAAAGCAATTCTTAATTTGAAGGAAACCATCAAAAAAGGTTTAATATGGGTTTTAGGCAATGGTGAGAGGATAAATTGCTAGAATTATAGGTGGGCTAAGGATGAACCACTAACGCAATATCCTAACTTAGCTCGAATCAAAGATATCATAGAAGAACTCATTGGTAGAAAAGTCTCCGATTATATGGTTGAGGATAGAGGTAGAATGAAGTGGAAACAAATAAGAATTTAGGGATTTCAAGTGGAATCAAATGATCTTTGTAACATTCTCGAGCAACAGTTTATCCCCATGAGACCCAAGGAAGATCAAGTGACCTGGGCTCCTACAAAAAATGGGCAGTTCACTATTAAATCAGCTTACAAGCTTCTGCTTGATGATGAGGATTTTATCCTCCAAAAGGACTTAGTTTGGATAAAAATTTAATTCCAAAAATTGTAGTATTTTCATGGTTGGTTATCCAAGGAAGAATTCTAACAATTGATAATATGATGTGTAAAGGTATTTGTATCACTAATCCTTGTTATATATGTAGGGCTAATTGGGAGACCATTTATCACATTTTCCTTGAGTGCCCTTTTTCCTTGATTGTCCTAAGTGGGGTTTTTTAGGCCTTCAATATTTCATGGGTTAAACCAGCCATCATACTTGATTTTTTCATCCAGTGGCCTTGCCACTTTTCAATCCAAAGACTTAGATACATGTGGAAAATTTGTCTCAATCACTATCTTTGGTAGGTGTGGTTAGAAAGGAACCATAGAGTCTTTAATGAGTCTATCCATGATCATAAAACTATCATTTCCAGGATCCTATCCTTTGACAATGAGAATGTGAACCTTATCCCTTTTGATAGATGTAAACATCATCTGCAGGAGACCACGATTGCTCAATATTTAAGATTAACCTTGTTAGATGAGTCTGTGCCTAGGGTAGTCAACCCTAGAGCCAATGTTAAGTGGTCTCCACCTCCTACGGGTTGGTTTAAGCTTAATTTTTATGGAGAAGCTAAGGACAATCCTGGCAGAGTAGGCATTGGTGGAATTGTGCAAGATCATAATAGGAATATGATGCTTGCATTTTTTGAATATTTGGGAACAAAGACGAACAACGAAGCTAAAGCTAGAGCTATGTGGAGAGGCCTTCAAATGACTCAAGACTTAGAAGGCAATTTGATCATAGAAGGAGACTCTATGCATGTTATAAATCTCCTCAATAATTGGAAAAAATAACCTTGGAGGATTAAAAAAATTGTTGAAGAGGCTAGGATCCTTTTCTAGGGAAGACAAGATAGAAAATCCCAACATGTCTTTCGGGAAGCTAACAAAATTGTTGATAAGCTGGCTAATTTGGGTGTCGATGGTGACAGACTTTTCAAATGGGAACACGGTATCCCGAGTGAAGTAGAGGATCTTATTCAACAAGAATGCCAAGAATGATAGTCAAATTTACCAATAGAGAAGGCACTGTAAGTTTGAAGGCTAGGAATATTCCCGTCTCTTTTTTGAATTGGACTCACAATAAATATTATCTAAACTGTCAGTCTTCATGGATGTTGCTTGGAAATACCACAAAGACTAATGGGGATAGTCACATGTCATATAACATGGCTCCTAGTCATCTTAGTAATTTGAGGTTGGTTTATAATCACAAGGAAGGAAATAAATGACAATATAAGACTTCGAACCAAAGCCACGTGGACCACCAGATAGCCACCGCTATAAATCTAGCCAATAGGTTCACTTCTCCAAAACTTATTGGCCAAGATAGTATGTGGTACCAAAGCATGTCATATATGAAAGAAAGCAATTACCAAATAATTATTAAGATTAACTGTCAATACAGAGCTTATGGGAGTTTTTTTAGTACTTTGTTATGTGTGTCTGCAGCTTTTTATTTCTCCATTGTCTCAAGGAAGGGATCCGTGTTCGTTTCTTTTTTATAATTATGATGCATGTGTGTTTTCTTGGGGTATACCCAAAATGCTGTATGGGAAGTTTCTTTTTGATAACAGGCTATGTGCCTTACCGGATGTAATGGCTTTGGAGGCATGTATATTTTACATATATAGGATCCTTAGTAAGGATATGTTCATCAACAACCCTGGGCTAATTTTTGTAAAAGGTTTTGGGTCAACTTGTAAAACCTGGTATTAATGCTATAGTATCTTATCTACCAAAAAAAATAATAAGAAGAAGTAGAATCAGAAGAAGAAGTAGAGGAAGTTTATCATCCCCCTTCGCAAGTATGTTCTTTAGTAGCCTATGATGATTTTTAAGAAGAAAGTATAGGAGAGTCCTAGATCCAAAGAAGGTAATATATAGAAGAACTTTTGACATGTTCAATATCCATAGAATGCATTGTGTAGGAGACTATGGGACATGCTATATGTGTTTAAGTATCTTATCCAGCCCATGATATAAGAGGAATGAGTGTTTCTAAACCCTTTAGGCCTCGTTCAACAACTCATAAGGGCTACACAAAGAGCAAAATGAAAGAATCATCCAAGCTCTATATAGCTAAACACATAGAGAGTAGAAACTAAAAATAAATAGCTACGATAAGAAGTATTAAGGATAGAAGCATCAATTGAAGCATCCAAAGCAAGAAGCACAAGCACCAAATATGTCTTCTCAATCTCCTTCCTTGTTTCCTCAATCCTCCTGTTCACTATAAATTATTCAAATAATAGCACAATCATTTTTGAAACTCCAACCTTCATTGTCCTACCATGAATCACCAACATACCTCCTACATAACTCCTCAGTATAGACTCCCTCTCCATCCATTGTACACAAGAGGCAAATAGTCCAAGAAAGCCTCACCCCTATAAAACCAACATATTAACATCCAATACCCTAGCTATTATTCCTTCATTTTTGGCTTCTCCTACTCCACGCTTTGCTTCTAAAAATCAATTACCAATGTTGGTGTCCATCATCCAAAATATAGAATATAGTAAGAAAAAGTGGGCAAAAGAGCAACAACAACAATATAGAAAAAGAGGTAAGCACACTAACATACAATGCAGTAAATTTGATTACAAAAGAAAGGATGAAGATGATTGCCCATCCAAAGGTGAGGAGAGAATCTATAGAAATGGGGATAGAGGACTATCATATTGAAGTACACAGACAAGATATATCTAATATTTAAAAAGTATATACACTTTGGACCCTCTACACTAAAGCAAATACATTATTTCTATAATGTCATAAATCGTACAAAAAGATTCAAGCTATTGTGAAAAGGATCAAAGCCCTAGAACTAAGGTTGAGCAAAGAAAATCTTGAACAAGATACCCTCAAATAAGAAATAAAATATTTGAAGTGCATAATTCACAAGCCTCCTATAGAGGAGTAGTTGCAATAGGAGGAGAGAATCCAAATCTTGAAGTAAGAGCTACAAACTACTAGTATAAAAAGCAACAACAAGATTCAATATTGCAAGAGCTAAAAGCTAAACTACAACAACAAGAGAAAGCTCTTGCTAATGCTCAAGCAAAGATAAATAAATTAAAGGAGAAGCCCCATGGCCAAGAAATATCTAAATACCTATTAAAATAGATCATAAGCTAATATTGGGAGAAAATCAAAAGGAGCTACCCTACAATATTTTTGTCCTTTCATAAAGAAAATAAAAGACATCGTCAAGGTGACATTGAGGTAAAGAAAGAGTTTTCCAAAGGGATAATTAACCTATTGAGAAATATTATGGAGGCACATGTAGCCAAAAAATGAAAGACATAAAGAGAGGCACCCTCATCTAGAAGGGTAGACAGATAGATATCTATAAGAATACAAATTTGGAATTCATTAGGTTGATATAGGTAGTGAATTATTTTATGAAGGACAAGTACTTAGCATCCTCAAAATAAGCTCTATGGAGATGACCAAAGTTGCTCAAGAAATCATAGCACTTGGTTATCTAAGGCTTTGGGATGAAAAAGGGTAGTTTTACACAAAAGAGCAAATTAGCCAATTATTTACTCAGTGGCTCAAATATGAGAGAAAAATTGAATTGTTTCTAGAACCATTGATAATGAAGCAAGTCTTTGCTTTATCTAATAAAATATCCTTTATTTTTGCCAAATCTAAAGAAATGGCCAAAAGGTACACCGATCCTTCTTATGAGAACTACTATAAATTGCACAACATCCTTTTCAAGCTCAAAGAGATTCCTATGCCTTCCCCATATACATGGAATAAGATGCACCAACTATTTCAGATTTTTGACACTCATGCCAACGTAGTCAATGATACAATAGGGTGAATCATTAGGCACGTTCTTAGTAGGACATAAAAAATCAAGTGAGTCAGTCCACTCTCCAAGAACAAGAGATGTATAGTAGACTTTAATTTGTACATTGTACAACTTTTTTGCATTAGTTTTACTTTTTTATGACTCCACTACCCAATGGAAAAGACAAGGAAAACTAACAAATGATGCTAGATATGCATCATAAGGCACTCTATCTCAAGAATAATATGTGCTAAATGTAGAATGACAAAGCTGAAAAGAATTAAATTTGACAAGAAACATCAAATAAAGCATGTGAGCATTTATTTTGCACAAGTTTAGAAGGTTTCGTGCCTTGTTCTATATTGTAGATGTGAAAATGCACCATACCATGAAAATAAACAAATATGCTATATATCGCCAATGAACACTTTTAAATACAATGTGGCCCTTTTGGAGGATGTTTTAAAAATTCTATAGTTCAAGAGAAAGGGGATGACCCCTTTTACATCAAGGAATTTTGGTGCAATCTCCTTTTTCATGCCACAATCAAGTTGTGGGTGGGTTTTCTTGAGCTTCTTGGACCACCCTAATGCTCTATCAACTGCATAGTACCTACACACATGCTCACAAGATGGAGTTAGTAATATCTAATGGGCCTTTCTTAGATGAGGCCCTAGTCAAAGTGAATAAAACAAAACCTTAAAAAACCAATTAAAATGAATAAAAACCCTAGAAAAAGTTCACAAAACCTAAAGAGAAAGTTTTATTTCTGCTTGTTATCTTGAATGCGAGAAAGTTTTATTTCTGCCTGTTATCTTGAATGCTCTATCTATTTTTCTCTTAATAACCACCAACGATGGTTGGTTCTGGGTGGTTGTAGGTGGTGATTGAGACTATGTAAACACTAATGGTGGTTATGATAGTATGCTATATGGGACCAAATTCTTTTATTGGTAGGTTTTGGAGGGCACTATTGTTCTCTGGTACAAGTATGGTGATAGAATATTGGTTGGTTCAGGTGCAGTTGCAATTCAAAGCTTATTTGAATCCTTCAAGTGGAATCCATGGTTGCCATGGCTAATATCCTTAAGGTGGGTGGAAAAATCAAGTAAGATCTTCAGAGACATCAAGATAATTTGGTGTAATTTTAGCAGCATAATAATAGCTTCACATGTGTTCTTGCAAATGAATGAAATGGAGGGATATTTATAGGAATTTGGTGAGGGGAGTGAGATATGATAAGGAAATGATATAGCAATGATGTGGAGCTAATTTGAAGCCAAGTGGATGGTGGTAAATCCAAGGAAAATCTAGATAGGACACATGGAGGATTTTTCAACCTCTCCATTTAATAGCCTTGGGTGGGATGAATCCTCACCCACCAAAGTGGCATAAATTGGCCCAAGGGATGATGATATGTGCATAGGGACAAGTGTGCCATGGGGGCTATTAATGGAAATTAAAATTTCTAAAAAGGTGACATGGAGGCTGAGAAGGACCAAAATATTAAATATGCTAATTTTTTTTGGTTAGTTAAATTAAAAGTGGGTTTTATCAAGGATCCCAAAACCTAATTACATCAAGATGAAAATTTCCAAATAAGGACAACAGGATAGGCTTGAGGAAATCTGAAAGGAACTAATTCAGGAAAGTACTAGAGGATTAGAATTAGGATAGTGCTAAGGAAGGCACTAAGGAAGCAGGATCAGGAAGGCGATCAGGACAAACATAGAGGAAAATTTTATAGGAAAGGAACAACCCACCAGAAGAACAAAATTTGAAAATTTAGGTACCATATTTGAAATTTAAAACACCCCAAGGATGGGAGAAAGTGCCAAACCACCCAACCTGCTAAAATACAATTAGAAACTTCCCATAGGAAAGAAAAATAAATAAGAACCAAAATTTAAATTTGAAACATCCCAAGGGTGGGAAACCAGAAACCACCCATGGGAAACCAAAACTAATTGAAAACCAACTTTCCATGCAGGGGAAAACTAGCTAGAATTAGAAAAACCACCCAACACTAACGGTTGGAGTAGAGGAGTAGAGAAAAAAGAAAATCCCACAAAAACAAGGATGGGAGTCAACCAGGGATTGCAAAGGATTACACAAACTCAAAAAACCAAACCCTTTAGGGCCTAAAGAGTGGAATAGAAAATGAGAATTTCCATAGGCCACGGAATCCTCATGCAATGGATCATCAGCCTGAAAAGTAGTGCAATAGTGGTGCAGCAATAAGAAGAGCTCCCCAGGCTATGAATTCCTCATGCAAAAATAAAGGAAACCTTCAAAAATGCCAGCCCATCTGAGGAAGCAGTAGTAGCAAAACAACACACTATAGGAAACAAACAGGAAAGTTCCATAGGAACCCAAGAGGAAGGAGTCATGAGGAAGCCCAACTGTAGACGATAAAGCCCAAAAAGAAAGGAAGCAGCCAAAAATCCCAGACAGCCTTCAGTACCACCAACGAACAACTTCAAGGAAACATATGAGGAAGTCTTGCAAGGATACAATAACAAGGAAACTAGAGGTCCCTCCCAAAGGCCACAAAAGAAATTGAAATCTTGTTGGACCCACAACATCAATCCCAAAGAGTAGAGTCATAAGAGAAATTGCATGGTATTGCCAAAAAAAAAGTATTCTATGCAAAAATGCTCATAAAGCCACATTTCTACAAATTCAACATTCAACAATTAAATATTCTCCAAGGGTAAACATCAAGAAGGCACATGAAAAAACCTAGGAAAAACAAGGAAAATCAAGGAAAAAACCTTAAAAAACCCAAATAACCCAGGGCAAGTCCTAGAGAAGAACCTAAAACCATCCCAGGACCTAGAAACCAAAGGAAAAACCCACCACAGGGCAAGGAAAGTGGTAGAACAATGGAACGGTGATCTCCCCCCCAAAGGAGATCGTCTACAACACCTTCCTGTCATGGAGGATGGGAAAAGGAGGTGCTAGGGAAGCTGGGATAGGATCAGGGTCCTGGGACAGGGCCAAGGAAGGAATGCAACAAAGAGGAACAAAACTTCCATAGGAAGTCTCCTGTAGAGCCTTACAACTTGACCCGTCTAAATATGTACCATTAAATATGCTAATTTAATTCCTTTTGACTTGGGAATTTTCATTGTAGTTTTAAATATCCAAATTTGGAGGGAAAGTGGGTGGGGAGACAAAGTGGATTAAATGAGGGGATTTAGATGGGTATTTTGGGTAGGTCTAGGTATTTGATTAAGATTTTTAAATTAGAGTGCATATATCCTAGGTATTTAGATAAGGGCTTAAAATGGGGTTAGGGGCTAATGAGAGGCTTTATTAGAGGAATTATATGAATAAAGTGGATTATGGGAACTTTGAGGGGAGAGAGATGAATAAATGAGAGATATTAGGTGGGAATTAGGATATTAGAGAGGCTAAGAGAGAATTATAATAATTAAGAGTAGGAAGAAATTAGAGAAAGAGATTAGGGGAAATTAGAGGAATTTAAGAAATTAGAAGGAAATAAGAAATTAGAGGGAAATTAGAATATTTAGGGAGACCTTAGGAGAACTTAGGGAAATTAGAAGGAATTGAGGAAATTAAAATAGAATTAGAAATCTTAGAGGGAAGTTAGAATAATTTAGAGAAATTATAAGTTAGATGGAAATCGAGTCGACTAGAGAGGAGAAAATATAGATAAGAATAATTTAGGAGAAATTAAGAGGACTTCAAAGAAATTAGAAGAAATTGCTAGAAATTAGGGGAATTGAGAGAAATTTGATGAAATTAGGAAATTAGAAGGAAAATGAGAGAATTTGGAGAAATTTAGATGAATTAGAAAGGAAACTAGAATTTTGGGAATTGGTGATGGTTTTGTGGCAAATTAGGGTTTTGGTGAATTGGTAGGGATTTGAAAGGTATTTTGAGGGTTTTGATGGATTGGTTATGCAAATGACTATAATTTGGTGTCTATATATATAATAATCGAAATAAGCACTCCTCATTGTTGATAACGAGTCTGAAGGGAGAAATGAAGGTCTACATGGTTGTAGGCAACAGATAGAGGAAGTTCCTACTCAATTACGTAAAAAAGAGGAGAAAGCAAAAAAATGGTTATTTCCTTAGATGCTTTGCCTAGACCTGAAACAACTTATAGATATGGTAAATTTTTCTCATAGAGGTACACTTTTGTGGGGGTGTCTCATTCTCCAGGTATCCCCATGCATCATATATTCCTCTTTTCTTTCCATCTTTCTTTTTTATTCACTTGTAAATTGTTTGTAGCTTCCACTTAATTCATCGTTTCTTTATAAGAATATTTCATATTATAATTTGTCCTTATCCTTATCCTCATTCATCATCTCCACCCCACTATTTTATCTCCTTTTGCATGATTTTACCCCTTTTCTGTGCATATATCTCTTCATCGTCTGCATTGTTTCATAAATTCATATCCTTTTTATTTTCATGATACAAATACTAAATATATCATCTATTATGTCCCTCTCCTTGATTAGCTGATCTTCTAGCCTTGGTGGGCTCCTTTAATTGGTCACAAATTTCAAAACCTAGAAAGGCTATTTGGGTCCTTAATTTCCACGAGTAAAAATTCCCTATGAGTCACCAAGAATGTGGGTAATTTTTATAATAACCCACATCCATATCCTTATGAGATGTCAAGTAAAAATATGGGCATTTTGATAGATATGAAAGGTAGCAAATCATCATTACATTTTTGGCTAAGTATGGGAGTTGTTGGACATTTTGTACCATTGATGTCAGCAAGTTATTATTGAAATTTTATCATCTAATAGCATTGCAATTTTGGGTAAGTGTTGAAGCCATTGAGGGTTTTTTATTGATGATGTCAATAACAAGGTACCAAAACTCTATTGCTTGGCAGCCAGAAGGAAGAGTGAATTTGGCTAAGTATGGACCTCATTGGACATTTTGTACCATTGATGTCAATAAGTGGGTACTAAAAGTCTATCACCTGATAGCAAAGAAAAATTACAATTTTGATTAAGTGTTGAAGTAATCCAAGGTTTTGTACTGATGACATTAGTAGTAGAGTATCAAAATTTCATCGCTTGATAGCCAAAATAAAGAGCAAATTTGGCTAAGTATAGAGCCCATAAGATATTTTGTACCATTGATGTCAGTAAGTGGGTACTAAAATTTTAATGCCTGGAAACTATTTGGTGCTTTAGAATTTTGCTAAGTGTGAAAGTCACCAAGGATTTGGTATTGATAACATCAATATATATGAACCAAAATCCCATCACCCGATAGTTATGTAGGAGCTCAAATTTGAACAAGTGTAGAAGTTGATGAACCTTTTGTATATTTTATGATAACATAGTAAAATCAAGACCTAGCTCATGGCAGGAAGAAAGGAAGATGAAATTAGATGCCCAACACAGTTTAAAGTGTTATATGATATTTTCAATAGCACATTAGGTAGTTTGGATCTACTATCAGAAAATCCCAATGATAAAACCACTCATAAGCACTCATGTTGGTAAGAAATCATGGATAAGCCAACAACATGAAAAATCTATCAAAAGATCCTAGTGCTCAAATGCATACACTGCAATCCCCACTTTTTTATATGGAGCCTAATCAACCCAAATCAACATATTCATGCTCAATTAGTTATGATAGAGCAAGTTATCAATGTTGGAAATTTTGACTATATTGTTGTCATTGACGTCAAAGGATTGATGTCATAGGTTGATGATAATGATTTTCATTGATTGCAAAGATATCTTGGCATGGCAAAAGGATAAGGTTTATAAGTTGGTTAAATATGCAAGGTAAAGTTCATCCCAATGCAAGGAAATTGATAAAAAGGATAAGGTTAAAATATTTATTTTAAATATTATAAGCCAAAGAGGTTTGGGACAAAGCTTTAAGTGTTTGGTTAAAAGGTTGAAGATCTAGTTTAAAGACCATGCAAAAAGCAAGTGACTAAGGTTTAAAAAGAAATAATATTTTAATATTATAATATTAAGGAAAAAATATTTAAGCCAAAGGTTTGATAATAAAAGTTTATTATAATACTTTATATTATAATTTTAATCCCAAAATGGGTTTTGGTGTCAACATTTTCAAAGGTTTTAAATAAACCTTAAGTGTTGACATCAAGAAAGGAAGGAGAAATCCATATTAATATGGATTAAATTATGCACTAAGGTCATATGTTTTCGAATTGCTATGATGTGTGTTCAAATTGCTAAGAGTATTCGATTTTCTACATGCATGAATTGTGAGAAAAGAAAGGACACATTTTAATTTTAAAAAGGGAGGTTTCATGGTCGAATGAATAGAGAATCATGGGGTCTTATGTTCAACTAGAAGGTTGGCCTAGCGGTAGACTGGGTAGCGCTAAGGCATAGGGCAGGAAGCAGGTCATGAGGTCAAAACTCGGTGGTGACGTCATTTTTTGTGTTTTGTTGACTATTCGACTGAAAGGTTTATTTGTTGTATCATGCATTTACATTATTGTGTGGGTATTTGGCCTAGAGGTAGTGCAAGTGGTGCTAGAACACTGGTAGGTAGGAGGTTTCATGGTCGATTCCCACCCGTGGCAGTTGTGGTAAGAAAAATAATTTATTTATTTATTTGTGACTAAGGTTAAAATATAAGGGCCTAAGTTGTGCTTGAATATTATGTGCTATTTGACTTAGGGAGTTATAAGAGAAATAAATATTTTATTTTTGCCATTGTTTTTAGAAGAAAATAAAAGAGAAAATTGTAATTGATTTTTGAAGTGTTATGTTGTGGAGTAATAAGGTAATTAGTGGTAAATCAATTTGTGGGTGTATTGTTGAAATATTTAAGTGGGAGATATAAGGTGTAAAATGTATTTTTATTGTTTGTAATATTTGCTTTAATATTGAAGGGCTTGGTTCATGATTTTATGTTTTTATTTTGAGAGCATTGGTTTGGAATAAAACTGTGCACACATTTATAGAAGGTTTTCCAATATATGAAAAGGTGTTGTTCTTATCCTTTTGAAGTTGCAAAAGATATTCTTTTTGAGATAGGTATTTGAGGGTACATCTTCATCAAGCATTTTGAGGTATCTTTGGTTCAATTTTTTATCTAGGTGGTTGTGTTTTGAGAAAGTATTTTTGAGTTGAAGTTAAAAGGGTTGACTGGTATGAATTATTGGAAATATTTGCAATAGTTTTTGAGACTTACATGTGAAAATAAAGTGGAAAATTTTGTATTAGGATTTGATACCTACATGTGCATTATTGTTGAATGAAATTGAAAGCAATTGCATTACTGTTTGAGACCTACATGTGCTCTATTGTTGAAAGAAATTTGAAACACTTATGTTAGGGTTGAAACCAAGTTTGGACATGATTGTGAAACATTTTTTGAAATGGTTTGAAATAAATTGAAAGTAATTGTGAAGTGTTTGATATCAACATTGTGAAAGAAATTTGTGCATTATTGTGTTTGATAATTGAGAGTAAATTTAAAAAGAATAGATACCATTTTTGTGGAACAAAGTTATACACTAGTTTGATTTGATTTGAGAGGGTTTTGCAAGAGGTAGAGACTGGATTGAATGAATGCAAGAGTTGTGAATGTGAAGAACATATTGGGTACTTGATAAAGCATATCACTCTCTATATGTTCTAGAGGTTAAACGAATTCTAGGTAGAATATGTCTGAATTTCCTAGTTGAAGAAAGCATTTATGAAAGAGATATAAGCATTTGTTTGTATGCGATATATGGAAATATTTGACCAGGTTCAATGAGCAGCATTGAGGCAGATTTGAGCAAGTCTTGTAAGAATACTTGGAGCAGCTTTGAGGTAGATTTGAGCAAGTCTTGTAAGAAGACTTGGAGCATATTTGAGGTAGATTTGAGAAAGTCTTATGAGAAGACTTGGAGCAGCTTTGAGGTAGATTTGGGTAAGTCTTGTGAGAAGACTTGGAGCAACTTTGAGGTAGATTTGGGAAAGTCTTGTGAGAAGACTTGGAGTATATTTGGGTAAGTCTTGTGAGAAGACTTGGAGCATATTTGGGGTAGATTTGAGAAAGTCTTGTGAGAAGACTTAGAGCAGCTTTGAGGTATATTTGAGCAAGTCTTATGAGAATACTTGGAGCATCTTTGAGGAAGATTTGAGCATGTCTTGTGAGAAGACTTAGAATAGCTTTGAGGTAGATTTGAGTAAGTCTTATGAAGACTTGAAATAGTATTGATATAGATGTGTAAGCAGAGTTAGAGTAGATTTGTGCTAGCCTTGTGATGAGGTTTGGTGTAGATTTGAGACAAAGTTGAGAGAAGACTTTGGAGCAAACCAGAGCAAATGGGATAGAGTTTTACTATGGAGAGAGATACATAAACCAAAGCATAAGAGATAGAATTATTCTATGGAGAGAGATCCACAAACTAAAGCAAAGGGGATATAGTTCTTCTATGGATAGATATCCACAAACTATAGCAGAGGGGATATAGTTCTCCTATAGAGAGAGATCTACAAACCAGAGTAGAGGGGATAGAGTTCTCTTGTGGAGAGAGATCCACAAATTAGAGCAATAGGGATTGAGATCTCCTTTGGATAAAGGTCCATAAACATTTTAATAGGGAATTGATTCCCAAGAGATTTATTGAGAAAATTTAGAAGAAAAATTTTCTCCATGGACGTAACCCATATTTGGTGAACCATGTTAAATTTGTGTCTCTCATGTGTGTGATGATTTATACATTGCTTTGATTACTACTATTGATATTGCAATTGATAACATTGGATAATATTTTTTGGAAAGAAAATTAAAATTTGATCTTATAATGTTCACCCCCCTCTTAGTATAAGCTTGTGTTCTTAAATTGGTATCATAGCAAGTTCCTTCAGGGAATCCTAATAGCTTGAAGGAATATTTACAAGTGTAGACACAAAATCTAGCCATTCATCCTTCATCCAGGATTTCCTGCCATTTTGACCACCAAAGCATAGCCAATTTTCCTACTCTCCCTATTTTCCCACCATTTTTTATCATTATTCACATTTATTTATATATTTATTTTATATATATTTGAATATAATATTTTATATTATATTTCAATATATATTTAATAAATATATATTTATTTAAGTGAATTAATCCCAACCATTCAATTTTATTTAATATTGACCATCTATTTACATCAATCTATGCCACATCCTACATTTATTGTCAACCCTTGGATGCTTTAATATTAGCCACATAATTAGTGTTGTTGAAACCCTAGCATGCCCTAGGTTAGATTATAAATAGAAGCCATTTTGATGGCTCAAACCCTAAGTGCTTGAGTTTTCAAATCCCCTGATTTCTTGATTGTCCTAAGTTTGTGAGTTCCTTGAGTGCTTAGAACCCTTAAGTTCCCTAGGTCACCTTGCATGAATTTTGTCATCATTATCGCTCATCGTAATCCCCCATCACCATTGTCATTCGTTCTCCCTCATCGGATATGCTTCTGTAGAATTCTTCCACTCAGTCCTAGGCACCTATGAGCATTTCCTATAGCAGCCAAGCGCTTGTGGGTATTTTACGCTATCATTATTGAAGACCCCCTAGCCTCTGGGTGATGCTAGGGAATATTCGTACCATTCACCTACATCATACGCTTCACATCAGAATGTAGAAAGTAAATAAAATAGATCGACCCTATATTTCTTTGTTTTATGCATGTGTTTTATTTTTTGTTCACTATATTTGCAGTATCTAGTTAGTATTTTTATTATTGCATATAGAGGACCTCATGTTGTGGAGCCCTCGCATATACTACTACTATTTTCTATGTCATTGTATGTAGATCTGGAGCATTACATCAGAATCTGGAGTGGCCCAGCCTTGAATATTGAAAATACCACTCAACCTTATTGGGATCAAGATGGGCTTGAAGACACCATGACCTTGCTTCTTAGGGTTTTGAAGAACCCTAATTTTTTGTAATATTGTATCAAAAGGATTCAATGATCCAAGCTTATAACAATGGAGTTTCTAGGATCCCCCTATCAATAAAGAATTTATTCTATTGTGTAATCTTCTATTACCTTGCAATTTATTTTTTTCAAAGCATTTTTTTTTTTTAAGAAAAAAACCCCTTACGGGACCGCCTTGGTCTAAGAGACCACGAAAAGGGGGTTCTACACCATAAAAGTCACCCGGGATCGCACCCGACCTTGCCTACACCAACATTATCAATTGGATTTTGGGTACCCAATTTAGCTTTTTGGTAGGGTGGAGATTCAAACCTGGGACCTCCCTTGGAGGATTGCCCTCTCCTCTCCAACTCACCTACAACACCTGGGTAAACTAATTTATAGTGGAAAACACACCTTTTGAGGTGCCACTTTCAACAGGTTGGGCATAGGAGGAATGGAGCCTTGTCGGCCTCTACCAGCACATAGGACATTCCTAACTAAACTATATATCTGTAGGATGGAGACAAGGGGGAATGGAACCTGGGTCGACCTCTACCAACACCCAGGGTATTTACCATTGCACCATAACAAGTAGATAAAAAACTAATTTATAGTGGAAAACACCCCTTTCAAGTGCCACTTTCAACAGGTTGCGTATAGGAGGAATGGAGCCTTGGCGGCCTCTACCAGCACATAGGACATTCCTAACTATACCATATATCTGCAAGATGGATACAAGGGGAATGGAACCTGGGTCGGCCTCTACCAACACCTAGGGTATTTACCACTGCACCACAAAAAGCAGATAAAACTAATTTATAGTGGAAAACACCCCTTTCGGGGTGCCACTTTCAATAGGTTGGGCATAGGAGGAATGGAGCCTTGTCGAACTCTACCAACACATAGGACATTCCTAACTATACCATATATCTGCAATATGGAGACAAGGGTAATGGAACCTGGGTCGGCCTCTACCAACACCCAAGGCATTTACCACTACATCACAACAAGCAGATTTTTCAAAGCATTGTTTGTGTGTTGCGTTTTGCATATTTCAAATATAAATCATGGTGGGGCCCCCTAAGGGTTTCTATTTATGATCTATTTTTCTACTTCGATTTCTATTTTCTGTCATATTACAAGTTTTTAGAAGAATGGATTTCATAGATTTTGTTGGATCTAGGGTTTCTGAAGTCTACAAAATTTTGTAGAAGGTGCACGAAGTGCCCAGTGGCATCCAAAGGTAATCCAAAAATACCCAGAGGTTTTCAAAGCTATATAGAAGCACCCACGAGTGTCTCAGTAGCATTCAAAAGCACCTAGAGGCATTTACAGAGAGTTAAGAGCAACAACATAGGCTTTCCAATAAGTTGACTATTTAAAACCCTAGTTTTCTATCTTACGTATTTTGGATATCTTCTGTGTTTTTTAGATTTTAAACAATAAAATGAATCATCATTAAGAAATCTAGAAATGAACGCATATTAGTTTACATTTTTAGATCTGCATTCATTCACATATTTAGATTAGGGTTTTTATTTTTTGGGTGTAAACTACTGCATTTTGTTTGCATTTGAATTAAAAGTTGCATAATATAGTGTTGCATATTAGGGTTAAATATATTTTATTTTCTATATATAAGTTGGAACAATATTAGATTACCAAAAGTATCCCTTCTAGTTGGGTGATTCCAAGCAAAGGGGTGGATGAACCCTCCAGTTTTTATTTAGATAGGGGGTCTTAAGTGGTGTACTTCACACCATTTGGAGAACTTGGGAGTATTTTGTTGGCTTATGATTTAGATTTATGAAATTAATTATTTTTAACATTGTTTGTACACTATAGAAAACATAAACCTTAAAAATAATTCACACACATCATAATTCATGCAAAATAGTAGTGGTTGGATTTCATCACCAACCATTGCTTAAGATTCGGTGACGGTGGCATTCATCTCCATCCACCAATATCTGTTCTTAGGCACCTTAGGTATACCCTTGAGCAAACTTGTTGGATTTCATCACCAACAAGAATCTCATTTCCCTACCTTAGCCATATTTTTTTAGCTTTTGTTTTATTAAGAAAAATTAGAAAATCAAAACACACAAAACTGGCACATAAAATGAATATAGAAAATGCTTTGAAAAAATAAAATGTAAAGTAACACAAAATTTCACAATAGAATAAATTATTTATTGATAGGGGGAGCCTAGAAAAATCCATTGATACAAGCTTGGATCCTTTAATCCTTTTGATACAATATTATAACAATTTAGGGTTCTCCAAAATCCTAAGAAGTAAGGACATGGTGTCTTCAAGCGCATATTGATCCCAACAAGTTTGAGTGGGATTTTTGGTATCCAAGGCTGGGTCACTCTAGATTTCGATATAATGCTCCAAATTACACACAATGACACAAAAAATAGTTAGTAGTATATGTGAGGGCTCCACAACGTGAGGTCCTCTATATGCAATAATAAAAACACTAACTAGATACTGCAAATATAGTGAACAGAAACTAAAACACATGCATAAAATAAATAAATATAGGGTCAATCTATTTTACTTACTTTCTACGTTCTGATGTGAAGCATCTGATGTAGGTGAATGGTACGGTGATTCCATAGCATCACCCGGAGGCTAGGGGGTCTTCAAGAATGATAGCATAAAATACTTTTGGATGTCTGGATACTTTAGAAAATATTCATGGGTGCCTAGGACTAAAGTGAAGTATTCTACAGAAGCAAATCCGATGAGGGAGAATGGATGGCAATGGCGGTGGGGGATTACGATGAGCGAGAATGACAACAAAAGTTGTGTGAGGTGACCTAGGGAACTTAAGGGTTCTAAGCACTCAAGAAACTCACAAAATTAGGGCAATCAAAAAATTAGGGGATTCAAAAACTCAAGCAGTCAAGGGTTGAGCCATCAAAATAACTCCTATTTATAATCTAACCTAGGGCATGCTAGGGTTTCAATGACACTAATCGTGTGGCTGATATTAAAGCACATCTAAGGGTTGACACTAAATCTAGGGTGTGGCACAAATTTATGTAAATGGGTGGTCGATATTAAATGAAATTAGATGGCTGGGATGAATTCACTTAAATAAATACATATTTATTTAATATATATTAAAATATAATATAAAATATTGTATTTAAATATATATAAAATAAATAAATATATATATATATATGTGAATAATGATCGAAAATGATAGGAAAACAAGGATAGTGGGTAAATTGGCTATGCTTTGGTGGTGTAAATGGTGAGAAATCCTGGATGAAGGGTGAATGGGTAGATTTTGGCGTCTACAGATGCCCCTTTTTGTACTGCGTTGTGTGAAACACAATTGAGTGCAAAAACTTGAGACACCTATTTTGGCCAGGTGTAGAAGCAACTTCTCTCTCTTTTTGGAATACAAGCTTGAAGACAAAAGAATAAAATAATTCAAAGTTTTACATAGCTTACCCCCTCAATTGGCGAATGAGGTTATCTATGAATATCACAAGCCAATTAAAAAATCTATGCAAAGGGGGTTGATGAAAATGTGACATGATGTGTCTATTTTTGCCCCAAAATATGAAGGATTTTGTGTAAAATATGAAGTGATGAGGACGATATGAATGATGTAAAATTTGATACCATTTTTGCCCCAACGATGGAAAGGGAAGTTTTGTAATCTGGCGGTATTATTGTGTCTATTTTTACCCCAACAAAAGAAGGGATTTTTTCCAAGTGTATATGCCATGATCATGTAATATGTATCCCATTGTGGTAAATTTAAAACCAAAAATGGTTGTTCCCAAATTTGGGGTTATTCAATGCTATTGAAACACTTTACCTTTTCGGTGTCATTGATATACAAAATGATGATGCAAAAGAAAAAGAATCAACCTTGGATTGCCTGGTAGTGACTGTATAAATAATTCCTATAATTGGAACCAATAATCCTAGTTAGTGCCTATCTCTAAGGTGTTAAGGAGATTTTAAATTATGAAATTTGAGTTTTATCCATGTTTTAAGCCTCACAAACTAGGTCATCAATGACAATGGTTGTGCAAATTGTTCTTGGTAATGTTTCACTCTAACAATGAGGAAATACCAAATATGATTGTAATTTTTAGCAAGGAGATAAGTGATGATGATCATGATAAAGTGTCCTTATTGTAAGCTATTCATATTACCAAATTGCATGGACCCAAATCATTGCAATCACCAAGTGTGTAGAATAACTCACTAGATACAAGATTCACTTGTATGTTATGTGAACTTGGCAAATATGAAAATGATGATGTGAAATAAGGTGGAGATGATGTGTGAGTGATTATATGAATGATGATGGTCATTTTGTGAAGATGCAACCCATTTTAGGTGCTTTTGGAATTAGTTTGGTGAATTGCAGTCAATGTGGTCGCAAATGATATTTATGCATCCAAATCAATTCTAATCTTCACAAAACCTAATAAAATGATGGAATGCATTGGTGAGTGAAATTTGTAATGATTTGGTTGGGGGAAGCTATTATTTTGTGCTGATTTGAATTTTGTCAATGTTGATGCGAAATACCCGTGGGCACTTGTGATCCATAGAAATGCCCGCAGGAACTTCAGAATGCTAGGAAATGCCCATGGGCACTTCAAAGCACATGAAGAAACTATAAATAACTTTTTGGGTGATATTGAAGCTCATTTGTGCATCTATAGAGTTTGAGAAGCTGTGTATAAGGAGTGAAGGGTGAGTGAGGAGTGAAGTGAGGTGAGGCATTTGGAGCACAAAATCTATGGCAGCAGAGGGAGCTAGTGTGGGGGTTGAGGTTGTGTCTTGGGTATGAGCGATTGAGATAAATATTTGTTTATTATGCTAGTTTTTTCTTTTTTAATTATTAACAAATATTTTGTGTTGTGCTGCAGCTTAGATTTTTGGAGGCTCGATACCGTTTTTCACCTTACATCCCTAGGATGAGGAAGATGATTATGGGGGATGAGTAGGAGTTGCTTAGGGAGGTGGGGCTAGCAAAGGTAGCCCAACTATATGTGGTGAGGGTTGAAGAGGGGTACCTCTCTGCCTTGGCGGAGAGGTGGGATGCAAATAGGGGGATGTTCCAGCTCCCTACGGGTGAGGTCACTATGACTTTTGAGGATGTATATTACATCCTCAAGGTTCAGATGGAGGGTCTCTGAGTTGAGTTTGGCTTCAATCATAATATGGAGATGAGTAGGATGTTTGGGGATGCCTGGAAGGGGGTGAAGGTAGAGAGAAGAAATATATCCTATTTTTCCATGTATGTGAACAAGGAGTTAGATCCCCTTCGGGCTTTGGTAATGTTTGTGTTGGCACACATTATGGCCCTGAACAACACTGGGTGTAGGTTCCCTTGGAACTTGATAGGGGTGGTGAGTGATATGCTCACAATGAGGTAAGTGTATGCATGAGATCCTACCTTATTAGTGTAGGTGTACCAAGAGTGATATGATGTTACGATGCATGGGTAGAAAGGATTAGGATGCAGCCTACTATTGCAATACTAGGGATGGGAGCATTTTAGAGTTGCTAGACCAGTGGGGTTACCTATGGAGGATTTTTGTAGGGAGTAGCCCTACACTAGGCGATGGTCATTGGTAGATGAGGTACAACTGATTCATCCAATGAGGATGAGTTAGTGGTACAGGGATCTATGGGCTAGATTAACATCCGCCCAAGTGGTATGGAGGCCATGGCTGGCTATCTAGTGTACTGGGGATGCAGAACATCTATGACATGTGTAGTAGGGTAGGTGGTTGATTGGGAGGCATAGGAGTGAGGTAGAGTACTTCTAATTCTCATGAATGCTCTACCAATTTAGGTTGAGGTAGGATGTTCTTGATGAGCTGGTGTAGTACAGGAGGCATCAAGAGGATGCAGGGTTACCATGCATGGAGAAATGGAGGGTAGCCTTAGAGTATGATGAGTAGGTAGACATCCTAGATGTGGAGGATATGATGATGATTACAGAGTATTATGTATGGTTTACAATTCAACCACCATGGGTACCACCTTGAGGAGTGATTGATGTGGGTGGTGGTAAAGAGGCTATGGATGAGGCTTCCCAAGAGACTCAGTATGAGGGTGCCCCAAATATGCAGGGTGAGGGGATACAGGATGCCTACAAGAGGTAGCAATTCCTTCACTCTAACAGTCAAAGGTGGAAGGTGAAGGTTGTGATGTAGCAAGCACCTGAGGTTGGGGGAGATAGCAGATATAGGGAGGATATGGAGGAGATTCCAAATGTATCCCCAAGTTGGATCCAAGAGGAGTGGGCATAGCTGTAGTAGTAGGTGGTAGAGTGGGATGCAAGGATTGCAACTCTCCAAGAAGAGCTAGTGGAGAGGGAGCATCAACACGAGGTTGACATACAATGCCTTCACTCTTGACATAGATACATTGAGGTATTAGAGGATAGGTTAATGGAACATCATATCCCACTTCTAGATCCTCCAACCTATTTTGCATCTAAGGGTGTTAGACATAGTCAATCTAGGCATAGCTCTAGGTCTAGGGCTCCTTCTAGGTATGAGGATCCTGCTAGGTCACAAGGGTCTTCTTGGAGGATGTAGTTAGTGCTTAGATACACTTTTTGTATATGATCCTTGTTGCTCCATTGTATGTAGCATTTTGAAATTTATTGATATATATATATATATATATATATACATGGCTTTTACCTTTTGTGTTGTATTTTTGTGTGAATGCTTTTTATGGAATGTTGTTTTGGAATGCATGTTTATGTTTGTGATTAATGTATATGATATGTTATGGATTACTAATGCAATATGGCATGTACTGATGATTAATTCTAATGATCATTTATGGTTTAGATATTTTCTTGACCCTTTTTTTAGCATTGTTGTTTAATCAGGGGCACCAAACGTGGTGGTAAATGAGAGGAATGACTCATGCGATGACATGGATTTTGACATGGAAGAAGATATAGATGTTGATATGGAATAAGACATGTATGTTGATATGTAAGAAGATATGGATGTTGATATGGAAGATTGCCTGCTTTGCAGAGACTCAAACATCCTAGTGGTATCAAACAAGCCCACTAAAATTACCTAATCCTTCTAGGACCAAATGTGTGTACAGTGAATTCATTTACCAAACCAAGATCAAGGTAATTACCCTAGAAAATCAAGAACTAGTGTGTGTGCAAGTGAGTTCATTAACTCATCTTGAGTAAATTGGGTAAACCTATTATGGAAGAAACCAAGAAGATAGCTTGTTTGTATGAGTAGTCAGAGGTTTATTATTAAAGAGACATGTCACCATGCATGAGCATACTCAACTTCCATTCAAGTGTCTATAACTCCAGTGGAGGCTAACTCCATAGTCCATAACTTTTGATTTTGATTTGTTAAGTTTTAGGGATGACTACTTAACCGTTTGACTAAAAATGTAGTACGATCCTTACAACCCAATTGATCAGTGGTGTGTGATGAAAAATATTTAGAGTTTTTTTTAGGGATTTGTCGCTACCATTTCTTTTATTTTTGGAATTGTGATAGTGGTGAGAACCACTATTTTTATGGACTATGTTGCATGATGGGACTAGAAATGGTGACCCTTTTCACTTCAAGGCTTATACCAATTATGGTGTTATCTCTTTTTGACACAAGATATTTTTAAGATGTGAAAGTTGTGCTTGGTTCAAGAATGTTTTTGGAATAAGTTTCCAAACTCTAGATGTTTCTTAGTGTATGTGTGCAATGGTCCTAAGAAGAACTCAACATCATTTTTGGAGTTTTCTTAAAACACTAGGGGAAGCTGAGTGATCGAAAACACCTAGGATTTTGTGAATGTGGCTTGTTCTGATGGCAATTTGACTTTATGGAATTTTTTGGATGACCTTGTGAAGGTGCCCCTAATTAAGGCAACATGACTTTTTTTGGACCAATTAAGAGCTTGAATTGAATAAATGATCCCTAAATATGAAATGCAAAATGTGGATGTAAATGAAATGTATGATGTGCAGTTTTTCAAAATGCATTATGAAATGTTGGTGAATGCATTATTTTTGGAGTGTTAATGCAAGTAAAATGCAATGTTATGAATGAAGTGTATGCAAATGTTTTTGTATATTAGCCATGTATATATAATAATCAAATAATGCATAGAATTCTCTCAAGTGTATTACATTAAGTGGTTCAGATTCTTCCTCTCCCTCTAGACTAGCAAGCCTATAAGTACCGTAACCCACTCTTTGTGTAACTATGTATGGACGTAACCAATTATCCACAAATTTATCATGAAGGTGTGATAATGCATTGGTGTTTTGTTGGTTCTCTTTAAGGACAAGATCCCCCTCTTAGAATTCATGTAGATGATGACACTGCTAGACAAGCACATCTTGACCAACTCATACCCATATAACACATGGAAACCACATCGCCCATATAGGTATGGCAAGAGTAGAAGATATCATGAAGTCTTCTAATTATGTCTTAGAGTCTATTACCAATTCACCTAGATAGGATTTTTATTTATAGCAAGAGTCTGTCTACTCCCAAACCCCATCCACCTTTACCCAGGTGTATACTAACCCTCTTTTTGAGGCATCGGTTGCACCTTCATCCCATACATACATCCCTCAACCCTCAAGTTCTCCTATAAATTCATATACCTCCACCTATACCAACCCTTTGTATGAAGTACAAGTCAATTCTACTTCACAATTTTTAGCTTCACAAGTTGCCATACCTAGTGTAACTTGTATCCCAGCCACATCTTCCATACCATCTACCTCCATACCCCTAGCATTTGAAAGAGATATTAGTGAAGCATGGGAAAACCTAAAAAAAATTATTATATATCATAAAAACACTCAATTGTAAGTACATTTTAACCCTACGCCTTTACATAACTCTACTCAGACTGCCCTTATCAACCAGGATCCATCATGGGCACCTAAGTCTTCGGTGGTATCTATCCCAATTCCCCCATCAACCCATACCATTACCCATCCTATTACCATTGGCCAACCTAGCCATAACCTTCATCCATCAACATCATTCCATAATTCCCCATACTTTCATCAACAATCTCCCATTCATCATATTCCATCCAATTCACCTAACCATCAATATCAATCTCCCATTCATCATATTCCTTCCAATTCATCTAACCATCAATATCAATCTACTTATCATTTGATCACTCTGCAATATCTCTCCACACCTCCACAAACCCATCAGGTAATTCAAGGTTTCCACATTCCTAGGTAAGACCCTCAAATTGAGGCCATGCAAAAACAAATAGATCAATTGATGCAATTCACTCATGGCTTTTCAAATTAGAAACCAAATTCATGCCAATTGATCAAATAACCAATTCATCCTTTGGTACCAACCCCGCCATATCTGTAGACTTTATGGTACCCAAGTTTGACAAATTTAAGGAAACTAAGGATCCCAAAGAACATATGAGCACCTTTTTTCATGCGTGCTTCATAATTCAATATGATAATGCTCTCATGCTTTGAAATTTTTCTCAAACATTAGGAGGGGATGCCATAGAATGGTACAATCAATTACCAAGCCATAGTATCTATACTTTTGACCAATTTATTGAGCAATTATTTGATCTATTCATCCTAAATGCTAAAAAGAATATCTCATTATCTGACGTTTATGCCTTAATACAACAAGATGATGAATCTATTTATTATTTCAAAAACCGTTGGAGGGTTATCATCACAAAATTGCCATTCACCCTACCAATGGATGAGCTAATTAAGCTATTCATCAATATTTTCTTAAAACTCATCTCTTGGATGCTCCAACTAAGAACTTATCAATTCTTTGAAGAAGCTTTAGCTTAGGCTAGTGCCATTGAGGATATCAAAATCCAAGAAGGTATCATTAATCCCAAGAAGAAAGACTAGAAAAACAAGGGCCAATACAAAAGTAAATATTTAGGCCAACAAAAATCAACACAGGCTATCCCAACCACCCAAAATAATCAAGCCGATTAAGTGGTCATAATCTAGCCAATAATGAATCAACAACAACAACAACCTGTGCAACAAGTATCACAACAAATTTCATATCATGCGGTCCCCTCAAAAACACAAGTCCCAACAGTTCAAAACATAGTGCCACCTATGGAAAACCATCCTTGGTGACAATATGTCTGATAGAATCACCATTATACACCATTAGATGAGTCATATGCCTCTTTTTTTAGAAGGTTGTATGAGACAAACAAACTTGCTTTTCCCTATATTAGAGCGGATGATCCCACCATGTGTGGTAAAAATTATTAGGAATACTTAGTTTACCCCTATCATAGGCAAAAAAGGCATAACATCAATAACTTCCACATGTTTAAAAACTTAGTCCAAGACCTCATTGACTTGGGGGCAATTAAAATTAATATTCCCCTTGATCAGCAAAACCAAGACCTTGGTATATTTTAGACACCACTTTCTCATCACGAGGAGGTGCAACCAAACGTAGAGGGAGCTAACACCAAAAATCTCCCTAACCAAGTCAACCATATTCAACAATACCAAGGTTTTGTAGGGACCATTCATGTGGTCACTCAAGGTCAGTGGAATAACCAACAAAGGAAAATACCTCAAGAAAGTATCTCACAACCCTCTACATTACCAACCATCCAAGTTTCCCCTAATATTTCATCACCCATTCATATACCTAGTCAATAAAATCCATAAAATCCACCCATAAATCATCCACCCTGACCAGTCATCTCATTGAGTAGTTGGTTAACCACAAGTTTGAAAATGGCATCCACCAAATTGTCAAAATATGAGCTAATACAATAATCTCCCCCATATCAGGAGGTATTAATAAAAATTATGAAATCCATTGAATTGCAATCGTAAGATCCTAATGCCTTAAATAGCTTTGTGGGGAACATTCAAACATGCATGGAGCCTTCCATAAAATTTTATGAATTTGATATTAAGCTAATCTCATCAGGATCAATAGAGCCTCCATTGTATATCATGGCTCTAATTAACAAAAAATATTTCAAGAGAGTCCTCATTAATACTAGTTCCTTTATTAACATTATCACCACATCCGCTCTCCATCATTTGAACCTTTGTCAATCTCAAATCACCATATCATACTTCACCCTCAAAGCATTCAATTATGCTTTCTTTTCCATGATTGGTATTGTTGTTTTGCCCATCGAAGTAGGGGCTAAAATATTGCACATAATGTTCCACATCTTGGAAGAATCCATAGTGTACAATGTACTCCTTGGAAGACCTTGGATGAGGGAAATGAGACGTGTTCCCTCCATTTTACATCAATACTTGAAATATGTTCATGAGGGATAGGTATATTGTATACCAGTGGATGTTGAGCTATTTAAGTATTGCGATATCATCTCAAATCTTTGAGTCCATGCTCCCTTCCACTCATATTTTCCTATCGTTGTCATCCAATCCATCCACGTCTCCACCAACCTCTTCATCAAATGATATCATTCATGAAGAGTTCCCCATCACCAAGCCTCAACCAAACACCATACCCTCATCATTTTCATCAATAACTCCATGCACATGTGGTCATAGTCAGTCCAAATCATCAACATCATTGTCATCCACATCATCATCAGTCATCCCGCAACCTTCCCAATCAAATTCATCCCCTTTGCCTAATGTCTCAAAAGTAAAATTTATGGATTGTGAGATATCTCTATTTCCACCCTTTCCTGATCCATCACCTGACCATGATCCCCCCATATCATCCCAAGTTGAAATCCATCTTACCAATCCTAGTATTGGTGAATATATGGTTGATGAGATCACCATCACACCCCTCACCATCCCTAGTGCTAAGGATTTTGGTCACCCACGTGACTAACCTTTAACAATATGAGTAGTTTACAATATGGGTTCAACTCCAAATAACATTAATTTTGTATATGGGGGCATTCAATCTTCATCAAGCCCAACTTCCATAGAAGAGCCCAAAGACCCAAAACTTGTCAATATTTCAAACATGTCAAGATTTTTGTCTTGATAATTTTATATTATCAATTGGCAAGGCCATGGCCTAGGTTTGCATGAATAGGGTGTGCATCAACCTATTGATGTGCCATATTAAAAGGAACATAACCATTCAAGTCTAGGTTTCCATCCACTTCTTACCATTTATTCTTTTGAACAAGCCTTCCAAAGGCTTAACATCAATTCAAGAAAAGAAGCCCTCCATCCCAATAATTCTAATGAGGAAATCTATGAAGAATTCAAGCTTATGTCAATTATTTCATATGAATTTGAATAAGAATCGGAGCCCATCATTCCTTATACTGAAAAAGATGAGTTTTATCTCAACAAGTTTTCCATCCATGAGCCCATCTTTCACTTGCTTCTTCCACAAGATCTAGCCGCCCCTACCGGTGAACCACCAACTCCATTCTATTAAGCCATTTCATAAGCCAAATTGTAACATATGTACATAATTCAATATAGTGGTTTTCACCACTACAAAAAAAAGAAGACAAAATCAATCAAAAATAAAAAACCATGTTTGCTTTCTTTGCATTACATATGCAAATATACCATTTAATAAAATATGTTTTATGTTTCTTGTTGTTGTTCAAGTTAACCAAGCTCCTAGCACCGGTTCCTAGGTTCCATCCGTTCAATCCAATATTGTCCACCTTGACCATAAGTCAACATGAATTCTTTTGATTTATTCACCCCACAACACAATCCATATAATCCAGCTAAACCAGTTTGAATTGACATATGCCTTATTGATATGGACCAGATTTCCTCGCCTCCAACATTTATCAAGTTTTTCCTATTCGAGGAACTATTAAGGGCTTCTACCAAGTACATTCCTACCTCTCCTCCACCTTCACATTCAACTTCATCTTTGGATCCCAATGTTTTCTAAGTAGATATAGATGAGGCTAATCTAAGAGTTTGATGAAATCTTAGACAATATGCATCTAATCCCTACATCCCATCAACTTGAGTAAGTTTCTCACATGTCTATTGAAGATACTATCGATGTAGACCTTAGTTCAGACAAAGACAATCCCTAAATTGTCAATCTTAACAAAAGCTTATAACCTGATGAACAAGAACAATTAATCACTCTCCTCAAGAGGAAAAAGGGTATATTTGCATGGTCATACAAGGACATGCCTGACCTTGACCCTAGTTTGCTTGTCCATAATCTCACTTTACAACCTGATGCTAATCCAGTCAAAAAAAAACTTAGGAAAATGCATCCTACCATGGCCCTCATCGTAAAAATAGAGCTTCAAAAACTCTTAGATGTGAACTTCATAGTTCCTATCGATTATCCTAAGTGGCTGTAAACATGGTACACGTTTGTAAACCTAACGGGGTGATACACATGTGCACTAACTTTTGATATCTTAACAAGTGTGTCCTAAGGATGACTTCCCTCTCCCAAACATTGATACTCTTATCGATACCTGTGTTGGCCATGAAATACTATCACTCATGGATGATTTTTCATTATACAACCAGATTCAAACAAATCCTAATGACCAACACAAAACAACATTCACTACACCTTGGAAAAATTTTGGTTATAAGATTATGCCCTTTGACCTTAAAAATATAGGTGCCACTTATCAACATGCCATGACATACATTTTCCATGACTATATGCATAATATTATCGAAGACTATGTGGATGATCTCTTGGCTAAATCTAAAACTCGACAAGAACATATTGGTGTATTGGAGAAAGTTTTTGATAGACTCCTAGAGCATAATGTAAGGTTGAATCCCAAGAAATGCGTCTTTGGTGTTACCTCGGATAAACTTCTAGGATTCATTGTATCCAAAAGATGCATTGAGGTGGACCGTAACAAGATCAAGGCTTTCTTAGAGATGCATCCCCAAAATAACTTAAAGGTATTGCATAGTTTACAAGGAAAAATTCAATCAATCCATTGTTTTACTGTGCAAATTTCTAAAAAATGTAGGTCATTTAATCACCTACTACAAAAGGGGGTGCCATTCTCTTGGACAAATGAATGTTAAAAAGCCTTTGATGACATTAATAAATACCTAGCTTTTTCACCAGTATTAGCTCCTCCTCATCTAGGGGTCCCATTTTATATTTACATCTTAGCAATGGACTTTGCATTAGGGAAAATTCTTGCACAAAAGAATGAACAAAATTGAGAGAAAGTTGTCTACTACATTAGTCAAACATTGGTAAGCTATGAAACTAAATACGCTTATGTAGAAAATTTATGCTTAGCAGTGGTTTTTGCCACTAAGAAACTTCAACATTATATGCTTAGCCACACAACTTACATCATAGCTAGATAAAATCCTCTGTGTTACATGATGTCCCGCATTTACAATAATACTCACATTGCTAAATGGATAATGCTCCTTATAGAATTTGACCTGGAATTTATTAGCCAAAAATCCATTAAAGGGTAGGTGATAGCCGATCAACTTGTAGAAGCTCCACTACCTAGTGATCATCCCTTGATTATTGAGCTTCTAGATGATTTTGTATTTGCTATTATTGAGCAAGACAAAGATGTCATTTTGAAGGAAGATGTTGATATCACATTATTCTTTTATGACTCTAAGTGTGTAACAGGTTAAGGTACTGGAGTCGTATATCACACACCACAGGGGTACCTATCACCTTATCATTCAAACTAGACTTCCAATGTACAAACAACACCACATAGGATGAAGCCCTAATCCTAGGTCTTAAATCAGCCATAGCTATGAGCATTAAGCATATAAGGATATTTGGTGATTCTTAACTTGTTTTAAATAAAATTGATGAAGAATACCAATGCAAAGAACCTACCATTAAGCTTTATCATGAAGTAGAAATGAAATTGATCTCTAATTTTGATTGGTGTGAAATAAATATTTTACCACATTCGACTAAAAAATTTGTAGATGTGATGGCCTCTCTTGGATCCTTGATTTCAAAATACTCCTTTGGAGAGGTATATCCCATTATCATTTCAACGGTCTCTAAATCTACAATTTCCCATGCTAAGTCAAAATATGAAAAGGATGTTTGCTTTATCCAATCAGATTCATATGAGCCTTGGTCAAGCCAAATAATAGCCTTTCTCAAGTTTGGAACACTCCCATTTGATATGTCTCAAACTTCCAAACAAAATTTCAAGAAAAAGGTAGCTCATTTCATTATTTTAAGGGACGTGTTGTATAAATGTGGTTATGATGGAGTCCTCCTTTGTTGTCTCGAGGCTAGAAAAGCTCAAATATCCATAGATGAATCCCATGATGGTACTTGTGGTGGTTATTTTAGTGGAATGGACATTGCAAAGTATATTCTATGCATGGGTTATTATTGGCTTACAATGGAATGTGATTGTTGCACCTATGTTAAACATTGCAAAAAGTTCCAATAACATTCCAACCTAACTCATGTACCATCACAATATTTATAGCCTATTCAAAGCCTTTGGCCCTTTTCACAATGGGGCCTAGATCTAATTGGAAAAATTTCACCTCCTTCCTTAGGACAACATACTTTCATCATCACGACCACTGAATACTTTACAAAGTGGGTTGAGGCAATTTCTCTAACCAGCATGACATGACATAGAATTGTGGAGTTAATTCTCCATAATATAATTTATCATTTTTCTATCCCCTACAAAATCATTTCATACAATTGCAAGTATTTCAATAACAAGGATGTCTGAGCACTTTGTGAGAAATATAACATTCAACATAGTTTCTCGACTCCTTATTACCCACAAGCAAATGGACAAGCTAAAGCTTCCAACAAGACCTTAATTCCTATTCTCAAGAAACTAGTCAAAGAAAATCATAGATATTCGCATACACAAATTTCCTTGGCATTATGGGATTATCGAACAAGCATCCACACACCTATAGGGGCAACACCATTTTCATTGGTCTATGGAACCGAAGAAATCATACCTCTTGAGCTAGAGAACCCTTCCTTGCAAATTTCTTTGCAAGAATTATAGATGACGACACTACTAGAAAAGCATGTCTTGACCAACTCACACTTCTTGATGAGAGGCGAGTCAATGCTTTAGAGAATTTACAATTTTATCAAGACCATCTCAAAAGTGCTTACACTTCAAAGTTTATCTACATGAATTCCAAGTGGAAGATCTTATCCTTAAAGAGAATCAATAAACCACCAATGCATTACTTCATCTTCATGAAAAATTCATGGCTAAATGGTTAGGTCTATACATAGTTACACAAAGAGTGGGTAATGGTACTTATAGGCTTGCTAGTCTAGAGGAAGAGGAATAACCTAAACCACTTAATGTTATACACATGAGAGCATTCTATGCATTATTTGATTATTATATATACATGGCTAATACACAAAAATATTTACATACACTTCATTCATAGCATTGCATTTTACTTGCATTCATACTCCAAAAAAAAAAATCACCCATATTTCACAATGCATTTTGAAAAACTACACATCATACATTGCATTCACATCCACATTTTGCATTTCATATTTAGGGACCATTTATTCATTTCAAGCTCTTAATTGGTCCAACAAAATTCATGTTGCCTTAATAGGGGTACCTTTACATGGTCATCCACAAAATTCCATAAAGTCAAATTGCCATCAGAACAAGCCACATTCAAAAACTCCTAGGTTTTTTTGGTCACTCAGCCATCCCTAGTATTTTAAGCAACCTCCAAAAATTATGTCAAGTTCTTCTTAGGACCATTGCACATATACACTAAGAAAAATCTAGATTTTGGGAACTGATTCCAAAAATATTCTTGAACCAAGCACAACTTTCACATCTTAAAAACATATTGTGTCAAAAAGGGATAACACCATAATCGGTATAAGCCTTGAAGTAAAAAGGGTCACCCTTGCTAGTCTCATAATGCAACATAGTCCATAGAAATAGTGGTTAAAACCACTATCACAATTCCAAAAATAAAAGAAAGAGTAGGGACAAATCCCTAACAAAAACTTTAAATATTTTTCATCACACATCATTGATCAATTGGATTGTAAGGATCATACTACATTTCCAGTTAGACGGTTAGGTAGTCATCCCAAAAACTTAAGAGATAAAAAAAAAAATCATGTATTGTGGAGTTAGCCTCCACTGGAGCTATAGATGCTTAACTGGCTATGGAGTATGCTCATACGTGGTGATATGTCTCTTTAACAAGAGACCTCTGACCGCTCATACAGACAAGCTATATTCTTGGTTTCTTCCATAACAGGTTTACCCAATTTACTCAAGATGAGTTAAAAAACTCACTTGCACACATGCTTGTTCTTGATTGTTTAGGGTTATTACCTTACTCTTGGTTTGGTAAATGAATTCACTACACAAACATTTGTTCCTAGAAGGATTAGGTAGTTTTAGTGGGTTCGTTTGATGCCACTAGGATGTTTGAGTCTCTACAAAGCAGGAAATATTTCATATCAACATCCATATCTTCTTCCATATTAAAATCCATATCTTCTTCCATATCAACATCCATATCTTCTTCCATGTCAACATCCATGTCACTGCATGAGTCATTCCTCCCATTTGCCACCATGTTTGGTGCCCCTGATTAAAAAATAATGCTAACAAAAGGGTAAAGAAAAGATCTAAATCATAAATAATCATTAGCATTAATAATCAATACATGCCATCTTGGATTAGTCATCCATAACATATCATATGCATTAATCATAAACATAAACATGCATTCCACAACAATATTCCACAAAAAAACATTCACATAAGAATATAACTCAAAAGGTAAAATCCATGTATATATATATATATATATATATATATATATATATATATATATATATATATATATATATATATATATATATATATATATATCAATGAATACCAAAATGCTACATACAATGGAGCACCAAGGCTCATATACAAATATTGCATCTAAGAACTAACTACATCTTCCAAAAAGACCCCTGTGACCTAGCAGGAGCCTCATACCTAAAAGGAGCCCTAGACCTAGAACTATGCCTAGAATGACTATACCTAGCACCCTCGGATGTAGAAGAGGTTGGAGGATCTAGAAGTGGAATATGATGTTCCATTAACCTATCCTCCAATACCTCAATATATCTATTTAGAGAGCGAAGGTGTCATATGTCGATCTCATATCGATGCTCTCTCCACTAGATCTTCTTGGAGAACCATAATATTTGCATCCCGCTTTGTCACCTACTGCTCTAGATGTGCCCACTCCTCCTCACTTTGACCTAGGGGTACATATGGAACCTCCTCCATATCCTCCCCATATCTACCACCTCCCCCAACCTTGGGAATCTGCTACGTTGCACTCTTCACATTCCACATCTAACTATCATATCGAAGGTACCTCTACCTATTACAGGTATCCTATATCCCCTAACCCTGAGTCTCTAGGGCACCCTCATCCTGGGTCTCCTAGGTACCCTCATCCCAAACCTCTCGACCACCACCTCCATCAATCACTCCTCAAGGTGGTACCCATGGTGGCTACATTGAAAACCATGCATCATACTCCATTGTCATCCCTATATCCTCCACATATAGGATGTCCACCTCCTTATCGTCCTCCAAGGATACCCTCTATGGCTCTGTGTATGGTAGCCTTACCTCCTCTTGATGCCTCCTATACTACACTGGTTCATCAAGAATATCCTACCTCAACCCAAACTGATGGAGTACTCGCAAGAACTGGAAGTACTCTGCCTCACTCTGATGCCTTCCAATCATCCATGTACCATACCGTACCCACCACAAATGCTCTCCATCCATAGTCCACTGGGCACCTAGCCATGGCCTCCATACCACTTGGGTGGATATTAATATAGCCCATAGATCCCTGTACCACTGACTCATCCTCACTGGATGACTCAACTGCACCTCCTACACCAACACCCATCACCTAGCATAGGGCTACTTCCTACCAAAATCCTCTATAGGCAAACCCTTCGATCAAGGAACTCTGAAGTGCTCCCATCCTTAGGATTATAGCAATCAGATTTATCCCAATCGTTTCCACCCCTGCCTCGTCATATCGTATAGCTCTCGGTATACCTACACTAGTAAGGCAGGAGCCCATGCATACACCTACCTCATCATGAGCATATCACTAACCACCCCTATTATGTTCCAAAGGAACTTGCACCTAGTGTTGTTCAGGGCCATAATGTTGGCCAACATGAACATCACTAAAGCTTGGAGGGGATCTAACTCCTTGTCCACATACATGGACAAATAGGGGATGCCTCTTCTCTCCACCTTCATCCCCTCCCAGGCATCCCCAAATATCCTCCTCATATTTATATTCCAATTGAGTCCAACCTCAACTCAAAGACCCTCCACTGGAACCTTTATGAGGCAATAAACATCCTCCAAGATCACAATGATCTCACCCATAGGAATCTAGAATGTCCCCCTGTCTGCATCCCACCTCTCTACAAAGGCAAAGAGGTACCCCTCATCAACCCTCACCATGTCCAACTGGGCTACCTTCGCTAGTCCCACCTCCCTGAGCAAATCCCACTCATCCCCATAATCACCTTCCTCATCCTAGGGATGTAAGGTGAAATGCAATGTCAAGCCTCCAAAACTCTAATTTGTACACACCACAAAACATTTGTTAATAATTCAAAAAAAAAACAACAAAAATAACAAAAAATCTACACAATAAATAAAGAGTTACCTCACCTACTCATGCCCCAACCGCAACCTCGACCCCCATACCAGTTCTCTCCGCCAACATAGCTTTAACGTTCCAAATACCTCACCTCACTTCACTCCTCACTCACCCTTCACTCCTTAGATGTAGCTTATAAAAATATGTAGACACACAAATGAGCTTCAATCTCACCCAATAAGCTATTTATAGCTGCTTCAGTTGCTTTGAAGTGCACATGGATATTTTTTAGCATGTTGAAGCACCTGAGGGTATTTTTGTGGACCACAAGCACCCATGGGTGTTTCACATCAGCATTGACAAAATCCAAATCAATAAAAAATAGTAGCTACCCCCAACCAAATCATTCCAAATTTCACTCACTAGTGCATTCCATCATTTTATCAAGTTTTGTGAAGATTATAACTGATTTGGATGCATAAATCTCATTTGCAACCACATTGACCACAATTCACCAAAATAATTCCAAAAGTACCTAAAACGGCCCAAATATTCACAAAATGACCATCATCATTCATATAATCACTCACACATCATCTCCACCTCAATCACTTCATCATTTCCATATTTTCCAAGTTCACATAACATACAAGTGAATCTTGTATCTAGTGAGTTATTCTACACACTTGGCGATTGCAGCATTTTGGGTCCATGAAATTTGGTAAGATGAATAGCTTACAATAAGGACACTTTATCATGATCATCATCACTTATCTCCTTGCTCAAAATTACAATCATATTTGGTATTTCCTCATATTTAGAGTGAAACATTGCCAAGAATAATTTGCATAACCGCTATCATTGATAGCCTAGTTCATGAGGCTTAAAACATGGATAAAACTCAAATTTCATCATTCAAAATCTTCTAAACACCTTAGAGATAAGCACTAGCTAGGATGATTGGTTCCAATTATGGGAATTATCCAAATAGTCACTAGCAGGCCATCTAAGGTTGATTCTTTTTCTTTTGCATCATCATTTTGCATATCAATGACGTCGAAAATGCAAAGTGTTTCAACAACATTGAATCACCCCAAATTTAGGGACAACCATTTTTGGTTATAACTTTACCACAACAGGATACATCTTACAGGATCATGACATCTACACTTGGTAAAAATCCCTTCTTCTGTTGGGGTAAAAATAGACACAATCATATCGTCAAATTTTAAAACTCTCCTTCCCACCATTGGGGAAAAAATGGTATCAAATTTTACATCATTTATATCATCCCCATAACATCACATTTTCACAAAACCCTTCATATCTTGGGTAAAAAACAAATGCATCATATCACATCTCACCAACCCCCTTCCCACCATTTGGGCAAAAATGGTATTACATCATCCATCATTCATTTGTACAAATTTTTCAATTGGCTCGTGAGACTCATCCATAACCTCATTCACCAATTGAGGGGGTAAGCTACGTATAACTTTGAATTATTTTATTATTTTATCTTCAAGCTTGTATTTTAACAAGAGAGAGAAGCTACTTTTGTGCCTGGCCAAAACAAGTGTCTTGTATTTTTGCACTGAATTGTGTTTCATGCAATGAAATACAAAAAGGGGTATCTATAGACACCAAGATCAGTCATTCATCATTCATCCAGGATTTCCCACCATTTCCACCATCAAAACATAGCCAATTTTCCCACTATCCCTATTTTCATGTCATTTCCAATCATTATTCACATTTATTTTTATATATTTAAATATAATATATTATATTATATTTTAATATATATTTAATAAATATGTATTTATTTAAGTGAATTAATCCCAGCCATCCAATTTTATTTAATCTCAACCACCCATTTACATCAATTTGTGCCACACCCTAGATTTATTGTCAATCCTTGGATGTGCTTTAATCTCAACCACATGATTAGTGTCGTTGAAACCCTAGCATGCCCTAGGTTAGATTATAAATAGGAGTCATTTTGATGGCTCAACCCCTGAGTGCTTGAGTTTTTGAATCCCTTGATTTCCTAATTGTGCTAAGTTTGTGAGTTCCTTGAGTTCTTAGAACACTTAAGTTCCCTAGGTCACCTTGCATAACTTTTGTCATCATTCTCACTCATTGTAATCCCCCATCACCATCACCATAGTTCTCCCTAATTGGATATGCTTCTATAGAATCCTTCCTCTCAACCCCAGGAACCCATGGGCATTTCCTAAAGTAGCCAAACACCCATGGTTATTTTATGCTATCATTCCTAAAGACCCCCTAACCTTCGGATGATGCTAGGGTATCATCGTACTAGTCACCAACATCAGACACTTCACATCAGAATGCAAAAAGTAAGTAAAATAGATCAACCCTATATTTATTTATTTTATGCATGTGTTTCAGTTTTTGTTCACTATATTTGCAGTATTTGGTTAGTATTTTTATTATTGCATATAGATGGCCTCACGTTGTGGAGCCCTTGCATATACTACTAACTATTTTCTATGTCATTGTGTGCATATATGGAGCATTACATCAGAATCTAGAGTGGCCTAGCCTTGGATACCAAAAAGCCCACTCAACCTTTTTGGGACCAAGATGCACTTGAAGATACCATGACCTTGCTTCTTAGGGTTTTGGAGAATCCTAAATTGTTGTAATATTGTATTAAAAGGATCCAAGGATCCAAGCTTGTAATAATGGAGTTTCTAGGCTCCCCCGTCAATAAAGAATTTATTCTATTGTGCAATCTTGTGTTACCTTACATTTTATTCTGTTCAAAGCATTGTTTGTGTGTTGTGTTGTGCATATTTAAAAAATAATACACATGAAAACTAAAGGTAAAATAATAAC
The DNA here is from genome assembly GCA_028583015.1 of Wollemia nobilis. Taxonomy (NCBI): domain Eukaryota; kingdom Viridiplantae; phylum Streptophyta; class Pinopsida; order Araucariales; family Araucariaceae; genus Wollemia; species Wollemia nobilis. The sequence goes on from JAQPPZ010017121.1 coordinate 5,698,099, forward strand.
CATGAGATATAAGAAGTAAGGAACACACATGACCATGAAAGAAAAGGAATATGAATTTGATCTTGAGACTAAAAGGAGGGAAGAAGAAAAATTTGTGAGATGTGTTGAATGTGGTAAACTTGGTCACATGGCACTTTATTGTCCACAAAATGGGTATAGTAGCAGTAAAGAGGAAAAGGAATTTGATTTTGCTCTCAAATATATTGTTTCTCTAAGAGGAGAAGTGGAAATAGATTCAAGTGATGAATCAAGCAATGAAAAGGAAGCTAACTTTGTAAAAGGGAATAAGAAGGAACTAAGAATACTCAAATGTTTTATTTATGGTAACTTTGGTCACCTTGCAGATCATTGTTCAAAATATGGGTATAGTAGCAGTGAAGAAGAAGAATATTTTGATTGTGGTATCCTTGGTCACAATGCAACTCATTGTAATGGTTTCAGTAGCAGTGAAGAGAATGAAGATGCTCCTATTGTCAAAGACCTACAAAAAGAGAAAGTTTTAGAAAGAGAAGTCATATTTGATATGAAAAAGGAACTTGTTGAGTTGAAAAGGGATAAATTAAGATTGAAATCCCAAGTACAAGAGGATGAGGAAACAAAGGTAAATTTTCTTCAAGATCTCACTAACTTTAATTTTAAGGTTGAAGAGGCAAGAAAAATTGAAGAATGTATGGCTGAAAAATTAAAGGTAAAAGAGCTAGAGAATGAAATATTAGAACATGAAGTAGTTTCTCTAAGGATGGAAGTGAAACATACCAATGATAAGCTACATAGGTTACAAAAAATTTCAAAATCTTTGGATAACATTACAAAAGCACAAAGATATTCATTTACCAAAACAGGACTAGGCAATGAAGAAGGTCAAGAGGTACAGAAAGGGAAGTCAAGCTCAAAATAAAAGGAAGTATCAAAGGAAGCATCAAAATAAGTGATTGAAAAAGAACATAAGACTTATTATGATGTGTTGAAAGGTGATAGTATCAAAGAGAAAGCAAACAATGTACCATCAAAGGACATATATCATCACAGGACAAGACAAGAAAGATTAATGAGATCAAGGCAAAATGAATATTTCTTCAAAGGATATTGTTACTCATATAATCTGTTTGGTCATAAAGTAGTGCATTGCAAGGTTCACAGAAAGAAGGATTATATCTTCACCAAGAGGAACTTAAATAAATTTAAAGATAGATATTTCTTTCAAGGTTATTGTTACTCATGTAATCGCTTTGGTCATAAAGCGATCCACTACAAGGTTCATGATAGAAATGATTGTCTTCACCAAGAGAAATTTCAAGAAATTTTTACCTTCCATGAACTATAACATTAAGTGTTACAAGTGCAATAATCTTGGGCATAAGGCCAAGTGGTGTAGAACATATTTTCTAGAACTTTCGGATTCAAGAAATAATAGGGACACTCAAAAGAATCAAAAGGGTATGGCTACAAAAATGTTGAAAAAGAAGGCTGACAAAGAAAAAGAACATTGCATGCTGGGAGTAGAGATACTCCCACCCCAAAATTAATCAACTCAAGGAGAGGAGGTGGGGAGGGGTTGATCTAAGATTCTTATATTTAGCTCCAAATGAGTCCCTTTGCCATTGATGTCAAAAGGGGAGAGATTTTAGTAAGGGGGGAGCATTCAGTTAGGGGGAGCAGTTTATCAAAGGGGGAAAATTTTGAATCCAATGGTAGGAAAAGGAATTTTTAGAAAGGGTTGCCATCAATGACAAAGGAGGATATTGTTGGAAATTTTGAGTATATTATTGTCATTGATGTCAAAGGATTTATGTCATAGGTTGATGAAATTGGTTGTCATTGATGTCAAAGATATCTTGGCATTGCAAAAATATAAGGTTATAAGTTGGTTAAATATGCAAGGCAAAGTTCATCCCAATGCAATAAAATTGATAAAAATGATAAGGTTATAATATTTATTTCAAATATTATAAGAAAAAGAGGTTTGGTACAAAGCTCTAAGTGTTTTGTTAAAATGTTGAAGAACTAGTTTAAAGACAATGTAGAAATCAAGTGACTAAGGTTTAAAAAGAAATAATATTTTAATATTATAATATTATGGACCAAATTTTGAAGCCAAAGGTTTAATAATAAAATATTATTATAATACTTTATATTATAATTTTAAACCCAAGATGGGTTTTGGCACCAACATTTTCAAAGTTTTAAATAAAACCTAAAGTATCGACATCAAGAAAGGAAGGATAAATCCATATTAATATGGATTAAATTATGCACTAAGGTCATATGTTTTTGAATTGCTATGGTGCATGTTTGAATTGCTAAGTGTATTCGATTTCCTATGTGCGTGGATCGTGAGAAAATAAAGGATGCATTTTAATTTTAAAAAGGGAGGTTTCATGGTCAAATAAATAGAGGATCATGGGGTCTTATCCTCAACTAGGCGGTTGGCCTAGCGATAGACTGGGCAGGGCTAAGGCATAGGGCAGGAAGCAGGTCGCGAGGTCAAAACTCGGCAATGACATCTTTTTCATGTTTTGTTGACTGAAAGGATTTGATCGAAATGTTTAAATGTTATATCGTGCATTTATATTCTTGTGTGTATGGTTGGCCTAGAGGCAGCACAAGTGGCATTAGCGCGCTCGTAGATAGGAAGTTTCATGATTGATTCCCACCCGCGAAAGTTGTGGTAAGGGATATATATATACATACATATACATATATATATATATATATATATATATATATATATATATATATATATATATATATATATATATATATATATATATATATATATATGTTATTAGAAGGAAATAAATATTATGCACCATTGGACTTAGGGAGCTATAAGGGAAATAAATATTTTATTTTTACCATTTGTTATTAGAAGGAAATAAAAGGGAAAATTGCAATTGATTTTTGAAGTGTTGTGTTATGGAGTAATAAGGTAATTAGTGGTAAATCAATTTGTGGGTGTATTATTAAAATATTTAAGTGGGAGATATATGGTGTAAAATGTATTTTTATTGTTTGTAATATTTGCTTTAATATTGAAGGGCTTGGTTCATGATTTGATGTTTTTATTTTGAGAAATTAAGAGAGAGATAGAGTGTTGGTTTGGAACAAAATTGTGCACACATTTAGAGAAGGTTTTCCAATATATGAAAAGGTGTTGCGCTAATTCTTTTGAAGTTGCAAAGGATATTCTTTTTGAGACAGGTATTTGAGGGCACATCTTCATCAAACATTTTGAGGTATGGTGGTTCAAATTTTTATCTAGGTGGTTGTGTTTTGAGAAAGTAGTTTTGATGTGGAGTTAAAAGGGTTGATTGGTATGCATTTTTGGAAATATTTGCATTAGGGTTTGAGACCTACACATGCAAAGAAAGTGGAAACAATTATATTAGGTTTTGATACCTACATGTGCATTATTGTTGAATGAAATTGAAAGAAATTACATTAGGGTTTGAGACCTACATGTGCTCTATTGTTGAAATAAATCTAAAATACTTGTGTTAGGGTTGAAACAAGGTTTGTACATCATTGTGAAATATTTTGTGAAATAGTTTGAAAGACATTGAAATTAATTGTGAAGTGTTTGAGATCAATCTTATGAAGGAAATTTGTGCATTATTGTGTTTGATCATTGAGAGTAAATTTACAAAGAATAGAGACCAGTTTTGTGGAATAAAGTTATACACTAGTTTGATTTTATTTGAGAGGGTTTTGCAAGAGGTAGATACTGGATTGAATGAATGCAAGAGTTGTGAATGTGAAGAACATATTGGGTACTTGATAAAGCATATCACTCTCTATATGTTCTAGAGGTTAAAATAATTTTAGGTAGAATATGTCTAAAATGCCTAGTTGAAGAAAATACTTATGAAGGAGATATAAGCATTTGTTTGTATGCGAGATTTGGAAATATTTGAGTAGGGTTAGTGAGAAATATTGAGGTAAATTTGATCAAGTCTTGTAAGAATACTTGGAGCAACTTTGAGGTAGATTTGAGCAAGTTGTGAGAAGACTTGGAGTAACTTAGACGTATATTTGGGCAAGTCTTGTGAGAAGACTTGGAGCAGCTTTGAGGTATATTTGGGTGTCTTGTAAGAAGACTTGGAGTAGCTTTGAGATAGATTTGGGTAAGACTTGTGAGAAGACTTGGAGCAGATTGCAAATTTGAGCAAGTCTTGTGAGAAGACTTGGAGTAGCTTTGAGGTAGATTTGAGCAAATATTATGAGAGGCTTGGAGCATCTTTGAGGCAAATTTGAGCAAGTCTTGTGAAAATACTTGGAGTAGCTTTAAGGTATATTTGAGCAAGTATTATGAAGACTTGAAACAGTATTGATATAGATGTGTAAGTAGAGTTAGAGTAGATTTGTGCTAGCCTTGTGATGAGGTTTGGTGCAGATTTGAGATAGAGTTGAGAGAAGACTTTGGAGAAAACCAGAGTAGAGGGGATAGATTTATCCTATAGAGAGAGATCCAAAAAATAGAGTATATGGGATAGAGTTCTCTTGTGGAGAGAGATCCAAAAACCAGAGCAAAGGGGATATAGTTCTCCTATGGAGAGAGATACACAAACCAGAGTAGAGGGGATAGAGTTATCCTATGGAGAGAATCACAAACCAGAGAAAAGAGGATAGAGTTCTCCTGTGGAGAGAGATCCACAAACTAGAGCAAAGGGAATAGAGTTCTCATGTGGATAGAGATCCACAAATCATAGCATTGGGGATTGAAATATCCTTTGGACAGAGATCCATAAACATTGTAATAGAGAATTGATTCCCAAGAGATTTATTGAGAAAATTTAGAATAAATATTTTCTCTATGGACATAACCTACATTGGGTGAACCATGTTAAATTTATGTCTCTCATGTGTGTGATGATTTGTGCATTTCTTTGATTACTGCTATTGATATTGCAATTGATAATATTGAATAATATTATTTTGGAAAGAAAAGTAAAATTTGAACTTATACTGTTCACCCCCCTCTTAGTATAAGCTTGTGTTCTTCAATTAAGCATGTGTGTATGCTGACAGATACTTTAACATAAAAAAATCTATTCTCGAAGCAATGATGTGGAATTAATATAATGAGTTATAGAACTATATATACTAGAATGTAATAGATTCTAGAGGTCGACTCTTTAGCTTTTATAACTTCCATAAATGTATAAGAACTAGCTCTACCTTTGAAGAATAAATACTAGGTTGCTATTTAACCTTCCTATTTGAGGCTCTTACTGAAAGTGTATGTATGATTGTTGATCATTTATGTTTAAAGCTAGTGGAATGAATGTAATAGTAATTTTGCTCTTGGATTTCTTATTGGAAGTTTATTCTTTGAGTTATCGAGTGAGTAGCAAGTAGTTAATTTTTTAATATATGGATCTGTAGACACCTAAAATGTATCATCACAAGAAGACTCCCAAAGATACCTCCTTCTAACACTAACAACCCATCTTGGGCAGCCTCAAGGCTAATTCAATGTCTTTCACCAGAAAAAAGTATTTTTTCCAATGGGAAGCATGATTATCTCGACCCAAGATGGTCTCAAAGCATGATTATATCAATCCAATATAGTATCATAGTTGGGATTATCTCAACCTGAGATGTTTGTGCATGAACAAAAATAAAAAATAAAATAGGCAGTAAAATGCCTATCAACATGATGACCAATTTTTTGTCAGTGTGAGGCAACTTGCATGCAATGAAATATTCTCCTGCCTACTGCAAATAGGCAATCATGCAATATATGATTTCCAATTATCCCTTTTTTATGCATGCCAAGAGTTCTATAAAATGAGGTGCTCCACCCTTTACAAAAAGGACCTCAAATTTTATTTTTTAAAGCATCAAAGTGCTACTGAAACCTCACAAAACTTTCTCACTACTTGCATCCATGCTACCAGATTACCATATGGTTTTTGAAGCTACTTTCTTCATCCTTGTTTGATTGATATCATAGCTTTTGATCACTCAATATTCTCACTCATATGTAGAATCACCTCATAATTCATCAACAAAACCAAACTATATCATCCAACATCACCTAAATCTAGTTTCACAAAGTTACAGGTCTACGATTGCGATCGTCTCGCCCTGATATGGTCCATAGAAAAGACCCTATCGACTCAATATGATCTCGGTTAGGTGAGCCATATTTATTGATTTTTTGCATTTAATCATAGATCTCATTCACATGTTCAATTTTAGCATTAGATATTTTATTTTCATGCATTTTATCTTATTATGAAAGTTTAGATTTCTATTATTGTAGGCAAGCATCCGCTTTTCATTTTTCTTTGAATTTCTTGATAAAATACAAGTCCAACCTCAGTGGTCCGCATGTGCTATTGATATACTTATGTTTGATTGTGTGTAGGTTATAGGTTTTAAAGACATCACAAGAATTTGGAAAACCCGCTCCCCAAAACACTATTGCTAGCATGAAGCATGGTGGAAAAATGGTGGACAATGGTGATCAAAGAAGCTGGTAGAAACTAAGCAAAAAATGACATCCACTCCTTCCAAGCATGCTAATCAAAGATGAGCTCCAAACCAAGCTAGGTTGTGCCTATATTATCATTCCTATGGTAGTCCATTATTCTAATCGTTATATAGGCTAGTATAGAGATCTATAAATAAAAATATTTATCTCAGTAGGAGGGTCAAAAATTTAAGTGTTTACCTTTTGTATATTATGTAATTGTGCTCTACAATTTTAATGAATTAACTAATTGTTTGACATTTTCTAGCATTGTATCATTGAACTATTTCATATGTGGATGCTTTATAGGCCCTATATATTTTTGTAAAATCTATCTATGGAGGTCTAGTAGCCTATTCTATTAGGTCCACATATTAAAATATTAGGGATGCTTAGTGTTTGATTGTGTGGTTCTACTTTCTTCTATAAAATTTACTTAGGGTGATAAGAGCTATTGGAGTAGTGGAGGGCATGATATGGGCTCAACTCATACTCAACGATATTTTCCTAGTAACTAGTTTGTTAGGCCATTATGTAATATAGTTGTAGTATGGTTTACGTGGTATATGGAAATGTTAGCAAACTTTCATCCATATCTAATACATGTTTCCATCCCTAACCCTCCAATTCTTACTCTAATATTTAACACATCTTTTTTATTTTTATTTTTGTAACAAAGAACCAACCTTCTTTGGAAGTTGGCTAAGGATAAATTTTAAGCCATCCAATTTTGGCCCCGTGGTCAAGGGAAAAACTCCATCTATTAGACAAATTACAAACCAAGATAATAAAATTCATGGTAGTAGAAATAATGAGAGAGTAAAACATTAGTTTTAAATTCCCTTTATACATCTAATGATGAAGTTGATTTTGAGGTATTATCAACGTAGATGCTTGGTAATATAGGGAGACTTTCCCATATTGTATCTATGGTGGATATTTAATTTGACCCTAAGGTGGGGTTACATATTCTTAAGGTCATGATATATACTAAATCACCTTTTATGGAAAACCTTAAGGATTGTAGGTAGGAAAATATATGTCTATATTTAGTGAATAAATTTTGGTATTGTGTTATTTTGTAGTTGTATACAAAGTGTTTGAAGAAATGTGCATACATATATTTAATAATGTTATAAAGTGGAAATGTAATATTGTATGTGATAATGTAATGTTAAGTCATGTATATTGGAAAATTCACAATTCATAAGCTAGTTTATCCTATAGTGAGAAATTTCATGTAAATGGAAGATAAATTTATATGAAGTGTAATCTAGGGAAATGATGAGGTGTTAGGTAGTTGGAGGGTGCAACTAATTTTTAGTTGTATAAATAAGTCTCTTATCTTACTCATTTTATATATAATTTTTATGCATATGATCATAGTGTGGTGGCCAACATGTATGGTATGATGCAATTGAGTCATATATGCAATCATGTAATTAGGAAATTAGCCAACATGTGTGTGTGATAGTTGAATGTGAGACTTACAATGAGTAGGTGTTGTTGTTGGATGTACATGATTATGGGAATAAAGAGTTTTATGCATAGGGTTTGCAAAACAACTATAATGCTAGTATCATACAACCATTGTTAATACAAATAGGCACATTTATTTATCGTATGTTATTATCGTTATTGCTATTTTCTATTCATTATTATTGTTAATAGCTATAATAATATTTATTTATTTAAGAATAATTGGAATTAAGTTTTAGTATGTTAATTTTCATTTCTACATTTTGGCATCATTGACTCTATGAAGTTGGGTCCAACCTGGTGACATGGAGTTGTGAGAAGCACATCACTTGGGAAGATGTGCAATGACAATAAGGGAATGAAACCAAAGCAAAAAATAAAACATCATATTTATTTTTTAATAAATACAAATGGTTGTCCAATTGGATGTGCATGGTAGAATTGCTAATGGGAGGAAGAATGAAATACTATCATCCAAAGGATAAAGAAGTTGTAAAAAAAGAATCTAGAGCTAGAGCAACTATAGTCTGTCATCCTAAAGAAATTATAATCTTCCATCCTAATGAAAATATAGTCTACCATCCTTGTAATAATATAGCCTATTGTTAAACTACAAATAGAGGATCTAGAGACAAAGAATATATAGTCTAAGGAATTGTAGACAAATAATCTATAGATAGAGGAACTATAGTTACAAGAACAATAAACATATAACCTATAGATAGAGGAATTGTAGTCTATCATCCAGTTATAAATTTAGTCTATTCTCCAAAATAAAATAAACAAATCCATAAAATTAATGTAAAAATAATATATCACTATCAAGAGGGCCATTATATGGTAGGGTACCATCAGAGGGATGGTCATATGAGAGACCACCATACAAATAAAGTTTAATAGTTGGATGATGTCAATGATGAATTATAGACTGACAAGGAAAGTTTAGTATTAAAGCAATTGTAAGTGGAGATTTTTGATGGTGTGTGAGACAATATTATTACATTGGTGTAAATTAAAGGTGATATGCCCAATAGTGCACTAGATAGGATTTCAACACAAGGGAAATATAGAGTAGTGTGCTCTATGGTGAGCAGGATGGGAGTTCAACATTGGACCAACTACAGGTTGAAATTTTTCATAGTAAGAATGAGAGTACTAAAGAAAAGAAACTATAGGGTGGTGCACATATTTATATGCATATGAAAATGGTATACAAACAACCAATCTTCAAGTTAAGTCAACCTATGACACTGAATGCCAATCTAGGCATATTGTGTAAATATCCATTATTTCATGGAGAAGCCATAGAAGACCTAATTAGACATTAGAGAATATATCATTTGATGTAGAGAGAGATTAGGTACAATAATGAAATTTACTAGAGGTGGTTGTTTCCTACAATATTTCATGTAGTAATGAACTGGTACATGAAATTCCTAGAGGACAAGTAGACATGGAAAGAGTTATACGATGCATTTGTGTAAGAATTTTGGTTGTTTGACAATGATGATGTAGTCATTGCTGAAATTTAAAGAATAAAATAGGATGAGAATGATTTTATTTATTCCTACAACTAGAATTTTAGTGGGCTATATAACCAATTGGAGAAAAATCTATCTAATGCATTAAAGAGGATATGTTTCATAGATAGAATTCTTCCTACATACTGAAATATCATGATGATTCCTTTGATATCATACCAAGATTCTCTAGAATATGCCTTGATTTGGAAAATTGATTCAAGAACAAACTTAAGTATTGGCATCATGTTAATGTAGACTAGAGGGTGAAAATGATTCTGATATTGAGTATGACTCAAGAAGTGAGTGATGATTTTGGGAAGGAGATTAGTTTATCCTTCAAGTGTTGGGGTAAATAAGTTAGATAATTGACTCAAAAAACAAGAATGATGACTTTGAGTATGAGTGTGACTAAGAGAGTGCAAGATCATCACTACAAGCATATGTAGCACAAAGGAATATTATACAAATGAGGAATACCACTATTGAAGCAATCTATGACAACCATAAAAGAATTCATTGAAAATAATTTAGTACGATACTAAGGGTAGACCCATTGTAAAATATTGGTGATGAAACTTATGGAGACTATAAACACCTAAAACGTGTCATGTCAAGGACGACTACTCATATGGACATGCTACAAGACAATATGGAGGATCTTGGAAAGACTCCAAGATAGAGCAATGGTTCTAACCACTCAATTTGGGATCCTTGGCCTAATCAGTCTGAACCACAACCTAAAATTATGGTCTATAGGCTGAACCACGAATGAGACCTACAGTTTATAGTCTATACCGCATCTGTAACCTACGGTCTTAACTAAATTTCAATTTCCCTTCATCCGAGCCAAATTGGTTTGAACATCCATTTGCTCTAGAATAAGGCGGTTAATGGATGGAAGATTCCAGAGGCTTCCATTCCAACTATCCTAACCACCTCTTCTTGATATTGGCTTCTCCATGAAGCCTCCCCTAGCCTTAGGTCATCCTATAAATACCCCCTCCAAATGGGGAGAGAAGGAAGAGAGTCGATTGATCAAGAGAGCAGCAAAGACCTGTCGAATTGCATACTAAATTCATACATTGGAGAAGGCCACTTTACTATTCACCTAAAGATCAATTTGCCATGGAAGTTCTAGGAGCCTAGAAGAACTAGGAAATTCAAATCTAGGCAAATGAAGGCCCCTCATAGTGAATCAACTACCAAAATTGTCAGAAGGACATCGAAGGCAAACCTTGAACATCAATTGGACAAGGAGGTCAAGCCCATTGCCCTTGATTTTGAGAGTAAACTCACTTGAGTGCTAATTGTGGCTTTTAGTCATGATTTACAATGTAGACCGCGTATCAATGCTACAGTTTACAACAGAGGTATCACCACCTTACTAATTTTATTTCTGTCCATATAGTTATATTAGATTAGTCATTTGCACAATTAAATTGTAGTTTTAGAGACTTTGTTAGGATACTATCCTAACACCATGTTGTAATTCTCTTTTACCTATGTAATAATCTACTTCCAACATGGGGATCCCATTTTAATGTTATTATGCAATACTTAATAATGTAGGTGGCAATAAAGGTACCTCGCCAAGTGGTACCATCTCATGTAACCATTTTTATCAATATTGTAACCGATGTAGTAAGATACCTCGCCAAGTGGTACCATTTCATGTAACTATTTTTATCAAGATTGTAACCGCCATTTGGTGGAATATTCTAGCTCAAGTGGCATTTTGCATGTAAGCCACCTCTTGAGCATTTAGGTAGGGTTGCATGAAGTTTTCCTTTAAAAATATATGAAGCCATGTACGAGATTATCCTTTTGCAAGCTAATGAAATATTGAAGGAGGTTGCCCCCTCAAAGAGGCCCGTGATTTAGTGTTACTGTGAGATTTTTTCATTTATGTAATTGATTTTTGCATAGTGATATTGAGTTATTTGATGTATATGAGTTATTTTTTAGTATTTTGTGTGAGTGTGCTTTATTTTAATAGTAGGTTCCTAACAAGTGGTATCATAGTGCTTTCCAAGGCCAAGTTCTACTACAACTAAGACGATTCTTGCTAGTCATTCCACCTGTTAGGTATTATTTTCCTATGTGTTTTTTATTTCTATTTTTCCTTTATAAAAAAGAATCCAAAAAATAGTTTTTTTGGCAAAAAATTAGAAAATACCAAAAAAAATACAATAGTTGTGTAGGTTAGAAACCCTATGTTGGGGGTTTTAAAATATCGTGAAGGAGCTGTCATTATTGGCTAAGCTATATAGCCTATAAAGCGTCTAGTGAAGTGAGGGGTGATCAGTCTCCAATACCCAAGCCTCAGACAACACTCGCGCACGGAATTGAACTCCCACGTATCTTCAGGTATATCGGGAGATAATATAGGTTTAAACAAGATTTTATCCATTAGGAAGCTTTTTTGCCTTGTATTATCCATAGTCCATGGGACACAACATCCCAGACGATTACCCTACCGTACTGTCAAAGAGGTAGATAGTGTGTTCAAGGGTATGTGTGGAATCCTCCTTGAGTAGTGGCCTAAAATATTGGTCCGAGCACTATTTTTGGTCACTGCGATATAACAGAGGGCCTATGGGTATTACATACTCCCTTACTTAGCAAACCTGGTTTACGAAAACAAAAAAAAAACAAAGTAGCATCCCCTTGTAAATCAACCCATTCCTGTTCTGCTAATGTGCATTCACCATCCCCAAAAGTGAGCATACGGAGAAGGATTTCCCTATCACATAAAACAACTTGCATGCACCAACAGTCAAGATAAATTTTTGTAAGTGTTTGAAACAACCTGTGGTTAGAATATGAAGAGTCAGGACAGTGACAGTAATAGTCCTCTATACCAATCTAGAATTGCAGACTTTGTGTCAGAAACAGAGTTGTCAGTGTCAAAAAATTCCCTAAGGTCAGAAGCAACAACTATGTTAGTAACCCTAGTATAGGTGATAGGAACAAAGAATAGTGAGTGACACGGTGGTCAGGGTAAAGACTACACAATTCAGTGACAGTTAATTCCAAAGGGCAACGTTCGAACCTTAACTCCAAATAAAAAAGAGAACCAGTCCACTCAACACAGTAGACATTGAAATTTTATTAAAAAAGGGATATCTCTTCACACAGAGATTAGATTGACTCAAAAATTTAACAAAAAATTCTACACTCTATTCCAGATAAAATTGTCCTTGGTAGCTCCTGGTCAAATTTTGCACCAAATTTCTAAAAATAGCAAATTTTAATTTTTCTTGCTAAGGCCATAACTTTTCATCGGTCCATCAAATTGATCCAAATTTTTGGGAATAGAATCTACTTGTTATTCTGCACAAAATGCCCTCAAGTACTCATTGGTGAAATATTAAGTACAAGTGGAAGAAATTACCTTGACATCAACTTGCAACTGACAAGAGATCACAAAAAGTCAAGAAATTCAGTATATCTCCTCATTGAGCGCTCAGATAAAACAACCACCGAAGTGGACCCTATCCTAAAATCAGTGTTGCAACTCATTTCCTAAATTGAATTTTGAACCCTTACTAAAAATAGTAACTCTTAAAAATTTGAGGTCTATTTTTAGTAAATTAGCACAAGATGGACCGCAATGGCAAGCGACACTCGAGGAAAACAACAAAAGGATTTAGACTTGGACACATTATTGACCGACCTATAAAAATTCATTACTGACTTAAACTTTGCAAACAAGAACATAGGCACAGATATTCGAGAGCTTTGACTAGATTAGGATAATACTAGAATCCGTTTAGAAGAACAACTCATAGAGATGGAGACCAAATTGCACGGTAGTACCAAAACTAAAAACCATGCTGAAAACTCTTAACAAGGTCGACGAACACCAGACGACAATCACTCTGATCAAGATCCAACCTTTAGAATGCTTAAATTAGACTTCCCTAAGTTTAGTGGAAAGGATGTCGATGGGTGGTTATGTCGGTTTGATTAGTTATACCAACTCCATAATGTCCTTGTCTATCATCAGGTTCAGATGGCTTCCTTCAATCTAGAATCTGAGGCCTTACTTTGGTTCTAATGGCTATGGGTTGCTAACCTTGATCTATCATGGGAGGAATTTGAGTCCCATCTACTCACCTAATTTGGCCCGAATGATTATGATGACTTTATAGGTGCACTGAAAAAGCTGAAACAAACCACCTCAGTTCATGATTACTAGAACCAATTTGAGAAATTGGCCAATAAAACTAAGGGTTTGAATGAGAGATTTTTTATGAGTTATTTTGTTGGTGGGTTACAAGATGATCTCTAGGACAAAGTCAAGATGTTCAAACCCACACCATGATGGAGGCTATCAGTTTAGCCCGATTGGTTGAATCTAAACTCTTAGCTCAAAGGAGGACACCGTGATTTTTGCATAACCGATATTCTTTCCCTGCTCGGGTCCAAAACCATACTGATAATAAACCTCCTGCTCCCAAGTGGCTAACTACAAAGGAAATGGATGCGCATCGCACCCAAGGGTTATGTTATAATTGTGATGAAAATTTTATGAAGGGACATAGATGTGCAAATAAGATATTGTTTTTATAGATGTGGAGGAATGAGAAAACAGTGACCATAGTGATGAGGAGAGTGATACAACTGAGGCACCAACTCCACAGGAATAGGAACCATAAAAAACACCAGCAAAAATTTTAGTCCATGCTCTTGCCGAGATTACCACCCCACAAACCATGAAAGTTGTGGGTTATTTCAAAGGCCAACATCTCACAATTCTTATTGATTCAGGTAGTACACACAACTTTATTGATCCTCAGGTGGCCAAATGGACCAACTGCTATATACACTCATGCAATTCTTTTGAAGTCATGGTAAATGTCGAAATGTCAAAATTTAGATAGGGGATTATGAACTCAAGCAAGATATGTTTGCCCTCCAATTGGGAGGATGTGACATTGTGTTAGGATCCCAATGGATGAGCACCTTGGGAACTTTCTCCTGCAACCTTGTAGAACTATGGCTGCAATTTTCACAAAATGGACAAACATATACCCTCAAGGGTATCAAGTGTGGCCCTACACAAATTATTAGTTCCAATCACATGGAGAAGTTGTTGAAAAAGTCCTCTCGTGGGGTCATTGCACAAATATTTTCAATTCAACCACCAACTTATACAGCAGATCCACTTCTAGTAGATTTGCAACTTGTTCTAACCAAGCACAATGGCATCTTTTCATAACCAACTACACTACCACCTCGTCACTCTCATGGCCATGCTATTCCACTACTTTTGAGTAGTGCACCATCGAACATCATACCATACCAGTATCCTCATGCTATCAAGTCAAAAATCAAGATGGTATAGGAATTGCTCAAAGTAGGTGTCATTCAACCCAGTACCAGTCCCTATTCATCTCCAGTTTTGCTAGTTCGCAAGAAACATGGCTCGTGATGATTGTGAATAGACTACTATGAGCTCAACAAGATCATCATCAAGGATAAATTTCCCATTCTGGTAGTGGATGAATTGTTGGATGAATTACATGGAGCTATGTACTTCTCCAAGTTGGACCTTCATTCAGGGTACCATCAAATCAAGCTCAAGGACAAGGATATTCCAAAAACTACTTTCATAATCATGAAGGTCACTATGAGTTCTAGGTAATGCCATTTGGTTTGACAAATGCACCATCCACATTTCAAAGCCTTATGAACAACATATTTCATCCCTTCATGTAGAAGTTCATCCTAGTTTTCTTTGATGATATATTGGCTTATAGCCACTCATGGGAAGAACACCTTACCCATGTGGATTAGAAATTATAGTTATTGGCCCAACATCAACTTTTTTCTAAGCGGTCTAAGTGCTCCTTTGGTCTAACTAAAGT
Organism: Wollemia nobilis; assembly: GCA_028583015.1. NCBI lineage: Eukaryota > Viridiplantae > Streptophyta > Pinopsida > Araucariales > Araucariaceae > Wollemia > Wollemia nobilis. Next base: position 5,713,452 of record JAQPPZ010017121.1, read on the forward strand.
AGATTATTTAGGACACATTATTTCCAAATATGGTGTCAAGGTCGACCCTAAGAAGATTTAGGCAGTTCAGGACTGGGAAAAACCCCACACTCTCAAAGGATTTTAGGGATTCTTAGGACTTACAAGTTTTTACAAGAAATTTATTCGTAATTATGGGAAAATAGTAGCTCCCCTCACATCTATGTTAAAGAATGACTCTTTCACTTCAACAGGACCTGTTGATCAAGCCTTTCTTGAATTAAAGTATACCATGACTACCACACCTATTCTAGCCATGCCCAATTTATCTAAACCATTCATCATTGAAAGTGACACTTTCGATCATGACATTGGGGCAACATTGATGCAAGAAGGGAGACCCTTGGCATTCACCAGTAAGGCACTCTCTGAGCGTAATTTGGGAAAATTTACATATGACAAGGAGATGTTGGCCATCTTACATGCTGTCACCCATTGGAGACCATATCTCATTGGGCACCATTTCTCCATTAAAACAGACCATCAGAGTCTCAAATATTTCTTAGAACAACGGGTTGCTACCCCAAAAAAACAAAAATGGGTTTCTAAACTCATGGGCTATGATTATGATATCACGTATAAGAAGGGCAAAGACAATATTATGGTTGATGCTCTCTCTCACCAATTTGAGGCCCTCAGTATGATATGTGCTATCTCCGCACCTGCACCCCAATGGATAGATTCCTTATGATAGGAGGTACTTCAAGATGCATACCTACAAGCTTTGATGGCTTCACTTCAAGCTGATCAGACTTCATCCCTAGGCTACAATTGGGATGGCCAAGATTTACATTATCGCCAATGACTTATTATTCCCCGTGCCTTGCCACTCCATGACCTCTTCATGAAGGAACTACACACTGCTCCCTCTGTAGGTAATTATAGATTTCTTAAAATTTATGAATACCTCAAGCACACATTCTTCTGGAAAGGGATGAAACAAGATATCCATGACTTCGTGGCAGCTTGTGATACCTACCAACGGATGAAGGTGAAACAATTCATTCTTTGGGTACTCTTCAACCCTTGCCCATTCTAGATCAGGTTTAGATTGATATTTCTATGGATTTTATCAAAGGGTTACCTAAATCAGGTGGTAAGTCTGTTATTCTCGTGGTAGTGGATCGCCTTTCGAAGTATGCTCTTTTTTTCCCTTGCCCATCCTTACATAGCCTCCACCATTGTCCAAATCTTCCTCGATTCCATTTTTCACATTCATGGTATGCCCACCTCCATTGTGTTCGATCGAGACCCAAATTTCACTAGTTATTTTTGGCAATTGTTTAAGTTTGTAGGGAACGAATCTCAAAATGAGTTCACCCTATCATTCGCAAACGGATGGTCAAACTAAGATTGTCAACAAATGTTTGGATACCTATCTCCGTTGCTTTGCATTAGATCATCCTTCTCAATGGGTGAAGTGGATTCCTTTAGCTGAATTATGGTATAACATGTCATATCATATAGCTATCAAATTCACTCCTTTTAAGGCTATTTATGGGCACCCTCCACCTACACCTTCTTCATACATTCCAGGTAGCTCTAGGGTTTAGGTAGTCAATATTACTCTTCGCCAGCAGATCAATGTCCTTCACCAACTGAAGCATAATTTGGACATGGCCCAGAACCGGATACGAAAATAGGTTGACCAACATCAATCCGAGCATAGCTTTGATGTGGGTGATATAGTTTTCCTTTGCTTGCAACCGTACAAACAGTCATCCCTCAAACTCTGTTAGTTCTAGAAACTTGCTACAAAATTATATGGGCCTTACCAAGTCCTACAGAATATTGGTTCCACTGCTTACAAATTGGTTCTTCCATCCACCTCTAAGCTCTATCATGTTTTCCATGTTTCTTCTCTCAAGAAAGTTATGGGAACATAGGTACAGGTTCAATCGGCCAGAATTGGATGAGGAAGGGTCCATATTACTCGAACTAGAATAGTTGTTGGATCACCGCACTTGCACTCTCTGCATTCATACCATCATAGAAGTCCTTGTCCAATGACGTGGGATCTAGCCAGAAGATGCTACATGGGAGTCTCTCCATCAACTCCAACACTAGTTTCATCAATTTTAGCTTTAGGGACAAATATTTTCAAATGGGAAGGACATGTTAGGATCCTATCCTAACACCATGTTGTAATTCTTATTTACCTATGTAATAATCCACTTCCAACATGGGGATCCTATTTTAATATTATTATGCAATACTTAGTAATGTAGGTGGCAATAAAGGTACCTCGCCAAGTGGTACCATCTCATGTAACCATTTTTATCAATATTGTAACCGATGTAGTAAGATACCTCGCCAAGTGGTACCATTTCATGTAACCATTTTTATCAAGATTGTAACCGCAATTTGGTATAAGACTCTAGCTCAAGTGGAATTTTGCATGTAATCCACCTCTTGAGCATTTAGGTAGGGTTGCATGAAGTTTTCCTTTAAAAAGATATGAAGCCATGTACAAGATTATCCTTTTGCAAGCTAATGAAATATTGAAGGAGGTTTTCCCCTTGAAGAGGCCCGCGATTCAGTGTTATGTTTCATTTCTGTAATTGATTTCTGCATAGTGATATTGAGTTATTTGATGTATGTGAGTTATTTTTCAGTATTTTGTGTGAGTGTGCTTTATTTTAATAGTAGGTTTCTCACAGACTTCTGACCGATAGATTAGTGTTTTTACTAACTTATTTTCATCATGGTAGTTTAGACATTAATGACTTCTTTTCATGTTATAATGCTTCATTTCAAGTAATTGATTCCATAGATTGATAGTTGTGCTCTTCATTTACGTATTTCCATCAATCTTGATATTATTTGCATATGTTTAGCATAGTAGACGCATTTTCTTGATTTGATGTCATTATGCTATTTTCATGCTATTTATCTTTAAAGGGCCTCATCATGAGAGGTTGCCTATGCTTTTGACATTCTTGTGTTGTTTCTTGATCATAGGAAATAGGTTTCTAAGGAGCTACAACCATTCATTTCCTTCCTCAACGTGAAGAAGAGGGTTCACTCCACCCTAGAGCAGTTCGTGTCACCTTAAGGGCTTGATAGTGCATTTCACCCCTGAGGGGGATTGAAATAATTGTAATTGTGTATCAAAATAGAGTATCCCTAAGAGGGACTTACTTGTAATCAGACACTCATTGATTTTAATGGAATAATGGAGGCATTTCTTGTAATTTCTATGTGTTTTGTCCATTTATGTGTTTGAATATCAATTTTACCTTGTTTATGCAATTACAACATTTCGGGTGCATACCTTTTTGGTCGTACAGAAGGCGATCACGGTAGAACTCTGCAATTCATGCGATCTAACTACTATTTCTTGGTTTTGGGAATTGTAGGTACAGACCGTAGCTATCAGCTATGGGCCAACAATTGAACCGTAGGTTCAACATGCGATTTATAGTCTGAACCATAGACCAGACCTGTGGTTTACACCTGACTACATAGATAGCAAAAATTAGAGTGCAGATCAACTCAGGACCTGAGGTAGGCCCTATTTTCCACTCTCTATTCTATTTTTACTCTCTATGTTTTTATAGAATGCTTATTTTGAAATGCAATTAGGAAAATAAAACTAAGAAAAAGGAAATCAATCATGTCCTAGTTTGTTTCAATTTGCATTTGTAGAAAGGCGCTACTGGGAATAGTGGACCTATGATTGCAGTTCGCCCTAGGCTACATCATGCTTGATAGGAGTGTCTTGTTTGGTTTGCATGTGTGAGGCCCAATTAGTGGCCAATTATCATCGTAATGTGCATTGTCTCAAAGAGCATCTAGAATAGCTTGCATTTTCTAAATTTGAAACGTTCTTTCATTTGCATAGCATATAGAAAATGAGCATGAGTGCTATATGATGCATTTCTTTTATGTACATTAAAATGAACCACACACACCACTTGGCACTTAAACGCTAGTGATTTGGGCTTGACATCCAACCACTAGTAGGGTTCAATGATGGTGGGCATAACTTCCATCCATTGGCCCAAATCCCATGAACCTTTTGGATACTAGACCAATATCAGATCTGAGAACCTTTCGTACCCTAGAAAATTTGCATGTATTCTCTTCGGAGGGTATAACACTGACTGGGGGAAAATGGGTGAGGATCTGGGAGGACCTATGCTCCCTGACCATGTGTGGGCTTCATTACCACACATTATAGGTTGGATTACATGACTTGGAGTTCATAGCCAAGTTGTCGAGCTGTGAGCGTACAGGTGAAAGCCATTAAACTGAGAATAAAATCCAACAAGTTTTGCAAAACACGATAAGAGTTTCTACACTGATACAACAAATCATTGAAAACACATCAAATAGTTTAGGGCTCAAATTTTAAAATGTAAAGGAGATAATCACATTGTTTACTTTGTATGCTTATTTATTGCTTAATTCATCAAGATAAGGCCCTCCTTGAGGCCATAATTTTTAGTAAGAGAGGAAACCTCTCGAGTCTTGTTTAGTCGGTTCATCATGATGACTAGGCATGATAGAGCTCAATCACGAGCTAATGAGTTGAAGAGTTCATGGAGAGGCTCTGAACGCTTCTGATGTTCTCCTGAGGAGCTTTCAAACCTCGTACGCCTCCTTGCTAGGCATTGCACTCATCATGCATCGGAGGATCCAATCCTCCTAGTGCGACATTCGAAGAGTCATCGCGAGATCCCTTCATCACGCAAGGGGTTCACCCATACAAATCATGGGGTTTCCTCACACACAATGAGAACCCACGTCATTAGGTCTCCTCCTAGTGAGATAGAGAGTTGTGGATCGTACTCCATGAGTCAGTCCTATAGGGAATCTGAGTCTCATGTAGCCCATGAGAGGTGACTACTCCAAGACCAATTGGAGGAGGCACGTCGTCAGCGTAAGCACCTAGAGCGTGAGTCCGTAGAAAGGAAGAGAGTGCATCAACAAAGGTTGGATGAGCTCCAACATCATGAAGAGAGGATTTACCAATAGAAAGCACGTGAAGAACAATCATGTGAGGTAATTCCCAAAAAGAAGCTCATACCTAGAGTGCTTAGGCAACAAGTCAACGCGATGCACCCAGTGCATCATCAAGAGTTGCCACTTAAGCAAGTAGATAGCCATCCTCTTAGGCAGATAGACATGCCTAGGGTTATCGAAGAGCAACAGAAAGAGATGTTTAAGGATCCCATGCATAAGCGTGAGGTCGAGAGTAGTCAAGTCCGACAGGTGAGCAGTGTCAATGCTCGAAAGTCATCACAATCCTTGGGGCATATACAGTCTATTCCACCATATAAGGAACCTATGATTACTTTCCATAAATAGGAAGTCAAACCTATCCCTATCAGGGAGTCTAATCCTCCATTGCATATCATAGTGAGGATACAATAGATTGCGTATAAGCGAGTGTTGGTGGATACAGGATCATCGATTAATATCATCACCACCTCAGCAATCAAACATCTCAAAATTCCACCTTCCCACATCAAGGAAACAACGTTAATGTTGCAAGCCTTTAACGATGTGGAATCCCCTACAGTAGGCACAATAGTCCTCCCCATCGAGGTGGGATAGAATATTATTCCTACATTGTGCTACATTTTAGAGGGATCAAGAAAGTATAATCTGCTGCTTGGAAGACCATGGATAAGAGCCATGGAGTGCGTGCCATCAATAGTGCATCAGTGCATTAAGTACACCCATGGAGGTGAAGTCCATGTAGTTGAGGTGGACCTAGATCCCTTCAAGTATTATAAGCTTGAGGATCATCCGTAGGAACCTGGTGAGGCACCTATGCATCTACAAGTTAAATTGGATGAGTCTATCCAAAGTGTGGACGCAGCCTCACAGACGGTGGTGGAGTTACCATCCCCACCGCTATCACCTATGGAGTCACCTACGACCCTTGCACTCTCAACATCACTTAGCAAGGAAGGATTGATGAATGCCCTTACGGAGTTGCTCATAGCCGCTTCGGAGGTATCATTAGAGGATCTTCACACTCCTATCAAGGAGGAAGAACCTAGCATGGGCATGGATGCACCTGAGTGTATCACACCCTCTTCATCCATCATGTCACCAGATAGTTCTCATGAAAATGATGGTGAATATGAAGAGCTTATAGGGGCTAGCATTACGATGTTGCCCACCATAGAGTCCACTGAGGATCTAGGTCAACTTTTCATCGAGTCTCCACCTATGGATCCTATCCTGGAGACATCGTATGAGTATGAGGAAGGTTTAGTTATCATGACTAAAATAGGACAGCCTCAGTATGTTGATGAATTACCTACGATGCATGCAGTTGTGGAGTATTCTCATGAGTTTGTGGGAATGGTCGACATTAGGCTAGAAGATCAAGTGATTCCTAATCACATAGAGCCGGATATGGGGCAATCCAGTGGTGTTTCCACATTGCCAGGGCCATAATCCTTGAAATTAGTCACTCCTAACTCATTTCTCATGGCACCATCTCAAGAGCACAAACAAGTAGGTTCCTCACATCAGATTAGGGGTACCAAAATTGACACAGTTCAACACAACAAAGTGAAACAACGACTTGAGCTGAGTCATAGGCATGAGCATGTGGATAGCATTGACAAAGTGTGTCATCAAGAAGCTTCCACATCAACTCAAGTGAAGGAAATAGGTGATTTGAAATTACCTAATGGATCCATAGCATCCACTTTTCTATTTCCTTCAAATGACAAAGGTATTTTGAATCAGTCATTGGAAATACATATGAACTCTTTGTCGATCTTGCGATCCATTTTAAGCCATCTAGAATGGATGGAGCATCGAATGGATGAGCAAGATAAGGCGTTGCATTTTATCAAGAACCGGCTTGAAAACCTAGAATTACAAAAGCAACCCTTGTCTGAGGCCGAATCACTTCCTATGCAAGTACAGGAAAAGCCTCAATGAAAGCATAAGCCCATGCGGCCAACCCAACCATTGGATTCTCAAAGCAAACCAATGTGAGGTAAGAGCCCAAAACAGTCGTAGCATAGTGGGACTCCGTTAAAAGAGTCTATGTCTGACATATTTCAAAATTTGTAAGAGGCTAAGGTCATCACCTTGCCTAATGTCATCCCTTTAAACCCAAGTAGAGTTAAACCTATGGGTTACAAGGAGCATCACTACTATCTCTATCACTAAATAGAGGGTCATGGCATTCGAGATTGTCATGAATTTAAGAGTGTGGTGCAAAATTTGATAGATAAGGGGGTTTATCATGTAGATGGTTCTCTCAGAGTGCCCCAACATGCCGAAGTGGAGGTCACACCTCCTCAAGAGCGACCTCAGAGTCGTCAGTCACCTCGTAGGCCCAATAGGCCAATGCAACGAGTAGTTTCATTTCAGATGACTACTCTAACTTTGTTTCAAAAGTTACACGAGGCACAAGCATTCATATTACCTAAAGTCAAGCATAGGGCATCCGAGATTGGGTCACCTGATGGCGGTCCCTTTTGTGTGTATCATCGAGTGCATGGACATGACATTCGGAGTTTCCAATCATTTAAGAGGGTCGTCCAAGACCTAGTAGAACGGGATGAGATCTACGAGGATGGTTCTCTCATTCACCCGTGTCGAAGCATAGGTACACCAGTGAGGTCCGATCTTCACTTAGGGGAGTTGATTTATGTCACTCTTCCTAAACAAGCTGATTAATTTTTAGTGAATAGCATGCACATTGGGGGTCTTCAAGGTAGCATACCTTTCCCACCAGCCACGCCAAATTCGATAAGGAAAAATGAGGAATCTAGAGGTATTGCACCTCCCTCACCGTCATTGAATGGCACACACACTAGGGGTATATAGGGCAGCATGCCCTTCCCAAAAGGCTCCAAGGGTTCCTAAAACCACTTGGTCGTGTCAGTCAAAGGCCCCAAGGGTTTGCTTATAATCGCTCGGTCATCCTAAAAGGCTCCAAGCTCATATGTGAGTAGTTTGGTCAATCAAAAGGCACCAAGAGTTTCTGAAAAATTGCTTGGTCAACCCAAAAGCTCCAAGGATTCTTAAAAGATCACTTGGTCATCCCAAAAAGTCCCAAAGGTGCTCATAAACCCTTTGGTCAAACCCCAAAGGCTCCGAGGGTTTGCTTAAAACCACTTGGTCATCCTAAAAAGCTCCAAGGATTTTGCTAAAAAATCGCTTGGTCAATCTAAAGGCTCCAGAGGCATGTACTCATCGTTTGGTCAGATATGAGGCTCAAAACTCATAAAAATTATAAAATCAATAAAATCCAAAAAAAAATTGGTAAAGCATAAAATCCAAAAACATTTGCATTTGCATTTGAATTTTGCATTTTCATTTTTTGCATTCACTCATGCATCCGTTGCATTATTGCATTGCATATAGGCATTCATCATCCATTGCATTCTGTAGTAGGAGGGATTATGTTTGTCAGTATTACAAACGACACCACATTTGTGTCTAAATCATGCATCTCTGCATTTATCATGATCCATCATTCATGTGAGTAATTGTATTTTTCAACACAACCTATAATGTTGCTATGGAGATATACTAGGGTTTTTCGGTCACTCAACCATACCTAGTGGTCTTATCAAGAGTTGGTAGAAAGATTGCTTTGCTTTTGTAGCTAAGGTTCAATTAGTATAGCCCTTAGCATATCAAAAATCCTATCACTAATCAACAAATTAAACAATCCTAACAAGGACTAGGGGAAGATGAAAATCATGAAGCAGGACCGGGTATCCTGAAGCGAAAAGAGTTATTCTTGCTTATCCCTCTGTGTGGACGGTATGGGAAATTTTGGCAGTTGGCAAAAGGACAGGTTAGTTCCCTATTTAGAATCCCTTGCTTACGATAAAATGAGCAATATCCCAAAGTGATATCCCACATCAATCCTCAATATTGATACCCTATATCTCATAGATCGACTTCCCAAGATTGATATCCCATATTGATATCATAAGATCGATATCCTCAATCGATATACCAGAAATAGTTTTTCCAAGTAAATCCCCCCAAAGGAAAGTTTTTGAAGAAAATTATCAAATGTAAATGCCAAAAAGTGAAGATCAGAAAATAGGCTCAAATCAAGTTCAAAGTGAATATCAAATGAAGATCAGAAAACAGGCTCAAATCAAGTTCAAAGTGAAGATCAAATGAAGATCATAAATCAAAATTCGAGTGGAGATCAAATGAAGATCCAAAATCCAGTTCGAAGAGAGATCAAATGAAGATCCAGAGATAGTTCAGAATGAAGATGGAATCGACTCCCTTGCTTCACTACATATGAGCAAGTATCCCAAAAATTGAAGGATAGAAAGGAATGAGCCTGAATCCCTGGAATTGTCGGCACTACTGTACCTTACGCATGATGATATGTCTGATACACTTGCATCTCGCTTGTGGGCAGACCAATGTTTGAATGTGGAGGAGCTAGCTTTAGGTGTCCTACATTGCCTAGTGGCTTAGTCCAACTAAAATCTAAACTTGGGATTGGATAAGACATTTGTGGTACCCCTATCTTAGCAATGGGCTGAAAGAATCCCGCCTGACATTGGGGAACGCTCGTGTCTTATCTTAAAATAATCAAGTGCACACACAGGGATAATGAACAGTTAGGGCCTATCCTAGCAAAAGCCTTTTATCTCAGAAGTCTAGTGTGGTTAGTATGCAACTTTTGATAAGTCTATTAGGGTGTTTGAGTCTCATGGAAAACCTCAAAAATCTCTCTCATAGCAACAAAATATCAAATATCGCAAACCATATAAAATCATCAAATTGCAAAGTATCGAGTCCATGATACATCATCATATAGAGCACAATCAAGATATAGGATAGATACCGGATGGATATTAGAAATAATATTTAGACGACCACTGACTATATCATGCATATTTTTCAAATTTGCAATGGGAAAATAGAATGACACATTATATCATTCGCATCATACAACTGCATTCATTGCATTTCATATATGGGTGATTAATTGATTAAATTCTTACTTTAAGGATTTTCAATTACATTCATGATTTTTATACATTTTGTGGTGTCATCCATTAGATCGATAAACATATTTGCATTCATTCCTTATGTTTTAAGTGATTAAAGCATACAGGTTCATTTACATTAGATTACCATCATGTAAATAATGCATAACATACATCACACATCTAAGCATCTAGATCACTGCATATCATCATCATCATAAATCAAATAGCTATCTAGTGCATGTCATCCATACATCACATCATATAGCATCAAATTAACATAAGCATTGCATCCATGTGCATAACATAAATAGAAAATTAAAAATATATACACAAGTACACATAATGAGCCATAAATGATCAGATCATATATATATATATATGTGTGTGTGTGTCTCAAAGTATATCAAGAGTACAAAAATACCCATAGGCTACAACTGTGTAGGTCCTAGACCTTACACCAAAAATGGTACAATATACATCAGAAGATATGTACTAAGGAGGGCCTATGCCTCCAGCTGAAGAGTCACCAGTATCACCTTTGTCATCCCTGAGCCTCCCATGCGAGTTGGCTCCATGAGTGCTAGAGGACCTGTGCATCCTCTCGGTCCTATGAGTCCAGTGGCTAGAGCTCACCGAGGACTGCCTTGTAGTCCTGGATCTAGTCTTCTGAGACCCCATAGCATGTCTATCCTATAGCCTCGTAGTTTGATATAGCCCTCTAGCTGAGAGATGTGAGCTACCCTCGCATCGCAAAGGTCATTTCCCTCCTCTACGAGGGAAGTGAGCCATCTGACCTCTACCATAGGATCGCCACCTCCTAGCAATGTAACTGATGGAGCAACTGGAGGTCCCATAATAATATGAGAGGATGGAGGATCCCCCCTATATGCCCTGAGTAGATCTCTCTCTACAACAACCTCACCCCACTATGCCAGTGCCAAATCACATGCACTAGTGAGCTCATAGACCTGGAGCTCTACCATTGTAGCCCGTGCTATAAGACTCGTGATCTGCTCCTGAGATGTAACTAGCCATTTGTCTTGGTCATCTAGCTTCACCTCCAGACTAGCGATAGTAGTATCTCACTCTAACTACTGAGTCTGATACCTCCCAAGCTGACTCTGTAAGTTAGCAACCTGAGCTAGGAGAAACCCCTCTCAGCTATCAGGAGGGACCTCACCCTCCTTGGAAGCCTCCTCATCTGCATCAACATCCATAGGGGGGCATCCTCTACTATAACCTCTACACCCCATCCATCGTTAGTCCATTGGTACACCCTATGCCCATCTAGGTCAACCGTTGCCTCTGCCTGGTCATCTACCCTACCTAGAGGCCCTAATCCATACCATCATAGCATCAACCACCAAGCATCATATGCTGGGGTGGTCCTAGCCCTATCAACTCTAGACTCCTAGAAGTCATCAACCTCATCTCCTAATGTTGTAGGATGAATCCATGGTAGATGCGTCTCCAAGACTAGACGCCTGTAAGAAAAAGGAATCTCTGGAATGTCCTGCACCAGGCCGAACTACCATAGGACCTGAGAGTAGAACTGGTACTCTCTAATCTCGACCTTCCGATCGAGTAGCCATCTATCTTGGCAAGCCTATCATAGCCACTCGCCAGCCTCTGTCCAAGCTAGGCAATCCATGTAGGGATGCCACTCAATGTCATCCGGCCCAAGCGATGCGAACTATGTAATGTAGTGCTTAGTATGGTCGGTATGGATCTTGCTCCTGAATCCCTCCTCCTCACGAGGCCAACATGTGGCATAGCACTGATGAGCATCATCAATATCTATAATGTGCAGTGGTAGCTCTCTAGGATGCTCTATCCTGATGTGCTGCCAACCCTAGATCTATAGCAGAGGCTGCAGCTCATCCCATGGTGGCTTCGGTTAGTAAACTGATATAACTCCCTATAAAGCTGGCATAGTAGGGTGCTCCCCTAGGCCAATCATAGTGGCTGATCCATGGAGCTTTGAGTCACTCTCCTAACACTGGCCAGGAGGTTCCAGGGAATCCTCATGCCCGAGGAGTCTGGAAGAACAACCTGCACCACCAGGTGCATAAATATGGCCTCCCTCATGGAGAAGATCTACTCACCCTGCTAGTATCCAATGTGAACTCCTCTATGATCGATCTTCCACTGAGCCTCCTAGCTCTGGTCATCAAAGATCGCATAAAAAATGGGCTCCTTAGCCCTAGAAGTAGAAGAGGTGATGGCCTCACCATCAATAGGGATCCTAAATATCTGGTATACATCCTCTAGGGTAACAATCATTTCACCTGTAGGCAGGTGAAATGTGTTGGTCCGCGCATTCCAGCACCAGGCCAACATAGTCAGATAAGCCTGATCCACCCTAATCATGGGTAGATCCAGGACGTAGCCAAATCCGATGGCTCCAAACCATCTCCGCTCCCTGAGAGTGAGCTATCCATGAAGAGTCTTAAGAATATCTAGCTCACGGGCTCTAGAGGTCAATGTCTGAAATAAAATCATGGCATAAGAGGAAATCTAACTAAAAATACAAGAAAAAAACATTTAAAAATGACCTAAAAAGCGTCAAAAACATCTAAAAACTGATAAAAATACAAAAACATGTCATCAGGCAGTCATAAAAATCAAAAATATCACTTAGAAAAGTCAAAAATGCATTAATTAGCATTAACTGCCTATAAAACCTTAGGAAAATTAAAAATTTGATAAAAATTTCCTAAAGTCCATGAACCGCGGGTCAACCCTGCGGTCCGCATGCGGTCAAAAATTGATCATTGGGAGTTTAAATGTGGACCATAGCTGGCAGCTATGGTCCCCAATTGGTCAATTGGGAACCATAGCTGGTACCTACGATCTCCAACTGACATCCGACCAGGGTTATTCCCCCCATCGAAAAAATAAATATATATATATATAATAAAACCTAAACTAGCCTAATCTAACATGAGGTTCATTACCAGCAGTTTAATTAGGTTCAATTAGCCCATTACTTAATGAGGTTAATTTTATTGGTAATGGATGCGAGGTCTCGATTTCGAATTACCTTGCCCTCATCGCGGCCTCGACTGGATGAAGCTTGCCCATGGTCTGCCATCGTGCGGTGTGTAAGGTGTGGGTGTAAAATTTTGGTAGGGTTTTAGGTCAGGTTTAAGTTGTCACTATCCAGAGCTCTGCAATTGTCAATCGTTGTCAAGGAATAATGAAGCAAATTGGAAAATTGAACCTTTTATAAGATTTTCTTATTCCATGCGGACCGTGCCTGACAGCTGTGGTTCTAAAAAATTGCAATAGGGAATTGCAGACCCTAGCCGTGGTTTGCAACTGGTAGCAAATTTAGTCAAATCCCATCGTGGGAAGGTTTAAAATGATAAATTAATGACTCCTAACGGATCAAATTTCAATAAAAGCAATCAAATTTTGTAAATTTGGTGATGTTCAAGCACCAGGATCAATTCAAAAATTCAAAATTAAAAAAAAAAATCAAATAATTCAAAAGCCAAATGCACCTCGTATCCAATTATTTACCCTATACACTTGGCGGTTGCAACGACTTGTGATCCATGCAATTCAACAAGATGAGTAAATTACCATAAGGACATTTGGGGAAAAATTGTCATCGTTGATCTGATATGCTTCTTTTCAATCCCTAAGAAGGCCTTCGTGGCTGGACTTCTCCATGGGAATGAGGCATTTCATGTCATGTCTCCTATGACATATTTTCAGCAAATCATCGATAACTTGATTCAACACAAAACTAATTGGATTTGTATCATTTCGATTCCCTAAGATGGCTATTGTAGCCCGACTGCTCCATGGGATAGGAATGTGCAATTACTATTAATAGTTGGAATCAAAAGCTGAACTAGGCCTAGCCAAGGCATTAATATGCTCAAATCTAAATTTTTTCAGATTATCCATAGTGGTCAAGCGACCTCATCGCTTTAATCATTTTCATTACCCTCATCGACTCATCGCTTGAGGGGGTAGTCATAATATCAAATCATAATCAAAATCAACAGAAGATCCCGAAGATCGTAGATCCCTTGATCTTGTCAAAATTGTGTTTGTCCTTGCGAATCATTGTCAACAACTATCATAAGCTTACCCCTTTGCTTGGGGTAAATAGAAAATATGATAATTTGTTTGTATCTCTTCTCCTTTTGGTTATATAGGCCTAAATCCTATTGTAGCATCAAACGCTACCCGAATGCCTGATGGCGAGTGCAAGATTTTCAAAATGCAAGCCTTTCACCTAGTTGGAAGCAATGATTCCAGGATGCATGTCCTTTTGTTGGACAAGAGGCATCTAATGTTGATCTGACTAATGATCATCATAGAACCTTCGACATCATTTTAGGAGGTATATTTTTGCTCAGCGTTGTTCGATCTCACAACGCATCTCAAAAGGGGTATCTGTAGACACCTAAAATGCGTCATGTCGAGGGCGACTACTCATATGGACATGCTACAAGACCATATGGAGGATCTTGGACAGACTCCAAGATAGAGTAGTGGTTCTAACCACTCAATTTGGGCTCCTTGGCCTAATCAGTCTGAACCGTAGCCCAGACCTATGGTCTATAGGCTGAACCATGGTTGAGACCTACGGTTTATAGTCTAGACCGTAGATGTGACCTACGGTCTTAACTGAAGTTTAGTTGGCCTTCATCCGAGCCAAATTGGTTTGAATGACCATTTGTTCTAGAAGAAGGTGGTTAATGGATGAAATATTCCAAAGGCTTCCATTCCAACTGTCCTAACCACCTCTTCTTGATATTGGCTTCTCCATGAAGCCACCCCTAGCCCTGGGGCATCCTATAAATACCCCCCAAATGGGGATAGAAGGAAGAGAGTTGATTAGTCAAGAGAGCAACGAAGCCCTATCGAATTGCATACTAAATTCATGCATTGGAGAAGGCCACTTTGCTATTCACCCAAAGATCAATTTGCCATGGAAGTTCTAGGAGCCTAGAAGAACCAAGAAATGCAAATTCGGGAAAACGAAGGCCCCTCACAGTGAATCAACTACCAAACTTGTCAGAAGGACACCGAAGGCGACCCTTGAACATCAATTGGACAAGGAGGTCAAGCCCACTGCCCTTGATTTTGAGGGTAAACTCACTTGAGTGCTAACTACGGCTTTCAGCCATGGTTTATAGTGCATACTGTGCATCAGTGTTGCGGTTTGCAACAGAGGTATCACCACCTTACTATTTTCATTTATGCCCATCTAGTTAGATTAGATTAGTCATTTGCATGGTTAAATTGTAGTTTTAGAGACTTCTGACCGATAGATTAGTGTTTTTACTAACTTGTTTTCATCATGGTAGTTTAGACATTAATGACTTCTTTTTGTGTTATAATGCTTCATTTCAAGTAATTGATTCCATATATTGATAGTTGTGCTCTTCATTTACATATTTCCATCAATCTTGATATTATTTGCATATGTTTAGCATAGTTGACGCATTTTCTTGATTTGATGTCATTATGCTATTTTCATGCTATTTGTCTTTAAAGGGCCTCATCATGAGAGGTTGCCTATGCTTTTGACATTCTTGTGTTGTTTCTTGATCATAGGAAATAGGTTTCTAAGGAGCTACAACCATTCATTTCCTTCCTCAACATGAAGAAGAGGGTTCACTCCACCCTAGAGTAGTTCGTGTCACCTTAAGGGCTTGATAGTGCATTTCACCCCTGAGGGGGATTGAAATAATTGTAATTGCGTATCAAAATAGAGTATCCCTAAGAGGGACTTACTTGTAATAAGACACTCATTGATTTTAATGGAATAATAGAGGCATTTCTTGTAATTTCTATGTGTTTTGTCCATTTATGTGTTTGAATATCAATTTTACCTTGTTTATGCAATTACAACATTTTGGGTGCATGCCTTTTTGGTTGTATAGAGACAGTTCACATGTGACTATTAAAGTATTTCAAGTCAAGACAAACCAATGATGTGTCAAGAGTTCAAAGCACTATAGAAGATTTAAATCCCTTACCAAGAAGTAGAGGTAGTGAAGCTAATACATTTGAGGAAGTAAACTTTATTAAGAACATGCACTTGATGAGATTGATTTCAATTGTTCAAGTGAATTTGATCTCAATCAAAGAAGAAAAAATTTAGCAAGTCGTTGAAACTCTATAGGAAGAAGTTGAAGAATACCATTAGGAGGGTTATTGAATGAGAAAGTTTAGTCAAAAAGGTCACTATATAGAAGATATTAACTAGCAAGGAGACCAGATGATAGAGTACCATCATTGAGATAATTAGACAATAAAAAATAGTCAAGAGGATGGTTCGATGGTAGATTATCATTAAAATTAAGTCTAGGATGACAAGAGACCATAATAATATGATAGAAGAAATGTTTCTTAGTGAAATGTCATCCAGGGCATTTCCATAAAATATGTTATCTAATGAAATATCATTTGGAGAGCTATCGTTAGAGATGTCATATGATGAAATATTATCTAGGGAGTTGCCATTAGAAATTGTATCATTTGAGGAAATATATTCATCTAAGGCAATGCCATATGAGGTAGTATTGTCTAAAATTCCATATGAGGAGGTGTTGTTACAAGTTTCATCTAGGGATCTATCATCATAGATATTGTATGATGGAATACAATTTATCATTGACAGTGTCATATAGGGACCTACCATCAGAGATATCATCTAATGAAAGTTCATTTGGAGGGTTCTTACTAGAGATGCCATTTTATGAAATTCCATTTAGGTATATCATCTTAGAAGTGGCATCTAAGGTATTTCCATGTAAATAACTATTGTTTGAGTATCTTCCATTAGAAGAATTGTCATCTAAGCTATCGTCAAAGGATCTATCATTAAAGACACCATACAAGGAGAGAGATATTTGTCAAAGGCACGACTGTTAAAGAGAAAGAACTAGTCATATAGAGCAATATAAGAGTGAATTAGAGCTAAGGGGAAGTTATTTTAGTGGGTTGAGTGAAATATGCTAAAATATTGACGAGAAAAATATTTAGTTTAGAAAATGATAGTTTTAGTGATTTCATCGTTGAGGTTTAGGGGTGTCACCTCAAAACCTATGGGAACACTACACTTTGACCTTACCTTGTATTATGATAGGGTAATCATGAATGGTATTTCCCCTTGACCACTTAAGGCACATTGCCTCTTGAACCTACAAGGGGGTTTCCACCCTTTGATCCAAAATACAGGTGGCGATAAATGATGCCCATCATGTTCATTATGTTTCTCATGTTCATAAAGTTGGCTATGTTAATAAAGTTGATGATATGGATTATTGTAAAAAATAGAGTGACCAATTAGAGAATAACGATCACGTTGATAAATTTGATGCTACAATTGATTGTAGAGAGTGAAGTGAGCAATCAAAAATTAATGTGGTGCAAGCAAAAATTTAAAGTGTTTCTTGTTGTTGAAGATGTATGGAGTAGAATAAAATATAATTAAAACAAGAGATTATGTTATGTTGTTCAAAACTTCTATTCACAGTTTTTAGCTCATGTGTCATCAAGGATGTCAACCAATTTATAGGAGAGGATACACGTAGCCAACCAAATTGATATGTCTACATTTAGTGAATAAGTTTTGTTAGTTTGTATTATTTTGTAGTTGTAGGTAAAGTGTTTAACAAAATGTGCATACATATATTTAATAATGTTATAAAGTTGTAATATAATATTGTACATGATAATATAATATTAGGTCATGTATTTTGGCAAAGTCATAAGTCATAAGTTATTTTATACTATAGTGGAAAATGTCACGTAAATTTAAGTTAAATTAATATGAAATGTAATTTAGGGAAATGATGAGGTGTCAAGTAGTTTGAGAGTGCAACTAATTTATAGTTGTATAAATAATTCGCTCCCCTCATTCATTCAATATAGAAGGTTTATGTGTATGAGAATAGGGTGGTGGTTGATATATATGGTATGATGCAATTGAGTCATTTATGCAGTCATGTAATTGGGGTATTAGCCATTGTGTGGGTGTGATAGCTAAATGTGAGAGCTAAAACATATGGGTGTTGATGTTGGTTGTACATGATTGTGGGCATGAAGAGTATTTTATATAGGGTTTGCAAATAAACTATAATGCTATTATCATACAACCATTGTTTATAAAAATATGCTCATTTATTTATCATCTACTATTATTGCTTTCTATGTATTTTTATTGTTAATGACTTATAATATGTTGATTTATTTAAATAGAAATGTAATTAAGTTTCAATATGTTAAGTTTCAATTCTATATGGATTTTATGGAACAACATAATATTATGGCTAGAATTGAGGGTTTGGATATTGTGTAGGGGTGGATTTGGATATGTTGGTTTTAGACTAGGTATATATTGGAAATTAGACATAGGCAGTGGATTTTTCAAGCTATATAGAGGGTTTTTTTGGTCTCGTGAGGTCATATTATACTACAAAATTTATATAGGTTAACTATTTAGGGATAAATTTTGATTTGAGAAAATAATCTAAATGCCTTATGCCCCAATTTGAAGAGGTTGCATTTTCCATTTTGTATAGTGTTATGGTTTTATAATTATCCAAAAAAATTGCTAACATTGGAATTTAATAGGTTTGGCTAACCTTAGGATGTAGGTTTTTCTAAAGGGATTATTGTATTTTAAAATCCTACTTGTTGACTTGACCTACGTAAGGATTAACCATAACCTATCTAAGGATTGTCTTGGGGACCTTATGATATTGATGATTAAGTTAACTCTATTTGTATATTGGGATGTCTTTCCAATGTGTGACTAGTTTGTAGATTTATCTTATTAATAGATCGTACTATTGGAGAACCTAATTAAGTGGTAGGTTGTGATGTGTTGGGTGAGGCTTGTGGCATCAAAGATATACTATATAACGAATTCATGATCATATTCAAGACGATGGGTATATAAGAATCCCAATCTTAGATGATATTGAGTAAGGTATGGTCATATACCTAGATATTTCTAATGTATCCTACTTCAGTTGGCTAAAAGAAATATGGGGGTATAGATGAGGATTTTAACCTTGGTTGGTTGATTTTTTCCTTGGATCTTTTTCTTGATGGAATCAAAATTTTTTTATTGACCTCATGTATCCACATGGTAGTTGTTTTCTTCCCTTTTGTATTTCTTATTTCCTAGGGAATGATTTTCATTAGGTAAAATTATTTGTCTAAATGTTGCATATTTGATTGCATATTCATAATACTAGAACATGTGCTACTTATTTGTACATCAACAATTGTTTTGGGTTAGAAAACAATTTTATCAAAAAACTAACAAATCACTCCCTTTTAGAAAATGATATTTTGTTCATGAAACATTTAAAGAAATTTTGAGAAAAATAAATAGAGCATATCACTATTTTTTGGATATAGGAATTTTTTTCTTAGAGAATGAGTGAAATGCTACATCAAAACTTGGAAAAAAATTCCTTATTTAAAAAATTAGTGAGTCACTCTATGAAAGGAACAAATCACTCTTTTGATGAAAACTTGATAAAATATCTTCCAAATTGGTAACTCACTTTTTCCAATGGCACATCGTACTTTTAAGATAAAAGTAACATGGATTGCTAAATTTGGTGAATACAAATCAAAATTGTACACTTGAATCTATTATTTGAGAATTGGAATGCAAATATCTTGAATTTTTAGTAAGTTTTATAACTAAGTTGCCATTCCATGAAGCATCTATGATTCTAGAAGAAAATTTTCAAAGGTAGGTTTAAATAGATTCAAATATTATGTAGATTTGAACATGTAAATCAAGCCCTTGGTCCCACCAAGCATTCCAAAACCTATTGAATAACAAAAGTATTTAAACTTAAAATGTGCCTCATAAATTAGTTCAATAGTTGGAAGAAGGAGAAACATATCTCTTTTGACCTTTGGTTTCATGTTAACTCTCCACTAACCTTGATAATCTAATATTAGCTAAGCTAAGTGCTAAAAATAAATGTATGAAGGCAATGGTGTGAGAGATTAAATAAAAATTACGTGAAAATAAAATTTAGGTGTAGCCATACCAAGGAGAATCCATGGTCAACCAATACATAAATAAATTTAATAATATCAATATTATCCAATGCATATAAAATCAATATAATAGAAGGAAATAACTAGAAAGTAAAGGGTAGTGTCATAACATTTATGCATTCCACAATCTAAAAAAGCATGAAGCTAGTTCAATGAATGCAACAGTAATTTTGCTCTTGGATTTCTTATTGGAATTTTATTCTCTAAGTTCTAGAATGAGTAGCAATTGGTTATTTTTTTAATAGATGAATATGTAGACACCTAAAACGCATCATCACAAGAAGACTCCCAAAGAGACCTCCTTCTAACACTATCAATCCATCTTGGAAAACATCTGGGATAATTTAGTGTCTTTTACCAGCAAAAGGCACTTTTCTCCATGGGAAGCATGATCATATTGACCCAATATGATATCAAATCGTGACCGTATTGATCCAAGATAGTCTTAGAGTTAGGATCATATCAACCCGAGATAATCGTGCAAGCACAAAAATTAAAAAAAAAGGCAGTAAACTGCCTATCAATGCGGTGACTAATTTTCTATCGATGCAAGGTAACCTGCATGCAGTGAAATATTCCTCTACCTACTAAAAATAAGCAATAATGTAGTCAATTATTACCACTTGTCCCTTTTTGATGCATGCCAAGAGGGCTATAAAATTAGGTTCTGCCCCCTCTACAAAAGGGACCCCAAATTTAATTTTTAGAGCATCAAAGTGCTACTGAAACCTCACCATACTTTCTCACTAATTTCATCCATACCATCGGATTGCCATATGGTTTTTGAAGCTGATTTCGTCATCCTCATTTTATCGATATCACAGATCCAGATCACTCAATATGCTCATTCACCTATAGAATCCCCTCACAATTCATCAATAAAACCAAACTGCATCATCCAACATCACCTAGATCTAGTTTCTCAAAGCTACAGGTCTACGATTGCAACTGTATCGCCTTGAGATAGTCCATAGACAAGATCATATCAACTCAAGATGGTATCGGTTAGGTGACCCATTTTTACTGCTTTTCTATATTTTAGCATAGATCTCATTTGCATGTTCAATTTTAGCACTAGATCTTTCATTTTCATGCATTTTATTTTACTATAGTAGCGTAGATTTTAATTATTGTACGCATGCATTCACTTTTCATTTTTCTTTGGATTTCATGATCAAATACAAGTCTAACCTCGATGGGCCCTACATGTTCTATTTATCTACTTCTGTTTGATTGTGTTTAGGTTATAGGTTTCAAAGACAGTGCAAGACTTTGGATCCAACCCTCAAGTAATAGTCTCATAAACCCACTCCCCAAAATACTGTTGCTAACATGAAGCATGGTAAACAAGTGGTGGATAATGGTGATCAAATAATTTGGTAGAAACTAAGTAAAAAATGACATCCACTCCTTCCAAGCATGCTAATCAAGCATGACCTCCAAACCAAGCTAGGATGTGCCTATATTATCATGCCTATGGTAGTCCATCCTTCTAATCATTATATAGGCTAGTATAGATATCTACAAATAAAAACATTTATCTTAGTATGAGGGTCGATAATTTAAGTGTTTGCATATTGTATATTATGTAAATTTTCTCTACAATTTTAATGCATTAGCTCACTATTTGAACTTTGCTAGAATTGTATCATTCATTTCTTTCATATGTGGATGCTCTACAGGCCCTATATATTTTTGTAAAAGCTATCTATGGAGGTCTAGTAGCCTATTCTATTAGGTCCCAATATTAGAATATTAGGGATGCTTAGTGTTTTATTGTGTGGTTATACTTTATTCTATAAACTTTACTTAGGTTGATAAGAGTTATTGGAGTAGTGGAGGGCATGATATGTGCTCAACTCATATTCAATGATCTTTTCCTGGTAACTAGTTTGTTAGTCCATTATGTAATTTAGTTATAGTGTGGTTTGCATGGTATATGGAAATTTTAGCCAAATGTCATCCATATCTAATCCATGTTTTCATCCCTAACCCTTCATTTCTTACTCTAATATTTAACACATTTTTATTTTATTTCGTAACAAGGAACCAACCTTCGTTGGAGGTTGGCTAAGAAAAAATTCTAAGCCATCCAATTTTGGACTTGTGGTCAAGGGTACAATTCCATCCATTAGGTAAATTACATACCAAGATAATGAATTCATGGCAGTAGAAAAAATGAGGGAGTAAACCATTACTTTAAAATTTCCTTGGTACATCTAATGATGAAGTTGATTTCGAGGTATCAATGTAGATGCTTGGTAATATAGGGAGAATTTCCCATATTATATCTATGGTGGATATTGCATTTGACCCTGAGGTGGGTTTTCATATGCTTAAGGTCATGATATATACTAAATCACCTTTTATGGGAAACCTTAAGGATTGTAGGTAGGAAAATTTATGTCTAAATTTAGTGAATAAATTTTGGTATTGTGTTATTTTGTAGTTGTATACAAAGTGTTTGAATAAATGTGCATACATATATTTAATAATGTTATAAATTGAAAATGTAATATTTTATGTGATAATGTAATTTTAAGTCATGTATATTGGAAAAATCATAATTGATAAGTTATTTTATCATGTAGTGGGAAATGTAATGTAAATGGAAGCTAAATATATATGAAGTGTAATATAAGAAAATGATGAGGTGTTAGGTAGTTGGAGGGTGCAACTAATTTTTAGTTGTATAAATAAGTCCCTCATATCACTCATTTCATATAGAATTTTAATGCATATGGCAGTAGTGTGGTGGCCAACACGTATGGTATGATGAAATTCAGTCATATATGCAATTGTGTAATTAGAGAATTAGCCAACATGTGTGTGTGATAATTGAATGAGAGAGCTACAGTGTGTGGATGTTGTTTTTGGATATACATGATTGTGGGAATAAAGAGTATTATGCACAAGGTTTGAAAAAAAGTATAATGCTAGTATCATACAACCATTGTTAATACAAATAGGCTCATTTATTTATCATGTGCTATTGTCGTTATTGTTATTTTTTGTGTATTGTTATTTTTTTTTTTTTTTGAATTTACGTGGTGGAATCGGTAGCCACCATGAATCTAGGTAGGCTATCCAGATTTTTATGAAAAATAGTGTGGTTGTAACCAACTCTCCTATGTAACCCACATGTATTGTTATTGTTAATATCTATAAATATGTTTATTTTTTTAAGAAGAAATTGAATAAAGTTTTAGTATGTTAAATTTCATTTCTACATATTGGTATAATTGACTCTCTGAAGTTGAGTCCAACCTGGTAACATGAAATTGTGAGAAGCACATCACTTGGGAAGATGTGCAATGACAATAAGGGAATGAAGCCAAATAAGTAAATAAAACATCATATTTAGTATCGTATTTATAGCATTGTAGCATTTTTGGTCAAATATCTGCCTAATTAACAAAACTACGTTTGTGCACCCTAGACATGGCCAACATTGAAAGGCCGGAGGAAAGGAATGTCCTCCGTGCCAATCTCCAGAGAGGGTTGGCTCCCTTACTAAATCCTACACAAGTTTAAGACTAGAGTTGCAAGAAAGAAATTAGAAATGATGGAAAGAAAGGGAAATATGGCCACAGGCCAGAGTGTAGGATTTGGGGTAGACTAGCAACAGGAAATTCACCCAAGCATGGAAAATAGCATGTAATAAAAGAAAGCAACAGAATTTACTTATAACCTTGCATAAACAACCTCCAGGATTGCATTCCAGAACTCACTCCCTCACCAACAATGTTCAAATTTAGATGCAAAATTTAAACTAAACAATAGATAATGAACATGAGCGTAAGATAGAAATGCATAAAGATAGAAGGAAAACACACACAAGATCACTTGCAAATTCAGAAGCCTTGTATCTTCTATTGATGCAGAAAACTTGAGTAGTTTTCTAGTAGAATGTCTAACCTCCCTTTTACAATGAGAATTGAGTAGTATTTATAGAGGATTCCACCTCTTTCATTAAATGCATATGGAGACAAGATGTTTACAGATCAGAGACCAATATGAGAAAATTCTTCCTTGGAAATATTGAAAATACATCCTCTTGAAACAACGATCCGAATTCTAAGGAAATTCCTCCATGAAATCTGCATCTTTGGGTGTCGGTGCACAGAAAATTATAAGGCTTGGTCGTTGACTGGAGACATTCGCCATCTTGAAAATGCGCTTCTGCTTTGGAAATCATGAAAATAGCTTGGTGCTTTTAATATTGTTGCTCCCCCTCTGCTCGAGATCCACAACTTGGATTGCGCCTTGCCTCCATTATTTAATGCCTTCCATTCGCCTGCCTTGGGCGCTCTCTGAAAACCTGCAACATCGTCAATAGTATACTTCACCCGAACTGAACAATGAGTGAATACACATTTTCTCTTCCTTATTGCATTACGTGGTGGAGAAGGCATCTCTAACGATTTAACAGCTCACATGTCTTCAACAATAATCATTCTCCTCCTTGTCGGGTGAAAGCGCTATTGAAAACTGCACCTTTCTCTTTTAAATCCATGTTCACCCCCAAAAGAGGTGAAAGGAGTTGTCACCCTTCTTTTGGGGTGAACATGACTTTGACTTTTCAACGTCGCTTTATCCTTCATTGCTTTCACCCAACTTTGACATTTTAGGGGACGTTCACCCCTGGGAGAGGTGAATGGAGCATTCACCCCTCAACCAGGGCAAACCTGATTTTGACTTTTCAACATCGCACCTTCAATGACATTCACCCCAAAGTGGGGCGAACGGAGCTTTCACCCCATCTTTGGGGTGAATGCGAACACATATTCCTTTTAAGCCGAAACTTTTATAAATTTGTTTTAACCCAAGTCTTTTAGCCACAATTATTTTTACTGTGATGGATGGGATTGCCTCTTAATTTTCCAAGGATGTTCACCCCAAAGTGGGGTGAACGAAGCCTTCACCCTATCTTTGGGGTGAACGCGACTTTCCCAAAAAAAAATTTGGACGACGTCAATACTTAGGTAATTTTTCATCATTTTTTTTTTCCTTTTTCTTCAGGGTTGTGCGGGGCTTTTCGCTTCTGGGGGTGAACATGCTTTCATTTTTTGGTGATTTTACAGATGATTCAAACCAAAGCTTCCAATCCATTTTCCAGCCATTTTTCCTTAAACACCCATTATTTTCAAGACAAAAAAATGCATGAAAAAAAAGAAGAAAAATGAAACATAACTGCAATATATCAAATCGGTCAAAATATTATATTGTCAGATTAATATACTTTACCGCATTACAATCAAAATTTTATCAAAATTCAATGTGGCATATTGCCAATATTTTTGGTGGCTCATGGGGTATCCAGCTCGCATGGATGCAAGCGATCCCAAGCCTTTATCCATTGGGCTATTATTGGTACTTAGCTACTTTTTGATGTGGATGCCTTTCTGCGTGCCTCCTCTTCTGCTTTCTCAGTGGCTTCAGCTTTGGCTGCAACTCTGAGTACCTTGGATCGCTTTGGTTCCTCTTCTACCTTCTCTACCATGGTGCACTCTTCTGCTATGCATTCCTCCTATTCCTTGAGGCTCTCAAAGGTTACCTCATAAACTATAACTACTTCCTCCCAAGCATGAGTGGTAAAAAAACAGGGAACACTCAACGACTCATAAAGCAAATATTTTGGACGTCCTCCAAGCTGAGGTGCTTCGCTCGTTGGGCTAGCTCAAACAGTGAAAGCTCCAGGTGGGTATACTTTTGCATAAGCGATAACACTTGTGCTTCTATGATGGGCTCCTCCCATGCATCAATATTTGAGGTATCCTCCATGAACTTCTTCCAGGCCACTTCCAATTGTTCTTTCGATAGAGGTTCACCCCATTCATCTGTAAAGTCTAAAAATCCCAATCCGACAAGAGTGTCAAAATGAGTCATGGAAACAGTATGCTCTCGCTCGATGGCATTAAGAATATTTTAGCCTTCTCTCACCAGGTCCATCCTCTGAAAATAGCTATGCAGTGTGACTTTTGTGGCTGACCAAGCGTGATCCATTTCGCTTCAGGGGTGAATATGTATGCTGGAATTAGCCAAGGCCTAAATTTTTATAGCCATCTCCATGTACGGCTCTAGCATCTCCTCAGTAGTATCTATCAACTGCTGCCCCATTTGAATCTATATTCTAGCCACCCATAAATAATGCAACACTTGAACTGCTTGTGTGGCCAACTTTTCGTAGTTCTAGGCTGAGAGAAGGCATGCCTCCTTGATACTTTTCAGAGAAAAACCTGCAGCCTGTGTGGCCTTCTCCACTAGTTGATTTTTTATGGCCTCTAGCTGTGTTTGGAGTGCATGCATTTCTATCCTTGTTGCATCCCTTTCCTTCAAGTGCACTCCTACTTGTCGGTGCAAGTGTTCATTCTCTATGGTTGTCTTCTCCTCTTGCGCTCTGCTCTTGGCCAAGGTATTTTTGAGTTCGATAATTTTATTCTCCTGATCAAAATATTTCTGCTTATAATACTCGCCATGCAAGTATACCAAACTCATATCCACCTGTATGTTGCCCATATTCTCCATAGGATCAATCCTGGTGAGGTCCTCTATTATGGTCTCACAAACATAATCACTCGGCAACATTTCTCCTTGTGGCTTCTGAACCAAGGGAGTGATTTTAGTCGTGTGAGCTTCCATGGCGACTGGATCAAAGGCAACCTTCTTGAGTGGTCGAGCTGGAGCCATAGCTTCTTTTCACCTCTTGCTTTTCAACCACTATGATGAACTCAGGTGTGCTCGATTGATTTTCTCCATGTCGGGCTATTTTGGTGCCACCTGAACGTCGGGCAGTGCTTGTAGCTCCAAAAATGGTGTGAATGGTATCAAAAATTTTGAGCGGTCAGGCTCAAAGTAAGCGGATGAGATGGCTAGAAGAGGAGGGACCAAAATGATGGAATGGATGGAGGAACCGAGTTTAGCTGCAGTTACGCTCACTCTAGGAGGAGCCTACATACTTACAACCTCGGCAAAAGTGGTGGTGACAATGGAAGGGGAAGGGCACAAAAATGGGTTCGGCCCTGATGCATACGAACTGAAAGAAAGGGGGGCCAAAGAAAGGGGAAGAGAAGAAGGAGCAGTAGTGACTTCAGGAAGGGAAGAAGAGGGAAGCAAAATGGATATGGAGGGTATTCCAAAAGGTGGAGAGATAGACATAGAAATAGAGGGAACTAGGCTAACAACCACTACATGCTCCAAAGAAAGAGAAGTAGGAAGAGAAGATGTACCTTCGGGCATAGACAACATGTGTTGTGGGGATGGGAGAAGCTATGAAATAATCTCTTCCTGTTGCTCCTATTGCTCTTCTGCTCTCTCCTCAATATTTACATTCTCCTCGATGTCCAAGACCTCCACCTAAGGACTCTCTGACTGTTGGTCCTCCTATTGCTCATGAATCATCAAAAATAATTGTGCAACCATCATCGAAGCCTCTATCACTGGTGGAGAAGAAATAACAGTCATCAAAACAACTAGAACTGTGGGAACTACAGCCACTAAAACTTCAATAGTAGAAGAGGAAGTGGCACCAGTCCTTGGTCTCTTTGCAACTTTAGGAAATGGAGGCGCGCCTCGGACAATTTGCTTCTCCATAAAAGGTGCCTCTTCAACTTTATGCTTCATCCACTATGATCTTCACTTAAACACATATTGTTGTTCTTCCTCCTCTAGAATCTCTTCTTCGATGGAAGAGCATTCTCCTTCTACCTCACTTTCACCATTATCAGAATGTTGGAAACTTTGGGGCAAGATCTTTGTGAAAGCGATGGGTTGATAGGAGTCAACAAACTCATCGTAGGTGTCTGAAAATGCCTCATCCATCTTCAACCCGTAAGGAGATGTGGTCTTTCCTCGGTGGACCCGCATTATCCACCAGTTTATAATTTTCTCCTCAGACCATAGGGGCTGACTTTATTTTACCTGACTAAACAACCCGGGCGGAGGAATCTGATTTTTGTACTTCATTGGATTATATTCAGCCTCTTGTTCATAGCAGTCATGCCAAGGTGGGAGTGCCGTCATATCCTCAATGTGCCACTCCATGTCGGGTCCATAAAAATTATTTCACCTCTTCTCAATGTCAGGGCCGAGGACAATAGTGAAATGACTTGGCTTTTATTATCTCTATAAATTTTCCCAATGGGTCATACCTCCAATGCTGTGGTAGTTCTATCAGCCCCAGGTCCTGCAGCATTACTGTGAGCAGCCGATTTTGCCCTACCTGGCTCACCTCTATACTACCAAACTTGAATGGCATATTGCAAGTCGTCTTCTTACCGTGCCCTACTCCATATACATCATTCACATAGTCTGATTGGCGCACCACCTCCATAGCAAAAACATGTTCAATGGTGAAATAGGGCAGCAGGAATGGCTTACCTGTGAAGCCAAAAATTCTTACGACCATGCCCTAAGTAAGCAAAAATATCTCCATTTTCTCCTATAACTACTGCTTCTCTCAACTCCCATGGCACTCTTTCACATGTACCACAAAGTAGTTCTATCATGGGCCCCAAAAACAAATGATTGAAACTGTAATATGACTCCCTGCTCGACAGAGCGGAAGTCCACATGTAGACTAGAAAAAGCTCATCTCTCTCATCCATTTGCCTCACTACAATGAAAGAGAAATGCTGGTGTAGATGAAAGAAGAAATACCATACCAGAAAGGAAGTGTGCATAAATGATGTCTCTTCTCCAGTCTGCAACCTTTCTAGCTAAAAATGCAATTTTCTAGATATAAAATCAGCCCAATCAAAGAAAATCGGATTGGTGCCCTTCTTCATGGCTGATGGAGAGTAAAATTCCACCTAGAAAATGCATTGCGCTATGGCTTCCTACCACTTATGAATGGTGGAATCCATCGGTAAACCAACAACCCATGCTAACATGGAATAGATATTCAGGCTCTTAAATTTTGTGAGTGGCTTCGGCAGGTTTGGCAGTTGCCCCATCTATGACTCTTTAATCAACTGCGTCTCCATAAATCGATGCATCATTATGGTGGAGACATATCTGTCCTCCTACTCTTTAATATGTAGCTTTTTTTTAATCGCATATGAAGGAGCTTTCCAGCCACAGGCAAATGCTTCCCGAACTTCTTCAGTGGTAATAGTAAAAAGTGCTTCATTATTTGCTTTCTGCACTGTCCTAGTAAGCGGGTTGTAAAACTTGGCAATCATCCTCACTAGCTCAGGACAAGGGTGTACGGGTGTGCATAGATACCAAGACAACTACACATGATATGCTACTATCAATGGACTTTTTGATGTCAACCCCTAGCTAACTACGAATTCCACATCCTACCATAATTTCTCCATACCTTTGTGGGTAATTACATAGTCACTGATTTCTGCCATTGTGTTAGCGTATGGGTCCAAATCAACATTCTCGTTCCTTCGGGCCTTCTTGGATTTCGACCCTCCTTCTCTCTTCCTAGACTTCTTAGGCTCTGCAGCCTCTGTTGTCTCTTTGCTTCGTTTCCCCATTATTTCTTTCTGATGAGTGCTCTAAATTTTCTCTGAAAACTTCTGCAACAACAGCTCAAAAACTAGCGGTAATAAAAATTTAAAAAATAAACTATGGAGCTTTTACCTGGTCCTTTATATAGAGTGCCCTTCTAACTACCTCAATAAATGTTGAATTTCCCTTAGGTAATTTCGAAAGAACATGTGCATTGATTTGCTCGTCCGACACTATTTCCAATGTTTTAATGGTATCATATTTTATTCACTGCAAGATCATCCTTGGAAAGTGTGCCCTCATTTACCACATAATTTTATTGTAAAACGTGCCCTGGCTATCAAAGCTTACTTGGAAAAAACAAATCAACCGCTCGAAAACCAATGATGTGTATTCTTGCTCCTTGGGAACATAAAATCTTCCTCCTGCGCAAATCTGGGTGCACGTTTGAATTAAAATCCTCAGGAAGGCATATTAACTTGCATGCACAATTCTCAAGATCTACCACGCATCGAGGGGTGAAATCGCTCTACTAGAGCGCTTTCAAAATCATGAACTTAATACGCTTTAGAAAGTAATGGGAGTGAAAACATCCTTGAGGTGTACTTATCTTTCTTTTTTTTTCTCTCAAAAATGCCCTCGACTCGCTTGGTACAACTCCATGGTGAATGACCTTCTATTAAAGCCTCCTACACCTTTTATTTTTTGCCCAATCCTGAAAAACCTAATTTTCTAAAAAAAACGTAGTTGCTTTTAGGGATTTTACCTCCTTTTAGATTTTTCTTTCATTTGTGCCTTATATCAATATTTAAATTTATTCATCATAAAAGAACCAAGGCGCATGTACCTTTTGCATATTAAATCTTTGTCACTCCATACCAAACGAAAATGCCTTTAATCACCTTGTAATTACCTTTAAATTAGCAATGCGCATTTTAATCAACGCGTTCACCCCAACTTGGGGCAAAAAAATATGTCACCCCAACTTTGGGGCGAACACGGCTTTGAATTCTTTTGTAACACATTGATCTAGCACTTCTATTTTTATTTGCTCATTCTCTCTCAAATGGGGCGACTAAGGCTTTGTACCCCTTCCTTGGGCGAAGGTACCTAAAAGCACCTTTTCATTTATTCATGATCCTACACTTTGGGAGGGGGCGAAAGTACTTTTATTTTTATCATGAATAACATGTTTTTCAAAGGTGCATTCTTCGCTAGGAGTTTTGTAATGCCATCTCTTTTAGCCAAAGTCTTTCAACACAATAATGAATTTGGAGTGAAACTGATTTTAAAAAGAACACTTCTCTTTTTCTTTTTTTATATCTGTTACCATATAAAGTAAATAAAATACTAAAAAGAAAATTTGTACATATTTACAAGATGGTACCTCTTAAAATCCAATCATTGAATATAGGCCTTCAGATGAAGGCCATTTACTAGAATAGGAAGATCCTAGCCATCCATGTCCCGAAGATGGTATGCATTTGCCGAATTTACTGTAGAAATCTGAAATGGGCCTTCCCAGATCGCATCAAACTTGTGGTGTTTCCCCGGCTTGGCCTTGTTCTCGTTCCATTTAAGAACTAAATCTCCCACCTAAAACCTGCGCTTGGTTGTCTTCTTTCCGAACCACTTCTGCATCGTTTTGGTATGTTCGATGAAATCTTGATATACCTTTTCCCTATCCTCTTCCAACTGCAACAATTGGGCCAACCTTGCATTCATCGGATCATACTCATCATCTTCATCTTTGAACAATTGTAATGTCTGGAGCACTGGAAGCTCAATATGAGAAGGAAGAACTGCTTCTTTTCCATACACTAGGGAGTAAGGGGAGGCTTTAATAGAATTTTTCATAGATATGCGGTCTGCCCATAGAGCCTGGTTCAACAACAAGTGCCAACTCCTTTTATTTCTACCTAATGTCCTTTTCAAGATTCGTAACAAATTCTTGTTTGTAGATTTGGCCAACCCATTTCCCTGTGGATAATAGTTGGACGATGCTTTAAGGTAGATCCCGTATTTACTTGTGAACTCAGTAATCTTGGCCCCAATAAATGGAGTTCCATTATCTATTACAATAGCATATGGGACACCAAAATGAGTGATCAATCCCTCCAGGAAAGAGATGATAGTAGCTTGATCCACCTTTTTGGTAGGAATAGCCTTTGCCCACCTAGTGAAATAATTAGTTACCATTAAAATGTATTTATGTTCTATGGAGGAATGTGGATCAATGACTCCAATGAAGTCAAGGCCCCACTGTTGAAAGGGTGCTTCCACTTGAATTGGGTGCAGGGGTAGTGCTCCTTTCCTAGTTCTGCCAACATACCACTGACAGTTATCACAGTGTTGACTTACTTTATGAGCATCGATGAACAAAGTAGGCCAAAAGTAGCCAGCTCGAATGATATTCAAGGCCATGGGCCTTCTTGCATAATGACCACCAGATAGACCAAAATGAAACTCCTCTAATATATTTTTCTTTTCTGATTCCTTCACACATATGAGGAGAACTCCATCAATATTCTTGTGAAACAACCCATTTGGTAGCAGAACATATTTGAGTGCTTGCAGCCTGAACCTCTGATATTGTGAAGCATCAAGGTGTGGTGGACACTTCCCAGAAGTAAAGAAGTCAACAAGGTCCTCTATCCAATCATGACCTATCATAGCAAAATTTGCACAAACATTTTCGCTGATATCCTCTTCCTACATTGTATCCAATGATTCGGATGCTGCGCTTTTAGCCAATTCCTGACAGAGAGCTCGTCCACGAACTAGCTTTGTCGATTGGATCTCCACATCATACTCTTGAATTTTTGAGACCCAACCTGCTCTTTTGTCACCTAGTTCTCCCTGGAGAATGAAGTTTTGGACATCGAGGTGTATAACATAAATGACCGTTTTACTCTGTGAGACAAAGTGTCGAAATTTCTTCAAGGATTTCATCACCACATACACCTATTTTTCAATAAAATTATATTTCTCCTGGTGAGGCACAATGACTTGACTCAAAAATACAATTGGCTTTTCATCTCCATCTTCTTGCTTCTGCGTCAAAACTACAACATAACTCTCTTGCTCACCCACTGCATAGAGAATGAAGTCTTTTGAATAATCAGGATTAATCAATACTGGAGCCTGGGTGATCCTTTCCTTGATCTCCCAAAAATCTCATCTTCTCACCTCGGTCCATTT
The DNA here is from genome assembly GCA_028583015.1 of Wollemia nobilis. NCBI lineage: Eukaryota > Viridiplantae > Streptophyta > Pinopsida > Araucariales > Araucariaceae > Wollemia > Wollemia nobilis. The sequence goes on from JAQPPZ010017121.1 coordinate 5,746,151, forward strand.
AAAATCTGTGTTCTTTTTTAGGAGCTCGATCATGGGTTTCACTACCTGAGCAAAGTCAACGATGAACTTTCGAATGAAATTTATCTGATCGAAGAAAGATTGCAAGTCCTTTTGTTGGCTGGTAGTGGTAACTTCAGGAGCACCTCAGCTCTTGTGGGATCAATTGCCAGTCCCTATTGTGAGATCACATGACCCAACAATTTCCCTTCTTTGATAGCAAATATAGACTTTTTCGGGTTAATGGAAATCCTGAACTCACGGTATTTCTCGAACACCTACCTCAAATGAGAAACATGCTCTTCTCTGCGATGTGAAAACATGGTCATGTCATCAAGATAAATCATAATAATTCTATTTAATAACTCACCAAAAGCGATGTCCATGGCTCTCTAGAATGTGGCACCAGCATTTGAAAGGTCGAATGACATCCTTTGATAGGCGAACATGCCCCACTTGGTAGTGAACACCATTTTGTGCTGGTCTTCATCCTTCACCCAGATCTAGTTATAACCGGAGAAACCATCCAACAATGAAAATCTTTACGCTCTAGAAACCACATGGAGGATTTGATCAATCTACGGTAGAGGGTAATGATCTTTTAGTGATACCTAGTTTAGGTTTTGAAAATCGATGCACAACTAGATATCTCCATTCTTCTTCCATACTAGCACTAGGTTCGCCACCCATGTTGAGTGCTTAATTGGATATATTATCTTTGCTTCCAACATCTTTAATAGTTTTGCCTTCATGAGCACCTCGATCTTGGGATTGACGGGCCACTATTTTTGCCAAAAAGGTTTTACTCCCTCCTGCAACTCAATGGTATGCTGGATCACATTCTTGTCATATCCCTTCAAATCCTGATAGCTCCATGCAACAATGTCAAGGAACTCATAACACAAGTTCTTGATATCTTCTAATTCTTTTGACGTGCAATCAGTTTCGATCTTGATGATCTTCTCAAGCTCTAGCTGTAAGTCCTTATATTCCCTCGCATCTACCTTGATTTTATGCTTCTCAGCCCTATCATTTTGGTCAAATAGACTTTCCAGTGAAATAATCCCCTTGGGAATATGATTATTCTTTAGCTGAATCATCCCCTCCATCTCCTCTTCAACAAGTACTCTATCATCCACGCTTGCAGCTTCCTTAATCAGAAATTTGACTATTTTCTCATCATTGTCGAACACTTGCCAATAGAGGTTCTTATCAGGGACTGAGGGTCTATAGATTACCCTAACAGTCTTGGGTTTCTTGACCACTTGTTCCATGGGAGAGTAATTTGCACCAAGAGAGGCCAAAATATCAGCATGCTTGTTCTGCTCTCGTGAAATTGCCTGAATGTTCAAATATGTAAAGGACTCAAACAAATCCCATACTCTATTGTGATAAGCCTTCAAATAATTTTGCTTTGACACACATTTTTTTGTGGTCTGATTGACAATAAGCTCAGAGTCACCAAAAATTTGCAGTTGTTTAATACCCAACTTTTCAGCCTTTTTCAAGCCAAGACACAACGCTTCATATTCGGTTGCATTATTCGTGCAACTCCAAGTTAATCTATATGAGTATGTATTTTGTAACCCTGTAGGAGAAACAAGAACAATACCAGCCCCTATGCCATTTTTACACCTAGCACCATCAAAGTACAACTTCCACAATTGATCTTCAATGGGGTTTGGGGACTCAGGGATATTTTCTTCAATTTGCTCAGGCTTGGTTATCATATAACAACCGATGTCAGTTTCAACCATCACGTTGAAATCCATGAGTGAGAACTCATATTCAAGGTAAAGTTCACTAAGTGCTTCTTCCATCAAGTCAACTTCCTCTAATTCTTCAGTCATCATGTTGACTGCCTGGAGATTTTTCTTCTTCTTCCAACTTTTTGATATGAAAAGTCGATGGCTTTTCATTATAAATGCAGATTCTTCTTCCCTTAAATGGAATATCCAAATGTGAATAGTCCAAGGAAAGGTAACCTCCCAGATTCACCATGAACTCCCTTGAGAGACACATGCTAAAGTATGGCTCCAAGTCAACCACCACTACTGAGGGCATAAATTAGACGCAGACAAAGAAAATGATTTAATATTTTCCAAATTATTCTGCAAAACCTTAGTACAATGTATATATAGTGGAAATTAAAACTAACAACGTAATGATTGGAAGAATCATAGGAGATAGGGATTAGGGGAGATAGAGAGATAAGGGAATAGATGAGATGGAGGGATAAGGAGATAGATAGGAGGAATAAGGGGAGAAAAAATAGGAGAGGAAAAAATGAAAAAACTTTGCCGATATTTTTATGTGCGTTCACACTGGAGCAAGCCATTTCTAGGCAACTTTGCATGTGGACGCGTTCACATTGTAACACTCTCCCCCTTAAAGTTGAGAGGACTGACTAGACAATCTCTCAGCTTTATAAATTGAGCTTTAGCCATGCCTTTGGTGAAGATGTCTACAAAGTTCTCCAAAGTGCGGAAAAATTTAAGCTCAACAATCTCTTGCTCCACCATGTCTCGGATGAAGTGATACTTCATATCAAAGTGTTTTGTTCTGCTATGGTGGATTGGATTATATGCCAACTGAATGGCACTTATGTTATCATAGTAGATTCTTGTTGGACCACTTTGTTATTCTCCAATCTCTTCCAACACTTTTCTCAACCATAAGGCTTGAGTACTAGCATATGTGATTGCTATATACTCAACTTTTGTAGAGGACAATGCTACAACAATCTACTTTTTGGAACTCCATGTAATTAGTCCTGACCCTAGACTAAAACAGTTCCCTGAAGTAGATTTCCTATCATCAATGTTGCTGCCCCAATCACTATCATTGAAGCCTACTAGCTTGACAGTCTTACAATTGTGGTAATGGATTCCAAAATCCCATGTACCCTTTACATATCTAAGAATTATTTTAGCTGCTTGCAAGTGCAGCTCAGATGGATTAGCCATAAATCGTGAGACAAGAGAAACAACATACTGAATGTCAGGTCTTGTGTTGGTGAGAAACATCAAACTCCCAACCATGCTCTTGTAAGTGGTCATGTCAACCTTCGATGCTCCATCATTCTTGCTCAATTGGATCCCATGTCCAATTGGAGTTGCAACTACTTTGCAATGCTCCATGGCAAACTTCTTGATCATATCCTGAGCATACTTGTGTTGACAGATGAAGATCCCTGTATCTGTTTGATGAACTTCCATGCCTAGGAAGTAGTGCATTAAACCCAGATCTTTCATCTCAAACTGCTTCATCATGGAGTGTTTGAACTCCATATTCAACTTTTCATTACTACCCATAAATATGAGATCATCCACATATAAGAAAATTATGAGGATGTCTTTTCCTTCCTTTAGGTAGTAGAGAGTGGGTTCATTTTTGCTTCTAGTGAACCCATATTCTTTGAAATAGCCATCAATGTGAGAGTACCATGCTCGTGGTGCTTGCTTGAGGCCATACAATGCCTTTTTCAATTTATAAACAAGGTGCTCCTTACCTTGCTCTTGAAAACCTTGAGGTTGTTCAACATAAACCTCCTCTATCAAATACCCATTGAGAAAAGCACTTTTTACATCCATGTGTTGGATTTTCCATCCTTTGTGGGCAGCTAAAGCAAGAACTGTTCTGATTGTCTCTTGTTTGGCTAGAGGAGCAAATGTCTCCTCATAGTCAATGCCATACTTTTGTGTGAAGCCTTTTGCTACCAATCTTGCTTTATGTCTTTCAATGCTTCCATCAACATTGAATTTGGTCTTGAAGACCCATTTACATCCAACACATTTCTTTCCTTTAGGAAGCTCTACTAGCTCCCAAGTATCATTGTTTTTTATAGAGGTCATCTCCTCTTTCATGGCATCCTGCCATATCTTTTGAGTACAAGCCTTCTCATAGCTAGAAGGTTCAAGTTGTGCACTAGTCAACAAAGCATAGTTGACTACATCTCCCCGAGGTTCTTGGGAGTCATCATCTCCATACAAATGCATATTTTCAAGTCTTTGCAAAACTGAACTCATTTCACTAGCTTGACTTCCTAGTATATCTTCTCTCAAAATTTTTATCCAACATATGATAAGATGGATGATGCTGGAGTGTTCTCTTACCTCTGGATGGAGAATCAATATCCATCGGTGAAGAACTGATTGATCGTTGTGGAGAAGGACTTGGAGAAGTTTTTGATGAACTTGAAGTAGAACGTTTGCTTGGGCTTGGAGGGGGTGTGTCCTTGCCTTTCTTGGGTGACACCTGCTGAATTTGTGAAGAATCTACATCATGGGACTCATTATAATTAAAAAATATTGGATGTCCCCATTCTCCCCCTTCATCGAAAATCACATCCCTGGAAAGAACAAACTTTTGGGTCTTCGGATTGTAGAGTCTATAGGCTTTGGTGGACTCACAATACCCTACAAAAATGCATGCTTGACTCTTGGGATCAAGTTTCTTTCTCTTCTCATCAGGAATGTGTGCATAAGCCAAAGAACCAAAAACTCTAAAATGTTTGACATTTGGTTTCTTGCCATACCATGCTTGGTAAGGAGTTATCCCCTTTAGACTTGAAGTAGGGCTCCTATTCAAAATGTAGACATTGGTTTTGACTGCATCATCCCAATACATGTTGCTCAGATGCTTTTTTTGAAGCATCGATCTGGCCATTTCTACAATGGTGCGATTTTTCCTCTTTACCACACCATTCTGCTGTGGAGTATAGGTAGTGGTGAACTGCCTTTTTATCCCATTTTATTTACAAAATTTCAAAAATTCTTTGGAAGAGTATTCTCCTCCTCTGTCTGTTCTGAGACATTTTACATGATATCCACTTTGTTTCTCTACATTTGTTTTGAAATCAATGAAGCAATCAAAAGCTTCATCTTTATGCTTCAAGAAGTAAACCCAACACATTCTAGAGAAATCATCTATGAAAAGAATAAAATAAGAATTGTTACCAAGACTTTTTGTTTGCATTGGACCACAGATGTCCGAATGCACTAGCTGAAGTGGATAGCTGGCTCTCCATGCTTGTCCTCGTGGAAACTTGGCCCTGGCATGCTTTCCCAAAGCACATCCTTCACAAACCTCCTTATGATCCTGAATTTTAGGAAGTTCGGTCACCATTGCTTGAGAAGTCAACAATTTCAGACTGGCAGAATTTAGGTGACCATATCTCAAGTGCCAAAGTACACTTGGATTTACAATAGCAATATTTTCCAGTTGAGCTCCCCCTGGCTGGCCAAAATTTAGGGGAAATAACATGTTCTTGGTCATTGGTACCTGTGTGATGATTCTATTACCATTATTCTTGTCAAATATTACACATTTGCCCTCATCAAAAACAAGTTTGTAATTATTTTCTATCATTTGTCCAACACTAAGCATATTATGTTGGAGTTGAGGGGTGTAATAGATATCATTCACCTGTTTGATGCCTTCTTGTGTTGGAACCTCCATGGCTCCAATGCCTTCAACTGACAATGATTTATCATCTCCCAGCTTGATATGAGATTTGTAGGTGGAATCAATTGTAGCAAAGAGTTCTTCTTTGCCACTCATATGATTGGAACACCTAGTGTCCAAGATCCAGGTGTCATTCAAATTCTGATCTAATTGGCCATAAGAGATAAAGAGATTAGATGCCCCTTCCTCTTCACCAAAATGGCCATATTTACTACTTTGACTGTTGCTTCCTTGTGAGGATTTGGACCAACAGTCACAAGAAAAGTGACCTGGTTTACCACAATTGAAACAAACCTTCTTTGACTTGTCACTTCCTCTTCCTCGACCTAGATTTCTTCCTCTGCTTTGTTGATTGCCTCTGTTTTGACTTCCACCTCTGCTGGAAGATCCTCCTCTGCTTGGATTTCCACCTCTTGGGATGTTCTTGCCTCTACCTCTTTTTTGACCTCTGCCTTGGCCTCTGCCTTGGCATTTTCCTTCTTGAGATGCAAAGGCTTTGTCATCGCCTCCATAGTTGGTTGAAGGAGATTCCTTCAATCTCTCTTCATGTGAAAGTAGAGAACCAATTAAAGCATCAAAGGATAGTGCAGACAAATCCTTCGATTCTTCAATGATAATTGCAACATGGTTCCACTTTGGAAGAAGTGTTCTTAACACTTTCTTCACCACAGTCTCTAGCTTGATTTCATATCTGAGTGTGACCATTTTGTCTACTACTAATTTGACTCGAACGCAGTAGTCACCTACTTTTTTGTCTTCTTGCATCCTGAGATTCTCAAAATATCTTTTCAAAGTTTGAAGCCTGACTTGCTTCACTTGATCACTCCCTTGGAAGCCTTCTTTCAAGGCCTTCCATGCCTCTTGAGCTATTACACAAGATGCAATTCTAGGAAAGATACTTTTATCTAAGGCTGCTTGCAAATGATACAGGGCAGAGGAATTATTTTTCTGTGCTTCTTTCCTAGCTTTCTTATCAGCAACACTTAAAGTGGTCCAGTCAGTAGGAGAGGGTTCTGTGTAACCCTCTTCAACTACATCCCACAAACCTTTACCAATGAGTAAGGTTTTCATTTTTATGGACCAATATTCATAGTCATTTCCATTGAATTCTGGAATTGGAAGACTAGTATTTGAGGCCATGGCTACTGATTAGAAATAAAATTTGATTTGTCTAGTACAAGCAATTACAAAGAAAAACAATTACAAATTTAAATCAAATCTTGCTTTTTCTACTCTCACTGATTGCTTGATCTTCTTGCTACGGATCTCCAAGCACTGGGTTCCCAAAGTTGTCGGTGATCGAGTCTTCATCGTCGCTGATGAGGATGATTTCAGGGGCTGGCTCAGCTGGTTCCAAAATTTGAAGGGAATCACTATTGCTGATCTGTTGGTTTGTTGGTTCTTGGGGTGCAATTTCCACTAAATCTGACTCCTCAACTCATTGTCCAAATATGTTATCCTCAAAATCGGCCTCGTAACCAGAATTAGGGTGTCTCTGATGTGCTATGATGACGTTCTGTAACTGGTTGAACACAACTTGCAGTTCATCTCTCCGAACTCTTTCATCAAACGATTCAGCAGTCTCTCTTAGCAGAAGAGAGCACAATGCATGATAACACCTGGTAGATCGGATCATCTACTCATCAATGCAAAAAAAAACTTCCTTAGAGCCTCTAAGGTTATAATTTTCACTCCTATACCGTTGAGGCTATTACAAAATTTTTTCGGGGTCCAGGGGCGCCCCAGAGGGCCCCGTCACTTATTTTTGCCCCCCTTTTACAAAGCTTACCTCTTAGGCTTTTACACAGTTTTGCAAGGTTTTTTCAAGCCCCCTTGGGCGATTTTACAATTTTGCCTCTAAGGCAATAGGTTCAAAATTTCTTTTATAAAGTTTAAAAATCAAACTTTTTAAAGCACTTTAATAGTTTTAATTTAATAATTAAAATATGCTTTAAACTATTTAAAAAAAAAATTTTTTTTAAAAATAATTATAAAGCATTGTTTTTAATTATTAAATTAATATTAAAATAAACTTTAATAAAATTTAATTAAAACTTCAAAAAAAAAAAAAAAATTAAAAAATACGAACCTTTGCGAAGTTCGAACACGCGACCTCTAGCACCTTAGCCAACGCGCCCTCGTGGCTTCTTTGAAATCAAGTATGTGCCCCCACGCATTTATCCTTTCTCATCCGACGACAACAAAAAAAAAAGAAATTATTTGGGCTGACGGGTTTCGAACCCGAGACCAACAACTCTTCACATTGCCGCCTTAACCGCTCGGCCACACACCTGAAGTGTGATTCAAACGCGGGCTGCCTCCTATTTCAACACTGCGATGTTCACATTTTTGTTTAAAAAAAAAATAAAAAACTATATCCCACATTGGCTGGGATGCAGCCTGCGGGTGCGTTTAAAATAATGAACGTGCACGTTATACTTTGATTGCCTTCGAGAAATCACCTTGTGCCTTTTGCCACTCAACAGTATCCAATCTCCCGTCGCCAACTCAACCTCCAATTACCAGCCGTCGCCAACTCAACAGCCACGTGTCTGCCCGCCTTGGTCCTGCTGTCACGCTCGCCTGCCACGTGCCACGTCAGCAATAGTGCCACGTGTCGCTCCCTCAGTCGGCCACGTCACCAGCCTCAAACTGTGTATAGCCACCTCAGCAGTGGTCTCGATCTGCCACCTCAGCACCTGCGGCCTCGATCTCCATGCTGCCAGTGTCCTCTGGCTTTCCTTGCCACATGACCGACCCTGTTGCTCCATCAACACCTTGGCCTCGAAATATGTGCCCATCAATTTCTCAGGCAGCATGTTGGCTTGCTCTTCCTCAAACAACCTTACTGCTTGGTCTCGAAGTGCGTTGACCTCCTCAAAAAAGTGGGCCTTCACCTGGTGCTCTGATACCAGAATGAGGGCATAAATTGGACGCAGACAAAGAAAATGATTTAATATTTTCTAAATTATTCTGCAAAACCTTAGTACAATGTATATATAGTGGAAATTAAAACTAACAACGTAACGATTGGAAGAATCATAGGAGATAGGGATTAGGGGAGACAAAGAGATAAGGGAATAAATGAGATGGAGCGATAAGGAGATAGATAGGAGGAATAAGGGGAGAAAAAATAGGAGAGGAAAAACTGAAAAAACTTTTCCGATATTTTTATGTGCGTTCACACTGGAGCAAGCCATTTCTAGGCAACTTTGCATGTGGACGCGTTCACATTGTAACAAATACTTCTTGGATAACAATTATTTGTAGTATGCTATGTAAAATGATGGGAATATATTTGATTACTCCCACTATTTTAATTGGATTCCTATATAGCTGCAATACTCTTGGGCTACTTCTTGTGTATTCTATCCCCATGACTTTGCATACTACCTTAGGCATAACAGTAGTTGTAGCACTATAATCGATCATATAGTTGTTCACAATCCATCCCTTCATTCTGAGTGACAAATAAAATGGGGGTAGATATCGGAAATGTTTGAGCCAACACTATCTGAGAATAAATTTTATTTTGCTTTTTTTCAATCTTGAGAGACTCTTATAGTAGGTCGACTTGCCTAGGTAACTACAATGCATCATATAAGCTCACTTTTGTAGGTATATTCTTCATCTCTTCCATAATGTTATAATTAGAAACACCAAGAGCTTTTTCCTCTACAATTCACTCATATTTATCTTAGTATTGCTGAGTAGCTTCCACCCTTTACCACTTAGTCAACGACGGGTAGCAAAGGCATTCCTTGGCCTGTTCTTTTACCTCATTCTATTATGGAGTAGCTGTAGGCTATGTGGCTGATATTTTTATCTTCGATTGAGCTTGTTTGGGTAGTAAATCCTTCAAAAATATAGGATTTTGTTTTTTCCATCATACCAGGTGATTTTTTTGGTGGCTTCACTTTCTTATTTTGCATCTTTGATTCTGCAGGAACCTTCAAAGGGTCCAACTCATAGGGATCTATAGTCACCAGCTTCTTTTCAAATCTTGTGAGAACTAAAACTTAATCTATAGAGGGTACCATAAAATTGTGATAAACCTCCATTATCATATTGACCTGACCACCAATAGAACTTTTTGCTAGTATATATACATAGTTTAAACGCACCATACACGTGTCTTCTCCATGAGAATCATTGCACGTTGATCACCAATATGCCTTTTTGGATGTGCTAGTTTCTTTGTTTGTCAACAAAATAGTGTTCCTCTCAGGGCCCTTGCTAGTGGTTGCTTTCTCTTGGGTGATTGGTAGTGTTTAAAATCTTCTAGACCAAAAATCAGCCTCGGCTTGCTTCTTCCTTATTGTTGTAAATTTGTTTGACATTGTTCTTATAACTGAATTAGCTGACTTCAACTCTTGTAACAACAATGTGTAAGGGTTAGGATTGAAGGGTGCAAGAGGTGCCAGTAAGGGTAGAGGAACTGATGGGGTAGGCAATGGTAGTGGAACTAGTGGAATTGGCAATGTTGGGAAAGCAATGATGTTCACACAATGACACTGAGAGGGGGGGGTGAATCAGTGTAGTTATTTAATTTTGAAACAGTAGCATTCAAAGACTGAAGCATAGAAAACTTATAAAACCAGAAGAACAAAATGAGAGCACACAACAACACACAATATAACGAGGTTCATAAATTTGGCTACTCCTAAAAAATTAACTGCTTGGAATTCAATCCAAATCCAGTCTTTGCAAAATTTCAATTTTACAACTTCTTTACCAGCATCCACTGGAAGGAGCACCAACCCCTGTAATTTTTTACTACAACAGATGGAGCACCAACCCCTAGTACCAAGCACCAACTTGGACTACAATTCTGATCAATTAGAATGACATAAAAGTGTCTTCACTTCATGCACAACCCTGACTGGTCTGTAATTAATCCAACTCTGCACACTCTCACGGCTCTGCTAATTTTCTTATTCAAACCCTCTTTTCACAGACAATATTTCTCTTTCTGCAACAACTTTTCTCTAACAGTAGCAACATTATTCTGTGCTCGACTGTCCTCTTATACCCTATTTTTCTCATCGGGACTCTTTGTCTTCTCTCGCGTTTCAATTCTTCATGCAGTCGGATAACATTCTCGAGCCGTTCGAATTCTTTTCTTCTTTCCAATGCGGCTGTTCGAATCCTTCCAAATACGACTGTTCGAATGCTGCACATCCTTCTTCTCGAAAGCTTTTTGATCCTTCCTATTTTATGTTTCGAATGCTGTAAATGCATCTATTTTAATCGGCTGTTCTAATGCATTCTTCAATCGACTGTTCGTTTGCACTTTCAATCGACTGTTCGAATGCTGCACTTCGGTCGTTCGAATGCTTTTTTTGATACAGCCTATACAAAACTTAGAAAGCATTTCAAGCATGCATCTACATTTGTTTCCATGCATGTTCGACACCTGTCAATGTGTAACTGTCTGTCTGACATCAGTTACTGTTTACGTAATAGGCTGTTCGAATCCTTCCAAATACGACTGTTCGAATGCTGCACATCCTTCTTCTCGAAAGCTTTTTGATCCTTCCTATTTTATGTTTCGAATGCTGTAAATGCATCTATTTTAATCAGATGTTCTAATGCATTCTTCAATCGACTGTTTGTTTGCACTTTCAATCGACTGTTCGAATGCTGCACTTCGGTCGTTCGAATGCTTTTTTTGATACAGCCTATACGACACTTAGAAAGCATTTCAAGCATGCATCTACATTTGTTTCCATGCATGTTCGACACCTGTCAATGTGTAACTGTCTGTCTGACATCAGTTACTATTTACGTAATAGGCTGCATGATTATGCTTTTTCGAAACGTGTCATTTTGCATGCTCCTACGGCTTTTACCCGCCAAACAGTTGCCTGTCGCGATATCGTGACACTTTTAATTTTTGCTGACATCATCCTTCATAATGTCGTGAAATCGTGATGCTTCTAGATTCCAGCACCTTTCATAGCATCCTGTCATGAAATCGTGACACTTTCTGACTTTGCTGACGTCATCATCATTCTTGTCGTGAAATCGCGACGCTTTCGACTCTTCCTGACGTCATCATCCTGCTTGTCACGAAATCATGACACTTTCGGCTTCCGTACACTCTTCTTTGCTAGCAGCAGCGAAAAAGGGTCACCTCTGTTTTGCTTGAAACTTTTTGCACTTGATCCGGTCGACCTCGAACTACATCAATCGCATCAATCATGTGTGTTGACAACAATGACAATACTTTCTCAAATGCTTTTGCTGCACCTTGCTCAATAATCTCCCCCTTTGGAATTGTTGGCAACACACAGCAACCTTGCTCAACTTCTTCTCCCCCTTTGCCAATAATACCAAAGGGCTGCTGCAGACTCCCCTGAGTCTCTGTACACCATTCTCAGGAAAATATTGTTATAGTTAGCAAAAATCATAAACATAAGCAAAACTATAAGTATAGGCATGCATGCACCCATTGAGAATGTGATCCCTAATGATAGTCAGTTCTTGGGAATTGTGACCACTCCCAAATTATTCCTAAGGTACTCAAAAACATCCTTGGGCAATGGTTTTGTGAATATATCGACTACTTGCTCTGTAGTTGGAACAAAATCCAACTTGACTTCTCCTTCTGCAACTTTATCCTTCAAAAAATGATATCGGATTGCAATGTGTTTGGTTCTTGAATGCATAACTGGATTCTTGGATATGTTGATAGCACTAATGTTATCACATTTTATTGATATTGGCTCTTTGAAGTGGATACCAAGATCTTTCAAAGTTTGTCTCATCCATAATATCTGTGTACAGGAAGTTGTGGCTGCAATGTATTCTGCCTCTCGTAGTGGATAGAGAAACTGATTCTTGTTTCTTGCTGTGCCATGCTACCAGCTTGTCTCCAAGATAAAATGCTCCTCCACTTGTACTCTTCCGGTCATCAATGCACCCTGCCCAATCTGCATCAGAATATGCAATCAAAGTGAAGTCTTTGCCTTTTGGGTACCACAACCCATAATCCATGGTACCTTTGAGGTACTTGAAGATCCTTTTTACAGCTGTGACATGATTTTCTTTGGGACTTGCCTGAAATCTAGCAACCATGCATATTGCCTGTAGTATATCTGGTCTAGTAGCTATTAAATACAGCAGGCTTCCAATCATAGACCTGTACATTGTTTGATCCACATCTGGAAATTTATCATCCTTGCTCAACTTGCAGCCTGTTGTCATGGGAGTGCTGACCGGTTTACTGTATTCCATTGTGAACTTTTTCAGCATTTCTTTTACATATTTAACTTGAGAAATAAAAATGCCTTTTTCATTTTGATTGACCTGCGGTCCTAAGAAATAAGAAAGTTCACCAATCATTGACATTTCAAATTCTTTTTTCATTTTAATTAATATGTCTTTGCGGTATTCATCCATGTTGCTTGCCAAATATTATGTCATCTACATAAACAACAAGAACAATAAGATGACCCTTCTTTGTTTTGACATATAAGTTGCTATCCACCAAACCTTTCTTAAACCCTTGTTTAATTAGATAATTATCCAACCTTGCATACCATGCTCGGGTGCCTGTTTTAATCCATATAAAGCTTTCTTTAACTCTGCAAACAAAATATGGATTGTCACAAAGTTGGAAGCCATCTCGGTTGTTCAATGTAAACCTCTTCTTCCAGCTTTTCCATTCAAAAATGCTGATTTTACATCCATTTGATATACTTTGAAGTTTTTATGAACTGCTAATGCAGAAACATTCGATTGCCTCTAGTCCAGCTACCGGTGCAAAAGTTTCTTCAAAATCAATGCCTTCAACTTGAGCATAGCCTTTACATACCAATCTTGCCTTATTTACGACAACTTGCCCATCTTCATTCAATTTATTTCTAAAAACCCATTTAGTGCCAATTATGTTTTTATTTGTTGGTCTAGGTACTAATTCCCAGGTATTGTTTTTCTCTATCTGATCTAGTTCTTCATTGATTGGCTTCATCCAAATTTCATCAGTGCTTGCTTCAGCAACATTTTTAGGTTCAATACTAGATAACAGAGAATAGTTCCTCACTGCTGTTCTTCTTGTCTGAATACCATCTGTGGGATCCCCAATAATCTGTTCACTTGGATGATTTTTTTTCCAGTTGCCTGTTTTAAATTTCCTATTTTCTTCTTCTTCAGATTCAATTTTTACACCATCTGGATCAATTTTCTGATTCTTCTCTGTTTCTTTTTCATCATCACCTTCAATGACTTCTTCATACATAGGGTAGTTTTCTTGATAAGTAGTTTCTTGTTCTCTACCTTCATCAACTTTCACATCAACACTTTCAACAATTTTCTTCAACCTCTTGTTGTAACATGTGTATGCCTTGCTTTTTGTTGAGTAACTAAGAAAGATACCTTCACAAGCTCTATCTTCAAATTTATCGAGGTTATCTTCAGTCCGTTTTATGTAGCACTTGCTGCCAAATACTTTGAAATGTCTTGTTGTTGCCTTTCTGCCAAACCACAACTCATAAGTCTGTTTTGCTTTCATGTGGTCTCAGCATGCACTGTTTTGAATGTAAACTACGGTATGAACCGCCTCTTTCCAAAATCGTCGGCTATTTTGTTTTCTGCTAGCATTGTCCTTGCCATTTCCTGCATTGTTCTATTCTTCCTTTCTACAACACCATTCTGCTGAGGTGTCCTAGCTGCTGAAAACTGTCTTCTTATCCCATGTTTTTGAAAATATTCTGCAAATTCTTCGGAGATAAACTCTCCTCCCCTTTCTGATCTTAGGCATTTAATTCTTTTTCCTGATTGATTCTCAACAAGATTTTTGAAGGTTTTAAACATCTCAAAGGCTTCTGACTTGAGTTTCAGAAATAGTACCCATGTCATTCTTGAGTAGTCATCTATACACAACATAAAATATTTGTGTCCATTTATGCTTTCGGTTCTCATGGGTCCACATAGATCGGTGTGAATTAGTTCTAATGGCTTGCTAGTGAAGTATTCTTTTGCTTTGAAAGTGGCTCTGGTTTGTTTTCCCTTTTGGCATGACTCACAGATGGTATTTACAGGTTTGCCAATGTTTGGTATATCTCTAACTACTCTTTTTGAACTAATTTTTGCCAGATTGTCAAAACTAATATGCCCAAGCCTCTTGTGCCATAGCCAGTTTTCATCTTCCTGTCCAATCAAGCATGTTCCTTCTACAGTTTCTGAAAGTGTATACAGATTTCCAGAAGTTCTCAGTCCAGTGGCTATTAACTTTCCATTTTTTGTCTTTCTTACTTCATGGCCCTCCTTCTTGAAGATTACATCATGGCCTCTGTCACATATTTGACTTACACTTAGCAAGTTATGCTTCAGGCCAATTACAAACAAGACTTCTTTTGATTTTATATTGCCATCACTGATCTTGACTGATCCCTTTCCAACAATATTTGCTCCATCATTATTTCCAGATTTCATAGAACCACCTTCATAATTCTGGAAATTCTCAAACTTTTGCTTGTCACCTGTCATGTGACTGGAACAACCACTGTCAAGTATCCAAGGTGCTGATTTGTTCTGAGCTTTAAAAGTAGTCTGGACAATCAAAGATTCCTTTTCTTTCCATTATGGTTTGATAGCATATTTTGCTACTTGTTTTGCCTTTGTCCTTTCATTAGCATGTGCCTGTTTTTCAAGAAATTTCTGGTTTTGTTTCAACCCACTTGGCTGAGATTTTCTACCCTGATAATTATTTGATGCAAAAGTGCTTCTTCAGTTTCTAGCAATATGTCCAAAATTATGACAATTATAACATTCAACTGCATAATTCATTAAAGGAGAAAAAACATTTCTACTTGGTAAAATTCCTTTGAGATACATTATGCCTGCAATCTAAAATCTTATGGCCATAAGCATTGCATTTAAAACAATAACCAGAAAATGCATGATTAAACCTGGGTGCCGGTCTTTGCTAGTTTGAAGTAGGAGCCATGAATCTTCTCCTTCTTGGATGTGTGACTTTTGTGAATCCATCTTTGTCAGTATTCTTCTTGAATCTGGCATTATTGTTTTCTTTTGCAAGATTTGGTTTTTCTGGTTCAACCCTGATCTTTTCTTCTTTCTTTATGAGTTCTATATTCAAGTTCTTTGAATCCTTTCAAGATTCTCCTTCATCAAAGCCTAAACCAAATTTTATGCCGGAAGGCCTTTGGTTATTTAACATTTTATCCAGATTTACAGTACTTTCTTCAAACTTATGAAAACAGTTCAATTTTCTATTCATCTCCTCTAACTGCATCCTTAACTTAACAATGTCTTCCTCTAGCTTGTTGCATTCAACTGTATTTACAGTTAATTGTTCATCAAGAACTTCGGACATTTTCTTGAATTCCTCTCGTCTCGTATTTTTAGATTGTTTATTATGTCTGTGGCATTCTCTAATTTCTTATTCTTCTTCCTTTCTGCACTCAACTCTTCAAGTGCAGCAACCAATTCTCCTTCCAAATACACTTCAGCTTCATCCTTGGAATTTTCATCACCTTCCTAATTTTTCTTTGTTCTTTCTTCTTCAAGTGCCATGAAAAGAGCTTCACCTCCTTCTTCTTCAGACTCCTCATCTGTGCTTTCTTCAGAACTGCTGACATTCTTGGTTATGAAGCTTTTCTTCTTGAAGTTGTTCTTTTTGAAATTTTGTTTCTTCTTCCAATCACCTTTTTCTTGGTGTGAACCTTCACCATTTTTGGTTCTCTCCTGCATTGGACATTTGGCTGCAAAATGACCAACTCCTCCACATTTGAAGCATTTAAAAGGTAGCTTCCCTCTATATTTTCCTTTTCCTTTTGTGAGTTTTCGAACAAAATTGGCTTTTGTTTCATCTAGTGTTCCTTCATCCTCAGATTCATGTTCAGCTTTTACATTCTTGTGTGCTTTAAAAGCTGCTTCTCTGTCTATAGACTTGGTTTTTCCTATTCTCATTTCATATGCTGTCAGGGAACCATGCAACTCATCCATGCTGAAGTTGTTTAGATCTTTTGCCTCTTCTATTGCAGAGACTTTGGAGTTAAATATTTTGTGAAGTGTTCTGAGAACCTTTTTCACAACAACTGCATCATCAATTTCTTCACCGAGTCCTCTGATTACATTAATAATTCCGTTGACTCTCAGCATATAAGTCTCTATGTTTTCATCTTCATTCATTTGCAGTGCTTCGAACTGTGCTTGATGAGTTTGCAGTTTTGCTTCCTTAATCTTACTGTCTCCTTCATGGATGCTCTTCAATTTATCCCACATGTCTTTTGTTGATTTACAACTCATGACTCTTATCAGTTCACTGTCAACAAGCCCACACATTATGGCATTCTTAGCTTTGGAGTTGTTCTCAAATTTCTTTTTCTCAGCAGTATCTGTTGGAGGAGTAGTGGGTGTTGTGTATCCACTATCTATAGAATCCCAAATATCATATCCCAATGCACTCAGATATGTTTGCATTCTGAGTTTCCAGAAGGTGTAATTTGTTCCATCAAATAAGGGAGCTTTGTTGGATGAAAATCCTTCATCGCCTGCCATTGTTTCTTCCAAGATCTCCTTAGCTGATTAAGCTTGTACAAGGAACCTTGCTCTGATACCAATTGATGTTCACACAATGACACTGAGAGGGGGGGTGAATCAGTGTAGTTATTTAATTTCAAAATTGCAGCATTCAAAGACTGAAGCACAGAAAAATTATAAATCCAGAAGAACAAAATGAGAGCACACCACAACACACAATATAACGAGGTTCACCAATTTGGCTACTCCTCAAAAATTAACTGCTTAGACTTCAATCCAAATCCAGTCTTTGCAAAATTTCAATTTTACAACTTCTTTACCAGCATCCACTGGAAGGAGCACCAACCCCTGTAATTTTCTGCTGCAACAGATGGAGCACCAACCCCTAGTACCAAGCACCAACTTGGACTACAATTCGATCAATTAGAATGACATAAAAGTGTCTTCACTTCATGCACAACCCCGAATGGTCCGCAATTAATCCAACTCTGCACACTCTCACGGCTCTGCTAATTTTCTTATTCAAACCCTCTTTTCACAGACAATATTTCTCTTTCTGCAACAACTTTTCTCTAACAATAGCAGCATTATTCTGTGCTCGACTGTCCTCTTATACCCTATTTTTCTCATCGGGACTCTTTGTCTTCTCTCGCATTTCAATTCTTCATGCAGTCGGATAACATTCTCGAGTCGTTTGAATTCTTTTCTTCTTTCCAATGTGGCTGTTCGAATCCTTCCAAATACAATTGTTCGAATGCTGCACATCCTTCTTCTCGAAAGCTTTTTGATCCTTCCTATTTTATGTTTTGAATGCTGTAAATGCGTCCATTTTAATCGGCTGTTCGTTTGCACTTTCAATCGACTATTCGAATGCTGCACTTCGATCGTTCGAATGCTTTTTTTGATACAGCCTATATGACACTTAGGAAGCGTTTCAAGCATGCATCTACATCTTTTTCCATGCATGTTCGACACCTGTCAATGTGTAACTGTCTGTCTGACATCAGTTACTGTTTACGTAACAGGCTGCATGATTATGCTTTTTCGACACGTGTCATTTTGCATGCTCCTGCGGCTTTTACCCGCCAAACAGTTGCCTGTCGCGATATCGTGACACTTTTAATTTTTGCTGACGTCATCCTTCATAATGTCGTGAAATCGTGACGCTTCCAGATTCCAGCACCTTTCCTAGCATCCTGTCGTGAAATCGCGACACTTTCTGACTTTGCTGATGTCATCATCATTCTTGTCGTGAAATCGCGACGCTTTCGACTCTTGCTGACGTCATCATCCTGCTTGTCACAAAATCGCGACACTTTCGGCTTCCGTACACTCTTCTTTGCCAGCAGCAGCGAAAAAGGAACATGTCGTGAAATCGTGACACTTTGCTCTTTTGTACAACTCTCCTTGCCAACTCCAGCGAAAATGGAACATGTCACTAAATCGTGACACTATGCTTCATGCAATGGCGAAATTTTTACATCTTTGTGCCTTGTGTTTTCACCTTGCCTATTTTCATGAAATTTTGACTTGTAATATCATTGCTGCTTCTTTCAGTTCTACACTTTTGACTAGTAGCGAAATCGCTACACCTTAGTTTCCCTTTGTTTCAACATGTAGCGCCATCGCTACACCTTAGTTTCTCTTTGTTTCAACATGTAGCGCCATCGCTACACCTTAGTTTCTCTTTGTTTCAACATGTAGCAAAATCGCTACACCTTCTTCTTGTGAATTTTTACTTGTGTCAAAATCGTTGTAACTCAGTTTTCTTAACTTCCAATTTGTAGCGAAATTGCTACACCTTTGTTTCCATGCATTTCCAACTGTGCTTTGAAATGCGAAACTTCAACATGCATGGAAATCACTACTCTCTTCATTGCAAGCTCCTTTCCTCCATTTATGTCGTGAAATCGTGACACATTTTCTCTCTCCTCAGCAAAAACTCGACATGTCACGACATCGCGACATTTTGGCGTGCATTTTCTCTCTCCTACTTTTTGTCGCGAAATCGCGACACATTTTCTCTCTCCTCAGTGAAAACTCGACATGTCACGACATCGCGACATTTTGGCGTGCATTTTCTCTCTCCTACTTTTTGTCATGAAATCGCGACACATTTTCTCTCTCCTCAGCGAAAACTCGAAATGTCGCGATATCGCGACATTTTGGCTTGCATTTTCTCTCTCCTGCTTTTTGTCGCGAAATCACGACACATTTTCTCTCTCCTCAGTGAAAACTCGACATGTCGCGATATCGCGACATTTTGGCTTGCATTTTCTCTCTTGCTTTTTATCATGATATCGCGACAGTTTTCTTCCTTGTCTCTTTCTGCCAATTTCTGAATCTGGGTCACCTCTGTTTTGCTTGAAACTTTCTGCACTTGATCTGACTGACCTCTGAACTGCATCAACTGCATCAATCTGTCTGTGTTGACAACAATGACAATACTTTCTCAAATGCTTTTGCTACACCTTGCTCAACAAGCAACGGGTGCTAGTAATTATGGTTTGCTAGAGTGGATAACTGCAGAAATCTTGGAGCAAGAAGTTGTGGGATAGGAATAAGGGCAATTTGATGTGGAACCGAGCTCCATGAGAGAACTGGGTACATAGACATCATGGTCTACAAAAATGTACTTGAATACAAATGCTGTGGAAGGTCAGGAAGGATAGACATGGTAATTTTTTAGGGAAGCTTGCCTATGGCGATCAAATCTAATTTGGACTTCTACACCTATGTGTATAGTTATAGGAATGTATTCACATTGTTTTGCTGAACAACCATGCCAATAATGGATTTGAATGCTTTGAGATAGTCAAACACAAATTGTTCATGCATAGGCCAAAGACCATCAGGAACCCTTTGCCAACTTTGGGTAAACCTAACGTTGAAATCAACTATATCCTCCTAAAAATGCCTTTGAATTATTGTAAACTGATGCAACAAGGAGAATGGATCAGCTTGTTCATGAAAATTCTTGATAAATAGTTCTACCAACTGATCCCATGTGGTGATAGTATCAGGATGCAACGATTGATACCAATACAACAAATTTCTTCTCACCAATAACACCAAAAACCTTACCATAATATCTTCATCTACTATGCCATAGATCATAGCCAAAGAAGCCACATCCTGAATATGCTCATAAGTAGTTTTACCAGTACCATCATAGGTATGCAAAACCTTCAAAGCTGTGAGGCACTAGATTTTGTGCTTGTAAATTCAAGGCTCTTGAGTTTTTCCATGCTGGGAATTGCCTTGGAGGTTGTTTCTATTGTGGTGGTGGGTTCTGAGACACGTGAATCAGTGTGTGTGGTTGAGCTTGGGGAACGCTAGTAGTAGTATTATCCAAACTTGTAGGGGTAGAAAACACACCAGCTAATAGTGAGAATGTTATGGACACTGTATGATATGTACGAGGTTACAAAAATGTATGACATAAGTGACTAGTTGAGGATGCTCTCCTAGCCTTTGGGGATCAAGTTCGTAGAACTCAATAGGATTTTTAGAATTTTTGGCCTTCGATCTGTTGAGCAAGGTGCAACAACAGTATTGTCATTGTTGTCAACATAGTCAGATAGATCTGTTTATGTAGTGGACAAGAAGTTCAAAAGCTATTCAGATGCAGAAGATAGGAGTTCAAAGGTTATTCAGAGTATGTACAGTTATTTTCCAAGAAGACCGAAGTGGCACATATGTAAAAGATCAAATAAAAAGACAAGTAAGAAAAGTGTTGCGATATCGCGACATATACAACAGGAAAGAAAAACTGTCATGATTTCGTGACATGTTGGAAGAGAGAGAAAAAGCATGAAAAACTATCATAATTTCGTGACATGTTGGAAGAGAGAGAAAAAGCAAGAAAAACTGTCACGATTTCACGACATGTTGGAAGAGAAAAAGACAAGTGGAAAAACTGTCACGATTTTGCGACATCTCTACAACATTTACAGGGGCAGATACAGAGTGAATTTATGCAGCTAAAATATGAAGAGTGAACAAAAGTCAGTGCGGCGGCTACAAGGACTATTACCGAATGAAATCTTTGAGCGATGGAATTACCGAATATCTTCATGAGTTGAATCCGACTAAGACCGATGACAGCCAACTAATATTAGGGTTTATAGTTGTTATGAAAGCTGACTAAGATTAGGGTTTACATTTGTTATGCAAGTCGACTAAGATTAGGGTTTTCATCATGAAAATATTGTTATAAAAGGAGGGCTATTTGGAGAATTGTGTAGTAGTTGCATATGTCGTTGAATGTGTGTCGAAGTGTGAAATGCAATTGTAAGAGCACAGAAAGCATAGAAGTGATGAGATGATGGCAAAGTGCACAAAGTGAGTGAAGAGTCATGTCAAATTGTCCTAAGTGCGTCTGTGAGTGTGCAGAGAAAGCAAAAGGCATAGAGAGTGCAAAGGACTATGACGAACGCAAAGTGCAGTTGTAAGGGCACAGAGTGTACGAAGATAGTGTACAGAGGGTGCGTAGTGAAGTGACTCAAAGAAGGTGAAGTGCAGCTATAGATCACAGAAGATGTGTTTGTTCCATAAACAGTGAGAGAGATTGGGTAAGCAATAGACCAGTCAGGGTCTTGTAAAAGCAAAAGTATTTTTTTATTAAACTTCTAGATTCAAAATTGAAGTCCAGGTTGTAGCTTGGCATCAGGGGTTGGTGCTTCTTCTAGTAGGTGCTGGTAAATCAGGGGTTGGTGCTCCTTTCTATTGGTGTAGATAAATAAGGGGTTGGTGCTCCTTCCAATGGGTGTTGGTAAATTGATTGTAAATTTGGATCTTTGTAAGGGCTAGATTTGGATGGTAGTCCAAGCAGTCATTCTTGAGGAGTAGCCAAATTGGTGAACCTCGTTAAATCTTGTGTTGTGTGATGTTCTCTTGTGATACTTGCTTTATCTAGTTTTAAGGTTTCATTATTTTAGTTTTAAGAGCTATGAATTTAAGTTTAAAGAACTACACCGATTCACCCCCCCTCTCAGTGCCATTGTAAGACTAACAATTGGTATCAGAGTCAAGTTACCTTCTTAGGATAAATCAGTCAAGGTTGATCTTAGATTAGTATGCAATGGGTAAGAAGAATAGATCCTCCTCCAAAAGGGCATCTCAGTCAGTTTTAGTTCCTGTGGAAGAGAAAATTGAACCAGAAAAGGTTGAAGACTTCTCATCAAACAAACCACCTTTGTTTGATGAAACTAATTACGCAATCTGGAGAATAAGGATGCAGACATATCTTTGTGCTTTGGGATACGACATCTAGGATTTAGTAGACAGTGAATACACAATACCCATCACTCCTCCAACCGATGCTACCGATAAGAATCTGTTTGAGAATGACTCAAAAGCAAAGAATGCTATCAGGTGCGGATTAGTAGATAGTGAACTGAGAAAGATCATGAGTTGTAAAATGGTAAAATAAATATGGGACAAACTGAGGAGTATTCATGAAGGAGACGATGAGATCAAGGAGGCCAAGTTACAAACACATCAAGCTTAGTTTGAAGCATTAAAGTTGAATGATGATGAGAACATAGAGACATATATGCTGAGAGTTAATGAAGTCCTAGAGGATGATTCTAAAAAGGAAACAGGTGGAGGTATTTTCATGACACTCGAAGAAGAAAAAGAAAAAGAACAAGAATGTGATGAAGAAGAAATTGATGCAGAAATAAATTTGAAAGAGGAACTAATTGCAGCTCTAGATGAATTGAAGATAGAAAGAAAAAGGAATAAGGAAATCTCAAGAAAGCTTGAGGATGCAAATGAAATAATAACCAGTTTGAAAGTACAAGTAGAAGAATTCAAAAGGATTTAAGAAACTCTTAGGTCACAGATCAATGAGAAAGAGATTGGTTGCTACAAATAAGAGGAAGAGATTGTTTTATTGAAGAAACAACTAGAAGAGGTCAATACAAATCTCAAATTTAAGAAGAGTGCAAAGTTGCTAGATAAAGTGATAAGACAAAAAAGAAGCTTCATGGATAAGTGTGGTCTTGGATATGAAGCTGAAAAACCTTCATATTCCAACTCTGCAGAGAAGAAGAAGTTCACTTTTGAAGGATCAAAGCAAGAAAAGTTTGAAGCTGAATCTTCAAAAGGAAGAAAATATCAAAGGAGATCTATAGCAAAGCAACCGCAACAAAAGAGGTTCTATCACTCTCACTCTATTCATAATAATACTTTTAATGGCTATTGTTTCAGATGCAACCAGTATGGTCACAAGGCAATTTATTATGGATTGAATAATAAATCAAAGAGTTATGCTGGTAGAAATACATATGCGTTTATGAGTGAACACTATGTACAATTTTTTCAATGTAATGGTCATGGGCACATAGCAAGGTTTTGTCCAAACACTTTTGTATCTAATCTAAGGCAAAATAGTAGATTTCATCATACGCAAAGAACACAACACAGACAGGGAATAAATCATGTACATAAAAGAAAGGAAAATAATCATTCATCAAGGATGCACAAGAGACAACCACACAAGAGAAATGTTCGAGTTCATGAAAAGGTGCAAAACAGGGATGTAGTTGAAAAATCCAAGCCCAAGTTCAAGAAAGTTTGGAGAAATATAGAAGAAAGGAAATCGTGTCTCCTTGGACTGAAGGAGACTACTCCGCTATTGCACTAAGCAACTCCAGGTAGCACATCCTCGGTGGGAAGCAATCTTGAAGTTTCATTTTAATGCTCCTATGTATTTGTTTGATTACCTGAGGATGAAAGGCAAGTAGTCAGGTAAGTTGTCGTATAGTTGTCAAAGTGTGTTTTCAGTTCATGTAGTTGTTTGTGGAAGTGCCGTGAAGGGTAGTGATTAAATTGAGAGTTGTCATTATTGGTAGTATTGTTATATGTCATTGTTGTACTATTGATGGTTATTACTACCACTGTCCAAAGTTAAGAATTATAATAGTTCAGATAATTTGGTTAGTGAAAGAATGTTGCCCTAGCCGCATATATGTGTTTCGATAAAAGCAGTGTGTATTTGAACTACACATTGACATGAATATTGTTAGATCTATTATGACACTGTGGTAAAAAATATTGAAGTATGATTATTGATTCATGTTTAGCTCATCAAGATGAGCAAATTTGCTTTGTGAATCATACCTATATGAGGTCTAGAAGTATGAGTTTGAGTAAGGTGCACTATAGTTGGCCGTGAAGTGTTTGACAAAATGTTGTCTCCTGATTCGAACAGTTGAAAATAAGGTGTGACTAGTGGTGACTGTAGAAAACATAGACCAAGTTGAAAATGTAAAAAGGGATTTGGTTGGTTTTGTGGTATAATGTTTGATTCTTGCACAGAGTTGGCAGTAAAATTGTAGTGTCGGTACAGTGTTGGACAAAATTTGGTACAAGTGTGAGTCACTTGACAATTTTTTTGACAGATGTGAAATCAGTGTTTTTGAATGGGAAGCTTGAAGAAGATGTTTATATTGAGCAGCCAGATGGTTTCCAGCTTGGTGATGATCCCAACTTGGTTTGTAAGTTGAAGATATATGGCTTGAAATAGGCCCCTGAGCATGGTATGCAAAGCTAGAAAACTATCTCACTCAACAAGGGCTTAAGAAAGATGATATCATATTTGGCAGTAGCAAAGATAAGTCGTGTAAAGATTTAGCAAATAAGATGCAGAAAGAATTTGAAATATCAATGATTGGTGAACTTTCTTATTTCCTCGAGTTGCAAGTTAATCAAAATAAGAAGGGCATATTTATTTCTCAAGTTAAATATGTGAAAGAGATGTTAAAAATTTCACAATGGAGGATTTTAAGCTAGTTAGCACTCCCATGATGACAGGTTGCAAGTTGAGAAAGGATGACAAATCTCCACCTGTTGATCAAACCATGTATAGATCTATGATTGGGAGCTTACTGTACCTAACAACTACCAGACTAGATATTTTATAGGTAGTATGCATGGTAGCATGATTTCAGGATAATCCCAAGGAGACTCATGTGATAGCAGTGAAGAGGATTCTTCGATACCTCAAGGGTACTATGGAGTATGGGTTATGGTATCCGAAAGGTAAAAACTTCACCCTTATTTCTTATTCAGATGCAGATTGGGCAGGATGTGTAGATGACATAAAGAGTACCAGTGGAGGTGCATTCTACATTGGAGATAGATTGGTCATGTGGCACAGTAAGAAACAAGAGTCAGTTTCTTTATCGACAGTAGAGGCATAATATATTGCAGTGACAACATGTTGTACGCAGGTATCACTTTTTGAAGGAGAAAGTTGTGAAAGGTGAGGTTAAGTTGGATTTTGTTCCAACTACAGAGCAAGTAGCAGATATCTTCACAAAACCATTGCCTAAGGAAGTTTTTGAGTACCTTCGCAATAAATTGGGAGTGGTCACACTTCCCAAGAATTGACTAGCTATAAGGATCACATTCTCAGGGGGAGCATTTAAGTATTTGATTATCTTTTTTCTCATGTTCATGATTTTTGCTAAGCATAATAAATTTTGCCTAAGAATGTTGTGCATGGACTCAAGGGGAGTCTGCAGTAGCCCTTTGGTATTATTGTCAAATGGGGAGAAGAGTTACAGGAAATTGCACATGTGTTGCCAACAATTCCAAAGGGGGAGATTGTTGAGCAAGGTGCAGCAATAGTATTGTCATTGTTGTCAACATAGTCGAATAGATTTGTTGATGCAGTGGACAAGAAGTTCAAAATCTATTCAAATGCAGAAGACAGGAGTTCAAAGGTTATTCAGAGTATGTACAGTGATTTTCCAAGAAGATCGAAGTGGCCCATATGCAAAAGATCAAAGAAAAAGACATGTAAGAAAAGTGTCCCAATATCGCGAAATATACAATAGGTAAGAAAAACTGTCACAATTTCGTGACATATTGGAAGAGAGAAAAAGTAGGAAAAACTGTCATGATTTCGCGACATGTTGGAAGAGAGAGAAAAAGCAAGAAAAACTGTCGCGATTTCATGACATGTTGGAAGAGAAAAAAACAAGTGGAAAAACTGTTACGATTTCATGACATGTTGGAAGAGAGAGAAAAAGTAGGAAAAACTATCACGATTTCGTGACATGTTGGAAGAGAAAAAGGCAAGTGGAAAAACTATCACGATTCTACGACATGTTGGAAGAGAGAGAAAAAGCAGGAAAAATTGTCGCAATTTCGCGACATGTTGGAAGAGAAAAAGGCAAGTGGAAAAATTGTCGCGATTTCATGACATGTTGGAAGAGCAAGAGAAAGCAGAAAAAAGTGTCGCGATTTCACGACAAGTTCGAAGAAAGAGAACAAGTAAGAAAAGTGTCGCGATTTCGCGACATGTCGCATTTTCGCAACTAAAATAGGAGAGAGAAAGTAAGTTGGAAAAGTGTCGCGATTTCGTGACATGTCGCATTTTTGCGACTAAAATAGGAGAGAGAAAGTAAGTTGGAAAAGTGTCACGATTTTGCGACATGTCGCATTTTTGTGACTAAAATAGGAGAGAGAAAATGCAAGGAGAAAAAGTGTCGCGATATCGCGACATGTTGCATTTTCACGGCTAGAAGAGAAGAGAAAATGCAAGGAGAAAAAGTGTCGCAATTTCGTGACATGTATTTTCGTGGGCTAAAGCTAAGAGAAAAAGCAAGGAGAAAAAGTGTCGCGATATCGCGACATGTTGTATTTTTGGGGGCCAAAGCAAAGAGAAAGCGTAAGGAGAAAAAGTGTCGCGATATCACAACATGTAGCATTTTTGTGGTCCGATGCAAAGAGAAAGAGAGAGAAAGAAAAAGTGTCGCGATATCGCGACATGTATTTTTGCGGGCCAAAGCAAGGAGAAAGACAGAGAAAGAAAAAGTGTCGTGATATCGTGACATGTATTTTCATGACAACAACAACAAAAGAAGCTACAGAGGCAGAAATGTCATGATTTCGCAATAGGTTGTAAATGCGCAAGTCAAGAAGGAGAACCCGACTGAAATGAGAAGTATGACAGTGGACCGACATCTCTACAACATTTATAGGGGCAGATACAGAGTGAATTCATGCAGCTAAAATATGAAGAGTGAACAAAAGTCAGTGCGACGGCTACAGGGACTGTTACCGAATGAAATCTTCGAGCGATGGAATTACCGAATATCTTCATGAGTTGAAGCCAACTAAGACCGATGATAGCTGACTAAGATTAGGGTTTATAGTTGTTATGAAAGCCGACTAAGATTAGGGTTTACATTTGTTATGCAAGCCAACTAATATTAGGGTTTTCATCATGAAAATATTGTTATAAAAGGAGGGCTATTTGGAGAATTTTGTAGTAGTTGCATATGTCGTTGAATGCATGTCAAAGTGTGAAATGCGGCCGTAAGAGCATAGAAAGCACATAAGCGACGAGATGATGGTGAAGTGCACAAAGTGAGCAAAGAGTTGTGTCGAATTGTCCTAAGTGCGTCTGTGAGTGCACAGAGAAATCAGAAGGCATAGAGAGTGCAAAGGGTGAAGACAAACGCAAAGTGTAGTTGTAAGGGTGCAAAGTGTACGCAGACAGTGCACAGAGGGTGCATAGAGAAGTGACTCAAAGAAGACGAAGTGTGGCTACATATCGTAGAAGATGTGTCTGTTTCATAAATAGTGAGAGAGATTGGGTAAGCAATAGACCAGTCAGGATCTTGTAAAAGCAAAAGTATTTTTCTGTTAAACTTCTAGATTCAAAATTGAATTCCAAGTTGTAGCTTGGCATCAGGGGTTGGTGCTCCTTTATGTTGGTGCAGATAAATAAGGGGTTGGTGCTCCTTCCAGTGGGTGCCGGTAAATTGATTGTAAATTTGGAGCTTTGCAAAGGCTGGATTTGGATGGTAGTCCAAGCAGTCATTCTTGAGGAGTAGCCAAATTGGTGAACCTCGTTAAATCTTGTGTTGTGTGATTTTCTCTTGTGATACTTGCTTTATCTAGTTTTAAGGTTTCATTATTTTAGTTTTAAGAGTTGTGAATTTATGTTTAAAGAACTACATTGATTCACCCCCCCCTCTCAGTGCCATTGTAAGACTAACATGATCTTGTAATCATGAAGCACAACTTTCACTGCCTTCATATTTGGAGGTTTTTGGGTACAATCAAGTCACCATATGTTATAATTATACAACATGAAGGTAAATATAAAACCTTAATACTATTGAAAGTGGAACTTTCAGGGTCCAACCAGGCATGCCAAAAATTATTTTCAAATATCTACCTAATTAACAAAACTACATTTGTGCACCCTAGACATGGCCAAAATTTAAAGTCCATAGGAAAGGAATGACATTCGTGCAATTCTCTAGAGAGGGTTGGCTCCCTTACTAAATCCTACATAGGTTTAAGACAAGAGTTGCAGGAAAGAAATTGGAATGACAGAAAGAAAGGGAAATATGGCCACAGGACAGAGTGTGGGATTTGGGGTAGACTAGCAGCAAGAAATTGACCCAAGCATGGAAAAAACATGTAATAAAATAAAGCAGCAGAATTTACTTATAACCTTGCATAAACAACCTCCAGGATTGCATTTCAAAACTCACTCCCTCACCAGTAATGTTCAAATTTAGATGTAGAATTTAAACTGAACAACAAATAATGAATATGAGTGTAAGATACAAATGCATAAAAATAGAAGGAACACACACACAAGACCACTTGCAAATTCATAAGCCTTGTATCTTCTATTGATGTAGAAAACTTGAATAGTTTTCTCGTAAAATTTCTAACCTCCTTTTTACAATGAGAATTGAGTAGTATTCATAGAGGATTCCATATATTTTATTAAATGCATATGGATACAGGATGTTTATAGATCAGAGACCAATATGATAAAATTATTCCTTGGAAATATTGAAAATACATCCTCTTGAAATAGCGATCTGGCTTCTAAGTAAATTCCTCCATGAAATCTATGTTTCTTGGTGTGGTGCACAGAAAATTATAAGGCTTGGTCGTTGACTGGAGACATTCGCCATCTTAAAAATGCGCTCCTACTTTAGAAATCATAAAAATAGCTTGATATTTTTAATATTGTTGCTCCCTCTCCGCTCGAGATTCATAACTTGGATTGTGCCTTGCCTTCATTATTTAATGTCTTCCATTTGCCCACCTTGGGCACTCTCTAAAAACCTACAATGTTGTCAACAGTATACTTAGTTAGAACTAAACAATGAGCATATACACATTTTCTCTTCCTTATTGCATTACATGGTGGAGAATGTGTCTCTAATGATTTAACAAGTCACATGTATTCAACAATAATAATTCTCTTCCTTACCGAGAGAAAGCACTATTGAAAACCGCACCTTTCTCTTTTAAATCCATGTTCATCCCCAAAAGATGTGGAAGGAGCTATCACCCTTATTTTCGGGTGAATGCGACTTTGATTTTTCAACGTCACTTTATCCTCCATTGCTTTCACCTGACTTTGAAATTTTAGGGGATGTTCACCCTTGGGAAAGGTGAACGGAGTGTTTGCCCCTCAACCAGGGTGAACCTAATTTTGACTTTTCAATGTCGTGCCTTCAATGACGTTCACCCCAAAGTGGGGTGAATGGAGCTTTCACCCCATCTTCGGGGTGAATGTGAACGCATCTTCCTTTTAAGCCGAAACTTTTATAAATTTGTTTTAACCCAAGTCTTTTAGCCACAATTATTTTTACTGTGATGGATGGGATTGCCTCTTAATTTTCCAAGGATGTTCACCCCAAAGTGGGGTGAACGAAGCCTTCGCCCTATCTTTGTGGTAAACGTGACTTTCCCAAAATTTGTTTCAAATGACATAAATACTTAGGCAATTTTTCATCATTTTTTGTTTTCCTTTTTCTTTAGGGCTATGCGGGGATTTGCGCTTCTGGGGGCGAACATGGTTTCATTTTTTGGTTATTTTACAAATGATTCAAACCAAAGATTCAAATCCATTTTATAGCTATTTTTCTTACACACCCATTATTTTCAAGCCCAAAATATGCATGAAAACAAAGAAGGAAAATGAATCATAACTACAATATATCAAATTGGTCAAAATATTATATTGTTAGATTAATATACTTTACCGCATTATAATCAAAATTGTATAAAAACTCAATTTGGCATATTGCCAACAAGCACAAAGGAAGATTATACAAAGGAGGGATAGCACTCTTGAAGTAGTGTATGACAACCATAAAAGAACTCACTAAAAAATAATTTTGTATGATTTTAAGGGTAGACCCATTGTATACTACTGGTGATGCCACTTATGGAGACACTTCACATGTGACTATTAAAGTGTTGCAATTCAAGACAAACAAGTGATGTGCCCATAGTTCAAAGCATCGGAGAAGAGTTAAATCCCTTACCAAGAAGCATAGGCAGTGAAGCTAATTATATTTGAGGAAGTAATCTTGATTAAGGACATGCACTTGATGAGATTGATTTCAATTGTTCAAGTGAATTTGATCTCAAGTGAAGAAGCAAAAATTTAGCAAGTCATTGAAACTCCATAGGAAGGAGTTGATGAGTTCTATTAGGATGGATATTGAATGACAAAGTGTAGTCAATAAGGTCACTAGATAGAAGAGTTAAATTAGCAAGGAGACTAGATGATAGGGTGCCATCATGGAGACAATTAGATAATAAAAAATTATCAAGAGGATGGTTCAATGGTATATTATCATTAAAATTAAGTCTAGGATGACAAGAGACTATAATCATATGATACAAGATATGTTGCTTAGTAAAATGTCATCTAGGGCACTGCCATAAGAGATGTTATCTAATGAAATATCATTTGGGGAGCTATCGTTAGAGATGTCATATGATAAAATATTATCTAGGGAGTTGCCATTAGAAATTCTATCATTTGAGGAAATATCTTCATCTAAGGCAATACCATATGAGGTAATGTTGTCTAAAATTCCATATGAGGAGGTGTTGTTACAAGTTTCATCTAGGGATCTATCATCATAGATACTGTATGATGGAATGAAATCTAAGCTATCATTAAAAGTGTCATCTAGGGAGCTACCATCAGAGATATCATCTAATGAAATATACTTTGGGGGGCTCTTGTTATAGATACCATTTTATGAAATTCCGTTTAGGTATATTCTATTAGAAGTGGCATCTAATGCATTTCCATATAAAGAACTATTGTTTGAGGATCTTCCATTAGAAAAATTGCCATCTAAGCTAACATGAGAGGATCTATCATCAAAGGCACCATACAAGGAGAGAGATGTTTGTTAGAGGAATGTATACTAAATAGCAAGAACTAATCATATAAAGCAAGAAAGGAGTGAATTAGAGCTAAGAGGAAGCTTTTTTAGTGGTTTGAGTGAAATATACTAAAATATTGATGACAAAAAAAATTAGTTTAGAAAATAATAGTTTTAGTGATTTCACCATTGAGTTTTAGGGATGTCACCTCAAACCCTATGAGGACACTACACTTTGACCTTACCTTGTATTATGATAGGGTAATCATGAATGGTATTTTTCCTAGAAAACTCAAAAGACATTGTCCCTTGAACCTACAAGGTGGTTCCCACTTCTTTGATCCAAAGCACAGGTGGTGACAAATGATGCCCATCACGTTCATTATGTTCATCATGTTTATCATGTTAATAAAGTTGGCTATGTTAATCAAGTTGATGATATGGATGATTGTAAAAAATGGAGTGACCAATTAAAGAACAATTGCCATGTCGATCAAGTTGTGCTACAATTGATTGTGGAGAGTGAAGTGAGAAATAAAAAATTAATGTGGTGCAAGCAACGATTTAAAGTGTTTCTAGTTTTTGAATATTTATGGAATTGAAGAAAATAGGAGCAAAACAAGAGATTATGTTATATTGTTCAAAAATTCTATTCACAATGTTTAGCTCATGTGTCATCAAGGATGTCAACCAATTTATAGGAGAGGATACATGTAGGCAAAAAAATTGATATGTATACATTTAATGAATAAGTTTTGGTAGTTTGTATTATTTTGTAGTTGTAGGTAAAGTGTTTAAAAAAGTCTGCATACATATATTTAATAATGTTATAAAGTGGTAATATAATATTATATGTGATAATGTAATATTAAGACATGTATTTTAGCAAAGTCATAAGTCATAAGTTTGTTTATATTGTAGTGGAAAATGTCATGTAAATGCAATTTAAATTCATATGAAATGAAATTTACGAAAATGATGAGGTGTTAGGTAGTTTGAGAGTGCAACCAATTTATAGTTGTATAAATAATTCTCTCCCCTCATTCATTCAGTATAGAAGGTTGGTGTGTATGAGCATAGGGTGGTGGTTGATATGTATGGTATGATGCAATTGAGTCATGTATGCAGTCATGTAATTGGGATATTAGCCAATGTGTGTGTGTGTGTGATAGCTAAATGTGAGAGCTACAACATGTGGGTGTTGATGTTTGTTGTACATGATTGTGGGAATGAAGATTATTTTATATAGGGTTTGCAAATAAACTATAATGCTAGTATCATACAACCATTGTTTATACAAATTGAAGAACACAAGATTATACTAAGAGGGGGGTGAACAGTATGAGATAAAAAATTTCTTTTTCCTTTCCAAAGCAATAACTTCAAATAATTTCAATGCAATAATAAAACAATGCATAAATCACCATACATAAAAGAGACAAATATTTTATGTGGAAATACCCTCTTGGGAGAAAACCATGATAAAAAAAATGCTTATAAATGTCTTCAATAAATTTCATGGGCACCAACACACAGGAGACACCAATCCTCTATAAAAATTTGTGGACACCAATCCACATGAGACACTAATCCCCTATACAATTCCATGGACACCAATCCATAAGAGAAACTAATATCCTTGCTCAAGTTCATGGATACCAATCCATAGGAGACACTAAACCCCTTGCTCAATTTCATCGACATCAATCCACAGGAGATGCCAATCCCCTTGCTCAAGTTTGTGGACACCAATCCATAGAAGATACCAATCCCCTTGCTCAAGTTAGTGACACCAATCCACAGGAGACACCAATTCCATATCAAGTTCATGGACACCAATCCATAGGAGACACCAATCCCCTTTCTCAAGTATGCTCCAAAACCTACTCACAAAACTTTCTCAAATCTACTCCAAAACTTGCTCACAAAAACTTGTTCACAAAAACTTGCTCATAAAACCTGCTCAAATTTGCTCCTAAACATGCTCATAAAACCTACTCAAATCAGCTCTAAACTTGCTCAAATATGATCCTAAACCTACTCACAAAACCTACTCAAATATGCTCCTAAAATTGCTCACAAAACCTGCTCAAATATGCTCTAAAACCTGCTCATAAAACCTGATCTACAACCCTTGCATATTTAGTCCCAAATTCAATCATAACCAATGCACAAATATGCTTACAAAACTTGATCAATAATGGGATCAAGTTCTTCACCTTTTCTTGAGTTTGCTTTCTTAAACTAAAAGTAATTCAAACATATTCTACCTAGAATTCTTTTATCTTCATTAATATATAGAGAATGATATGCACTTATGTAGTAAGATTCACATGACCAATATGTTCTTCATTTTCATTAAGTTTGTCGCTTACACATATCTCACATTTATTACATTTTAAAGGTAGCTCAAGTCTAACATTGGATAAATTACTTGTGTGTTGACTTGGAGATTCTTATACCTTGCTTTTCTTCCACTACCATGTGCACCTTTCCTTCTTCTTTGAATTGGTTGAATTGTTCTTCCTTGTCAATTGAATGTTTAGGTGAATATGTGTACTCAATATTATTTGACACTTTGACTTGTTCTAAATTTGTGCTCTCCAAATATACCTCAATAATGATGATCTTCTTATTGCATGTAATTTTCAAATATGGTCAGTAATTCTCTTTTTCATTATTATTTAAATAGTAAATAAACCACTTTAAACCTTTATCACTTCATTTAAAACATACACAATAAAGCTTAAAAATAACTCCTTATATATCCCTTTTAAAACTTGCAAAACAAAGTTTTATTTTAACATCATATCCCTTATATCTCCCCTTTATAAAATTTACAAAATAAAACCTTATAACATAAATCCTTATATCTCCCTTTCAAAAATTAATCAAAAAACCTTTACCCTTACCTCACATCAAAACTTAGCAAGTGCAGATGGGATTAAACCTTATGACCTCTAGAAGCACAGTGCCTTAGCGCGGCTTGTGACCAATTGGGCTAACCAACCGGATGAAACCAAAAAGGCATGATAATAATATTGACTCCTTTGTTGTGCTTTTCCAAACAATAAAACCATAGCAAAAACTGGTATCGATGAGTTTTGAACCTCAAACCTTCTTCTTTGCAGTGCCTTAGCACAGGCTAGGCAACCAACTAGGCTACCCCAGTAGATGAAATAAAAGGAGCACACAAAAGTATTTACCTTCTTCTTCGTGCTTTCTCAAATAATAAAAATTTAGAAAAATTGGCATTGAGGGAACTCGAACCTCAAATATTATGCATCATAGTGCCTTAGCATAGGCTAGGAAATCGATTGGGCTACCCCAGTGGATGAGATCAAAAGGGTGGGATAAAATATTTAAATCATCCTTCTATGTTTTTGAACGTGATCTCCTCTCTTCCCTTCTATTATGCTCACTGCTCTCTCCCACCATGAAGGACATTCAATTATTTTCAATGTTGCAAAGTAAATTAATACCTCAAAATTTATATGCTTTTTGTCATTCCGCTCAAGGAGGTCAGCCCACCATTTAAACATTTGAAATTTTATTTTAACTTTTACATGGTGCGCTCAAGGAGATTGGCCTAATATTTAAATTTTTATTTATTTAAACTATATTTAAATATTTTGATTTAAAAATAATCCCCCCACTTTAATATTTAAATAATTCATTTAAATATTAAATCATATAAAATCACTTTTGAAGATATCTGCCTTCACAACTCAACCTTTGACATCAACATTTCATCCTTGAAGATATTTGTGCCTCTGACATCAATATTTCATCCTTGAAGATATTTCTACATTTGACATCAGTTACAACTCAATATTTTTAACATAAATCTACTCATTTATATATAATCTACTATTGTTGCTTTCTATATATTGTTATTGATAATGACTTATAATATGTTAATTTATTCAAGTAGAAATGTAATTAAGTTTCAATATGTTAAGTTTCAATTCTACATGGATTTTATGAAACAACATAATATTATGGCTAAAATTGAGGGTTTGGATATTGTGTAGGGGTGGATTTGGATATGTTGGTTTTGGACTAGGTATATATTGGAAATTAGGCATAGGAAGTGGATTTTTCAAGCTATATAGTGGGTTTTGTTGTTCTGGTGAGGTCATATTCTACTATAAAATTTACATAGGTTAGTTAGGGACAATATTTTATTTGAGAAAATAATATAAATGCCTTATGCCCCAATTTGAAGAGGTTGCATTTTCCATTTTGTATAGTGTTGTGGTTTGATAATATCCAAAAGCATTGTTAACATTGGAATTGAATAGGTTTAACTAACCGTAGGATGTAGGTTTTCCTAAAGGGATTATTGTATTTTAAAATCCTACTTGTTGACTTGGCTTAGGTAAGAATTAACCATAACCTATCTAAGGATTGTCTTGGGGACATTATGATGTTGATGATTAACTTAAATATTTTTGTATATTGGGTTCTCTTTCCAACGTGTGACTAATTTACAAATTTGTCTTATTAGTAGATTGTATTATTGGAGAACCTAATTAAGGGGTAGGTTGTGATGTGTTTGGTAAGGCTTGTGGCATCAAATGCATACTATATAAATAATTCATGATCATATTCAAGTTGATGGGTATAGAAGAACCCTAATCATAGATGATATTGAGTAAGGTATGATCATATACCTAGATATTTCTAAGGTATCCTACTTCAGTTGGCTAAAATAAATATGGGGGTATATATGAGGATTTTAACATTGGTTGGTTGATCATTTCCTTGGCTCTTTTTCTTGATGGAATCAAAATTTATTCATTGACCTAATGTATCCACATGATAGTTGTTTCTTCCCTTTTGTATTTCTTCTTTCATAGGGAATGATTTTCATTAGGTGAAATTATTTGTCTAAATGTTGCATATTTTATTGCATATTCATAATCCTAGAACATTTTCTACTTATTTGTACATCAACAAATATTTTAGGTTATAAAACAATTTTATAAAAAAACTAACAAATCACTTCCTTTTAGAAAATGATATTTTGTTCATAAAACACTTAGAGAAGTTTTGAGAAAAATAAATAGAGCATATCAGTATTTTTTGGATACAAGAAATTTGTTCTTAGAGAATGAGTGAAATGCTACATCAACACTTGGAAAAAATTTCCTTATTTAAAAAATTAGTGATTCACTTTGTGAAAGGAACAAATCACTCTTTTGATGAAAACTTGATAAAATTTCTTCCAAATCAACAACTCACTTTTTACAATAGCAAATCATAATTTTAAGCCAAAAGTAACATGGATTGCTAAATTTGGTGAATCCAAATCAAAATTTTACACTTTTCAAGATTTTTTTTGCAAAATAAATAAGAATCTATTATTTCAGAATTGGAATGCAAATCTCTTGAATTTTTAGTAAGGTTTATAATTTAGTTGTCATTCCATGAAGAATCTATGACTCTAGAAGAAATGATTCAAAGTTAGGTTTAAATAGATTCAAATATTTTGTATATTTGAACATGTAAATCAAGCCCTTGGTACCACCAAGCATTCCAAAACCTATTGAATAACAAAAATATTTAAACTTATAATGTGCCTCATAAATTAGTTCAATAGTTGGAAGAAGGAGAAACATGTCTCTTTTGACCTTTGGTTTCGGATTAACTCCCCAATAACCTTGATAATCTAATCTAAGATAAGCTAAGTGCTAAAAATAATTGTAAGAAGGCAATTGTGTAAGAGATTAAATAAAAATTGCGTGAAAATAAAATACAGGTGTAGCCATACCAAGGATAATGCATGGTCAACCAATTCAGAAAGAAATTTAATAATATCAATGTTATCCCATGCATATAAAATCAATATAATAGAAGGAAATAACTATAAAGTAAAGGGCAGTGCCATAACCTTTATGAATTCCACAATCTAAAAAAACATTGCCATAATTGAAAATCAAATATCTTGCATAGTATTTTTATTATTCCTAAAATGAGAGCAAACTACAACGTGGATTCTATAAATCATATCTATAATTTTTATATTGTCTAAGAGATGTTTGTAATGGAGTCCATGACTCCTATTTATATAAAATTATAAACCTAATATTTAATTAGGGTAATACATTTCTACTCCTAGTAAATGTACTACTTTAGGGGTATGGTTAGAAAAATTATGTGTCATTAAATGTTACTTTCCTTCAATATTACCCCTAAAGTACTTATAAGCCTTCTATGTAAATTTTGGTGCCACAAAATGATAAAAATTCCAATTGTTTGTTTCAAATTTTGTGTTTCCTTTTCCTAATTGACCAAAAAACTAGTGATTCACTACTTTGTAAAATAAAATTTTTCTTATTTAAAACAAATTGCATATTTTGAGACAATTGTATTTTATGGGAATTACACATTGAGGAGTGGATCACAATTTTGGTATCAAACTAATTTATTATATTACAAAAACCTAAATATGGTATTTTGAAGGCTCTAATTGTTTAACTATTGGTTCTTGAATTCCTCCTAATTATTGAGAATCCAAAAGTAGTTGTATAACAACTACACAACCGTCATTAATAGTGCTAGTTCTTGATACATACCCTTCGACTGAATCAATAACATTAACTAAACTAAAATTCAAACACCTCAAGTGGTAATACAAGTATACCAAACCACATTTGTTTTTGGTATTGTTAAAAAAAAGGGGGCTTAAGTGCCTCAAACCTTTACATAGAGCTCAAAATATGTATAGGAAAAAAACAAGAGAAGATCATACAAATGTATAGCCTTATCTTAGTAAATAAAAAAACCTGGGCCAAACTTGTTGATGGAGAAGCTGAAATAATATTTGTCTTGCCATCCTTCTATTTGATGTGGCTTATGCAATGCTCAATGCTTTACAATGTAATTTAGTGTGCTCAAATCCTTCATCACATGATCCTAATGAAGAACATGTGTTTATACTGAGAGGGGGTGAACGGTATACAATAAAACATTTTGCTATTTAATCCAAATAATAGCATCAACATTACTAAAGTTGTAAAAAACACAAAAAGCATCACACACATGAGAGACATGATTTTTACGTGGTTCACCCAAAGATGACTACCTCCACAAAGAAAATATTCCTTATAATTTTTTATCAAATAAATTCTCTTGGGAATCCTTTCCCTACAATGTTTATGGACCTTTGTCCAAAGGAGATGTTGATCCCCTAACTCAAGTTCGTGGATCTCTATCCACAGGATAACTCCTCCTCTGCTCTAGCTGGTGATCCTCTAGAAGACTACTATCTCCACTATACTGGCTTGTGGATCAATATCCACTGAAGACTATTGTCCCCACTCAGAAGACTTGTCCTCACTGCCCTAGTTTATGGATATTTATCCAATGGAGACTACTATCCTCTATACTCTATCACCTCCAAATATTTGTACTAAACTCTGCTCCACAAGTCCACATAGAACTTTCTCAAATCTGCTCAACAAGTCCACTCAGAACCTACTCAAATATGCTCAACAAGTCCACTCAAAACTTGGTCAAATCTATCAAACAAGTCCCATCAGAACCTACTCAAATTTTCCCAACAAGTCCACACAAAACTTGTCCAAATATTCTCAACAATTCTACACAGAACTTGTCCAAATATTCTCAACAATTCTACACAAAACTTGTCCAAAAACTCATAGAAACATAAAGAGAATTGTTAGAGACCCAATATGTTTCAACTCAATGCTCAATCACTTTCTCAACTCAAATCATAATATAGAATAGTTTGTACAATCACTTCACACATCCACTTGACTAGGCTCAATCAACTCTACTCAACCAATCACTCAATAAAACACTTCTTGCTCACAAACCCTAGTCCAAGCATATAACCACCAACTCAAAATATTTCCAACAATGCTCAATAACAAATCTCACATAACAATGGTACTCATGTGTTCTTCAAACCCTAGTTCAAGTTCTTTGTACAACAACTCACTCCAACAACAATGCTTATAAAACAATCTTCACATAACAATGATACTTATGATATTTGCAAAACTCTAACTCAAATTATTCACACAACTAATGGCTTCAACAACAATGCTTATCTAAAAAGTTTTTAACAACAACTCTTTATTCCAAAAAACCTTGAAGCATTAACTCAAACACTCTCAAAAGGAAACCCTAATCAAGTGCTTTTCACTCCAAACTTATTTTCTATAAAACCAATCAATAAACTCAACTTATGTAAGAATGTTCTCATACCTTTTATTGAATATGAAAGGATCTCATAAATCTGTCACAACCACAAACACTTCTATGCCAATCTCAAAGAGGTTAGAAGATAAATATTTCTCACAATGTAATGTAAATACTTAATTACACCTTATCACTCCACCTTTCAAAAAAACCATCAACATACATAAAATATTTATCCAATAACACCTTATAAACTCCCAACTAAAATAGACTTAACATCCACCAAAAATTAACTCAAACCTCTTTAATTTAATTTAATGGCAAGAGAAACTTTGATAAAAATAAAATCAACTTTCTTTATAATTCCAATGATATAAATCACTCATCAATAAAATAACCTCTAATTAATCCTTATTACTCCACAATAATAAAAATAAATTATCAAATAAACAACCTTTCTCAAACCCTTATAACTCCAACAATAATATAAATCAAACACACAACTTTTCACAAACCCTTATTACTCCACATTATCCTTTAGAAAAACCTTAGGCAAAAAATTAATTATCAAAAATTACCTTTGCCTCTTAGTGGGTTTCGAACCCACGATCTCTGCCTCTGTGAGCGCTCTAGCCGTGACTTTGACCATCGCGTGTGCTAGATGCACGGTTAAGAGCCTAAGTGCTCTTTGTCCCCTTTGTCCTCAACTGACATGCAAAAACCAAGGCACATGCAAAAAGGAACTTCCCTTGGCACTCAAGACACACCACTCCATGTGAATCGATCACGTGCCTCTCAACTCCCAACACCTTTGCAAAACGTGCACTGCCAATGGACCACCGTGTCCTTTACATTTCAAAAAATCTGCACTCTCCCTTATCTCTTCTACCTAGTGCTAAAGACAAGCAAAATTCTTGTCTTCTTCCTCAACGAATAACAAATGCACAAAAACGTTTCACTTTATCGCATGAAAAAAATAATATCAAGAGGTAAGTTTTGAATGCCTCTTTGGCATTTATTTATACACAAAAATCCCTTTGCTTCTTAGACGTCGATGCTTCCACTTATTTTATGACATCGACGCTCCCACCTTCATAATTTATAAATTATTTAAATTCTAAGGAATTTAAATTTTATAAATTATATTTATAAACTTTAGCTTTAAAAATATTAAAGCCTTCCTTGGGTTTAAACTTAAACCTTTAACTTGTAAATTATTCTTTCACCGTGGGTATTTTAAAAACTTAACTACCATATAAATGTGTGAGGATATTTTTATATCCTCATAACGATTTTAATAAAACCATTTAATCTTCCACCATGGGTTTACCATAAACCCTCATAAAATATTATTTTGCCAAATTTCTCTTCAACTCTTCGCATTGTTCTTGGTGCTATTGATGGTGTGCTCCATGGTATTAATAACAACTTTTCACCTTGACATCAATGACAACTAATTGAGATCAAAATTTCCAACACCCAATAACTATTCTACTTTGCTATGCATTCTTTATCTGCTAGCTTCATTATTAATTCTTATTATCTCTTTCAACTCCATAGGGACATATGACCAGACCTTGAAATTCTCATATTTAACTGCCATATTCACCATTTTATCGGTGACTTTGTTTCCTTCTTTATAAATATGTTTAACTTGACTTTCTTCTAGGTTTTCCAAAATATACCTCCCATATGTAATTATTTGGAAAATACTAGAATTATTTAACTCCCATTTTTAAAGGGAAGTTATAATATTCTTGGAATCCCCCTCAAGAACAATTCTCCTAAAACCCAAATTCACTACAATTCGGAGGCTTGTAAGCATCACCATTGCTTTAGCTTGGTGATTTATGGTAATTCCTATATCCTCAACATATGCAATCACTACCTAACCTTTGTCACTCCTAATGAGACCCCCACCACCAACATGACCCGGGTTACATTTTGTAGCGCCATCGAAGTTAATTTTTAACCAGTATTTGTGAGGACATTCCCATATAGTATCTAGTCTCACCTTATTGATTTTTTTATATTTAAGATATATTTTCTCTAGAGAGGATCATTGCAATATTTTCTTGGCTGAAAATGCTTTTAATACAATCCTCCAATAGGGTTGTTTTTATCCTAGCATAAACCCCAATTATTCCTCTAGGTTTATTTTTAAACACTCGTTTGTTTATTTCCAACCAAATCCTCCAACAAATATGTGGAGTGTATTTTTTCCAAATAATACTACTTTCTAAGTGCTATACCAAATCACATAAGTTATATGAGCCATGATTATTTATAAAAGTCCAACGCTAAAAACTTCAATATATCAATAGGTGATGATACCGAGAACCTATGAGTAGGTACTATTACCACAAATTATTACCTATCAGTGATCATTGATATTGAATTACTAGATGCCAAATATCTATGATGGAAATAATATAAACACACCCCCAATCACTAACATCAACACAATGCCAAAATATTAAGAAGCTAGTGGAGGTGGTCATGGAAG
Organism: Wollemia nobilis; assembly: GCA_028583015.1. NCBI lineage: Eukaryota > Viridiplantae > Streptophyta > Pinopsida > Araucariales > Araucariaceae > Wollemia > Wollemia nobilis. Next base: position 5,787,983 of record JAQPPZ010017121.1, read on the forward strand.
GGGAGGACAAAGAGGTATAGAGCACTATGGAGGCCAAAAATATTATAAAAGAGGTATGAGCATAGAAGTTTCAAATCATATAGAACAAGACACTTGTTGGTGATGAGCATCACTATAAGGGTTAGGCTCAAAATAAAAATTTAAATCTTAAACATAATTTTTATAGGAAATTAAATACCCATATGTATATATATTTTTCTAAGTTGATGGAATATATAATATCCAAATAATTGATGTTACCAAGATAGGGAATATCCTAATGCCAATCATCTAGCAAACATACCAATCAATCTAGAAGAATATGGGTATGCATTGAAATTGGTAAACAAATTAATACCCAAACAAATTGAATAGTCTAGTCCACACAACCCTAGTTGGATGAGGAAAGGATCAATCAATCATTTTGTGTTAGATCAAAATGTCCAACACCCAATAACTATTCTAATTTACTATGCTCTCTTTATCTTCTAGCTTCATTATTAATTCTTATAATCTCTTTCAACTCCATAGGTACATATGACCAGAACTTGAAATTCTCTTATTTAACTGCCATATTCACCATTTTATCGGTGACTTTGTTTCCTTATTTATAAATATGTTTAAATTGAATTTCTTCTAGGTTTCCCAAAATAGACCTCCCATTTGTAATTATTTGGAAAATGCTAGAATTATTTAACTCCTATTTTTAAAGGGAAGTTATAATATTCTTAGAACCCCCCACAAGAACAATTCTCCTAAAATATCAATTCACTACAATTTGGAGGCTTGTAAGCATCACCCTTGCTTTAGCTTGGTGATTTATGGTAATTTCTATATCCTCAGCATATGCAATCACTACCTAACCTCTGTCATTCTAATGAGACCCCCACCACTAGCATGACCCGGGTTACCTTTTGTAGCCCCATAAAAGTTAATTTTTACCCAATATTTGTGAGGACATTCCCATATAGTATCTAGTCTCACCTTATTGATTTTTCTATATTTAAGATATATTTTTCTCTAGAGAGGATCATTGCAAGATTTTCTTGGCTGAAAATTATTTTAATACAATCCTCCAATAGGGTTGATGTTATCCTAGCATAAATCCCAATTATTCCTCTAGGTTTATTTTTAAATACTCGTTTGTTTCTTTCCAACCAAATCCCCCAACAAATATGTGGAGTGCATTTTTGCCAAAAAATACTACTTTCTAAGTGTTATACCAAACCACATAAGTTATATGAGCCATGATTATTTATAAAATTCCAACACTAACAACTTAAATATATCAATAGGTGATGCCAAGAACCTATGAGTAGGTACTATTACCATAAATTATTACCTATCAGTGATCATTGGCATTGAATTACTAGATACCAAATATCTATGATGGAGATAATATAAACACACCCCCAATCACTAGCATCAACACAATGCAAAAATATTAAGAAGCTAGTGGAGGTGGTCATGGAAGGGGAGGACAAAGAGGTATAGAGCACTATGGAGGCCAAAAATATTATAAAAGAGGGTATGGGCATAGAAGTTTCAAATCATATAGAACAAGACACTTGTTGGCGATGAGCATCACTATAAGGGTTAGGCTCAAAATAAAAATTTAAAGCTTAAGCATAATTTTTATAGGAAATTAAATACCCATATGTATATAGATTTTTCTAAGTTGATGGAATATATAATATCCAAAGAATTGATGTTACCAAGATAGTGAATATCCTAATGCCAATCATCTAGCAAACATACCAATCAATCTAGAAGAATATGGGCATGCATTGAAATTGGTAAACAAATTAATACCCAAACAAATTGAATAGTCTAGTCCACACAACCCTAGTTGGATGAGGAAGGATCAATCATCTTAGAACTTGAGAATATTCTAGACCAACATACATGCACTCTTTGTAACCATACTTTCATCGATGTCCTAGTACAGTGGCATGGACTATAGCTAGAATATGCTACCTAGGATCTACTGCATCATATACACTAGTAGTTTTCTCACTTCAATATTTGAGGATAAATCTTATTTAAGGAGGAGGTCATGATCAGACCCTACCCTAACATAATTATGTACTTGTCTACTATTGGTGCATGTTTACACCATGGGTGCCTAGTGTTAGGAGGCCCATTATGATCTAACCTTTACTTTATAAGTAGGATTTAGTAGCTCAACTCCCCTCTTTCATATGATCCAACCCTTGATCATTAGGGTTAGGGTAAATAAGATTCTATATAAGGACACACATTTAGATTAGGAGGTATCTCATATTTTCTCATTTTGTAATGGAGCAATATTTTCAATGAGGTTGTCCCCTCAAAGAGGCCTGTGATATCTATTTTTCTTGATTAAATATAAGTTGATGTTATTTCCATATAGTTATATTTCATGATCACTTTTGTTATATTCATTTTCATGGTAATTTACTTTGTGACCATTCCGTTAATTCTTGCATTGCTACTTTGGTTATGCTTATTTTCATATGAAGGTTCCTAACACTTTTAAACTAACTTGGATTTGATATTGAGTGTAACTTAAATCTTTTTGTGTATCGATAGTCTTTGGATCTTTGTGTCAGGTAAATATGTACTTTTAGTATTATATAAGCAACAAAATAGTTATTGCTTCTATGTTCATGTTTATAGGTTATTATTTCAATTCTTTTGTACCTCATATATAGTCCCCCTCTACATACTTTCTCCAATTATAAGCATAGCAATAATAATAATAATAATAATAATAATAATTATTATTATTATTATTATTATTATTAAATTATTATTAGTTAATAAGGTGAATAAAAAGAGAATTTATTTTTAAATTATTTGTAGTATTGGTCCAGAAGGAGACATGTTCATAATGAAATATTTGATAAAGTTGATAAAATGATTAATAGGGAAAACATTGCATTAGTTATTAAAAGAAAAAAATTGCATAAATAATTTTAGTAGTTCAAATTTCCAATATCAAAATGTTTATTTGGAGTTGGAGAAAAAAGAGAACCATATTGAATCTAACTTTAGGGATATCATCTAGTACAACAATCTCATCTAAATTTATAAAATCCTCCATGTGATCATAGTTAACATACATCACATCAAAAATTACTTGTTCACTCACAAATCATGCTTGCAAACCTAGAATATCTTTTGAAATTCTATTAACGGATTTTATATTATTCTTTTATCTCAATTTTATACCATGAACTAGTCCTAGTTTACCCCTTATTCACAACTCAAATTCACACATTAAAATATATATATATTTTATATATAAACCAAATTTTAAAAATAATGTACAAGTTGAGTGGACCCTTTTGAAAATAAGTATTCCTCTTTGAAGATGAAATACTAGAAGAATAATACTAAAGTGATAGATAAGGGTTCAATTACAAATCATCATATTGTTAAAGTTATTTCAAATAAATGGGCTACATTGAGTAATAGAGAAGCCATGATTCTAGAAATGGGATGTTTTCCTATAATCTTGGGAAGTACAACTAGGGTAAAAATTGTATTCCAATAGTTTGATGCTTTGAAGGATATTATTAAGTTAGTTAAGAAATAAAAATAAAAGGATCCACTATTACTTAGTAATGCTAGGGTTATTGGTTGCATAAAGGTAGGGGACCAAAATATTAGTCAATATAAAAATCCATCATAAAATTAATTACAAATGGAGAAGCTACCACAATTGTATAAAATATAGCACCCATTGATGCTTTTGACCACATCTAAGTTAAAATGAAATATCACTTTCAAGGTAGTTGGCATTAAGAGGTGGATAAAAATAGAATAATAGGAAAAAATATTATTTTTTGTGCCCATATATAAATATTCATGTATAGTCTAGACTATTTTGATGGAGAAACATACTATCTCCAAAAAGGCATTCATGAGACTTTAAATTAGGGAATCCCCATAGAAAAAACTGTCCATATACACTATTATTTCTCATTGACTTACTATGTTTATATAGGTGTTGAAAAATCTTAAGCTAGAACATTGACATTAGAAAGATGAGCAACTATTTTTCTAAGTCTGTAATTAGGATTGTTTTTCACTTAGTAAAATAGTTATTTATATTTATAAATTTCCTTTTCTTGTTTCCCCTTTGGTTTCTTTTCAAGGAGAGATAAGAAAAAATAGAAGAAAGTTAAATTTGTTAGTCTCACAATGACACTGAGAGGGGGGGGTGAATCAATGTAGCTCTTTAAACTTAACTTTACAGCTCTTAATACCGCAACAATTAACACTTATTACTAGATACAACAAGTATAAAAAAAGAGCATCACACAACACAATATTTAACGAGGTTCACCAATGTGGCTACTCCTAAAAAATTGACTACTTGGACTACCATCCAAATCTAGCCTTTGCAAAGTACCGACTTTACAATCAATTTACTAGCACCCACTAGAAGGAGCACCAACCCCTAATTTATCTGCACCAACAGAAAGGAGCACCAACCCCTGATGCCAAGCTGCAACCTTGACTTCAATTTGAATCTATAAGTTTGACGGTAAGATACCTTTGTTTTTGCAAGACCCTAACTGGTCTTCTTCACCTTTGCATTCTTTGCGCACTCTGCTCTCTTTGCACCAGCACTTCGCACACTCTGCTTCGTTACAGTAAAACTTCATGATCCTCTTCTCCCTTATGCGCACTCTGCTCTCTTTGCACCCACACTTCACACACTCTGCTTTGTTACAGTCGAACTTCATGATCGTCTTCTCCCTTTTGTGCACTCTGCTCTCTTTGCAAATTTTGCACTTAGCATCTTTCGATATGACTTGCTCTCTACGCACTTCGACCGAACTTCACACTCGACAACATAATAAAATTCTCCAAACAACCCTCCTTTTATAACAACATTTTCATGATGAAAACCCTAATCTTAGTCGATTGTAAACCCTAATATTAGTTGGATTTCATAACAACTGTAAACCCTAATTTTAGTCGGCTGTCATCGGTCTTCGTCGGCTTCAACTTAACCACGAAAATACATGTCGTGATATCATGACACTTTTATTTCTCTCTCTTTCTCCTTGCATCGGACCGTAAAAATGCTACATGTCGCGATATCGTGACACTTTTTCTCCTTACGCTTTCTCTTTGCTTCGGCCCCCAAAAATACATGTCGCGATATCGCGACACTTTTTCTCCTTGCTTTTTCTCTTAGCTTCGGCCCATGAAAATACAACATGTCGTGATATCATGACACTTTCACCTCCGTATGATTTATCTATTCTTTTTTCGTGATATCACGACACTTCTGCTTCCAAAGACTTTGACTTTGCTTTTGTCGTGATATCGCGACACTTCTGCTTCCAAAGACTTCGACTTTGCTTTTGTCGCGATATCACGACACTTCTACCTCCGTAGTTTTTAACTTAGATTTTGTTGTGAAATCGTGACACTTCTGCTTTCGTACTTAGCTTCTTTGCTTTTGTTACAAAATCATGACACTTTTGCCTCCGAAGTCTTGCTTTCTGCTTTTGTCATGAAATCGTGATAGTTCTGCTTTTGTACGCTTCCTCTCTTTCTTTTGTCACAAAAATGCGACATGTCATGAAATCGTGAAACTTTTCCAACTTACTTTCTCTCTCCTATTTTAGTCGCGAAAATGCGACATGTCACGAAATCGCGACACTTTTCCAACTTGCTTTCTCTCTCCTATTTTAGTCGCAAAAATGCGACATGTCGCGAAATCGTGACACTTTTCCAACTTACTTTCTCTCTCCTATTTTAGTCACGAAAATGTGACATGTCACAAAATCGTGACACTTTTCCAACTTACTTTCTCGCTTTTGTTTTAGTCACGAAAATGCAACATGTCGCAAAATCGTGACACTTTTCTTACTTGTTTTCTTTCTTCAAACTTGTCATGAAATTGCAACACTTCTTCCTGCTTTCTCTTTTTCTTCCAACATGTCGTGAAATTGTGACAGTTTTTCCACTTGCCTTTTTCTCTTCCAACATGTCGTGAAATCACAACAGTTTTTCCACTTGCCTTTTTCTCTTCCAACATGTCGTGAAATCATGACAGTTTTTCCTACTTGTTCTCTCTCTTCCAACATGTCATGAAATCATGACAATTTTTCCATTTGCATTTTTCTCTTCCAACATGTCTCAAAATTGTGATAGTTTTTCTTGCATTTTCTCTCTCTTCCAACATGTCACGAAATCGCGATAGTTTTCCTTTCCAGTTGTATATGTCGCGATATCGTGACACTTTTCTTACTTGTCTTTTTCTTTGATCTTTTGGAAATAGGCCACTTCGATCTTCTTGGAAAATCACTATACATACTTTGAATAACCTTTGAAATCCTGTCTTCTGCATCTGAATAGCTTTTGAACTTCCTGTCTACTGCATCAACAGATATATCTGACTGTGTTGAGCGATATCGCGACACTTTTCTTACTTGTCTTTTTCTTTGATCTTTTGCAAATAGGCCACTTCGATCTTCTTGGAAAATCATTGTACATACTTTGAATAACCTTTGAACTCCCGTATTTTGCATCTGAATAGCTTTTGAACTTCCTGTCTACTGCATCAATAGATATATCTGACTGTGTTGACAACAATGACAATATTTTTGTTGCACCTTGCTCAACAAAATTACCCATATCACATAAGTGAATATCTTGCAAGAGATATTCAAGTTCCCATTTCTTTCCATCTATTTTATTTTGAGATTGGTTTAATATATCTCTAAGATTAGTGGTTTATTTCCTAATTCTAATAAGATGATACACCAACCAAATAATATAATGATGGTAAGGTGATTACCAAGGTCTAGAGTATGTTTTGGATATGTAGGAGTTTTATTTCTTCTTGATTTGTAGTCCAATGGGAAATATGGAGTCTTAGGTAGACCTTATTAACAACATAGTCATAAAAATGGTTATCAACATAAAGGTTAATAAATATGAATCATTCCATGAGACCTTTGATGAATTAAGTAAATTAAGGATATATGAATAATGATAGATAACCTTGAAGATAATGGATCTGGAAGAGAAAAGGGTTTACATATAATCTAACAAATAACAAGAACAATAGTTTCTAATCTAGAAGCACAAATCACTTTCACCATATTTATCATAACCATATTCACTTCATTTCCACCCTCCATTTCTTCTATTCTTATCATTATTCTCTCTTTACCTCTTATTTCTTCTATTCCAACTTCTTTAAATATCTAATTTCTTCTATTATCTAGATCTTAACTCAAAATAAGCATAGCCATAGTTTTTGGATTTCTAGTAGGTTTACCTATTCATAATGTAGGATCATCCCACACACCATCTCCAACTCATTTTATCTTATTTTTATTAACACCACCATCATCAACCATTACATCAACATGCATCCATCCTTTGATCCTCCACACTACAATTGTTATTGTATTGCACCACGTATCCTCATATCAACCCCTCTCATCATCCATCACCATGTGATTTACTTCATAATTCATGTTATTGTATCAATTTGATATCCTCATCTTTATTGGTTCATTATTCATTATAGGTACAATGATACTCTTCCCTCCAAGTGTATCAAAATTATCTAAGGTAATCCACACTATGAAGGAACACCTCCCTTGATGTACATCAATCATTTATTTATTAGGTGAAAGGGGAACTTAGAGAAAATATAGAGGAAATATTAGGAATTATACAAGAGGTAAGAAACCATAATTATCAAGACAATACCAATAAAAAGAGCTATAAAATCTATTACACTTGTGATCCATCAATATTGGATGATAATAGGAAGAAGAGATCTATTGGTCATTAAGCCACTTTCAATATAGAATATAAACGTCAAGTTCTCAATGGTGGGGTAGATCAAGTTCCTTTTAGACCAAGTATGCTAATATATACCTTGAATATCTTAGGATAAGTCTCTTTAATACCAAGTGTGCTAAGATGCACTGCATTTATCTTAATAAGTGTGATACCTTTCACAACTAGATTTATATGGTTATCAAGCAACTAGAAGATGAGATAACATCCAAGATAATGTACATTGACATACTCCTCATCCAATGAATAGGTGAAGTAGATGGGTAGGTCAAATAAGAAGATGTAAATGACATAGTTGAAAGACATACCGTAAACCAAGGGAGACTATAGTAACACAAACTACATGTGATGCTCTAAAATTCACCATTGAAAGAATGAGAAGACTTACAATAATAGTCAATGAAGCTGATGAGGCCTTGAAATGCATCATTTTATGTCTCAATGATTTGGAGGTAAATTTTATAAAACTCTTTGTTTTTCAAATTCATGCCAAACAACAAAGGGCCAATATCAATTATTTTGTCCACACTCATTAATGAAGACTTATGTAACCAAACTACATTGTGTTGTAGCTTGTGAAATATCTTATCAATGATGCTTTGTAATAGATTGAAAAATCACAATTAGCTATAAATATATACTCTCTATATGCACAACAAGTTAGCAGCAAGAGATAGGATCTAGGATAGAATTAGTAAATTATATTTCTATAAATCCATTTTAGGTTAATATAATTCCATATTATTCAAAAACAATTAAATGTTCTTTTAAGGGAAAATTGATTCCTGTTAGCTTTTGACGTAGATTGCAATGGGAGATGGCAATCACAAGATGCAGAAATATAAGAGAAAGTAAATTTATGAGATTGCAAAAATATGCTATAAATAGAAATTATGGAAATGAATACAATATTGCTATGGAAGAAATGGACACTCCATGCAAGATGCTACAAAATATAATGTACTCCGTCACTAATGGAGTCACCCAATACTACTACTACTACCTAATGACACACCTATCAAACTCTTACAATGAGACTCTTTTATAATGGAAGATATATTCCTTGGCCAACACTTTACATAGCTATGCAAGGGACACCTTGCACATTGACACTTGTGCATTTATTACATTACATAAAGTAACTAAATAACTTCCCCCTAAATTAATCGAATGTCCTAAGTATGTACCTAGGAAGGTACATTTACATAATCCAAATGATGTAATAGACTCTAACTCTAACACCCCCCTATATTACATTATTTGTAAAAAGAATACTTTAGTCTTCAATATGTATCTTCTTATTTTAGATTCTCTTTGACTTGATCAGGTTCATCATCTTCTTCTATCTATTCTCATGTATTGTTCTCTCCATGAGTATCTTCATTAGGTTCTGCTTCTTCCTTTGATTGTCGATGGATGAGTAGAGCAGGATGTACTCGTCCCCTCATATTTTTTATTTTTATTCTTTTGCACTTGACTCTATGATGTATTGGTTATTAATTTTCTTCAACCTATTATTTTTAAAATGTGTTAGCATCATATTGAAATATAACAATGTCTTGTGATATTTCCATTGAGTCTAGGATATATGTGTCCCCATGGATTTATATTGTTGCTTCTATCTCACCTTGATTCAAGATAAGACATGTATTGATGTCATTCATATATCTAAAATTGACCATATAGTTGTTTTCCACCAATTTTATTACTAAAATGAGATTCAATGTTAATCCAGGAATATACAATACTTTTTGTAGCAGAATAATTGGAAGTGATTTGCTTGGTGTTACACATACATATCCATGAATAGAATAGGTTTGGCTATCTACAATTATTAGGTTGTAACATTCTATGATTTAAAGGTAATCAAACCATTGTAGATTTCCTATCATATGATGACTTGCTCCTGAGTCAATGTACCAAGTGTTATCATAATTTGTGGAGTGATTCTTAAAGCAATTTTTGCACTTATTGCATGATGCTCCTTTTTTCATTTGAATGTTGAGCAAGGTGCAGCAAAAGCATTTGAGAAAGTATTGTCATTGTTGTCAACACAGACAGATTGATGCGATTGATGCAGTTCAGAGGTCAGTCAGATCAAGTGCAGAAAGTTTCAAGCAAAACAGAGGTGACCCAGATTCAAAAATTGGCAGAAAGAGACAAGGAAGAAAACTGTCGCGATATCGCGACATGTTTTCTGTCATGATTTCGCGACAAAAAGTAGGAGAGAGAAAATGCAAGCCAAAATGTCGCGATATCGCGACATGTCGAGTTTTTGCTGCTGTTAGAGAAAAGTTGTTGCAGAAAGAGAAATATTGTTGTGAAAAGAGGGTTTGGATAAGAAAATTAGCAGAGCCGTGAGAGTGTGTAGAGTTGGATTAATTGCAGACCAGTCAGGGTTGTGCATGAAGTGAAGACACTTTTATGTCATTCTAATTGATCAGAATTGTAGTCCAAGTTGGTGCTTAGTACTAGGGGTTGGTGCTCCATCTGTTGCAGCAAAAAATTACAGGGGTTGGTGCTCCTTCCAGTGGATGCTGGTAAAGAAGTTGTAAAATTGAAATTTTGCAAAGACTGGATTTGGATTGAAGTCCAAGCAGTTAATTTTTGAGGAGTAGCCAAATTGGTGAACCTCGTTATATTGTGTGTTGTGGTGTGCTCTCATTTTGTTCTTCCGGTTTTATAAGTTTTCTCGTGCTTCAGTCTTTGAATGTTGCTATTTCGAAATTAAATAACTACACTGATTCACCCCCCCTCTCAGTGTCATTGTGTGAACATCAATTGGTATCAGAGCGAGGTTCCTTGTACAAGCTTAATCAGCTAAGGAGATCTTGGAAGAAACAATGGCAGGAGGTGAAGGATTTTCATCCAAAAAAGCTCCCTTATTTGATGGAACAAATTACACCTTCTGGAAACTCAGAATGCAAACATATCTGAGTGCATTGGGATATGATATTTGGAATTCTGTAGATAGTGGATACACAACACCCACTACTCCTCCAACAGATACTGCTGAGAAAAAGAAATTTGAGAACAACTCCAAAGCTAAGAATGCCATAATGTGTGGGCTTGTTGACAGTGAACTGATAAGATTCATGAGTTGTAAATCAGCAAAAGACATGTGAGATAAACTGAAGAGCATCCATGAAGGAGACAGTAAGATTAAGGAAGCAAAACTGCAAACTCATCGAGCACAGTTTGAAGCACTACAAATGAATGAAGATGAAAACATAGAGACTTATATGCTGAGAGTCAACGAAATTATTAATGCAATCAGAGGACTCGGTGAAGAAATTGATGATGCAATTGTTGTGAAAAAGGTTCTCAGAAGACTTCACAAAAGATTTAACTCCAAAGTCTTTGCAATAGAAGAGGCAAAAGATCTAAACAACTTCAGCATGGATGAGTTGCATGGTTCCCTAACAGCATATGAAATGAGAATAGGACAAACCAAGTCTACAGACAAAGAAGCAGCTTTTAAAGCACACAAGAATGTAAAAGCTGAACATGAATCTGAGGATGAAGGAACACTGGATGAAACAGAAGCCAATTTTATTCGAAAACTCACAAAAAGAAAATGAAAATATAGAGGGAATCTACCTTTTAAATGCTTCAATTGTGGAGGAGTCGGTCATTTTGCAGCCAAATGTCCAATGCAGGAGAGAACCAAAAATGGTGAAGGTTCACACCAAGAAAAAGGTGACTGGAAGAAGAAACAAAATTTCAGAAAGAACAACTTCAAGAAGAAAAGCTTCATAACCAAGAATGTCAACAGTTCTAAAGAAAGCACAGATGAGGAGTCTGAAGAAGAAGGAGGTGAAGCTCTTTTCATGGCACTTGAAGAAGAAAGAACAAAGAAAAATCAGGAAGGTGATGAAAATTCCAAGGATGAAGCTGAAGTGTATTTGGAAGGAGAATTGGTTGCTGCACTTGAAGAGTTGAGTGCAGAAAGGAAGAAGAATAAGAAATTTTCAAAGAAATTAGAGAATGCCACAGACATAATAAACAATTTGAAAATACAGACAGAGGAATTCAAGAAAATGTCTGAAGTTCTTGATGAACAATTAACTGTAAATACAGTTGAATGCAGCAAGCTATAGGAAGACATTGTTAAGTTAAGGATGCAGTTAGAGGAGATGAATAGAAAATTGAACTGTTTTCATAAGTTTGAAGAAAGTACTGTAAAGTCGGATAAAATGTTAAATAACCAAAGGCCTTCTGGCATAAAATTTGGTTTAGGCTTTGACGAAGGAGAATCTTGAAAGGATTCAAAGAACTTGAATATAGAACTCATAAAGAAAGAAGAAAAGATCAGGGTTGAACCAGAAAAACCAAATCTTGCAAAAGAAAACAATAATTCCAGATTCAAGAAGAATACTGACAAATATGGATTCACAAAAGTCACACATCCAAGGAGGAGAAGAGTCATGGCTCCTACTTCAAACTGGCAAAGACCGACACCCAGGTTTAATCATGCATTTTCTCGGTTATTGTTTTAAATGCAATGCTTATGGCCATAAGATTTCATATTGCAGGCATAATGTATCTCAAAGGAATTTTACCAGCAGAAATGTTTTTTCTCCTTTAATGAATTATGCAGTTGAATGTTATAATTGTCATAATTTTGGACATATTGCTAGAAACTGCAGAAGCACTTTTGCATCAAATAATTATCAGGGTAGAAAATCTCAGCCAAGTGGGTTGAAACAAAACCAAAAATTTCCTGAAAAACAGGCACATGCTAATGAAAGGACAAAGGCAAAACAAGTAGCAAAATCTGCTATCAAACCAGAATGGAAAGAAAAGGAATCTTTGATTGTCCAGACTGCTTTTAAAGCTTAGAACAAATCAGAACCTTGGATACTTGACAGTGGTTGTTCTAGTCACATGACAGGTGACAAGCAAAAGTTTGAGAATTTACAGAATTATGAAGGTGGTTCTGTGAAATTTGGAAATAATGATGGAGCAAATATTGTTGGAAAGGGATCATTCAAGATCAGTGATGGCAATATAAAATCAAAAGAAGTCTTGTTTGTAATTGGCCTGAAGAATAACTTGCTAAGTGTAAGTCAAATATGTGACAGAGGCCATGATGTAATCTTCAAGAAGGAGGGCTGTGAAGTAAGAAAGACAAAAAATGGAAAGTTAATAGCCACTGGACTGAGAACTTTTGGAAATATGTATACACTTTCAAAAACTGTAGAAGGAACATGCTTGATTGGACAGGAATATGAAAACTGGCTATGGCACAAGAGGGTTGGGCATATTAGTTTTGACAATCTGGCAAAAATCAGTTCAAAAAGAGCAGTTTAGAGATATACCAAACATTGGCAAACCCGTAAATAACATCTCGTGAGTCATGCCAAAAGGGAAAACAAACCAGAGCCACTTTCAAAGCAAAAGAATACTTCACTAGCAAGCCATTAGAACTAATTCACACCGATCTATGTGGACCCATGAGAACCGAAAGCATAAATGGACACAAATATTTTATGTCGTGTATAGATGACTACTCAAGAATGACATGGGTACTATTTCTGAAACTCAAGTCGGAAGCCTTTGAGATGTTTAAAACCTTCAAAAATCTTGTTGAGAATCAATCAAGAAAAAGAATTAAATGCCTAAGATCAGACAGGGGAGGAGAGTTTATCTCCGAAGAATTTGCAGAATACCGTCAAAAACATGGGATAAGAAGACAGTTTTCAGCAGACTAGGACACCTCGGAAGAATGGTGTTGTAGAAAGGAAGAATAGAACAGTGCAGGAAATGGCAAGGACAATGCTGGCAGAAAACAAAATAGCTGACGGATTTTGGAAAGAGGCAGTTCATACTGCAGTTTACATTCAAAACAGGTGCATGCTAAGACCACATGAAAGCAAAACAACTTATGAGTTGTGGTTTGGCAGAAAGGCAACAGCAAGACATTTCAAAGTATTTGGCAGCAAGTGCTACATAAAACGGATTGAAGATAACCTCGGTAAATTTGAAGATAGAGCGGATGAAGGTATCTTTCTTGGTTACTCAACAAAAAGCAAGGCATACACATGTTACAACAAGAGGTTGAAGAAAATTGTTGAAAGTGCTGATGTGAAAGTTGATGAAGGTAGAGAACAAGAAACTACTTATCAAGAAAACTACCCTATGTATGAAGAAATCATTGAAGGTGATGATGAAAAAGAAACAGAGAAGAATCAGAAAATTGATCCAGATGGTGTAAAACCGAATCGAAGAAGAAGAAAACAGGAAATTTAAAACAAGCAACCGGCAGGAAAAATCATCCAAGTGAACAGATTATTGGGGATCCCACAGATGGTATTCAGAAAAGAAGAACATCAGTGAGGAACTATTCTCTCGTTATCTAGTATTGAACCTAAAAATGTTGTTGAAGCAAGCACTGATGAAAGTTGGATGAAGGCAATCAATGAAGAACTAGATCAGATAGAGAAAAACAATACCTGGGAATTAGTACCTAGACCAACAAATAAAAACATAATTGGCACTAAATGGGTTTTTAGAAATAAATTGAATGAAGATGGGCAAAGTTGTCGTAAATAAGGCAAGATTGGTATGTAAAGGCTATGCTCAGGTTGAAGGCATTGATTTTGAAGAAACTTTTGCACCGGTAGCTAGACTAGAGGCAATCAGAATGTTTCTAGCATTAGCAGTTCATAAAAACTTCAAAGTATATCAAATGGATGTAAAATCAGCATTTTTGAATGGAAAACTGGAAGAAGAGGTTTACATTGAACAACCAGATGGCTTCCAACTGGGTGACAATCCAGATTTTGTTTACAGGTTAAAGAAAGCTTTATATGGATTAAAACAGGCACCCGAGCATGGTATGCAAGGTCGGATAATTATCTAATTAAACAAGGGTTTAAGAAAGGTTTGGTGGATAGCAACTTATATGTCAAAACAGAGAAGGGTCATCTTATTGTTCTTGTTGTTTATGTAGATGACATAATATTTGGCAGCAACATGGATGAATACTGCAAAGACATATCAATTAAAATGAAAAAAGAATTTGAGATGTCAATGATTGGTGAACTTTCTTATTTCTTAGGACTGCAGGTCAATCAAAATGAAAAAGGCATTTTTATTTCTCAAGTTAAATATGTAAAAGAAATGCTGAAAAATTTCATAATGGAATACAGTAAACTGGTCAGCACTCCCATAACAACAGGCTGCAAGTTGAGCAAGGATGATAAATCTCCAGATGTGGATCAAACAATGTACAGGTCTATGATTGGAAGTCTGCTATATTTAATAGCTACTAGACCAGATATACTACAGGCAGTATGCATGGTTGCTAGATTTCAGGCAAGTCCCAAAGAAACTCATGTCACAGCTATAAAAAGGATCTTCAGGTACCTCAAAGGTACCATGGATTATGGGTTGTGGTACCCAAAAGGCAAAGACTTCACTTTGATTGCATATTCTGATGTAGATTGGGCAGGGTGCATTGATGACCGGAAGAGTACAAGTGGAGGAGCATTTTATCTTGGAGACAGGCTGGTAGCATGGCACAGCAAGAAACAAGAATCAGTTTCTCTATCCACTACAGAGGCAGAATACATTGTAGCCACAACTTGCTGTACACAGATATTATGGATGAGACAAACTTTGAAAGATCTTGGTATCCACTTCAAAGAGCCAATATCAATAAAATGTGATAACACTAGTGCTATCAACATATCCAAGAATCCAGCTTATGCATTCAAGAACCAAACACATTGCAATCCAATATCATTTTTTGAAGGATAAAGTTGCAGAAGGAGAAGTCAAGTTGGATTTTGTTCCAACTACAGAGCAAGTAGCTGATATATTCACAAAACCATTGCCCAAGGATGTTTTTGAGTACCTTAGGAATAAGTTGGGAGTGGTCACAATTCCCAAGAACTGACTATCATTAGGGATCACATTCTCAATGGGTGCATGCATGCCTATACTTATAGTTTTGCTTATGTTTATGATTTTTGCTAACTATAACAATATTTTCCTAAGAATGGTGTACAGAGACTCAAGGGGAGTCTACAGCAGCCCTTTGGTATTATTGGCAAAGGGGGAGAAGAAGTTGAGCAAGGTTGTTGTGTGTTGCCAACAATTCCAAAGGGGGAGATTGTTGAGCAAGGTGCAGCAAAAGCATTTGAGAAAGTATTGTCATTGTTGTCAACATAGACAGATTGATGTAGTTGATGCAGTTCAGAGGTCAGTCAGATCAAGTGCAGAAAGTTTCAAGCAAAACAGAGGTGACCCAGATTCAGAAATTGGCAGAAAGAGACAAGGAAGAAAACTGTCATGATATCGCGACATGTTTTCTGTCGCGATTTCGCGACAAAAAGTAGGAGAGAGAAAATGCAAGCCAAAATATCGTGATATCGCGACATGTCGAGTTTTTGCTGCTATTAGAGAAAAGTTGTTGCAGAAAGAGAAATATTGCTGTGAAAAGAGGGTTTGGATAAGAAAATTAGCAGAGCCGTGAGAGTGTGCAGAGTTGGATTAATTGCAGACCAGTCAGGGTTGTGCATGAAGTGAAGACACTTTTATTTCATTCTAATTGATCAGAATTGTAGTCCAAGTTGGTGCTTGGTACTAAGGGTTGGTGCTCCATCTGTTGCAGCAGAAAATTACAGGGGTTGGTGCTCCTTCCAGTGGATGCTGGTAAAGAAGTTGTAAAATTGAAATTTTGCAAAGACCGGATTTGGATTGAAGTCCAAACAGTTAATTTTTGAGGAGTAGCCAAATTGGTGAACCTCGTTATATTGTGTGTTGTGGTGTGCTCTCATTTTGTTCTTCTGGTTTTATAAGTTTTCTGTGCTTCAGTCTTTGAATGTTGCTATTTCGAAATTAAATAACTACACTGATTCACCCCCCCTATCAGTGTCATTGTGTGAACATCATTGAAGAGGTAAAAGAGTGAGAATTTTTATAGTATACTTCATAGCTCCCAATATTAGGGTATATTTATATTTAACCCCTAGAATATATAAAAGCTTGATTTGATAAAACCTTTATTAACCCTTAGGTTATGTAGACTTTCTTATATCTCCCTAATGATGAGAGTTCACAAACCTAATAAGTTTTTAGGTTTTGTAGCAAGATTACCTCTATCCAATGAAGTTAGAACTTGATAATTTTTTATGGATGCTAATATTACCAAGTTTTGTAGAATGCCTTATGACTCCCTAGGATGTTTTGGATAGGATATATGATCAATATAGTGCTTTTGTAAATTGTAGTTCAATTTTAAGTTGATTTTGTAAAATTTTGTAAATACAAAAAACAACTTCTCTATCTCCTTATTACTCCTATTGAACTAAGCACTATTTTTCAATTCTTTGAAGAGGTTTTGAAGTTGGTATTTATTTTCCTTCCTTTAAGTGTTTTTGAGACAACACTATAAAGATCCCAACTTTTGAAAACATTAATAAACCTCTTTAAATACCCCTTTTGGTTGATTTTAATGTTTTTTGATTTCCAAATCCTAATTTTGATGTTGTATTCCTTATAACTCCCAAATTTGGAAAAATTAGAAAATAATATTTGCAAGTAATTTAAATAACCCTTATTTCTCCTTGATAAATTTTGCAAATATTAACAAATCTGAAACATGCTTGCTTAATGAATATCTAATGTTGAATATTATAATAGATAAAATGTTCCCTTATAACTCCAAAAAACTTATGTTAAAACAAGCATAAATATCAACCTTTACCTCAATCGCTCTTTAATATTGTGTGTCAATATATTAGTAGCTACGTGTTGCATAGCGCTCATGGGCAATCAGAGCCCTCTTTGACCAGTGCAAACTCATTCCTTGATTTGTGATCCTTCACTTATGTAACTGGCGGTGAAATATATCTTAGGATATGCCTTGCAGGGTTTCTCCAAATGCAAGTGTTGTTCACTGGTTTTATGACAATGTCTTAAATATTTTCCTTACATTGTTGAATGGTGTATAGTCATTTCACCTCAATGCTTTAACTTTTTTTGACTGCTACCACTTTTTCTTGGTTGCATTCTTCTTCACACACTGTTGTATCTTTCATTCTTCAATATTTGCATCTTAAGAAGGATGGGCTTCACAGAGTATCACATGAAGCATTACAAGATAGAATTATTTAACATTCCTTCGGCAATGATGAGGTTGGTGGTAACCTCCAAAGAATATTAACTCCCTCAAAATGAATGTAACTCCCTTTAGGTGAGTGCTTGAATGTTGGGAGACGTAGAGAGTTTGTGCCAAGTGGCTTGTGCATGCTATAGCCTTCTTTCTAATGCTCCAAATATGAGCTTGCAACCTTAATTTCTCCTTTATATTTGCACCCTATGTGAGCTTGCTATGTTTCTTGGTATGCAAGATTTATTTTTCATGTTGGCTTGGTGAGGATGATAGATGGATAAATTTGGATAGATTCATGGTCTTATGACACACTTTCGAGCTCTTCTTTTGGTGGATGCTCACTTCAATGGATGCCTTAGGTATAGCTCTTATCTCTGCACTTTTTTGTAGGTCTTTAATGTCGATTTCTACCTTTCTTTAGCTTTGGTTATAATAACCAATGAGTATCCTTTTGCTTTATATTTTATGTAGATAACCTATCACTGAATGTTGCCCTTATTTCTACATAAGCATGAGTGATAATACCTTCTTTCAATGGCTCCACTATTGCAGGTGATGCGCTTCTTATAGGGCTGAATTTGATGAAGGAAAATGATATTTTTAAATACCTCAACTCTTGGACATGTGAGATCTTCGGTGGCTCTTCCTTTGGATGCAAATATTCTATTTGTGTGAGCTTTTTGATAGCTCCTTCGCTTGTATTTAATTCTATTGGACAAGGATGTGTGAGATATTTGGTGGCTCTTACTTTGGCCATAAATCTTCTACTTGTGTGAGATTTTTGATAGCTCCTTCCCTTGGTCGCAAATCTATTGGATAAGAACATCCTTTTCCCCCCTGTAAATGGTAATACCTTTATTCTTCCAAGGAAAAAAAGAGGTGCCTTTTGTAATATGTAATTCTTGCACCAAAATGAAGAATTTTTATAATCCTTCTTGCTTATTTTGGATGATAGTCAATCCAAGCTAATGAAATGAGGATTCCTACACTCTATGCTAAAAAAGAAATCCTTATATTCTCCTTGAATCTTGAGACTTCCAAGGTCTCGATTTGAGGCTTCCTTCAAGGATTTCAATGGTGGTTTTCTACTCCACCTTTCTACTTGTAATGGTGGCTTCTTTTGGCCACTAAAGTGTTGTAGATTTTTTTTATTTTTGTGCTTCTTAACAACACAAACTAATTTAGAGCAACTAGTTAAAAAATTAACTAGAATGGTGCTTAATAGATGCACTATAAATGGTAACAATAAATTCACCTTATTGCTCCACTAATTTCTCAAAAATGCTCTTAACAATTCCATTGCAACCTTTCAAATATAATCTGGAATAAATTCTTTTGAATTTCACTACAAACACAGTTGTAGGATCTAGTCTTCTTTTTTCAAGATATAAGATAGGTAGTTGATTGTAACTTCAGAAATCAACTCCTAATTGTGCAAATGAACCTTAAAAAGAATTTCTTTTCTTTTGCACTTTTGAAGACTGTAATACAATTTTCCTCTTTGCAACTTTTGATCTAACATAAGGTGCTTTAACAAATCTACTGAGTAATATGATTAATGAATTCACTTGCACCAATAATTGCTTACATTTTTAATATATTTTGTAGAGAATGTAGATCAAGCTTGTTGCTTTAGATTTTTGAAACTTTTTTTATCTTTTCCAAATAGCTCCTCCTTCACCAAAAAGAGATCTGGAAATTTCTTTCATGACCATGGGGTTTGGCGGTTTGATCTTCTCCTTTATGTTGTGGATTCAAAGGAATCTTTATGTCTTCTTGAAATGTAATCTTCAAGTCTCTTAGCTTTGACAAACTCCTTTTGTCTTCAAGTCTTCTTGTCAAATTATGACTTCAAGCAAGATCTTCTTCTTCTCAAGACTCTAAATGTCTTGAGGTCTTTTGTATCTTCTTTGGCACTCCTTTCCAATTCTTCTTATCCTGATTGGGATTTTTGTTGGATGGTGATAATTGTCCCAAATATTTCCCTTATCATAGAGTTTCTCCTTTATGGAGAATTTCTCCAATGAGTTCTTCTAGGAACTCTTTTGATGATTTTGCTTCAACAACAAGGCTCTCCAAGACTTTTTCCTTGAGACCTCTCCTAGGTCTTTGACTCTGTAGCTACTTTGGTCTTCCTTGAGACCTTCTTCAAATTTTGGAATTGAGATCTCCTTCCTGGATCACTTGATTTTGCTGCTTCTGGATTTGAACAGGGCTCTCCTAGTCCTTCTTGTCCTTCCAAGACTGAAAGTTTCTTCAATGAGATCTTCACCAAATCTCTTCACCTTCAAGTTTGCTTTAGGTGTTGGATTGATTATGAAGAAAATACTCTTCCTAAATTTCTTGTAGGAATTTTCCCAACTTACTGAATCTCCTTTCCCTAAAATAAATGATTAGTACTAAAATATTAATCCGTTTATGAATTAGGTACTCTCTTCTAGAGTATTCTTCAATATCAAGGCTTTTATGGGCTTTTCTTAGATCAAGGCTTCTATAGACTTTTCTTAGATCAAGACTTATGTGGCCTTTTTGCTGTGAATTTGAATTTATCAATAGAGATATTCAATCTCTAGACTTCACTATGACTCCTCCTAGAGTCTCTTCTAAAGTATTATTTTTTACAACAACTAATATCTGCACTATGAAGGCACTACGACCTTCGGGTAATGAATTTGAAATATCCTAGATTTCTATTGTAGGAGGTACCCCAATCATCTGAGGGTTAGTTCCCTAAAATAAAATAAACTTCTCAGATCTCTTAGATGAGCTTCACTAGTTGATTCATCAAACTAGTGGATCAAATGTTGAGTCCTTATCTTCACGAGTTTTTTTTTCTATAACTCTATGGGAAGACTCTGAGCCAAATTAATTTTAGAATTTCTCTTTTCATTCTATTCTACCAGATGATCTTAATGAAATTCACATGCAATGGATTCAATGGAATATCCAATTTGCAAAAATTGAAGCTATGGTGACTGGCCCTATTTTATAAATAGCACTTTATCAAAGCTCTCCCTACCACCTTGATTCTTCTAAAGATTTTTGCAAGAGCCTGTACATTGTGGAAAATCAAGTTCACAAAAAAATTCAGGCTCAACAATAATGATGGTTCTCCTCTCACTCTACAGTAGCTAGTTCTACTATGACTAGACCTACCGTGGCTCTGATACCACTGTTAGCTTTTGAGGTAGATTGCAATGGGATATGGAAATCACAAGATGCAAAAATATAAGAGAAAGTAAATTTATGAGATTACAAAAATATGCTATAAATAGAAATGACAAAAATGAATACAATATTTCTATGGAGGAAATGGATACTCCATGCAAGATGCTATAGAACTATAATGTAATCCATCACTAATGGAGTCACACAGTACTACTACTACTACCTACTGACTTACATATCAAACTCTTACAATGAGGCCCTTTTATAATGGAAGATAGATTCCTTGGTCAACACTCTACCTAGCTGTGCAAGGGACACCTTGCACATTTACAACTTGCACATTGACACTTGTGCATTTATTACATTGCATAAAGTAACTAGATAACTTCCCCCTAAAGTAATCTAATGTCCTAAGTATGTACCTAGGAAGGTACATTTACATGATCCAAATGATGTAATAGACTCTAAATCTAACAATTCCTTTTTCTTTGAGTAAGGTCTTACTCAAGTCGAGCAAGTGTCGATGGTTTTATCCTAATCCTATTCATATTTTCTTCATGTTTCATTCATCAATGAGTGTGTATGGATTCATTTTTTTTGCAAAACTATTGATTTATTTCTTTATTTTAGTTTCTAGTTTAAAAGATTTAGTTCATCCCTTTCAAGATAATGAGATGTTAATTCATTTCCTTTGAAAGTCCATTTACATTCCTTGTTTGTTGTAGTAGACTTAGACCTTGATTTATTTTCTTTGAAATGAAATTTATATTAACTATTGTATTTCCTTTCAATCAAGTTTACTTTTTATTATAGTAGAATTAGCAGATGCTTTATTTGATTTAAAATACAATTAACATTTCATATTTTATTTCCTTTCCAACAAGTTTACTTTCCATTGTAGTAGCATTATTTGTTGATTTAGTTTCCCTTTCATTGTAAGTTAATTTTTTTTCAAATCGTTCAATTTTATCAAGTTTTAGCTTCCCTTTCATTACAAGTTATATTTTATATTTTATTTTTAATAGTAGTGGGGTTTAATTTCCTTTTCACAATAAGTAGATATAGGTATTATTTCAAGTCATTTTTATTCCTTTGCTTGATTACAATTGACAACAAACACAGACATCCTTGGTACATGCATATATGTTACAAATACCACATAAAATTTACATCCTTGGATTGACATTAACATTGATTACAAAGTTAGTATCAATGCATTTTCAAGGTAGAGGACACCATGAATAAAGATAAATTTTTATTTTTACTTTTCCTTTTTTGGAAATAACATATTAGAATGAATGAATCATGGAAGAGAATTGTGAGGTATATTTCTTCCATAATTTTTAAGTTTTGAAATAGGTGGAATAGAAGATACATTAGATAAATTTATTTAAGGAGAATAACTAGTTTGAGAAACAATTATAGATGATAGTGAATGGTCACTTTAGAATAGTCTTCTCCAACAAAGAGATCTAACAAGTGGTCTATTGCTATAAAATAATATTATATAATAGAAATATGTAGCATTGTCATAGGGATAACTCTATCAAAAGGGAGTATTGCCCTAGATCCAACATAGAAGGAAGGAGATCAATCTAAATTTTGAGGTATATTCCTCATTCTATAGAACATATCAATTAAATTGCACCAACCTATATTATAAACCTTGGGAATATGATATGGAAAGGCATCAAGAGGATGAGGAATTAATAAAATCAATGATTGTATTTCCTATTTAGATATCATGAAGTGTCTAATATACGTCTACATTTGACATGAGCATTGTTACTAGTTAAAAGGAGGCATGTGTTTGAGATGATGATAATAACCTATGTGTATCATTAATTGAGTCGAATACCCTCATTGTGGTGATAACACATGTTCAAACATGATATTTATTTTCTAAATGGATCTAATACATGAAGGTGCCAAAATAGAGCACAATTGAAAACCTTTGAAAATGGTAAACCCTAATGCATGGAGTCATTTGATTGAAACATTCAATGATGGATATCACATTTCATGATTGGTCAATTTGCATAGGGAGAATGTGATTGGTCAAATTTCACAGGGTTGACATCATTACTCTAAGGCATATGCATTTGCTTTGGAGGAAAAGCACATGTTTTGTCTCACATATAAAGTGGTCAATTGCTTTGATTGCTATAAAGTTAAGTGAAGTCATCCCATAAATTGAAGTGAAATTTGGGAGTATAGGGTTTGATTGTACCTCTTTTTGGAAGTAGCATATGAGAAGAAGCCACTATTTGAATCCATAATTTTTAAAACTCAAAAAATTCTTTATCTCACATGCATAGTTGGAGGTCCTTTTCAATATTTAAATATATTTTTCTTTCTTTTGTTAAGTGTATTTAGGTCAATAAGAAGGAGACTCATTATTTTTTAAAATGGTGGAACATTGATTGAAATATTCACAAATTAGTCCTAAGAGATTATATTTGGAGGAAAATTGACATCATTCTCTTGTATCTAAGTTTTTTGCCTAGTGACACCCTATTTATTTTTAGTGATTCAAGGTATTAATTATTTTCCAAGTGTATATATGCCCATTGGAAATATATTTTTCTATCCCCTTCTAGTAAATGTAATGTTTTTTGCTTTTGTGAATATTTTCCATTAATATTAATACCCAAAATATGGTGTTGTGCAATTCTTAGTTGCTAAAAAATGATAACTATTCCACTTGGAATGCGACGTTGAAGACTCACCTTGAATTCAAATATTTATGGGAGTGGTATCTAGCATTGTGAAAATCATATTGCTAACCTTGATGAACAAAGAATGTTCAATAAAGCTGACCAAAAATCCTAATTTATCATAATATTTGACATGACTTGTGAGATCCAACCACACATTTGCAATGAAGTAACTAAAAAGGATGCATGGGATAAACTTAGTATGGTGTTTGAATCCAATAAATAGAACCAAATTCTATACCTATAGAGCCAATTGCATTTATTGAAGATGAGGGGTGGTGAGAAATTCCCCATTGGTAGGATTTTTTGAAAAATTTATCTATGCAAGCTCCTATTTATTGGTTTCAATAATAATCCTTATGAGTTTTATTTATATATTATTATATTAAAATAATAAACTTATTAATGACTTAATGAATAGAGAAATAATTTATTATGTCCAAAATTTTAGAATATCTTATTTTTCAATCTCAAATTTTTTTACCAAAGTAAGTGTTCTTGTATTTTCAATAGCATCTGCTATACTGGGAATAAAAATAAAATAGAGGTACTTCTATGATGAATTTTTTACTTATGACCCTCACTACAAGCATTAAATTTTTTAGTGATGATGTGTTTTTTTTCCAATAGTGCTAGAAGCACTACCTTTTACATTAAATATTTTGGTAAACAATTGAACATGATGAATCAAAGTCCTAGTTTTAATACTCTAATGAATTTGCTCCAACAAAAACAATAAAATAAAGAGACAAAGACTAAATATTAATATGCTTTGGTCATACATCAAAAATGAAAGAATCCAATATAGTCAAAGAAAGGTGGTAGACATCCAACAAGGATAAAAACTAGAAACAAGGTAGAGGATAAGATCAACAACATCATCAAAAAATAAACTATTTTTGTTCTAATATCACATGTTTCATCCATGGAAAAACATGTCATGTACTTCAGGAATGCAAGTACAACCTATTCTCACAATTGTATTCTACAAATGAATAGAATAATTCATTAAGAGGAAAGCAAAAGGGTTCTCATTGGCAAAAGAGTAATACACCTCAATGCCAACTTGGCAATGTAGTTGAGGTCATTTATTTTGACACAAAAGGATAAGACTATGTTTGATATTTTAATATCCTAATGTTATCCAAATTTGGTATGTTTATTCAAGAGTTGTTATACACATGATATACCAAAAGGAATGGTTCATGAGCCTTGACCATTCATCTTATTATGGGAAAGTTACTCTTGGTAATAATTTTACATATATCATTGTTGGTATCAATGATGTTAATTTGCATCTTGGACCTTATACTTCTTGCTAAACTCAAATTATTTAAGTTCTTTGCCTCACAAAGAACTTACTCTCCATGAATCAATTGTTTGATCATGATTTGAGGTTTGAATTTCTTAAAAAAAGTGCAAAGAAACTCTATCTCATCTAAGACCAGTCTAGAAGTTCAATGATTATTGCTTATGCTATTGGCATAGGCAATATGTTTCAACTTGTGATTGTAATATGAGAAAACCAAACTTTAGCAGCTAACGAAAATGAAGTTTTCACACTATGGTATAGGCCATTTGGACATCTTAGTTTTGGCCACCTAAAATCACTCCTCAATCATGAAATTGTGCATAGAATTTTATTATTTATGAAGCCTCGTGACCTTTATACTATTTTTTTACCCAAAAAGTAGCATCAAGTCCCATTTGGCTCAAAAAATCGTAGAGTGATTGGTCCACTTCAACTTGTGTGTATTTATCTGTGTGTACCTACGAATATGAGTTTCAATGTCTATAAATATTTTCAACTATTCATTGAAGATCATACATGATGAATGTGGGTTTATTGCCTTAAGATAAAGGATGAAGACTTCTATTATTTATATTAGCTCAAACCTCTTGTGAAATAGATTATTGGTCACCCATTCTAGTCCTCTTCTTAGATTGACGGAAGAGAACCCCAATAATAAATTTTATTGAAGCAACATGGCATCAAAATAATTAATGACTACCTACACACCTAAAAAATAGAGCTACAAAGAGTTAAAATCATACTATTTAGAATATGGGGTGATGCATGTTGAGTGATGCCAATATTGAGCTAATATTTTAGGAAGAAGTTGTTCATACTATGGTCTATCTATTGAATAGTACACCTACACTTTCATTGAATGGTATCAAACTTGAAGAGGTATGGATGGGTGTCAAACCTATCATGTAACATGTCCATGTGTTTAAATTCACTACATCAATGCATATTCGAAAGCAAAAGTGGATGGAGTTAGATGAGAAATCCAAGAGGTGTATCTTCATTAGATACAATAGTGAGAGAGAAATATCGTCATGGATCATATCACCAAGAATCTATATATTAGTCAAGATGCCATGTTTGATGAGAAGAATGACAATATTTTTTCTTCTAAGCCACATTTTGACAAAGCACCTATTTTTTTCCAATATAATTATGTTTACGATGAAGCCTATAAGTGAGAGGATGTTTTAGATGAAGATAATGAAGATGATCTTGATGGATCGGATGAAAATGATGACCTAGAACCATCCACTTCATGTACCACTTGTAGGCCTAAGTGGTATGTGAGTATAGTTTGTTATGTGAACTTGAACTTATATTGTGTTCTATACACATGTAGTTCAAGGCAAAGAACTAGAAGCAAAGTTCAAAATGAGGACAACCTACCCTTGATGATGACATATGTAGTTCAACACCAAGAACTAGAAGCAAAGTTCAAAATGAGAACAACCTACCCTTGACCAAAACCTATCCTTGATGAGCACGGTGATACAAATATATGAACCTTCAATAATTCATGAAGCTCTTACATCAAAGAAGTGGAAACTTTCCATGAATGTTAAATATCAAACATTGATAAAGAACAATATAAAACAACTTGTTGATTTTAAATCTAAAAGGAAACCTATTAGTTGTAAGTATTCAAAACCAAACACAAAATTAATAAAAACATTAAAATTTATAAAACAAAACTTATTACAAAGAACTATGCACATAAAGAAGGAATTTATCATGTTAAGACCAAATAAAAGCTAGAACCTTCCCATATGATCCTCTACCAATTGAACTACCATCCCTTTGACATTAAACTTAACCTAGTTCATAAACCATAATGACAAGACGAATTCCTTATAATTCAAACCCAAAAGCCTCAACATGTGTTTGAGCTACCAGCCCCTTAGTATTAAGTGATGAGAATGAATTAACAAATCCTTCAACATAAGTGTGACATACAAATAGATATATAGATAGTGAAGCTATATTCTCTCAACTAAATTTTGAGGGAGCTAAATTTGTGTGATAAGAATTTAAAAATGTGATCACAAAGATGTAAATGAGGGCAAATTTCATCGGCGTTCACTTAACAGTTGATATTTTGTCAAGAATGACAGTTGTAATGGAGAGGAAAGGCTAATGATACCATATACTTTTGTAAGGCTGGAAAAGCAAAAGTCGTTGAGTGGTGGAAGCCAAACCAAAAAAACATATTTAGCGGCTTCTTCTGGCGACCACCCATTCACATTTACAAACCAAAATCCTCAGGAGGATTGTGGAATCTCTCTTTAATAAAGGCGACATGACTGGTAGATCCTTACTGCCCATGTGAAAGGTAATTCCATTGTCAAATCTATCATTTCAAATATATATCAAATATTACGGAGAACAACATCAGAGGAAAATGGATAAAAATAGCACCCAGATGAGCTTTAAAACATTGAAGGAATATTATGTTTTTCAAAGAAAAGCTACTGTCTAAGTGCACACCCTCTCCCCCAAATTTGTTTATCCATTATTCTAACTTGTCAATGTACAACCCAAATAAGGTCGGAGATAGAAGGTAACCTTGTTTGACACCTATGTCACTACCAAAACATTCAGATAACCCTTCTTGTGTTTTGATTTTAGCCTTTACATGCTCATATAGTCTGTGAATTGTTGCCCTGTAGTGAATTGGAACCTCTAGCTCTTCCATTCTGCTCCATAATTTTTTCCTTGGTACTGTGTCAAATACCTTTTTGAATTCTACAAAACAATAGAAAGCCTCCTCTTTTTTGTCCCATATTTTTTCCACTATGTGTCTGAGTGTGATACAATGATCAATAGTTGAGTGCTTGGGCCTAAAACCCGCTTGCCCCTTTTCTCTATTTCCCTTTTCTACTGCCCATATGTTGATCCTACACTCTATCATACTCCCAAACAACTTTGCAAATACAGGGTTGATCATGATAGTTCTATAGTTTTATGGATTATTTACATATCCACTTTTAAACAAAGGAATGGTCACGCTAGTTGTCCACTCAGTAGGGAAACCATTTTGTATGACCTCATTGAAAATTTCTTTGATCTGCGGTGCCAGGATATCTACCCCCCATTTTATATGCTATGCATGAATATTGTCAATCTCACGGGTTTTACCAATGGCTAACTTTTTTATCCCTTGAATAATGTCTTCATTTGTGAAAAGTTTTTTCTTGACAATGATAGTAGGGGGTGTCTCGTGTTGTTTACTACGTTGATACAATTGTTTTGAATACTCCAACCACTAATTAACTATTATGTTATTTTCAGTTTGCATCCTTTTCATGCTTAGTTCCTTCCAAAATTTCTTTGGTTCATGCTTCCCTAAGTAAATCAATTCTTTCCTCCTTGTTCTAGTGTATTATTCTTTTTTTGCCCTTACCAGTTTCTCATATTCTTTTCTATTTGCTCTTGTTTTACTCATTGGTTCCTTTAGTAATATTCATATTTTTTTGTAATTTTCATCGAACCATGGGTTGGTTGGGAAGCTATTCCTTTATTTCTTTTTAGGTTTAGCTCTCTTGCATTTGTTTAGAGCTTCTTGGATAATGTGTATTAACCATTCACTCTTACTGTAATCTCTGCTATTGTGAGGTAATTCTTCCCTTTCTTGTAACTTGTTATTTAATACTACTCTAAAATTTTACTGATTTTCATTTGTTAAGAGAATGTTTCCCTTGTGAAGATATTTATTTTTATTGCTTTGCAAGTGCTTTTCCCTTGGTTTGTCTCCATGCAGTCGAAGTTTCATAACAATTGGGTTGTGATCTGACTTAAGTTCCATTGGATAATCTTCCACTTCTAGCTCCTCTATTTTTGATATGTAATTTTGTGAGCATATTACATAGTCTATTACGCTTTGTCCCTTATATTTTTTGCATGTATACTTTCTTGAATTTTTCCATTTGTTCATCCCATTGCAAATAATCAAGTTTTTTATGTTGTAGAGGCTTAAAAACTCTTCTCCATATTGCGTGATAGTCCCATGCTCATCTTCTGAAGTCCAAGTCCACTACTGATTTTCCTCTTCTGGCATCCAAAGAGGATTAATCTCAATATCTTCACTATCTTCTAGAATGTTAGCTTGCTTATTTGCTGTATTTGCATTGAAAACACCAATTAATATAATTTCCCCCAACTTACATTATATTGAAATGGCTCTTTTTAGGGATGAGTATGGGTCTTCTCTGTTAAGATCATGTTTCTTATAGAATTTAGAATTCTTGGGAGCAAAATAACATGTTGCTATGTTAATAACTGACTTATTTTCTAGGATCTTTATCCAGATGTACTGTTTGTTTTCATCTTGTTTTTCAATTTTAATGACCCTATCCCATTCCTCTTTTATTAAAATCATAATACCCCATGCCCTTTGCCATTTTTTGTTGCTTTATTCCATATTGCTATTTTTTTGTATCCCACAAATTCTAGAGTCTTGCATCCATTAAAATCATAATACTCCCATGCCCTTTGCCATTTTCTACTGCTTTATTTCATATTGCTATTTTTTTGTATCCCACAAATTCTAGAATCCTACATCCATCGTGTTCATGTGTTTTCGTTAGTATGAATATATCTTTGTCTCTAGAAATGGGCCCTAACCCGGGTCCTCTTCTCCAAATGTAACCTCTACAGTTCCAACTTGCCATCGTCGGGCCATACTCCCTATTTGTTTTGGTTTTCTTATTGTGTTTCTTTATATACATTAACTATTTTATTATTTTTTTTTTGATAAGTAAGAGAATATTTATGATTAACACCGGGTTTTAACTGGTTGACCCAAAACCATTTTACAAAATAGGGTCCACTGACCAACTGGACAAAGTCCAAGCCCTGAAAGTTTAAACTGGCAACAAAAAGGGCCAAGACCTACTCTTCCAACAGAATACAGCCAAACTAAACTATGGAAGCCTAATATTATGGCCATCAGAAAAGAAAGACGCAAAATAGAACTAACAAAGACAAAATCCACTTTGAGCCTTCCAATCTAAAATTTTTCATTATCTATCACCATTGAGACTCGCATGAGGAATATTTTCAGTCCACGTGATCAAATTTGCTGCTACAATGCCTTCATTTGCCAGCCTATCAGCTGCCATGTTTGCTTCCGGAAGGTATGCAAAATTATGGCCTTAGGTCGATCATGAATTAGAGCCCTTGCTTCGTGGATGTAGTCATCAAATCTCCAAGGAGCTCTCTTAGTGTTCTTTAGAAGATTTATAATAATAAGAGAATCACCTTCCACCAACAGTTTCCCTGGATAATTCTCTTCCACCTTGAGGCTCCTCCAAACTGCCCTCGCTTCAGCCACATTGTTAGTTTGAGCTCCAAGATGTTCAGCAAAAGCTACAAGCACCTCACCCTTGTGGTCTCTAAGTAAGCCACCAGCCCGACTTCACCTGGGTTGCCCCTAGATGCCCCATCAAAATTTAACTTAATCCACCCTAGGGGGGTGGGGTCCATGAGATCATGGTTCTAGGACAGACTTGAGGATGATTGAGGCCATCAGTGAGAGGTAAGTTTAATGACTGGCCTAATGAAGCTTCAAAAGGATTTGGAGGTCTAGATGCTGCAGGCACTAAACAAGCATTCTCATTAGCATATACTAAAATTTTTGACAGGACAGAGGATGACTGAGAAACCTTATCCAAGAAGGCCCGACGATTCCTTTCCAACCATATCTGCCACAAGTAGTGATGAAGGCAGATCTTCCACATATACCTAAGATGCCTATTCAAAAATGGAGAAGGCCACTGGAAAAATAAGTCAAAGATGGACTGAGGATGGACCCAATAAATATGAAACACTTGTAACAGACCTAACAAGATTGAGACAAAAAAATTACAATACAGAAACAAATGATCAATAGACTCCCACTCAGACATACAAAGATAACACCTATTAACAATAGTCACACCTCTTTTTATTAAGTTATCCATGGTGAGGATCTTATTTTGGATGGCCACCATGCAAAAAACCCAACCTTCGGAACAATGCTTTTGGGCCAAACTTCCAAGTGAGGGAAAGTAGGTTCATCATTATCAATAAGCATCAGATAAGCAGTCTTGACAGAAAATTCCCCATTGTCTGAAGCTTCCCAGATTAACTAGTTTATTATGGTGTTTCTTTATATAACTTGTTTTTTAAAAAGTATTTTAATAATGGAATTTTATTTCACTTTAATACTTATTTAAGTCCAGTTGGCGTGGATGAGGCCAATGCAACTCCCAAGTGACTTTGATGGAAGAGAACCCCCAGCCACAAAATCTAATTCCAAGGTTTCACTCCCGCAAGGGGCGTGTTTCCAAAAAAAATAAAAATAAATAAATAAAAAATAATTTTGATGTTATTATTATTATAAAATTTAATTGAACTTTAAATATAATTTAGTTTTTTAATTTGTAATATTTTTTTATACAAATTATTGTTTTTAATAAATTAATTTAAAATTTGATTGAATTATAAATAGTTTGGTTTTCTTATTTTTCACGTAGTTTATTATGGTGTTTCTTTATATAACTTGTTATTTAAAAAACATTTATATAATGGAATTTTATTTCACTTTAATACATATTTAAGATAAGGGATTGATAAATAAATTACTTGGTGGTTTGGAATATAATTGAATAAATTAATTAAGGATCATTAATTATTATAGTATTTTTTTATAAATTTATTATTTTCCTAGTTTTATAAAAGAATAATTTTTTAATTTTTTTAAGAAAACTTTTCTATATACTTTGTAAAATTAATTATTATTTCTCTCAACGTTTAAATATTTACCAGGGTTCAATCCCCATGGTAGATGTGTATAGGAAGTATTACTCAAAAAAAACATTTAAATATTTAATATTATATTTTATAATGTTCCTTTAATATTTAATGATTTTTTCTATACTAAATAAAACATTCATGCAACTAATTGTTGTTTAGATACCTATATTTTGGAATAAGTTATTTTATTTTTCTAATTGTCATTTGATTGCATATGTATGTCTTATTGTCATTTGACTTTCAATCTAAAAAAAACTAATACACAATTAATTTTCTTATTTGTTTATTAAATTATTATTTTTTAATTCTTCAAACATAGATATATCCATGTTGGGACATCCTAATGGTATGTTGTTGAACTCTTACTCAAGTTTGAATCACTAGAGGGAGGCCCCAATTGTGCCTTAGGGAGTGTGACCCCTAAATGTACCATTTGTTGTACTTCGCTTTACTTTATAAAAAAATATATAGATATTTATGTTGACCTTCTCATCTTATTAGATTACATGGATAAGAAATAATTGCTTTTGTTAGATTTGAATATGGTAGCTTAACCACCTCATTATGGAAAACAACAACTACAATTGTTATACAAGGTTCATTTTACATTTAGCCAAAATATATCCTTTCTCTTTCACATTATCTCTCTAAACAAATTGTGTCTTTTGTTTTCTATATATGTGGCATACCTTCACTACCTCATATCTTCTTTTTGATTTTGTGCATGAGAGCCTTGTTTTAACCACACATCATTTATTCATGGTTTTCACAAATTCTGTTATTGTTGCTTCTTCTAACTTTATAACATTTGGATGCCATATATTATAGAATTTATAGACCAGCTAGTACATAAATCTAGGACTTCGCTATGTTGAAGTTGCTCTACTTTGATCTCTACCTTTAAAATTTTGGCTTTTATACAATTGGTTAGAAATTATTAGTTTCATAATAAATTATAAAAAATATGTAAATTCGTTATAATTTTTGTTATTTTTATGAAGCAAAACTCATACCAACTATTATATACTAAACTTTAGGACATATCATTTTTAGTTAACTCGCAACTATAGGTGAAAATGCATAAAATAATACTTTTCACTTGACAAAGAAATATAATCTATATTTTCAAATTTTATGTAAATGATTTAAAGTGGCTATTTATTTTAAATGTGGTGGTACCTTTTGACTCTTGAAACAAATATGCCTATAACAATAAAATTAACAAAGAAAATATATATCAAAATGGTAAATAAAGCAAGAATTTTATTAATTGCTTGAAATTTTATATTATCATAGGTCACTTTGAAAGGGTTACCTCCTTTAGAACTCCTAATATAAAAATTCAATTTCCCCCCTCTTCTCTAATTATAATTTAATATATAATAAGAAACCATACAATGTCTTAGAAACCCTAACCCTAAATAGAATTTTGGTCCCACTAACTAGTCACATTACTAACTACTACTAATAACATGACTAGTTATAATAATTAAATAGTTAGGACATAAGGTTCCTAACATACCCTTCCTCTTCAAAATATTTGTCCTCAAAGCTTAAAATATGGAGACTATTATTGAAGTTGGTAGAGTAGCTCCCATGTTGCAACTTCCAATTGTAAACTCTTCTAGTGCACCAAAAAATTAGTGAAAGTATGGTTGCAAAGTTGGTGGGACTGACAATCAAAGATTATCATTGGTTTATGAAGAATTGACAATCAAATATCTC
This sequence comes from Wollemia nobilis, assembly GCA_028583015.1. Classification (NCBI taxonomy): domain Eukaryota; kingdom Viridiplantae; phylum Streptophyta; class Pinopsida; order Araucariales; family Araucariaceae; genus Wollemia; species Wollemia nobilis. Next base: position 5,821,623 of record JAQPPZ010017121.1, read on the forward strand.
AATGCACTTGTTTAAAATTTCTATCTAGCCATTATTTTGTGGATGATATGCTAAAATCATGTTAGGGTATGTTCCCTAGATATTAAAGAGTTACTTCCAATAGATGCTAGTGAATGTCAGACCCTAGTCACATAATATAGAAGTTGATATTCCATTGAGGTGGAAGATTTAATCAAGGAAGGTTTGGGTGATAGTGGAAGATTTATATAGATTAAAATGTGAAAAAAGTGGGTATACTTGGAGAGACAGTCACCACCACAAAAATGACTAAATTTTCTTCCAATTTGGATAATCCTTCAATAAAATCCATGGATATATCAGTCTAAAATAATTTTAGACTTGGTAGTGGTTGCAACAACCTTGGGGTCTTGATTTGTTCTCCCTTATGATGCTAAAAAGTGTTGTATTATTCAATAAAACATTTGATATCCTTTTTCAAGCTTGTTCAAAATAAATTTTGATGAACTCTTTCATAGGTCTTGAGAAATCCATAATATCCAATAGACGAAGAAGCATAAAATTTTACAAGAGTTGAGCATGAATAGTTAAATTAGAAATTAACATAGTATACATTTTGTAGTGTAAATAATTTCTACTCAAAGGGTAATCAAGTTTGTTGCTTGGATTAGAAGTTATTTGATGAAGTTGATGAACCAAAACATCTACATTCTATTCCTACTGAATCTCCTACACCTAATTAGGTATTGGAAAGGATAAAGTATACAATGATGTCAAAGCTTTAACTTTAGGGGTGAGGGAATCAACAACTACATTATCCTTACCCTTCTTATCTACAATTTTGTAATCAAATACTAAATAGTTTGGAGATACACTTTTATTATTTTGGATAGGACACCCATTGCTCTAAGAAGTATTTAAGGCTATCATGACTGGTCTTAATATAAAAGTATCAACTCAGAATATAAAGATACCATTTACATATCGCATGCAGTATGACAAGCATCTCTTTCTCATAAGTTTATTTGGCTAGATTTTTCCTTGCAAGGGCTTTGCTCGTAAAGACCAAATATCATCCTTATTGTATCAATACTACCCCAATGCCATTTCTAGAGACATCACTCTTGATAGTAAAGGGTTTATAGAAATTTGGTATGGCTAGGAAAAATGTTGTACACATGGATTGCTAAATAGAATCAAAAGCTATTGTAGTTGCCTTGGTTCTTATGGATACATTATTTTTTAAAAAGGTAATCAGAGGGGCTATAATATTATTGTAGTCCTTTTTTAACAACCCTCTTTGGTTAAGATTTATGATTGATATTTGAAGTCTATATTATGATTCGTTATCTAATACATAGTTTCATTTCATGATGTAAAATTACATTTAATTATTGATTATGTCACTTTAAAATATGGTATTTTTGATGGATTGTATGATTGCAAGACCAAGTACTCTCACTGGTGGATTGATATAGGATAACTACCAGAGTCAAGATAAATTGGGGAAATGATGGCTAATGATTTGTTCATAAAACTCAAGGAGTATAAAATTATATTTCGTTTAGAATGCATTATATATATGCTTGTATTTGAATACACCATCATTCCATGAGATTACTTTGAAAATGAAGTCATCCTTAAGAGTGGGAGTAACATTTTAGTTATCTTAAAAAGCTACCTACTAAAAGATAAATCAATGTAGTGTATTACTACTTGGAAAGGCTTTGTTTTTCTTATGTTTGTGAAGAATAGATTTATTTAATTGTGTCTTTAAAGTATTAATATAGTTGCACATTCTTAGTATTACATAGAATTCAAGCGAATTCTAAGCTAAACAACATATATGAACACAAATATTTGGTGTTTGAATAATGCTAGAGTAAAAACACTTGATTAAGTCATCTAAACTATAAAGCAAGCAACATGAGAAAAAGACAATGAATAATAAATAGAGTAGACTAGAGAAGGATATACTGAACAAAAATATGCAACATGTTAGCATTATATAGTAGAGTTACACAAAAGAAAAATATTTATAGAGCTCTAGGAAACACTATCAAAAGTTCAAGGAAAACAATTCAAATACTAAGGAATGCTATCCATAGCCTAAGAGAAACTATTTGAAAGTGTCAAAGATACATTTGATTAGGCAAACTCCATTGCACATAAATAAGAGTAGAGTAATTTCCCAACCCTCCCTTGGCAAGTTCCATTGATGGCACAGATTGGCATATTTTGTAGATACAAATTTGATCAATAGTTAATTATCATTGATGTTTGGAATACAATATTATTAAATATTAGATGCTTTTAGGTATTTTCGAAGGTGGCAAGTAAAACAACCACCAAATATTGAAATGCTTGATCAATATAGCAAAAGACCCATCAAAGAAGGAGGATATCAATAATTGATATTGATTATGGTTTTAAATTAACCTAATTGTTTTAATACCTAGATGGTATTTATATAGTAATTTTGTTGTTACAAAAAGAAATAGAAAAAATAGAAAAGAGGATTTCTAGAAGGGGAAGAAAAATGTAGCCCATTTCTAGAAGAAGTAGAAAATTGGGACTAATATCTAGAAGAAGACGAAAAAAAACCATGGGTATTTTAGACTTCCTATGGTTGAAACTGTCTATTTATGGATCATTCCTTCTACCTTATTCCATGTATGAATTTTGAATAGGTAAGTTTACCATATATCTATAAATACCTACCAATTTTTAACTAGGAGGCAGATAATATTGGAGTAAGCATGGAGGAGGAGGGAGCTCTAAGGTTAGACGCTTCATGGAGGTAACCTTGCTAAATATATGGAGGCTATGATTCAAGTTGTTTCTTACACGTATTTAGTATGCTCGTGTTTGCCTATACTTTTGTAAATGCTTTAGGCATTTTTATTATATATTGATAGGGCTATATTGATAGTTGTGTTGGTTTCCCTGAAGATAAAGCTTTTGATCAATATGTTTATATTTGGACAATAATCCAATATATTTGAATTTGGAATTTTTATGGATATGTTTATATCTGGTTGGATTGAAGTTTTAGTCGAATATAAAACTTTAGGGCTATCAGATTCACTAGGATTATGTATTTTCATATCATGATATCTATTGGACTATGTAATGGATAGATTAATATTTAAATATTCTTGGTCATATTATGGATTAAATATAGTCTTGTTGGAAGGTTTGTTTATGAATCAAATCGAACTGTCAGTATATAAAAATTAGGCTTATTAGCCTTAGGTAGGCTAAAGATAATATTTATTGTTTAAAATTAGTTAATTTGGCTATAAAGGTCAACAATTACCCTATAATAGACTACACTCTCTAAAAATTAAGGCAAACCACCACCACCACCACCACTGGAGCCTCCATGACCATCGCTTGGTGGTTATTACTACTATCATGTAAAAGCAATTATATTTTGTACCTCATTCACAACATAGATAATGTGGGATTTGCACTATATAATTTGGGTCCACTTCAATCATATGGTGACTTCGTAACTTTTGAGGTTATAGGAAATTTTTTTTTACAATAATTTGTATTTTGCCTTTATTTAAATCATATTGATTTTATCAATGATTTATCCTCCATATGCTTATAGTAGAAATTCCTCATCATCACTGGTCATTATAATTACCTATGATCGGTATCTAAATCCATGCTCAGTGATGGTGTTGAACACTTGGTGAGCTCATTTAAATCTTATATTTGTAGGTTATATTATTCAAGTAATCCTTTAATGATGTTCATTTTATAGTAAGGGTGAGTAATTGGTATACCCATAAGATCATGTTTCAATTCAAATTAGTAAGGATAATCTATTTTGCATCAACCTGTACAGTAGACTTAGTATCTTGCATTATATCTTAATTCTTAATTAACCCTAAGAATCTTTCAATCAAAGTTTAATAACCTTTATATGTAAGTTTATTATTCCAAGTATGAGGGATACACATACATGGTGTTGCCTCTGTTGCATCAAACCAAAGTTCTATCAATCAATTTGGATATTGATATTTGAATTCTATATTATGATTCGTTATCTAATACATAGTTTCATTTCAAGATGTAAAATTACATTTAATGATTGATTATGTTACTTTAAAATATGGTATTGTTTATGGATTGGATGATTTCAAGACCTAGTAATCTCACTGGTGGATTGATATAGGACAACTATCAGAGTCGAGAGAAATTGGGGAAATGATGGCTAATGATTTGTTCATCAACAACTCAAGGAGTATAAGAGTGTCTTTCATTTAGACTGCATTGCATATATGCTTGTGTTTGAATACACCATTGGTCTATGAGATTTATTTTACAATGAAGTCATCTTTAGGAGAGTGGGGGTAACATTTTTGTTATATTAAAAATCCACCTAATAAAGGATAAATCAACGTAGTGTATTACTGCTTGGAAAGGGTTTGTGTTGCTCATGTTTTTGAAGCATTGATTTATTTAATTATGTCTTCAAATTATTAATATGGTTGCACATGCTTTATTATTACATAGAATTCAAGTGAATGCTAAGCTAAACAACATATATGAACACATATATTTGGTGCTTGATAAATGCTAGGATAAAAACATTTGATTAAATCACCTAAACTAGCAAGCAAGCAACATGAGAAAATATAATAGCAGTTTCTATAGAGAACAAGCTTCAATAGGTAATGGATAATAAATAGAGAAGACTAGAGAAGGATCTACTCAATAGAAATGTGCAACATGTTAGCATTATACAATAGAGTTGCACTCAAGAAAAATATTTTTAGAGATCTAGGAAACACGATTAAAAGTTCAAGGAAAGCAATTCAAAGACTAAGGAATGCTATCCAAAGCCTAAGAGAAGCTATTTGAAAGTTTAAAAGAGATATTTGATCAAGAAAATCCATTGCACATCAAGAAGATTAGAGTAATGTCACAACTCTACCTTGGCAAATACCATTGGTGGAACATATTGGCATGTTTTGTAGATGTAAATATGATCAATAGTTAATTACCATTGATTTTTGGAATATGGTATTACTAATGGTTTTTTTATTTCAGGTATTTTTGAAGGTGGCAAGGAAAACAGCCACCAAAGATCAAAAATCTAAATCAATCTAGCAAAATACCCATCAAAGAAGGAGGATGTCAATAATTGATATTTATTATGGTTTTAAATTAACCTAATTTTTTTAATACCTAGATGGTATTTATTTAATAATTTTATTGTTACAAAAAGAAAAAAAAAATAGAAAAGAGGACTTCTAGAAGGGGAAGAAAAATGTAGCCCATTTCTAGAAGTAGAAAAGTGGGGCTAATCTCTAGAAGAATGTGAAAAATAAAACCATGAGTATTTTAGACTTCCTATGGTTGAAATTGTCTATTCATGGATCCTTCCTTCTACCTTATTCCAAGTATGACTTTTGAATAGCTAAGTTTACCATAAGTCTATAAATACCTACCAATGTTTAACTAGGAGGCAGTTAGTCTTGGAGTAAGCATGGAGGAGGAGGGAGATAGAATATTAGACGCTTCATGGTGGTAACCATGATAAATATATGGAGACTATGATTCAGATTGTTTCTTCCACGTATTTAGTAGGCTCATGTTTGCCTATGCTTTTATAAATGCTTTAGGCCTTTTTATTATATATTGATAGGGCTATATTGATAGTTGTGTTGGCTGCGCTAAAGATAAAGCTTTTGATGAATATGTTTATATTTGGATAATAATCCAATATATTTGAATTTGGAATTTTTATGGATATGTTTATATTTGGTTGGATTGAAGTTTTAGTCAAATATAAAACTTTAGGACTATCGGATTCACTAGGATTAGGTGTTTTCATACCATGATATCTACTAGACTATTTAATGGATAGATTATCCTCTAATTTATTCATGGGCATATTATGGATTAAATAAAATCTTGTTTGAATGTTTGTTTATGACTCAAATTGGTCTATTGTTGTGTGAAAATTAGGTCTTATCAGCCTTAGGTAGGCTAAAGATAACATTTATTGTTTAAAATTAGTTAATTTGGCCAGCAAGGTCATTGATTACCCTATAATAGACTAGACTCTCTATCGATTAAGGTAAAGCACCGCCACCACCACTGGTGGAGCCTCCATGACCATCGGTTGGAAGTTATTACTACTATCGTGTGAAAGCAATTATATTTTGTACCTCGCTCAAAACATAGAGAATGTGGGATTTGCACTATAGAATTTGGGTGCACTTCAATCACGTGGTGACTTTGTAACTTTTGAGGTCATTGGCAAAATTAGTTTTGTAATAATTTGTATTTTGCCTCAATTGTAATTGTATTGATTTTATCAATGATTTATCCTTCATATGCTTATAGTAGAAATCCCTCATCATCGCTGGTCATTATAATTAACTATGATCTGTATCTGAATCCATGCTCAGTGATGGCGTTGAACCCCTAGTGAGCTCAATTAAATCTTATATTTGCAGGTTATATTATTCAAGTAATCCTTTCAGGATATTCATTTTATAGTAAGGGTGAGGAATTGATATACCCATAAGATCGTGTTTCGATTCAAATTAGGAAGGGTAATCTATTTTACATCAACCTTTACAGCAGACTTGGTAGCTTGCATTATACCTTAATTCTTCATTAAACCTAATAATATTTCAATAAAAGTTTAAGAACCTTTATTTGTAAGTTTATTATTCTAGGAATGAGGGATACACATACATGGTGTTGCCTCTGTTGCATCAAACCAGAGTTCTCTCCATCAATTTGGATATCGATATTTGAATTCTATATTATGATTCATTATCTAATACATAGTTTTATTTCATGATGTAAAATTGCATTTAATTATTGATTACGTCACTTTAAAATATGGTATTGTTGATGGATTGTATGATTTAAATACCTAGTACTCTCACTGGTGGATTGATATAGGATAACTACCAGAGTCGATAGAAATTGGGGAAATGTTGGCTAATGATTTGTTCATAAAAAAATCAAGGGGTATAAGAGTATCTTTCATTTAGAATGCATTGCATTTATACTTGTGTTTGAACACACCATTGGTCCATGAGAGTCATCCTTAGGAGAGTGAGGGTAACATTATAGTTATCTTAAAAAGACACCTACTAAAGGATAAATCAATGTAGTGTATTACTGCTTGGAAAGGCTTTGTGTTGCTCAGGTTTGTGAAGCATTGATTTATTTAATTGTATGGTTGCACTTGCTTTAGTATTACATATAATTCAAGAAAATGCTAAGCTAAAAAACATATATGAACACAAATATTTGGTGCTTGATTAATGCTAGAATAAAAACATTTGATTAAGTCACTTAAACTAGCAAGCAAACAACATGAGCAAATATAATAGTAGTTGCTATAGAGAACAAGCTTAAATTGGTAATGGATAATAAATAGAGAAGACTAGAGAAGGATCTACTCAACAGAATCGTGCAAGAGGTTAGCATTATACAGAAAAGTTGCACTCAAGAAAAATATTTTTAGAGATCTAAGAAACACGATCAAAAGTTTAAGGAAAGCAATTCAAAGATTAAGGAATGTTATCCAAAGCCTAAGATAAGCTATTTGAAAGTTTAAAAGAGAAGTTTGATCAGGAAAACTCCATTGCACATCAAGAATATTAGAGTAATGTCACAACACTCCCTTGGTAATTTTCATTGATGGCACATATTGGCATGTTTTGTAGATGCAAATATGATCAATAGTAAATGACCATTGATGTTTGAAATATGGTATTACTAAATATTTTTTTATTTTAGGTATTTTCAAAGGTGGCAAGGAAAACAACCACCAAAGGTCAAAAAGCTTAATCAATCTAGCAAAAGACCCATCAAAAAAGGAGGATGTCGATAATTGATATTGATTATGTTTTAAATTAACCTAATTATTTTAATACCTAGATGGTATTTATTTAATAATTTTATTGTTACAAAAATAAATAAAAATAAATTAGAAAAGAGGACTTCTAGAAGAGGAAGAAGAATGTAGCCTATTTCTAGAAGAAGTAGAAAATTGGAGCTAATCTCTAGAAGAAGATGAAAAAATAAAACCATGGGCATTTTGGAATTTATATGGTTAAAATTGTCTATTCATGGATCTGCTACAATCCAAAGCTAATATAGTCGACGAATATATTATCAATTTACTTATTTTATTATTATGTACATATAAGGATCCAATTTTTTTATTGATAATCTATCAACATATCTTGAATTATTATCATTTGTGTTTTGCATCTTATTGCCCTTATGAGGCGGGGATCTGCCCTCCCAGAGTGGCAAGTGATTTATTTAATTTATCTTTCATTCGTCTTGATATATCCATCCATAGTCTGTATCTGTTACATGTGTATGAGTGTATTGAATTATCTGTTTACTCACGAAAGGTATTAACAGGGAGAACCTGTAGGGTTCTACCCCAGGATCCTTCCTTCTACCTTCTTCCAAGTATGACTTTCAAATAGGTAAGTTTACCATAATTCTATACATACCTACCAATGCTTAATTAGGAGGTGGGCAATCTTGGAGTAAGCATGGAGGAGGAGGGATCTCGAAGGTTAGACGCTTCATGGAGGTAACCTTGATAAATATATGGATGCTATGATTTAGGTTGTTTCTTCCACGTCTCTAGTAGGCTCTTGGTTGCTTATGATTTTATAAATGCTTTAGGTCTTTTTATTATATATTTATAGGGCTATATTGATAGTTGTGTTGGTTGCCCTGAAGATAAATATTTTGATCAATATGTTTATATTTGGACAATAATCCAATATATTTAAATTTGGAATTTTTATGGATATGTTTATATTTAGTTGGATTGAAGTTTTAGTCAAATATAAAACTTTAGGGCTATCAGATTCACTAGGATTAGGTATTTTCATATCATGATATCTATTGGACCATTTAATGGATAGATTAACATTTAATTTATTCATGGCCATCTTATGGATTAAATATAGTCTTGTTAGAAGGTTTGTTTATAAATCAAATTGGTATGTCGGTTTGCGATAATTGGGGCTTATTAGCCTTAGGTAGGCTAAATATAATATTTCTTGTTTAAAATTAGTTAATTTGGCTAGAAAGGTCATCAATTAAAGTAAGCCCTATAATAGACTACACTCTCTACTGATTAAGGCAAACCACCACCACCACAATTAGTGGAGACTCCACAACCATCGTTTGGTATTTATTACTACTATCATGTGAAAGAAATTATATTTTGTACCTCGCTCACAACATAGAGAATGTAGAATTTGCACTATAGAATTTGGGTGCACTTCAATCATTATGTGACTTCATAACTTTCGAGTTCATTGGAAAATTTAATTTTGCAATGAATTGTATTTTACATACATTGTAATTGTATCAATTTTGTCAATGATTTATCCTCCATATGCTTATAGTAGAAATTCGTCATCATAATTGGTCATTATAATTATTAGTGATCTGTATCTAAATCCATGCTCAATTATGGTGTTGAACACTTTGTGAGTTCAATTAAATCTTCTATTTGCAGGTTATATGATTTAGGTAATCCTTTAAGGATGTTCATTTTATAGTAAGGGTGAGGAATCGGTATACACATAAGATCGTGTTTAGGTTCAAAATAGGAAGGGTAATATGTTTTGCATCAACCTTTATAGCAGACTTGGCAGCTTGTATTTTATCTAAATTCTTCATTAAACCTGAGAATATTTCAATCAAAGTTTAATAACCTTTGTATGTAATTTTATTATTCCAGGTATGAAGGATACACATACATGGTGTTGTCTCTGTTGCATAAAACCGGAGTTCTCTCCGTCAATTTGATTATCAATATTTGAATTCTATATTATGATTCATTATCTAATACATAGTTTCATTTCATGATGTAAAATTGCATTTAATGATTGATTATGTCACTTTAAAATATGGTATTTTTTATGGATTGTTTGATTTCAAGACCAAGTACTCTCACTGGTGGATTGATATAGGACAACTACCAGAGTCGAGAGAAATTAGGGAAATGATGGCTAAAGATTTATTCATCAACAACTCAAGGGGTATAAGAGTGTCTTTAATTTAGAATGCATTGCATATATTATTGTGTTTGAATACACCATTGGTCCATGAGATTGCTTTGAAAATGAAGTCATCATTAGGAGAGTGGGGGTAATATTTTAGTTTTTTTTTTGGTCGATTAAATATATGAGATATATATTAAAATGGGTTTTGACAAGAATCCAAAACCTTATTACAAAAGGAAAAAACCAAAACACAAAGAGTCCAACCAAACCCAACGATAAATTACAAAGATAAAACGAGAAGCGAGCCTCATAATAGTCCACATAAAAGCCAACAACCAGAAAAAACTATTATGATAAAAATTGAGGTGAACATAAAAAATAACGAAACTAAAAGCAACACCAACCTAAGGTCATACTTTGACCAACCAGAACTGGGAACACAAAGCAGCAGAACAAAGAATCAAAATAGCCAACAAACTGAAAAAGAGATAAGCATCAGTTAACAGGAGCAACATTAGCAAAGAGATCATGCAAGCTTTCAGTGGAGACATTCACTTCAGCGCCATTGCCAATGTCAGGGGTCTCCTCTGTCATGATGTTATTTATCTCTGGATTAGCAGCAAAATCCATGACGAGCCTGTTAGTGAATGATTTATTGAAAAAATATAGGCTCAAAGCATTACGTAGATCAACAAGTTGGGTAATATTGTTTGAAATTGCTTTGATAATATACTCCTACAAGTAGATATTAGGGTCATCCATGGTGTCATATTTAGAATTAATAAGTGACTCATGTTGCTTAGCTTTATTCTTTAGCCTAACAGAGGCATGGATAGGTTTTTTCTTAGGTTCTTTCTCTGGTTCAGACTCATGGTCAAAAGTATGATCACTATCACTTGCAAGGTTAGGACTTCTGGGCATATTTCTTAACATGGCGACAATATCAAGTTTTTGCCTTTACGAGCTTTCGAGACTTTGGTGGTCTGGGGAGTCAACTAGGATGAGCTAGCCTTAGGGAGACTCGAGTTTGGCTCAGGGATAGAACTCAGAACAACACCTTTTGGGTAATGGATAAGCCAATGCTTATAGAGAATATTAAACAAACCATGGTGAGAGGGAAGTTTGGCTTTCTTTTTGTCTCTACACTCCTCTGAGGAATGGCTAACATAATTATAAATGAATTTAGGGATATTTAATGTCCTAACTTCCCTAAAGTGATTATAGAAAATAAAATAAAATAAAATAAAATCAAAGGCTTATCTAGATCATCGACTGTAATGTACTCCATAATTGGCTTGAAAACGCTTCCCCAAGGGAAGGGGAGTTCATTTCGATGCATACCCAGCTTGGCTCTCTTGCAAATATCTTTGTCATGAACATCCTTTAGCTCAGCCTCCCAATGATTTTTCTCTCACCTGATTGATCTCCCTGTGGGCTGTTGACCAGTAAGCTCCACCAAAGTCTTAATATCCAGAACATAAGTTTTGCCTCGAATGAATACCTTCCCATCGTCCCAAGTTTCCAAAAAAGGCCAAGGTGATTTTAGTATCTTCACATTCAAACTTCTTGAAGAAATGAAGGAAACTTCTACCATCAAGAAACCCTTCATCAATGGAATTAATATCAAGCTTAGAAGGTTCAACATAGTCATCCATGACACTCAGGCACACAAAGAGAATAATAGGGTAAACCTTAAAGAAAGGGCAAAATAAATTGAGACTCTTGAGAATAATATTAGGGTTGCTATCATGTGTGATTATAATGATAATATTATGATGACGATGGGATTCATGCCATGAAAGGAGGCACCACGTTCCAAGGCGGAATAAACTAACATAAATAAATACTACAAGTCTACCTCAGTGGTAGGAAAACTGAAAAAATAAGTTGAAATCACCTAAAAACATGTGATGACCATAATAAATGAAGGCCAAAAAAGATGCAATGAAAAAATTAACGACCAATAACATGAGAGACAGTTTGGATAGTGCAGACTTGCTCTACGCCAGGGGGGAGAGGCACTGGTACAAAAGGTGCTCTATATTTTTCAATAATAGGAAGAAGGAATTGAGGTAAGTCAATATTCCAAATTATAAACTTGCTTAAGGATGTGGCATAATTATCAAGGGCATCAGAAGCTTGGTTGTTTTCATGGAATGTGTGTTGGAAAATAATGTCTTGGAATTGGTTCCGCAAGAATTTAGCTTCATCAATACAAATTTGAACTTTCCATGAGGGGTTATTGCTGCTTTTAAAATATTTTATTGTGGTTAAAGAGTCCTCTTCCACTAAAATCTTATTGGTCATCCCTTGAGCAAGATTTAAACCACGCCAAAGAGCACGAGCCTCAGCAACCTGGTTAGACTGAATTCCAAGGAATTCAGCAAAATCAATAATAACATTACCTTGGTTGTGTCTTAAAATTCCACCTGCACCTGAATGACTAGGGTTGCCCTTGGCATAACCATAAAAGTTTAGCTTTAGCCAATGAGGAGGAGGATGAATCCAGCTTGTAAGAATTCTATTGGAAGAAGTTTGGACGCAAAAATTAACAATAGAGAAATTAAGGGTCCCAGCTAGATGGGCTTCAAAAGGTTTGGGAGGTAAATAAGGTAAGAGACACATGGATGCATTATCCATAGCAAAGGACAAGATTTTATTGAAAATATAATCAGAACTTTGAGAAGCGTCAGAGAAAACACGATGATTTCTTTCAAGCCAAATCTACCAAACATAGTGGTGAAGGCAAAATTTCCATAAGGTCTTAATGCATAAATTATTGAACGGATTAGGCTACTGAATAAATAATTCAGGTATGGATTGAGGGATAGCCCAGGAAATGCAAAAGCAATCAAGAAGTTTATAAAGAATGGGAACGGAAAAGGACCACCCAAGAAAAATATGGTAGGGGTATTCCCAATCAGAATAGCAAAGTTGACATCTATTAGGTATGGGTAATCCTATTTTTAACAGATTGTTAGTGGTGAGAATATTTTCTTGGATCACGACCCAAATAAAGGAGGCAATTTTAGGAATCAAATATTTAATCCAGACCATATTAAAAGGTACATCAGTCTGCTCAACAGGAATCAAAAAATTGTATGTCGATTTAATAGAGAACTCGTCTTAGGCAGTGGCTTCCCAAAATATTTGGTCTAAAGATCCCCCAGAGGGGATTAATATGGATCTTAACATATTCTTAAGCTTATTAGATTCATTTTGAATATCATGAAAAACCATATTCTTCCATATCTTTCTACCATTCTGAGATTCTATGAAATCAATAACTTTAGACCCAAATAAAATATCAGTATGCGGTTTGAGGATAGTCAATGAAGGATGTTGAATCAGGGTGTCCCAAGAATCCATTTGTCCCTCTAGAAATCAATAAGAGTGACATAACATATTCTCCAATTAAGGCATCATTGAAGCAAGTATTTGACTTGTAAAATAGACTTCTAGAAACAAGAACCACTAGAGGGCACATCAATATCAAAGAAAGTGGAATTCTGCATGTATTTGCAATGAACAATATGTGTCCAAGAAACTTCCTCTTTTGTGATTAATATCCAATATTGTTTGGTTAAAATGATAGAATTAAAGAGATAAATCCTTCTAAGACCAACCCCACCCAAAGATTTCGGTTTGCAAACCTTGTCCTAAGACACAAGATGGAACCTATTCCTATTTTTTGTCCCAGACCACAAAAAGTTTCTTTGAATCTGCTCAAGTTTTTGGCACACTTTAGCAGGAATTTTAAAGACATAAATAAAATAGATGGGAATATTTTGAAGAGAATATTGAGTCAATATTATATTCCCATATCGAGACACCAAATTATCCTTCCATCCAGCCAATTTCTTTTGAAGTCTTTCAACAGCGTTGTTCCACATGGAAGGCTCAGGTTGTCCTAAAAAGAGAGGAATGCCCAAGTAGGAAGCAAGCAAGAAAGAAATGAGGCATTCAAGAATAGCAGATATTTTTTGATGTCTTTGAATTGGAGTATTCACAAAGTAAATTTTACTTTTATGAAAGTTAAATTTCTGTCCAGTTGCTTCTTCATAAAGTAAAATAATATGCTTGATAAAGTGGGCTTCAAAGACTGATGCTTTTGTAGTAATAATAGTATCGTAAACAAATTTTTGATGAGAAACAAGTCTTGTATGCGATGAAAATCTAAGGCTATAGAGGAGACGAATATCACAAGCTACTTTTATGGTACTCCCAAGAGCTTCAGCAGCAATAATGAATAGCAAAGGAGAAATAGGGTCTCCTTGTCAAATACCTCCGACACTTGGGAAATATCCAGTTGTAGATCCATTGACAAGGATATAAAACCATGGGGAAGATATGCATCCTTTGATAAGGGTAACCCAGTCAGAATGAGAACTAAATTTGATAAGGATAGCCTCAATAAATTCTCAATTAATTCTATCATAAGAATTGTTCATGTCTAATTTAAGAACAAAGGCAGTCTACTTAGAGAGATGAATAGAATGGAGAACTTCATAAACAGTGATGACGCCATCAAGAATGGACCTACCTTGAACATAACTTCCTTGAGAAGAATCAATAATTCCTTGGAGTATTTCTCTCAATCTATTAGTTATAGACTTCGTGAGGATCTTATATACAACATTACAGAGACTAATGGGATGAAAATCAGACATCAATTTACCATTGGGATTATTGGGGATAATAGCAATGAATGTAGAATTGAATCCATGGGGGATGATTTTGGAAAACTAAAATTCTCTAATGGCAGCATATACGACTTCTGCTATAATGTCCCAAAAGGTTTGAAAGAACCTCAGAGGGAAACCATTAGGGCCAAGATATTTGTCCAGATGCATTGTAAAAAGAGTTGAGTGAATTTCTTCATTAGAAAAAGGTAAAAGAAGCTTGGAATTATCTTCATTTGAAACCAAACTGGGGATATGATAGAGCATATAATTTACTACCATATTGGAGGGAGACCTGCCTTCTCCAAGGAGGTCTGAAAAGTATGAAACATACTCATTTCTAATGGTCTAGTAATTAGTAGTAGTGGAGACATTGGAGCACACTAATTATTTAATTATGTTATAACTTCTATTTATGAGTGTAGATGCATGAAAAACCTTAGTATTAATATCTCCTTCATTGATCCACAATTATCGAGATTTTTTTTTCCAAAAGGATTCTTCCCTTGCTAATATATTATGATAATAAGCTAGAATGATTCTTTCCTTAGCCCTGATTTTATCATCACACGACCCCACTTGAATTTTGATTTCAATAGACATGAGTCTATCTTTTAGGGATTGCTTAACCTCAAACAAGTTTCCAAAAACTTATTTTTTCCAGATTTCGAGGTTGCTTTTAACATGATTTAATTTTTGGGCTAAAATAAAAGAGGAAGAGCCTTGACCAAACTATTGCCACCACTGAGAAATTCTAGTTCTTAACTCTGGATGTTGTACCCACATGGATTCAAATCTAAATGGATTTTTGAACATAGTATCCTGAGCTATGTCTAAAAGCAGGGGACTATGATCAGAAGCAAGTTTGGGTAATTAGAAAATATTAGCATCTCCAAAAAATTGGACTACCTCATGAGACATGAAGAATTTATCAAGCTTGACTTGGATGAGTTGATTTCCAGATCTTCTGTTACTCCAAGTAAAAGCAAAATTCTTAAGCTTAATATCCATAAGATTATTGGAATTGAAAAAATCCAAGAAATCCTCCATACTTTTATCAATACATGACGAACCACCAGATTTTTTAGGATACAGGTGAGTGTTGAAGTCACCAGCAAAAATTCAATGGACATCATGAAAGGATTCTTTTATGGCACTAAGGGAATCCTAGAACAGAGCTATTTCAACAGCATTATTTAGCGCATATATGTTGGATAAAATCCATAAATTATTAGATTTGTGCTCTTGTAATTTGAAACTAAGAATTCTTTCGTAGGAGTTAATGAGGGTGCCAAAAAACTTTCTAGAATACCACAAAACCATAAGACCACCAGAAGAACCTCTGGAAGGATAAAACACAAATTATCCTCTACTCCAAATCTTGCAGGCAATTGAACTAGAGTTATTTAAATCAAGTTTAGTTTCCTATAAAATGATGATAGAAGGGAGAACTTCTTTCCTTAATGAATTAACCACCCTATGATTGGTTAATCCATTTAATACTCTCATATTCCAAGAGAGGATTTTCATTTGGAACCTTTGGAAGATTTCTTACCTACCTTACCAGAAGGTTGGGGAGTTTTGGTGTTCTTTTGATCATCCTTGCTTTGAGAACCAACAAGGGGAAACAAAGTTTTTTGAATACCATTATCTATATCATCTTGAACCTTGTTTTTCCATTGTTCATTCATAGAAGGTCTACCTCACTTCTTATCACTCCCAACATCAATGGGGGATTTTTTAGAACTGCGGGTAATTTTGGGACTAAACTTAGTTTGAGTAACCTACTCAACAACTGAGCCATAGGCCATGAGTAAGTTAGAAATTTTGGAAGGACTAAAAGTCTCAAGTGCAGGCATAGAGGGACCAGATTTGGAAGGTGAGTCCAAATTGAAGGGAAGGTGAAACTCATTTTCATTATTGATATGTTGGTTATCGACATCAAAAGTATTAGAATAATTCAGATTAGAGAACTTATTGGGACTATTAGGGAAAGGGCATACCTCTTCACTCGATTCAAGGGAAGGAGATGGGGTCATGACCTGTTGTTTACCTTTACCATAAGGTTCATAAGGATTCACTAATGGCTGAGAATTGTTATTCTCATGGATGACAACACCTTTGTTTCCAAAAAAAATCCTCGTCTGGCTTGTTTGAAGCTCTTCTTAGGACCCACACTCTTCCAAACTTGATTTTTAGGGTGAGAATTAACAACATCATTTACTTTGGAATACTGCACCTGATGCTCTTGATTCTGAGGGATCTGAGAATCATCATTAACATTAATAGTCTTAGCTCTAAGGGAAGGACACTAAGCCCTTAAATGACCCTACGTTTTACACTCGATACAATAAGTTGGTTTATTCTCATATTCAATGGTCTGTTTGTGATAAAAATATGTATGCTCAAGCTCAAAAAAGGTTGGAAGAGCTAAATCGAGGTTGGCATTCAAAAAAATCCTCGCATCTATCATTCACATCCTAGAAAGAGTAGCATGGTCAATAGCAACTAGAATCCCAATGGACTTTGCAATGGCTGCAAGGATATCCTTATGCAAACAGTGCCAAGGGAGGTTGTGGAGCCTAACCCAAATAGGGATAAAGTTAATACTTTGAGTCTTTGGGTTGAAATCTAGATCCCATAGACTTTTCCTCCCGAGGAACCAAGGGCCACCCATAATAATTTGACTAGCATTATCACAATCACCAAGTCGAATCCCAAAAAAAACCCTGGTTAAATCGAATATTTCAAAATAACCTTGAGGCTTCCATTTGGACACAGCCTAGCTTCAAATAACTTCAATATTGGGATACCCACCAATTACTTTACCCACAATTTTGAAAGATTATGTAGAAAAGTATTTTTTTGTGGTATTATTAGGGATAATGACCTTGGATCCAACAAGCTCTATGGGGATAGAAGCATCATCAAAAAGTCTTTGTTGTCCTCCATTGACAACTTGAGAAAAATATATCGCTTCAGATTTGGGCCCTTCAGAGGGTAGAGGGACACCCAGGGGAAAGGTCATTGAATTAAAATTGGGACCATATTAAAGGAGTGGTCCATGGGGATCGCCCTTGTCTAGCGGCTCATTATCATATAAACCAATGGATTTATCAGTACCTGAGTCAGGAACAACCTCCACAGCATAATATTTAGCTATATGGTAACTAGTAGGGTTAGCCTGGGCCCCAAAATTTTGAATTTGGGCCTTCCCACCCGAAGAATTTTGAAAATTGGAGTTCCCTCTAGTGCAGTGAATACAAATCATAGTCATCTTGCTTTCTCAGACCTAACATTTTAGTTATCTTAAAAAGCCACCTACTAAAGGATAAATCAATGTAGTGTATTATTGCTTGGAAATGCTTTGTTTTGCTCATGTTTGTGAAGCATTGATTTATCTAATTTTACCTTTAAAGTATTAAAATGGTTGCACATGCTTTAGTATTACATAGAATTCAAGCGAATGCTAATCTAAACAACATATATGAATACAAATATTTTGTGCTTGATTAATGCTAGAATAAAAACATTTGATTAAGTCACCTAAACTAGCAAGAAAGCAACATGAGCAAATATAATAGTATTTTCTATAGATAACAAGCTTCAATTGGCAATGGATAATAAATAGAGTAGACTAGAGAAGGATCTACTCAAAAAAAAAGTGTAATAGGTTAGCATTATACAATAGAGTTGCACTCAAGAAAAATATTTTTAGAGCTCTAGGAAACACGATCAAAAGTTCAATGAAAGCAATTCAAAGACTAAGGAATGCTATCCAAAGCCTAAGAGAAGTTATTTGAAATTTTAAAAGAGAAACTCCATTGCACATCAAGAAGATTAGAGTAATGTCACAACCCTCCCTTGGCAAGTCCCATTGATGGCATAGATTGGCATGTTTTGTAGATGCAAATATGATCAATAGTTAAATACCATTGATGTTTTGAATATGGTATTACTAATGATTTTTTGATTTCAGGTATTTCGAAGGTGGCAAGGAAAACAACCACCAAAGATCAAAAAGCTTAATAAATCTAGCAAAAGATCCATCAAAGAAGGAGGATGTCAATAATTGATATTGATTGTGGTTTTAAATTAATCTAATTGTTTTAATACCTAGATGATATTTATTTAATAATTTTATTGTTACAAAAAGAAAAAAATTAGAAAGAGGAATTCTAGAAGGGGAAGAAAAATGTAGCCCATTTCTAGAAGAAGTAGAAAATTGGGGCTAATATCTAGAAGAAGATGAAAAAATAAAACCATGGGCAATTTAGACTTTCTATGGTTAAAATTATCTATTCATTGATCCTTACTTCTACCTTCTTCCAAGTATGACTTTCGAATAGGTAAGTTTACCATAATTCTATAAATACCTACCAATGTTTAAGTAGGAGGTACGCAGTCTTGGAGTACACATGGAGGAGGAGGGAGCTCGAAGGTTAGATGCTTCATGGAGGTAACCATGATAAATATATGGAGGCTATGATTCAGGTTGTTTCTTCCATGAATTTAGTAGGCTCGTGTTTGCCTACGGTTTTATAAATGCTTTAGGTATTTTTATTATATATTGATAGGGCTAAATTGATAGTTGTGTTGGTTGCCCTTAAGATAAAGTTTTTGATCAATATGTTTATATTTGGAAAATAATCCATTTGAAATTGGAATTTTGATAAATATGTTTATATTTGGTTGTATTGAAGTTTTATTCGAATATAAAACTTTAGTCACTAGGATTAGGTATTTTCATATCATGATATCTATTGGAGTATTTAATGGATAGATTAACCTTTAATTTATTCATGGCCATATTATGGATTAAATATAGTCTTTTTGGAAGGTTTGTTTATGAATCAAATCCTTTGGTCTGTGATAATTGGGGATTATTAGCCTTAGGTAGGCTAAAAATATTATTTCTTGTTTAAAATTAGTTAATTTGGAAATAAAGTTCGACGATTATAGTAAGCCCTATAATAGACTACACTCTTTGTCGATTAAGGTAAACCACCACCACCACCACCGATGGAGACTCCACAACCATCATTTGGTGTATATTACTGCTATCATGTGAAAGCAATTATATTTTGTACCTCACTCACAACATGGAGAATGTGGGATTTGAACTATAGAATTTGGGTGTACTTTAATCACGTGGTGACATCAAAACTTTTGAGTTCATTGGCAAAACAAGTTTTGCAATGATTTGTATTTTACCTCCATTGTAATTATATCAAAATTTTCAATGATTTATCCTCCATATGCTTATAGTATAAAGTCGTCATCATCATTGGTCATTATAATTACCTGTGATCTGTATCTAAATCCATGCTTAGTGATGGTGTTGAACACTTGGTGAGCTCAATTAAATCTTCTATTTGCAGGTTATATGATTTAGGTAATCCTTTAAGGATGTTCATTTTATAGTAAGGGTGATGAATTGGTATACCCATAATATCCTATTTCAGTTCAAAATAGTAAGGGTAATATGTTTTGCATCAACCTTTATAGGAGACTTGGCAACTTGTATTATATCTAAATTCTTCATTAAACCTAAGAATATTTTAATCAAAGTTTAATAACCTTTGTATGTAATTTGATTAATTCAATTATCGATATTTGAATTCTATATTATGCCTCGTTATCTAATACATAGTTTCATTTCATGATGTAAAATTGCATTTAGTGATTGATTATGTCACTTTAAAATATGGTATTGCTGATGGATTGTATGATTTTAGGACCAAGTACTCTCACTGGTGTATTGATATAGGACAACTACCAGAGCAAGAGAAATTGGGGAAATGATGGCTAATGATTTTTTCATCAACAACTCAAGGGATATAAGAGTATATTTTATTTATAATGCATTCTATATATGCTTGTGTTTGAAAACGCAATTGGTCCATGAGATTGCTTTGATAATGATGTCATCCTTAGGAGAGTGGGGTAACATTTTAGTTATCTTAAAAAGCCACCTACTAAAGGATAAAGCAACATAGTGTATTACTACTTGGAAAGGCTTTGTATTGCTTATGTTTGTGAAGCATATATTTATTTAATTGTGCCTTTAAAGTACTAATATGGTTGCACATCCTTAGTATTACATATAATTCAAGTGAATTCTAAGCTAAACAACATATATGAACACAAATATTTGGTGCTTGATTAATGCTAGAATAAAAACATTTAAGTCATCTAAACTAGCATGCAAGCAACATGAGCAAATATAATAGTAGTTTCTATAGAGAAAAATCTTCAATCGGTAATGGAAAATAAATAGAGTATACTAGAGAAGGATCTACTCAACAGAAACATGCAACAGGTTAGCATTATACAACAGAGTTGCACTCAAAAAAAAAAAAATAGAGCTCTAGGAAACATGATCAAAAGTTCAAGGACAACAATTCAAATGATAAGGAATGATATCCAAAGCCTAAGAGAAGCTATTTGAAAGTTTAAAAGAGACATTTGATTAGAAATATCCATTGCACATCAAGAATATTAGAGTAATGTCACAACCCTCCCTTGGCAAGTTCCATTTATGGCACAAATTGGCATGTTTTGTAGATGCAAATATGATCAATAGTTAATTGCCATTGATGTTTGGAATATGGTATTATTAATTGTTTTAATACCTAGATGGTATTTATTTAATAATTTTATTGTTACAAAAATAAATAAAAAGAAATTAAAAAAGAGGACTTCTAGAAGGGGAAGAAAAATGTAGCCCATTTCTAGAAGAAGTAGAAAATTGGGGCTAATCTCTAGAAGAAGATAAAAAAATAAAACCATGGGCATTTTAGAATTTCTATGGTTAAAATTATCTATTCATGGATCCTTCCTTCTACCTTCTTCCAAGTATGACTTTTGAATAGGTAAGTTTACCATAATTCTATAAATACCTACCAATGTTTAACTATGAGGTAGGCAATCTTAGAGTAAGAATGGAGGAGGAGGGAGCTCGAAGGTTAGACACTTCATGTAGGCAACCTTGATAAATATATGGAGGCTATGATTCAGGTTGTTTCTTCCACGTATTTAGTAGGCTCGTGTTTGCCTATGCTTTTATAAATGCTTTAGGTCTTTTTATTATATATTGATAGGGTTATATTGATAGTTTTGTTGGTTGCCCTGAAGATAAAGCTTTTGATCAATATGTTTATATTTGGACAATAATCCAATATATTTGAATTTAAAATGTTGATGGATATGTTTATATTTGTTTGGATTGAAGCTTTAGCCGAATATAAAAATTTAGGGCTATCAGATTCACTAGGATTAGGCATTTTCATATCATGATATCTATTGGACTATTTAATGGATAGATTAACATTTAATTTATTCATGGCTATCTTATGGATAAAATATATTCTTTTTGGAAGGTTTGTTTATGAATCAAATCGATCTTTCGTTCTATGAAAATTGGGGCTTATTAGCCTTGGGTAGACTAAAGATAATATTTCTTGTTTAAAATTAATTAATTTGGCTAGAAAGGTCATTGATTATAGTAAGCCCTATAATAGACTACAATATTTGCTTAGTAAGGCAAACCACAACCACCACCATCGATGGAGTCTCCATAGCCATCACTTTGTGTTTATTACTGATATAATGTGAAAGAAATTATGTTTTGTACCTCGATCACAACATAGAGAATATGGGATTTGCACTATGGAATTTGGGTGCACTTTTTTTTTTTTGGTAAATAAAAGTCTTCATTAATTACCGGGTTTTGCAGGTTAACCCAAAACCTATTACAGTATCCAGCCTTCTACTGAGATTGTAGATCCTAGTCATCCTTGAAACTTTCTTACCAAAACTTGTGTTCAATCCCCTACAACACCTTACTAACAAGGCACACCGATACCTAAACATCACTGTAAACATTACTTACATTGATAGGAAATTGAAGTTTAGAACTTTGCACTTGTGAAACCTGTTGCTTGCCCATTTTCTATTCTCTGTCGAAATCCTCCAAGGCTTACACCCTGTTACCTTCATTTCCAATTTGGTAATATTTAGAGGGAAATCCCATAGTTATTACCAGGTCCGTGGGGAAAGAACACCCATTCATATTTCTCCTTAATGGGTAGGTTTCTTTTCATGACTAATAATGTTTTCCACTTCACATGGCACACCTTGTGTCCATGTCACCAAACTACCAACATCAACACATATGTTGGCTAATTTTTCAGCTGACCTGTTGGCCTCATGGTACACGTGACAAGCCCTCCTTTTTTGTCTTGCCTCAAAAAGGATCCTCACTTCATGGATGACTCCCTCGATTATCCATGGAGGTTTTTTGCCATTAGTTAACAGGTTGATTATGTTCATCAAATCACCTTCAATAATAAAGTTACCTTGAGTTGCTTGGGCTACTTGCAACCCTCTCCAAAGAGCTCTAGCTTCTGCTTCATTATTAGTTATGATTCCCAATGGTTTAGTGAAGGCCTTGACCAGATTTCCTTGATGATCCCTAATTATTCCTCTAGCTCCAGATCTTCTCGGGTTATCCTTGGATGCACCATCAAAATTTAGTTTAAACCAACCCTGGGGGGTGGCTCCCAAGAAATCCCATTTTTGGGAATGGGCAAAGGAATGGAAGGTTTGTCCTCAATACCTAAGGCCTGAGCTAATTGTTTTTCTTTGGGGAGGAATTGAGTGGTTCTCATCCACTAAGGTGCTAAGGTTTTATTTTGCAAAGAAAATAATCTTGTTGAGGATGGTTTTTGGGTTGTGAATGGTATCCTTAAGGGCTCTATGGTTCCTTTCTAGCCAAATATTCCAAAGAAAATTATGCCAATATATTTTCCATAGGTACTTAAGTTTTAGGCTAACAAAGGGTTGAGGCCATCGATGGAACACTTCAGATATAAGAGCAGGCTTAACCCACAATATCCTAAAGGCTTGGAAAAGTTCATCCAGGATGGACTCCACTATTGGACACTCCAGAAACAAGTGTTGGGTTGTCTCCCATCCCGCCCTGCACATGTAGCAATGGTTAGCAATAACCATACCTTTGGATAACATATTGTCCATAGTAAATATTTTTCCTTGAATCACCAGCCATGAAAAAAAGGATATTTTAGGAATTAAGCCTTTGATCCAAACCAAACTCGGTTGAAATTGTTGACCTTCGACATTGAGAAGCAAATTATAGGTAGAATTAACTGTGAAGTCACCACTTTCAATCTTAGACCAAACAATGTGATCTTCATCCTCTCTAGAGGGAATAATTTGCTGAGTTAAAATGTTATAAAGCTCTTCAGACTCCGCTTCAAAACCCTGTACTCTGATGTGTTTCCACCTATTGACATTTATATCCCGCCACATATAATTTGCAACCTTCTTCCCAATATGCTGCTCCATATGCTCTTGAATCCTAGCCAAACGAGGATTCTGGGATAAATCCTCAGCTCTCACCCACCAATCCTTCCAAAAGTCTATTGTTTGCCCATTTCCTAGAATCCATCTAAGACCTTTCTTGACAAGATCCCTGCTCGTGAGGATTTCCTTCCAAAAAGCAGACCCCCTGCTTGCTAAGTTGCCATTAAGAAATTTCACACCTTGGAGGTATTTCCTCCTAACTATGGCAGTCCATTCATTATCGACCTTAGTCAATAACCGCCACGCTTGTTTGGCTAACATAGCTGTATTGAGATGAGCAACTCTCCTCAATCCTAACCCCCCATTAGCTTTAGGTTTACAAACCTTGTTCCAACCTACTAAATGGATTTTTTTCTTATCCTCAGTCCCTAACCAGAGAAATTTTTTTGAAGTCGCTCAATTTTCTGATATACCTTGCTGGGAGCTCTGAACACTGATAGGAAGTAAACGGGTATACTTTGAAGTGAAGCCATAGTTAAAACTGCTTTGCCTACTTGAGATAACAGATGTCCTTTCCAACCTGCTAACTTTTTTTGGATCCTCTCTAGAACTATGTTTCACATTGATCCTTTAGGTTTCCTTGTAAATAGGGGAAGACCTAAATATGAGGTGGGAAGGGATGCAATCTAACATTCCATAATCCTTGCTATGTTGTTTTGCCTAGGAATGGGGGTATTGATGAAATAAAGTTTTCTCTTATAAAAATTCACTTTCTTTCTAGCCACTTCTTCATACATAATGAGAATATTTTTAATCCTTCTTGCCTCATCCACAGAAGCCAAAGTCAGTAGCAATGTATCATCAACAAATTTTTGATGTGTCATTGGGGTAGTTAGCGACGTAGCCTTGATACATGATATGAGTCCAGCTACTGCTGATGCCTTAATGGTTCTTCCCAAGGCCTCAGCTATGATGATGAAAAACATAGGACTTATGGGATATCCTTGTCTTAGACCACATTTTCTTTGAAAAAAACCTGTAGTAGACCCATTAACCAAAATTGAAAAACAAGGCTTAGAAATACACTATCTTATTAACTTGACCCATTTCATTTTGAAGCCAAATTTTAATAAAACTGCCTCTAGGAATTCCCAATTTATCCTGTCATAAGCTTTGTTCATGTCTAACTTTAAAGCCATGACTACTTTTTTGGTCTGAGTGACTGTATGAAGAGCCTCATGAATAGTAATAACTCCATCTAAAATTGATCTTCCTTGTACAGAACTTCCTTGACTTGGATCAATGATAACCGGTAGAAATTTCCTCAAACGGTTGGCTAAAACTTTGGACAGAATTTTATAGGATATATTACACAAGCTAACCGGCCTAAAGTCAGCCATAGTCTTGGGGTTGGGGCCTTTAGGGATCAAAGAAATGAAATTTGAATTGAAACCCCTTGGAATATGATTTGAACTTTGGAACTCCTTGATTGCAGCAATAACTTCTGCTCCAACAATATCCCAACAAACTTGGAAAAATCGTGGTGAAAACCCATCCAACCCAGGACCTTTGTCAGGATCCATTTTAAGCAAAGCCTCCTTGATCTCTTCATTTGAAAAAGCTATTGTAAGAGACTCGTTAATCATTTCATCAATGAGTTGTGGAATGAATTGAAGGAGAGAGTCCCTTTCTTGGGCATTACAGGCCCGTTCTTCACCCAATAATGAACTAAAAAATTAACAGCCTCATCCCTGATCTTCTAAATGTTTTGAGTTAAGGATCCATCCACCTTAGTTAAATTTCTAATATTATTGTTGCTTCTATTTATCAATGTGGTAACATGGAAATTTTTTTAATTAGATTCCCCTTCCTTTAGCCATAATGCCCTTGATTTTTGCCTCAAATACATCTCCTCACAAGCTAAAATATTATAAAACTCACAAAGGGTTTCCTTCTCTTCAATCCTTGTCGCCTCATCATAGGTTCCATTTTGGATTTTGCTTTCTATTATTCTCAGTTTTTCCCCCACTGCTCTCTTATTCTCAAAAATATTTCCAAATACTTCTTTATTCCATATTCTAAGGTTTTTCACCATCTTAAGTTTTTGAGATAGTTTGAAGGAAGCACTTCCCTGGATAGGCTGCTGCCACCATTCCTCTATTCATTTCTTGAAGTCCGAATGTTTAACCCACATTGACATAAATATGAATGGCTTTTTAAAGGAGTTAGCATGAAATGCCTCCCATAGAATAATATTATGGTCCGAAGCACATTTAGGAAGGGCTTGTAACGCTGAATCACCAAACATTGTTGTAGCTTCCTGGGATAAAAAAAAACCTGTCCAACCTTTCTTGTTACTCCATGTAAATTTGTCTCCTTTTAGTCTTACATCCATCAATTCATTTGTGTTAATGAATTCATTGAAGTCCTCCATGCTCCTTGAGGGTAACCCAGATCCTCTCTTCTTATCAGATGGGTAAAGGGGGGTATTGAAATCTCCCCCAATCACCCAAGGAATGTCTTTAAAAGCTTGTCTCAAATGCCCCAAAAACTCCTACAGTTCAGATCACCCTTGTATAGAGGTAGGGGCATAAACATTTGACATAATCCAATTCTTATCAGTATCAAAATCATGAAATTATATGCTTAAGACTCTTTCATTTTCTTGAATAATACTTCCTTCTATTTTAATAGGATCCCATAAGATCATGAGGCCCCTAGATGCTCCTCTCACTTGTTGAAAGTCCACTTCCCCTTGCTTCCAAATCCTTCTAGCTATAAGTGTTGATTGTGTCGCATCTATTTTGGTTTCTTGAAGAAAATTATAGTAGGATTCCAATCCTTCCTTATAGACTTCACCATCCTTTGTTTTGGTGGGCCATTTAGGCCTCTCACATTCCATGAGAGAACCTTCATTTAGATTGTTTGATATTTTTCCCCACCCCCTTCCCTGAGCCAAAGGGGGTTTGTCAATTTTGCTATTATCCTGGCCAGGAATAGCTTGCTATAACAATGTTCTTTGCTTTCCATTTGCAATTTCTTCATTGATTCTCATTCTATAGTGCTCTGTTGTAGATATTCTCCCTTTATTTCTTTCACTTCCATAATCTATCGGAGGCTTGGTGGTTCTTCTAGTCTGTTTTGGACTGAAATGAGGGGGAATTTATTGTAATAGTCTAGGGCATGAACCTTCTTCCTCATTTTGGGGGTTTTCAATTCCCTCTTCATCCTCAGCCTTGTTTTGGTCCACGTCTCCTATCTAGTTCCTAAACAAGGGGCTTTCCTTCAAGGACCCTTTTATCGTTGGGCTCGTCTTATAAGGGATAATTTGCTCCACTACCGGATTAGGAGATACATTCCTGCCTCTTGTTTCCACAACTTCGAATCTTGACTCTATTTTTTCCATGTTTAAACTAAAATGACTTGGCAATTTTTCTTCATTTTCAGCATGTCTTTTGGGGATTTTTGTCATAACTGTGGATGGTACCGATTTGGATGGGGAGTCTAGGGTTTCAAGAAACTTGACACTGATGGTATCATCCTTACTATTTTCTTTTTCAACTTCTATATTTTCTAGGATATCAAACATGTTCAATCTAGGACCTTTATTACATACCTTATGATTTTTGCCTCCCTCATTATGTTGCTTTCCTTTCTCCTAGATTTTTTCCAGTTCTGTGTTGGCTTGGTCAGTCTGGTTATTATTAACTTGTCTGTATCCTTCCAAGTTAATACGCGGTCCTTGAAACTTTGGTATCCTTCTCCCATTAGCTTTCCCCATAAAACCTTTACTTGTGGCTTCCTTGTTTGCAGTTATTGTCAAACATTGGGCTTGAAGGTGACCCTGGGTTTTGCACATGTTGCAAAACGCTGGCTTGTTCTCATACTCCATAGGCTAAATCCTTAGAAACTCTCCATATGCTAGTTCCACCTGAGAAGGTAGATCAGAATCCAAGTTTGCATTTACACAGATCCTGGCATGCATCAGTCTAGTCCTTGCCCAAGTTGAATGGTCTATTGCCATGAGCTCTCCTATCATATTTGCTATGCCACTAAGCTAGTACTCATTAACAAAATGGGCTGGGAGGTTTGGTAAGTGGACCCAAATTGGTGCTATATTAATGTTCTGCTTCTCAGGTTTGAAATCCTCCCCCCACTTCCTCAGAAAGAGGCTACGCCTTCCTAGAAACCAGGGTCCTCCTGTCAAGATGCGCTCTGCATCATCTTTGTTGTTGAGTCTTATCATAAAAAAACCTCTTGACATGGCTACGATTTCTAAGCTTCCTAAATTTTTCCACTTTGTCATGGCCCATGAGCGAATAGTCTTAATGTCCGGCCTTCCTCCCAAAAACTTGCCAACTAAGGATGATGCCTCCATATCCAAGAATCTTTCCATAATCTCCACTTGGTGCAGTTAACCTGTTATTGTTTGGTATTAGGGGTGGTAGTTCACTAACTATATCCGTATTTTTCCCTTTCAGCATTTCCAAAAAGGTTGGGCCCTTGTTGCCAGCTCCCAAACCCTAGTGGGACCCTTTGTCTGAGGGTTTATCTAGAGGATCTGTACCTTTAGCCTTTTTGAACTAAGCTGACAGGGAATCATTTTCCTTTCCAGCTACAACATTTTTTCCTGCCTTTGGATATTCTCCTTTCATTGGTTTAAAATTCTTGCCTACCATTTTTTATCCTCCTCTGCTTCCTCTACTTCCTCCTCCTCCTCCACTTCCTCCACTTCCTCCACCGCTCCTCATTCTGCCCTACCTCTCAAAATTCTAAAAATTGAATTTTGGTGCACTTCAATCACATTTTGACTTCATAAATTTTATGTTCATTGGAAAAAATAGTTTTGCAATGATTCGTATTTTACCTCCATTGTAATTATATCAATTTTGTCAATGATTTATCCTCCATATGCTTATAGTAGAAATTCATCATCATCATTAGTCATTATAATTACGCGTGATATGTATCTGAATCCATGCTCAAGGATGGTGTTGAACACTTGGTAAGCTTAATTAACTCTTCTATTTGCAGGTTATATGATTCGTGTAATCCTTTAAGGATGTTCATTTTATATTAAGGGTGAGGAATTGGTATACCCATAAGATCATTTTTCTATTCAAAATAGGAAGGGTAATATGTTTTGCATCAACCTTTACAACAAACTTGGCAGCTTGCATTATATCTAAATTCTTCATTAAACCTAAGAATATTTCAATAAAAGTTTAAGAACCTTTGTATGTAATTTGATTATTCCAGGTATGAGGGATACACATACATGGTGTTGTCTTTGTTCCATAAAACTAGAGTTCTCTTCCTCAATTTGATTATCGATATCTCAATTCTATATTATGATTCATTATCTAATACATAGTTTCATTTCATGATGTAAAATTGCATTTAATGATTGATTATGTCACTTTAAAATATGGTATTTTTGATGGATTGTATGATTTCAGGACCAAGTACTCTCACTGGTGGATTAATATAGGACAACTACCAGAGTTGAGAGAAATTAGGGAAATGATGGCTAATGATTTGTTCATCAGCATCTCGAGTGGTATAAGAGTATCTTTCATTTAGAATGCATTGAATATATAATTGTGTTTGAATACACCATTGGTACATGATATTGATTTGACAATGGAATCATCCTTAGGAGAGTGGGGATAACATTTTACTTATCTTAAAAAGCCACCTACTAAAGGATAAATCAACATAGTATATTACTGCTTAGAAAGTCTTTGTGTTGCTTATGTTTATGAAGCATAGATTTATTTAATTGTGCCTTTAAAGTATTAATATGGTTGCACATGCTTAGTATTACATAGAATTTAAGTGAATGCTAAGCTAAACAACATATATGAACACAAATATTTGGTGCTTGATTAATGCTAGAATAAAAACATTTGATTAAGTCACCTAAACTAGCAAGCAAGCAACATGAGCAAATATAATAGTAGTTGCTATAGAGAACAAGATTCTATTAGTAATGGATAATAAATAGAGTACACTAGATAAGGATCTAATCAACAAAAATGTTCAACATGTTAACATTATACAGCAGAGTTGCACTCAAGAAAAATATTTTTAGAGCTCTAGGAAACATGATCTAAAGTTCAAGGAAAGCAATTCAAAGGCTAAGGAATGATATCCAAAGCGTAAGAGAATCTATTTAAAAGTTTAAAAGAGACATTTTATCAAGAAAAATCCATTGCACATCAAGAATATTAGAGTAATGTCACAACCCTCCCTTGGAAAGTTCCATTGATAGCATAGATTAGCATGTTTTATAGATGCAAATATGATGAATAGTAATTACCATTGATGTTTGGAATATGGTATTGCTAATTATTTTGTGATTTTGGATATTTTGGAAGGTGGCAATGAAAAAAACTACCAAATATTAAAAATCTTAATCAATCTAGCAAAATACCCATCAAATAAGGAGTATGTCAATAATTGATATGATTATGGTTTTAAATTAAACAATTTTTTTTAATACCTAGATGGTATTTATTTAATAATTTTATTGTTACAAAAATATATAAAAAGAAATTATAAAAGAGGACTTCTAGAAGGGGAAGAAAAATGTAGCCCATTTCTAGAAGAAGTAGAAAATTGGGGCTAATCTCTAGAAGAAGATGAAAAAACAAAACCATGGGCATTTTAGACTTTCTATGGTTAAAATTGTCTATTCATGGATCCTTCCTTCTACCTTCATCCAAGTATGAATTTTGAATAGGTAAATTTACCTTAATTCTATAAATACCTACCAATGTTTAACTAGGAGGTAGGCAGTCTTGGAGTAAGCATGGAGGAGGAGGGAGCTCGAAGGTTAGACGCTTCATAGAGGCAACCTTGATAAATATATGGAGGCTATGATTCAGGTTGTTTCTTCCACGTATTTAGTAGGCTCATGTTTGCCTATGCTTTTATAAATATTTTAGGTATTTTTATTATATATTGATAGGGCTATATTGATAGTTGTGTTGGTTGACCTGAAGATAAAGTTTTTGATCAATACGTTTATATTTGGAAAATAATCCATTTGAAATTGGAATTTTGATGGATATGTTTATATTTGGTTGGATTGAAGTTTTATTCAAATATAAAACTTTAGGGCTATCGTATTTACTAGGATTATGTACTTTTATATCATGATATCTATTGGACTATTTAATGGATAGATTAACCTTAATTTATTCATGGTCATATTATGGATTAAATATAGTCTTGTTGGAAGGTCTTTTTATGAATAAAATTGATTTGTGACAATTGGGGATTATTAGCCTTAGGTAGGCTAAAGATAATATTTCTTGTTTAATATTAGTTAATTTGGCTAGAAAGGTCATCGATTATAGTAAGCCCTATAATATACTACACTCTATACCGATTAAGGTAAACCACCACCACCACTGGTGGAGACTCCACATCCATCACTTGGTATTTATTACTACTATCATGTGAAAGCAATTATATTTTGTACCTCACTCACAACATATATAATGTGGGATTTCCACTATAGAATTTGGGTGCACTTCAATCACATGGTCACTTCATAACTTTCGAGTTCATTGGAATTTTTTTTTTTGCAATGATTTGTATTTTACCTCCATTGTAATTGTATCAATTTTGTCAATGATTTATTCTCCATATGCTTATAGTAGAAATTCATCATCATCATTGGTAATTATAATTACCTATGATATGTATCTAAATCCATGCTCAGTGATGGTGTTGAACACTTGTTGATCTCAATAAAATATTCTATTTGTAGGTTATATGATTCAGGTAATCCTTTAAGGATGTTCATTTTATAGTAAGGGTGAGGAATTGGTATACCCATAAGATCGTGTTTTGGTTCAAAATAGGAAGGATAATATGTTTTGCAACAACCTTTATAGTAGACTTGGCATCTTGTATTATATCTAAATTCTTCATTAAACTTGAAAATATTTCAATCAAAGTTTAATAACCTTTGTATGTAGTTTGATTATTCCAGGTATGAGGGATACACATACATGGTGTTGTCTCTGTTGCATAAAATTGGAGTTCTCTCTGTCAATTTGATTATCAATATCTGAATTATATATTATGATTCATTATATAATACTTTCATTTTATGATGTAAAATTGCATTTAGTGATTGATTATGTCACTTTAAAATATGGTATTGTTGATGGATTGTATGATTTCAAGACCAAGTACTCTCACTGGTGGATTGATATAGGATAACTACCAAAGTCGAGATAAATTGGGGAAATGATGGCTAATAATTTGTTCATCAATAACTCAAGGGGTATAAGAGTATCTTTTATTTACAATGGATTGCATATATGCTTGTGTTTGAATACACCATTGGTCCATGATATTGATTTAACAATGAAATCATCCTTACGAGAGTGAGGATTGAGTAACCCCCTATGAGATCCTTCTTAAGGCTAAAGAATAAATGGATTCAAGAAATTTCCAAAACTAGTTCCAGTGATATGGACGAAGAGGGACCAACCATCATGGTCCTCAAATGTTTCATCCTAAAATCCTATGTTGGCATAATTCAACAGATGCAAAAGGTCCACAAAGCTTTGACTCAGGTTTTTTTCAATGAGGGGTACATGCCTAAAGTGGGAGTCAAGGACGATGAAGAGGACGAAGAGGATGACAAGGATGAGGAGCTTGAGGAAGATGCTGAAGATGAAGCATAAGGATCCTATCGTATCAGGGGTTCCTTTTTGTTTATGTATTTTACAAAGGATGCAACTCTTTCTTGGCTCATGCTTTTTTCTCTTTTTTGTCAAGGATTTCAAGGAATATGCCCAGTTGTGTTTGAAATATCTCAATTTTTTGTTTGTCTGCTATGTCCGCCTAGTAAGGCGTGTTAGGAAGTTCAGTAGTAGTAAAGGACAAAAATTCCTTAACATGAATAGGATCTGTAGCATCAGTATAAGGCTAAATTTTATAATAGATTTTGGGTCAACCAGTAAAACCTGGTAATTAATGAAGAACTTTACTTACCAAAAAAAACATTTTAGTTATCTTAAAAAGCCACCTACTAAAGGATAAATCAACATAGTTTATTACTGCTTGGAAAGGCTTTGTGTTGCTTATGTTTGTGAAGCATGGATTTATTTAATTATACCTTTAAAGTATTAATATGGTTGCACATGCTTAGTATTACATAGAATTCAAGTGAATTCTAAGCTAAACAACATATATGAACACAAAGTTTTGGTGCTTGATTAATGCTAGAATAAAAACATTTGATTAAGTCACCTAAACTAACAAGCAAGCAACATGAGAAAATATAATAGTAGTTTCTATAGAGAGCAAGCTTCAATCGGTAATAAAAAATAAATAAAGTAGACTAGAGACGGATCTACTCAATAGAAACGTGCAACAAGTTAGCATTATACAGCAAAGTTGCACTCAAGAAAAATATTTTTAGAGCTCTAGTAAACACGATCAAAAGTTCAAGGAAAGTAATTCAAAGACTAAGGAATGCTATCCAAAGCCTGAGATAAGCTATTTGAAATTTTAAAAGATACATTTGATAGGCAAGATCCATTGCACGTCAAGAAGATTAGAGTAATGTCACAACCCTCCCTTGGCAAGTTCCATTGATGGCACAGATTGGCATGTTTTGTATATGCAAATATGATCAATGGTTAATTGACATTTATGTTTGGAATATGGTATTACTAATGATTTTTTGATTTCAGGTATTTTTGAAGGTGGCAAGGAAAACAACCACCAAATATCAAAAAGCTTAATCAATCTAGCAAAAAACCCATCAAAGAAGGAGGATGTCAATAATTGATATTGATTATGGTTTTAAATTAACATAATTGTTTTAATACCTAGATGGTATTTATTTAATAATATTATTCTTACAAAAATAAATTAGAAAAGAAGACTTCTAGAAGGGGAAGAAAAATGTATCCCATTTCTAGAAGAAGTAGAAAATTGGGGCTAATATCTAGAAGAAGATGAACAAATAAAACCATGGGCATTTTAGAATTTCTATGGTTAAAATAATCTATTCATGGATCCTTTCTACCTTCTTCCAAGTATGAATTTCGAATAGGTAAGTTTACCATAATTATATAAATACCTACCAATGTTTAACTATGAGGTAGGCAATCTTGGAGTAAGCATGGAGGAGGAGGGAGCTCGAAGGTTAGACGCTTCATGGAGGCAACCTCAATAAATATATGGAAGCTATGATTCAGGTTGTTTCTTCCACGTATTTAGTAGGCTCGTGTTTGCCTATGGTTTTATAAATACTTTAGGCCTTTTTATTATCTATTGATAGGGCTATATTGATAGTTGTGTTGGTTGCCCTGAAGATAAAGCTTTTGATCAATATGTTTATATTTGGACAATAATCCAATGTATTTGAATTTAGAATTTTTATGGATATGTTTATATTTGGTTGGATCGAATTTTTAGTTGAATATAAAACTTTAGGTCTATCAAATTCACAAGGATTATGTATTTTTATATCATGATATCTATTGGACTATTTAACGGATAGATTAACCTTTAATTTATTCATGGCTATATTATGGATTAAATATAATATTTTTGGAAGGTTTGTTTATGAATCAAATCAATCTGTCGGTCTGTGACAATTGGGTCTTATTAGCCTTAGGTAGGCTAAAGATAATATTTCTTGTTTAAAATTAGTTAATTTTACCAGAAAGGTCATCGATTATAGTAAACTCTATAATAGACTACACTCTTTGCTGATTAAGGCAAACCACCATTGGTGGATACTCCACAACCATCGCTTTGTGTTTATTACTGCTATCATGTGAAAGCAATTATATTTTGTACCTCGATCACAATATAGAGAACATGGAATTTGCACTGTGGAATTTGGGTGCACTTCAATCAGGTGTTGACTTCATAACTTTCAAGTTCATTGGAAAAATTAGTTTTGCAATGATTCATATTTTGCCTCCATTGTAATTAAATCAATTTTGTCAATGATTTATCCTTCATATGCTTATAGTAGAAAGTCATCATCATCATTTGTCATTATAATTACCTATGATATGTATCTGAATTCATGCTCAGTGATGGATTTGAACACTTGGTGAGCTCAATTAAATCTTCTATTTGCAGGTTATATGATTCGGATAATCCTTTAAGGTTGTTCATTTTATAGTAAGTGCGAGGAATTGGTATACCCATAAGATCACATTTCGGTTCAAAATAGGAATGGTAATATGTTTTGCATCAACCTTTATAGCAGACATGAAAAATTGTATTATATCTAAATTCTTCATTAAACCTGAGAATATTTAAATAAAAGTTCAATAACCTTTTTATGTAATTTGATTATTCTAGGTATGAGGGATACACATACATGGTGTTGTCTCTATTGCATCAAACCGAATTTCTCTCCATCAATTTAATTATCGATATCTGAATTCTATATTATGATTTGTTATATAATACATAGTTCCATTTTATGATGTAAAATTACATTTAGTGATTGATTATGTCACTTTAAAATATGATATTGTTTATGGATTGTATGATTTCAAGACCAAGTACCCTCACTGGTGGATTAATATAGGACAACTACCAGAGTCGAGAGAAATTGGGGAAATGATGGCTAATGATTTGTTCCTAAACATATCGAGGGGTATAAGAGTGTCTTTCATTTAGAATGCATTGCATATATGCTTGTGTTTGAATACACCATCGGTCCATGAGATTGCTTTGACAATGAAGTCATCCTTAGGAGAGTGAGGGTAGCATTTTAGTTATCTTAAAAAAGCCACCTACTAAAGTATAAATCAACATAGTGTATTACTGCTTAGAAATTCTTTGTGTTGCTTATGTTTATGAAGCATAGATTTATTTAATTGTACATTTAAAGTATTAATATGGTTGCACATGCTTAGTATTACATAGAATTCAAGTTAATGATAAGCTAAACAACATGTATGAACACAAATATTTGGTGCTTGATTAATGCTAGAATAAAAACATTTGATTAAGTCACCTAAACTAGCAAGCAAGCAACATGAGAAAATATAATAATAGTTGCTATAGAGAACAAGCTTCAATAAGTAATGGAAAATAAATAGAGTAGACTAGAGAAGGATATACTCAACAGAAACGTGCAACAGGTTAGAATTATACAGCAGAGTTGCACTCAAGAAAAATATTTTTAGAGCTCTAGGAAACATGATCAAAATTTTAAGGAAAGCAATTCAAAGACTAAGGAATGCTATCGAAAGTGTAAGAGAAGCTATTTGAAATTTTAAAAGAGACATTTGATCATATAAACTACATTACACATCAAGAAGATTAGAGTAATATCACAACCCTCCCTTGGAAAGTTTCATTGATGGCACAAATTGGCATGTTTTGTAGATGTAAGTATGATGAATAGTTAATTACCATCGATGTTTGGAGTATGGTATTACTAATGATTTTTTGATTTCAGGTATTTTCGAAGGTGGAAAGGAAAACAACCACCAAATATCAAAAAGCTTAATCAATCTAGCAAAAGACCCGTCAAAGAAGGAGGATGTTAATCATTGATATTGATTATGGTTTTAAATTAACCTAATTTTTTTAATACCTAGATGGTATTTATTTAATAATTTTATTGTTACAAAAAAAATAAAATAGAAAATATGACATCTAGAAGGGGAAGAAAAGTGTAGCCCATTTCTAGAAGAAGTAGAAAATTAGGGCTAATCTCTAGAAGAAGATGAAAAATAAAAAAATGGGTATTTTAGACTTTCTATGGTTAAAATTGTCTATTCATGGATCCTTCCTTCTACCTTCATCCAAGTATGACTTTAAAATAGGTAAGTTTACCATATTCTATAAATACCTACCAATGTTTAACTAGGAGGTATGTAGTCTTAGAGTAAGCATGGAGGAGGAGGGAGCGCGAAGGTGAGATGCTTCATGGAGGTAACCTTGATAAATATATGGAGGCTATGATTTAGGTTGTTTCTTCCACGTATTTAGTAGGATTGTGTTTGCCTATGGTTTTATAAATACTTTAGGTCTTTTTATTATATATTGATAGGGTTATATTGATAGTTGTGTTGGTTGCCCTGAAGATAAAGAATTTGGTCAATATGTTTATATTTGGACAATAATCCATTTGAATTTAGAATTTTGATCGATATGTTTATATTTGGTTGGATTGAAGTTTTATTCAAATATAAAACTTTAGGGCTATCATATTCACTAGGATTATGTATTTTCATATCATGATATCTATTGAACTATTTAATGGATAGATTAACCTTTAATTTCTTCATTTCCATGTTATGGATTAAATATAGTCTTGTTGGAAGGTTTTTTTATGAATCAAATCCATTTGTCTGTCTGTGACAATTAGGGATTATTAGATTTAGGTAGGCTAAAGATAATATTTCTTGTTTCAAATTAGTTAATTTGGCCAGAAAGTTCATTGATTATAGTAAGCCCTTTAATAGACGACACTCAATGTCGATTAAGGTAAACCACCACCACCACCGATGGAGACTCCACAACCATCACTTGGTGTTTATTACTACTATCATGTGAAAGAAATTATATTTTGTACCTCGCTCACAACATATAGAATATGGGATTTGCATTGTAGAATTTGGTTGCACTTCAATCACATGGTGACTTCATAACTTTCGAGTTCATTCATAAAACAAGTTTTGCAATAATTTGTATTTTACCTCCATTGTAATTGTATCAATTTTGTCAATGATTTATCCTCCATATGCTTATAGTATAAATTCATCATCATCTTTGGTCATTATAATTACCTGTGACCTGTATCTAAATCCATGCTCAGTGATGGCGTTGAACACTTGGTGAGCTCAATTAAATATTCTATTTGCGGGTTATATGATTCAGGGAATCCTTTAAGGATGTTCATTTTATAGTAAGGGTGAGGAATTGGTATACCCATAAGATCGTGTTTCGGTTCAAAATAGGAAGGATAGTATGTTTTGCATCAACCTTTATAGCAGACATGGCAACTTGTATTATATATAAATTCTTCATTAAACCTAAGAATATTTAAATAAAAGTTCAATAACCTTTTTATGTAATTTGATTATTCTAGGTATGAGGGATACACATACATGGTGTTGTCTCTATTGCATCAAACCGAATTTCTCTCCATCAATTTAATTATCGATATCTGAATTCTATATTATGATTTGTTATATAATACATAGTTCCATTTTATGATGTAAAATTACATTTAGTGATTGATTATGTCACTTTAAAATATGATATTGTTTATGGATTGTATGATTTCAAGACCAAGTACCCTCACTGGTGGATTAATATAGGACAACTACCAGAGTCGAGAGAAATTTGGGAAATGATGGCTAATGATTTGTTCCTAAACATATCGAGGGGTATAAGAGTGTCTTTCATTTAGAATGCATTGCATATATGCTTGTGTTTGAATACACCATCGGTCCATGAGATTGCTTTGACAATGAAGTCATCCTTAGGAGAGTGAGGGTAGCATTTTAGTTATCTTAAAAAAGCCACCTACTAAAGTATAAATCAACATAGTGTATTACTGCTTAGAAATTCTTTGTGTTGCTTATGTTTATGAAGCATAGATTTATTTAATTGTACATTTAAAGTATTAATATGGTTGCACATGCTTAGTATTACATAGAATTCAAGTTAATGATAAGCTAAACAACATGTATGAACACAAATATTTGGTGCTTGATTAATGCTAGAATAAAAACATTTGATTAAGTCACCTAAACTAGCAAGCAAGCAACATGAGAAAATATAATAATAGTTGCTATAGAGAACAAGCTTCAATAAGTAATGGAAAATAAATAGAGTAGACTAGAGAAGGATATACTCAATAGAAACGTGCAACAGGTTAGAATTATACAGCAGAGTTGCACTCAAGAAAAATATTTTTAGAGCTCTAGGAAACATGATCAAAATTTTAAGGAAAGCAATTCAAAGACTAAGGAATGCTATCGAAAGTGTAAGAGAAGCTATTTGAAATTTTAAAAGAGACATTTGATCATATAAACTACATTACACATCAAGAAGATTAGAGTAATATCACAACCCTCCCTTGGCAAGTTTCATTGATGGCACAAATTGGCATGTTTTGTAGATGTAAGTATGATGAATAGTTAATTACCATCGATGTTTGGAGTATGGTATTACTAATGATTTTTTGATTTCAGGTATTTTCGAAGGTGGAAAGGAAAACAACCACCAAATATCAAAAAGCTTAATCAATCTAGCAAAAGACCCGTCAAAGAAGGAGGATGTTAATCATTGATATTGATTATGGTTTTAAATTAACCTAATTTTTTTAATACCTAGATGGTATTTATTTAATAATTTTATTGTTACAAAAAAAATAAAATAGAAAATATGACATCTAGAAGGGGAAGAAAAGTGTAGCCCATTTCTAGAAGAAGTAGAAAATTAGGGCTAATCTCTAGAAGAAGATGAAAAATAAAAAAATGGGTATTTTAGACTTTCTATGGTTAAAATTGTCTATTCATGGATCCTTCCTTCTACCTTCATCCAAGTATGACTTTAAAATAGGTAAGTTTACCATATTCTATAAATACCTACCAATGTTTAACTAGGAGGTATGTAGTCTTAGAGTAAGCATGGAGGAGGAGGGAGCGCGAAGGTGAGATGCTTCATGGAGGTAACCTTGATAAATATATGGAGGCTATGATTTAGGTTGTTTCTTCCACGTATTTAGTAGGATTGTGTTTGCCTATGGTTTTATAAATACTTTAGGTCTTTTTATTATATATTGATAGGGTTATATTGATAGTTGTGTTGGTTGCCCTGAAGATAAAGAATTTGGTCAATATGTTTATATTTGGACAATAATCCATTTGAATTTAGAATTTTGATCGATATGTTTATATTTGGTTGGATTGAAGTTTTATTCAAATATAAAACTTTAGGGCTATCATATTCACTAGGATTATGTATTTTCATATCATGATATCTATTGAACTATTTAATGGATAGATTAACCTTTAATTTCTTCATTTCCATGTTACGGATTAAATATAGTCTTGTTGGAAGGTTTTTTTATGAATCAAATCCATTTGTCTGTCTGTGAAAATTAGGGATTATTAGCTTTAGGTAGGCTAAAGATAATATTTCTTGTTTCAAATTAGTTAATTTGGCCAGAAAGTTCATTGATTATAGTAAGCCCTTTAATAGACGACACTCAATGTCGATTAAGGTAAACCACCACCACCACCGATGGAGACTCCACAACCATCACTTGGTGTTTATTACTACTATCATGTGAAAGAAATTATATTTTGTACCTTGCTCACAACATATAGAATATGGGATTTGCATTGTAGAATTTGGTTGCACTTCAATCACATGGTGACTTCATAACTTTCGAGTTCATTCATAAAACAATTTTTGCAATAATTTGTATTTTACCTCCATTGTAATTGTATCAATTTTGTCAATGATTTATCCTCCATATGCTTATAGTATAAAGTCATCATCATCTTTGGTCATTATAATTACCTGTGACCTGTATCTAAATCCATGCTCAGTGATGGCGTTGAACACTTGGTGAGCTCAATTAAATATTCTATTTGCGGGTTATATGATTCAGGGAATCCTTTAAGGATGTTCATTTTATAGTAAGGGTGAGGAATTGGTATACCCATAAGATCGTGTTTCGGTTCAAAATAGGAAGGATAGTATGTTTTGCATCAACCTTTATAGCAGACATGGCAACTTGTATTATATATAAATTCTTCAT
This sequence comes from Wollemia nobilis, assembly GCA_028583015.1. Lineage (NCBI taxonomy): Eukaryota > Viridiplantae > Streptophyta > Pinopsida > Araucariales > Araucariaceae > Wollemia > Wollemia nobilis. Next base: position 5,862,413 of record JAQPPZ010017121.1, read on the forward strand.
TAAACCTAAGAATATTTCAATCAGATTTTAATAACATTTGTATGTAATTTGATTATTCTAGGTATGAGGGATACACATACATGGTTTTGTCTCTATTGCATCAAATAGGAGTTATCTCCGTCAATTTGATTATCGATATCTGAATTCTATATTATGATTCGTTATATAATACATAGTTTCATTTTATGATGTATAATTGCATTTAGTGATTGATTATGTCACTTTAAAATATGGTATTGTTTATGGATTGTATGATTTCAAGACCAAGTGCCCTCACTGGTGGATTGATATAGGATAACTACCAGAGTTGAGAGAAATTGGAGAAATGATGGCTAATGATTTGTTCATCAACATCTCAAGGGTATAAGAGTGTCTTTTATTTAGAATGCATTGCATATATGCTTGTGTTTGAATACACCATTGGTCCATGAGATTTCTTTGACAATGAATTCATACTTAGGAGAGTGGGGGTAACATTTTAGTTCTTTTAAAAAGCCACCTACTAAAGGATAAATCAACATACTGTATTACTGCTTAGAAATTCTTTGTGTTGCTTATGTTTTTAACGCATAGAATTATTTAATTGTACCTTTAAAGTGTTAATATGGTTGTACATGCTTAGTATTACATATAATTCAAGTGAATTCTGAGCTAAAAAACATATATGAACACAAATATTTGGTGCCTGATTAATGCTAGAATAAAAACATTTGATTAAATCACCTAAACTAGCAAGCAAGCAACATGAGAAAATAAAATAATAGTTTCTATAGAGAACAAGCTTCATTCGGTAACAAAAAATAAATAGAGTAGACTAGAGAAGGATCTACTCAATAGAAACATGAAACAAGTTAGCATTATATAGTAGAGTTGCACTCAAGAAAAATATTTTTAGAGCTCTAGGAAACACGATCAAAAGTTCAAGGAAAGTAATTCAAAGACTAAGGAATGCTATCCAAAGCCTAAAAGAAGTTATTTTAAAGTTTAAAAGATACATTTGATAGGCAAGATCCATTGCACATCAACCCTCCCTTGGCAAGTTCCATTGATGGCACAGATTGGCATGTTTTGTATATGCAAATATGATCAATAGTTAATTACCATTTATGTTTGGAATATGGTATTACTAATTATTTTTTTATTTCAGGTATTTTCAAATGTGGCAAGGAAAACAACCACCAAAGATCAAAAATATTAATCAATCTAGCAAAAGACCCATCAAAGAAGGAGGATGTCAATAATTGATATTGATTGTGGTTTTAAATTAACCTAATTTTTTTAATACCTAGATGGTATTTATTTAATAATTTTATTGTTACAAAAAAAAATAATTAGAAAAGAGGACTTCTAGAAGGGTAAGAAAAATGTAGCCCATTTCTAGAAGAAGTAGAAAATTGGGGCTAATCTCTAGAAGAATATGAAAAAATAAAACCATGGGTATTTTAGACTTTCTATGGTTAAAATTGTCTATTCATGGATCCTTCCTTCTACCTTCTTCAAAGTATGACTTTCGAATAGGTAAGTTTACCATAATTTTATAAATACCTACCAATGTTTAACTAGGAGGTATGCAATCTTGGAGTAAGCATGGAGGATGAGGGAACTCGAAGGTTAGACGCTTCATGGAGGTAACCTTGATAAATATATGGAGGCTACAATTCAGGTTGTTTCTTCCATGTATTTAGTAGGGTCATGTTTGCCTATGCTTTTATAAATTATTTAGGCCTTTTTATTATATATTTATAGGGCTATATTGATAGTTGTTTTGGTTGCCCTGAAGATAAATCTTTTGATAAATATGTTTATATTTGGACAATAATCCGATATATTTGAATTTGGAATTTTTATGGATATGTTTATATTTGGTTCGATTGAATTTTTAGTCAAATATAAAAATTTAGGGTTATCAGATTCACTAGGATTAGCTATTTTTATATCATGATATCTATTGGACTATTTAATGGATAGATTAACCTTTAATTTATTCATGGCTATCTTATGGATTAAATATAATCTTTTTGTAAGGTTTGTTTATGAATCAAATCAATCTGTCGGTATGTGACAATTGGGGCTTACTAGCCTTAGGTAGGCTAGAGATATTATTTCTTGTTTAAAATTAGTTAATTTGGCCAGAATGGTCATCTATTATAGTAAGCCCTATAACAGACTACACACTTTGCTTATTAAGGCAAACCACCACCACCACCATCGATGGAGACTCCACAATCATTGCTTTGTGTTTATTACTGCTATCATGTGAAAGCGATTATATTTTGTACCTCAATCAAAACATAGAGAATATAGGATTTGCACTGTGGAATTTGGGTGTACTTCAATCATGTGTTGACTTCATAACTTCCAATTTTATTGGAGAAATTAATTTTGCAATGATTCATATTTTTCCTTAATTGTTATTATATCGATTTTGTCAATGATTTATCCTCCATATGCTTATAGTAGAAAGTCATCATCATAATTGGTCATTATAATTACCTATGATTTATATCTAAATATATCCTCAGTGATGGCATTGAACACTTGGTGAGCTCAATTAAATCTTTTATATGCAGGTTATATGATTCGGGTAATCCTTTAAGGATGTTCATTTTATAGTAAGGGTGAGGAATTGGTATACCCATAAGATCATGTTTCAGTTCAAAATAGGAAGGGTAATATGTTTTGCATCAACCTTTACAACAAACTTGGCAGCTTGCATTATATCTAAATTCTTAATTAAACCTAAGAATATTTCAATAAAATTTTAAGAACCTTTGTATGTAATTTGATTATTCTAGGTATGAGGGATACACATACATGGTGTTTTCTCTGTTCCATAAAATGAGAGTTCTCTTCATCAATTTGATTATTGATACCTAAGTTCTATATTATGAATCGTTATCTAATACATAGTCTCATTTCATGATGTAAAATTGCATTTAATGATTGATTATGTCACTTTAAAATATGGTATTGTTGATGGATTGTATGATTTCAGGACCAAGTACTCTCACTTTTGGATTAATATAGGACAAATACTAGAGTCGAGAGAAATTTGGGAAATGATGGGTAATGATTTGTTCATCAACATCTATAGGGGTATAAGAGTATCTTTCATTTAGAATGCATTGCATATATTCTTGTGTTTGAATACACCATTGGTCCGTGATATTGCTTTGACAATGAATTCATCCTTAGGAGAGTGGGGGTAACATTTTAGTTCTTTTAAAAAGCCACCTACTAAAGGATAAATCAACATAGTGTATTACTACTTAGAAAGTCTTTGTGTTGATTATGTTTATAACGCATATAATTATTTAATTGTACCTTTAAAGTGTTAATATGGTTGTACATGCTTAGTATTACATAGAATTCAAGTGAATGATAAGCTAAACAACATATATGAACACAAATATTTGGTGCTTGATTAATGCTAGAATAAAAACATTTGATTAAGTCACCTAAAATAGCTAGCAAGCAACATAAGCAAATATAATAGTAGTTGCTATAGAGAACAAGCTTCAATAAGTAATGGAAAATAAATAGAGTAGACTAGAGAAGGATCTACTCAATAGAAACGTGCAACAGGTTAGCATTATACAACAGAGTTGCACTCAAGAAAAATATTTTTAGAGCTCTAGGAAACATGATCAAAATTTTAAGGAAAGTAATTCAAAGACTAAGGAAAGCTATCGAAAGTGTAAGAGAAGCTATTTAAATTTTTAAAAGAGACATTTGATCAGGTAAACTCCATTACAAATCAAGAAGATTAGATTAATGTCACAACCCTCCTTTGGCAAGTTCCATTGATGGCACAAATTGGCATGTTTTATAGATGTAAGTACGATGAATAGTTAATTACCATTGATGTTTGGAATATGGTATTACTAATGATTTTTTGATTTCAGGTATTTTCGAAGGTGGCAAGGAAAAAAACCACCAAATATCAAAAAGCTTAATCAATCTAGAAAAATACCCATCAAAGAAGGAGGATGTCAATAATTGATATTGATTATGTTTTAAAATTAACCTAATTGTTTTAATACCTAGATGGTATTTATTTAATAATCTTATTATTACAATAGACAAGTAGAAGACTGCTCTCATTGCTGGTAATTATGGATTTCAAGCTGCTGAAGGCGAGAAGACTTTTTTTCAAATTTTTGGAATGTGGGAGGATGTACCTCTCTCTGTTGATGCAGATAATTATTTGTCCTCCATTCGGGTGGGCTCCATTGGTCCCCTTGAGAATGAATTCAAGATCGCTCAAAATTTTGGAGGAAATGCAGTTGTTTCCAATGCTAGTCCCACTTATGCGCTAGCTGGCATTTATTCCTCCTCTGTTTAGGTTGTGGGCTCCACTGAATCTCTTGATGAGCAAAATTTTGAAAATCATATCCTATCCTCGAGGCGGGAGGAAGCTTCTAAAACTACTGAGCATTTCAAAGATTAGATTCAAAAAGTTTTTAACAAGGCAGATCTTCAAAGGGGGGATCAAGTTCCTTCTTCTCCCAAGCCTTCCTTCACAAAGGTTTTAGGTGGGCCTTCATCCTCTTTATTTTCTCCCCCCCATTTGAGGTTTTTGGGAATAGGGTCAAGATTCCTGCTGACATTGCTAAAAAATTCATTGTTGAAGAATCTCTTTCCTTAGTCGGGAAATTTGTTGGAGGTAATCCAAATCTTGACATTATTAGGCACTGGGATTTTTCCTGATGGAAAGTTCATGGGACCTTGCAAATTGTTGACATCTCCAGGGGCTTTTTTGGAGTTCACTTTAACACTAAAGAAGATGTTGCCCAAATTCTATCTAGAGTACCTTGGTTCCTTGGGTCAAAGAGTGTATTTCTAATAAAATAGAATCTGAATTTCAACCTAGAAACGTAAAGCATTAACTTTGATCCTATCTGGGTCAGATTTCCAAACTTACCCTAACACCTTTTGTAGGAATTTATCTTCAAATCCATGGCTTCAACTATTGGAGATATGGTTCTCATTGACAAGGTAACTCTTTCCAGATCAAGGATGCATGTTGATTGCCTTTGCATTATGCCAAACCTTGATTTTTCACTCCCTAACTTTGTGGAATTGGAACTTGGAACATATCTTCTTAAACAAGCCATTGAGTATGAGAAAAAATCTCTTTTCTACATTGAATGTCAAACTCAGGGTCATCTTCGTGCTTATTTTCCTTCTCTCACTAAGCATGTGGCCTCTTCTAAGTGATTGAATGACTCTAATCCCATGGCTAAATAGAATGCCTTTCAGGCTTTGTCAAGGAAGGATAAGAGAAAATTACCTCTATCTAGAGGAATAAGTTTCAAGCCTACCAAAGAGTACAAAATCAAAGAAGGGCATAATTTTACCCCTTTCATCAATTATCCTGATGATAAAGGGAAAAATATTTCTTCAGCAAATGCATCTAATGAGGTCAATATTTTTTCTCACCCTTTTCAATTTCAAATTCTTGTAGATTTAAAATCTGAGGATATTTTTGATAAAAATAATGATCCAAATCCCATATCCAATCCTCCCTTGGATCCGAAGAATCTTATTCAAGAACCATCTTCTAATTCGATGATTGAGAACCCTGAACCCTTGACCGATGACCTTTCTCTAAAGGATGATCAACCCTTGATTGAAGATGCTTCTATTCCTTCATCCTTCCATGAACCTATGAGTCCTATGATTCTATGAATCTCCTCTTCTAATTTCAGTCCCAAAATTCTTTGGATCCAAAAGAAGTCTCCTATAGATTGTGGAACGAAAAAAAAGAGAGGAAGACCTCATTCTAATCAAAGGAACCAATATGCACATGAAGATATTGATAATGATGTACAAAAAACTTTGTTTTTTACTGGAATCAATATCTCCAAGGAAGAAATGAAGTGTACCAAACCTCCCCAACCACATGGAAAAGGAGGTAAAAAACTTTCCAAATCCTCCAAATGAAGATCCTCTCATGGAATGTGAGAGGCCTTAATGGCATAGCTAAGCAACGGCTAGCTAAATCATTAAGGAAAGAAATCAGAATGACTATTTTTGTGATTCAAGAATCCAAGATTAGTGAACTTCTTGATAAAGATATTTTCAATTTTATTTGGAAAAATTGTGATTTCTGTGCTTGCAATGCCATGGGTGCTTCTAGAGGTCTTTTATGCCTATCGAATCCTTCTCTCATGAAATGAAATCTTATCCATTATAATGATGATATTTTGAGCATTCATTTTTTTGATAAAGACAACAATTGTTCATGGTTTATGACCAATATCTATGCTCCAAATTCCATTTCTAGGAGACTTCATATGTGGAACACTTTATCCTCAATCAGAAATGTTTTTTCTAATCTACATTAAATTCTTATTGGTGACGTCAACACCCCTTTGTTTCCTTCTGACAAAAGGAGAGGAGTTGTCTCTTTTTCTAATAGTATGGAGGATTTCCAGGATTTCATTAATGCATAGAATTTCAATGATGTCAATCTAAAATGTAATCAGTTTACTTGGTCAAATAGAAGGTGTGGATCATAGCTAATTCAAGTTAAATTATATAGGGTGTTGTTTTCTCATAAAGCCTTTGACAACTAGGGAGATGCCACTCTTCAATCACTCCTTAAAATTGGCTCTGATCACAGTCCCATTCTTCTGGACACAAATAATCCAAAAAATTATAAAACCCCCTTCAGGTTTGAATTAATGTGGATGCAACATCTTAACTTCAAGGAAAGAATCAATCAATGGTGGCAAACTGATGTTTAAGGAAAACCTTCCTTCATTATGGCCCATAAACTCAAAATCATCAAAGAGAATATTAAAGTATGGAACAGAGACATATTTGGCAACCTTTTCCATAATAAGTAGGATGTAATGTTGAGGCTATCCTTGATTGAAAAAAATAATCAGGAGAATGGTGATTTTACTACTAAGATTAAAAAAGAAGATAAGGAATTGCTAGCCAAGTATCACAACATTCTCCAATGTGAAGAAATTTTTTGGTGACAAAAATCCCATGACTTATGGCTCCAAAAATGGGATTCTAACACCAAATTCTTCCATACTTCTACTATGAGACACCGAAGAAACAACAGAATTAATGAAATATGCACTCAGGAAGGAGAAATCATCAATGATATCAAAGAAATAAGGAATGAAGGCATTTCCCATTTCATGCAATTACTTCAGTAAGAGAACCGACCAAATTCTCAGATGGCAAAATATTTTTTCCTCCAGTTCATTCCTCATATTATCTTTGATAGTATCAATAATAGACTTATGGCTACTCTTTTTAATGAGGAAATTAAGGATGCTTTATTCTCCATGGATCTTGACAAAGCTCCTAGCCCGGATGGTTTTTCCCCAAGGTTCTTTCAAGCCTTTTGGAATCTTGTTAACAGGGATGTTTGCAGATCCATAAGAGAGATCCAACATTCTAAAATTATTCTAAGAGTCTTCAATTCCACCTTCATTGCACTTATTCCAAAAAAGCCTAATGCTTGTAATTTCAATTATTTCAGGACAATAAGTCTTTGCAATGTCATTTACAAGATTTTAACAAAAACCATCACCATTCGCATGAGGGAAGTCATGCCTTCGATTATTAATCATATCCAAGGCAATTTTGTCAAAGGTAGATCAATCCTAGACTGAAGAACACAAGCCTATACTGAGAGAGGGGGTGAACAGTATAAGACCACTTTTTAACTTTTTCCTTTTACTTCAAAAAGCAATGTAATGAACCAATAGCAAAATAAAAGCAATAATCAAACAAGTGTACAAGTCATCACACAATTGAGACACCAATATAATGTGGTTCACCCAAGGTGGGCTACTCCACAGAGAAAATATTTCACTAAATTTTCCAAATCAAATCCTTTGGGAATTCTTCCAAATTACAATGTTTATGGACTTCCTGTCCAAAGGAGAATCCTTCCCCTAATCAAATATTTATGAGCCTCCTGCCCAAAGGATATTTATTATCCCCCAAAGAAGTATTTATGAGCCTCCTACCCAAAGGAGATGTCCTATCCCCCAAATATCTAGAAATGATACTTCAGAAGATCACTACCTCTTATGCCACTAGAAGGTGGAACTCCTTTCCACAGAAGACATTTTGTACTCCTTGCTCTGGATAGAGACTTTTGTCCTCACTGATCACCTCCACAGCTGCTCATCAAAACCTATACTAAACACATTCAGTTGGTCCAGCACAATTCCTCTTAAACTCTATCACAAATCTACACCAAACTCAGTCCTTTGGTCTAGCACAAATCTGCTCTCAAATCTCTGTTAGATCTATCCCAATCTTAAACCAAAATCTTGAACAAATCAGTCACAATTGCTCACAAGTCTTCACCAAGACTTCATAAAATCTATCCACAAGTTCTTCAACAAGAACCTATCCAAATCAGTACACAATTTCTCCACAAGAACCTGTCCAAATCAGTCCACAAGTTCTCCACAAGAACCTGTCCAAATCAATCCACAAGTTCTCCATAAGAACCTATCCAAATCTGTCCTAGAAAGCTCACCAAGAACTTGCCCAAATCAGCTCAAACAATTTTACCAAGAAACTTACCCAATGTGAACACACAAAGAGAATTGTTAGAGACCCAATGTGTTTCATCCAATCATATCAAATCAATCTCATAGAAGCATAAAGAGAATTGTTAGAGACTCAATATGTTCTATCCTTCAACTTTCAATCTCAACTCAAATCAATCCCATATAAGCATAAAGAGAATTTTTAGAAACTCAATATGTTCTATCCTTCAACTTTCAATCTCAACTCAAATCAGTCTCATAGGAGTAGTATGCATTCACAATATCTTGAACCACAACCCAATAATTACCAATAATGCAATCTCAAGGAATCAACTCCTCCAACATAGAACCATAACTTGCTATCAAATCCTAGCCAAGTTAGTTTTCAAGAACTCAAATAAATATCTCTCTAAGAATAAAAAAGAGGTTCAATATATTTCCAACTTCTCTCAAATGGGAATGCTCAACTTAACCACACAACCAAGTTTATCAAGCAAAGTACAACTTGATAAAATCAAATCTTAAAGGAGCAAGCCCAACTCATGTATCAATTAAAACATAACTTGATCAACTCAATCTCAATGGAAGCAACTTCAAAACCAAAATCTCAACAAAAAAACAACTCAAGTAGGGTTTCAACAACTTATAGCAATGGCATACGCTTCTCACTCAAAAAAACTAAAGCAAACTTCAAATGCTTCCACTCTCATAAACCAAAATTATGCAATAACTCATAAAATCATCATGATATCATAATGCATAATCAATACTTCCACTTTTATAAAATAAGATCCACTCCAAATAACGAAACTTAATTTAATCCTTTTCACTCCAAACTTATTTTCAAAAAACCATCAATTAATAATAACCATGGAAGAATGTGCCCATACCTTTACTTTGATGGAGAAGGAGAACTCAAAATTTGTCACAACACTAACTCTCAATTTGCCACAAATTAGAGTTAGCAACAATGGAATAATGCACACTAATAAGAGTCCAAATAACACCTTATCACTCCAACTCATAAATAATCAAAACTCACAAATATACATATCAACAATATTCCTTTACACCTTATAACTCCTACTTAATATATCACAAAATAACTTCAACCTCAAAAAATAATTACAAGAGAATATCCACTCCATAACTCCAAAGGCTCTCTAACCCCAATATGACATTAAGCACAATTATTCCTTAAATCCTTATAAATCCTAAAAATACACTTACTTATAAATGCATTTACCACATAAACATTAAGTATCAATAATAACAATGTCAAAGCAATATTTCTATTTAACCTTATACCTCCATCCAATTACCAACAATAATTGCCAAGTCAAATAAAATATTCCATTATCAACAAAAGATCTACCTTGGCCAAAAATCAATTCTCAAACCTTAGGATAAGTGTGGAGACACCAAAATAAGCACCAAAGTGCTTTCTCCTCCAAACTTGTGGTCCAAAGCAACCGCCATACCAGGTGCACAATAACTGCGACCAAGAAAAAACTGAAACACGCCTATCATGAATTGAACTTGGCACCTTTGCTTAGTGACCACCTTCACTCCACTGCCTCCGTCGTTGGAGAACAAGTGCCCAATGAAACTCTCAAGCGCTACTCATAATTTTACCTTCCCTTTGCTTGCAAAAGACAACCAAAATTTCCTTCCTCACAGGTGCACGAAATCCGAATTTAACATAGACCAGATTTTTCTTCCTCACTGCGCACGAAATAAAAATTTAACACAAACCAGATTTGTCTTCCTCACTAGCACACAAAATTGGAAATTAACACAGAGCAAAATGAGACTCAAAAATCATAGCGTAATCCAAAATCGAAGGTCACAGAGCAATACGAATTCTAAGGTAATCGCACAAATAGAAGGTGCTTAAAAGCTTAGGAAATAATGCCCTTTAATAGTCTTTCATCCAATGCAAATTGACGTCAATGCTCCTTTCAAACATTGTGTTTTTCATCCCATGGAAGTTGACGTCGGTGAGGTAAGTCTTTTACATGAGCGTCGCTAAGGGTTTAGAAACCCTTTCAATAATAATTATTGTTAAATTAATAATTATTATTTTATTAATAATAAACTTAACTTAAAACATTTTTAAAGGTTTGAGTTAATTTATTTATTAATAATAAAAATGGACTTTTAAGGTTTTTTCAAGGAGCAAAACCTTTTCATTAATCCAAGATGGTTTTAATAAAAACCCTTAATGAGTCCGGATGGTTTTAAGAAAAACCTTTAACCTTGTCACCATGGTTTTAACAAAAACCCTTAAACAAACATCATGGAACTTTCAAGATATTTTTGGCACCAAAATATTTTTGACATCAGAACAAATTCCTTTTGACATCAACACAAACTCCTTTTGACATCAATGAAAACTCACAAACATGAATCTAGGCAACATACCCAAAATTGCCAACAATCTCTCCCTTTGTCATTGATGGCAAACCACTATTGAAACCACTGCCAACTATCAAAACTGAAACCAACTAAAAACCGTCCTCTAAAACTTTGCTCCCCCTGACTCAAGGATCTCCCCCTTACTCAAATATCTCCCCCTTACTCAAATATCTCCCCCTTTGTAATCAATGGCAAAGTGTCACCTTTGGGACTCAGGGCTAAGAATGAGCCTCTTAGCTTAGTCCCTCCCCCACCTCCTATTGAGGTGATTAATTCTAGGTTGGGAGTAAAACTCCCATTAGGCATTGATCATCATCAGTGTCCATAGCTACCTTTCCATGATTTTTCTTGATATCCTTGTCCATTTTTTTGTCCCTGTTCTTGTTCATATCCTTGTTCTTATTCCTTTTCAAAACCTTGTTCATGTTCATGTTCTCATCCCTATTTTTGTCCAAACCATTATTCCTATTCCTTTCATTATTCCTATTCCTACCATTATTTATGTTCATATTCATAGCCATGAACCTATACCTTATAACTTCTGCTCTACACCATTTGTTTGTATGTCCTTCATTATTGCACTTATAACATTTGACAATTTTATTCCTTTGAGACGTACCTATTTTTTGAATCCTCTCTATTGGACTAACCTTGTTTCTGTTGTTAACCCTACAATTAACTACCTTGTGCCCAAACTGATTACAAGAGTAGCAACACCCTTGAAAGAAATTACCATTTTTGAAATTTCCAGTATCCTGTCTTGCTTGAGCCCTACACTCTGAATCCATGTGTCCAAACCTGTGACATGCAAAACATCTTCTATTTAACTTTCCTTGCCTTGACCTCATAGGTCCTTTAGTATTTCTACCCTTATGTTGATTCTTGTTTTTTGATTCTATGCTATTTGAATTACCATCTGAAAACTTACTCTTTGAAGTACTCTCTTCATCTGAACCATCTTCTTCTTGGGATATCATACTAGATTCCTCAACCTATTCCTTTTGTTTCTTTCCAAAACCAAGACTTGTTTTATTTGTTGTCCTTATTTGATCCTTGATTATTGATTTTACCTTCTTGGAACTTTCTTCAAACCTATAAAGCTTCTCCTTGTACTCTTTAGTTTCCTTTTTCAAGGAAGTTACTTCATGTTTTAACTCTTTACACTCAAGAGACCTAGCTGCCAACTCTTCTTTGAGATCATGTGACTTTTCTATAGAGATATCAAGATTCCCTATAAGCTCATCTCTTTCATAATGATATTCATCAAACCTATCAATGAGTCTAGCATATTTCTTTCTTTATTTCTTTAACACATCAAGAGCATTAACAAGTTCAGCCTCAAGATCTACTTCTCCATTTTCTGAAACATCCTCTATTTGTTTACCTTGTGAAACATCAATATCATTTTCTGATTTCTTACCACTAGAGGTGCTACCTTCATCTAAATCCATAATAAGATCTTCCTCATTTTTTGAAGCATCCTCATACATAGTATTACCAAAATTCAAACCATCATTTGTACAATCATGCTCAAGGTGACCAAAATTTCCACATCTAAAGTACTTAAGCACAATAAATATATTCCTCTTTTCTTTTCCTTCCTTTTCAATTAGAAACAATATCTTTCTTACCACTAGAGGTGCTACCTTCATCTAAATCCATAATAAGATCTTCCTCATTTTTTGAAGCATCCTCATACATAGTATTACCAAAATTCAAACCATCATTTGTACAATCATGCTCAAGGTGACCAAAATTTCCACATCTAAAGTACTTAAGCACAATAAATATATTCCTCTTTTCTTTTCCTTCCTTTTCAATTAGAAACAATATCTCATTTCTATCATCACTTGAAGAACTTCCATCATAACTACTAGAACACTTACTTACTTTATCTTTGTAGAAACTTTTCTTGTGTTTTTGGAAGTACCTCTTCCATTGATTATTTTGCTCATTTATGTTCTTACTTTGATACCTATGCTTCTTAGATTCCCTGTGCTTATAATCTTGTTTTTCTTCATCACAATCATCCTTGGGTTCCGAACAGTTAGTAGCATAGTGACCAAACTTTCCACAATTGAAACATTTAACATATTTCATACCTTTGTGCTTTCTTGAGAACTTGTCTTTCTTATTGTAGTTTGCTTCTTCATCACTATAAGACTCATCATTGTCTTCTTGTTATTTATCCTTGGACTTATTGGTAGCTTTGAAAGCTTCCTCCTTCTTAGGATCAGGTACCACTTTACTTCATAACTCAAAAGCTGCAAGTATACTATGAAGCTCATCCTTTTTCAATTTATCCAATTCCTTGGCTTTCTCAATAGCTAAAATATTTTCACTAAATCTATTTTGAAGAGACCTCAAAATTTTATCATAAACATCATTTTCAACAAGCTCAAGACCTAGTTCCTTCATGGAATTAACAATCCCATCCATACGAAGCATATAGTCACTAATATTTTCTTAATAATTCATCTTGAGTTGTTCAAACATACCTTTGTAATATCTCAAATTTTCTTTTCTAACATTTGCATAACCTGTATGAACCACTTGCAATTGATCTCACATTTCCTTTGTTATATTACAATGAATCACCTTTGTAAGATCTACCTTTTGTAGACCTTTTAGAATTGCATTCATTGCCCTTGAATTGTTGTGATGTAGAAGTTTCTCATCTGTTGTAGTAGGAGGAAGATTTGGAATAGTGTACCCAAACTCAACTTATTCCAAAACTTCATTTCCAAGAGCCATTAGATTAACCTTCATATTTATGCTCCATAGACCAAAATTTGTCCCATAAAGAATAGGTGTTGAATTACCACTTGTAAAATCCATTGTGTTATTTTCAAGATTTTACTTCAAGCTATGAAACTCTTCCAAAGGAACCTGCTTTGATACCAATTGAATAACACAAGCTTATACTAAGAGGGGGGTGTGAACAGTATAAGACCACTTTTTAACTTTTTCATTTTACTTTAGAAAGCAATGCAATGAACCAATAGAAAAATCAAAGCAGTAATCAAACCAATGTACAAGTCATCACACAATTGAGACACCAATATAATGTGGTTCACCCAAGGTGGGCTACTCCACAGAGAAAATATTTCACTAAATTTTCTCAATCAAATCCTTTGGGAATCCTTCCCAATTACAATGTTTATGGACTTCCTGTCTAAAGGAGAATCCTTCCCCTAATCAAATATTTATGAGCCTCCTGCCCAAAGGAGATGTCCTATCCCCCAAAGAAGTATTTATGAGCCTCCTACCCAAAGGAGATGTCCTATCTCCCAAAGCTTTGAAAATGATACTTCAAAAGATCACTGCCTCTTCTACCGCTAGCAGGTGGAACTCCTTTCCATAGAAGACATCTTGTTCTCTTTACTCTGGCTAGAGATTGTTGTCCTCACTGATCACCTCCATAGCTGCTCATCGAAACTTGTGCTAAACACAGTAATTCAGTCCATCACAAGTCCTCTCAAACTCTATCATAAATCTATAGCAAACTCAATCCTCTGGTCCATCATCAATCTGCTCTCAAGTCTCTATCAGATTTGTCCTAAGCTTAAGCCAAAATCTTGAACAAATCAATCACAACTGCTCACAAGTCTTCACCAAGACTTCATCAAATCTATCCACAAGTTCTTCAACAAGAACCTGTCCAAATCAGTCCACAAGTTCTCCACAAGAACCTGTCCAAATCAGTCCACAAGTTCTCCACAAGAACCTATCCAAATCAGTCCACAAGTTCTCCATAAGAACCTATCCAAATCTGTCCTAGAAAGCTCACCAAGAACTTGCCCAAATCAGCTCAAGGAAGTTTACCAAGAAACTTGCCCAATGTGAACACACAAAGAGAATTGTTAGAGACCCAATGTGTTTCATCCAATCATATCAAATCAATCTCATAGAAGCATAAAGAGAATTGTTAGAGACTCAATATGTTCTATCCTTCAACTTTCAATCTCAACTCAAATCAATCTCATAGAAGCATAAAGAGAATTGTTAGAGACTCAATATTTTCTATCCTTCAACTTTCAATCTCAACTCAAATAAATCTCATAGGAGTAGTATACTTTCACAATATCTTGAACCACAACCCAACAATTTCCAATAATGCAATATCAAGAAATCAACTCCTCCAACATAGAACCATAACTTGCTATCAAACCCTAGCCAAGTTAGTTTTAAATAACTCAAAGCAATCTCTCTCTAAGCATCAAAAAGAGGTTCAAGATATTTCCAACTTCTCTCAAATGGGAATGCTCAACTTAACCACACAACCAAGTTTATCAAGCAAAGTATAACTTGATAAAATCAAATCTCAAAGTTGCAAGTCCAACTCATGTATCAAGTAAAGCATAACTTGATCAACTCAATCTCAATGGAAGCAACTTCAAAACCAAACTCTCAACAACCAAACAAATCAATTAGGGTTTCAACAACTTGTAGCAATGACATACACTTCTCACTAAAAAACACTAAAGCAAACTTCAAATTCTTCCACTCTCATAAGCCAGAATTATGCAATAACTCATAAACTCATCATGATCTCATAATGCATAATCAATACTTCCACTTTCAGAAAATAAGATCCACTCCAAATAAGAAAACTTAATTTAATCATTTTCACTCCAAACTTATTTTTAGAAAACCATAGCCCATACCTTTACTTTGATGAAGAAGGAGAACTCAAAATTTGTCACAACACTAACTCTCAATTTGCCACAAATTAGAGTTAGCAAAAATAGAATAATGCACAATGATAAGATTCCTAATAATACCTTATCACTCCAACTCATCAATAATCAAAACTCACAAATATACATATCAACAATATTCCTTTACACCTTATAACTCCTACTTAATATATCACAAAATAACTTCAACCTCAAAAAATAATTACAAGAGAATATCCACTCAATAACTCCAAAGGTTGTCTAACCCCAATATGACATTAAGCACAATTATTCCTTAAACCCTTATAACTCCTAAAAATACATTTACTTCTAAATGCATTTACCACATAAACATTAAGCATCAATAATAACAATGTCAAAGCAATATTTCTATTTAACCTTATACCTCCATCCAATTACCAACAATAATTGCCAAGTAAAATCAAGTATTCCACATTATCAAAAAAATATCTACCTTGGCCAAAAATCAATTCTCCAACCTTGGGAGAAGTGTGGAGACACCAACATAAGCACCAAAGTGCTTCCTCCTCCAAACTCGTGGCCCAAAGCAACCATCATACCACGTGCATAACAACCATGACCAAGAAAAAACTGAAACATGCCTATCATGAATCGAACTCAAAACCTCTGATTAGCAAGCACATTCGCTCCATTGCCTCCGTCGTTGGAGCACAAGTGCCCAACAAAACTCTCAAGTGCTACTCATCATTTTACCTTCCCTTGTCTCACAAAATACAACCAGAATTTCCTTCCTCACAAGGGCACGAAATTCGAATTTAACACAGACCATATTTTTCTTCCTCACTGTGCATGAAATTAGAATTTAACACAGACCAGATTTGTCTTCTTCACTGGCGCACGAATTCATAAATTAACACAGATCAAAATGAGACTCGAAAATCACAACGCAATACAAAATCAAAGGTCACTGAGCAATACGAATTCGAAGGTAATCGCACAAATTGAAGGTGCTTAAAACCTTAGGAAATAATGCCCTTTAATAGTCTTTCATCCCATGCAAATTGACATCGGTGCTCCTTTCAAACATTGCATTTTTCATCCCATGCAATTTGATGTTGGTGAGGTAAGTCTTTTACATGAGTGCCGCTAAGGGTTTAGAAACCCTTTCAATAATAATTATTAAATTAATAATTATTATTTTATTAATAATAAACTTAACTTAAAACCTTTTCAAAGGTTTGAGTTAATTTATTTATTAATAATCAAAATGGACTTTTAAGGTTTTTTCAAGGAGCAAAACATTTTCATTAAGCCAAGATGGTTTTAATAAAAACCCTTAATGAGTCCATATGGTTTTAAGAAAAACCTTTAACCTTGTCACCATGGTTTTAATAAAAACCCTTAAACAAACATCATGGAACTTTCAAGATCTTTTTGGAACCAAACTTTTTTTGACATCAGCACAAATTTCTTTTGACATCAACACAAACTCCTTTTGACATCAATGACAACTCACAAACATGAAGCTAGGCAACATACCCAGAATTCCCAACATAGACGGCATCATTTTAGTGCATGAAGCAATTCACTCAGTCTCAATCAATAAAAAAGCTACCTTCCTTCTCAAGTTAGACATGAACAAGGCTTATTGTAGACTAAATTCGGATTTCCTTTTGGCTATCCTAAATAAGTTTGGCTTCCATCCTAAATAGATTTCTCTAATTAAAGGTTGAATTTCCTCTACTTGGTTTTCAGTCCTCATCAATGGTTCTCCTGTAGGATATTTTCAAAATAGTCGAGGTCTAAGGAAAAGAGACTATTTATCTCCTCTCTTATTTATAATTTCTACTGAGGCTTTGGGAAGAGAAATTATTGAAGCAAAAAATGTTGGTCTCTTTTCTGAAATCTAGACAACTTCTCAATGCGATCCTATCACACATCAATAATTTTTTGATGATACTCTACTGTCTACAATTGCATCTGTCAATGAAGCAAATATTATCAAGAGGATACTCTTCCTATATGAGCTTGCTACAGGTCAAAGGATTAATTTTCAAAAGAGTAAACTTTACTTCCTCAACACTCCGCCAAGAAGAAAGAACATCATTGCTGATATCCTTAATTTTTCCATAGCTCCTTTGCCTTCTACCTATCTGGGTTTACCTCTCTTCACTGTGAATGTCAAAGATAGCTTATGGGACAATGTCATTGAGAGGCTATAGATTAAACTCACTACTTGGAGAAGCAATATTTTATCTCAAGCGGGGAAAATTACTCTCACCAAGGCTTGCCTTCAGAGTATTCCTATTTACTTCCTTTCTCTGTTCAAAGCTCCAGTAAGTGTTTACAAAAAAATAGGAAAAAAACAAACACTTCCTCTAGACAGGATCTGAAAATAAACATAGATTTCATTTGGTTTCTTGGGATAAAGTGCATAAGCCTAAATAATTTGGAGGATTAGGGCTCAGAAGAATTTATCCTCTCAATCTCTCCCTTATTACCAAATAATACTTGTGGTTGATTTCTAATGAAATTGTTCTTTGGATCAAGATCATAAAGAGGAAATATCTTCAGGGATCCCATTTCCCTCATGGAGAGGTGCCTTCTTCTGGGTCTATTTTTTGGAAGGCTATTTGTGAAGCTCGCTCCCTCCTGATCAAAGGTCTAAGGTGGCAATTTGGTAATGGCACATCTATTTCTTTCTGGGATGACAAATGGATTGGGGATTGACATCTCAATCCAAATCCTATATTTCAAAGGTTGAGGAATATTACTATTCAGTTGGTTGGACCTCTAGTGGAAAATGTCTTATCTTGTATCAATGGTCATAAAATATGGAAAAGGATTGATGCCCCTGATCAAGAAAATGAAATTTCTTTCTTATACAATCAACTTTCTACTATCATAATTCCTTTAAATGACCAATCTGATTGTCCTATTTGGGAACCTACTGATTCTAGAGATTTTACTGCCAAGTTAGCATACTTGCTCTCTCTCAATATTATTGAAAATATTATCCCTTTCAAGCTTGTCTAGACAAAATATCTGATTCCTAATATCACCTCCTTTTATTGGTTATCTATTCAAGATCACATCCTTACCACGAAGAATCTCATTAAAAGGGACATTTTTTTACCTAACAAATGTCATCTCAGCCTTTCTGATTGGGAATGTACTTCTCACCTCTTCTTATTTTGTTCCTTATCAAGAATGGTGCTTAACAAACTTTTCCTCACCTTTAAGATTGTTTGGGCCTATCCTCCTTCAATTATCGATTTATTCCAACAATGGCCAAATCCTTTCAAAAATCCTATACTCATAGGATTTTGGAAGTTTTGTTTGCATCATTTCCTTTGGAAAATATGGTTAGAACACAATAAAGAAAATTTTGACTTAAAAGCTTTGGATGCCAACATTATTGCCAATAATATTATCATGTATGCTAAGTAAAATGCCCTTGCTACTCCTTTTGATCCTTTTCCTTGTTGACATTTTGAGAAGGGCATCCTTAAGTCCTGTGATATTTTTATTGATGTTCCAAGGCCTGCTAATCAGTCTTCATCTAGGACCAACATTAAATGACAACCTCCTCCCTTTGGGTGGGTTAAGCTTAATTCTGATGGTGCTGCAAAAGGTAATCCTGGCGCTGCTGGGGCTGGATGAATCCTCCGTGATCACCTTGGCAATTCCATCTTTGCCTTTTCCAAACCTTTAGGAATCCTATCCAATCATTCTGTTGAAGCCAAAGCAGTATGGAGAGGTCTTCAATTCTTAAAATACATTCTTGGAAAAATCATTGTTGAAGGAGATTATCTTAATAGCATAATTTTTTAAAAAACATCCAAACCCAACATCTGGAGGATCAGGAATCTTATTGAAGAAAGTAAGCAAATTATTCGTCAGCAAGTCGATGTTGTGGTTCAACACATTTTTAGGGAGGGTAATTATGTAGCTGACAAATTGGCAAAAATTGGCATTAATGCTCAAGGATTGATGACTTGGACAAATGTCCTCCCCAATGAAGTTGTTGAGTTGGTCAGTTATGTTAGTCTTACAATGACACTAAGAGGGGGGGTGAATCAGTGTAGCTCTTTAAAATTAAATTTATAGCTCTTAATATTGTAGCAATTAAAACTTATTACTAGATACAGCAAGTATAACAAAAGAGCATCACACAACGCAAGATTTAACGAGGTTCACCAATGTGGCTACTCCTCAAAAATTGACTGCTTAGACTACCATCCAAATCCATCCTTTGAAAAGCACCAACTTTAAAATCAATTTACCAACACCCATTGTAAGGAGCACCAACCCCTTATTTAACTGCACCAATAGAAAGGAGCACCAACCCCTTATTTATCTGCACCAATAGAAAGGAGCACCAACCCCTTATTTATCTGCACCAACAGAAAGGAGCACCAACCCCTTATTTATCTACATCAATAGAAAGGAGAACCAACCCTTGGTGCCAAGCTACAACCTGGACTTCAATTTGGATCTATAAGTTTGACAGTAGGATACCTTTGCTTTTGCAAGACCCTGACTAGTCTTCTTCACCTTTGTGTTCTCTACGTACTCTGCTCTCTCTATGCAATCACTTTGTACACTCTGCTTCATTACAGTCAAACTTCATGATCGTCTTCTCCCTTTTGTGCACTCTACTCTCTTTGCAAATTTTGCACTTAGCACGATTCGACACGACTTGCTCTCTGCGCACAATGACCGTATTTCACACACATTCGACGTCCCTTCAATTCTCCAAATAGCCCTCCTTTTATAACAATTTTTTTATGATAAAAACCCTAATCTTAGTCGGCTGTAAATCCTAATCTTAGTCGACTTTCATAACAACTGTAAACCCTAATTTTAGTCGACTGTCATCGGTCTTCATCGGCTTCAACTCAAGAAGATGTTCGGTTTATCCATCGCTTGATGATTTCATTTTGGACAGACCTTGTAACCACCATAGTGATTTCGGTCCACTGTCATACTTCTCATTTCAATCGGGTTCTCCTTCTTGACTTGCACATTTATGACCTATCACGAAATCATGACATTTTTGCCTCTGTAGCTTCTTTTGTTGCTATTGCCACAAAAATACATGTCATGATATCATGACACTTTCGCCTCCGTATGCTTTCTCTATTCTTTTGTCGTGATATCGTGACATTTCTGCCTTCGCAGACTTTGTCTTTTATTTTGTTGTGATATCATGACATTTTTGCCTCTGTATACTTCATCTTTGCTTTTGTCACGATATCATGACACTTCTGCTTCCATAGACTTCGATTTAGCTTTTGTCATGATATCGCAACACTTCTGCCTCCGTAGTCTTCAACTTAGCTTTTGTCACGAAATCGTGACACTTCTGCCTTCATACTTAGCTTCTTTTCTTTTGTCACAAAATCGTGACACTTCTGCCTTTGAAGTCTTCTTCTCTACTTTTGTCGCAAAATCGTGACACTTCTACTTTCGTACTTTACTTCTTTGCTTTTGTTGCAAAATTGTGACACTTTTGCTTTTGAAGTCTTGCTTTCTGCTTTTGTCATGAAATCATGATAGTTCTGCTTCCGTACGCTTCCTCTCTTTCTTTTGTCGTGAAAATACGACATGTCACGATATCATGACACTTTTCAAACTTACTTTCTCTCTCCTATTTTAGGCACGAAAATGCGACATGTCGTGAAATCGTCACACTTTTCTTACTTGTTCCCTTTCTTTGAAATTTTCACGAAATCATGACACCTTTTCCTACTTTCTCTTTCTCTTCCAACATGTTGTGAAATCGTGACAGTTTTTCCTACTTTTTCTCTCTTCCAACATGTCACGAAATCGTGACAATTTTTCCTGCTTTTTCTCTCTCTTCCAACATGTCACGAAATCGCGACAGTTTTTCTTGCTTTTTCTCTCTCTTCCAACATGTCGCGAAATCACGACAGTTTTTCTTGCTTTTTCTCTCTCTTCCAACATGTCGCAAAATCATGACAATTTTTCTTGCCTGCTGTATATGTCGCGATATCGCGAAACTTTTCTTGTATTTTTTCTTTGATCTTTTGCATATGGGCCACTTCGGTCTTCTTGGAAAATCACTATACATATTTTGCATAACCTTTGAACTCCTGTCTTCTGCATCTAAATAGATTTTGAACTTCCTATCCACTACATCAACAGATCTATCTGACTGTGTTGACAACAATGACAATATTGTTGCTGCACCTTGCTCAACAATCTCCCCCTTTGGAATTTTTGGCAACACATGTGCAATTTCCTGTACCTCTTCTCCCCATTTGACAATAATACCAAAGGGCTACTGCAGACTCCCCCGAGTCCATGCACAACATTCTCAAGCAAAATTTATTACACTTAGCAAAAATCATGAACATGAGCAAAAATATAATCAAATACTTAAATGCTCCCCCTGAGAATGTGATCCTTGTAGCTAGTCAATTCTTGGGAAGTGTGACCACTCCCAATTTATTGTGAAGGTACTCAAAAAATTCCTTGGGCAATGATTTTGTGAAGATATCTGCAACTTTCTCTGTAGTTGGAACAAAATCCAACTTAGCCTCACCTTCCGCAACTTTCTCCTTCAAAAAGTGATACCTGATAGCAATGTGTTTTGTGCGTGAATGCATAACTAGATTCTTGGAGATGTTAATGGCACTGGTGTTATCACACTTAACTGATATTGGCTCACTGAAGCTAATACCAAGATCTTTCAGGGTTTGTTTCATCCACAATACCTATGTACAACATGTTGTCGTTGCAATATATTCTACCTCTGCTATCAATAAAGAAATTGACTCTTGTTTCTTACTGTGCCACGTGACCAATCTGTCTCCAATATAGAATGCACCTCCACTGGTACTCTTTCTATCATCGAAACCTCCTGCCCAATCTACATCTGAATATGAAATAAGGGTGAAGTCTTTACCTTTCGGATACCATAACCCATACTCCATAGTACCCTTGAGGTACCGAAGAATCCTCTTCACTGCTGTCACATGAGTCTCCTTGGGATTAGCTCGAAATCATGCTACCATGCATACTGCCTATAAAATATCTGGTCTGGTAGCTGTCAGGTATAGTAAGCTCCCAATCATAGATCTGTACATGGTTTGATCAACAGGTGGAGATTTGTCATCCTTGCTCAACTTGCAACCTATCATCATGGGAGTGCTAACTGGATTACAATCCTCCATTGTGAACTTTTTTAACATCTCTTTCACATATTTAACTTGAGAAATAAATATGCCCTTCTTATTTTGATTAACTTGCAACCCAAGGAAATACGCAAGTTCACCAATCATTGACATTTCAAATTCTTTCTGCATCTTATTTGCTAAATATTTACATGACTCATATTTGTTGCTGCCAAATATGATACCATCTATGTATACAATAAGAACAATAAGATGCTCATTTTCTATTTTGACATACAAATTACTATCCACCATACCTTTCTTAAACCCTTGTTGAGTGAGATAGTTGTCTAGCCTTGCATACCATGCTCGAGGTGCCTGTTTTAAGCCATATAATTATTTCTTCAACTTGCAAACCAAGTTGGGATCATCACCAAGTTGGAAACCATCTGGTTGCTCAATATAAACCTCTTCTTCAAGTTTCCCATTCAAAAACATTGATTTCACATCCATTTGATAAACTTTGAAATTCTTATAGACTGTTAAAGCCAGAAACATTCTAATTGCCTCTGGTCTAGCTACTGGTGCAAAAATTTCCTCAAAGTCAACGCCTTCAACTTGTGCATAACCATTACATACCAATCTTGCTTTATTTATGACTACCTGTCCGTATTCATTCAATTTGTTTCAAAAAATCCATTTAGTCCCGATCATATTTTTATTTGTAGGTCTAGGTACTAACTCCCAATTTTCATTTTTCTTGATTTGATCTAATTCTTCATTTATTGCCTTCATCCAACTTTCATCTTTGCTTGCGTCAGCAACCTTTTTGGGCTCAATGCTGGATAATAGAGAGTAGTTACTTACTGCTCTTCTTCTTGTCTAAAAACCAACTTTGGGGACTCCAATTATTTGCTCTCTAGGATGATTTTTTTGCCAGCTGCCTGTTTTGAATTTCTTATTTTCTTCCACTTCTGAATCACAACTTAAATCATTTGAGTCAATTTTTTGTATCTTTTTTGTTTCGTTTTCCTCATCTCCTTCAATAACCTCTTCATAAATTGGGTAGTTCTTTTCATAGCTAATTACTCGTTCTCTACCTTCATCAAATTTAACATCGACACTGTCCATAATTTTCTTTAGCCTCTTGTAGGATTTGTAAGCTTTTCTTTTTGACGAATAACCAACAAAAATACCTTCATCCGCTTTATCTTTAAACTTACCAAGATTATATTCAGTTCTTTTGATGTAGCACTTGCTACCAAAAACTTTGAGGTATTTTGTTGTTGCCCTTTTACGGAACCACAACTCATAAGGAGTTTTACTTTCATGTGTTCTCAGCATGTACCTATTTTGGATATACACCACGGTATGGACTGCTTCTTTCCAAAATTTGTCTGCTACTCTGCTTTCAGCCAACATAGTCTGTGCCATTTCCTACATTGTCTTGTTCTTTCTTTTGACCACTCCATTCTGTTGAGGTGTCCTGGCTACTGAAAACTGTCTCCTAATACCGTATTTTTCACAGTACTCTGTAAACTCCTTTGAAATGAATTCTCCTCCTCTATCTGATCTTAAACATTTGATCCTCTTTTTTGTTTCATTCTCAACTTGGTTTTTGAAAGTATTGAACATTTCAAAAGACTTCGATTTATGCTTCAAGAAAAATATCCATGTCATTCGGGAATAGTCATCAATGCACAACATAAAATATTTGTCACCATTTATGCTTTGTGTTCTCATGGGTCCACATAAATCGGTGTGTATTAGTTCCAAAGGTTTGCTTGTGTAGTACTCTTTTGTTTTGAATGTGACTCTAGTTTGCTTCCCCTTTTGGCATGAAGCACAAATGTTGTTTGCAGGTTTGTTGATGGTGGCAATATCTCTCACTGCCCTTTTTGAGTTGATTTTTACTAGATTGTCAAAACTGATATGATCGAGTCTCTTGTGCCACAACCAATTTTCTTCTTTCTGTCCAATAAAACAAGCTCCTTCTAAAGTCTCTGAGAGCGTGTACAGGTTGCTAGATGTCCTTGATCCAGTTGCTATAAATTTTCCACTGTTTGTTTTTTTGACTTCACAACCCTGCTTCTTAAAAACTACTTCATGACCTTTATCACAAATCTGACTTAAGCTCAACAAGTTATTTTTCAAACCATCCACAAACAAGACTTCTTCTAACTTAATTTTTCTATCACTAATTTTAACTGAACCTTTTCCAACTATCTTAGCTCTATCATTATTTCCAAACTTTACTGAACCACCTTCATATTTTTGTAACTTCTCAAATTTTTGTTTGTCACCTGTCATATGACTGGAGCATCCACTATCAAGTATCCATGGTACATATTTATTCTATGCTTTAAATGATGTTTGTACGATTAAGGATTCATTTTCTTCCTTAAGTCGCTCTTTTTCTTTCCACTCTATT
Source organism: Wollemia nobilis (assembly GCA_028583015.1). Taxonomy (NCBI): domain Eukaryota; kingdom Viridiplantae; phylum Streptophyta; class Pinopsida; order Araucariales; family Araucariaceae; genus Wollemia; species Wollemia nobilis. The sequence continues at coordinate 5,887,599 of JAQPPZ010017121.1, forward strand.
TTGATAGTAGTTTTGGGCTCTTGTTTTACCTTTCCCCTATCAATAGCTTGTGCATGTTTTTCGGGAATTTTTCTATTTTGTCTCATCCTATTTGGTTGAAATTTTCTTCCCTGAAACTGATTTGATGCAAATGTGCTTCTACAGTTTCTTGTAATGTGCCCAAAATTATGAGAGTTATAACATTCTATTGTATAATTCATCAAAGGAGAAAAAACATTTCTACTGGTGAAATTCCTTGGTCTTACATTATAGTTGCAGTATGAGATTTTTTGTCCATAGCCATTGCATTTAAAACAAAAACCAGAAAAGGGATAATTGAACCTGGGTGATTGTCTTTGCCATGTTGCCGTAGGAGCCATAGTTCTTCTTCTTCTTTGATGTGTGACATTGGTGAATCCATCATTGTCAATTCTCCTTTCGTGCCTGGCATTATTGCTTTCTTTTGCATGAGACATTTTTCCTTGATCAACCTGTTTCTTATTTTCATTCTTTATTGATTCTACATTTTTGGCCTTTGATCCATTTGATGATTCTCCTTCGACGAAACCCAGACCAAATTTGATTCCTGCAGGCCTTTGGTCATTTATAATCTTATCCAGCTTCATAGAACTTTCTTCGCATTTGTGATAGCAACTAATTTTGTGATTCATATCTTCTATCTGTGTTCGTAAACCAACATTCTCTTCTTCTAGTTTGCAGCAATAATCTATTTTCATGGTAATTTGTACTTCGAGATCTTTAGATATTTTCTTGTATTCTTCTATCTGTACTTTCAGACTAGTTATGATTTCGTTTGCATCCTCAAGATTTTTTGAAATTTTCTTATTCTTTTTCCTCTCTATTTTCCACTCTTCAAGTGCAAAGATCAACTCACCTTCTAGATCTACTTCAGCCTTAGGTTTTTCACCACATACTTCAGATTTCACTCCTTCCTTTTCTGATTTTACTTCTTCAAATGACATGAAAAGAGCTTCACCTGTTTCCTCTTTAGAATCCTCACCGGAGCTATCTTCTGATGAACTGGCATTCCTGGAGATGAAACTTTTCTTCTTGAAGTTGCCTTTTCTAAAATTCGTTTTCTTCTTCCAGTCACTTCTTTCTTGGTGTGATCCTTCATCATTTTTGTTCTTCTAATTAAGTGGACATTTATTCATAAAATGCCCAACGTCTCCATAGTTGAAACATTTAAACGGTATCTTTTCTCTGTATTTTCCTTTTCTCCTTTTTAGTTTTCTAAAAAAGTTTACTTCCATTTCATCTGATGTCTCTTCTTCCTCAGAATCTTATTTTGCATTTTTATTTTTAAGGTCTTTAAAAGTCGCTTCTCTTTCTGTGGGCTTAGATCTTCCTATCCTCATCTCATATGCATTCAAAGAACCATACATCTCATCTATACTAAAATAATTTAGATTTTTAGCTTCTTCTATCGCTGAGACTTTAGAATCAAACCTTTGAGGAAGAGATCTTAATACCTTTTTCATGATGGCAGAGTCTTCAATATCTTCACCAAGTCCTCTGATCGCATTAATGATTCCATTAACTCTTAGCATATATACCTTAATTTTTTCATCATCATTCATCTTTAATGCTTCGAACTGAGCTTGATGTGTCTGTAACTTGGCCTCCTTGATCTTATCATCTCCTTCATGAATACTCCTCAATTTGTCCCATATTTCTTTTGCCATTTTATAGCTCATGATTTTTATTAGTTCACTGTCTGCTAATCCGCACATGATAGCATTCTTTTCTTTTGAGTTATTTTCAAACAAATTTTTTTCGTCAGCCTCTTTTGGAGGAGTGATGGGTATTGTGTATCCATTAACTATTGAATCCCAGATGTTGTATCCCAAAGCACAAAGATATCTCTGCATCCTGATTCTCCAGAATGTGTAATTAGATCTGTCAAACAATGGTGCTTTGTTTGATGAGAAGCCTTCACCACCTTTCATTGTGTTACTTTCAAGATCACCCTAGCCAGTTAAGCTTGTACAAAAACTTAGCTCTGATACCAATTATTAGTCTTAAAATGTCACTGAGAGGGGGGGTGAATCAGTGTAGCTCTTTAAACTTAAATTTATAGCTCTTAATATCGCATCAATTAAAACTTATTACTAGATACAACAAGTATAACAAAAGAGCATCACACAACACAAGATTTAATGAGGTTCACCAATGTGGCTACTCCTCAAAAATTGACTGTTTGGACTACCATCCAAATCCAATCTTTGCAAAGCACCAACTTTATAATCAATTTACTAGCACCCACTGTAAGGAGCACCAACCCCTTATTTAACTGCACCAATAGAAAGGAGCACCAAACCCTTATTTATCTGCACCAACAGAAAGGAGCACCAACCCCTTATTTATCTGCACCAATAGAAAGGAGCACCAACCCCTTATTTATCTGCACCAATATAAAGGAGCACCAACCCCTGATGCCAAGCTATAACCTGTACTTCAATTTGAATCTATAAGTTTGATAGTAGGATACCTTTGCTTTTGCAAGACCCTGACTGGTCTTCTTCACCTTTGCGTTCTCTACGTACTCTGCTCTCTCTATGCAATCACTTCGTACACTCTACTTCATTACAGTCAAACTTCACGATCGTCTTCTCCATTTTGTGCACTCTGCTCTCTTTGCAAATTTTGCACTTAGCACGATTCGACACGACTTGCTCTCTGTGCACAATGACTGTATTTCACACACATTCGACGTCCCTTCAATTCTCCAAATAGCCCTCCTTTTATAACAATATTTTTATGATGAAAACCCTAATCTTAGTCGGTTGTAAATCCTAATCTTAGTCGACTTTCATAACAATTATAAACCCTAATTTTAGTCGATTGTCATCGGTCTTCATCGGATTCAACTCAAGAAGATGTTCGGTTTATCCATTGCTTGATGATTTCATTCTGGACAAACCCTGTAATCACCATAGTGATTTCGGTCCATAGTCATACTTCTCATTTTAGTCGGGTTCTCCTTCTTGACTTGCGCATTTATGACCTATCACGAAATCATGACATTTCTGCCTCTGTAGCTTCTTTTGTTGCTGTTGCCACGAAAATACATGTCACAATATCATGATACTTTCGTCTCCATATGATTTCTCTATTCTTTTGTCGTGATATCATGACATTTCTTCCTTCACAGACTTCATCTTTTCTTTTGTCACGATATCGTGACATTTTTGCCTTCATATACTTCATCTTTGCTTTTGTTGCGATATCACGACACTTCTGCTTCCATAGACTTTGATTTAGCTTTTGTCACGATATCGTGACACTTCTGCCTCCATAGTCTTCAACATAGCTTTTGTCACAAAATCGTGACACTTTTGCTTTCGTACTTAGCTTCTTTGCTTTTGTCGTGAAATCGTGACACTTCTGCCTTCGAAGTCTTCTTCTCTGCTTTTATCACGAAATCGTGACACTTCTGCTTTCGTACTTTACTTCTTTGATTTTGTTGCGAAATCATGACACTTCTGCTTCGAAAGTCTTGCTTTCTTCTTTTGTCATGAAATCGCAATAGTTCTACTTCTGTACGCTTCCTCTCTTTCTTTTCTCATGAAAATGCGACATGTTGCGATATCGCGACACTTTTCAAACTTACTTTCTCTCTCCTATTTTAGTCGCAAAAATGCGACATGTCATGAAATCGTGACACTTTTCCAACTTACTTGCTCTCTCCTATTTTAGTCGTGAAATCACGACACTCTTCTTAGTTGTTCCCTTTCTTCAAACTTGTCGCAAAATCATGATAATTTTTCCTGCTTTCTCTTTCTCTTCCAACATGTTGCGAAATCGTGATAGTTTTTCCACTTACTTTTTTCTCTTCCAACATGTCACGAAATCACGATAGTTTTTCTTGCCTGTTGTATATGTCGCGATATCGCGACACTTTTCTTACTTGTCTTTTTTCTTTTATCTTTTGCATATGGGCCACTTCGGTCTTCTTGGAAAATTACTGTACATATTCTACATAACCTTTGAAATCCTATCTTCTGCATCTGAATAGCTTTTGAACTTCCTATCCATTGCATCAACAGATCTATCTAACTGTGTTGACAACAATGACAATACTGTTGCTGCACCTTGCTCAACAAGTTATGATCAAAATACAATCAACCATGATGAACCTCAAAATCCTTGATTTTTACATTGCCCAAGACCTCCTTTTTTTTGTGATTCATTGGGTCCATGTCCAAAGTTCCAAAATATTCCAAAATGTAGATTTTATTCATCATTTTCATTATCTTTCTTTGAAAATGGGTTCTATGTTTATATTTTCAAGTTCTCCACCACCTCTCACTTATGTCCCTCATTTTTTTATAATCATTTTCATGAGGAATCCCGATGATATGTCCACCCTAATTTTAAATCATTTTGTTCTCATGTGGAATGAGGTTTAAACTTTTGCCTTTTCAAGAATCCTATCTAAACACTTTATCTTTCACATTCTTCAGAGGCTTTCTAGAATGTGCATCCCAATCCCTTCTGGGTTTCATGTTTGCTTTTGTCATTAGTCTTGTTGCATGAGTATCACTAGAAGATCCATATTCCTTGGAATGGTGATTTTCCCTATTATCCCTACCTATTTTCATCACCTTTTTTGCGTTGTGCCCAATGTTCTATCCATCATTATCCTTTTTTCTAGGGTTTGCCTTTTTTTTCAAGCATCACTTTCTATTTATTCTTGTTGTGGTCTTATCAGTGGATATATAATTTCATTTTTTTTCCTTTCGATATGTATCTTTTTCCTTCCAATTTCCTTCCTCCCTTAATTCCTTTTTCCACCATGAAGGAAGGGAAAGTTGTTATTATTGAGCCTGAGACTGTTGAACTGGATTCCATTTCCACTGATATGTTTAAAGATAAGAAAGGGATCATTAATTTCTTCAACTTGTTCTACAGAGTGGACGACGAGGTTACTAAGGCTTTCATGACAACTTGGGACAATGGTTTTGTTTCCATCCATGAAATCCAGTTCCAAATTTCCTTCGAGCTACTGGCGGACTTGACAGGGCAATATTTGGATGAAAAAATCATTAGAATAAACAAGCACAACTGGGAGGCAGAGTTGACACTCTTCGAAAAAAATTCACCTATCCACAAGAAGGTAAAAAAAGGTTTGTTTTGTCATCACTTGTCAACTCCCTAGAAATAAATCCTTAAGCCAATAATGCAATATTTTACTTGTGACAATCCTAAGTCCCAACTATGTTGTTTTCATCTTGCTTTTGTAAATCATTTTCGAGACTCAAAAATGTTGAATATTCCTGCTGCCTTATTTTGGTTCATGGACTATACCATTACCACCAACTGTTCCAAGAATTATGAGGCTAAACCTTACCACCAGGATCTTTTTAAGTTCCTTTACAAGTACCTCCTTCTGCAATTCCCTTTAGGTAATATCCTTGCCCTTGAATCTGATGAGGAGAATTTGTCCTCATCCCCAAGCCCAAAAACCTCTAGATCCAAAATAAAAGACAAAGGGGGAAATTTGTTTCTGAGTTTTCCACCAGGAAAAAGGCCAAAGTTGAAAAGACCCCTGTCCATTGTTCCCAGAGGCTAAAACATAAAGAAGTTACCAAAACCCCTCCATCCACCTCAGTAAAAACTCCTAAGGACAAGTCTAATTCTCCTGACCTAGTTGAAAGGTATCTTCACAAGCTGGTTGTGCATGCAAATTCTGGCACCATTGACCATCTTGAAACTACTCACTTGGCCATTGGAAAGGTGATATCAACTCTCAAATAACATCACCATGGACTAAGCCTCCTATATTTTTGTGATAATTTTGATAATGTTCCAATCTTGACCAATGCTGAGGTATCCTTCGTTACCAAAACTGATGTCAAATATGTTTTCAACGATGAATATGTAATAAAGATCGCTAAGGATGCATGTACTGTTGTTCCTAAGGATGGCACTAAAGATATTTCTACAACAAATGCGAAAGATGTTGGTCTAGAATGTGTTGCTTCATCTCTCATGCAGATGGATATTCCCCTTGACGGCTGATGACTCTTCCTTTATTTTTGGGTTCCTCTGTGGCGGAGGATCGTTTCTTTTTTAGTTTATTTTTGGCTGAGGACTGCTTCTTTTTGGGCTCTGTCACCTTTTAGACTGTTTCTCTTTGTTCCTGTTTGTCTAAGGCTATTTATTTTGGCTCCTTTTAGTCTTAGGATGTAATTTTGAGGATGTAATTCTACTTTAGCTTACAGTTTAGCTTGTAGTTCCGTGTTTCTTTCCTCTATTCCTTTTTTTCTCCTCTGATGTACAAGGCATTGGGGCGCCTTTCAAATGCCCTGTTATTAATAAAATTATTAATTTACCAAAAAATAATAATCTTATTATTACAAAAAGAAATAAAAATAAATTAGAAAAGAGGACTTCTAGAAGGGGAAGAAAAATGTAGCCCATTTCTAGAAGAAGTAGAAAATTGGGGCTAATCTCTAGAAGAAGATGAAAAAATAAAACCATGGGCATTTTAGACTTTTTATGGTTAAAATTTTCTATTCATGGATCCTTCCTTCTTCCTTCTTCCAAGTATGACTTTCGAATAGGTAATTTTACCATAATTCTATAAATACCTACCAATGTTTAACTAGAAGGTAGGTAGTCTTGGAGTAAGCATGGAGGAGGAGGGAGCTCGAAGGTGTGATGTTTCATGGAGGTAACCTTGATGAATTTATGGAGGCTATGATTAATGTTATTTATTTCATGTATTTAGTAGGCGTGTGTTTGCCTATGGTTTTATAAATACTTTAAGTTTTTTTATTATATATTGATAGGGCTATATTGATAGTTGTGTTGGTTGCCCTGAAGATAAAGCTTTTGGTCAATATGTTTATATTTGGACAATAATCCATTTGAATTTGGAATTTTGATGGATATTTTTATATTTGGTTGGATTGAAGTTTTATTTGAATATAAAACTTTAGGGCTATCATATTCACTAGGATTAGGTATTTTCATATTATGATATCTATTGGACTATTTAATGGATAGATTAACCTTTAATTTATTCATGGTCATCTTGTGCATTAAATATAGTCTTGTTGGAAGATTTGTTTATGAATCAAATTGGTTTGTCGGTCTATGACAATTGGGGATTATTAATCTTAGGTAGGCTAAAGATAATATTTCTTGTTTAAAATTAGTTAATTTGACCAGAAAGGTCATCGATTATAGTAAGCCCTATAAAAGACTACACTCTATTCCAATTAAGGTAAACCACCATCACCACCACTGGTGGAGACTCCACAACCATCACTTGGTGTTTATTACTGCTATCATGTGAAACCAATTATATTTTGTACCTGATTCACAGCATAGAGAATATGGAATTTAAACTATAGAATTTGGGTGCACCTCAATCACTAGGTGACTTCATAACTTTCAATTTCATTGGGAAAATTGGTTTTGCAATGATTTGTATTTTACCTCCATTGTAATTGTATCAATTTTGTCAATGATTTATCCTCTATATGCTTATAGTAGAAATTCGTGATCATAATTGGTCATTATAATTACCAGTGATCAGCATATAAATCCATGCTCAATGATGGCGTTGAACACTTGGTGAGCTCAATTAAATCTTCTATTTGCATGTTATATGATTTAGGTAATCCTTTAAGGATGTTCATTTTATAGTAAGGGTGAGGAATTGGTATACCCATAAGATCATGTTTCAGTTCAAAATAGGATGGGTAATATGTTTTGCATCAACCTTTATAGCAGATTTGGCAACTTGTATTATATCTAAATTCTTCATTAAACCTGAGAATATTTCAATCAAATTTTAATAACCTTTGTATATAATTTGATTATTCTAAGTATGAGGGATACACATACATGGTGTTGTCTTTGTTGTATAACCGGATTTCTCTCCATCAATTTGATTATCGATATCTGAATTCTATATTAAGATTCGTTATCTAATACATAGTTTATTTTCATGATGTAAAATTATATTTAATTATTGATTATGTCACTTTAAAATATGGTATTGTTGATGGATTGTATGATTTCAGGACCAAGTACTCTCTTTGGTGGATTGATATAGGACAACTACCAGAGTCAAGAGAAATTGGAGAAATGATGGCTAATAATTTGTTCATCAACAACTCAAGGGGTATAAGAGTATCTTTTATTTAGAATGCATTGCATATATTCTTGTATTTGAATACACCATTCATCCATGATATTACTTTGACAATGAAGTCATCCTTAGGAGAGTGGGGGTAACATTTTAGTTATCTTAAAAAGCCACCTACTAAAGGATAAATCAACATAGTGTATTACTGCTTGGAAACGCTTTGTGTTGCTTATGTTTGTGAAACATAAATTTATTTAATTATGCCTTTAAAGTGTTAATATGGTTGCACATGCTTAGTATTGCATAGAATTAAAGTGAATTCTAAGCTAAAAACATTTATGAACACAAATATTTGGTGCTTGATTAATGCTAGAATAAAAACATTTGATTACGTCACCTAAAATAGCAAGCAAGCAACATGAGAAAATATAATAGTATTTTCTATAGAGAATAAGCTTCAATCGGTAATGGAAAATAAATAGAGTAGACTAGAGAAGGATCTACACAAAAGAAACTTGCAACAAGTTAGTGTTATACAACAGCGTTGCACTCAAGAAAAACATTTTTAAATCCCTAGGAAACACAATCAAAAGTTCAAGGAAAGCAATTCAAAGACTAAGGTATGCTATCCAAAGCCTAAGAGAAGCTATTTTAAAGTTTAAAAGAGACATTTCATCAGGAAAGATCCATTGCACATCAATAATATTAGAGTAATGTCACAACCCTCCCTTGGCAAGTTCCATTGATGGCACATATTGGTATGTTTTGTAGATGTAAATATGATCAATAATTAATTACCATTTATGTTTGGAATATGGTATTACTAATGATTTTGTGATTTCAGATATTTTCTAAGGTGGCAAGGAAAGCAACAACCAAAGATCAAAAATCTTAATCAATCTAGCAAAAGACCCATCAAAGAAGGAGGATACCAATAATTGATATTGATTATGGTTTTAAATTAACCTAATTGTTTAAATACCTAGATGGTATTTATTTAATAATTTTATTGTTACAAAAAGAAATAAAAATAAATTAGAAAAGAGGGCTTCTAGAAGGGGAAGAGAAAATTAGCCCATTTCTAGAAGAAGTAGAAAATTGGGGCTAATCTCTAGAAGAAGATGAAAAACTAAATCCATGGGCATTTTAGAATTTCTAAGGTTAAAATTGTCTATTCATGGATACTTCCTTCTACCTTCTTCCAAGTATGACTTTCAAATAGGTAAGTTTACCATAATTCTATAAATACCTACCAATGTTTAACTAGGAGGGAGACAATATTGGAGTAAGCATGGAGGAGGGAGCTCAAAGGTTAGACGCTTCATGGAGTTAACCTTGATAAATATATGGAGGCTATGATTCAGGTTGTTTCTTCCACATATTTAATAGGCTCATGTTTGCCTATGATTTTATAAATTCTTTAGGTCTTTTTATTATATATTGATAGGGCTATATTGATAGTTGTGTTGGTTTCCATGAAGATAAATCTTTTGATCAATATGTTTATATTTGAACAATAATCCAATATATTTGAATATGGAATTTTTATGGATATGTTTATATTTGGTTGGATTGAAGTTTTATTCAAATATAAAACTTTAAGGCTACCATATTCACTAGGATTAGCTATTTTCATATCATGATATCTATTGGACTATTTAATGGATAGATTAACCTTTATTTTATTCATGGTCATCTTATGGATTAAATTTAGTCTTGTTGGAAGGTTTTTGTATGAATCAAATCGATCTATTGGTTTGTGACAATTAGGGCTTATTATCCCTAGGTAGGCTAAAGATAATATTTCTTGTTTAAAATTAGTTAATTTGGCCAGAAAGGTCATCGATTATAGTAAGCCCTATAATAGACTGCACTCTGCTGATTAAGACAAAGCACAACCACCACCACTGGTGGAGACTCCACAACCATCCCTTTGTGTTTATTATTGCTATAATGTGAAAGAAATTATATTTTGTACCTCGATCACAACATAGAGAATATGGGATTTGCACTATGTAATTTGGGCACACTTCAATCATGTGTTGACTTCATAACTTTCAAATTCATTGGAAAAATTAGTTTTGCAATTATTTGTATTTTGCCTCCATTGTAATTGTATTGATTTTATCAATGATTTATCCTCAATATGCTTATAGTAGAAAGTCATCATCATAATTGGTCATTATAATTACCTATGATTTATATTTGAATCCATGGTCAGTGATGGTGTTGAACACTTAATGAGCTCAATTAAATATTCTATTTGCAGGTTATATGATTCAAGTAATCCTTTAAGAATGTTTATTTTATAGTAAGGGTGAGAAACTGGTATACGCATAAGATCATATTTTGGTTCAAAATAGAAATGAGATAATATGTTTTGCATCAACCTTTACAACAAACTTGGTAGCATGCATTATATCTAAATTCTTCATTAAACCTGAGAATATTTCAATCAAAGTTTAATAACCTTTGTATGTAATTTGATTATTCCAGGTATGAGGGATACACATACATGGTGTTGTCTCTATTCCATCAAACCCGAGTTATCTTCGTCAATTTGATTATCGATATCTAAATTCTATATTATGATTCATTATCTAATACATAGTTTCATTTTATGATGTAAAATTGCATTTAATGATTCATTATATCACTTTAAAATATGGTATTGTTGATGGATTGTATGCTTTCAAGACCAAGTACTATCATTGGTGGATTGATATAGGACAACTATCAGATTCGAGAGAAATTGTGGAAATGATGGCTAATGATTTGTTCATCAACATCTCAAGGGGTATAAGAGTATATTTCATTTAGAATGCATTGCATATATGCTTGTGTTTGAATACACCATTGGTCCATGATATTTATTTTACAATGAAGTCATCCTTAGGAGAGTGGGGTAACATTTTAGTTATCTTAAAAATCCACCTACTAAAGGATAAATCAACATAGTGTATTACTGCTTGGAAAGGATTTGTGTTGTTGTTGTTTTTGAAGCATATATTTATTTAATTGTGCCTTTAAAGTATTAATATGGTTGCACATGCTTAGTATTACATATAATTCAAGTGAATGTTAAGCTAAACAACATATATGAACACAAATATTTGGTGCTTGATTAATGCTAGAATAAAAACATTTGATTAAGTCACCTAAAATAGAAAGAAAAACATGAGAAAATATAATAGTAGTTGCTATAGAGAACAAGATTCAATCGGCAATGGATAATAAATAGAGTAGACTAGAGAAGGATCTACTCAACAGAAATGTGTAATAGGTTAGCATTATACAACACAGTTGCACTCAAGAAAAATATTTTTAGAGCTCTAGGAAACATGATCAAAAGTTCAAGGAAAGCAATTCAAAGACTAAGGAATGCTATCGAAAGCATAAGAGAAGCTATTTGAAAGTTTAAAAGATACATTTGATAAGGAAAACTCCATTGCACATCAAGAAGATTAGAGTAATGTCACAACCTTCCCTTGGCAAGTTCTTGGCAAGTTTCATTGATGGCACATATTGGTATATTTTGTAGATGTAAATATGATCAATAATTAATTACCATTGATGTTTAGAATATGGTATTACTAATAATTTTTTGATTTCAGATATTTTCTAAGGTGGCAAGGAAAACAACAACCAAAGATCAAAAATATTAATCAATATAGCAAAAGACCCATCAAAGAATGAGGATATCAATAATTGATATTGATTATGGTTTTAAATTAACCTAAATGTTTTAATACCTAGATGATATATATTTAATAATTTTACTGTTACAAAAAGAAATAAAAAGAAATTAGAAAAGATGACTTCTATAAGGGGAAGACAAAATTACCCCATTTCTAGAAGAAATAGAAAATTGGGGTTAATATCTAGAATAAGATGAAAAAATAAATCCATGGGCATTTTAGAATTTCTAAGTTTAAAATTGTCTATTCATGGATCCTTCCTTCTACCTTCTTCCAAGTATGACTTTCGAATAGGTAATTTTACCATAATTCTATAAATACCTACCAATATTTAACTAGGAAGCAGACAATATTGGAGTAAGCATGGAGGAGGGAGCTCAAAGGTTAGACGCTTCATGGAGGTAACCTTGATAAATATATGGAGGCTATGATTCAGGTTGTTTCTTCCACATATTTAGTAGGCTTGTGTTTGCCTATGGTTTTATAAATGCTTTAGGTCTTTTTATTATATATTGATAGGGCTATATTGATAGTTGTGTTGGTTTCCCTAAAGCTAAAGCTTTTGATCGATATGTTTATATTTGGACAATAATCCAATATATTTGAATATGGATTTTTTATCAATATGTTTATATTCGGTTGGATTGAATTTTTATTCAAATATAAAACTTTAGGGCTATCAGATTCACTAGGATTAGCTATTTTTATTTCATGATATCTATTGGACTATTTAATGGATAGATTAACCTTTATTTTATTCATGGTCATCTTATGGATTAAATATAGTCTTGTTGGAAGGTTTGTTTATGAATCAAATCGATTTGTTGGTTTGTGAAAATTAGGGCTTATTAGCCCTAGGTAGGCTAAAGATAATATTTCTTATTTAAAAATAGTTAATTTGGCCAGAAAGGTCATCGATTATAGTAAGCCCTATAATAGATTGCACTCTATGCTGATTAAGGCAAGCCACCACCACCACCACCGATGCAGACTCCACAACCATCGCTTTGTTTTTATTACTACTATTATGTGAAAGCAATTATATTTTTTACCTCGATCACAACATAGAGAATATGGGATTTACACTATGTAATTTGGGCACACTTCAATCATGTGTTGACTTCATAACTTTCAAATTCATTGGAGAAATTATTTTTGCAATTATTTGTATTTTGCCTCCATTGTAATTGTATCAATTTTATCAATGATTTATCCTCCATATGATTATAGTAGAAAGTCATCATCATCATTGGTCATTATAATTACCTATGATTTGTATTTGAATCCATGCTCAATGATGGTGTTGAAAACTTGGTGAGATCAATTAAATCTTCTATTTGCAGGTTTTATGATTCAGGTAATCCTTTAAGGATGTTTGTTTTATAGTAAGGGTGAGGAATTGGTATACCCATAAGATCATATTCTGGTTCAAAATAGAAAGGATAATATGTTTTGCATCAACCTTTACAGCAAATTTGGTAGCATGCATTATATCTAAATTCTTCATTAAACTTGAGAATATTTCAATCAAAGTTTAATAACCTTTGTATGTAATTTGATTATTCTAGGTATGAGGGATACACTTACATGGTTTTGTCTCTATTCCATCAAACCCGAGTTATCTTCGTCAATTTTATTATCGCTATCTGAATTCTATATTATGATTCATTATCTTATACATAGTTTCATTTTATGATGTAAAATTGTATTTAATGATTGATTATGTTACTTTAAAATATGGTATTTTTGATGGATTGTATGCTTTCAGGACCAAGTACTATAACTGGTGGATTGATATAGGACAACTACCAGAGTCGAGAGAAATTGGTAAAATGATGGCTAATGATTTGTTCATCAAAATCTCAAGGGGCATAAGAGTATATTTCATTTAGAATGCATTGCATATATGCTTGTGTTTGAATACACCATTGGTCCATGATATTTCTTTGACAATGAATTTATCCTTAGGAGAGTGGGGGTAACATTGTAGTTATCTTAAAAATCCACCTACTAAACGATAAATCAACATAGTATATTATTGCTTGGAAAGGCTTTGTGTTGTTAATGTTTGTGAAGCATAGATTTATTTAATTGTGCCTTTAAAGTATTAATATGGTTGCACATGCTTAGAATTACATAGAATTCAAGTGAATGTTAAGCTAAACAACATATATGAACACAAATATTTGGTGCTTGATTAATGCTAGAATAAAAACATTTGATTAAGTCACCTAAAATAGAAAGCAAGAAACATGAGAAAATATAATAGTAGTTGCTATAAAGAACAAGATTCAATTGGTAATGGATAATAAATAGAGTAGACTAGAGAAGGATCTACTCAACAGAAACATGCAATAGGTTAGAATTATACAACACAGTTGCACTCAAGAAAAATATTTTTAGAGCTCTAGGAAACACGATCAAAAGTTCAAGGAAAGTAATTCAAAGACTAAGGAATGATATCCAAAACCTAAGAGAAGCTATTCGAAATTTTAAAAGATACATTTGATCAAGCAAACTCCATTGCACATCAAGAATATTAGAGTAATGTCACAACCCTCCCTTGGCAAGTTTCATTGATGGCACATATTGGTATGTTTTGTAGATTCAAATATGATAAATGGTTAATTACCATTGATGTTTGGAATATGGTATTACTAATGATTTTTTGATTTCAAGTATTTTCTAAGGTGGCAAGGAAAACAACCACCAAAGATCAAAAAGCTTAATCAATCTAGCAAAATACCCATCAAAGAAGGAGGATGTCAATAATTGATATTGATTATGGTTTTAAATTAACCTAATTGTTTTAATACCTATATGGTATTTATTTAATAATTTTATTGTTATAAAAAGAAATAAAAAGAAATTAGAAAAGAAGAATTCTAGAAGGGGAAGAAAAATGTAGCCCATTTCTAGAAGAAGTAGAAAATTGAGGCTAATATCTAGAAGAAGATCAAAAAATAAAATCATGGGCATTTTAGACTTTCTAAGGTTAAAATTGTCTATCCGTGGATCCTTCCTTATACCTTCTTCCAAGTATGACTTTCGAATAGGTAATTTTACCATAATTTTATAAATACCTACCAATTTTTAACTAGGAGGTAGGCAATCTTGGAGTAAGGATGGAGGAGGAGGGCGCTCGAATATTAGATGTTTCATGGAGGTAACCTTGATAAATATATGGAGGCTATGATTAAGGTTGTTTCTTCCATGTATTTAGTAGGCTCGGGTTTTCCTATGCTTTTATAAATGCTTTAGGCATTTTTATTATATATTGATAGACCTATATTGATAGTTGTGTTGGTTGCCCTGAAGATAAAGCTTTTGATCAATATGTTTATATTTGGACAATAATCCAATACATATGAATTTGGAATTTTGATGGATATGTTTATATTTGGTTGGATTGAAGTTTTAGTCGAATATAAAACTTTAGGGCTATTATATTCACTAGGATTAGGCATTTTCATATCATGATATATATTGGACTATTTAATGGATAGATTAACATTGAATTTATTCATGGCCATCTTATGGATTAAATAGTCTTGTTGGAAGGTTTGTTTATGAATTAAATCGATATGTCTGTCTATGGAAATTGTGGCTTATTAGCCTTAGGTAGGATAAATATAATGTTTCTTGTTTTAAATTAGTTAATTTGGCCAGAAAGGTCATTGATTATAGTAAGCCCTATAATAGACTACACTCTCTGATTAAGGTAAACCACCATCACCACAACCGGTGGAGACTCCATAGCCATCACTTTGTGTTTATTATTGCTATCATGTGAAAGTAATTATATTTTGTACCTCGATCACAACATAGAGAATATGGGATTTGCACTGTGGAATTTGGGTCCACTTCAATCACGTGTTGACTTCATAACTTTCAAGTTCATTGGAAAATTTAGTTTTGCAATGATTTGTATTTGCATCGATTGTAATTGTATCGATTTTTTAAATAATTTATCCTCCATATTATTATAGTAGAAATTCATCATCATCATTGGTCATTATAATTACCTATGATCTATATCTGAATCCATGCTCAATGATGGCATTGAACACTTTGTGAGCTCAATTAAATCTTCTATTTACAAGTTATATGATTCAGGTAATCCTTTAAGGATGTTTATTTTATAGTAAGGGTGAGGAATTGGTATACCCATAAGATCATGTTTCAGTTCAAAATAGGAAGGGTAATATGTTTTGCATCAACCTTTAGAGCAGACTTGGAAGCTTGCATTATATCAAAATTCTTTATTAAACCTAAGAATATTTCAATAAATGTTTAAGAACCTTTGTATGTAATTTTATTATTCTAGGTATGAGTGATACACATACATGGTGTTGTCTCTTTTCCATCAAACCAGATTTCTCTTTGTCAATTTTATTATCAATATATGAATTCTATATTATGATTCGTTATCTAATACATAGTTTCATTTCATGATGTAAAATTGCATTTATTGATTTATTATGTCACTTTAAAATTTGGTATTTTTTATGGATTGTATGATTTCAGGACCAAGTACTCTCACTGGTGGAATGATATAGGACAACTACTAGAGTCGATATAAATTGAGGAAATGATGGCTAATTATTTGTTCATCAACATATCAAGGGTTATAATAGTATCTTTCATTTAGAATGTATTGCATATATGCTTGTGTTTGAATATACCATTGGTCCATGAGATTACTTTGACAATGAATTCATCCTTAGGAGAGTGGGGTTAACATTCTAGTTATCTTAAAAAGCCACCTACTAAAGGATAAATCAACATAGTGTATTACTGTTTGGAAAGTCTTTGTGTTGCTTATGTTTATGAAGCATAGATTTATTTAATTGTGCCTTTAAAGCATTAATATGGTTTCACATGCTTAGTATTACATAGAATTCAAGTGAATGCTAAGCTAAAAAATATATATGAACACAAATATTTGGTGCTTGATTAATGCTAGAATAAAAAAATTTGATTAAGTCACCTAAACTAGCAAGAAAGTAACATGAGAAAATATAATAGTAGTTGCTATAGAGAACAAGCTTCAATCGATAATCGATAATAAATAGAGTAGACTAGAGAAGGATCTACTCAAAATAAGCGTGCAAAAAATTAGCATTATACAACAGAGTTGCACTCAAGAAAAATATTTTTAGAGCTCTAGGAAACATGATCAAAAGTTCAAGGAAAGCAATTCAAAGACTAATAAATGCTTTACAAAGTGTAATAGAAGATATTTGAAAGTTTAAAAGAGATATTTGATCAAGAAAACTCCATTACACATCAAGAAGATTAGAGTAATGTCACAACACTCCCTTGGCAAGTTCCATTGATGGCACATATTGGTATGTTTTTTTAGATGTAAATATGATCAATAGTTAATTACCATTGTTGTTTGGAATATGGTATTACTAATGATTTTTTGATTTCAGGTATTTTCGAAGGTGGAAAGGAAAACAACCACCAAAGATCAAAAATATTAATAAATCTAGCAAAAGACCCTTCAAAGAAGGAGGATGTCAATAATTGATATTGATTATGGTTTTAAATTAACCTAATTTTTTTAACACCTAGATGGTATTTATTTAATAATTTTATTGTTACAAAAAATAAAAATAAAAAATTAGAAAAGATAAATTCTAGAAGGGGAAGAAAAATGTAGCCCATTTCTAGAAGAAGTAGAAAATTGGGGCTAATCTCTAGAAGAAGATGAAAAAATAAAACCATGGGCATTTTAGATTTTCTATGGATCCTTCCTTCTACCTTCTTCCAATTATGACTTTCGAATAGGTAATTTTACCATAATTCTATAAATACCTACCAATGTTTAACTAGGAGGCAAGAAATCTTAGAGTAAGTATGGATGAGGAGGGAGCTCGAAGGTTAGACGCTTCATGGAGGTAACCTTGATAAAAATATGGAGGATATGATTTAGGTTGTTTCTTCCACATATTTAGTAGGCTCGTGTTCGCCTATGCTTTTATAAATGCTTTAGGCCTTTTTATTATATATTGATAGGGCTATATTGATAGTTGTGTTGGTTGCCCTGAAGATAAAGCTTTTGATCAATATGTTTATATTTGGACAATAATCCAATATATTTGAATTTATAATTTTGATGGATATGTTTATATTTGGTTGGATTGAAGTTTTAGTCGAATATAAAACTTTAGGGTTATTAGATTCACTAGGATTAGGTATTTTCATATCATGATATCTATTGGACTATTTAATGGATAGATTAACCTTTGATTTATTCAGGGTCATCTTATGGATTAAATATAGCCTTGCTGGAATGTTTGTTTATGAATCAAATCGATCTGTCAGTCGGTGAAAATTGGGGCTTATTGGCCTTAGGTAGGCTAAAGATAATATTTCTTGTTTAAAATTAGTTAATTTTTCCAGAAAGGTCATCGATTATAGTAAGCCCTATAATAGACTACACTCTCTATAGATTAAGGCAAACCACCCCCACCACCATCGATGGAGACTCCATAGCCATCGCTTGGTGTTTATTATTGCTATAATGTGAAATCAATTATATTTTTTACCTCGATCACAACTTAGATAATATGGGATTTGCATTGTAGAATTTGGGTGCACTTCAATCACCTGGTGACTTCATAACTTTCGACTTCATTGATAAAATTAGTTTTGCAATGATTTGTATGTTGCCTGCATTGTAATTGTATCGATTTTGTCAATGATTTATCCTCCATATTCTTATAGTAAACATATGTCATCATCACTAGTAATTATAATTACCTATTATCTCTATCTGAATCCATGCTCAGTGATGGAGTTGAACACTTTGTGAGCTCAACTAATTTTTCTATTTGCAGGTTATATGATTTAGGTAATCCTTTAAGGATATTCATTTTATAGTAAGGGTGAGGAATTGGTATACCCATAAGATCATGTTTCAGTTCAAAATAGGAAGGATAATATGTTTTGCATCAACCTTTACAACAGACTTGACAGATTGCATTACATCTACATTCTTCATTAAACCTGAGAATATTTCAATAAAAGTTTAAGAAAATTTGTATGTAATTTGATTATTCTAGGTATGAGGGATACACATACATGGTGTTGTCTTTGTTTAATCAAACCAGAGTTCTCTCCGTCAATTTGATTATCGATATCAGAATTCTATATTATGATTTTTTATCTAATACATAGTTTCATTTCATGATATAAAATTACATTTAATGATTGATTATGTTACTTTAAAAAATGGTATTTTTGATGTATTGTATGATTTCAGGACCAAGTACTCTCACTGGTGGATTGATATAGGACAACTACCAAAGTCGAGAGAAATTGGGGAAATGATGGCTAATGATTTGGTTCATCAATAGCTCAAGGGGTATAAGAGTATCTTTCATTTATAATGCATTGCATATATGCTTGTGTTTGAATACACCATTGATCCATGAGATTGCTTTGACAATGAAGTCATCCTTAGGAGAGTGGGGGTAAAATTTTAGTTAATTTAAAAATCCACCTACTAAAAGATAAATCAACATAGTGTATTATGTTAGGATCCTCAATCCTAACATTATTAGTTAGTATTATTAATCATTTAATTATTATATTATTAACTTATAAAGTGAACCATCACAACCCTTCATAATGTGAACCATCACATCTCTTCATACGTGAACCATCATGTCTCTTCACCAATGTAGCTTTAGGGTAGATATATATATTAGGTTGGCCATCCATATCAAATCATCGAAGAAGAAGAATAATAAGCATAGATTCTAAGGAGGGAGCCCCCTATAGTGGCAAAGCAATTACAAGGGAGCCCCCTTTGAGTGGCCTGCGATTACATTTACATTAATTTGTTAATAATTTTATAGTAATACCTTGGGGTCTTACCCTTTGG
This sequence comes from Wollemia nobilis, assembly GCA_028583015.1. Classification (NCBI taxonomy): domain Eukaryota; kingdom Viridiplantae; phylum Streptophyta; class Pinopsida; order Araucariales; family Araucariaceae; genus Wollemia; species Wollemia nobilis. The sequence goes on from JAQPPZ010017121.1 coordinate 5,907,298, forward strand.
TATCAGAGCCATGTGGGGCCCAGTCATGTGGGAATTGCTCAAAGATATTCATCAAATCACTTATGTACGTGAGTATCAAACTCGGTTTGAGGATATCACCAAACACAACACAATATTGGATGAATCAATTCTCATAAGTGGATTCATTAGGGGATTAAAAGAGGAAATTAGAATGGAGGTGACAAGGTTCAATCCCTATACAATGATTCAGATCTATGGATTGACAAAATTAGCTGAAGATAAAGTCAATGCACAACAACGATTAGGGAAACCACTTATGGAAAAATTGTTGACCACTTACATCGCTTCCAAACCTATGCATAATGGAAGGGCACAAAGCACTTACACAACCCCAAAATCTAACCGAACTTTACAAATTAAACATCTTAGCTTTGAGGAGATGAAATAACAATGAGAAAAAGGACTTTGTGATAATTGTGATGAACAATTTGAACCCTACCATAAATGTGCTACACTAACATTGTATTTATTGAAGGAAGTTGATCCCTGTATATCCATAGAGTAAGCAAATGAGGTAGTGTCTGAAGCAACCAATGCACCTACTCACCGCAATGAAGACAATGAGGTCGATGTGCAAGAATTGATTGATGTACCAAGCAAGGATGAGGTAAACATACCCAAAGTGATCAATGCTAGCCAAACATGCACTCTACAAGACCTACATATACCTTCCTCACCAATAGTGTGTTCTTACCATATGACCAAACCTATTTGGAACCAACGCAGAGTGACTACACACTCCTCCGTTGGCTCTACCAAGGAACCAAAAAAGGATATGAAATCATTACCATCACTTTTGATGCATCATTCTAAAGTATTTGAGGAACCCCAAGGGTTGCCCTCCCATCGTCATCATGATTTTCCTAAGGAATATTCTACTATTGTTCTTGGTAACCCCCCACTAATGCTTCATCCTTCTCGATATCCCTGCCTACGAAAGGATGTCATTAAAAGAGTCCAAGAACTTACACAAATCCTTCTTGGAAAACAAAGGACAAAGCTTCTCACTTTGAGCTTTGAGGACAAAGCTCTTTTTAATAAGGGTGGCATGTTAGGATCCTCAATCCTAAAATTATTAGTTAGTATTATTAATCATTTAATTATTATATTATTAACTTATAAAGTGAACCATCACAACCCTTCATAACATGAACCATCACATCTCTTCATACATGAACCATCATGTCTCTTCACCAACATAGCTTTAGGGTAGATATATATATTAGGTTGACCATCCATATCAAATCATCGAAGAAGAATAATAATAAGCATAGATTCTAAGGAGGGAGCCCCCTATAGTGGCAAAGCAATTACAAGGGAGCCCCCTTTGAGTGGCCTGCGATTACATTTACATTAATTTGTTAATAATTTTATAGTAAGACCTTGGGGTCTTACCATATTACTACTTGGAAATGCTTTGTGTTGCTTATGTTTGTAAAGCATAGATTTATTTAATTGTGCCTTTAAAGTCTTAATATTGTTGCACATTCTTAGTATTACATAGAATTCAAGTGAAAACTAAGCTAAACAACATATATGAACACAAATATTTGGTGCTTGATTAATGCTAGAATAAAAACATTTGATTAAGTCACCTAAATTAGCAAGCAAGAAACATGAGAAAATATAATAGTAGTTGCTATAGATAACAATCTTCAATCGGTAATGGATATTAAATAGAGTAGACTAGATAAGGATCTAATAAACAGAAACATGCAACAGGTTAGCATTATACAACACAATTGCACTCAAGAAAAATATTTTTAGAGCTCTAGGAAACACAATAAAAAAGTTCAAGGAAAGCAATTCAAAGACTAAGGAACGCTATCCAAAGACTAAGAGAAGCTATTTGAAATTTTAAAGAGACATTTGATCAGGCAAACTCCATTGCACATTAAGAAGATTAGAGTAATGTCACAACCCTCCCTTGGCAAGTTCCATTGATGGCACAGATTGGCATATTTTGTAGATGCAAATATGATAAATAGTTAATTACCATTGATGTTTGGAATATGGTATTACTAATAATTTTTTTATTTCAGGTATTTTCAAATGTGGCAAGGAAAACAACCACCAAAGATCAAAAAGCTTAATCAATCTAGCAAATAAGGAGGATGTCAATAATTGATATTGATTATGGTTTAAAATTAACCTAATTGTTTTAATACCTAGATGGTATTTATTTAATAATTTTATTGTTACAAAAAGAAATAAAAATAAATTAGAAAAGAGGACTTCTAGAAGGGGAAGAAAAATGTAGCCCATTTCTAAAAGAAGTAGAAAATTGGGGCTAATCTCTAGAAGAAGATGAAAAAATAAAACCATGGGCATTTTAGACTTTCTATGGTTAAAATTATCTATTCATGGATCCTTCCTTCTACCTTCTTCCAAGTATGACTTTCGAATAGGTAAGTTTACCATAATTCTATAAATACCTACCAATGTTTAAGTAGGAAGTAGGTAGTCTCTGAGTAAGCATGGAGGAGGAGGGAGTTCGAAGGTTAGACGCTTCATGGAGGCAACCTTGATAAATATATGGAGGCTATAATTTAGGTTGTTTACTCCACATATCTATGCTTTTATAAATGCTTTAGGTCTTTTTATTATATATTGATAGGGCTATATTGATAGTTGTGTTGGTTGCCCTAAAGATAAAGCTTTTGATCAATATGTTTATATTTGGACAATAATCCAATATATTTGAATTTGGAATTTTGATGGATATGTTTATATTTGGTTGGATTGAATTTTTAGTCAAATATAAAACTTAAGGGCTATCATATTCACTAATATTAGGTGTTTTCATATCATGATATCTACTGGACTATTTAATGGATAGATTAACCTTTGATTTATTCATGGGCATCTTATGGATTAAATATAGCCTTGTTGGAAGTTTTGTTTATGAATAAAACCGGTCTATCGATCTATTACAATTAGAGCTTATTAGCCTTAGGTAGGCTAAAGATAATATTTTTTGTTTAAAATTAGTTAATTTGGATAGATAGGTCATCAATTATAGTAAGCCCTATAATAGACTACACTTTCTACCGGTTAAGGCAAACCACCACCACCAGTGCATACTCCACATCCATCGCTTGGTGTTTATTACTACCATCATGTGAAAGTAATTATATTATGTACCTCACTCACAACATAGAGAATGTGGGATTTACACTATAGAATTTGGGTGCACTTCAATCACATGGTGACTTCATAACTTTCGAGTTCATTGGTAAAATTAGTTTTGCAGTTATTTATATTTTGCCTCCATTGTAATTGTATCAATTTTATTAATGATTTATCCTCCATATGCTTATATTATAAATTCATCATCATCGTTGGTCATTATAATTACCTGTGATCTATATCTGAATCTATGCTCAGTGATGGCGTTGAACACTTGGTGAGCTCAATTAAATATTATATTTGTAAGTTATATGATTCAAGTAATCCTTGAAGGATGTTCATTTTATAGTAAGGGCGAGGAATTGGTATACCAATAAGATCATGTCTTAGTTAAAAATAGGAAGCGTAATCTATTTTGCATCAACCTTTACAGAAAACTTGGCAACTTGCATTATATCTAAATTCTTCATTAAACCTGAGAATATTTCAATCAAAGTTTAAGAACCTTTATCTGTAAGTTGATTATTCTAGGTATGAGGGATACACATACATGGTGTTGTCTCTATTGTGTCAAACTATAGTTATGTCCGTCAATTTGGATATTGATGGCAAACGTCTCTAGAAATAAAGAATCATCAAAACTGTGTAATCTTGCATTGGAATTGTTGTAGAAAGGAGTAATAATAACTTCTAATAGAATTTGGGATCTTCTAGAGAGGGCAAAAATTCATATTTGTAATATTTACATGATCAAAGATGCGCTAAACCGCACATAGGGTCGCACAGTATAGAAAATGGCTCTCGAGCATTTTCACCACATAAGATGTGCTCGAGCCTGAATTGGGTTTATAGGGAGTATGTCTCCCATATATACTCAACCACCAAGTGGTGGTTGAGAGTCATGCCATTTGTAGACAACACAGTACCAGATATAGGTATGCATAGAATTGAATAAATTATTGCACATGGTGTTATGTATTGTTACCATGAGTTTGATGTCTCCTCGATTTTTACAGTATTCAGTGTAAACCCTTTTCTAGAATTTATATGGTATGTGGTTTATTATACCACATGATCCCCATGGGATCATATGGAGATCTTTATAATGGATAAATCACCCCTCATTACACGACCACGAGTGGTGGTCGAGGCTAGTGTTAGCTAGCCACCTAGTCGAAGAGACTAGGGTGCTAGCGGTGCAGTGCTAGCATATTTGATCGAGTCATCTTGATTGTGATGTATGACCATTGACCGTAGATTATCAAGAATGGTTGATTGTGCTATGATTTTGTTATCGAGATAACTACCCATTTTGTTATTCTTGCTCATACTAAATCCTCTTTATTTTCTAGCTTAACCTTTAAACTTATGAAATTTTTAGAGCAATGGCTCTAGTAAAAAGGAATATGATAAAAATTTGATTGCATTTTGTTAATAAATGTATATTATATTTGATCAAATTTTGGAAGAAAATTTGAAAGCATTTTGCGAATCAAATATTGGAAGGAAAATTTTATAGAATAAATGCATATAACCTTATATCAAATTTTGGGAAGAAAATTTGATAGCATTTGATGAATGAATAGATATAGCCTTGGATAAAATTTTGGGAAGAAAATTTGATAGCAATTGGTGGAATGATTGGGTGCATATTTTAATCAAATTTGGAAATAAATTTGATATCAACCCTAGATCTGAATTTAGGTAAAATTCTGATAATTAAATGTGAAATATTCTGTGATATGTTTATTGCATTCTTAGCTCGAATTTTGGGAGCAAATGGTGAAATAATTGAATGCATATTTGGATAAAACTTTGGAAATAATTTTGATAACAATTTGGGTAAATATTATGGTACTAATTGGGGAAAATTTTAAGAACTATAGTATAATCTTGGGTAAATATTATGGTACAAATTGTGGCAGTTGGTAAGAACTATAGTGTAATATTGGGTAAAGGTTATGGTACAATTTAGAGAAATTTGTAAGAACTATAGTGTAATCTTGGGTAAATATTATGGTACAAATTGGGGAAATTTGTAAGAACTATAGTATAATCTTGGGTAAATATTATGGTACAAATTGTGGCAATTGGTAAGAACTATAGTGTAATCTTGGGTAAATATTATGGTACAAATTGGAAAAAATTTGTAAGAAATATAGTATAATATTAGGTAGTGATTATGGTACAAACTATGGGAATTTGTAAGAACTATAGTGTAGTCTTGGAAATGATTATAGTACCAATTTTGTGAAAATTTTGTAGAAAAATTGGATTGCTATATTAAACAAAATATGCTACTTGATTCTTTGAGAATCAATAAAATTTGAATTATGAAAGCACCTTTTAGATTCATTGGGAAAGAATATATAGGGAATACATTCTTGAAGAAATTATGGGGTTTCCTCTTGTTATTATATAGTTGATTTGAAATGCATTGGATGATGAATGCATTAGAGATTTCATTTTATGTAAAAATGAATATATTTAGAAATAATGGATGTGGAATCTATTCTTGAAGGGATTATGGGGTCTCTTCTAGTATTATATGACTTTTATCTTATAACTTTTATTCCATGCTGGATTGAATGGTTTAATGATATCTACTTTTGAAAATGAATGTGAGATTAATTCTTGAGGGAACCATGAGGTCCCCTTCATTCTCATTGTATATGTATCTAGTGAACATTTCATTTAAGTGTTTCAATTGTAATGATGATCTAAAAATAGGAATGTGTGGGATTTTTCTATATCAATGTATTTAATGATGGTTCAAAAAGGAACTTTAGGATTCTATATATCATTGTAAATTAAGACAAAAAGGATTGATGAAATATGAGGATGAATATTTTCAGGCTAGGTTGTTTCCCTTCGGGGTTTTTCCTAGGATAAACAATGTGTTATGAATCTTTATTATGTGTATTGGCACTTCTTGTTTGTTAGATCCAATGATGTTGCATTTACTTCTCCATGAATGGTTATTAAATTATGATACAATGGTTTATGTTTACATGTAATCCTTCAAGAAATAATATGTGAATGAACAAGGTAACCTTTATGTACTGGTTAATAATGTATGTTTTCCACTACAATAGGAATGATTGTTTATTACAATATGAAGTAAGTTTATAATTGAATTATGATAAATTAATTAAGTTTGTAGACTTGATTAAACTTCCTAACTAATCGGAGAGAGAAACAATCAATATATAGACTAACTTTGCTTATGTAAACACGTAATTTTATATTTGTATAATATAAGGAATGTTTATACCATACCAAAATTTATTGTGTTAATACACTTCATGGAAACTTTTTTTTATACTAAGAATAAGTATTCTCTATTGAACTTCATTAAGAATCAGATCAAATGTTCCCAATACTTGAGGAATTTATAGTTGTAATCGCCTCAAGTTTTCTTCTGATCTTTTGGGTATTGGCTTCCATTGTTTCAAAAAGTAGGAAGGCTTTTGGATAGTCCTACGTAGGTAAGCTTAGACTAATTATCCTATCCATGAAGGTATGGATTATTATCAGAAGTTGGTGTTGGTTCCTTAGGATCAAGGAATCCAATCTATGCATTAGCCTTAATTTAGTGGTAATTAAAGACTAAAAATTCATGGATAGCTCATCATGAATGAGCTAAGGCCCAATGTGATATGCCCAAGGATCCAAAATATGGTTGTATGTTTATGGGTTGGTGTTTCCTTTTGGGGTACAAAAGGAAGAACCCTATGCTATGGTCGATTGGTCTTACATTCATGAATATTGGTAAGACAATTTGGGAGACCATTAAGGTGTCCTTGTATCAGGTAGGTATCAAGATATCTTCATACCAAGAAGGTATATAGAGGTAAAATCCCAGAATTTTAGGATGGGGCCACATCCTATCCACTTGTGTCATATGTAGCAACCAGTTCTCGAGTGAGGAATGCCTTGGAATGAAGAAGAACATTTGGGATACATCTATTGGGATCCATCAAACTTAATGAAGGATAAAGATGAAATTTTTATTTTAATGATCAGGAATAGAGATGGAACCTATATTCTTAGTTAAGTATGAAATATTCCTTAAGGGAAGAATAGATAAGGAAACTATTCTTAAGAGGAGTATGGGTTCCTCTCCTAAAATTATATAAAATGATAACTTATAAGGAGTAAGTGTGACCATTTTTATCCAAGGATGATAACACTTTTGGAGTAGCACCTTACGGGGAGTAAGTGTGAGCATTGTTATAAAGGGATAACACTTTTGGAATGACATCTTATAGGGAGTAAGTGTGACCATTGTTATCAGTGGATTATAATACTTTTGGAATGGCACTCGGAGACTACATGTGTTCAAGATCTATCCTACCACTATTGAGACCATTGGTAAATCAAAGTGGAAGATCTAAGGGAACCCTCCACATTTGTGGGTCTTAAGTGGTTTACCTTAGGATATTTTGAGGATTGTACTTGAAATGTGTGTCTCTTGAGGTATGAATCTATCATAATGGACAATAGGTTGATTAAATATGTACACCAGGTGATATTAAGGATGATGCACTGTTGGTGACTAATAGGTTTTCGAAAGAAGATTTCAAGATATATGGGTATCTTGAAGTGAGATTTATGAAATTATGTCTTTGTATTTGATGACACCTATTTTCTATGAAGGTAATTCATAGAAAGGACTATCAAGTCATAGGTTGAAACTCTTTTGTGAGAGTTTTTGATAAATCTAATTGTATTTAGACTTGTTATGTCTAGCCTATTATATATGATTTCATATCTTCTTTATAACATGATGATTACCTTGTGTTTTTTTAACAATATATGTGATGCAGATGATGGAGCAAGGTAGGGTTCAAAGGGACCCCTCTATTTAGAAATTACCACTTGGGGAAAGTGAAGGCTATGTAAAATTGTGATTTACGCATGCTTGCTTTTTTTGAAGGAAACACAAAGGATTGTGATTAATCTAAGGGGGAAGTATGTCACAACCCTCCCTTGGCAAGTCCCATTGATGGCACAAATTAGCATATTTTGTAGATGTAAATATGATCAATAGTTAATTACCATTGATGTTTGGAATATGGTATTACTAATAATTTTCTGATTTTAGGTATTTTCAAAGTTGGTAAGGAAAACAACCATCAAATATTGAAATGCTTGATCAATCTAGCAAAAGACCCATCAAAGAAGGAGGATTTCAATAATTGATATTGATTATGGTTTTAAATTAACCTAATTGTTTTAATACCTAGATGGTATTTATTTAATCATTTTGTTGTTACAAAAATAAATTAGAAAAGATGACTTCTAGAAGGGGAAGAAAAATGTAGCCCATTTCTAGAAGAAGTAGAAAATTAGGGCTAATCTCTAGAAGAAGATGAAAAAATAAAACTATGGGTATTTTAAAATTCCTATGGTTATTTCTAAGGTGTAGATAAATTAGTTCTCCCAAATCCCGTAAGGGGGGTGGAGGTGCAAGGTTTAAATCTCGGGCCTCGTCGAACTGAACGCTTTTCCCCTTCCTGGTGCTTTCAGCAGCGTAAAAGGTTTAAAATTATCATGGCATGGTGGTTATAGGGGTGTACTACACGAAGATCTGTGTGGTAGCTTTTAGGGTGGATAACACATAATACTATGGTAGCCATAAAAAGCTGGATAGCCTACCCAGATTTGTGGCAACTACCGATTCCACCATATAAATTAAATAAATAAATAAATAAAATAAAATTCCTATGGTTGAAATTGTATATTCATGGATCTTTCCTTCTACCTTCTTCCAAGTATGAATTTTGAATAGGTTATTTTACCATAAGTCTATAAATACCTACAAATGTTTAAGGAAGAGGAAGGTAGTCTTGGAGTAAGCATGGAGGAGGAGGGAGCTTGAAGGTTAGACACTTCATGGAGGTAACCTTGATAAATAGATGGAGGCTATGATTTAGGTTGTTTCTTCCAAGTATTTAGTAGGCTTGTGTTTGCCTATGCTCTTATAAAATGATTACGTATTTTTATTATATATTGATAGGGCTATATTGATAGTTGTGTTGGTTGCCCTGAAGATAAAGCTTTTGATCAATATGCTTATATTTGGATAATAATCCAATATATTGGAATTTAGAATTTTGATGGATATGTTTATATTTGGTTGGATTGATGTTTCAATCAAATATAAACCTTTAGTGTTGTTGGATTCACTAGGATTAGGTGTTTTCATAACATGATATCTAACAAACTATTTAATGGATAGATTGACCTTTGATTTATTCATGGGCATATTATGGATTAAATAAAGTCTTGTTAGAAGGTTTGTTTATGAATAAAATCAGTCTGTCGATCTGTGATGATTAGGGCTTATTAACCTTAGGTAGGCTAAAGATAATATTTCTTGTTTAAAATTAGTTAATTTTTTTGGGAAGGTCATCAATTATAGTAAGCCCTATAATAGACTACACTCTCCGCTGATTAAGGTAAACCACCACCACCACTAATGGAACCTCCATTCCATTGCTTGGTGGTTATTATTGCTATCGTGTAAAAGTGATTATATTTTGTAACTCACTCACAACATAGAGAATGTGGGAATTACATTGCAAAATTTGACACACTTCAATTGCATGGTGACTTCATAACTTTCAAGTTCATTGGTGAAATTAGATTTGCAATGATTTATATTTTTCCTCCATTGTAATTGTGTCAGTTATGTCGATGATTTATCCTCCATATGCTTATAGTAGAAAGTCCTCATCATTTTTTGTCATTATAATCACCTATGATCATATTTAAATTCATGCTCAGTGATGGTATTGAACACTTGGTGAGCTTGATTAAACCTTATATTTTCAAGTTATATGATTCAAATAATCCTTTAAGGATGTTCATTTTATAGTAAGGGTGAGAAATTGGTATACCCATAAGATCTTGTTTTAGTTCAAAATACGAAGGGTAATATGTTTTGCATCAGGCTTGACAATAGACTTGGTGACATGCATTATATTTAAATTTTCCATTACACTTGAGAATATTTTAATAGAATTTTAATAACCTTTGTCTGTAAGTTGATTATTCTAGGTATGAGGGATACACATACATGGTGTTGTCTCTACTACATCAAACCAGAGTTTTATCTATTAATTTGCATATCGATGGTAGACATCCCTAAAAACAAAGAATCATCAAAATCGTGTAATATTGCATTGAAATTATTGTTGGAAGGAGTAATAATATATTCTACTAGTAGTTGGGATCTTTCAAAGAGGGCAACAATTTATATTTGCAATGTTTACATGAGCAAAGACACGTTGAACTGCACGTAGGATTGCACAGGGTAGAAAAGGGCTCTCAAGCATTTGTCCCACATAGGATGCGCTCGATCTTGACTTGGATTTATAGGGATTAGGTATCCCATAGACACTCGACCACCAATTTATGGTCAAGAGTCGTGCCATATGTGGACAACACAATACTAGATATAGGTATGTGTAATATTGAAAAAATTATTGCACATGGTGTTATGTGTTGTTGCCATGTGTTTGATGTCTCTCTGAATTTTACACTATTCAATTTAAACCCTTTTCTGGAATTTACATGGTATGTGGTTTATTATCCCACATGATCCCCATGGGAGCATGTGGATATCTTTATAATGGATAAATCACCCCTCATTACATGATTACAGGTGGTGGCCAAAGCTACTGTGAGCTAGCCACCTAGTCGAGGAGACTATGATGCTAGCGGTGGAGTGCTAGCATGATTGACCGAGTCATATTGACTACGATGTATGATCATTGATTGGGTAGATTATTGAGAATGGTTGGTTGTGCTATGATTTGGTTGTCGGTATAACTACCCTTTTTGTTATGCTTGTTCATACTAAATCCTTTTTATTTGCTAGCTAAAACTTTAAACCTTTAAAATTTAAAGAGCAATGGATCTATTAAAAAGGAATATGATGAAAACTTGATTGCATTTGGTTAATAAATGTATATTATCTTTGATAAAATTTTGGAAAAAAATTTGATAGCATTTGGTGAATCAAATATTGGAAGAAAATTTTGATAGAATAAATGCATATAACCTTATATCAAATTTTGGGAATAAAATTTGATAGCATTTTATGAATGAGGAGATATAGCCTTGGATCAATTTTTGAGAAGAGAAATTGATAGCAATTGGTGGAATGAATGGGTGCATATTTGAATCAAATTTGGAAATAAATTTGATATCAACCCTAGATCTGAATTTAGGTAAAATTCTGACAATGAAATGTGAAATACTCTATGATATGTTTATTGCATTATTAGCTTAAAATCTAGGAGCAAATGGTGAAATAATTGAATGCATATTTGGATAAAACTTTGGAAATAATTTTGATAACAATTTGGGTAAATATTATGGTACTAATTGGGGAAATTTGTAAGAACTATAGTATAATCTTGGGTAAATATTATGGTACAAATTGTGGCAGTTGGTAAGAACTATAGTGTAATATTGGGTAAAGGTTATGTTACAGTTTCGAGAAATTTGTAAGAACTATAGTGTAATCTTGGGTAAAGATTATGGTACAAATTGGGGAAATTTGTAAGAACTATAGTATAATCTTGGGTAAATATTATGGTACAAATTGTGGCAATTGGTAAGAACTATAGTGTAATATTGGGTAAATATTATGGTACAAATTGGAGAAATTTGTAAGAACTATAGTATAATATTGGGTAGAGATTATGGTACAAACTGTGGAAATTTGTAAGAACTATAGTGTAGTCTTGGAAACGATTATAGTACAAATTTTATGAAAAATTTGTAGAAAAATTGGATTGCTATATTAAACAAAATATGTTACTTGATTCTTTGAGAATCAATGAAATTTGAATTATGAAAGCACCTTCTAGATTCATTGGGAAAGAATGGATAGGGAATCCATTCTTGAGAAAATTATGGGGTTTCCTCTTGTTATTATATAGTTGATTTGAAATGCATTCAATGATGAATGCATTATAGATTTCATGTTATGGAAAAATAAATGTATTTGGAAAGAATGGATGTGGAATCCATCCTTAAAGGAATTATGGGGTCTCTTCTACTATTAAATGACTTTTATCTTATAACTTTCATTCCATGTTGGATTGAATGGTTTAATGATATCTAGTTTTGAATAATGAATGTGAGATTCATTCTTGAGGGAACCATGAGGTTCCCTTCATTCTCAATGTATATGTATCCAATGAACATTTCATTTATGTGTTTCAATTGTAATGATGACCTAAAAATAGGAATGTATGGGATTTTCCTATATCAATGTATTTAATGATGGTTTGGAAAAGGATATTTAGGATTATTTATATCATTGTAAATTGATACAAAAAGGATTAATGAAATATGAGGATGAATATTTTGAGGTTGGTTTATTATCCTTCAAGGTTTTTCCTACGATAAACAATGTGTTATGAATCTTTATTATGTGGATTGGCACTTGTTATTTGGTAGATCCAATGATGTTGCATTTACTTCTCCATGAATGGTTATTAAATTATGATGCAATGGTTTATGCTTACATGTAATGCTTCAAGAAATAGTCTTTGAATGAATGAGGTAACCTTTATGTATTGGTTAATAATGTATGTTTTCCACTGCAATAGAAATGATTATTTAATTCAATAGGAAGTAAGTTTATAATTGAATTATGATCAATTAATTAAGTGTGTAGACTTAATTAAACTTCCTAATTAATTAGATAAGAAACAATCAAGATATGGATTAATAAACATCAAGAAGGGACATAATATTAGATAGGAGTTGGTCACACCTATCACAAGAGTTGACATTGACCATGTCATAAATCTCTTGGCTACTTACTACCCTTGATTGATGTTAGAATAAACATACTTAGCTATGAAATCTACATTGATGATATACATTATACATGTTATGATAAAAAAAATATACTCTCTCTCAAGTGGGATGAAAATGAGGGTTGTTACAGTAATGCTTAGTCTTTACAAGGAACAATGTTAAGAGCCAAACTCTAATGTTTAGCTAGTGCTCATATCGATAAGTGTAATGCAGATAAAAGAGAACATTAGAATCCAACGCTCAAGTGTAACACATCAAAGAGAGAATGTTAGAAGCTAGTGCTTATGTGTAATGCAATAAAAGAACAACATTATAAATTAGCACTCAAGTGTAACATAGTGAAGGGAGAACATTAGAAGCCAATGCACCATTTGGTAGGCATTACAATAGTGAAGGAGTGAAACATTCCATGCACACCTCCACTAAGGTTTAGAGTTTAACCTAAGCACCAAATGTTACTTTCAAACTGAAGTGCACTTCATGAGAAAAATGCAGAATCCAAGTGCAAGTTTAAAAGCATGAAGAGAGGTGAGTCAGACATATTAAAGTTTATTTTTATTAAAGTTTGATTAAATTTTTTTATTAGAGTTATAAGTTTAAAGTTAGATTATTTGTTTTTATGTTTGGAGTGATAAGGTTTTCAACTTTTGTTAATTTGATAATTTCAAGTAATTATAATTGAGAGGATTTATTTTTTCTTACAAGAATTATAAGTTTTTAAAATTTTGCAAATTTAAATATTTGGGAGTTAAAGGGTTTTCAATATTAAAGGATTAAGAAAAATAAAAATTTCCAAATTTCATATTGATATTATTTCTTAACTAGGGATTCATAAGGTTTTTCTACTTGAAAGGAAATAAATCATAACATTGAAATGCATACCATAGAAGAAATTATTAAGAATGCATTCCATTGAGATAGTGAAGAAATAGTAAACAATTTAAAGACCTCTTCTCAAAAGTTGGTAGATGATCTTGATAAAAAAGAATAAATTAACAAGATTACTAAGTACTCATGAGAGCTCAAAATTATATCTTGTTACTACTAAATCTCATTCTAGTAGCTTATCCAAAATAGATTATATCACAAAATCTACTACTACTCACAATGTTATAGACCATCAAATTTTGCAACTTATTTATAATGAAAATAAATAAAATATAGCTTTAGTGGTGCATAAATGGTTATGTTGCTTTATCAAGAAGACAAGTGAACTTTAAGCACCGATAAGAATGGATAAATCAAAGAATATATATCCAATATGCGTATATTGTAATAGAATTGGTCATGAAAAAGCTAATTGTTGGTATCTTTATCCATGTAATTATTGTGGAAGAAAATCTCGTTCTTTAATATTTTTTTTGTACAAAGAAAAGTACTACAAAATATTTGAAAATACACTATTGTTTAGATTAGGTAATATTTTTCAAAAACTTATTTATAAAGCATCTTTTAACAATAGAGCAAGGTGTTCAATCTCTAACATGCAAGAAATGAAAGCAATTTATGATAAAATGTTTAGAAAACAAGGAAATTGGATCAATTATGATTCAAATGTATCTTGCATCAAGAAATGGACCTTGGATATCAAAAATTAAAGAAAATATTCAAATTTTTGAACTAGATGAAGCTCTTGAAGCAAAGACTAAAGATGAAGCTAAAGTAAAAGAAGCTGAATATGAACTCAAAATTGAAGTCAAACAAGAAGATGATCATGAACAATGCAATGTCATTTGAATATTGAAGACAAGTACGAAAACACAGATTGAAGACTAAAGTTTTCAATAACAAAATAATGTAATACAGGGGGTGTTTTTAGGTATATTATATTATTTTTTACATGCTAATGTACCCCCATAGTACCTTCATGGTACATTTGTAACTAGTGGATTAGTGTTGAGTCTATATTTTAGAGTGTGAGTTATGTTTCCCTCTTTATGTCAGTGTGAATGTGCAAGGAATACACACATGTCATGTAAAGATGTAATGTGTAGGGAATGCACAAGTATCATGTAATTTTGAGTGCAAGTTTAGGTTGAGTAATTGTGCACAAGTCTTGTGTATGCAAGAGTGCAAATATGTAATGTAAATATGTGCACAAGTGTCTTAGTTTAGGTGTGCAAGTAAAAGTGTAAGAGCCATGTATAGGTATACATATGTTATAGATTCTAGTGTTCATAAAGTATGTAAGTGGTAAGTAGATAATCCAAGAGTCATGAGACTTGGGATATGGAGAGCAATAGCCAAGTATCTAAAGAATCACATATATTTTTTGGTAGTATAAGTCTTAAAATGCAACACCTCCTTTAGAGGAATCTAACCAATTGAGATAATACCATTGGATATAAAATTTAAGTAATGGTTTGAAAAAATAAAAAATAATAATAATTCTAATTTTGTCCTAAAGGGATTTGTGGTTCGGTTCTTCTTCAAGAGATCCAAGGTTCAAACCACTATGTGTGGAAGAGGAGATGGTTGTGTCTTAATCCTCTATTGATAGGTTTAGCTCTCTACTTTATGAGGGATCATGATTGAGATAGGACTACTCAACCATAAATCATAGAGGTTTCTCACACTATATATATATATATATATATATATATATATATATATATATATATATATATATATATATATATATATTAATATATATATTAATATATATAATTTTATCCCATGTGCACTTTGATCCATAAAAATACTAATTAATGAAACTTAGCTAAAGCAACTTGTCATTTAAATTTTATAAACAAAATAAATAAATCACATTTATACTTTTATTAAATTCTTATTAAACATATACATTATTTGAACAAAAATAATTATTTTTTAACATAACTTTAAATTTATAATTATTCTTTGTATTATCAAAGATAAATATTTTAAAATTTCTATTCAAATATGTTTCATGTTCTCTTCTTTCCTTCAATATTTTATATTCCATGATTGGAATTTTGTTCCACATTAACACTTGTTTGCTAATTATCTGTGTGCATGTGATCTACCAACAAGGACGTTACTTGCATTATTGGTGATGAGACCCGAGTTTAACCTCCACGATAGATGTGTATAAGAAGTATTGATTAAAAAAATAAAATCTATAGGCTAATTTTTTTAATTAATTTATTTATTTTAAAGATTTGGTTAGTGTGATAAACTAACGTACAACTGATGCTTATGGAGGGATGACCTCTCACAATAGAAGATATCAATAAGGAATTTAACATACACAACCACACGTGGCATGGTTTGAACCTTAAACCTTCCCAACAAAAAAAATCAAAACCCAAATTATATACTTACCTTTATGCACTTTTCTTACCTTTAAACTTTGGGCTAGTCATTTCCATTTAATATGCTTTACCTTTTAAATTTTAATATTATTTTATATATTTAATTAATATTTTTTTAATATACAAATTATATATTTAATTATAAAAATACAAGTTGAATATAAGTAAATATAGAACAGGGTTGGACCTTATTTACAAGGATTCTGAAATGCTGCGTTGTCTACAGCTACTGCCATTTAATCTCATATAACTAAACCTAAATATAATCATGCTAATTATTTTTATTTAAACTTTGGGCTAATGTTTCCGTATAGTTCTTAAATTTTAATATTATTTTACATATTTAATTAATAGGATCGGAATGCTGCGTCTGCCATTTAATCTCATATAACTAATATTTTAGGATTTTTATTTAAGTTTGTTTCACATTTTTCTTACCTTTAAACTTATAGGCTAATGTTTATGTATAATCATTCCTATTTAATATGCTTTACTTCCAAAAATAAACTTAAATTAAACTATATTAATATTATTATAATTATTTAAAAAAACAAATCTTAACTGCATTGCAACTATAATTATTAATACAAACTTATTAAAAAAATTATAATTATTGTTATTACTGAAACTACACTACCCTAAGGTTTTCATGAAAATATAAACTTTCTCAATTGAAGGGAAGTTGGTACTGGAAATAAATAACGTATAAGGAAAAAACAAAGACTTCTACTATACTATCCCTTGTAGGGGAAAAACAAAGACTTCCACCATAAAATATTAAATAACTAGCCCTTCTATTAAATTTACTTATTAATCATGGCGGAAAGGCCAAAGGCCACGATCCCCTTTTCTGATAACACGATGACGAATTTACAGGCTAATAACAAGAGATAAACAAATAACACAGAGAAACGCCAAAGCTTTCAGAAGCCCAAGTGCCACTTTGAACTAAATCAGGGCGATTTTAATCCTCCAGTATCACAACCACCATTAATCTCTATCTTCTTCCACCGACGACTTGTAAACCCTGATCTCCGTCCTCACATCTGACTCGGAACACGCAATGCGTTTGCAAAAATGGGTGAGTTTGAACAGCGTCGTATCATGTACATCCCTTCCTCTCCAACTGCATATCGGAAAAGCATTTTCCGGCTGACAATGGCTTCTATACATGTCGTCCGCAAACACCACCATGCCCAAATCCCTCCCCAGCCTCGAAAGATCTTTCACATAACAAACCCCTTTCCCAAATTTCTCCCTTTTCAACAAGCACGCCTCTCTAAAAAGCCTGTGGGTGATGATGTCCCGCTGGGGATCGATCTTGTCCAACACGGCGTTCGCGTACTCCTCCTCCGACGCGGTGAACACCACGATCTCATACAGCCCTCGCAGTTCCTGCAACATCTGCTCTAACCCGGGCCTCTTGCTAACGTAACAAGTATAGCGTATGGAGTTCTTTGGTTTGAATTCACAGATGAAGTCGTAGTGCCAGATCGCGGGCTCCAGACTTGTGTGGACGAGGGTGTCGTCGAGGTCGAGGACGAGTGTCTTCTTCTTCATCTTTATATCGTTTGGCGCCATGGGAGGCAACAAGCAGCTTTTAACGTCTTTTGGCTTGGAAAAGTAATGGAGAATGATTTGCAGGCCTTTTGCTTCCTCCGCTACCTCGTATTTAGTACCGGTACACGATTCCTTGCTACGACGAGAATGGGCTTGCTTCATTTCCATGGAATTTTATTATTCTTGGAGATGATGTGATTTGTCTCGTCGCCTGAAGTAAAGGCCGTCAAGAGCTCGAGTTTAAACGGCAGTAGCTGTAGACACTAGACAACTCAAGGTTTCAGAATCCTTGTAAATAAGGGCCGCAGACTATGCCTAGTTTCGTCGACGATGCTTTTCTATATTTAGTAATAGTCCTTTTTTTATTAGTTTGGATGGGTAGTGGTAAATCTTATTTTTAGAAGGAATATTGTAGTGGTAAAGTTAAGAAAGGGATAGATGAATCAAGTAGTGGTAAATCTTATTTTTAGGAGGGATATTGTAGTGGTAAAGTTAAGAAAGGGATAGATTTGCTAGTGAGTGCATGTCTATGGGTTGTCCTGTTTAATTCTTTGAAGGATCAAAGGTCTATTAACTTCATCTTTATCTAAGAAGTTAAGGATTATAGAGGTTCAAAGTTGAAGACACATGGAAAATAATCATTTCCTTGAACTGAATTTGAATCTCATTTAAGAAAACCCAATCTTTTTACCAGGATAGAACATTCTATTTTTATTTTTTATAAATAAATTATTTAATTTTAAGATTAAAAAATAAGATATTTATTAAATATATAAAATAATATTAAAATTTAATAAGGGGGAGAGATATTAATTTATAATGAAAACCTTAAAATATCTATACTTGATAATATATGGGATAATTATAAATTTAAATTTAATTAGATTAAAAAATAATTATTTTATTTACTATGAAATTAAAAAATAAAATATTTAGTATATATATAAAATAATATTAAAATTTAATAAAGGTGAGAGATATTAATTAATAATGAAAATTTAAAAATATCTATAATATATGAGATAATTATAAATTTAAATTTAGTTGGATTAAAAAATAATTATTTTATAAAATTTTAAGATTAAAAAATAAAATATTTATTAAATATATGAAATTATATTAAAATTTAATAAGGATCAGAGATATTAATTAATTATGTGATCTCGGATAGTAGTGAGAATGTTAAAAGCATGGGAACCATCTAAATTATCATGGCAGATATGTATATATAAGAAATATTTATTTAATAAAAATAAATTTGCCTGATCTCTATAATTTACTTTTATCTGGGATTTGGTTTGCATAAAAATAAGATCAAATAAATTAAAAAGAATAATGAAATATATAATAATAAAAAAGTAATAACAAATATCAATAGTTATATTGAAAAAAAAAAAAATAGTTTTATATTTTAATAGTTTCTGAAGGCGTAGTTGCCTCTTTTGCTATGAATTGAAATATTATAAAAAAAAAAAAAGGATGAATTAAATAATGGTATGTTATATTATGATGACTCTCTTTGTGCTCAATCCGGTTGCCTCTTTTGCTATGAATTGAAATATTATAAAAAAAAAATAGGGATGAATTAAATTATGGTATGTTATATTATGATGACTCTCTTTGTGCTCAATCCGGTTGTTGTGCCTCATTCATATTTGGTAAATTGCATGCCTTCAAATGAAAATTATGTTGCCGAAATTTGGGTAGCAGATAGTATGCATGGGGAGTAGTTTGAGGGGGAATGATTTTACCTGGTCGGAAGGGTGTGGAAAAAGCATGGTAAGATTTGTTTGGTTGGAAGCATTTTTGCATGCATTGGTAGAAGACTCAAATAGAGTACAGCTTCAAACGTCTTGCACAGGTGTGTTTTGCTATGTATAGTAAGCAATGCCTGTTTTCTGAAAATGGTTGAATAATTATTGTATTTTTATTTTAAAAAAAGAGTTGATTTCTTGCTGAAAACGGACTCTTGCAAAGTAAGGATAGCTGGCTTTTGATTTTTATAAATTTCCTGCAAGTGTCACTTGGTTTGAGATATTGTGATGGAATATGTGCTTGGGAATTCACAGTATAGAATTTGCATATTCTATTCTTAGTAATGTGATGCATATGTGGAACTGGAAAACGTTGTTTCCTTCAATTAGTGAACGGCTAGCTTGTGTTTATTTCTGTACTTTTGCTCAAGTTGTGAATCGATGTTGTGCTTGAAAAAGAAAAAGAATTTTTTATGAAATATAAAAGATATTATAGGCTTTAGGTGTATGGCTATATGCAAAGTTGGACAAGAATGAAAAAGGAAAGTGTACATTTGTATTTTCGTATGAAATGGAATCTGGGTGATTTTGCTTGTTCATACTTAGTAAAATCTGCATTTAGCATTTGTAAAGTAACCATATTTGCTTAATAAGGGCCAGATTTGATCCCTTGGTGAACACTGACTCAAACTTCGGTCACCGAATTGGTATGGCGAGAAGGAGTTTTGGGAAAGTGTTGCTCACAGTAAACATTCCTAGAATGTAGCAAGCGGAGGTTTTGCATGATCGAGTGGAACATTCTGGTAATCTGTGGACTGGAGTGACTAGGAATCAAGGAAGAACCTCTCTATGATTTAATGCTGGCCCTTGTATGGGAATAAAAATAGTCCCATTATTAAACTTGTTTTAATAACCGAAAAGTGTCCAATTGCCCAGGATGGGCGTTGTCTTTTGTAACCAATGTTTAAGAATGCCTGAATCTTTACTTTTTATAATTCTATAAGATTAGTTATGGAGTATTTTGTTTCTTGGAGATTTGGACAACTCTGGTTAATTATTTAACAATATAGCATGTGGGAAGTATATATACCATAATAGAAAAGATTTAGATTTATATATGCATGCTTATAACTAGAACTGCATGCATGTCTCTCACAAGTCTATGTTGTTTAGTTTCTCTGCAATCCTTAACTCGGGTTGAATAATCACCTGGCTTAATAACTGTTTGTGGGTTGAACAGATTTGATTGGATGGAATTGGGTTATTGTTCTCTATACATAGTCAACTGAAACCAATTCCATGGAAAATTACAGACCATACAATATATTAGCTCATAAGCGAAATGATATTTTGAAAAGAAATTAACATGGTTTCAATTCCCGGAAAGTATGTTTAAGCCACGATTATGGTGTTTAAGTTTATTTTAATGTTGCATGGTGGGTAATTGAAACTATTTTGGGGCAACAATGTTGTAGCAACATTACTAACAACCCTGTAGTGTTATCCCGACACATGAGTAATAATTTTAAAGCTTACTGAATAAGGGAAAGTTTCCAACTAGAAAGAAAATATATATTTCTTTTATACTCCTATAAAAATTAATATTAATTAAAAGCTTTCTATTTCATAGCTTAAATGGATCGGTTGAAAGGCGAAGCCGATGGTCAAGTTGTCATTGAAATGGCCTTGGGGATGATACTTTTCTATGATCATTTTGCTTCGAGATCTGAAAACTTATAAGTATACCATTAGATGATTGTCTAAATAACTCCCGATGGAAGTGACTAGAAGGCTGTCATAACGAGTATTAAACTTATATATTATGCTTGAAAACTCGTCGGGTATGCCGGGGAGTAAGCATCTATTTCAGCCTTGGTATATCGAAAAATAGTTTCACCCAACTAATTTATTTAGAAAAGGTATTATTGTTGAAAAAAAAATAAACCTGATTAAACCGACTCGCGAGAAGCGATTCTAGGAATCGCACGCTCTCTGCAGCGATCTTGGGAATTGCTCAGGAGACGAGCGATTCCAAGAATCGGATGACTAGGGTAGTAATAAAGAATTTTTCCCGCTAACTGAATCTGATTGGACGTCGCAGTTATTTCCCTCGTGCGGGTACATGAACTGTCGCATGCCACTGTTCTCATAGATGAGCTATAAATACAGATGCATTCGGCATTTTGAGATGAGTAGAAGGAGAGCAGATTAGTGGGAGAAGAGCAGCAGAATAATAGCAGTTGTGAGCAACAGAAACAATTGCAGAGGAAGAAGAGATCGGTAGTACAGCAGCTGAACCGTGATAGCATCGAACAGCCGTTTCGGGTGTTTGTTTTGTCATTCTGTGTATCCTGCATTCAATTGCAGATGATTGCAACTCCCCCGTAGAGGACTTATTGTAATTTTGTTGTTGTTATTAAAATACAAGCCTAGATATTTTCTGGTGTTAAATCAGGAGCTTTGGACACTTCTTCCTCATTGATAAGTAAACCTCGCTCTTATTTAAATTGCAAAATCCTCCTCCTAATCCATTTGCGGTTTTTCTTCTCTCTCGTTGGTCTCACTGAGCAAGGACCGAATTCGCTCAGCCAGCGAGCAATTTTGGCAGTCGCTCTAGCCAGCGAGTGACTTCGTTCCTTGCTCGGCCAACGTGTGACTTCGAGGGTCGCATCACCCACGAGTGATATCCGTCCACCCTGATAAACGACCTCCGCCTCAATTTAAACTTTTCTCACTCGCGTCCCAACTCTCGTTCTACCCTCGTGCGATCCCCGAAATCGCATCTATTCCAAGCGAATATCAGCATCGATGGGTTTGGTGAGCAAGGACTGTTCTCGCTCCCCCTTTCTGTGATCTCAAAAATCGCCGCAACAAGTGAGCGATTCCTGCTCTCACTCCTCGCATGAGCGACTCCCGTTCTCGCTAATTGGAGCGAGTGATTATGGGCATCGCTTATTTCTAGAGTGATTTTTGGCAACTTTCAGGAATTTAATTTCTTCAAATTGGTATCAGAGCCTCGGTGTCATGACACAAAAGATTGAAGCATGGCTTTGAGAAACAATTCCCTACAGTTGTAGATCCCACGGTTCAATGGCAAGAACTACGACTACTAGAGCATCCAGATGAAGATCTTGTTCCAGTCGTAGGAGCTTTAGGATTTGGTCAAGAATGGTTACCCAGAACCGGCAGATGCAGCAGCACTGGCTGCACTCTCCCAAGCAGACAAAGACCTGTTGAAGTAAAATACGAAGAAGGACCAGAAAGCCCTGTTCTACATCATGCAGGCGGTTGAGGAGACCATTTTCTCGCAGATTGTAGCAGCAACCAAGGCGAAGCAAGCCTAGGAAATCTTGACTAGTTCGTATCAAGGCACCAACAAGGTGAAGTTGGTGAAGCTACAAATGCTAAGGAGGGAGTTCAAGAACTTGCAGATGAAAGAGTCAGAGTCCATGAGCAACTTCTTCACCCAAACAACGGATGTCATCAAATAGATGCGGTTGAATGGAAAGATCATGCAGAGCCAGAGAATCGTGGAGAAGATTCTTAGAAGCTTGCCTACTAAGTTTGACTTGGTCGTGATAGCGATTGAAGAGTTGAGGGATTTTACAACCCTCTCGATGGATGAGCTCATGGGTTCCTTGCAGACACATGAGCAGAGGCTGAGTCGTTCATCTCAGTCCTCTCTAAATCAGGCGTTCAAGGCATAAGTCTCATTCTAAGACAGTGGCAGACAAGATTCCCAACATGGAGCCTCTAGTTCTTAAGGCAAAATAGGTCGAGGTAGGCATGGGAAAGGCAACAAGTAAGGAGGAAGGTCAAACTACAATGACAGAGAGACCAACTACAACTTCCATCAGCAAGGAGGAAGAGGTAGTGGGAAAAATCAGCAAGTTGGATCTGGTCAAAAGAAGGATAAATCCAAGATCCAATGCTATTATTGCAAGAATTTCGGTCACTATATCTTCGAGTGCAGGAATAAGATGGTCAAGGACAACCAACATCAAAAAAACTACATAGATGAAGTTGCGAATGCAGGGTGTAGATATGCCTGTGGAAACATATTATTGACTTGTAGTATTGAAGAGGAGACCCAAAAGAATATTTGGTATATTGACAGTGGGTGCAGCAACCACATGATGGGGAAAAAGGAGATGTTCTCACAACTGGATGAATCAATCCAATCTGAGGTGAATATGGGGAACAACAGGAAGGTTCCTGTGAAGGGGTGCACTAGGCACGATGAAAGGAAGTAGATATGTGATGTATACTACGTGCCTAGCCTGAAGCACAACCTGTTGACTGTTGGAAAACTCATGTAGAAGGGGTACACTGTTCAGTTCAAAGATGGAGTCTGCACCATCAAAGACAAAGAGCATGGGCAGATTGCAACTGTGTCCATGATGAAGAACAAGATGTTTTCGCTACAGATTTAGAATAAGTCTTTGCTGTCTTTGAGTGCAGTTGTGAAAGATGCTACCTGACTGTGGCATATCATATTTAGCCACCTAAGTTTTAGTGGCCTAAACTTGTTGCAAAAGAAGTAGATGGTGAAGGGTTTAACCCTCATTGATCAACCAAATAAAGTCTGTGAGGGTTGCTTAGTCGACAAACAACATAGGGATTTGTTCCCTTCAGGGCAGTCTTGGAGAGCCTCACAACCATTGGAGCTGGTGCACTCAGACATCTGTGGTCCAATGCAGACCAACACTTTTGTCGACAACAAATACTTCCTGACCTTCATTGATGACTTCAATTGAAATACATGGGTATATTCCATCAAGCAAAAGTTAGAAGCATTTTTCGAATTCAAGGAGTTCAAGGCCCTAGTGAAGAAACAGAGCGGCTATCAAGTGAAAACCCTCAGGACATATGGTAGAGGTGAATACATCTCCAACGAATTCCAAAATTTTTGTAATGCAAATGGAATTTGGAAATAGCTTACTGCAAGATACACACCACAGTAGAACGATGTAGCTAAGAGGAAGAATAAAACCATTATGGAGATGGCACGGAGTATGTTGAAGGTGAATAATCTACCACATGATTTTTTGGTAGAAGTTGTAACCTATGCAGTTTATCTGCTGAACAGATGTCCCACCAAAAACATGAAGGAAAAAATTCTTGAGGAAGTGTGGAGCAACTAGAAGCCGAGTGTGGCTCATTTGTGAGTTTTTGGGTGCATAGCATATGCACATGTTTGAGAAGAAAAGAGGCAAAAGCTGGATGACAAGGCATAGAAGTGTATCTTCACAGGATACAATGAGAAAACGAAGGCATATCAGTTGTATAATCCTATGACAAAGAAGCTCATCATCAACCGATACATGAAGTTCTTTGAAGATGAAGCCTGGAACTAGAAATCAAAGACTGGCTAGCCAGAGCCAGCAGTTGTTGAATTTAGGGACCTAAAGGAGAACAATGTGCAACCACTTATAGCCTCAAGAAATAGCGGTGGTGCCAATAGCAGCACAACCTCACCATCTCAATCGCCTCCACTTGCAAGCAAGATTCCCAATTTGAAGACACCCCTAAATATGAGGAGCTTGCAAGACATCTACGAGGTAACCCAAAATCATGAAGATGAAGAACATTCTGAATTTGCTTTATTTACTGAGTGTGACCCAATCTCATTTGAAGAGGTAAGTCAAAATCAAAAGTGGGTGAAGGCGATAGATGAGGAGATAGAAGCCATTGAGAAGAACGAGACATGGCAGCTAGCAGATATCCTAGCAGGGACGAAGACCATTGGGGTCAAATGGGTTTACAAAATCAAGTTTAATGCCCAAGGTGAGGTTGATCGACATAAGACCAGATTGGTGGTGAAAGGCTGAAGTTAGGGATTGACTACCATGAGGTGTATGCACCTATAGCCTGACTTGACACAATCAAGATGATTCAGGTATTGGTAGCCTAGCAGGGTTGGAAGGTGTACCAGATGGATGTCAAGTCTGCCTTCCTCAATGGCATTTTGGAGGAGGAGGTCTACATAGACCAGCCACCAAATTATGAATTGCAATGGCATGAAGGTAAATTTTTGAAGCTGAAGAAGGCCCTATATGGGCTGAAGCAGGCACCTAGGGCATGGTACAGCCAGATTGACTACTACTTTCAGGATAATGGATTTGTCAAATGCCCATATAAGCACACCCTATACTTGAAGATAAATGAAGCAGGGGAGATGATAATCATCTGCCTGTATGTGGATGATCTGATATACACTGGCAATAGTGATGTACTTTTTGACCAGTTTTGAACAGCCATGAAGGAGTTTGAAATGACTGATTTAGGGCTAATAAATTATTTTCTTGGCATCAAAGTTGACCAATCAGCAGATGGCATCTTTATTTCACAGGGAAAGTATGCAAAGGATGTCCTGAAGCATTTTAATATGGAGGACAGCAAACCTACCATCACACCTATTGCCACAAGACTAAAGTTGAGCAAGTTGGATTCCAACAAGAATGTTGATCCAACTCTTTTCAAGCGGCTAGTTGGTAGTCTCATGTATTTGACTGCAACTTGACCAGATCTGATGTTTGGAGTTAGTTGGATCAGTTGATTTATGAAGAATCTAAAGGACATGCACTAGCAAGCAGGCAAGCAGATATTACGCTATGTCAATGGGACGAGGAACCATAGAATATTCTATGTGAGACAAGACTAGCTTGAACTGGTGGACTACATAGATAGTGATTAGGCCATTAGCATTGATGATCGAAAGAGCACTTTCGGGTATGCTTACCATCTTAGATCAAAAGCAGTGTCATGGTCATCCAAGAAACAATTGATAGTTGTGTTATCTATTATCGAGGCCGAGCTTGTTATCGCCACATCAGTTGCATGTTAGGCAATATGACTGCGAAGGATTTTGGGTGAACTGAACCATCCACCAAAAGGTGCGATAATCATATTTTGTGACAACAATTCCACCATAGAACTATTGAAAGATCTAGTGTTCCATGGTCGGATGAAGCACATTGATATCAGGTATCACTTCATCAGAGAGCTGGTGAAGTTGGGTGAAGTCTAGCTACTATTTTGCAGATCCAAGGAGCAGGTCATTGATATTTTTACAAAGCCTTTGAAGGAGGAGGACTTCAACAAATTGCATCAAAATTTGGGCATCAAAGTCCTTGTGAAATTAGGTTTAAAGGAGGGTGTTGAAAAAAAGATAAACCTGACTAAACCACCCATGAGTTGCTCGAGCGAGAAGCGATTCCAGGAATCGCACGCTCTCTACAATGATCTTGGGAGTCACTCAAGAGACGAGTGATTCCAGGAATTGCATGACTAGGGTAGCAATAAAGAAATTTTTCCACCAACTAAACCTGATTAGATGTCGTAGTTATTTCCCTCATGCAGGTAGATGAACTGTCGCATGCCACTGTCCTCAGAGATGAGCTATAAATACAGATGCATTCGACATTTTGAGATGAGTAGAAGGAGAGCAGATTAGTGGGAGAAGAGTAGTAGAATAGTAGTAGTTGTGATCAGTAGAAACAATTACAAAGGAAGAAGAGATTGACAGTACACCAGCTAAATCGTGATAGCACCGAACAACTGTTTTGGGTGTTTGTTTTGTCATTTGGTGTATCTTTCATTCAATTGTAGATGATTGGAACTCCTCCATAGAGGACTTATTGTAATTTTGTTGTTGTTATTAAAATACAAGCCTGGATGTTTTCTGGTGTTAAATTAGGATATTTGGACACTTCTTCCTCGTTAATAAGTAAACCTATTTATTATTTAAATTACAAAATCCTCCTCCTAGTCCATTTGTTATTTTTCTTCTCTCTCGCTGGTCTCACTAAGCAAGGACTGAATTTGCTCAGCCAACGAGCGATTTTGGCAATCGTTCTAGCCAGTGAGCGACTCCATTTCTCACTCGACCAACGTGCAACTTCGAGGGTCGCATCATGCTCAAGCGATATTCATCCATCTTAATAAACAAACTTCATCTCAATTTAAACTTTTCTTACTCGCATTCCAACTCTCGCTCTACCCTCGTGCGATCCCCAAAATCACATCTATCTCAAGAGAAGATCAACATCGATGGGTTTGGTAAGCGACGACTGTTCTCGCTCCCCCTTTCTGTGATCTCAAAAATTACCGTAGTGAGTGAGCGATTTCCGCTCTTGCTCCTCGCATGAGTGACTCCCGTTCTCGCTAATTGAAGCGAGCGATTACGAGCATCGCTTGTTTCTAGAGTGATTTTAAGCAAATTTTAGGAATTTAATTTCTTCAATTATGTGTAACATTATGACTTAAATCTAAGTTAAAGCCTAAAAAGATAAATTAAATAATAGCCTAGGAGGATTTTTGGCATCTTGTATAACAAGACTTCTTATTTTTTGAAAGGAGAAACGAATGTTCGGGTGTTTAATGTAAAAAGAAAATAAATTGGTTTATTTTATAATGAAGCTAAATACAATCATGTTATTTTGGAAAACACCAAGTGGGTAGCTGATGTTAGTCAGTGATGACAAGCATAAGATAAGGAAAACATAATTTTGTTCTCATTTGACAACTAGAAAGTATATTTGTGATAAATTGTAAAAGTATTCTAAATTTAGTTGAGGAGATACAATTTAGAATGTTATTGATGAAATTATATAGGGAAAGCAATATCTTAAACTTTATCATAAATTTAGAATAATATTTTTGTGAGTTGGAAAGCTTGTCAAGATAGTTGTTAGATGACTAATGAAGGGGTAGTCTATGTGCAGTTACAAATGTTTTCAAACTCTTTTATGGAGTGAGTAAAACCATTCATTGGGAAGGAAGAACAAATAAATTAATTAAATTACATCCGATACTATTGAGGTGTGGGCATGCACACAACAAGTCCTGAGAGAAGAGCCTAAGCAATATGTTTGACTTTAATATGCTATGTTAAAAGGAATTTATGTAAGAGGAGAATAATGGGAATAAGTGTACCTTTTGTATTATGGCTAATAAGGGAAAAACAAATATTATTTATGTAAGCTAAATAAAGTATTGATTATTGCAATTGGATTTGTGCTAAGACAATAGTGTACCGGTTATGATTTCGTGTGACCATGGCATGGATTTGAGTTAGAAAATCTTGTTGTATTTAAGAATAAAAATTAGAGATGAATGATGAGGAAGCTAGTATGTGAATTGGGTAAACTTTTCATAGCAAGGTCAAGCATCGGATTACTACAAATGAGTTATAGCTACTTATAGATTTATTTGGAATAAGATAGTTATGGAATTTATGAAATATTAAACTGGAAAAGAAGTAACTTGTGAGCCAAGTTAAAGATAAAAGTAAACATTGTAAATAAGGACTTGATAAATGAGTAGAATCCATCTTGGAATTGAATGATTAAAAAATAGTTTGATGATGTAATTATTTACCACAGTGATGTCTTTAGTAGGATATGAACTCCTAGCTAATGAAATAAAGATAGGAATCTATGGGTTTTAATAAAAAGACACCCAAATATGAGAAAGAAACTATATAATTTTTTTTGTTGGATTCTATCAAGAGTCCTAGTGATGTATGATAGATTTAACTGCAGTTAATTCTTGGTTTAACTCATCGGAAAGGATGAGCAAATAATTTTATGTGTGAATATGCACACAAGACTTAAATTTAAATTATAAACTTGACCTTACTTTGATAAGGAAATTGATCTTAATTATCAAAGGATATGATTAAGATATTGATACACCCAATGTTGCTAAGGTGTAGATATTGCACAGAGCAAGTCTCGAAGCAACTTTAGACTGATAAAATTCTTCTGGATTAAGACTCAATCAGATCTAGTAATGAGGGGCGGTATGGGACACCATCTCTAGGTTGCTATCCAGGTAGTACTGTGATAAGTCCCATGTTCATTTGACTTAGCTAGTTTAGCCACAATGTTTGGTATGGGACAAACATTTGTGAGTCACAATGGGCATGTGTGATGAAGTCCAAGGTTAAGGTATTGACATGACACTAACTTACTTCTAGTGGGGGACAATCAGTTAGTCATGGAGGCATATGTACGTTGCTACCCTTCATACAGATATATACAAGTTGACTCAAAGTCAAAGGTTTAGTATCATAGGGTATGGGGAAAAAAATCCACCTTTTAGGTTTTATGGGCATTAAAGGATAACCCCATTGTTATTTGACCCTCATGCCAAAAACAACAGACATAAATGAGGATAATCGAAGTCACATAAAGGCACCTCCATGGGATTTGGCCGATATCGTCCACTTGGGTGGTTATCTATAGTAGTCTTGAATCCAAAAGTAGTTTGATATGCCTGTACTGATTCAAAATAACACTATTGGTTTATTGGGTGAACATATGTGCTATGAACCTGAAAGCACTTCTATGATAAAAATTGTTGTATGAAAACAAAACAAAAAATTTACCCTGAGGAAAAATCTTGACTTACTTTTGTGGTACAACCAGGTATGTAGACTTGGGTTGTTACATATGGTATCAGAGTAGAAGAGATATTAAGTTGTAGGACTCTGATCAAAACTTTTTATTGAATAAATTTAAAATTTGAAAAAAGTCTTATGGCACATATGTTGCAAGATGGAACTTCCGGGGATTCCATGGGAGGTGGGCAAGAGGAAGCCATTTTAAGATAAAATTTAAAAGTATCTTGAATAGGAAAACAAAGAGAAGGACATCAAAAGGAAGGAAATATGAAGCAAATAAATGCACCTCCTTTAAATAATCCTGATAAGGAGGAAAAGAAATTTAGCATAGGTAGTGCATTGGTTACAAACTCTTTTGGAGTAGCTAAGAGAGGGCATGGTCCAACAGAAAAAGCTAGGTAAATTGCACCTCAAAGTGGGAACGAGGATAACAATAGGGATAGGAGAACTCCTGCAATGGTTGCTTGAGTGCAAGTGGGTCCAACTTTTCTAGCAAGTGCCCCCACATAGTTTATATCCATCAAAAACCTTCAGTAAAAGACACCCACAAGATCTTTGCCATGACAGGTAGTTTTTGTATGTGAGGGACAAGTTCCTCTTTTCTACTGTTAAATAGTAAAATTTATGGTGTAGAAGCAAAAAAATTGACAAATAGTGAATTTACTAATGGTTTACTTCCGCTAGTGAGTGAGGAACATGTTTAAAAAAAAGAAGGATTTTGGCAAACGGTTGGAAGGTAGAGTTTGAAAAAGGATAGACTTACCAAGATAACCAATGTTTAAATTGCTCCTCACATTTTGATGCTTAAAATAAAATCCAACTAGCAATTATATGTCTGTATTATGTGTTTTTTAGAAAATCAAATCAAATATTAATAAAACTCCTTTTGTGGTCAGAGGCAAATGCAGTCATAATAAAATTATTTCAAGGGCAGTTGGAACAATCCATATCCATGATGAAATTCTTAACAAAAAATGTGGAATCTCAACAACAGATAATTGAATTCCTTGTTGAACAAGAGTTTGGCAGTAAAAAGAAAGGAAAGAGATCCAAGGTAAAGAAGAGAATTAATAGGACCAAGTCTGGAATCAAACCCAAGGAGTTGGTTAAGTATAAGAATTGCAAAACCAATTTAAAGCCTATAGGTGTTCAAGAAGTCAAGAAAGAGAAATGTCGAGCACCTTATATGGGTTGTTATGTTTATGGAGAGGCACATTATGCTAATAAATACCCTCAAATGTTTGATTATCAAGTAGCTCCTAGTAAGCGATCTCTTGCAATCTGTGCAACACCTGGAGTTGCAAGCCAAGAAAAGTGGCCACGTTGCAGCCTTGAGAGGTGTTAAATTTATTTCACCTTGTGGATGTCGAGGTTCAAGGCTAAAAGTATAAGAAGTTCAAAGAAAATAGTTTTCTATCTTTTTTGGACACACATGAACCATTTTGGTTATTGTATGAATTATGAATGTAAATATATATGCATGTATATGGTCATGTGACTAGACACTGAGTAGAGTAGCCTTGTGTATGTCTTTGGTTATTTAGTAGAGTAACTTTGATTGTGTGATGATGTATTTTTTGGCTTATGTATGGACATTTGGATGAATGCATTATGAAATATTATGTAGTTCAATTGATTTTTCAATATGAACAATTTATGACTCAAAGATAAATTATGATGCAAATAATGAAGAATGATTTAGGATTTCTCATGTTTGCTATAGTATATGTGAAAGGCTATATTTGAATGTATTTAAATTATATAACCTTGCATGATTGTGTTTGTTTCTAGTGGGGGAGGATGTAACGACCCTCCTTGCATGATTGGTAATAATAAAATTGATATTTTAAAACTTACCTTTTCCATAGAGCATTGTACTATTGATGTCCATTGTATATGTAGGACCAGGTTTATGCTTTCAATAGATAGGATTGATCAGAAAAAAAAGGTAAGAAGAGAAATGATGATTTGACCCACGAGTACACAAAAACTCGTGCTTTGTATATCATATAGGTGCATTACAAAATACTTGCTTTATTGTATAAACCATGTTAGGAGTGCTTGTTTTTTAATTGAGATGAAAGCTTACATATGAGTTCAGGTGGAGATGAAAATGCTGGAGCCACTTTTGTTAGGTTGGGTAATTAATTTAAATTAATCATTTAAAAATATCATGATTGCCTTATCCTATAATATGAATGTTGTTTGATGACAAATGTTGCATATATGTGATCTCGGATGGCAGTGACAATATTAAAGGCATGGGAGCCATCTGAAACTACTATCATACCATTTCACATTTTTTGAAATAAACTTGTCAAATCTCTATCGTTTACTTTTATTTGGGGTTCGGTTTGCATAAGAATAAGGTCAAATAAATTAAAAAGAATAATTATATATATAATTAATTAATTAATTAAAAGAGTAATAACAAAATATAAAATCATTATTCTTTTTAAAAATAAGAATAATGATATATATATTTTATTTGGGGTTCGGTTTGCATAGGAATAAGGTCAAATAAATTAAAATATATATATATATATATATATATATATATATATAAAATTAAAAAAGAGTAATAACAAATATCAATAGTTTTATTGATAAACAAAAAAAAAGTAGCTTTTATATTTTAATAGTTTCTGGAGGCGTAGTTGCGGCTTTTTCTATGAATTGGAATATTATAAAAGAAATAGGGATGAATTAAATTATGGCATGTTATATTACGATGACTCTCTTTGTGCTCAATCCGGTTGTTGTGCCTCGTTCATACTTGGCAAATTGCATGCGTTTAAATGAAAAGTGTTTTGCGGAAATTTGGGTAACAGATAGTATGCATGGGGAGTAGTTTGAGGGGAATGATTTTACCTGGCCGGGGGGAGTGTGGAAAAAGCATGGTATGATTTGTTTGGCTGGACATTTTTGCATGCATTGATAGAAGACTCAAATAGAGTACAGCTTCAACCGTCTTGCACATGTGTGTTTTTCTATGTATAGTAAGCAATGTCTGTTTTCTGAAAATGGTTGAATAATTATTGTATTTTTTTATTTTAAAAAAATAGTTGATTTCTTCCTGAAAACGGACTATTGCAAAGTAAGGATAGCTGGCTTTCGATTTTAATAAATTGCCTGTAAGTGTCAGTTGGTTTGAGATATTGTGATGGAATATGTGCTTGGGAATTCACAATATAGAATTTGGATATTTTGTTCT
The DNA here is from genome assembly GCA_028583015.1 of Wollemia nobilis. Classification (NCBI taxonomy): domain Eukaryota; kingdom Viridiplantae; phylum Streptophyta; class Pinopsida; order Araucariales; family Araucariaceae; genus Wollemia; species Wollemia nobilis. The sequence goes on from JAQPPZ010017121.1 coordinate 5,940,523, forward strand.
TAGTGATGTTTAAGAATGCCTAAATCTTTGCTTTTGATAATTATATAAGATTCGTTGTGGAGTATTCTGCTTCTTGGAGATTTGGACAACTCTGGTTATTTATTTAACAAAATAGCATGTGGGAAGTTAAGTATATATATCATAATAGAAAAGATTTAGATTTATATATGCATGCTTATAACTAGAGAACTGCATGCATGTCTCTCACAAGTCTATGTTGTTTAGTTTCTCTGCAATCCTTAACTCGTGTTGAATGATCACCTGGCTTGAAAACTGTTTGTGGGTTATTGTTCTCCATGCATAGTCAACTGATTCCATGCAAAATTACAAACCATACAATAGATTAGCTTATAAGCGAAATGATATTTTGAAAAGAAATTAACATGGTTTCAATTCCCGAAATGTATGTTTAAGCCGCGATTATGGTGTTTAAGTTTATTTTAATGTTGCATGGTGGGTAATTGAAATTATTTTGGGGCTATAATGTTGTAGCAACATTACTAACAACCCTGTAGTGTTATCCCAACTCGTGAGTAATTATTTCAAAGCTTAGTGAATAAGGGAAAGTTTCCAACTAAAAGAAATTTTTTTTTTTTTTTCTACTCCTATAAAAAAATAATAATAATTAAAAGCTTTCTATTGTATAGCTTAAATGGATCGGTTGAAAGGCGAAGCCGATGGTCAAGTTGTCATTGAAATGACTGGGGGATGATACTTTTCTATGATCATTTTGCTTCGAGATCTGAAAACTTCTAATTATACCATTAGATGATTATCTAAATAACTCCCGATGGAAGTAACCAGAAGTCTATCATATCGAGTATTAAACTTATATATTATGCTTTAAAACTCGTCGGGTATGCCCGGGAGTAAGCATCTATTTCAGCCTTGGTATATCGGGAAATAGTTTCACCCAACTAATTTATTTAGAAAAGGTATTATGTGTAATATTATGACTTGCATAAGAAGACTTCTTATTTGGTGAAAGGAGAAACGAATGTTCGGGTGTTTAATTTAAAAAATAAATTGGTTTATTTTATAACGAAGGTAAATACAATCATGTTATCATGGAAAACACCATGTGGGTAGCTGATGTCAGAGTGATGACAAGCATAAGATAGGGAAAACATAATTTTGTTCTCTTTTTGACAATTAGAAAGTATCTTTGTGATAAATTGTAAAAGTATTCTAAATTTGGTTGAGGAGATACAATTTAGAATATTCTTCATGAAATTATATAAGGAAGGTAATATCTTAAACTTTGTCATAAATTTAGGATAATACTTTTGTAAGTTGGAAAGCTTGTCAAGATAGTTGTTAGATGACTAATGAAGGGTACTCTATGTGCAATTACAAATGTTTTTTAACTTTTTGATGGAGTGAGTAGAACCATTCATCGGGAAGGATGAACAAACAAATTAATTAGATTACACTTGATACTATTGAGGTGTGGGCATGCATATAACAAGTCCCGAGAGAATGGTCTAAGCAATATGTTTGACTTTAATATGTTATATTAAAAGGAAATTTTGTAAAAGGAGTATAATGGGAATAATTGTACCTTTTGTATTATGGCTAAGAAGGGAAAAAAAATTATTGTTTATGTAAGCTAAACAAAGTATTGATTATTGCAAATGGATATTTGTGCTAAGAGAATAATGTACCAATTATGGCACCATGTGACCATGGCATGGATTTGAGTTAGAAAATCTTGTTGTATTTGAGAATAAAAATTAGAGATGAACGATGAGGAAGCTAGTATGTGAATTGGATAAACCTTTCATAGTAAGGTCAAGCATTGAATTACTGCAAATAAGGTATAGCTACTTATAGCTTTATTTGGAATAAGATAGTTATGGTATTTATGAAATCTTAAACCAGGAAAGAAGTAACTTGTGAGCCAAGTTGAAGATAGAACTAAACAATGCAAATAAGGACTTGATAAATGAGTAGAGTCCATCTTGGAATTGAATGATTAATAAATAGTTTGATGATGTAATTATTTACCACAATGATGTCTTTAGTAGTATATGAACTCTTGTCTAAGGAAATAAAGAGAGGCATCTATGGGTTTTTAAAAAAAGACACCCGAAGATGAGAAAGAAACTGTATAAATTCTTTTGTTGGATCCTATCAAGATTCCTAGCGACATATGCTAGCTTTAAATGCATCTAATTCTTAGTTTAACTCATCAAAAAGGATGAGCAAATAACTTTATTTGTGAATATACACACAAGACTTAAAGTTAAATTATAAATTTAACCTTACTCTGGTAAGGAAACTGATCTTAATCATCAAGGGATGTGATTAAGATATTGATACACCTAATGTTGTTAAGGTGTGGATTTTGCACAGAGCAAGTCTCTAAGCAACTATAGACTGACAAAATTGGTATGGATTAAGACTCAATAAGATATAGTAATGAGGGGTGGTATGGAACGTCATCTCTAGGTTGCTATCTAGGTAGTACTGTGATAAGTCCCATATTTATTTGACTTAGCTGGTTTAGCCACAATATTTGGTATGGTATAAACATTTATGAGTCACAATGGGTATGTGTGATGAAGTCCAAGGTCAAGGTATTGATATGGTACTAACTGACTCCTGCTGGAGGACAATCAATTATTCACGTAGGCATATGTACGTTGTTACCCTTCATACAAATATATACATGTCAACTAAAATTCAAAGATTTAATATGATAGAGTATGGGGAAAAGTATCCACCCTTTAGGTGTTATAGGCCCTAAAGGATAACCTCACCATGATTCAAGCCTCATGCTAGAAATAGTGGATGTAAATGAGGACAATCGAAGTCACATAAAGGTACCTCCACGGGATTTGGTCGATCTCGTCCACTTGGGTGGCTGTCTGTAGCAGTATTGAATCCAAAAGTGGTTTGATATGCATGTACTAATTCAAAATAACACTATTGATTTATTGGGTGAACATATGTGCTACGAATCTGAAAGCACTTATATGATCAAAACTGTTGTATAAAAATTAAAAATATATTATCGTTAGGAAAAAGCTTGACTTACTTTTGTGGTACAACCAGGTGAGTAGACTTGGGTTGTTACACAATCCCATATAACGAATTGAAAAAATCTATTTTTTTCCTTTAAAAAGTCATAATTTTATATTAAGTAAATATGAAATTACATTCTTCATATGCCTCTTTGGCATTTTTCAAAATTTTAATAGTAGGTCATTTATACATCATAACTAGCTATCTCTATCATGTTAAGTTCTATCCTTAGACACCTTCTCAATTTATCAAACAATATCCTTTAAATCACTAACTTTTGAGTTTTTTGAAAAAGTTGCTTTATTTGTGCTTGTTTTAACTAGAGTGTATTAATCCCCCTAGATAGATATTTGGACTAGCTGCAATGCATTACCCTCATTGAATTCCTATACTCAGCATGTACCTGGGTCAATCTGAAGTGCCTCCTTTGAGAGTTCATTTGCTTCCCTATTCAATTCTCTATAAATATACCAAAAAGTAAAAGCTTCACTTTAGTCCATAAATTCTTTTATTTGAGAGAATATGGGTTGTAGAATCATGTTTTCCATCCTAAAAACACCAAGCATCCAATTTATTACCACCTGCAAGTCTTCATAAATTTGAATTTTTTGTATTCCTTTTGATTTTGCCAACTGAACCACCAATTAAAGGGCCATAATTTCAGCATAATTATTAGAACCTTATCCCAATCTAACCTTGAATTTAATATAATGAGAGTCATAAATATATAGTAATCCTCCTACTCCACAAACTTCAAGGGTCCCCTATCTAACCCCATCAAAAATCCTCAAGCCCCTAATTTATTAATATTTGGAGGGATGATTTATCTGTTTACTTTTGTTGTTGCTGAAACCTTATAGTTATTGAAACTTCCAATGATTTGGGAGGAGACTTGCCAAGTAGGCTTCTCCTGATCTTGAAAAATTATTGCATTCCTAGATAACCATACTCCCTAAGACACAAACAATGGGAGAGCTATAAAATATTTGAAAGACCTATTTTCAAACCAATATTTTAAGCACTCTTCTAAGGAATCTTCTTAGAATCATATAGGAATATTTAATTGTGCTATAACATCCCTCCAAACATGTCTAGTAAAGGAGCAAGCAACTAGTAAATAATTAATTGTTTCATTGTTTGACTTACATAAATGATACCTTCTTGGACCATTTCAATTCTTCTTCTGTAATACCTCCCATGTCAGAACCTTATTTTTTATGGCAAGCCATAGCTTCAACAAGGCTTATTGCTTCTAGTGTGTCTTCCACCACCATTTTGGATTGTCATTGCTATCCTCCAATAGTCGTATACCCCAACTTTGGAGTGTACTCCCCTATAGCTTCATTCTTTGTCCAAACCAATTGATCATTTTCCTCTCATAATTTTATATGTCCAAGTTTAATTCTCCCCACATATTCTTCCCACCAATGTGCCTCTTGGCACTAAAACCCTAACACTATTGCCTTCTTCCATCCCTAACTCTATATTGTAGAAGATTTTGGGTCAACTGCTTAGGTGAGATTTCCAATCCCTTGAGCTCTTAGGGTTTGAATTACATTATTTGGTAGTCTATGCATATCACCACAACCAATCCAAGGGTCTAATCCTAGTATTATCCTTGAACTATCCCCTAATTTTCTAGGTAATCCGATCACCTACAATATAAAAGATCTAAATTATTACCTTCCAACATATTGAAACATTATGGGTTTTCTTCATTGGGGCCCTTATCCACTCCTCAACTATGAATGAATCTAAATACTTCTCATGTATGATCTTATTCCATAAGCCTTCCTTTTATATTATCTTCCAAACACACTTTGCTGCTAGAGCCTTGCTAAATAGGAAGATGTTTTTAAGTCTTCATGCTCCATTTTCCTTGGGCTTGACTAAGTATTTCCATATAAACAAGGGAATACCTTCCCCTTCCCTTTCCCCTATCCATAAGAACTTATAGTTTAACAATCTATTCTTTTCAAAACTCCTTTTGGTATATGAACCAAAGATTGCCAATATACTAGTATTGCCTCCAACACAACCTTGGCCAAAGTCAACCTCCCCCTCAAAGAGATCCATTTATTGCACCATATATTAATTATTCCTTCCACCTTCTTTATCAACCAATTATAGTCTTGTTTAGTGTAATCATTGGGATTCAAAAAGAACCTTAGATATTTAAACCCCTCATGAAGATAAAATTTGTTAAAGGAGAAAAGTTGACTTATTATTATCGTTTGATACTAATCCACACAATTAAAATAGATGCTTGAGTTCTATGTATTAATCTACATACTTATTTCCAAAAAAAAAATATCTAAAGATTGTTTTAACTTCTCTATAGTTCTTATATCTCATCTGTGAAAAGGATAACAAAATTTGACTTATTATTATGGTTTGATTTTGATCCATACAATTAAAACATATGCTTGAATTCTATGCATTAATCTACATACTTGTTTCCAAATAAAAAATATCTAAAAATTATTTTAACTTATCTACAACTCTTTTGTTCCATATATGAAAAGGAGAACACCTACAAAAATTAGATGGATGAATTTCATTGTTCAACCTATTCTAATTCCCTTTACTATTCCTTCCCTCTTGGGTTCTATAATACACCTACTTAATCCCTCAGCTACCAAAAGAAATAATAGTGGTGACAAGGGGTAACCTTGTCTAATCCCTCGAGAAGCTTTGAATAACTAAGAGGCCGATCCATTAACCAAAACTACAAAATAAATAAAACAAATATATCCCATGATATAGTTCACCATCTGCACACACATAACCCAATATGAGTAAGTATCTGATGAAGGGGTCTACTCCACCCAATACTTGCATAGTACTCAAAACCACAAACAAATTCAATAGAAACCCCACATATAATATTAAATCGCATAAAAATTTAATAGAATCCCCACATCAAATATTTCTTCAATAAAATTGTATTAGAAAATCACAATGTATGACCATAAGGCCGATTTTATTACAAAGACTAGAGATCTATAAATTGAAACCACGATCTCTGATCTTGGACCCCTTTGGTAATCTCTATTCTCCCTATTAATAACTTCCCAAAGAATGTTCTGGTAAGTATAACTCCTTTTTCTGCCTTTCATTTTCCCAACAAGAAAATATTCATTTTTTAATTTTCATTTTTCGCCCACAAAAATATTCACTTGAAATTTGAATTTCCAACATATGGGTCTAAACATATGGGTTTAAACATATGGGTCTAAAAACATGGGTCTAAAAATATATGGGTCTAAACATATGGGTCTAAACACATGGACCTAAACATATGGGTCTAAACATATATATATTATTTTTTATTATTTTTTTTTTTTGGTGATGCAAGATTGCTCTACTGCCATTGGATGCTCCTGCATCAAACACCCAAGGTAAGTTTGAGAAGTGACCTCACTTCTCTGATTTTGGAGGAAAACCAAGGTGGTCAACCTCGGACTTGGACATCCAATTCAAATCTTCTATAGGCCTCCCCTTCTATTTCACTAGATATTCTTCATACTGCTTTTTTCTTGTACTTCTATCGATGCGGGTATCCAAAATTTCCTCTATCTCTTTTGTCATTGGAGCCGATGCTGGAACACTCCACAACTCTGCAACTGGTTCCTTAGAATTGTCACCTTCATGATACTCTACCAAATCAAAAATATTGAACACAAGTGATATTTTCAATCGACTCGACAACTCCACCTCATATGCATTTTCTGAATCCCTTTTTTTATGATTCTGCATGGTCCAAACTTCTTCATTTTCAGCTTGTTATATGTTTTAGCAGGAAACCTCTCCTTTCTCAAGTGCATCATGACTTCATCACCAACCTAGAACTCCTTAAACCTTATTTCTAGATTAGTCTTTGTCTTGTACTGAGTGTTCATCTTATTGATGTGTTGTTTGACTTCTTCATGCAAATCCTTCAGATGCTCTACAAAGTTTTTATCTTCAGCACTATTATTTTCTCCCCTGTCCAACTTCCTCAACTTAGAAGCATTTCTTGGACTACTCCCATATACAATTTGGAATGGTGATTTACCAGTACTCTTGTTGACAAAATTGTTATAGGCAAATTCTTCCTGTGGTAAAATCATATCACATCCCTTGGGCTTATCTCCTACCAAGCATCTCAGTAGGTTACCCAAACTCCTATTCACCACTTCTATCTTTCCATAAATTTGTGGATGGTATGCAGAACTGAACTTCAAATTTATATTCAATTTCTTCCACAAGGTCTTCCAAAAATACCCAATGAACTTTGTGTCTCTATCGGAGACTATACTCTTTGGTAGACCGTGAAGTCATACCACTTCCTTGAAAAATAGTCCAGCAACATGAACTACATCATTGGTTTTCTGGAAGGAATAAAATGTGCCATCTTTGAAAACCTATCAACTACCACAAATATGGAGTCATTTCCCCTTTGTGTCCTTGGCAGACCAAGAACAAAGTCCATGTTGATGTCCTCCCAGGGTCTCTCTGGTATAGGCAATGGCTGATATAACCCAATGTTCTACCTCACACCCTTGGCCATCTGGCATATTCTGTAACTTTGTACAAACTTCTTCACATCTTGTAGTAACTGTGGCCAATAGTAGTTCTCATTCACCAAGGCAATGGTCTTGTCTCTACCAAAATTTCCATTCAATCCTCCACTATGTTTCTCTTTGACCATATTCTCCCTCATTGAACTCCTAGGGATGCACAATTGGTTCCCCTTAAACAACATTCTATCTTGGATCATAAAATCCAACCACTTAGTCCTATCTAGAGTAACTGGTAACTTGTATAAGCTCTCCAAGCTTTAGCAAAATTTAGATATTCAAGGTACAAACCCTTAATTTCTTCAAACCCCACAACTTCCACTCTCATTGTTGTTAGTAATATCTACCTTCTACTTAAAGCATCTACAACTCTGTTTGAATTCACACTCCTATGCTTTAGCACAAAGGTATAGCTCTATAAAAACTTAACCCATTTTAAGTGCCTCTAATTTAATTTACTTTGACTGTTAATATACTGTAAAGCCTGATGATCAGTATACAAAATAAACTTATTTGGAAAAAATAGTGTCTCCACTTCTTTAGAGCCTGAACTATAGCATAAAACTTCTAATCATAGACATAATATTTCTTCCTGGAATCATTAACCTTTTCACTAAAGTAGGTAACATGCTTACCTTCTTGACTCAATACAACTCCTATGACATTACCACTAGCATCACAATCTACCTGAAATACCTTATTAAAATCTGGAAGTGTCAACACAGGTTGCTCTGTGACATTCTTCTTCAACAACTCAAAGCTCCTATCAGCTCTTAAAGTCCACTTAAAGTATTTCTTATCCCCTCTCATTGTTTCAGTTAGGGGTGCACAAATACTGCTAAAATTTCTAATAAACTTTTTATAAAAACTTGCTAGACCATGAAATGATCTTACCTTAATTATGCTCCTTGGGGTAGGCCAGTCAATGATAGCCCTTACCTTCTCTAGATCCATCTTCAAACCTTCACTTGAGGTGACAAATCCCAAGTACACCAACTCCTTCTTCACAAAACTACACTTCTTCAAATTCATCAATAGATGTTCCTCCCTCATCTTATCCAGAACTCTTCTAATGTGCCTTAGATGTTCCTCCAAGATCTTGCTAAAAATTAGAATGTCATCCAAATAGACAATGACAAACTTTCCCATAAAGTCCTTCAATAATTCATGCATAAGCCTCATGAATGTGCTAGGTGCATTGGTTAGCCCAAATGGCATGACCAACCACTCATATAAACCCTATTTGGTCTTGAAATCTGTCTTCCACTCATCTCCTTCTCTGATGTGGATCTGATGATACCCACTATTCAGATCAATCTTTGAAAAATATTTGGACCCACTCAAACAATCCATTATGTCATCCATCCTTGGCAATGGAAACCTATACTTTATGGTGATCTTCTTAATAGATCTGTAATCTATGCACATTCTCCATGACCTCTTCCTTTCTTCTTACCCTCAAACCTTTTGTTCAGCTTCTTTTCAACTTTTAGAGCAAACTGGTAAGCATCCTTAATGGTGCTCATCCTAAAAAAACTCAACTCTTCTTGAATATTGGTTCTCAACCCATTGATGTAATGGGCTACCTTCTCCTTGTTAGCCTCAGAATGGTTGGTTCATATCAAGATCTTGTAGAACTCCTCGGTGTATTCTTTGACAGACTTTCCTGACTATCTCAAACTTTGCATCTTCTTCAGCAGATCCAACTCATAATCTACCAGAATAAACTGCCTCTTCAACTTTTCCATCATTCATTCCCATCTGGTGATCCTCTCTTTTCCCCTTCTATTTCTATCAAGTTGTACTCCTTTCCACCAGATTATAGCATGACCCTTCAGTTTGGTCTTAGCAAACTTGACTCGATCAGGATCTTCCACCTCTTCATATTCAAAATATTTTTCCAGGTCATTGATCCAGTCAATCAACTCCTCTGTATTAAGATTTCCTGAGTATGTGGAAACCTCCATCATTGACCTCTTCCCAATATGGGATATGGCTCTATACAACCTCACTTGGGTAGGATCTACTACCTCTTCTTCCTCAAACTAGTCTTCCTCTTCTTCGGCTTCATATTCACTATTTTCCTCTCTTCTTGAGTCAAACCCTCTACGCAGCTCTTCTTGTAATGCCTAGACTTACCTCTACAAAGCTCGAAAATCCTTTGTTGGCACTACGAAATTATTGGCAACACCTCAATTTCTTTGCGGGGGCATCTTGCTCTGGCTTCTTCAAACCCAAACCATAGATCCTGGTGTAAATTACCTTACATTTGATGATCCGCTTACACACTCAGGAACTCCTACTCTGATACCACTTGATGAAGGGGGGCTACTCCACCCAATACTTGCATAGTACTCAAAACCACATATAAATTCAATAGAAACCCCACATATAATATTAAATCACATAAAAATTCAATAGAATCCCCACATCAAATATTTCTTCAATAAAATTGTATTAGAAAATCACAATGTATGACCATAAGGCCGATTTTATTACAAAGACTAGAGATCTGCAAATTGGAGCCACGATCTCTGATATCGGACCCCTTCGGTAATCTCTATTACCCCTATTAATAACTTCCCAAAGAATATTTTGGTAAGTATAACTCCTTTTCCCACCTTTCATTTTCCCACCAAGAAAATATTCATTTTTAATTTTCATTTTCCCGCCCAGGAAAATATTCACTTGAAATTTGAATTTCCAACATATGGGTCTAAACATATGGGTTTAAACATATGGGTCTAAACACATGGGTCTAAACATATATGGGTCTAAACATATGGGTCTAAACACATGGACCTAAACATATGGGTCTAAACATATATATTTTTAAACACATGGGTCTAAACATATATATATATTATTATTATTATTTTTGGTGATGCAAGATTGCTCTGTTGCCATTGGATGCTCCTGCATCGGTATCATTCTTAAATATAGCCAATTTACTCTATAAAAATCCTTGGAGAGATCCAACTTCATCATCATTGTTGGTAATTTCTTCGATTTTATGGTATGAAGAATTTCTTGAGTAGCATCAATTGCTTCATGAATTTGTCTACCACACAAGAAACCAAATTGCTCAATGGATATAGAAGCAAAGAAGAACATTTTAATTATTAATGCAATTATTTTTTATATGATTTTATACACAGTTACACAAAGAAATTGACCTAAAATAATCAAAGGAATAAGGATTGACCTTTTTTGGAATAAAAGCAACAAAGTAGAGTTAAAGACTGCATTTACCCTTCCTTTTAGCTTAGACTCCTCCATGACCTTGAGTAGGTCATATTCCAAAATTTCATAGAGCCCGAGAAAGAATTCCATAGTCCATCCATTAGGTCCTAGAATCTTATCTTTCTAGAAGGACGTTAAAATACTTTGAGCTCCTCCTTTGAGACTTCCTTAATCAACTCACCATTGGCTTCCTCGTATATATATCTGGAAAAGAGAGAAGATACTCTAACTATTTTAGCTATATTAACTTGACTAGGATCCTTGTATAGTTGACCAAAATACCTTACACCCATGTCAGCTATTCCTTTAAAGGATGTGACTTTACTTCCATCTTGTCCCTGTAGCTCCCAAATTGTATTTTGTTGTATTTTGTGATTTGCAAAGCTATGAAAAATTTAGTGTTCTAATCCCCACTTTCAATCCATATTGCTCTACTTTTGATCCTCCATCATGCTTCTCTCTCTGCCAACAATATTCTCTTCTCTTGTTCTAAACTTTTATACTTAATCCTTATTTCCTCATCCATTTATTTTTCAAAGTCATATGCTAGAAACACTACAAGCTCCTCCTCAATCTCCCTCGATTTTTCTCATCCATCAGATATTTTTATGGGCCCATTGAACCACTATTTCCTTAACCCCTTTTATATTTGTTGCAAATTTTATACTAGCATATTCTCTCAGACTAGAATCAAACTTCACCCATTCTGATTTGACTAGAGTTACAAAGCTCTCCTCTATTAGCCACTCAAAATTGAATTTAAAAGGACAATGTTGTTTTTTCTCCTCTTTTGTTATAAGAAGCATGATAGATGAGTGATAAAAGTCTCCTCCAACTTCAATCAAAGACATCACTCTATAAGTATCATTTACCAAACTTTTTGCTACTAAGAATCTATCTAGTCTCTTAGAAATTCTATCAACTCCTGACCTCATGTTTCTTCAAGTTAGAATATATTTTGTAGGCACTAGTTCTACTAACCCCTTAGAGATGAAATAATTAAATAAAATAATATTTATATCATTTAATACTTCTAAATATTAATTAAATGACATTATATTTATAACATGGCATTAACTTAATTAGTTAACTTTCAAAGAACAAACCTAGGTTGAACTACATTAATATTATAATTATTATTATTTAAAAAACAAGTCTCTACTATATTATAACTATAATTATTATTATTAACTTCTCCCTTTCTAATATGCACGCCTATCTGAAGATCCTGTGGGTGATGATGTCTCGGTGGGGATCGATCATGTCCAACACGGCGTTCACATACTCCTTCGATGCAGTGAACACCACGATCTCATACAACCCTTGCAATTCCTATAGCATATGCTCTAACATGGGCCTCTTGCTAACGTAACAAGTATAGCATATGGAATTCTTTAGTTTGAATTCATAGATGAAGTCGTACTGCCAACTCACGAGCTCTAGACTTGTATGGACGAGCATGTCATTGAGGTCGTGGACGAGTCTCTTCTTCTTCATCTTTATATTTTTTGGAGCCATGGGAGGCAACAAGTAGATCTTTACGTCTTCTTGATTGAAAATTTAATAGAGAATGGTTTGCAGGCCTTTTGCTTCCTTCGCTACTTCATACTTAGTAGCGTTACATGATTCCTTGCTATGATGAGAAAGGACTTATTTCATTTTCATAGAATTCTATTATTCTTGGAGATGATGTGATTTGTAGCATCATTGCTCTTATTCTAAAAAGAGCATAGCCTAGCTACTATGATGTGATTTGTACCATCATTGCTCTTATTCTAAAAATAGCATAGCATTGCTCTATTAGAAGTGAAGCAAAGGTGGCCAAAGGTACTACATCAGAAACTTCTATCTTACGCTTGATTTTTTTTATAGGGTTTAGAGGTTCAATAGCTAATATAACGTGACTGTCCCCTTCTCTGGTAGGAAGTGGGAACTATTTTTTGGTAGTGGCAGAGAACAATTCTGAGTTGGACTCGTCCTTACTCTTTCCATCATGTGAAATGTGAACATTATCATCATTTTTTAAAGTTGTTTCTATGGCCATGTGATGTTCTTCGGGTAGGTTACCTTCTATTTTGGGGGATTGTTGGGTTGGATTTACATAATGATCAAAAGATTCCTCCTTACTAAAATCATTTTCTTATGAATTGTACAATGATGGAATGGGATGCCATATTTTGGGATGAAGATGGAATGAGGTATTTAGATCCTCAATTGCAACATGTAAACTCTCCATCATTGGTTGTGTAGAGGTATTTATATCTAAAAGGAGCATAGAGTAGAGCTAGGCTATACTCTATGCTCTTTTTAGAATAAGAGCAATGAAGGTAGAGTTGAAGACTGCATTTACCCTTCCTTTTAACCTAGAATCCTCCACGACTTTGAGTGGGTTAGACTCCAAAAGGTCATAGAGACCGAGAAAGAATTCCATAGTCCACCCATCAAGTCATGCACTCTTATCTTTCTATAAGGAGGCTAAAACAAATTTGAGCTCCTCCTTTGAGACTTCCTTATTCAACTCACCATTAGATTCTTCATCTATATATCTGGGAAAGAGAGAAGCTATTTTAACTATTTTAGCTATATTAACTTGACTAGGATCCTTGTATAGTTGACTAAAATGCCTTACACCCATGTCAGCTATTCCTTTAAAGGAGGAGACTTTACTTCCATCTTGTCCTTGTAGCTCCTAAATTATATTTTGTTGTTTTCTATGTTTTGCAAAGCTATGAAAAAATTAGTGTTTTCATCCCCACTTGTAATCCATAGTGCTCTATTTTTGAGCCTCCATCATGCTTCTCTCTCTACCAACAATTTTTTCTTCTCTTGTTCTAAACATTTATACTTAAGCCTTATTTTCTCATCCATTTTTTTTCAAATTCATCTGCTAGAAACACTGCAAGCTCCTCCTCAATCTCCTTTAGTTTTTTCTCATCCATCAATTTTTTTTATGGGCCCACTGAACCACTATTGCCTTAACCCTTTTTAGATTTACTACAAATTGTATACTAACATATTCTCTCAAACTAGGATCAAACTTCACCCATTCTGATTTGACTAGAGTTACAAAGCTATCCTCTTTTAGCCACTCAAAATTGAATTTAAAAGGACAATGTGATTTTTTATCCTCTTTTGTTATAAGAAGCATGATAGGGGAGTGATCAAAGTCTCCTCCAACTTCAATCCAAGACTTCAATTTATAAGTGTCATTTACCAAACTCTCTACTACTAAGAATCTATTTAGTGTTAGAAATTTTATAGAAATTTTATCAACTCCTATCCTCATGTTTCTCTGAGTTAAGATAGATTTTATAGACACTACGTCTACTAACCCCTTAGATTCAAAATTTTAGATGAAATAATTAGATAAGATAATATTTATACCGTTTAATACTTTAAATATTAATTAAATAATATTATATTTATTAAATGATATTAACTCGATTAATTAACTTTCCAAGAAAAAACTTAGGTTGAACTACATTAATAAAAAAAAAATGATTGATAGAAGAGTTGGTTACAACCACACTATTTTTAGTAGCTAGCAAGCGCAAGATTCAAACCACATGGGCTGCATCCACCAAACCTATTCCACCTTGTTGTTTTATAGTGTAGGGTTCAAACCAAACCTATTCCACCTCATTGTTTTATAGCATAGGTTCAAACCAAACCTATTCCACCTCATTGTTTTATAGCATAGGGTTCAAACCACAAGGGCTGTATCCACAAAACCTATTATACCTAATTGTTTTATACTCGGCATAAAATGGACCTCTAGGTGCTTGGAATTCATATCATTATAGGTATTTGTACTGTTTTCGTAATTCTAGCACGCACTCAAAGGATTCATATTAGACTACTACCTTTGCAATAGGCTTCCCCTAAGGTTTTAACCTCGATCTCTTTTTGATAAGTTCCCAACCAAACTAGTTGAACTACATTAATATTATTACTAATATTTTTAAAAAATAAGTATCAATTATATTGTAACTATAATTATTATTATTAACTTATTAAAAAATTATAATTATTGTTATTACTGGAACTACACTACCATATGATTTTCATGAAAATATAACCCCTCTCTAGTTGAAGGGGTGATATATTAAGAAAGAAGCGAAAAAATGAAGAATTCCATAATAAAATATTAAATAACTATCCCTAATCGTGGCGGAAATGCCAAAGACCACAATCCGCCTTTCTGAAAATAGGAAGAAGAATTTATAGGCTAATAACACAGAGAAACTCCAAATCTTCCAAAATCCCAAGTGCCACCCTAAACTAAATCAGGGCGATTTCAATCCTCAAGTATTACAACCACCATTAATCTCTATCTTCTTCCAATGATGACTTGTAAGCCCTGATATTTGTCCTCACATCCGACTTGGAACATGCAATGCATTTACAAAAATGGGTGAGCTCGAACATCATCGTATCATTTATATCCCTTTGTCTCCAACTGCATATTGAAAAAGCATTCTTCGGCTGACCATGGCTTCTGTACATGTCGTCTGCAAACACCACCATACCCAAATCCCTCCCTAGCCTCAAAAGTGTTATAAAAATTAACCCTAATTTCACATCTCCATCCAACTGCGCTCTGAACCTGGGCGCTATCGAACTGCACTTGCAAAAATTAGCGAACTTGGATGTCTCGCCAATACCATTGATTTGACACCTAACAGATGTGACGCCTAATAGATCTGATCATCACAAATCAGATCATCACACTTTGCCAAGCATTCTCAGGTAATGCCAATTCGACGATTGGTCAAAAACCCTAATTCAAAGTCTATCAGACCTGTCAGAGGATAAAAACTATCTTCTTCTCCCCATGGCTATATAAGATATATTAGGTTGTCAGAGTAGGGTGTGGGGTAGAACAGAGAGGAAGTGCAGATAGAAGCACTCATTCGCAGAGCAGTAGAACAGAGTTTTTTAATGAGTAGAGAAGCTCATCTGGGTCAACTCCGAGCAACAGTCTTGGCATTTTGGATCTGTTAGTTTACCCTACAGTATTTTGTCTATAGAATTTTGTATTTCCTTAGTTGAGAAACTTTGTAACCCTCGTCTTAGATAAATAAACTTTTCTATTGTTTCTAGCATTCGTAGGGTCTCATTTTATCTCTGCCTATGATTATTATGACTTGCCCCTTTGTTATTAAATATCACTATTTTATAGCAGTTATTTAATCATAATTCATTAATTGTTAACCCTTTGCTAACAACTCTCATCGTTCCTTATGGAAATTCTGCAACTACCTCCTCAACAAAGAAATTTTGTAGATTGATAAGGAGTTAAGCTCAAAGCTCAAACTTTGCCCTCATATTTGGGGTCCCTCTTACCCACATAGCACTAGAAAAGCTAAGCAAGGCATCGCTACAATTGCATGAGCCTCAGAATAGCAAAGCTCCATAGACAAAAATTTGCCTCAGTCAAGGACTGCCCGCCCGATTGCGTAGCACAGTTCGACTACGCAAGCAGTCTCGAGTGCAGTCCAACGGGATAACCCAAAAAGGTCAGTGCAGTTTTGGAAATATTTGGCTAAGTTCTTGGGAGCCACCTGACTATGTAGCGCAATCTGACTACGCTCCCTTTGGCCTGCGCAGTTAGGTGCTAACTGCCTAATCTGCCCACTATCACAAGTTTTGTCTTACGTAGCCCGACTTCATGGGTAAATCCTACGCAATCCGATAGATTGGAAAGTTATTTGAAAACTTCAAATTGGTATCATAGCATTAGTGCCATTGACGTGCTTTCAAAAATAGTCATTCTTTGTAGTTGCAAATCTTGTGCTTCAATGGCAAAAACTACGATTACTAGAGCATTTAGATGAAGATCCTATTTAGATATCAAGAGCTGTGGGAGTTAGTCAAGAATGGCTACCTAGAACTGATAGATATAGCAGCACTGGCCACCCTCTCTCAAGCATAAAATGACCTGCTAAATGAGAACACGAAGAAGGACCAGAAGGCCCTCTTCTACATTAAGTAAGCAGTCGAGTAGACCATCTTCCCACGGATTGCATCGACCACCAAGGAAAAGTAGGCCTGGGAGATTTTGGATAGTTCATATCAGGGCACCAACAAGGTGAAGTTGGTGAAGTTGTAGATGATTAGGAGAGAGTTCAAGAATCTGCATATGAGTGAGTCTGAGTCCATGAGCGACTTCTTCACCCGGATGACAAACATCATCAACCAGATGTGGTTGAATAAAGAAATTATGCAAAGCTAGAGAATCATGGAGAATATTCTCAAAAGTATACCTACCAAATTTGACTTTGTTGTGATAGTAATCAAATATTCAAGGGATCTAACAACCCTCTCAACATATGAGCTCATGGGTTCATTGCAAACACATGAGCAGAGGTTGAGTCGTTCATCTCATATCTCTCTATAGTAGGCATTCAAGGCTCAGGTCTCATTTTGAGATAGTGTTAGACAAGACTCCCACCAAGGCGCTTCTAGTTCTCAAGGAGGAAGATGCAGAGGTAGACGTGTGAAATGCAACAAGTCAAGAGGATGGTCAAACTCTAGTGATGGAGATACCAACTACAACTTCCATCAGCAACGAGGAAGAGGCGGTGCAAAGAACCAACAAGTCAGACCTGGTCAAAAAAAGTACATGTCAAAGGTCCAATGCTACTATTGCAATAAATTCAACCATTACATCTCACAGTGTGGAAAATGGATGGCCAAGGAGAACCAGTAGCAATCCCATTACATGGATGAAGCTAAAAATGTGATAGGAGGAAACATGTTGTTGACTTGTAATTTTGAGGAGTGTCAGAAGAATGTCTGGTATTTGGATAGCAGGTGCGTCAATCACATGATGGGGAACAAGGAGATGTTCTCACAACTGGATGAAATAGTCCAGTCCGAGGTGAATATAGGGAACAACAACAAAGTTTCTATGATGGGGAAAGGCAATATCCTCATCCACACTAAGCACAGTGAAAGGAAGTAAATCTACGATGTGTACTATATGCCTAGTTTGAAGCACAACCTGTTGAGTGTGGGACAACTTGTGCATAAGTGACACACTATCCAGTTCAAAGACAAAACCTACACCATCAGAAATAAAGCACATGGGTAGATTGTAATAATTTCTATGACAAATAACAAAATGTTTCTACTACAGATTCAAAACGAATCATTGATGCCTCTGAGTGTAGTCATGAAGGATGCTACCTGGTTGTGGCATCTTAGGTTCGGTCACTTGAGTTTCAGTGGCATGAATCTACTGCACAAGAAGAAAATGGTGAAGGGTTTACCCCTTATTGAGTAGCAAAATCAAATTTCCAAAGGTTGCTTAGTCTAAAAACAACATAGGGATTCATTCCCTTCTGATCAGTCTTAGAGAGCATCATAGCAATTGGAGCTGGTGCACTCAAAAATATGTGGTTCGATGCAAACCAGCACATTTATCGATAATAAATACTTCTTTACATTCATTTATGACTTTAGCCAGAAGACCTGGGTTTACCCCATCAAGCTGAAGTCAGAATCTTTTGCCAGATTCAAGGAGCTCAAGGATATGGTGGAGAAACAGAGTGGATACCAAATTAAAACTCTCAGGACAGATTGTGGAGGTGAATACATCTCCAATGAATTCCACAACTTTTGCAAGCAACACAAAATTTAGAGGTAGCTCACTACCAGATACACGCCATAGCAGAATGGCATAGCTGAGAGGAAGAATCGGACCATCATGGAGATGACATGTAGCATGATGAAGGTGAAGGTATTTCCACACGAGTTATGGGTAGAGGTTGTAACCTATGTAGTCTACCTGTTGAATAGATGTCCTACCAAAATCATGAAGGACAAAATCCCTCAGGAGGCCTGGAGAGGTTTGAAGCCAAGCGTGGCTCATATGCGTGTGTTTGGGTGCATTGCATATGCACATGTTCTAGAAGAAAAGCGATAGAAATTGGATGATAGAGTGGAGAAATGAATTTTTATAAGGTACAGTTAACAAGAAAATGCATATCGATTGTACAACCCTATGACAAAGAAGCTCATCATCAGCCATGATGTGAAGTTCTTGGAAGATGAAGCCTAGAACTAGAAGTCAAAGACTGGCTAGTCAGAGCCAGCAGTAGTTGAGTCTGTTGACTTGGAGGAGGGTAGTGTGCAACCACCTATAGCCTCAAGCAGTAGCAATGGTACCAACAGTAGCACAACCTCACCATCTTGATCGCCTCCACTTGCAAGCATAATCTAGAACTTGGTAGCACCTACGAAGACAAGAATCTTGCAAGACATCTACAAGGTATCCTAAACTCATCAAGATGAGGAATATTCTAACTTTGCTTTCTTTACTAAGGTTGATCCAGTTGAGTTTGAAGATGCAAGTCAGAATCAGAAGTGGGTGAAGGTGATGGATGAGGAGATTGAAGCCATTGAGAAGAATGATACATGGTGACTAGCAGATCTTCCTATAGGGAAGAAGACCATTGGGGTCAAATGGGTGTATAAGACAAATTTTAATGCCCAAGGAGAAGTAGACAGGAATAAGGCTAGATTGGTGGCAAAGGGCTACAAGAAGAAGTTATGCATTGATTACCATGAGGTATATGCACCTGTAGCTCGACTTGACATAGTATGATCCTGGCATTGGAAGCTCAAAAGGGCTAGAGTGTTTACTAGATGGACGTCAAGTCAACCTTCCTCAATGGAGTTTTGGAGGAGGAGTCTACATAGACCAGCAACCAAGTTACGAGATTGAAGGCTAGGAGGGCAAAGTCCTAAAGTTGAAGAAGGCCCTGTATGGTTTGAAGTAGGCACCCCAAGCTTGGTACAACCGGATTGACAACTATTTTTAGGAGAATGGGTTTTTCAAATGCCCATATGAGCACACCCTTTACATGAAGATAAATGAAGTAGGTGAGCTCATAATCATTTGCCTATATGTGGAAAATTTGATTTATACTGGCAATAGCGTTGCACTGTTTAACCAGTTCATAACAGCTATGAAGAAGGAGTTTGAGATGACGGACTTAGGGCTGATGAAGTATTTTCTTGACATTGAAGTTGACCAATCGATAGTTGGCATCTTCATTTCTCAGGGTAAGTATGCGAAGGATATCCTAAAGTGATTCAATATGGAGGACAACAAACCTGCCATCACACCTGTTGCCACAAGTTTGAAACTGAGCAAGCTAGATCCTAAGAGGAACATTGATCCAACCTTGTTCAAATGGCTAGTTGGTAGTCTGATGTATCTGACTACAACTCAACCAGACATGATTTTCGAAGTCATTTTGATCATGTAATTTATGGAGACTTCAAAAGACATGCACTGGCAAGTAGGCAAGAGAATCTTACGATATGTCAACAGGACATAGAACCATGGCATCTTTTACGCCAAACAAGACTAGCTAGAATTGGTAGGCTACACAGACAATGATTGGGATGGCAGCATCGACGATTGGAAGAGAACCTTTGATTATGCTTTCCATATCAGATCAGGGGTAGTCTCATGGGCATCCAAGAAGCAACCTATCATTGTGTTGTCCACTGTAGAAGTAGAATATGTCACCACCACGTCAGTCGTATGCCAGGCAGTTTGGCTGTGAAGAGTTTTAGGTGAACTAAATCATCCTCTGGAGGGTGTGACAATATTTTTTTGTGATAACAATTTTGCCATAGCACTATCAAAGGATCCAGTGTTCCATGGTTAGACAAAGCACATCGACATTCAATTTCACTTCATCAGAGATTTGGTGAAGTTTAGTGAAATTTAGTTGCAATTCTGTAGATCCAAGGAGCAGTTGGCAGATATTTTCACAAGCCTTTGAAGGAGAAGACTTCAGCAGATTACAAGAGCATCTTGGAGTCAAAGTGCTCATGAAATCAGGTTTAAAATAGGGTGTTAGAAAAATTAACCTCGATTTCACGTCTTCGCCCAACTACGCTCCGAACCTTGGCGCTGTTGAACTGCGTTCGCAAAAATTAGTGAACTTGGACGTCCATCCAATACCATTGATTTGACACCTAACAGATGTGATGCCTAAAAAATATGATTACCACAAATTAGATCATCGCACTTTGCCAAGCATGCTCAGTTAATGCCAGTTTGATGATTGGTCAGAAACCCTAATTTAGAGTCTGTCAGAACCTGTTAAAGTATAAGCCCTATCTTCTTCTCCTTATGGCTATATAATATAGATCAGGTCATCAGAGTAGGGTGTGGGGTAGAGTAGAGAGGAAGTTTAAACATAAGCACTCATTCACAAAGTAGTAGAACAGAGCTATTTAGTGAGCAAAGAAGCTCATCTGGGTCAACTTCGAGCAGCAGTATCGATAGTTTGGATCTGTTAGTTTACCTTGCAATATTTTGACTACAGAAGTTTGTATTTTCTTATTTGAGGAACTTTGTAACCCTCATATCAGATAAATAAAATTTGCCATTGTTTCTGGCATTCGTAGGGTCTCGTTTTATCTTTGTCTGTGATTATTGTGACTTGCCCTTTTTTATTAAATATTGTTGTTTTATAGCAGTCATTTTAATCATAATTTGTTAATTTTTAACCCTTTTCTAACAGCTCTCATCGTTCCTTGTGGAACTTCTGCAACCGCCTCCTCAACGGAGTGATTATGTAGATTGATAAGGAGTTAAGCTCAAAGCCTGAACTTTACCCTCAGATTTGGGGTCCCTCTCTTGCCCGTACAACACTAGACAAGCTAAGCAAGGTGTTGCTATAATTGCATGAGCCTTAGAACAACAAAGTTTGATAGGTAAAAATTTTCCTAAGTCAGGGATTGCCCACCTGACTGCACAGCGTAGTCCAACTGCACAAGCAGTCTCGAGCGCAGTCCAACGGGACAGCCCAAAATGAGAAGTGTAGTTTTGGTAATAATTGGCTAAGTTCCTAGGAGCCGCCCGACTGCGCAACGCAGTCTAAATGTGCTCCCTTTGACCTGTGTAGTCAGATGTTGACTACCCAGTCTACCCATTATTGCAATTTTTGTCTTGCGCAGCCCGACTTCGTAGGTAAATCCTACGTAGTCTAGCAGATTGGAAAGCTATTCAAAAACTTTAGAAATATATTTCACATAACAAACCCCTTTCCCAAATTTCTCCCTTTTCAACATGCATGCCTCTCTAAAAATCCTATGGGTGATGATGTCCCTTTGGGGATCGATCTTGCCCAACAATATGTTCGCATACTCCTCTAACGCGGTGAACACCATGATCTCATACAACCCTCGCAGTTCCTATAGCATCTTCTCTAAATCATTTTAAATCTTTTACGTTATTGAAAGCACCAAGGGACAATAATTTTATGAGTGTGAGTGTGGTCTACGACACGCCACTTGCATTATCAGTGACATGACCCAGGTTCAATCCTCATGGTGGATGTGTATAAGAAGTATTACTCTTTTAAAAACAAAAACAAAACAAATATTCTTAGGAGATAATGTGATTTGACCCTGTGACCAGTTGTTCAAAAAGGAAATGCGGATGTCAATTTCCTATGTATCAAAAAATACAATAATTTTATTTGATTTTGAAATTAAAAAATAAAATATTTATCAAATATATAAAATAATATTAAAATTTAATAAGAGTCAAATATATTAATTAAATGATAATGGTTGATGATATAATACAAGAAAGGCAACATTAGTAGATAAATTTAAAGGAAAAGAAAAGTGTATGAAACATAAATAAAAAATTTAAAATATTTATGCTTCATAATATATAAGATAATTATAAATTTATTTGAATAATGTATAACTTAATAAGAATTTAATAGATGTATAAATGTTACCAAACTTAAATGATAATTTTTAGTTAAGTTTTATTAATAAGAATTGTTATGCATCAAAGTGTATATGTTTTTTTTTTTTTTTTTTTTTATAATACTTCTTATACACATCACTATGGAGATTGAACCCGGGTCATATCACCAATGTAAGTGTATATGGTATTTTTTTTAATTGGTTATATGATATTTTCACCAGTATTACATTATCACCAGTATTACAACGAAGTTTGGATATTATTCATTGGGCTCGATTTAAACCTTGGTTTCCTCTTTAAGTAACGAGGAATCTAACTGGTTGACCTAATGCAACTTGATATTATTTATTTTTCATCTTGTCAAACTATTAATTGTATTTATTATAATTTTTTGTTATACATAGTGGAATCGGTAGTCGCCACAAATCTGAGCAAGCTGTTCAAATTTTTATGGCCGCCACAATATTCTACGTTGTCCGCCCCAAAAGCCTCCACACAGATCTTCACATAGTCCGCCCCTATAATCACCATGCCACAATTATTTTAAACCTCTTACGCCACTAAAAGAACCAATAAAGGGACAAGTGTTCAGTCCGACGAGGCTCGATATTTGAACCTTGGACCTTTGTCCCCCTTATGGGGTTTGGATGAACCAATTGGTCTACACCTCAAACCGTATTTATTATAAATTTAAATTTAATTAGATTAATAATTAATTATCTTTGTTTGAATAAGGTATAATATAATAAGAATTTAGTATATGTATAAGTGTGATTTCCTTAATTTGCTTGCAAAACTTAAATGATAACCTTTAATCAAGTTTCATTAATTAGTATTGTTATAAATCAAAATTTTCATGGCATTAAATTATTATTTTTTTATTATTTTTAAAATTATTCATTATGTTTTTATTTTTATTTTATGAAAAAGAATGTGATTGGTTACTAATAAAACATGTAGAATATATATTATGGATCTACTAAATGCATAATAATGTGTAATAAGTTAAAATTAATTTTCAAAACATTGATAAATATTTTGTTATAAAATTTATAAAAATAATGATAGATATTTTGTTATTAGGGTATTAAGTCTTTTTTTTTTTTTGGTTAGGTTATTGTGAGAAACTTTTATGACCAATGCACAGGGTTGAGCAGTCTTCTCCCAACCATGACCCCTCGTAAAGCCGAGAGTTATACTTATCAATAGAGAATTTAACATAAAGCCATCACACCCACCCCCTCACACACTCGCCCATGTCGTAGATTAAGCCTCATTTTTTATTCAAAGTAAAATGAGTCTCTTTGCGAAAAATTAATTGATGCTTATGAGATGTGATTTTTTTGGGATATGAGGGTTTCAAATATGACTATGTGAGGGTTTTTTCTATGGTTCGAGCAAAGGAGATGAAAAATATTATTTTTTTGGGACATAGGGGCCCTAGCAACCAGTTTATTTTTCTGTTATTTCAACCCTAGATAATTATAGGATATATTGCAGGAGACTCACGATGGGTTAGAAATCTATCATTCATTAAATCTTCATGATATGGACTTGATTGAAAACTACTTTCAATTTGTTGCCCAAGGAAAAAGTAAAAATCACACCTTTCCTCGGTGTCCAAGGCATGCATTAAAGAGACCCAGAAACAAGTTTCAAGTTGCAGATCAAATAACAGAAGCCTCCCTAGGAAAATAAAAAATGGTTCAAAACTCAAGCAATCCCGATGCTAAGGAATTCCTCCAAAACAAATCCACTATGGAAATCCCTTTTAAGGGTAAGGATTTCAAGGATTTGGCCCAAAAAATAAATTGTAGGGATTTCCTTCGTGGTGGATAGTCTTAAAATAATGCTAACATTAATATTAAGGCTTCTCATAGACCTCTAAGAATACCTAATAGTAGTTTATGGAGCCCTAGTTTTTGAGCTAAAAATGGGTGACGTTCAAGATGGCATAGAATATCTGGAGAGAAGATGACTGATTTGTCATTTCTTGTATTTTCGTTTAACCCTGTCTCCTTCAAAGTGTGGGTTGCAAAATACTAGAAAACATAAGGTGAGTTACAAATATTTGTTTATCCCAATGGTTATTTGCTTGTTATTTTTGCTAATGATGAAGACAGAGAGAATATTTAAGGGGGTCCCTAGTTCTTTGGAAGGGTAGACCTTTTCATGAAGCCTTAGCACACTATATTTAAAGTTAAAGAAGAGATGCCTTCTACAATACTTGTATGGGTTAGACTCTCTGACCTCTTAGTTGAATTTTGGAATTCGATTGTATTTTCTAAAATCAAAAACTTCCTTGGAACTTTCATAATGACTACTAACTATACACATAAATTTGAACACATTATTTATGCTTGAATTTATGTCTTAATGGATTTTGATAAACCCCTTCCAGAAAATATATTATTACAATTTTGAGAGGACACTTTGGAGCAGATGGTGGTCTATGAGAAAATTCCTTTCCATTGCAAAATATATGATGAATATGGTCATTTGGCTAGTGTCTATCCAAATAATATTCTAGATCAAAAGAAAGAGGACACAAACTTAGCAAGTTTCCAAATACCTAGAAATAAAAACACTCAAAAAAATCTAGTTATGAAGGATCAAGTATTGTTGTCAACTAATATGTTTGGAATTCTTTCCACAAATAACCTCCCATGTGAGGAAGAGGACATAATGGAGATAAAAATCTTAGAAACATGTTTAAATTTGTAGGTAAGGATTCGGATATAAACCAATAAATCAAAGGTTTTTAACAAAGAAACAAGGGAGAAAATATAGACAAGAAAAATAATATTCTAAATGCTAGAACTTTAAACAATTTAAACCCTAAGATAGACTTTGTTGAACCTTCCAATAATGATTTGGTTTTGTATATGCATACTTTAGGGGTAGAAGTTATCCCATATTCACTTGGGGTAAGACAAGAAATAGGTAAAAAAAACAATGAAGATGAACACTGACCGAAAGGTAGGCTGTAAGACTAATCAACATCATATGCTAAAAGAAGGTAAAAAGCTTGTAGAAGAATGCCCTTACCAATATATTTAGCCCTGTTATTAATGAATATCATCACTTGGAATATTAGAGGACTCAAAGGGAGTCTGTTAAAATAGGATTTTTGATGCTTTAGCTAATTGAGCTTTGGACTAAGTTGATCTTACTTGTTATGGCCACCCTCATAGATGGTGGGTTTTGTAAATTAGGGATGCTCTTATTTCTATCCTTTATCTAGATGGCTCCAATTCTAGAGATACCCAGTTCCTTTTTTCTTTGTATTAGCTTCTCTTTGGTTCAATCAGGTATTTTCAATTCCCTACTCAGAAAGATCTTTCTTATGTTTCCTTTGTTGAATCTTGACTAAAAGGCATGTTGGTTTGGTTTGGCCATATATGTAATCTATTTTTTTCTTTATTTAATTTTTTAGTGTGTATGTTTTTGTTATATTTTGTTTTTGTGTTGTTATTTTTTTATTTTTTGTGTTTTTATTGTTTTTTGTGTTTTATGTTTTTGTTTTTTTTGTGTTTTGTTGTTGTTGATTGTTTCTTATGTTTTTTTTTTAGACATGCTCTTTGAGTATGATGAAGGGGCCAAGCTAGATGAGAGCCTTGGGAATATTTTGACAAAATAGATACCCCTGCCTCCTTGGATCTCACTCGAAAGGGGTGTTTTCCACAAATAATATATATAAAAATAATATTCCAAACTACCAAATAACTTAAGACAAGTGCTAAAAGTATAATTTTGAAGGAAAGTATATGGGTTCAAATTTTTCAAGCTATGTATTTTTTTGCTAGATATAGGAATAGATAATTAGCCATCATTACTTCCTATTGGTATAAGGTTTCATTTTGTCAGCAACTACATACCTTCCTAAATAAAATTGATATGAGGTAAACCATTGGCCCCTAACAGAGTCAAATAGATGTTTCCCATTGGAATATACTCATCTACAACTTATTAACCTTTACCTTAGGGACATATATATACCTTTTAAATAAGATATTATGAGATGGAAATTTTGTGGGGGCCTCCTAATTGGCCTAGGGGACCAAGTGTGCTACCTCCCATGGGATAACAAATCATGGCATCTCATATTGAGGATAGAGGCAATTGTGATCTTAAATTCTATGTTTGTTGGATTGACTCAAGAACACATATGTTTCTCCCTAAGATATTTTCTTGACTTAACTTTAATCTAATATTATCTTAACTAAAAATATATCAAACATGTGCAATAGACAAGACCTATGAATTATATGCTTTTGATTTTGATAAATAATATAAAGGACAATTTATTTTACAACATAGGTTAAGAAAAATATGATGCACAAACAAGACCCTACATGCAATTCAACTTTCAATTGATTCAAGACTATGGATGAGCCCCTAATATTGTTAAACAATTATTTATTCTCCCTTTTTCCTCTTATCTGTAATGAATGAATAAAAAACTAGAGAACAATGGACAAAAGCATAGAATAAAAAAAAAGTAGCTCATTTAACCTAGAACAACAAAGATAAGATTGAAATATTTTACCTATTTTCTACCTCAGTGGTTTTTGGGAAGGTGCAAGCATTTCCAACGCTATCATTGTCTAGCCAAGATTTTGCTAATAACTTCTACTTCCTAAATTCTATAAAATAAACAATAAATTCTATAAAATAAACAAAAAATGGTTGAGGAGGGTCTACCTAGATTAGTGGGGAATAAGAAAATTCCTTGATAATCATTGGTTCCTTATTATTAAAATAGAAAGAAGATGGATATTAAGGCCAAATTGATAATTGTAATATTAGTGTCAAAAGCACCACTAGAGGAGCAATAGTGCCACTAGCACTTATGCCTACTAGTGGCACTTTCACTCGATGAAAAAATATCATTACAATCCTACAACAACTCCACCTTTAGGTATAATATAACAAGTCTTTTGAAAGAAGAATCTTTGACTTATAGACTGGTTTTAATGAAAATACCTAACCAAGAGGGTGTAGGATTTCTAATGAAAATAAAATATTAAAATAGAAAAAGGAAATGTGACCATAATAAAACTAACAATCATATAGTAACAATTGAGCTATTTATTGAACAAAAATACAGATTAATATGCTATGAAAAAACATAGATAAGGATGATAATAGTTAGACATAGATAGTAGACCAAACTTTATCTATGTCAAAATATATATAACATATGAAAGAGAGTAAGCAAATTAGATGTGAAACAAAGTAAATTTAATAAATTACTATAAAATATTAAATCAAAAGTGGCAATGGGTGAAGGGCACAACTAGTTAGCTACACATTGGCCTATGATCTCATGACCTCAAAACCCTATGAAGTGTCCCACACTACAATGAGAGGATGAAGGCTTGTTATCTCTTGAGAGAGAGGATCAACAATAGGGACCATGAAATGTTAGTAGGTTCCTCTTTGATCTACCAAATTTTTACCACAATAGATTGGCATGTGGAGGTTTATTCTAACAGGGCTTCATTGTCTAGAAGCATAGGTGGGGGATAACATTGGTAGAATTTTTTCATTAAATAATTTTGGTAAAACTTCATCATTGAAAAGGAATGCGTACAAGAGATAATTTCTATAGAATTTTACTATCAAGAATGCTCTATACAAAGCATTATTTTGGTATAGCTTTATTATCAAAAAAGTGGTCATTTTTTGGCTCACCTAAGGGCTAGCTTTATAGGAAGTCAAAACTTCTTTAGGAGACTTCTAGAGAATCTGCCAAGGTTGACAACTGGCTAGGTGGCATTGTTTGGATGGCTTGGTGAATTTCAATACCATGATGTGCTCAAGGTGATAACAGATATGGTTGGCATGACATAATCCATATTTCATGGGCGATGGATGTCTTGCTTATAGTGATTTTTATTTTCATGTTAAGATAGTCAATGGTTTTGACCTCATAAGTGTTGGTGGTACTAAAGATCCAACTCTCATGCTAGATAACCTTTATGAGGCTGAATTGGGTAGGAAATAACAAAATTTGAAAGGCTTATAGAAGTTTTGCTAGGAAAAATACCGCCAATGCTACCTCTTCTATTCCAATATTTTTTCTTTTGTAGCAATAAATATTGTTTGTTTGAGCTTGCAAATAATTGACTTGATTTGGATATTTGATTGGTTAGCTCCTAAATATGGTGCAAGGGCCATATTCACTAACAAAACCATAAATTTATTTCCCCCAAACATGGATAATACTTTACCCGCTAATAAAAAGATATCAACAATAACATAGTGAAACTCCAACTCTTTAAGAATCCCAACACATAAAAGGAATAAGGTGATGACATTTTAAATTAAATTAGGATAATTTTAATCCTCGAGTATTACAACCACCAATAATATCTATCTTATTTCAATGATGACTTTCAAGCCTTGATCTTCATCCTCACATCTAACATGGAATGTATAATGTATTTGCAAAATGGGTGAATTTGAATAGTGCCATATCATTTGCATCTCTTACTCTCCAACTACATAAAGAAAAAACATTATTTGACTAACAATGGATTATAGACATGTCATATGTAAATATCACCATGCTCAAATCTCTCCCTAGCCTTGAAATATCTTTTGCATAGTGAACCCATTTTCCATATTTCTCCTCTAATAACACACACATCTCTATGAAGAGCTTATGGGTGATGATGTCCCACTGGGTATTGATCTTGTCCAACACAATATTCATGTACCCCTCCTTCAACATAGTGAACACCACTATCTCATATAGACTTTGTAATTCCTATTGCATCTACTCTAACTCGGTCCTCTTGTTAACATAACAAGTATAGTGTATTGAAATATTTAGTTTGAAGTCATAGATGAAGTCATATTGTCAACTCATGGGCTCTAGACTTGTGTTAATAAGGATGTCATCGAGGTCAAGGATGAGTGTCTTCTTCTTCATATTTATATCGTTTGGTGCCATGAGAAGTAACAAGTAGTTCTTAACCTCTTTTCACTTGAAAATTCTTATGGATAATGATGTCCAGATCCTTTGCCTCCTTTGTTACCTCATATTTAGTAGTGTTACATGATTCGTTCCTATGATTAGAATGGGCTTGCTTCATTTCTATATTTTATTATTCTTGGATATGATGTGTGTAGACACCTAAAAATATCACATTATTCCTTGTGCAGTGCTAATAATTATTTTTTTTGTAAAAATCCCCTAAAAATCTACTTTATTTGCATTAAAAACACTATTCATCCATTTAAGCCTATTTTCAGGCTAATAACAAGAGATAAAAAATAATAGATATAAACTCCAAATATTTCAGAAGCCCAAGTACCACTTTGAACTAAATTAGGACGAATTCAATCCTCAAGTATTACAACCACAATTAATATCTATCTTCTTCTAATGATGACTTGTAAGCCCTGATCTCCATCCTCACATCCAACTCGAAACACGCAATGTGTTTGCAAAAATGGGTGAGTTTGAACAACATCATATCCTTTACATCTCTTCCTCTCCAAATGCATATCGTAAAAGCATTCTTCGGTTGATAATGGCTTCTGTACATGTAGTCTGCAAACACCACCATGCTCAAAT
Organism: Wollemia nobilis; assembly: GCA_028583015.1. NCBI lineage: Eukaryota > Viridiplantae > Streptophyta > Pinopsida > Araucariales > Araucariaceae > Wollemia > Wollemia nobilis. The sequence continues at coordinate 5,970,695 of JAQPPZ010017121.1, forward strand.
CCCTCCTCAACCTTGAAATATCTTTCATATAACAAACCCCTTTTTCAAATTTCTCCATTTTAACATGTATGCCTCTCTGAAGATCTTATGGGTGATGATGTCCCACTAGGGATTGATCTTGTCCAACACATTATTCACGTACTCATCTGATACGGTAAAAACGACAATATCATATAGCCCTCGTAATTCCTACAACATCTGCTCTAAATTGGGCCTCTTACTACCATAACAAGTATAGCGTATCAAATTCTTTAGTTTTAATTCAAATGAAGTCATAGTGTTAGATCACTAGATCCAAAATTGTGTGGATGGGCATGTTTTCGAGATTGAGGATGAGTGTCTTCTTCTTCATATTTATATCGTTTGGTGCCATGGGAGGCAACAAGGAGCTCTTAACATATTTTTTCTTGGAAATGTAATACAAAATGATTTGCAGACCTTTTGCTTCCTTTGTTACCTTGTATTTAGTATTGTTACATGATTCCTTACTACGATGACAATGGGCTTGCTTCGCTTCCATATTCTATTATTCTTGTTGTTATTTGTTGTGTCTCCTCAATTAAATTTCATCAAGAGATTGACTTTAAATGGCAGTAGTTGTAGACAATGCACCCTTTTAGAATCCTTGTAAATAAGGTCGACAAACTCTACCTATTTTCATTGACGATGCCTTTCTATATTTCATAATATTTAATTTTTATTAGTCATGAGGGTTAGTGGATGGGTAAGACATTTAGTACTTATCAAAAGGAGAGCTAGGTTCAAACCTCGAGGGTATACCCATTATGGGTAAAGGTAGTAGTCTAACCTGAGTCCATTGAGTACGCGTTAGCTTAACGTAGTACCAACTCAAAGCCACCATGGTCTCCCTCACTTTAGGTTATGTTTACCAAAGATAAATAGGGATTATAATAGTAGCACCATGACTTAACATTGTGATCAAAGGTAATGTGACTTGACCCTATGACCACGGTGGTACCATAACAAGTATAACGTATCGAATTTTTTAGTTTGAAGCCATAGATGAAGTCGTAGTGCCAAATACGAGTATCTTCTTCTTCATCTTTATATCGTTTGGCACCATGGGAGGTAACAAGCAGATCTTAACATATTTTCACTTGGAAATGTAATGGAGAATGATTTGCAGACCTTTTGCTTCCTCCGCTACCTCGTATTTAGTATTGTTACATGATTCCTTGCAATGATGAGAATGGGCTTGCTTTGTTTCCATATTCTATTATTCTTGGAGATGATATGATTTGTCGTGTCACCTAAAGTAAAGGTCGTCAAGAGCTTGATTTTAAATGGTAGTATTTGTATACACTAGACAATGTCGGGTTTCATAATCCTTGTAAAAATTATAGCATTCCTAGATAACCATACCCCCTACGACACAAACAATGGAAGATCTATAAAATATTTGAAATACCTATTTTCAGACCATGATTTTAAGCACTCTTCCAAGGAATATTCTTGGAATTGTATAGGAAGCTTTAATTGTGCTATAACATACCTCCAAACATGTCTAGTAAAGGAGCAAGCAACTATTAAATAATCAATTGTTTCATTGTTTGACTTACATAAATGATATCTTCTTGGACCATTTCAATTCTTCTTCTGTAATACCTCCCATGTTAGAACCTTATTTTTCATGGTAATCCATAGGAACAATCTTATCTTTAATGAGGCTTTTTGCTTCTAGAGTGTCTTCCACAACCATGTTGGATTGTCATTGCTATCTTCCAATAGATTCTTATACCCCAACTTTGGAGTGTATTCCCCTATAGCTTCATTCTTTGTCCAGACCAATTAATCATTTTCCTCTCATAATTTGATATGTCTAGGTTTAAGTCTCCCCACATATTCTTCCCACCAATGTACCTCTTGATCCTGAAACCCTAAGACTATTGCCTCCTTTCATCCCTAACTCTAGATTGTAGAAGATTCAGGGTCAGCTGCTTGAGTGAGATTTCCAATCCCTTAAGCTCTTAGGGTTTGAATTACATTATTTGGTAGTCTATGCATATCACCAAAACCAATCCAAGGGTCTAATCCTAGTCTTATCCTTGAACCATCCCCTAATTTTATAGGCAAGTCGATAACCTACAATATAAAAGGCCTAAATCATTGCCTTCCAACATGTTTAAATATTATAGGTTTGCTTCATTGGGGCCCTTATCCATTCCTCAACTATGAGTGGCTCTAAATATTCTCATGTATGATCTGATTCCATAATTCTTCCTTTGATATTATCTTCCAAACACACTTTGCTGCTAGAGCCTTGCTAATTAGGAAGATTTTTTTAAGTCCTCATGCTCCATTTTCCTTGGGATTGGCTAAGGATTTCCATTTAACCAAGGGAATACCTTCCCTTTCCCTTTCCCCTATCCATAATAATCTATAGCTTAAGTGTCTATTTTTTTCCAAAACTCCTATTGGTATATGAGCCAAAGATTTCCAATATACTAGTATTGCCTCCAACACACACTTGACCAAAGTCAATCTCTCCCTCAAAGAGAGCCATTTATTGCACCATATATTAATTCCTCCTTCCACCTTCTTTATCAACCAATTATAGACTTGTTTAGTGTAGTCATTGGGTTTCAAAAAGAACCTTAGATATTTAAACCCCTCTTGAAGATAAAATATGTTAAAGGGGAAAAGTTGACCTATTATTATGGTTTGATTTTGATCCACACAATTAAAAGAGATGCTTGACTTCTATGCATTAATCTACATACTTGTTTCCAAACAAAAAAGATCTAAAGATTATTTTAACTTCTCTATAGCTCTTATTATTCCATCTGTGAAAAGGAGAACAAAATTTGACTTATTATTATGGTTTGATTTTGATCCATAAAAGTAAAATATATGCTTCAATATAATGCATTAATCTACATACTTGTTTCTAGACAAAAAATATCTAAAGATTATTTTAACTTCTCTACAACTCTTATTGTTCCATATATGAAAAGGAAAACACCTACAAAAAGTAGATGGGTGACTTCCATTGTTCAACCTATTCTAATTCTCTTTATTGTTCCTTCCCTCTTGGATTCTATAATACACCTACTTAATCCCTCAGCTACCAAAAGAAATAATAGTGGTGACAAGGGGTAACCTTGTCTAATCCCTCGAGAAGCTTTGAAGAACTAAGAGGTTGATCCATTAACCAAAATTGCAAAAGAAACAAAACAAAGACATCCCATAATATAGTTCACCATTTGCACACAGAACCCAATATGAGTATCATTCTTAAATATAGCTAGTTTACTCTATAAAAATCCTTGGAGAGATCCAACTTCATCATCATTGTTGGTAGTTTCTTTGATTTTATGTTATGAAGACTTTCCTAAGTAGTATCAATTGCTTCACGAATTTTTTTGTCATGCAAGAAACCAAATTGCTCAATGGATATAGAAGAAGAGAAGAACCTTTTAATTCTTAATGCAATTATTTTTTCAGGACACCAAATTGCTCAATGGATATAGAAGCAGAGAAGAACCTTTTAATTCTTAATGCAATTTTTTTTTCTATGATTTTATACACACAGTTACACAGATAAATTGGTCTAAAATCATCAAAGGAAGAAGGATTGACCTTTTTTGGAATAAGAAGAACAAAGGTAAATTTGAAGACTGCATTTACTCTTCCTTTTAGCTTAGACTCCTCCATGACCTTGAGTATGTCATACTCCAAAAGGTCATAGAGCCCGAGAAAGAATTCCATATTTCACCCATTAGGTCCTAGACTCTTATCTTTCTAGAAGGAGATTAAAATAACTTTGAGGTCCTCCTTTGAGACTTTCTTAATCAACTCACCATTGGCTTCCTCAACTATATATCTAGAAAAGAGAAGCTATTTTAACTATTTTAGCTATATTAACTTGAATAGGATCCTTGTATAGTTGACCAAAATATCTTAACCCATGTCAGCTATTAATTTTAAAGGAGGAGACTTTACTTCCATGTTGTCCCTGTAGCTCCCAAATTGTATTTTGTTGTTTTTTGTGACTTACAAAGCTATGAAAAAATTAGTGTTCTCATTTCCACTTGCAATCCATAGTGTTCTACTTTTGAGCCTCCATCATGCTTCTCTCTCTACCAACAATCTTCTCTTCTCTTGTTTTAAACTTTTATATTTAAGCCTCATTTCCTCATCCATTTATTTTTCAAAGTCATCTGTTAGAAACACTGCAAGCTCCTCATCAATCTCTCTTTGTTTTTGCTCATCCATTAGTTTTTTTTGTATGGGTCCACTGAACCACTGCTGCCTTAACCCTTTTTAGCTTTATTGCAAATTGTATACTAGCATATTCTCTCAAACTAGGATCAAACTTCACCCATTCTGATTTGACTAGAGTTACAAAGCTATCCTCTTTTAGCCACTCAAAATTAAATTTAAAAGGATAATGTGTTTTTTTCTCCTCTTTTGTTATAAGAAGCATGATAGGGGAGTGATTAGAGTCTCCTCTAACTTCAATCCAAGACTTCAATTTGTAAGTGTCATTTACCAAGCACTCTGCTACTAAGAATTTATTTAGTCTATTAGAAATTCTATCAACTCATGTCCTCATGTTTCTCCAAGTTAAGATAGATTGTATAGACCTTAGGTCTACTAGCCCCTTAGATTCAAACTTTTAGATTAAATAATTAAATAAAATAATATTTATATCATTTAATACTTCTATATATTAATAAAATAACATTATATTTATCACATAACATTAACTTAATATTAACCAAGCACCGCTTGGATGAGATGCTCAAACCTTACGCCCTTCCTTGATCGCTTGTGATGTGACCCAAACTTTGTGGCACCTGGGGGTGCAGTGCAACATTCGGGCTTTGGCTCTTCTTCGAAAGGTCCAAGGTTCAAACCTTGTGGTGGGTAAGTGTGTGAGGGATGGGTGTGTGGTGGCTTTGTGTTAAATTTACTATTGATAAGTATAGGTCTAGGCTCTACGAGGGGTCATGGTTGGGAGGAGACTGCTCAACCCCGTACATCTAGCATAGGGATTTCTTACAATAACCAAATCAAAAAAAACATTAACTTAATATTAATATTATTATTATTTAAAAAAAAATCTCAACTATATATTATAATTATTATTATTAACTTATTAAAAAAAATTATAATTATTGTTATTACTGGAACTACGCTACCACACGGTTTTCATGAAAATAGAACCTCTCTCCGGATGAAGGGGTGAGATATTATCGAAGAAAGGAAAAAACAGAGTTCCACCATGAAATATTAAATAACTAGCTCTTCTTTTAAACTCCAAATCTTTCAGAAGCCCAAGTGCCACTTTGAACTAAATCAGGGCGAATTACAACCACCATTAATCTCTGTCTTCTTCCAATGATGACTTGCAAGCCCTGATCTCTGTCCTCACATCTGACTCGGCACACACAATGCGTTTGCAAAAATGGGTGAGTTTTGAAGGAAATAAACAAATATAAATCGCGATTAAAATCACGTCGCGAAAATACTTCGCAAATTTTTCACACGAGGGAGGAGGTTCGGGGGAAAGTCTCCCGAAGTAAGTACTTCGGGGAATATCTTGCCGAAGTATTTCTACTTCGGGGAAGCACTGTCGAAGTGAAACTACTTCGGGGAAGTGACTCCCGAAGTAACTACTTCGGAGGGGAAACTCTTCGGGGAATAACCTAGTGAAACAACTGCTTCGTGATGTGCTTCGGCACAAACAAACAAACTCGATTCCAATATGAATCAAACGGGTACTTTACCACTTCGGGGCAAACCCTAACTGACGTTCTTCAAGACAGAGAATAAAATCACAGAGTCAGAATAAATATCATATATATTTATTAAAGTAATGTCGGATTTACAAATGCTTCCTTTTGAAGCGATTACAATCTTCTGCAAGATAGAAATCTGCAGGATAAAAACAAACACTACTTGAAGACTGCTGCTCCACACTTCGGCTGCAAGCGGCTGCTGGTTTCACCTTTTTGCTACATTGCTGGTCGAAACCCTAGCTCTGCTGCTGCTCTACAGTCTATTTTCCTTTCCTGCTTCCTCCCTTACTTCTCTTCTATGTTCCACATTTCTAAATGAAAAAATGGCCCAGTATTTATAGGCGAGGGAGGAGGTCAAAATGCGGGAGAAGTTCACCAACCGACTAATAGGATTTAAATGCAAAAGTATGGTTCCTGTCCAATCGCCGAACAACTCCAACTACTCGCACGCTTGGACATTTAATGTCCCGATCTACGCGCCTGAATTCTTCTTCGACCGATTTCCGCTTCGACTGAATTCTGCTTCGGAAGACAATTTGATTTTAGTTCGCGACGAAGCATTTTCGGGGGTGAGTTAAATATGCTTCGCGGCGAACCATTTTCCGAAGTCATTTCGGAAGTGCTTCGCACCGAAGCATTTTTCGAATGCATTTCGAAAGTGCTTCGCGCCGAAGCATTTTCCGAATGCGATTCGAAATTGCTTCGCGCCGAAGCATTTTTCGAATGCGATTCGGAAGTGCTTCGCGTCGAAGCATTTTTCGAATGCATTTCGGAAGTGCTTCGCGTCGAAGCATTTTTCGAATGCGATTCGAAACTGCTTCGCGCCGAAGCACTTGCAGGCGTGAAGTTAGATTTAATTTTTCTAACACCCTCCTTTAAATTGAACTTCACGAGTTCTCTGACGCCCAGCATTTCTCGCAATCTGGCGAAGTCCTCCTCCTTCAAGGGTTTTGTGAAGATGTCAGCTAGCTGCTCCTTGGACCTGCAAAACTGCAACTGTACTTCACCGAATTTCACCAGCTCTCTGATGAAATGATACCGGATGTCTATGTGCTTCGTTCGGCCGTGGAAGACTGGGTCCTTTGAGAGCGCGATGGCAGAGTTATTGTCACAAAATATTGTTGTTGCTGCTTCGGGCGGATGATGTAGTTCACACAGAACTCTTCTCAGCCAGACTGCCTGGCAGGTGGCTGAGGTGGCAGCAACGTACTCTGCTTCTGCTGTAGATAAAGCAACAATTGGCTGCTTCTTCGAGGACCAAGAGACAACTCCAGATCCAAAATGGAAGGCATATCCCGAAGTGCTCTTTCGATCATCTACGCTACCGGCCCAATCGCTGTCAGTGTAGCCAATCAACTCAAGCTGGTCTTGTCTGGCATAGTGAATTTTGTGGTTCCTCGTGCCATTGACATATCATAGGATTCTCTTGCCTACTTGCCAGTGAGTGTCTTTCGGAGTCTCCATAAAATGGCTGATCAGACTGACTCCGAACATTAGATCTGGCCGAGTTGCAGTCAAGTACATCAGGCTTCCAACTAACCTTTATTAGAGAGTTGGATCAACACTTCTGTTGTTGTCTGTCTTGCTCAACTTCAAACCAGTGGCTACCGGGGTGATGGCAGGTTTGTTGTCCTCCATCTTAAAATGCTTCAGGACATCCTTTGCATACTTGCCCTGAGAAATGAAGATGCCATCTGCTGATTGGTCAACTTCAATGCCAAGAAAGAATTTCATCAGCCCCATGTCTGTCATTTCAAACTCGGTCTTCATGGTTGTTCTGAACTACGCAAATAGGTTGTTGCTATTGCCAGTATATATCAAATCATCCACGTACAGGCAGACGATAATGAGCTCACCTACTTCATTTGTCTTCATGTACAGGGAGTGCTCATATGGGCATTTTTGAAACCCATTTTCCTGAAAATAGCCATCAATTCGGCTGTACCATGCCCGGGGTGCTTGCTTCAACCCATACAGGGCCTTCTTCAGCTTCAGGACCTTGCCCTCTTGTCCTTGTATCTCATATCCGGGTGGCTGGTCTATGTAGACCTCTTCTTCCAACACTCCATTCAAGAAGGCAGACTTGACATCCATCTGGTACACACTCCATCCCTTTTGAGCTGCTAGTGCCATAATCATTCTGACTATGTCAAGTCGGGCTACAGGTGCATACACCTCATGATAGTCAACTCCTGACTTCTGCTTGTAGCCTTTCGCCACTAATCTGGCCTTATGCTTGTCAACTTCTCCTTGGGCATTGAACTTTGTTTTATACACCCACTTGACCCCAATGGTCTTCTTTCCTGCTGGAAGATCTGTCAGCTGCCATGTCTCATTCTTCTCAATGGTTGCTATCTCCTCATCCATCGCATTTACCCATGTGCGATTCTGACTTGCTTCTTCAAACTCCACTGGATCACATTCAGTAAATAAAGCAAAGTCAGAATATTCTTCATCTAACTGATCACGGGTTACCTCATAAATGTCTTGCAAGCTACGAGTCTTCGCAGGTGTCCTCAAATTTTGAATTCTGCTTGCAAGTGGAGGTGACCGGGATGATGAGGGTGTGCTGCTATTGGCACCACTGTTGCTGCTTGAAGGTACAGGTGGTTGTACACTGTCTTCCTCCAAGTTTACAGGTTCAATAGTTGCTGGTTCAGGCTCACCAGTCTTTGACTTCCAGTTCTAGGCTTCGTTCTCCAAGAACTTCACATCTCGACTGATGACAAGTTTCTTCGTCACTGGATTGTACAGCCTGTATGCCTTTGCTTGTTCGTTGTACCCCGTGAAGATGCACTTTTCAGCTTTGTCATCCAACTTTCGTCTTTTCTCATCTGGAACATGTGCATATGCTATGCACCCAAAAACTCGCAAATGAGCCACACTTGGCTTCAGATTGCTCCAGGCTTCCTCTGGAATTTTGTCCTTCACACTCTTGGTGGGACATCGGTTCAGCAGATAAACTGCACAACTTACAGCTTCTGCCCAAAACTCATGTGGCAAACTTTTCGCCTTCAGCATGCTCCGTGCCATCTCCATGATTGTTCTGTTCTTCCTCTCAGCTACACCATTCTGCTGCGGTGTGTATCTGGTAGTGAACTGCCTTCGAATTCCATGCTGCTTGCAGAAGTTGTGGAATTCATTGGAGATGTATTCTCCTCCTCCATCTGTCCTGAGAGTCTTCACGTAATACCCGCTCTGTTTCTCAACCAGAGCCTTGAACTCCTTAAACTTCCCAAATGCCTCTGACTTCAACTTGATGGGATAAATCCAGGTCTTCCGACTGAAGTCATCAATGAAGGTCAAGAAGTATTTGTTGCCGGCATATGTGCTGGTCTGCATGGGACCGCAAATGTCTGAGTGCACCAGCTCCAATGGTCGTGATGCTCTCCAAGACTGTCCTACAGGGAATGCATCCCTGTGCTGCTTACCGACCAGGCAACCTTCACAAACTTGGTTCGGTTGCTCAATAAGGGGTAAACCCTTCACCATCTGCTTCTTGTGTAGCAAATTCAGGCCACTAAAACTCAAGTGACCGAATCTGAGATGCCACAACCAGGTAGCATCCTTCACAACTGCACTCAGAGACATTAAAGATTCATTCTGAATCTGCAGCAAAAACATTTTGTTTTTCGTCATGGACACTATTGCAATTTGTCCATGCACTTTGTCTCTGATGGAACAGACACCGTCTTTGAACTGCACAGTGTGTCCCTTCTGCACAAGTTGTCCAACGCTCAGCATGTTGTGTTTCAACCCAGGCACATAATAATACATCACAAATTTGCTTTCTTTCATCGTGTCGGGTGCGGATGAGGATCTTTCCTTTCCCCATCATGGGAACTTTGCTGTTGTTCCCCATCTTGACTTTGGATTGGACTATTTCATCCAATTGTGAGAACATCTCTCTGTTCCTAGTCATGTGGTTGCTGCACCCACTGTCAAGATACCAAATGTTTTTCTTGCTCTCCTCTTCAACACTGCAAGTCAGCAGCATATTTCCTCCTGCCGCATTTCTAGCTTCCTCCGTATAATGGGCTTGTTGTTGATTCTCGTTCGCCATCCTCGTTCTGCACTGTGAGATGTAATGGCCAAACTTTTTGCAGTAGTAGCATTGGACCTTTGACATGTCCTTCTTCTACTGAGAGCCACCTTGCTAATTTTTGCCAGTGCCTCTTCCTCCTTGCTGATGAAAGTTGCAACTTGTCTCACTGACATGAGGGTTTGATCTCCCTCCTTGCTTGTTACTTCTCCCACGCCTGCTTCTGCCTCTTCCACCTTGAGAACTAGAGGCGCTATGGTGGGAGTCTTGTTTGCTGCTGTCTCGGACTGAGACTTGCGCTTTGAACACTTGCTCTAGAGAGGACTGAGTTGAGCGGCTCAACCTCTGCTCATGTGTCTACAGAGAACCCATTAGTTCATCCATAGAGAGGGTTGTCAGATCCCTTGACTCCTCTATTGCAATTACCATAGAGTCAAACTTTGCTGGCAGACTTCGCAGAATTTTCTCCACGATCCTTTGATTCTGCACAATTTCACCATTCAACCGCATCTGGTTGATGACATCTATCGTCCGGGTGAAGAAGTCGCTCATCGACTCGGACTCACTCATCTGCAGGTTCTCGAACTCTCTCCTGAGCATCTGCAGTTTTACCAACTTCACTTTGTTGGTGCCCTGGTACGAACTTGCCAAAATTTCCTAGGCCTGCTTGGCCTTGGTGGCTGATGCAATCCGCGGGAAGATGGTCTCCTCAACCGCTTGCATGATATAGAATAGGGCCTTTTGGTCTTTCTTCCGGTTCTCCTTTAGAAGATCTCTGTCAGCTTGGGAGAGGGCGGCCAGTGCTGCTGCATCTGCCGGTTTTGGGTAACCATTCTCGACGAAGTCCCACAAATCTTGAGACCCGAAGAGGATCTTCATCTGGATGCTCCAGTAATCGTAGTTCTTGTCGTTAAATCGCGGGATCTGCAACTGTAGGGAATTTCTTTCGAAAGCCATGCTTCTATCTCCGCGTCACGGCACCACAAGCTCTGATACCAATTTGAAGGAAATAAACAAATTTAAATCGAGATTAAAATCATGTCGCGGAAATACTTCGCAAATTTTTCATGCGAGGGAGGAGGTTCGGGGAAAGTCTCCCGAAGTAACTACTTCGGGGAATATCTTGCCGAAGTATTTCTACTTCGAGGAAGCACTACCGAAGTGAAACTACTTCGGGGAAGTGACTCCCGAAGTAAGTACTTCGGAGGGAAAACTGCCGAAGTAAATCTACTTTGGGGAATAACCTGGTGAAACAACTGCTTTGCAATGTGCTTCGGCACAAACAAACAAACTCGATTCCAATCTGAATCGAATAGGTACTTTACCGCTTCGGGGCAAACCCTAACTGATGTTCTTCAAGACAGAGAATAAAATCACAGAGTCAGAGTAAATATCTTATATATTTATTGAAGTAATGCCGGATTTACAAAAGCTTCCTTCTGAAGCGATTACAAACTTCTGCAAGATAGAAATCTGCAGGATAAACACAAACACTACTTGGAGACTGCTGCTCCACACTCCGGCTGCAAGCGGCTGCTGGTTTCACCTTTCTGCTACACTGCTGGTCGAAACCCTAGCTCTGCTGCTGCTCTGTGCTCTCTGTTCCTCCCTTCCTTCTCTTCTATATTCCTTCCATGCTTTTTCAATGACAAAATGGCCCAGTATTTATAGGCGGGGGAAGAGGACAAAATGCGGGAGAAGTTCACCGACCGACTGACAGGATTTAAATGCAGAAGTATGGTTCCTGTCCAATCGCCGAACAACTCCAACTACTCGCACGCTTGGACATTTAATGTCCCGATCTGCGCGCCTGAATTCTTCTTCGGCCGATTTCCGCTTCGGCTGAATTCTGCTTCGGAAGGCAATTTGATTTTAGTTCGCGGCGAAGCATTTTCGGGGGTGAGTTAAATATGCTTCGCGGTGAACCATTTTCCGAAGTCATTTCGGAAGTGCTTCGCGCCGAAGCATTTTCCGAACTGCTTCGCGCCGAAGCACTTGCAGGCGTGAAGTTAGATTTAATTTTTCTAACAAGTTTGAACAGCGTCGTATCATTTACATCCCTTCCTCTCCAACTGCATATCGGAAAAGCATTCTCCGGCTGACCATGGCTTCTGTACATGTCGTCCGCAAACACCACCATGCTCAAATCCCTCCCCAGCCTCGAAAGATCTTTCGCATAACAAACCCCTTTCCCAAATTTCTCCCTTTTTAACACGCACGCCTCTCTGAAGAGCCTGTGGGTGATGATGTCCCGCTGGGGATCGATCTTGTCCAACACGGCGTTGGCGTACTCCTCCTCCGACGCGGTGAACACCACGATCTCATACAGCCCTCGCAGTTCCTGCAACATCTGCTCTAACCCGGGCCTCTTGCTAACGTAACAAGTATAGCGTATGGAGTTCTTTGGTTTGAATTCACAGATGAAGTCGTAGTGCCAGATCGCGGGCTCCAGACTTGTGTGAACGAGGGTGTCGTCGAGGTCGAGGACGAGTGTCTTCTTCTTCATCTTTATATCGTTTGGCGCCATGGGAGGCAACAAGCAGCTCTTAACGTCTTTTGGCTTGGAAAAGTAATGGAGAATTATTTGCAGGCCTTTTGCTTCCTCCGCTACCTCGTATTTAGTACCGGTACACGATTCCTTGCTACGATGAGAATGGGCTTGCTTCATTTCCATAGAATTTTATTATTCTTGGAGATGATGTTTTCCATAGAATTTTATTATTCTTGGAGATGATGTGATTTGTCGCGTCGCCTGAAGTAAAGGCCGTCAAGAGGTCGAGTTTAAACGGCAGTAGCTGTAGACACTAGACAACGCAGGGTTTCAGAATCCTTGTAAATAAGGTCCGCAGACTCTGCCTGTTTTCGTCGACGATGCTTTTCTATATTTAGTAATAGTCCTTTTTTATTAAATGGTGTGTTTTTTTTTATTAGTTTGGATGGGTAGTGGCAAATCTTATTTTTAGAGGATATTGTAGTAGTAAAGTTAAGAAAGGGATAGATTCGTTGGTTGCTCTGTTTAATTTTTTTTTGAAAGGTCGTAGGTTTATTAACTTCATTTTTATCTAGCAGGTTAAGGATTACAGGGATTAAAGTTGAGGGCATATGAAGAACAATTCTTTTTCTGAATTGAATTTGGGTCTTATTTAAAAAACCCAATCTCTTTTACCATTATCATGTTTATGTAGAACATATTATTTTTATTTTTTATAAATAAAATATTTAATTTTGAAATTAACAAATAAAATATTTATTAAATATATGAAATAATATTAAAATTTAATAAGGTTGAGAAATATTAATTAATAATGAAAATTTTAAAAGGATAATCATAAATTTAAATTTAGTTAAATTAAAAAATAATTATTTTTATTTGAATAATATATAATTAAATTGGATTATAGAGGTTTAAAGTTGGGGTGCATTGGGGCTATAATTTATGTGAATTGAACTTGGAGGGTTTTTGGGCTTTTGTTAGGAAAAATCAATCCCTCTTATTATTGTGTTTTTTACAAACATTTTATTTTTATTTTTTATAAATAAATTATTTGATTTTGAAATTAAAAAATAAAATATTTTTTAAATATATAAAATAATATTAAAATAAAATATTTATTAAATATATGAAATAATATTAAAATTTAATAAAATTCAAACATATTAATTAAATGATAATAGTTAATAGTTGAAAGGGACTTAGGTTGGAATCTTGATAATTGTCATAGGTTGATGATATAATACAGGCAAGGCAACATCAACACATAAATTTAAAAGAAAATAAAAGTGCATGAAACATGCTTAAATAAAAATCTTAAAATATTTATCGATAATATATAGGATAATTATAAATAAATTTAGTTAGATTAAAAAGTAGTTATTTTTTGTTTGAATAATGTATAATTTAATAATAATTTAATAGTCTATAAATATGATTTATTTATTTGGCTTACAAAACTTAAATGATAATTTTGAGTTAAGTTTTATTATAAGAATTGTTATGGATCAAAGTGTATGTGGTATTTTTTTAATTGGTTTTATGAGATTGTAACAGGCCCCACTTAACCACATAGTAGTATTACAACAAAGCTTGGATATTATTCATGTATTACATTATCACCACATAGTGGTATTACAACAAAACTTGGATATTATTCATGATGATGATGCAAGTCTAGTGGTATATTCCATGATTGGAATTACGTTCGCGTTAATACCTATCTATTGGCCACCATTTAAAACTTGGTCTCCTCTTTAAATATTGAGAAATCTAACTATTTGAGCTAATGCAACTTGATAAAGTGTATATGGTATTCAATTTTATTTTTTTCAAACCATTAATTGTATTTATTATAAATTTAAATTTAGTTAGATTAATAATTAATTATTTTTGTTTGATTAAGGTATAAATTTTATTTTTTTGTTATTTCAACCCTAAATAATCAAGGGATATATTGTAGGAGACTCGCGATGGCTTAAGAATCTATCATTCAACAAATCTTCATGTTATGGACTTGATTGAAAACTGCTTCCAATTTGTTGCCTAAGAAAAAAGCAAAAATCACACCTTTCCTCGGCATCCAAGGCATGGATTAAAGAGACCCATAAATAAGTTTCAAGTTGTAGATCAAATAAGAGAAGCCTCCTTAGGAAAAGAAAAAATGGTTCAAAACTCAAGAAATCCCGATGCTAAGGAATTCTCCCAAAAAAATCCACTATGGAAATCTCTTTCAAGGGTAAGGATTTCAAGGATTCGACCCCAAAAATAAATTTTAGGAGACATCTAAGAATACCTAAGATCGATCCCAAAAAAATTGAGTCGGGATGTTTAAGAGTAGTTAATGGAACCCTAGTTGTTGAGCTAAAAATGGGTGACATTCAAGATGGCATAGAAGATCTGGAGAGAAAAGGACTAATTTGTCATTTCTTGGATTTTTGTTTAACCTCGTCTACTTCAAAGTGTGGGTTGCAAAATACTAGAAAACACAAGGTGGATTACAAATTTTTTTTTATCCCAATGGTTATTTTCTTGTTATTTTTACTAATGATGAAGATAAAGAGAAAATATTTCAAGGGGTCCTTGGCTCTTTGTAAGGGTAGGGATTTTCATGAAACCTTGGCACACTATATTTAAAATCAAAAAAGAGATACCTTCAACAAGACTTGTGTGGGTTAGACTCTTTGACCTCTTAGTTGAATTTTGGAGTTCGATTGTGTTTTCTACAATCAAAAACTTCCTTGGAAATTTCATAATGACTACTAACTGTACACACAAATTTGAACACATTATTTGTGCTTGAATTTTTGTCTTAATGGATTTTTATAAACCCCTTCTAGAAAATATCTTATTACAATTTGGGGAGGACACTTGGGAGTAGGTGGTGGACTATGAGAACATTCCTTTCCATTGCAAAATATGCCATGAATATGATCATTTGGCTAGTGTCTATCCAAATAATATTCTAGATCAAAAGAAAGAGGACACAAACTTAGCAAGTTTCCAAATGCCTAAAAATAAAAACACTCAAAAAATCTAGTTATGAAGGATCAAGTAATGTTTTCAACTAATATGTTTGGAATTCTTTCCACAAATAACCTCCCATCCCCTAGGTGAGGAAGAGGACATAATGGAGATAAAAATATTAGAAACATGGTTTAAAGTTGTAGGAAAGGACTCAGAGATAAACCAATAAATCAAATTTTTTCAATAAAGAAACATGGGAGAAAATATAAACAAGAATATTCTAAATGCTAGAACTTCAAATAATTCAAACTCCAAGATAGACTTGTTGAACCTTCCAATAATGCTTTGGTTTTGTATATGCATACTTTAGGGTTAGAAGCTATCCCAGATTCACTTGGGGTAAGACAAGAAATAGGCAAAAAAATAATGAAGATGAACACTAACCAAAAGGTAAGTCGTAAGATTAATCAACATCATATGGTAAAATAAGGTGAAAATCTTGTATAGGAAGGTAATATTAATTACCTTACCAATATCTTTAGCCCCATTATTAATGAATATCATCACTTGTAATATTAAAGAACTCAAAGGGAGTATGTTAAAACAATATTTTTGATGCTTTAGCTAATTGATCTTTGGACTAAGTTGATCTTACTTGCTATGGCCACCCTCCTAGATGGTGGGCTTTGTAAATTAGGGATGCTCTTCTTTCTATATTTCTCTATATGGATCCAATTCTAGAGATAACTGGTTCCTTTTTTCTTTGTATTCGCTTCTCTTTGGTTCAATCAAATATTTTCAATTACCAACTCAAAAATATCTTTCTTATGTTTCCTTTGTTGAATCTTGACTAAAATGCCCGTTGGTTTGGTTTGGCCATAGATGTAATTTGTTTTTCCTTTATTTAATTTTTTAGTGTGTATGTTTTTCTTATATATTTTTTTGTGTTGTTGTTTTTGTTGTTTTTGTATTTTTGTGTTTTTTTGTATTTTTATTGTTTTTTGTGTTTTGTGTTTTGTGTTTTTTTTTTTGTTGGTTGTTGCTTGTGTTTTGATTATTTTATACAATGCTCTTTGAGTGTGATGAATGGGGCAAGCCACATGAGAGCCCTGGGCATCTTTTTACAAAATAGATACCCCTACCTCCTTGGGTCTCACCCAAAAGGGGTGTTTTTTGCAAATTTTATATATATATATATAAACAATATTCCAAACTACCAAATGACTTAATCCAAAGTGCTAAAAGTATATTTTTGAAGGAAAGGTATATGGGTTCAAATTTTTCAACCTATGTACTTTTTTTCTACGTATAGGAATAGATAATTAGCCATCATTACTTCCCATTTGTCTAAGGTTTCATTTTGTCAGCAACTACATACCTTCCTAAATAAAATTGATGAGGCAAACCATTGGCCCCTAAGGGAGTCAAATAGATGTTTCCCATTGGGAGATACTCATCTACAACTTATTAACCTTTACCTTAGGGACATATATACCTTTTAAATAAGATATTATGAGATGGAAAATTTGTGGGGACCTCCTACTTGGCCTAGGGGACCAAGTGTGCTACTTCCCATGGGCTAACAAATCCTGGCATCTCACATTGAGGATAGAGGCAATTGTGATCTTAAGTTCTATGTTTGTTGGATTGACTCAAGAACACCTATGTTTCTCCCTAAGATATTTTCTTGACTTCGTTAACTTTAATCTAATATTATCTTAACTACACATGTATCAAATATGTGCAATAGACAATACCTATGAATTATATGCTTTTGATTTTGATGAAAAATGTAAAGGATAATTTATTTTATAAAGGTTAAGAAATATATGATGCACAAACAAGACCCTACATGCAATTCAATTTTCAATGGATTCAATACTATGGATGAGCCCCTAATATACATGCAATTCAATTTTCAATGGATTCAATACTATGGATGAGCCCCTAATATTGTTAAACAATTACTTCTTCTCCCGTTTTCCTCTTACCTTTAATGAATGAACAAAAAACTAGAGAACAATAGATAAAATTATAGAATAAACAAAAAGTAGCTCATTTAACCTAGAACAACAAAGATAAGATTGAAATATTTTACATATTTTCTACCTCAATGGTTTTTGGGAAGGTGAAATCATTGCCAACACTATCATTGTCTAACCAAGCTTTCGTTAATAACTTCTACTTCCTAGATTCTACAAAATAAAATAAAAAATGGTTGAGAAGGGTCTACCTAGATTAGTGGAGAATAGGTAAATTCCTTGATCATCATTGGTTCCTTATTACGAAAATAGAAAGAAGATGGATGTTAAGGCAAAAATAATAATTATAATATTAGTGTCAAAAGCACCACTAGGGGAGCAATAGTACCACTAGCACTTATGCCTGATAGTGGCACTTTCACTCGATGAAAAAATATTATTACAAACCTGTGATGCCTCCACCTTTAGGTATAATAGAACAAGTCTTTTGAAAGAATAATATTTGATTTATAGACCGATTTTAATGATAAATACCTAACCAAGAGGGTGCAATATTTTTGATGAAAACAAAAGATTAAAATAGAAAAATGAAATGTGACCGTAATAAAACTGACAATCATATAGTAACAATTGAGCTATTTATTGAACAAAAAAAAATATTAGTAAACTATGAAAAAAGATAGATAATGATGATAATAGTTAGACATAGATAGTAGACCAAACTTTATTTATACCAAAATCTATATAACATATGGAATAGAGTAACGAAATTAGATGTGAAACAAAGAAAAGTTAATAAATTACTATAAAATAGTAAATCAAAAGTGGCAAGGGGTGAAGGGCACAACTAGTTAGCTACACATTAGACTCATGACCTCAAAACTCTATGAAGTTTCCCACACTACAGTGAGAGTATGAAGGCTTGTTATATCTTGAGAGAGAGGGTCAACAATAGGGACCGTGAAATATTAGTAGTTTTCTCTTTGATCTAGCAAAGCTTTACCACAATAGATTGGCATGTGGAGGTTGATTCTAATAGGGCTTCATTGTCTAGAAGCATATGTGGGGGATAACATTGGTAGAATTTTATCATTAAAATAATTTTGGTAAAACTTCATCATTGAAAATGAATGCACACAAGAGAGAATTTCTATATAAATTTACTATCAAGAATGCTCTATACAAAGCATTATTTTGGTAGAGATTTATTATCGAAAAAGTGATCATTTTTTGGCTCACCTAACGTCTAGCTTTATAGGAAGCCAAAAATTATTTAGGAGACTTCTAGAGAATTTGCCAAGGTTGACAACTGGCTAGGTAACATTGTTTGGATGGCTTGGTGAATTTCAAGACCATGATGTGCTTAAGGTGATAATGGATATGGTTGGCATGACATGATCCATATTTCATGGGTGATGGGTGTCTTGCTTATAGTGCTTTTTATTTTCTTGTTATGATAGTCAATGGTGTTAACCTCATAAGCATTGGTGGCACTAAAGATCCAACTCTCATGCTAGATGACCTTTCATAAGTATTGGGTAGAAAATAATAAAATTTAAATTTATAAGGAATTATAGGCACAAAGTAATATGGGGAGGCAAATTTTAAAGCAAATGAGTCAAAAGAGATCAAGGTTAATCGAAGTAAATCATATTAATTTTTCTCAAGTAGTATAAAATTCTCTCCTTGCAATAAAAATGAAAGTAGTGCAAAGTATATCCCTTACACTAATGTTTCAAGAGAAACATATTAAAGAAATGAGAATGGAGGATATCCATAGAAATTTAGGGTTTCTTAGTCAACATAAGAAATTAACTACTATGGAGGACCATCCTTGTACTTTCATGTTTATAGAGAAACATTTAGCATTTTTAGAGTAGCATAGGAAAGAAATTATTATCAAGGATCATCCTTGAAATTTAGGGATTTGGGGATCAACATAAAGAAGAAATTTTGTATAAGACTATTCCTTTCAATTTAGATTCTCTAGGGTAACATAAACCTTTAGAATACAAGTCTCATTATAAATAGTATAGAACATTAGAAGGGATTGTTAAAAATGAAAGTGTTGGTGGGAATGAAAATCAAAGGAAGAACCTTAAAAAAAATAAAGAAAAAAGTAAAGTCACAAGAATATTTATTTAGGAAACTAAAAACAAACATTGCTTAACAAGAAGCAAGGATAAGCCCACAAATAAAATTTAAAATGATGATAAAATTGATATCATGGAATATGATGGGTATGAATAAGACCTCTAAAAAAAGATTAATTAAGAAATTAATTGGTAGTTATAGTCTTGAGTTTGTTTTCATACAATAAATAAATTCAAGTAGTGTGGAAGGTAAGTTTGCATTCAAATAAGAATAAAATTTTAGAACTTTGAATAGGATATTCGAGGTTTGAATTCAATGGGTGGTAGAATTGTACACTATACTTTAATATCCATAGTGGGTTAGATAAATATATATAAGTTAAATAAAATCCTCTATAAGGGTCCTATCATATGGCCTATGGTCTCATGGATATTAAAAACTACTTTACCTTTTTACCTTTAAAATATTTGGAAGACAGGGGATTGTTTGACAATTTTTCTATAGAATCTTCCAAAGGTATTGTAACAACATACAAAAACACAAATTTCAAAGACAATGGATAGAAGAAAAAAGTAATCAGGTTACTAGTAAATTTTTGGAACAATGAAAACATCAAAATTGAGGTTATAAATGTATATGCTCTAATTAAAGTTACTCTTTATTAAATATGTTGGAAGTAGCTTGGTATATTTTTATCAAATACAATGATAATTCATAATTATGATTTGGATTCTTAAGGGAATTCAATATAATTCTATCTCCTTTGGAAAAGAATGGTGGTACTCAATCTAAATCAATGTAATAGTTTGCTTCATTTGTCACTTTGAAAGGTCTTTGGGATGTTATTCCTTTGAGATTTCAACATAATGGGATAATATACTCATTGGAAAAACTTATTGAGTAGAAAGTTTGGATAGTTTTTGGTTATCCAAAATTTGGTTGCAAATAGAGTATATAATCTCTTTAGAAATTTTATTGTGAGTAGGATCAAATCATAAAAACATTCTCGTAATATATAATTCACTCAATAATGGTCATCAAAACCCATTTGTTTTTTAGTCTTTATGGCTCCAAGACCTTGATTTATTTTATATGGTTATGTTATGGCGGATGAAGCAAAGTTTGAAAAATCATATAGGATTGTTTAAAAGATGAAATATCTAAAGGGGTAAATGAAAATTTGGAATGCTAAATATTTTTGTAACATATTTAGAGCAAAGGAGGAAATTGAATCCAAACTCAAAAATTTATAAGAGGTGATTAAAATCAATGGAATGGACTAGGATACTTATGCACATGAAAAAAAATTAGTTTCTATTTATCATAATATATTGAAAAAAGAGTCATATTGGTTCTAAAATACTAGGAAGAGATGGATTAAGGAAGGATATAGATATACCAAACTAGTTCATGCTATAATCAAAGCAAATTTATCTTCTTGATACATCACAAATAATTCAACTTTGTATGGAAGAAATATTGAGAAAGAAGAAGATATCAAAATGAAACTAATTAATTATTTTGAAGATATTCTATCAAATGTTAGGCAATATAAAGAGGCTCAATATAAGCTTTCATAAAATATTTCATCAAATATCACACAAGGACAAAACAAAAAATTTGATAAGGAATATCTCTACAGAGGAGCTAAATGAGGTAGTTTTTCTTTCAACCTGTTGAGTGGTATTTTCACTCAGTTGTGAAAGTACACTCTCCTTTAGGATTTGGGTTCCAAATCCCCTCTTGCAAAGAAGTTAAACAAACAACTTCTCCAAGGTCTCCGTTGTATTAGCATTTGCATATGTGTATTAGTAATCTCAAATAAAGATATTCAATTTAAATGCTTGGAACACCTTAGTGATTGCAAGTAACTGTAAACAAGGGGCAATGTTGGTTTATTTCACCATGAAACTTTAGTGATTGTTCATTGTTTTTTTTTGGATTTTGAAAATTTTTAAATGTTTATTTTAATGCCTGAAAATTTAAAATAAGTTAAAATTTCTGGAAAAAATAAAATGCAGAAAATGAAAATGAAATGCAAAAAACTGAAAATAAAATGCATTCAGTATGATGCTATCCTATTTCGACAAAACCGAAGATGTGAGGTTTTCATGCATGCAACCTAACCTATTGGACCTGCAAAACAAGCACAATCCGGATAAGCTAAGTGTCTGGCTCCTAGGGTTTTAAATGAGGTTTTTCAGATTTAAACATTCGCATGAAGCAACCAAGAAAACTTGCATAAACTCCATTTACAAGCCTAAAATCTGAAAAGGGGAAAAATAGACATTTAATCTTGCATGCAGAAAATGACTCCTCCTTTCTTGTCCATAAGATGCAACTTTCTGAAATTTTCTGTATTAAAAATTTGTCATTTTACAATAACAAAAATTTTTGGTTTTCCCAAACCAATCCATGGAAGAAAAATGACTCAAACAGGTCCAGAATGGCCCTCTTGCCTTCAACTCTGCAACTCTGCTCGCAGCAATTTCCAACCCCTTCGGCCTCTTTGAATGGCGTATTTAAAATTTTCAAGAAGCTTTTCATTTCATTTTCCAATGGTTGTTCGTTTCACCTTCCCTGTGCATGCATGTGTTTTGGTTTCCAACTTTTCATTTCTATTTTGTGGCCCTTCGTTTCATTTTCTCCACATGGGCTTGCGTCCGTTTCCTTCCATGTGTAACGACCATCTTAAATGATTTCAAATCATTAAATATTCCTTATGTAACATTTTGTCTTATTCATTGGATTTTGTCCTTATGTCCACGTCACTATGCAAGTCCGTTACCTTGGCAAAAAATGTCACAGTATCGTGACACTTCTTGCCTCCTTTCTCTCTTGTCCTTTTACCAAAAATGTAACATGTCGCGATATCGCGACACTTTTCTTTCTTTTTGCTGCCAAAATGCAACATGTCACGATATCGCGACACTTTTTCTCTTTTGGCCGCGAAATGCAACATGTCGCGATATCGCGACACTTTTTCTCTTTTGCCGTGAAAATGCAACATGTCGCGATATCGCGACACTTTTTCTCTTTTGGCCGCGATATGCAACATGTCGCGATATCGCGACACTTTTTCTCTTTTGGCCGTGACAATGCAACATGTCGCGATATCGTCGACACTTTTTCTCTTTTGGCCGCGACGATGCAACATGTCGCGATATCGCGACACTTTTTCTCTTTGGCCGATGATGCAACATGTCGCGATATCGCGACACTTTTTCTCTTTTGGCCGCGATGATGCAACATGTCGCGATATCGTGACACTTTTTCTCTTTTGGCCGCGATAATGCAACATGTCGCGATATCGCGACACTTTTTCTCTTTTGGCCGCGATGATGCAACATGTCATGATATCGTGACACTTTTTCTTTTTGGCCGCGACGATGCAACATGTCGCGATATCGTGACACTTTTTCTCTTTTGGCTGCGACGATGCAACATGTCGCGATATCGCGACACTTTTTCTCTTTTGGCCACGACGATGCAACATGTCGCGATATCGCGACACTTTTTCTCTTTTGGCCTGAATGCAACATGTCGCGATATCGCGACACTTTTTCTCTTTTGGTCGCGAAAATGCAACATGTCGCGATATCGTGACACTTTTTTCTCCTTGTGGTGTTTTGCTTTTTCTTTGATCTTTAGCATATGGGCCACTTCGGTCTTCTTGGAACACATGCAAAAAAAGGTGGGTCCCCAATTTTGGGGTACGTTGTGGAGCAGCCACAACAAATGGTGACTCTACTGGGAAATGCTCCTGAGCATTTCGATGAGAACTCAACCTGAAAACACATAGACTCAAATACAAGCGTCAGCAAATATCCCAAGAATGAAACTAGACGAGAAATACATGAAGCATTAGAATTATTAAGCATCAGCTCGGTGTGTGCAATGTGCTTCATTCCCTATCGTTTGAAACTCGTTCAACTTTCCATTGTCAGTTTCACTTATGATTCGTATGCAAGGCTATGAATGATTTGTGCAGGATTTGATGTATGACAACTATGTTAGAGATATAACAACCTGCTTTGCAAAGGCTCAGACTTTCTAGTATCATGAACAAACATATTAAAACTGTCAAACCCTCTTAGGACCAAATATATGTATACTGAATTAATTTACTAGATCCCAAAGTTGGTTATGTGCCCCTACCATCTTGAACCCATGTGCAAGTGTAAGTGAAATCGAGCTTTGGGGAATAGGATTCCCAACCTAAGCGAGATGGGAATTTAACCCTATCCTTACTACTATGATCTGGAGTTCATTACCTCATCTTGAACAAAATGATTTAACCTATTATGGATGAAACTATCAGAGCTAGCCTGTCCATTTGAGCAATCAGTGGTCTTGCTTTTAGACAAGACATGTTGCCACGCATGAGCATACTCCATTGCCAACCAGGCGTCTATAGCCCCGATGGAGATTAACCCCATAATCCATGATTTGGCTCTACTTTTGATTTCTTGGACCTTGGGGATGACTACCCATCCTTGCAAGGGACATGTAGTACGATCCTTCCAATCCAATATTAATAAAGAAATGAAAAATATTTTCTTTGGAATTTCAAGTTCTTGAGTGGGCAAAATAGAAGCTTTGGGGAATCGGATTCTCAACCTAAGCGAGATGAGAATTAGACCCTATCCTTACTACTCCATGAAGGTCAAATCAGAGCTTTGGGGAGTTGGATCCTCAACCTAAGTTCGATGGGGATTTAACCCTATCCTTACTACTCTGATTTTAGGCTTTAAGCACTATGGGAGTGGTAAAAACCACTATTTTAAGGATTATGTTGCATAATAGGATAGACACGAAATACTCCTTTCGCCTCACCTTTTCTTCCAAGTATGGTTTTGACCATTTTGCTCAAGATCCTCTTTAATATGTGTAGAACGTGCTTGGTTCAAGATAGTTCGGGCATCAGTTCCCAACCTTAGGATCCTTTTAATATATGTTATGTAATAACCCTAAGAGGATTCGACACCTTTTCAATGATTGTACATGAAATGAAGATGCAACCGAGATGAAATGTATATGCAATGCGGAATGTAACATGAGATATGAATGCATTGCTCCTTTTGAAATGCGGATGGAGTATACCACCTACTTTGCCATAATTTATAAAACTGACAACTTCATGCATCACAAGTTCCAAACGATATTCTTTAATGTGTTTGCGATATTCGTGGAGCTTTCTGCAATACAATTCCGATGTTTCATATTCTCCTAGTCTTAGTCAACATTCATAAGGACCTAAGTTGACATCTTGCTTTTTTTTTTTTTTTAAACAAACCAAAAGTGTCCAAAGGACCAACACACAAAACTTAAAACCAAAGTGAGATCCAATCCAAAACCAAAACACGAAAACCAAAAGTATATACAAATGTACAAT
Source organism: Wollemia nobilis (assembly GCA_028583015.1). Taxonomy (NCBI): domain Eukaryota; kingdom Viridiplantae; phylum Streptophyta; class Pinopsida; order Araucariales; family Araucariaceae; genus Wollemia; species Wollemia nobilis. Next base: position 5,995,431 of record JAQPPZ010017121.1, read on the forward strand.
ATAATGCAAGATGGTGCAAAAGTTTGGATTATCATTTTCCCGGATCCCAAACCTGATTGGAATTCTTTAAAAGACGTATGACGTGATACGCATACCAAGTTTTGTAGGAATCCAACAAAAACAAGATCAAACCAAACAAAGAAACAAACTTCCACTTGCCCCTCTCACCATACCAATTTGATTTAGTTTCATTAATAATCCTATGGTGGAGTTTCAAGTTTTCAAATTGATTAGACAATGATTGATATTCAATTCCTTTATGTCTATTCTTTAAGATGTCCATTCCGCACTTTGATTCATGGTGTAGAAATAAGCTTTCATTTTCATTCAATAAAGCCATAACATTAATAATATTTGAATCAAACCATTCATTAGGCAAACCTTCATTCGAATTTTGCATGGTGAAACCAAAAAGGTGAGATTTTACCTTTGGCATGTTTTCATTTGACCTTACTTGAAGAGGATTTGAAAATTCCTCTTTTCTCTCATGACATTCATCATCATGTAGCACTTGTTCTTTCTCCATGACTCGTTTATCAAAGGCACCAAACTTAGGTACCCAATTGAAAATATGTCCATCCCTTTCAAACCATAAGTCTTGTCTATCTAGGGGTGGGTTAACTAACACATTTCCGTGATCAATCACTTGGGTTGTTTTGGGTAACGTGAGATTTTCAATTGGATCATCAATGATATCAAACCCAAATGATTTAGGTTTTGTAATTTTCTCATTTTGAAATGGCATAATCATTGTAGCACAAGTAAGTGGATCAAGATTTTCAATTTCTTTTCCTTCAAAGGAATCTAAAGCAAATGACTCTCTTTCTTGATTCATGGTTGTAGAATCCTTATCATGTTCCAAAATTTGATGAGATTCGAATTCCTCTTCCAAAACTTTCTCAAATTGTACAAGATTTATAGTATCCTCATGTGAGGAAGCAATTGAGTTATCCTGCATATTAATTGACACAACAAGTTTATTAGAAGATTTAGATTGATAATATTCTTCCCATTTCTTCCACGAATCATAGTAATCATCCTCCAAGTTCAAGTTGTGACGCTCAAGTACTTCTTCTTCATCTTCTCGATTCATCAACATGTTTCTCACCCCATTCATCTTCACCTTCCTCATTCTCACTCTCTTGACGATATAGAGTTTCCACCACCAAAATGTTGTCCTCTCCTTGTTGATGTTGGGGTGGACCCTTATTTGGCACAAGTTCCAAATCATCCACTTGAGCTTGGAGACAATGGGTATACCTAGCAATTTCTGGGACAATTCCTTTCATTATGCTCCTTTGTATTATGCAATCTACACCCCTTTTCCCATGCAAAATCAGAAATATTAAGAATGGAACTAGAGTGACTTGGTCCTGTAGAAGTATCTATCTCATTAGCAATAGGGGAAGGCACACCCCCATTGTTTGGCTTCGTATTCCACTGTCTCCCTCTATTGTTGAAATTTCGATTTGGGTGAGGGGCATGGGATTCATACTTCTATTTTTGAACCAAATCATTACTCAATTTGTGAACTATATTTTTGAGTTCTTCAACCTCTGAATAAATCTCTTTTGGTTGAGCTATGTTATTGCTAGTTCCAATAGGATTTGCGTAATTGGTGAGATCTTGACTTAACATTTGAGTTGGATTTTGAGCCACTTGATTTGCGTAGGGATTCACACTTTGAATCGAAATTGGATTGGGTGCGTAAGCGGGTGTTGATGAATATGGTTGTTGATAAGGCAAAGCATTTATGCCAGATATTTGTGGTGCCATGATCTGATTCATCATAGGAGCTTGACCATATGGACCATATTGTCCTACCATAGGCATCTGGGAAAACCCATAACCCTGTGGTGTCATTTGTTGTTCAATGGTCATAGCTTCATTGTAGGCTAGAGCAAGCGTGGTAACTTGAGGATTTCGCCTTGCAAACATTTCCATCATAGGATCCAATGCCCCAAAATATATTTGCAAAGCTACTATGGGATCAATGGCAAAATGTCGAATTGCTCTATTATAGCACTTCTGAAATCTCTCGATTAAAAGTTTGGATTGGCTCACCCTGGCCTCTTTTGCATGTAATGAACTGATTATAGATGATTGTGGGATCTAATGGTGACCCGAATTGGTTGACAAAAGCATCCTCCATTTGCGTCCATGACGTAATGGAACAAGTAGGTAAGCAAATATACCATTCGTAAGCCACTTGGTCTAGGCTCATGGGGAAGAGTCTACAAGCCACATCTTCATGTTGAACTTGCAATCTTATCAAAACATCCCTATAGGCCTGAATATGTTCTTCTGCGGTCCTTGGGCCATCCGATTTGTATTTGGGCAAAAATCTCTCTATATTCTTAGGGATCTCGTGAATATCCCCTGCAATATTCAAAGGAATGTTATGGGCTCCGTACCAAGGAGGTGGTGGAGGTTGGGCCATTTGATTCAAAATCGATGATGATAACCCTACAAGAACCGTGGAAATGGTACCGATAATTGGTACACTAGTGGCAAATGACACCACCGGTGCAAGTCCGCTAGATGCGCTCGAAACAGAAGGATCTTCTCGTAACAAGAATATCTCGGTGGGACCACAATTTGCTCGGTTTTATTCCTTGGATTCCTATGAGTGAGTGAGAGGCTTTGGAATATGGTTTCCTCGGTTGTTTTGGACCTAGTTGCGATGCGATGCGGTGGGTCCAGATTGTAAATGAAACTACCCTACAAAACCCGACAAAACTCTCAATACCTCAAAGAAAACCTGCGACACACAGAAAATCCTGCAATTAATGAAATTCAAAGAATAACTTCAAAATCAATTTGTTAGTCATGAATGAAAGAAGGAACCATGACAAAGCAGTATTCTAAAAATGTAAGTTTCTGATTCACCAGATCGCATATGCGCAAGTGAAGAGCATACTCCTAGTGTTGTAGGCTTTCTGATTCACAAGATCGCATTACACGCAAGTGAAGAGCATAATACCGACAACAAATACATTTTAGACAAAAAATAATTCCTTACAAATAAGCATGAAATTGACTAGCAAATATCAAACATGTAACGTATTAATAATCATGTCTAGCATCAACCAAGAGATGTATCCATTAAAATCAAATGAAAGTAATTGCATGGAGACAACCTCGTTAGTCAAGACCAAAATTTTTCAAAATCAAATCAAAACACATTATTCTTGTATGAACAATCAAAAGCGTTAGAACAATGCATAGCAATTCATGTCCTCCTTTTAACACTACAAGGTTGTATTGTTAAAAGAGGGCTAAAGATAATAATCAATAGGGCATGAAATATTCAAAATTTAAATCCCTATAGCATTTAAATCACTCGAAATAAAACAATTCAGGCCCTCCTTCTAGCGCCAATCTGTTGAGTGGTATTTTCACCCAATTGTGAAAGTACACTCTCCTTTAGGATTTGGGTTCCAAATCCCCTCTTGCAAAGAAGTTAAATAAACAACTTCTCCAAGGTCTCCGTTGTATTAGCATTTGCATATGTGTATTAGTAATCTCAAATAAAGATATTCAATTTAAATGCTTGGAACACCTTAGTGATTGCAAGTAACTGTAAACAAGGGGCAATGTTGGTTTATTTCACCATGAAACTTTAGTGATTGTTCATTGTTTTTTTTGGATTTTGAAAATTTTTAAATGTTTATTTTAATGCCTAAAATTTTAAAATAAGTTAAAATTTTTGGAAAAAATAAAATGCAGAAAATGAAAATAAAATGCATTCAGTATGATGCTATCCTATTTCGACAAAACCGAAGATGTGAGGTTTTCATGCATGCAACCTAACCTATTGGACCTGCAAAACAAGCACAATCCGGATAAGCTAAGTGCTGGCTCCTAGGGTTTTAAATGAGGTTTTTCAGATTTAAACATTCGCATGAAGCAACCAAGAAAACTTGCATAAACTCCATTTACAAGCCTAAAATCTGAAAAGGGGAAAAATAGACATTTAATCTTGCATGCAGAAAATGACTCCTCCTTTCTTGTCCATAAGATGCAACTTTCTGAAATTTTCTGTATTAAAAATTTGTCATTTTACAATAACAAAATTTTTTGGTTTTCCCAAACCAGTCCATGGAAGAAAAATGACTCAAACAGGTCCAGAATGGCCCTCTTGCCTTCAACTCTGCAACTCTGCTCGCAGCAATTTCCAACCCCTTCTAGCCTCTTTGAATGGCGTATTTAAAATTTTTAGGAAGCTTTTCGTTTCATTTTCCAATGGTTGTTCATTTCACCTTCCCTCTGCATGCATGTGTTTTGATTTCCAAAAGACTTTTCATTTCTATTTTGTGGCCCTTCGTTTCATTTTCTCCACATGGGCTTGCGTCCGTTTCCTTCCTTGTGTAACGACCATCTTAAATGATTTCAAATCATTAAATATTCCTTATGTAACGTTTTGTCTTATTCATTGGATTTTGTCCTTATGTCCACGTCACTATGCAGTCTTTACCTTGGCAAAATGGAACATGTCGCGATATCGTGACACTTCTTGCTCTTTCTTTTTTTTTACCATAAAATGCAACATGTCGCGATATCCTGACACTTTTTCTCTTCTGGTTGCAAAAATGCAACATGTCGCGATATCGTGACACTTTTTCTCTTTTGGCTGCGACAATGCAACATGTCGCGATATCGTGACACTTTTTCTCTTTTGGCCGCGACGATGCAACATGTCGCGATATCGCGACACTTTTTCTCTTTTGGCCATGACGATGCAACATGTCGCGATATCGTGACACTTTTTCTTTTGGCCGCGACGATGCAACATGTCGCGATATCGCGACACTTTTTCTCTTTTGCCGTGAAAATGCAACATGTCACGATATCGCAACACTTTTTCTTTTGGCCGCGACGATGCAACATGTCGCGATATCGTGACACTTTTTCTCTTTTGGCCGTGACGATGCAACATGTCGCGATATCACGACACTTTTTCTCTTTTGGCCGCGACGATGCAACATGTCACGATATCGTGACACTTTTTCTCTTTTGGCCGTGACGATGCAACATGTCACGATATCGCGACACTTTTTCTCTTTTGGCCGCGACGATGCAACATGTCGCGATATCGCGACACTTTTTCTCTTTTGGCCACGAAAATGCAACATGTCGCGATATCGCGACACTTTTTCTCTTTTGGCCGTGACAATGCAACATGTCGCGATATCGCGACACTTTTTCTCCTTGTGGTGTTTTGCTTTTTCTTTGATCTTTAGCATATGGGCCACTTCGGTCTTCTTGGAACACATGCAAAAAAGGTGGGTCCCCAATTTTGGGGTACGTTGTGGAGCAGCCACAACACAACCCTAAACAGACACCAGCCCAGATGGAATTTCCTTCAAAAAAAATCAAAAAAATATGGATTTGGTGAAGAGTGATATATTTTAAATAGTTGAAGAGTCCAAAAAAATTAAGTTTCTAATAAATGAGATCAATACAACATTTATTGCATTGGTTACCAAGAAAGATGAGATAATATTTTGAGATTTTCTATCTAATAAGCCTTTGCAATATGATTTATGAAATCATTTTAAAACCTATGGTAAACAATGTTAAAATCATTTAGATTGTGATATCTTAGAGGAACAAGGAACTTTTGTCATGGTAAACAAATTCTTAATGGTATAATCATTACACAAGAGTTCATACATTCTCAACATTCCATGAAAAATATAACTATCCTTATGAAACTATATATGAACAAAGCATGTCATGGGGTTTGTTAGAGTTTTCTATATTATATTCTCAAAATGTAAATGGATTAGAGGTTTTTATATCACTCCAATATATTATAATTTGATCAATGGATCCTCTAGTAGTTACATTGAAACATCTCATGGACTCCACCATGATGACTCCTTATCTATTTATTATTCTTGCAAAGGTATTTGGGAGAGTTTTATTAAAGGAAAAAATGGAAGGAAAAATCAAAGGTATTCACATTGCAATAAATGATCCCTTCAAATATCACCTATAATTTGTTAAAGATACTTTTATTTTGTGCCATACCTCAATTAGTGAGGCCATAGAGTTTAAATCAATATTATCATGCTATGAGAAGGTTGTTGGACCTTTATTAGCACTACAAAATCTAGGATCATTTTAATTGAAACTAATCTAAATTTACAAGGGATTATTATGAATATTTTAGGGTTTAAAGTTGGAAAATATCTATCAACATATTTGATTGTTCTTTTATCTCACAAGGGAAAGGAGTTTTAGGAATCACTTTTGGATAGAATGAAAAAAATGTTAGATTGGAAATGTAAGTTCTTAACCATGGATGGAAGGCTATAAGTCATATATACTACATTGCAATCCACCACTATATATGTGATGTCATTTTCAATATTACCAATAGGTATAACATCCAAATTATTGAAATATTTGTAATCTAATCTTTATGAATACATAGTTAAATTTATAATCATTCTCCTAACATCTCTCTTGATGTTAGGAGAATGATTATAGTCTTATTAGACCAAGTCCAATAGTGATGAAGTACCTATGAGTGCTCTTGATGTAAGCCTACAAGCAAGTGCAATGTAAGACTTTGGTCATCTTCATGTAATTCTATAGGAACTCTCATTTATTCACCCTTAGTGGTATTGGTTAATCCATTTTTATGGATATCCTTGCTTAAAAACGTAATTAATTATTATTTTATTATAAGGTTAACCTCAAAGTTAAGTTAATGCTGGTTTTATGTTAAACTCTCATTGGGGTTTTGGTATCACTATAAATACCCATTAATGAGCAATAATTTGTATTATAAGTATGAATAAAATATGATTTATTGGGGTGACATTTTATGAATAAAATATGATTTATTGGGGTGATATTTCATGAATAAAATATGATTTATTAGGGTGACCATGGGCACCCACCTTATACTTCTTGTTGTCTTCCTTCATTTTTCATATCATTTATTATTGTTACCTTCTAATTGTATTATCTTCTTTTTAGCATATGATTTTAGTGAATGAATGTTTTGGAATTATTCTAGAAAATTTTACTAATTTGAATATGGTATCACAGAAAGATCCAAAGAAACATCATTCATTAGCAAAATAAGGAATCATCACATCAGTAATTGAATGCAGCATTTCAAGTTTTCTACTCTTTGCTTTAAAAATTTCAAAATTTAATTTTTTTGGAATTCTAGCACCTTTGTATTTGTCACCATTCATATGGATATTGTGCTAAATTGAACATATTTCATGTAACTAGTTGACTCACGTCCATGCATCCTAGTGTAGAAATGTCACATCAATGTAGACAACATGGCAACAAAAATATGCAACTTAGAGTCAAGAGGAGGTATGATTGAATATTAACAACCATTATAGTCATATCATAAGTTTTTAGTAGATTTCCTTCATCCCACTCACCAAGAAGGGAGTGGCAAGTTAGAAGGGTTTGTTCTTGTTTCACAGGTTATTATAGGTTTCAATCACACAATATTTTTTGCAATGTCCTATGACTTACATCTTATAAGTAAATATGCACCTATCTCTACAGTCACATTTGTATGGATAATGCAGTGGTTAAGCCAATCTCTTTCATTGTCAAATTCTATGGTTCAATTTCCCATAAATCCTTTAATTACAATTTATCTCTATTTAGTATCATGTGCATGCCTTAGGGGTAATCTATATTTTTGGACTCAATGCACTAAGTGGCACAATGGTTAGTCCACTTGCTTGAAGGTGAGATATCCTAAGTTTCACTTGGTATATGTGAAAGTGTTTTTTATTACAAAGGTTTATGGCTTAGCATATAATTCAAATGAATGCAACTTAGATTTAGTTTCAAAGCACACACATGGTGTATTGGTAAGACTACCCATTTTCTTAGGCAAGGTCTCAAGTCCAAGTCTTATTGACTCTAGAATCCATTCATTTTTTATGTATATATGAGTTGATTAATCCATCAATACATAAATTCAAGTTGTAGACTCTGATTCACCAGTGCAACACCCAATCTAGTTGCAATAAATTTCTAAGGTTTGGCATTTGAATTTTTTTGTTTTGTGTGCTCATTTAACCAAAGTTTCTTGAGGCCATAACTTTTTCATATGAAAGCATTTAGAGCCCCTCTTTCTATATTACATATTTTTTTATTTTTCATAGTGGTGATATTATTTTATGGATCTATTACAAAATTATTTAGGGTTTTGTGCAAAATGGATTTCTTATGGTATGTTACTCACCTCAATGGGTAAAATTATAATACTTGGTTAGTTGATATGGAAATATTTCTTATAATCATGAACCATTCATATCGATGTCATACATAGTTATTCTCTTTTTTGTAATGGATGTTTGCTCTAACTCCAACAACCCTTTAGTATGGTGATTGGTAATTTTTTTATAAGAGTAGGTTTTGGATGATTAACACAAGGTATGCCTTGTGTCTATGGGCCCTAACTAAACATTAAGGTTGATTATTCATATACCTACCTATTGTTTCATGATTCAGTTTCCTTTTGAGATTGAGGGATAGACTATGCTCACCATAGTGCATGTTGAAGGTCTTCTCATAGGAATATCAACGTCTTGATCGAGGAAGTGTATTTATGGCTTCATGTTCCAATATTTGTAATTTGACATTATTAGGCTAAGGCCAACAATAATAAAGTACCTATAGGATATCTTGATGTAATCCTAAGGAAAAGTGTTATGTAAGCCTTTGGACATCTTTATGTGAGCCTACCAACATCTTCATGTAATCCTATGAGCACTCTCATGTATTTACCCTTAGTATTATTGGTCAATCCACATTTACAGATAACCTTGCTTAAAAAGGTAATTTATTATTATTTTATTTTAAGGTTAACCTCAAGGTTAAGTTAATGTCGACTTGAGGTTAACCTCTTATTGGGGTTTTGGTATCACTATAAATACCCCTTAACGAGCAACTATTTGTAACATAAGTGTAAATAAAATATGATATATTGGGGTACTGATAAGCACCTACCTTATACTTCTTCTTAATCTCCATTTATTTCTTCATATCATTTATTATTATTATCTTTTAATCGTATTATCTTCTTTTCAGCATATCGTTGTGAATTAATGTTCTTTAATAGTTTTAGAAAATATTTCATATTTAAATGCAAATTGGATAAAATTAAAAGAAAAAATATTTAGAAAGGATCTGAGAAAAAAATAGGTTTTCTCTTTGTACGTGGAATAGGGTTTTCAAAGAAAATAATATTTGAGGGGCAAACACAACGAAATGCAATTTTTTTAGTTTATCATTAGGAAAAAAACTTGGTTGGAGATTTTTCAAATATCAAGGAAAGGTTTGAGAAAAAATGTTGCTTCAAAAATTTATAGGTTATCTTGATGCCATGAAACTATTTAGGAAATGACACCTACATAAAGTATCACCAACATGGAACTTCATGTCAAGTAGTTTGTAATTGATCAATAAATATATTAGATGGTCAGCCAATGGGGGGGACTTCATGAATATTTGTACCAATGCTTGGTTGAAGCCTTATCCTCTTATTTTTTTATCAGAATGGGAACCATTGATTTGGGAATTTCTCACTTGTAAATGTCCAAAGACCAAATACTAATGTGAGTAACAACTCTAGATCATGAATTTCTATTAGTAACTTGGTTGGAGGATAGAAACTCAAACAAATAGTATATGAGTTTCAAAAGATGTTTTATGTGTTCCATTTGTCAATTTTTACACAAACAGGTGATTTGGTTTCGAATCTACCAAAAGATGGTGAATACTCGATCAAGTTGAGAAATAATAATTTAAAGCAAACAAATTTTCCTACTCCCAATAATTTCACTTGAAAGAATATTTGGTCAGTAGAGGCCCTCCCTAAGGTCTCAACGTTTCTTTGGTTAGTAGTCCAAATCAAGATTTTTACAAGAGAGATTCTACAAAGAGGATATCATGGACCTCTTAGGTGTATCTTATGTGAGAATGATCTAGAACTATCATATAATTTACTTCTTCATAGTCCCTTTGCTTATACAATTTAGGTTTGCTTTTCCAAAAATACAAACATATATTGGTTGCACCACCAATATTATAAAATTTGACAAAATATTGGATTAGTAATTTCAAATTTAAAGCAATTACATATTTTATGGGGGATTTATATTCCATTATACATTGGAATTTATGGCTTCAAAAGAATAATAATTTTTCAAAAATAAATCTCAAAATGATTCTCGTGTTTATAACTATAGTATCACCATTGTTGCAATATGAATTCAAGCATGGTGCTCATCATAGAAAGTCTCAAAAGTAAAAAAGAGGTGTTAGCCTCTTGATTATAGAATTTAATAATACATGAAAGGTTCATTTTTTATAATGTAGTTAACATAAAGGATTTGCTTCAAACTATGGTAAAATACAAATGTTCAAAATTTGGATTTATCAAAACTAATTTTTATGGTGCTTCCAAAGAAATATGAGAAGAGTTGGTGGTTGTGGTATTTTTTGAAATAATGAAGACAATAGTATCCTCACTTACTCGTAATCATATAGAACTTCAACTAAAAACTATGCAAAGGTTAGGGCATTTTTTATAGGGATCAAAAATGTAATTGAAAATGATGAAAATATATTTCAATTGAGGGATTCACAAATTATTACTAATGCTATCCAAAAAATGGATATAAAGATTGGATAAAAAATAACATTACTTTTTATATCAATTAAATCTTGTTGGAGGTATCAAATGGCATTAGCTTAACTGGTTAAATTCCACAAGTTTCAAAAAGGAGACTCAGGTTTGAATATTTCCAATAAATACATGCATGATAGCTAATTTTTTGCAATTCCTCTATGTGGTCATGATGTAATATGGGCAGGGAATGTTTCAATCCTATAAGGTAATATCTCAGAAATACCAACATATCTATAGAGATAGAAACTAGATGGAAAATAATTTGACCAACAATGATGCTGATTTTTATCTTAGTAAAATTCAAATTTTATAAGATAAATGATTGAGTGAAGTGTGAGGGAATGGGTGTGTGGTGGTTGTGTGTTAAATTCCCTATTGATAAGCATAGCTCTCAAATTTACATGGGTCATGGAAATTCCCTATTGATAAGCATATCTCTCAACTTTACATGGGTCATGGTTTGCAGGAGACTTCCTAGCCATGTGCGTTGGTCATAGGGGTTTCTCACACTAACCAAAATCAAAAAAAAAATCTCTTAATATAAATAATGTCAAGAAATTAATTATAAAAACATATTAAGTGAAAGAAGATTACAAATATATTTAATTAAAATGAGGCTAAATATAGTTTAATTGATCCAACTACAATATAATATTTTATTATTTTAATGAAAATGACTCTAAACACAACCACACTTAAAATAAAATTGAGTGAAAAGTACAAGCGCAAATAAACTAAGTGACTTAGATATAGTGACTTGTGGAATTTTAAAAGCTACAAATATTATTGTACAACAAATATTTATATTTCATGGAATAAATGGACATATTACACAAAATATTAAAAAAATTAGAACATTTTACCATGTCAAACATTCCTTAGATCAATCAAATAACATTAGTTCAACTAGTTTAATTCCTAAATATCTAAAAAGGAGATAAAAGTTCAAATCTTCAAAAATAAATCCTTATATCAATTAATACATGTCCTTTAAAAATACTTGAAGCTAATACTCAAATATTAGTTTTTTTCTTCTATGATTGAGTACTAGTCTACCAATTATCTTACACAAGTACCACAATGGCAAGTAATTCCTTTGATGTTAGTCCTTATTTCCTCCCCATATAAGCACATCATTTTATGCAACAAGGTTTCATCTAGCATGATTTTATATGTTTCATTTTATATGAATGTTTTTATATGTATATTGGATTTAGAATAATTATTTGGATAAAAATATATATATTTTAAATTAAGGTTTATATTTTGTAAATGAATTTTAACATTGTATAATTGAATGGACTTAATTGTAAGGCTTTGAAAATTTATCCAATAATTTTAAATTTAGAATCTAACAAGATAAAGTTGTAATTGGATTAAAAAAATACATCACATCCTTTACAAAGATCATTTTATAGAACTTACAATTCTTATGAATATATTTTTGGTTGATAGGAGAGTTGGTTATAACCACACTATTTTTAGTAGCTAGCAAGCGTAGGGTTCAAACCACATGGGCTACATCCACCAAACCTATTATACCTCATTGTTTTATAACCTAACATGAAATGGACCACTGGGTGCCTGGGATTCGTACTATCATCATCAATCTGGTGCACACTCAAAGGATTCAAATCAGACTACTACCTTTGCAATAGGATTCCCCCAAGGTTTGAACCTAGGTCTCTTCTTGATAAGTGTCCATCCAAACTAGCACTTACCAATCCACCTAACCCTTGGGGTAGGATTTAGGTCAAACAACTACCTTTGCAATAGGCTTCCCCCAAGGTTTGAACACTCAAAGGATTCAAATCATACTACTACCTTTGCAATAGGATTCCCCCAAGGTTTGAACCTAGGTCTCTTCTTGATAAGTGTCCATCCAAACTAGCACTTACCAATCCACCTAACCCTTGAGGTAGGATTTAGGTCAAACAACTACCTTTGCAATAGGCTTCCCCCAAGGTTTGAACCTGGGTCTCTTCTTAATAAATGCTCAGCCAGACTAGCACTTACCAATCCACTTAACCTTTGAAAATAAGTCTTATGAATATTAAAAACTACTTTATTTTTTACTTTTTACCTCAATACTTTATATTAAAATTTAAAAATCCTTATATGATCACTTATATTACAATTTAAAAACCCTTGTCCTTTGATTGAATATTTAACCATTTTATGTTTTCTAGTAAGGGTTCCACTTTGAAATTAGATTTTAAGTGAGCATTATGTGGTTCACATGAATTTCAAATATGAATAATTATGGGAATTAAATTTAGATGATTATTGAGGTCAACTTAATGATATATTGATAATATCTATAGGTTATTATGACCTTGAAATTAGGACCTCTGATTTTCTAAGGATTTTGATTATAGAGGTAATCATAGAGCTAAGTATTTTTAGCTTAAGAGTTTTTAGAATTGAAAACTATTTTTTTTATTTAAATATAATAATTTTAAAAATATTTTAATACTATATTTGAAGATATTTACATTATAAAATTATTTTTTTAGTTAAAAATAACGATCGTAAATTTTAAGAAATATAAGATTGAAAATACATATTGTATATTGTAGGGTGATTATAAAGAGTTACAAAGTAACTTAAGCACATTGAATCCAAAATAGTTTGGGATAAAATTGAGGGGATGATAATCTTCACTATAATTATACTTTCATAATTGAAATCAACAAGATTATAGTGATGATTAGTAGTTAAGTAAGAGATACTTAATTAAGTAATTAAAGTAGTAAAGAAATGTCTATTTTATTTCATTTGTTTTATTGGAACTAGTTATCTATCTTAAGTATCCATTTCATGAGTTCTCATGAAAAAGGCCTTGCCACAAAGGATAGCAACATTTATGAATACATTGTTAAATTTATAATTACTCTCCTAACATCTCTCTTTAATTGGTATGCAAAAATCTTAAAAATTAAAAGTTTTGAAATTATACGGTGACATATCAAAATATATCAAATAAACCTTCACTTTAGATCTTATGTGTTTTACTTCAATATCAAAAAGCTATCCACAATAAGTATTGATACTATGAGTTCCCATGGAAAATGCCTCACCACCAAAGATAATAAAATTTATGAATACATTGTTAAAATTATAATCATTCTTCATGATTATAATTTTGTTCCACGTTAATACCTATCTATCTATTTATCTCATAACATCTCTTTAAAGAATATTTGAAAATCATAAAAATTAAAAATTATGAAATTATATGTTGATATATCAAAAATATTTTAAATAAACCTATCTCATGTGTTTTACTTCAATATCAAAAATAATATTCAACTAAAAATAAAACAATGCATAAGAGTGGTATTTACAAATGCAAAATGGAGGCGAATAGAAAGGATTCAAAAATATCTAATTACAAATTTTCTCAAAATTAAGGCCACAACCCCTTACGAAATTATTCTAGTTGAAACTGGAATGTTCCCTTTAAAAGCAATTGTTATGACTAAGTTGTTATGTTGCTTGAAAAAAAATAGAAAACATGAAAAACGACATATAACCTAGGGCAGCTAGGGATGAAGAGTTGCATAGGCGGAAGAATACATGGATGAAACAAAATCATAAATGGATGAAATGTTGAGAAATCAACATAATGAATGCCCAAATGTCAACAAAGACATAAAAAATTATGTGAATGAAAAGTTTAGAAGTGGAATGTGAAAAATGCAAGCAAGAAAAGATAATATTATATTGCAAAGTTTAACCCAACGTATGACCACAAGGAAAAAGCGTATATAGTGTATATAGGCGTTGAAATCAAGTGAAAGGAAAAAATCTTCATTGCTGAGATAAGGACTAGCTCTCATAGGCTTAGATGTGAAACAAGGATATGGACAACGCCCAAAGAACAATGGGAAGAAAGAATATGTACTCTATCCAGCACATGGGCAATAGAGACAGAGGAACACTTCATCTATAAATGCTCGATTTTTTTAAATATCCTTGGCAAATACAAAAAAACACTTGGAAACGGGTATATAGAGAGTTAGTTATTTGAAGACAGTAAAATAAAAAAAATTTGGGAATTGCTAACCCAAATCATGAGGAGAAGGAACAACCTTCTCAAAGATATTAAAAATCATATGATATGATTTGAGTAGTTGTACTTCCATATTTGAGGTCCCATAGACGTAATTAAAAATTTTCATTTCATTTCAAATGAAGTCAAGTTTTTTCATCCACTATAAGGTGATTTTGCATACCATCAACTATATTATCCTAGCCCTAGCCCTACCCACACCAACATTATCAATTTGGATTTTGGGTACCCAATTCAAATTTTTGGTAAGGTGGAGATTTGAACCTAAAATATCCCTTGGAGGATTGCCCTCTCCTCTCCAACTCACCTACAACACTCGAGTTCATCATCATATATTATCCAAACAATGGCTTATTTGTACACGTTAATGTTACTTTTGACTTAATATGAATGTAAATAAATCAAATAAATATTATTGAGAAAGTATTAGATAAGCTGGAAAATAAGGAAATGTGCTACATTGAAAAAATAAATAAATAAAATAAAATAAAATATAACTAAAATATAAAGTTAACCAAACATATCTTTCAAAGCACTATACATAAAGTGAATCATAGTCATGAGAGGTCCACGACAAATTAAAGTCCAAATCGAGGGACTTAAATAACGACGAACGCCCAATCAACGGCTGTTGTTTCCGAAGGGGTGCGTCGCAAGACAAGTTATTCTAGCACTTATATTTCAACCCTAATTTCCCCCTAGTCCTCAATTCTTCGAAAGCTTAATACTCTCCTTTAATGGAGGAAACTCCCGTAAATCACAACGACGAATCACAGGACGTTAATGGCGAAATGAGCATTGTAAATGATGAATCACAGGTCACTAATGGCGAAGTGACCACTTTAAATAATGAATCACAGAATAAGGAGATGTTCCCTCCACTTCTGCCTCCAATGGCGGACAAGAATAAGAAAACCCTTATCTTCGAATTGGACGAAACCCTGGTCTTTACCAGTAAAACCCCTTTCCACCAGTGTGAAGAAGCCGTCGAATATATAAATGAGTACGATGCCATCTACACCTTATACATGGCGAAAAGGCCAGGCCTCGAAAATCTCCTGCAAGAATTGTCGAGGCTCTACGAAATTGTAGTATTTACCAGATTGAACAAGGAACTCGCCAGCGCCATCATGGACTGGATCGATCCACGTCAGCAGGTTTTTCCGGTCAGCCATACCTTCGCCAGAGACCACTGCGCAAATTTTTTGCAGCGCATATACATCAAAGACCTCACCTGGCTAGGGCGAGATATAAACAAGCTCATACTCGTGGACGACAAGCCGTACTATTGCCGGCAGTCGGAAAACGCGTTTCCGGTGAAGAGCTTCCGGGCCGGTATGAGAGATACGGCGCTGTTCGACCTCGTTGACTTCTGCAAGACGGTGGCGGAGTTCACGTTGGACGTCCGGGACGTTCTGGCGGTCTACACATCGATGACGTGGAAGCCGGAGGGCGGGGTCCCGGGTCTTTTGCCTTCCTCCGATTATAGCAGGAAAACGATGGTGCTCGAGCTGGACGGCGTACTCGTCCACGCAAGCAAGATCCCTCTCGAAAAGTACGACTTCGCCTTCGAGTTCTCCTACATGGACACGTGGCACACGTACTATGTAGTGAAACGGCCAGGGCTGGACGGGCTTCTGGCTGAGCTGGCGGGGTCGTGGGAGATTGCGGTGTGGACAACTGCCGACGCCGCCTACGCGGACGCCATGCTGGACAAGCTGGATCCAGATCGGAAAATCTTCCCCCTCACCCACCGCATATACCGTGACTCCTGCACCGTGTGGGGTGACAAGTACCTCAAAGATCTGTCCACGCTGGCGCGTCCACTCAGCAGGGTCATGTCGCTGGACCTGTTTCCCTTCTACTCTTGCGAGGCGGAGAACGTGCTCGCCCTCCATAAATTCCAGGGCGACGCCTACGACATGTCGCTCTTCCACGTCACCGCGCTTTGCCAGGGTGTCGCGAAGTCCACGTCGGACTTGAGGGCGGACCTCTTCTTTTATTTGGCCAGGTCATCTCTCAGAGAACCCGGCGAACCTAACGACATTAGCAACGATGCCGCTCCGTTACCAGCCATGGATCCTGTGGACGAAGAAGCGAAGAAAAAAACCCTAGTTCTGGACCTGGACGGAACCCTAATTCATACAGATCTGAGGCCTCTGGCAAATTATGATTTCTCTTTCGAGTTAGGAGAAGGTGCCACGAAAATTACTTACTATGTGTGGAAGCGGCCGGGGTTGGAGGAATTATTGCGGGAGTTGCAGGGGGTTTATGAGATTGTGCTGTTTACGGCGGCGGACAAGGGTTACGCCGACGCTGCGCTGGATATGGCGCTGCATCCCAATGAAGGCCTGATTCCGATGAGTCGCCGGCGGTATAGGAATTCGTGCACGGTCAATGACGGTGCGGTTTATATGAAAGATCTAAGGCTGCTTGGGCGGGAGCTGGGAAGAGTCGTTTTTGCAGACGACAGGCCTCAGAACTGCGTTCAGACGGAAAATTGTTATCCTACGCCTGAGTTTGTGGAGGACAAGAACGATATGATGCTGTTTGGGCTATTGGATTTTTGCAGGCGCATGGCGCAGGCCACGTCGGACGTGAGGGATGAGATAACGGCGGTGAAGGAGGAGGAGGTGATGGGGTTAAGCGGTGGAGGGAGTCGTGGTCCGGTCGAATGCGAGATGGACCGGGAGGCTGCTAAACAGAAGGGAGAAGGCGGCCATTAGTGGTTAAGTCTTGATGAAAAAATTAAATAGGTTTTTATCTTTTACAGTTTTTTTTTTTAATATTTTCATTGTCTTAGGGTTATGCTTAGTGTCATTTACTAATTAGCATAATTTCTTTTAAATTAAGAAATTTAATTATAAATAAATAAATAAAATTACTCCTACAAACAATTTAAATAGGTTATTAAATGTGAGAGGGAGCCAGCTTCAAACTCGTATTCTCTTTAAAATAAATAATCTAGCATAGGAAAAGGTTAAACATTACTGCCACTATTGATGAAAAGGTAAGGTGAGCTCCTCCTTGAAGAAGACTCCTTTCCTTTGTTGCATCGATGCATATGTCTAATCTACACTACAATTATAGGAGTGCAAGACTCAACCCTATGACATCTTATCCATTGTTTCAGATGTATTCATCTTGACCAAGCTAGCATGTTATATTGTTATGAATTGAAACATAGGTACCTCTTCAAGACACCTCATAACTATTTCAAAGCAAGAGATTATGGATGGGGTTCAAACCCATGACCTCACATATACAAGATCCAATGCATAGAGGACAACACCACATATCTTACACCCATTGTCAAGAAACAGAAAGGAACATCACCTTTATGAACAACCCTCCGTATAAAACTATCATCATTATAAAACTATCATGAATCGTGTAAACACATTCTTTGGAAGGGAATTCGGTTATATGGAATTGAAATGACTCCCACCCATATTGCATCATGACCACATAATGGTATTATAATTGCTTGGCAATTATGCATGTATAACTTAGTAATATTTGAACTTGGGTCTCCTCCTTAAAATCTGAGGAATATAACTAGTTGAGCTAATGCCATTTAATATGTTAAGGTTCATCCATTGGATCCAAACCTTGGTCTATGGTGTAAAAATTCCTCACTCTTGACCAATTGTCCTAAACCCCAAGGGTAAATGGTACTTCCTTGTGACACAAAGAAAAGATCTTCATAAATGGTGTTAATTTTTTCCTATGAATTGTAATGTACTTAGTATTATAATCAAAGAGAAAATAATCATCCTTTTTACTTCTATCACTTCAACTTGGACTAAATTATAAACTCTTGGATGGGAAATTCATTCTACTGTAAAAAAAATAAGAACAATGGCTCAAAAAATGCAATCCATTCATATAATCAAGTAATATTTTTTCATACTCACTCTAATACCATGTCCGACTTCACAATATTTGTCAAAATAAATAAGAACAACAAATTACTTAGATCATATAGCAATAAAGAAAAGAGATTGAAAAGAGGTTTAAAAAAAGACACAAAGATGAGAGAATACCCTTAGGCACACAACATCAATGATAATTAAATAATCACACACAATACCATGGATCAGATATCTCCAATAATTACTTAAGCCTATAGCGAACATAATACTAACAGTTAAGGTATAAGATTCACTTTACAAGATGAACTATGGGCATGTAGGCATACAATAGATCCCAAGACACACTATATAATGTTATCTTATAGGTTTGCATGATAAATTACATCATACAATATAGAACATGGCCAATGAGAAATGATTACACAATTTAACTTTCAAGTACCATAAGGATATAATCATGTAGAATGAAGAAGGTAAGGATGTTAAGGATAGAATTTTGGGTGAAATAGCTACAATTATTTTTTAAGACTAGAATAATGATTTCATATCAAAATAAGAGAGAAAATACCTATTAGGTCATTTATACTTTAAAAAGTATAATGCTCTTTTTAACTTGATGGATTTTTTATGGGCTTTTATCAAATTTATTGTGATACAGTAAAGATTTACTTATTAAAGAATTTAGAGGAATCTAGAAGATCAAGACACATCCTAAATAAAATTAATAATGTTTTCTTGTCTATTCCTCCCAATCAAAGTGGGACAAATTTTAATAATTGCTACATTCTTATTAGTTTATGCACTATGTTATATAAAGTTCTTATCAATTGATGGTAACCTTCTTTGAAATCTTTTTCTGTAATTTCCATAATTTGAGTTATATTCAAGGAAAGCAAATTTTATATGAAATTATTATAGTCCATCAAACTCTAATTTGTTTTTCTCCATGGGAACATTGAATTGGTATATCTTTGGGCTTTCATCCAAGATGCCCAAGCTTGAATCACGATGAGGATGCCCCCGATGTGCCTGCAATTGAGAAAAAGGTATGACCCCTTTTGAAAAAAACCTATATTTATCCTAATAAAAAAAACTATTTTTTTAATAAGGATAGGTTATCCATAATGCTAATTAATTTAGATATGAAAATATTTATAGTAGCACCAATAGGAAGTTGTCTCCTAATATTCTTATGAATTTTGGTAAATGTGAGAATTTGTATGAATGGATTTATCAATTTATTATATCTTCAAAAACCTTAGTATTGGCTAAAGATAATATTTTACATTTCTTTTATAGTTCTAGATACTTACAACAAGAGGATCCTCTATCTTCACACTTCTTTATTATTTTAGCAGATTATATGGATAGTTTCCCTAAATATAATATATAGAGATGGTTCTCTTTCTAGAATCTAGGTATCTAATCTCTCTTACATATTTAATTTATTAATGATACATTTCTTTTAACAATTGATTTTAACATAAATGCTAGGGTTCTATCAAAGATTTTATCTAACTATCCATCATTAGTAAGAAAATTGTCAATAAAAAAAATCAATAATCTTAATTCATAAACACTCAAGGGCAAGGTAATCCTTTGTGAGTTGTTAGTTAAGGTGAAAATATTATTCTTATTGTTAAGATTTGCTTCAATAATTTACCCATATTTATAGATATAAAACCCTATTATCATGCATAGGTTTATCCAATAAGGATGTCCATTGGATCCATTTATTTTTCTAAAGAGAATGAAGGTGGCCATCAGCAGTTAAGTCTTGATGTTTAAAATTAAAATAGGTTTTTATCTTTTACAATGTTTTTTCAATATTTTCATTCTCTAAAAATAATATTTTATAATTTTAATTAAATTTGTCAAATGATTGATACAAGCATGAATGCATTCTCAACATAATAAGAGTTTTAAAGCAAAAATTTTGAACAAATGGAAGAAAAATGGATGTGGTTTCATTTGGTGCCAAAACATCCTTAAATAAATTCAAGATTTAATATTGGAATTTTTTCCTCCAAAATAAGGATTTGATGTTTATTGCCCAAATCGAAGAATAAAGGGATGGATTACCCTTAAATAATTAAATAAAGTCCAAAAATAGTATCCTTCAAACTATACCTAAAGATACGTTTTTTAAATAACTAGTACTTCCTTGTTTTCGTTTTAATCAATTATATGGAATTGAAATGGTCCCCACCAGTATTGCATCATGACCACATAATGGTATTACAACTGCTTGGCAATTATGCATGTATCACTTAGCAAGATTTGAACTTGGTATCCTCCTTAAAATCTCAAGAATGTAATTAGTTGAGCTAATATCATTTAATTAAATGTTAAGATTCATCCATGGGATACAAACCTTGGTCTATGGTATAAAAACTCCTCTCTTGACCAATTGTCCTAAACCCCATGGGTAACTAGCACTTCCTTGTGACAAAGAAAATATCTTTATATATGGTGTTAATTTTTTCCTATGAATTGTAATGCACTTAGTATCATAATAAAAGAGAAAATAATCATCCTTTTTACTTATATCACTTTAGCTTGGACTAAATTATGAACTCTTAGATGGGATATTCATTATATTATCAAAAATAAGAACAATGGATCAAAAATGTAATCCATTCACATAATCAAGTAATATTTTTTCATACCCACTCTAATACCATGTATGACTTCATAAATTTTGTCAAAATTAAATAAGAACATATTACTCAAATCATATAGCAATAAAGGAAAGAGATTGAAAAGAGGTCAAAGAAGAGACACAAAGATGAGAGAATGCCCTTAGGGGCACACAACATCAATGATAATTAAATAATCACACACAACACCATGGATCAAATATCTCTAATAATTACTTAATCCCATAGCCAACATATTATTAAAAGTTAAGGTATAATATTTACTTTATAAGGTGAACTATGGGCATGTAGGCGTACAATAGATCCCAAGACACACTATATAATGTTATTTTATAGGTTTGCATGATAAATTACATCATACAATATAGAACTTAGCCAATGAGGAATGATTACACAATTCAACATCTTGCAAGTACCATAAGGATATAATCATGTAGAATGAAGAACGTAAGGATGTTGAGGATAGATTTTTGGGTGAAATAGCTACAATTATTTTTAAAACTAGAATAATGATTTCATATCAAAACAAGAGATAAAAATACCTATAAGGCTATTTTTGCTTTAAAAAGTATAATTATCTATAACTTGATGGATTTTTTATGGGCTTTTATTAAATTTATAGTAAAGATTTATTTATTAAAAAATTTAGAGGAATCTAGAAAATCAAGAGACATCCTAAATAAAATCAATATTATCTTCTTGTCTATTCCTCCCAAACAAAGTGGGACAATTTTACTAATTGCTACATTCTTATTAGTTTATGCACTATGTTATATAAAGTTATTATCAATTGATGGTAACCTCCTTTAAAACCTTTTTTTGTAATTTCTAGAAAATGAGGAGTTATATTCAAGGAAAGCAAATTTTATATGAAATTATTATAGCCCATCAAACTCTAATTTCTTTATCGTTGTTGGGATAATGAATTGTTATGTCTTTGGGCTTTCATTTTTAGAGGTCCAAGATAGAATCATGAGGGGGATGGACCCCTATGTTCCCCTAGTTGAGAAAAAGGTATGACCCCTTTCAAAAAAACCTATATTTATCCTAATAAAAAAAAACTCTAATTTATCTGAATAGTGATAGATTATCCATAACTATAATTAATTTAGATATGAAAATTATTAGAACCAATAGAAATTTATCTCTTAATATTCTTATGGATGCACCATTCCTCCTAATAGAATTTTGGTATATGTGAGAATTTGTATGAATGGATTTATTAATTTATTATATCTCCAAAAACCTTATTGTTGGCTAAATATAATCTTTTACATTTATTCTATAGTTCTAGATACTTACAACAAGAGGATCCTCTATCTTCACACTTCTTTATTATTTTAGTAGAGACTATGGACAATTTCTCTAACCATAATAAATAGAGATGGTTCTCTTTCTAGAATCTAGGTACCTAATCTCTCTTACTTATTTAATTTATTAATGATGCATTTATTTCAACATTGATTTTAGCATAAATGCTAGGGTTCTATCAAGGATTTTATCTAACTATGCATAAGTAGTAATAAAATGGTCAATAACAAAAAATCAATAATTTTATTCATAAACACTCAAGGACAAGGCAATCCTTTATGAGTTGTTAATTCAAGTGAAAAGATTATTCTTATTGTTAAGATGTGCTTCAATAATTTATCCATATGTATAGATATAAATGGAAAAAATTAACTATATTATCATGCATAGGTCTATCCAATAAGGATTACCATTGGATCCATATATTTTTCTAATAGTTTTAAAGGTTTTCTTCTTCTTTTGAGGAATATTCTATTAGTAGGCTAGTAAAGGCAATAACTCTTCTTAATAGTGATTATTTAATTGAGGGATTTATTATATATGACATCACTTTCTTTCTTGAGTTGACACAAGATAATTTTCAATATCTAAAGAAGAGAATCCACACACACATGTATATATGTATGTATATGTATATATTAGAATACATTTAATTTGGCTAGTATGATATGCATATTGGCATATACTATTTAGGTCTAAAATTATACTGTGAGTTAAGACTTGATATTATTGGTAGTTACCTATTTGGATTGTTTAATTTTCCTATTTATTCTTCTAAACATGTTACAAATATGTGTCAATTTTATGGTATCATAGCCTAATTTATTGATGGGCTTGTGAGCTTGACCTCCCACGTAACACTACATGTGAAAATAAGGGTGTATGTTTTTAGATTGGTAAGTTATCCCTAGAAAACGTTGTAAGTGATTGACTAGTCTCTAGTTGGTCCAACATTGTGGATAATTATCTTGCAAGAAGCTACAAGCAATAGCACTTATAATAGATCAAGATAAATAGGTCTTATACTATGTGAGACTCAAAGAGCACCAAGATCTCTTATGTAAATTCATTTTAATATTTTAATTTTGGATCTATTATCTAAAATATGTCTCATTATTATAGAGCTTGTAGATGATATCACTACAAATGCTGAGAATATCGTTGAAAATAAAAGCTTATAGAGGGAATCACTTCTAGTGAAAATTATTTTAGGAGGTATTGTTCCACATTGTCTATCAAAAATACATATTCCCAATAGGGTATCACAATATTAGTTTGAGAAAACATTATCGCAACCATTGTTTTCATGAAATAGCTAGATATCCTCCATAGGTCAGTATTTGAGTTTGACCAAGCCAAAGTACCCTTCATAGAAAAAATTTATGAATACAAAAAGGAAAATGCATGCATGGAGTAAAGTTATCAAAAATAAATTAAGATAAGGGCATGTAGAAGGAATCAAAGTCAAACCCCTAGTTACATATTTATATTTGTGTAGAGCTCAACTGCAAGTATGTCTTTCACAAATGATTATAGTGATAATTGAAGAGGATCTATATGCCTTTGCTATGAGCATAACACCACTAAGCTTGTCACATGACCTATTCTATTTTTATGAAGCATGGAGCAAAATCCAATGTGTCT
Source organism: Wollemia nobilis (assembly GCA_028583015.1). NCBI lineage: Eukaryota > Viridiplantae > Streptophyta > Pinopsida > Araucariales > Araucariaceae > Wollemia > Wollemia nobilis. The sequence goes on from JAQPPZ010017121.1 coordinate 6,019,686, forward strand.
TTCTTTGATGTGACATCAATAACTTATGCTAATGTGATTTTTCTTTTTTTTGCTTAAAACATGCAAGAATGGGCCTATATATCTCTATGTAAGCATCAATATTAACCATATTATTTGCCATTAGCACCTTCATAGATGAAAAAAAATAACCCATAGATTTCACAATATTCTACTCTATAATCCTTACATGCACTAGCCAAAAATATTCTTGCTACCAAGAGTGATCTTGGTACTAGTCATAAAGATCAATTGGTGCTTGGCATCTAGGCTATCTTAGGTGTATTATCTCATTGTAGTCCTAGAATAGTGGTTCATAGTTCTCAAATTGATCACAAATCTCATTTCTCTGAAATCTAGTGTAAGAGGAAATCCTCATGGTAAGTCTTTGTTTTGATTATTCAAATTAGAAATTCACTAGTCGTGTCAAATTTCATGATGTCCTAATATTATTTTATGTGATAGTAAGTATTTATTATAATAAATGGAAATAAAATGGCAATTTCTCTCATTTGAGGATGTTATTTTCACATTGGATAAAGACTTTTGCTCTATTTGGAGCAAATCCTTAATAAATCCATATAAGAGTTATAGAAATAATTGCATCCATCAATCACACTTACATGAAAGTTATAGTTGAAAAACATTCCCTCTCTTCAATGAATACTACTATCTACAACATTATCTTCCATTGGCCTTTTTGAGTGATGTGGTGTAAAATAAGATGATGTTTGATATCATTCCATGTTTGTGGTATAGCAGTAGATAGGCTCACTTGAGGAGATAAGGTTTTAAGCTCAAACCTCATTGATTCTTTTGTAATTCATATTTTTTAATTGTTTATATGTGATTGAAATGGGACCCACCTATATTACATTATAACCACATATTAGTATTATAATTTATTGGATATTATGCATTTATTATTTGGAAATATTCAAATTTAGATCTCCTCCTTGAAAGCCGAGGAATTTAACCAGTTGATGTAATGTCATTTTATCTTGGTAGTTCATATTTTGCACATGCCAAGATCTTTTATTTTAAAAGAGTGGATTTTTTATAAGTAGAGTGGTAGATATATTGTAAGGGAGCTTTATTTTCAATTATTTGGGTCTTTTACATTATTTTTTTTCTCACCCAAAAAAAAGAAAGAAAAATAAAGAAATAATGAAGGAAAAAATAAAGGATTGAAAAAAACTAAGTAAATTAATTATTTTTTGGTAGTGTTGGTTAAGTATCGTGATTGAATTAATTTGTAGTAATACTCAAGTCTTTGTGTGGTGTTATGATCAAAAGCATGTATTTTTTTATTTTGTATATTCATCATCATCATCATTTGGTCAATCATAGTAGTGAGGCTTGAATAAGTGTTGTATATGATAGGAGAAACATTCTTAAAAGAGGTAAATATCTTAGACAATGTTTAAGATGTAACTTATGTCCTTGATAACAATGGATTATGTATATGGATTATTCTATACCTTTCAAAAGATCCTATGTGTGATCAACAATTATCCTTCAGACATCTAGTATCTCAAGTATGTTTATATCACTTGATCTTTGAAGCTCATTGTCAAGCTCATTACTCTAGGCAATAATTGAACACAAGATATGAAGGTGATACTAATGACAACTCAAAATGCAAATGTCATCTATGAAACACATCTTTAGACTATGGTTCTTTAGATCAATTTTGATGTTCAACATTTCAAATTTTGATTGATACTTTGGTTGAGCTTGCCTTAGTTTGTAGTTTGGGTGAAGTTCATTGCTTGGATGGTTCAAAGTTTTGTGTGAATTTTGGAATTCAATCTAGGTTATGGTTTATACGGTTTAGAGTTTGGTCAAGAATTTTATTCCTAACTTCGTGCACTATTTGGATGATTCACAGTTTAGTGCTTAACATTGTAAAATCTAGATTTCAATCCAGCTTAGGACTTACCAAGTTTGATGTTTTGGCCAGTTATAACTTATTATTTTTAAAATTCTAAAATCTAGTTTAGTGTTTTATTTTAGTTTTAGGAGCTTTTAAGTTTAGTCTCTAGTTTTTATAGTGGTGAAATATAATGGCAAATAGTTTTAGTTTTTTTTGTTCTAGCATTGAATATTTATTCTTTAAATATGTAACACCTCCATAACTTAGGGTCTTGTATTTGGTGATTGTTATCCAAAATTTAAAAATGTGTTTGGATGTTGGTGTGTGTTGTTCAAAACTTTATCTTGTATTTAGATTGAACCATGTATTTAGCATCATTGCTTGTTTGACTTGGTGATTATAGTGGTTGCTTACCCATGTAATTTTATGATGTGGAATGATAACCATAAGAACCCTCTAGTGCATCATTGTCATAAGATCCTTCATGGTAGATAATTTATATTAAGACGTTATAAAATTATGTTTGTGCATGAATTAATAACTAAACTTTATCATGTATCTAGTTTAGTCATTAAGAGGATATAGAATAAATTTACTTGGGTTAGAATGATATACATATTGATTTATCATATTCAGTTCTATAATTATATTGTTGGTTAAGGATTGATGTTATTGATAATTATCTATTTAGAGTGTACAAATTTCCTATATATTCTTCTAAAATGTAATAAAAATGTGTCAAATGTTGAATATTTTAATGTGTGTGTATGTGCACATGTGCACACCTATGTACACTTGTGTGTGTGTGTGTGTGCATGCGTGTGTGTACATGTGTGTGTGCATGCATGCGTGCATGTGTGCATGCGTGCGTGCATGCGTGCGTGCATGCGTGCATGCATGCATGCGTGTGTGCGTGCGTGCATGCATGCGTGTGTATGTGCATGTGTGTGCATGTGTGTATGCGTGTGTGTGTGTGTGTATGTGTGTGTGTTGACATAAGAATATTCATGTATGTGTGTGTGTTGACATGAGAATATTCATATTTATCTTAAGCTTTAAGGTTGGAAATATTGTTCTTGATATTCCTATTTAGCTTAAGCTTTAGAATTGGAAATATTGTTATTTTTATTGAATATAAAGTATTTAGGCATTCCATTTGCCCTTGTCCACTCTATTAAGGATATCCAAGAGTGGGTTTTACAATAGCTTTCTAAAAAGTCAAAAAAATGGAACAAAAAGCTTCTATCTTTGGAAAGTAGGTTTCAATTTTATTTGAAGGTTCTCTCATATGATGTTATTCATGCTTGCTCCTATCATATTTTTAAAAATTATCTACTCAATGATCTAAATAAAATAATTAGAGTTTGTATGGTGAGATGGCTAGGAAAATAATAAAAAAGAATGTTGTAGATTGCATTTTTGTATCCCATCATGAACATTTGGATATGGACTAAAGAATTTAAATATATAAGAAATAGCTTTAACATAAAAATTAATTTCAAAATCCTTTAAAGGTGATTCTTCTTGGCAATCTATAGTTAAAATAAGTATTGACAGAACTTCCCCTAGAGGAAAAAGTCCCATCCTTTGTAGACTTTAGATTAAAAATAACAATTTAGAAAATATTGTCCTCTTTTGGTTGTCCCCATAGTACAAAGTATGTAGCATCATATTCTTGTATATATAGTTCAAATAAATATTCTTTCTTCCATACCCACTAATGAATAAAGGAATCCTCCTATCATATATGATCATAATTATATAAAAATTGCTTGAGATTGATGCAAAGAGAACTATTAGATAAATTTACTATTAAACTGATTTCTACTATTTAGGATTCTCAAGATAGTTTTGTTGGATTTAATTTTATCATATTTTTAAATACTTTTCAAAAATAAATGGAATCAACATATTACCCAAGATAACTACAAATAACTCATAGAAAGAATACACACAATATGAAGGGTGTCTTAGACACTAAAATAATCATATTAAAGAAATATAATTATACAACTAATAAACAAACGGTTGGTATAAATACCCAATTATAAGAGACCTTTAGATCAAGGTTAAAAACTTGACTTATAAGTTTAATAATTAAATATTACAAAATATTCACCTATACAATGTGTACAAGGGCCTAAAGGGCTATACAATAATAATAATATAAATATTGGTCATGGCCCCAAGTGAATATTAGCACCACATATTCCAATATCCCCTTTTAAGTTGAATTAGAAACATGAAAAAAGATCCTTATTAGTCATCCCCTATTAAGGGACATTCTCCTACTCCAATATGTTCTTGTAATTGCACAAAAGTCACCTCAAGCATGATCTTGGTCAAGATATCTACTATTTACTCTACAAACAATACATAGACTAGATCAAACATCTCATGGGCATAAATCCATCACACATAGTTCATCCAAACCTCAATATTGGTTCATTTATGAAACACTAGATAGTAGACAAGCTTAATGGAACTCTAATTGTTAGAATGAAGAGTTATTAGAAACTACTAATAAATTCCCACTTGTTATAAAATCATGACCATACATAAAAGTTTCTTGGAGATCTCATTGGTAGTACAATATTCAGCTTTCATAAAATATTGAGATATAGTCAACTACCATCTATAACACTAAGAGATAGGATCAAAGACAAGATCATGACTCCAAATCACCAGCCCAATCTACATCAAAAATTTCTATCAAAGTTACTCTAACTAAATAATGAATATCCATTTGGTATGTACCTTTAATGTTGTTAGAGTAATATTCCATTATTCGGGATATTACCCATATTCCTACATTAGGGTAGATATATTCGATAATTTAATTATTATCGTAGTTAGTTTATTTTTACCTTAGGATATTTACATTGTTCGTAAATATCTAAGTGGTTAGTTGTCGTAGTCATTTTGACTACGTTAGTTGTTAGTTGTTAGCACTTATTTTGATAAGCGTGTTAGTTAGCACTTTAAGGGGATAATTTATTTTATTATTTCCTAAGTTATTCTTAGCTTCTTAATGTACTATTTAAGCACTACATTATTAAATATCAAGTTGATGCTTATGTTATGCTCTAACTTCTTACATTGGTATCAGAGCTTGGGCGAGGGCAAGGGCAAGAGACTTGGGCGAGGCAAGGCAAAGTTCTGGAGAAGGCAATATTTTTGTCGCTCCTAGACCAAACCAAGGGGGTACAAATCCTGAGATGGTACCCCCCTGTATGGGATATGCTTCTCGAGGTAACCTAACTTTTTGGATACTCGACACAATTTTTGAGGTAATCTACTAGAAATTTAGGTAATGCATGAATCTCAAGGTGGATCAGAATTCTTGATCTCTCTATTGGCATAGAATTTTATGCAGTTTATTGGTGCTCCACCTGCTATTTTTTCTAATATATCAACCTGTAGCGTTGAATCTGTCAGTGACTGTCACCTAACACTATCAAGCCCTATGGAACCTGATAGCCCGTAGGTGACAATGACTAACATTGTTAGATCCTACGAAACTTGATAGCTTGTAGAACCTAATAGACACCTTATTAGATTAGTTCCTTAGCACATGTTTAGTATTGAAATCAGTGGGCTATCAGTCCCTGAGTGAACACTCCCTGAATCTCTCAAAGCATGATATATTTGAACTGGCATAGAAGCTAGCATTGTCCCCCACATGCATAGCCTACACCATCAATCAAGTGTAATTGCCTAAGATGGGCATAAACTCCAAAGGTTGTTCCCCTCCTAGAGGCTCACTGAATACGATCCACTCCTCAATTGCATGAATATAGGTGGCCCACAAACTGGGAGACAACTTAGCACGCATCCTGAAACCTACACACTAACCTCTACTGACATCATCAGACCTAACTCTAAAATGTGCATGTAAGGTGCAAATCCCAAAACTTGCACATTGGGTGGCTGGCATGATCTCCAAGGGATACATGTTATGGAGCTAGCAAACGGTATAAGGATTGAAGAAATTGATGAGATGCTAACATGGCAGACATGAAACCCTAGGTGAGTTGATGTGGTGGTTTTATTTTCAAGGGTATGCATGGCATGATATGAATGGTCCTTGTACCTACTAACATGGTGTATTGGAAACTTCATGTGGCTGACAGGTGGCACATTGTCTTACATTGGATCGACTCACAAAAAGGGTGGACTGGATTACCGAAGGTAATCAATAGAGAAAATGGGAGTTCATTGTTTTAAACCTAAAAGCCATGCACAACAATGTGCATGTGCGACAATGTCCCAAATCCTTTCAAAGGCTTTAGAGCATGCGAAGGCGTGCACTCAAATAAGTTCCTAGGGAGGGGAAGCCTTCAAAGAGAAGGTGGCTCCCTATTATCTTCGTCGGGCTATCTAGCCCGACCAGAGATGGGGTCAATGCTAAAGCATTGTCCAATGGGATGTCAAAAGTTCGACTCCTGTCAGAGGCCATCCCCCCTTTATTTTTCTAAAAGGGGCAAAACAAAATGAATCCAAGGTATATTTTAATTTCTTTTTTTAATTTTTTTTACAATTTATTTAAAAAATAATAATTTTTTAATTAATAATTTAATTTAATATTTGTTTTAACAAAATCAATTTAAAATTTTATATTTTATTGATTTTATTTTAATAAAGTTATTTTATTATTAATTCAATTTGTTGATTAAATTTTTTATTTTTGCAAATTAAAATCAAAATAAAGAACCTATTTTTTTGCAACACCAAAAAAAATATGCTTTTGTTTTCTCCTCAAAGAGGGATATAAGACATTTAATAGCACAAATTTTCTTGCAAAATTAGGGAACCTAAAACATTCTCACAACCTTGTTAAATTTGCACAATCCAAGGGGGACAAAATCAAAAAAATTGATTCTTTCTTGCAAATTTGGAAAACAAGGAGACACACAATTTTTGTAAAATTCAAAGGCAAAATGTGCATTTGTTTTCTCCAAGGAAGAATATAACAAAATGAAATTGCACATTCTATTTTTTTGCAAAATTAAGAAGAAATTAAAGACCTTGGGTTCATAAAAACTAAGTCATGTGTCACCTGGTTCTGGAAGCCTTTCAAATGTGGGTCGTGTGTCGACTTACCTTGAAAGGAGTGCTAATTTGTTAATTTTACAAATCAAAGGGGGAAGAAAAGAAATTGAATTTCTTTGCAAAATTGTAAAGTGAGGAGCACTTAAAAATCAAAACATGTTAATTTTGCAAAACAAAAAGGAAAGGTAATTGTTTTATGCCACATTCTTTGCAAAATTGAAAAACAAGAGGAGACATAAAATATCAATTTTTTGAACAACACAAATCCAAATTTTGTTGCAAAAGTTGATAATAAGGTGCATTTTTACTCGACACCTTTATTACAAATTGGTAAATTAGGTGCATTTTTGGCAGTGACCAACACTTAAGTGATAATAATTTGTGGGCACTCTTTGATTGATTATTGCATTTAATTTCTTATTTTAAGCAATTATAAGTCACAAAATCGAGAGCACTCAAAAACCCCAAATTTTACACTCACTTGTGTAACTCATTGCACAGGTATAAAACCATTATTTCTTGATATTCTCTCCTAAATCAAAAACCCGAATTCACTCTTATTTGTTTGGCTCAATTTCCTCAAATTGATTATCCCTCTTCAGGAGGATTTTTAGGTAGATGCCATTAAATATATTTTTGAGTGCATCATATTTTGGTACTCTTTTAGGGTATATGAAAAGAAAGAACAAGTTTTTGTAAAATAAGGAACCTTTAAAGTAGTAATCTTTTGCACTAAAGGGGGATAATTCCTTTCTTCCTTCAAGCACATATTTTGACAAGAGGGAGATAAAACTTGTAAAGGCAATCAAAAAATCAGAAGTCATCAAAATTATACCTTTTATTTTAGTCTTCATAATAGCAACCATGCTTGAAGTACTTGCAATAAAGAAGGATTATTTGGTGAACTATTTTTGATAAAATTTCCTGGGAGGCAAAGTTTTGCATAAATTATAAAAAGGACAACCATGACACCAATCGATGTTGGTTTCAAAACAAGCAAAACTAAAATGGCAAAGGTACATCATAGAGGTCATGTTGCTAGTGAAGTATCTGATTTCGATTCTAATTTCAATTCAGAAAGAACACACAATGTGCTCATGGCTAAGATAGTATTGTAAAGAGAAACAAATTTGTCACCTTAGGCAAGCACCATTTACACTCTCTTTTTAGGCTTCATAAATAGCATAAGTTTTTGTTTGAAGTACTTACAATAAAGGGGTGATTGTACCTCTTTTAGGCTTCATAAATAGCAACTCTCTTTGTTTGAAGTACTTGTAAAAAAATGGGGGAATTTTTTGGTGTAAAATTTTCCTAGGAGGCAATATTTATAAAATCCTTAACAAAGCTTCATGAGTTGCACATATTTTGCAATGAATGGGGGGATAATCATTTATTTTCCTACTTCACACAATTTTTTGTAAAAAAGGAAGAAGACTTATAAGGATGCATTTTCGGTAGCAACCGACACCTTAGTCACACTTCTTTCAGAAATTCCATTACAACATGTTTTACAACAAGGGGGGAAACTTATAAGGGTGCATTTTTAGCAATGATAGAAACCTTAGCTACCTTATCAAAAAATTTGCAAAATCATATTCTAAACAAAATAAACCTCGTATGTAGTGATCTGCTCTACTACACCTAGTGATTACAACGATTGGTTACCCATACAATCCGGTTGGATGACAATATTACAATAAGGACATTCGTTGATGTGAATACAAAATGAGGAATGACCTACTTTTTGCTTAAAGCAGCCAGAGCATCGAGCCAGAGTAAGAGCCTGTAGATCAATATCTTGTTCACTGTATTGGGACAGTTATATACATTACTTAAATAATGTAATAATGGGGGATGTTAGAGTAATATTCCATTATTCAAGATACTAACCATATTCCTACATTAAGGTATATACCGTAGTTAGTTTATTTTTACCTTAGGATATTTACATTGTTCGTAAATATCTAAGTGGTTAGTTGTCGTAGTCATTTTGACTACGTTAGTTGTTAGTGGTTAGCGCTTATTTTGTGAAGTGCATTAGTTAGCACTTTAGGGGGATAATATATTTTATTATTTCCTAAGCTATTCTTAGCTTCCTAATGTACTATTTAAGCACTACATTATTCAATATCAAGCTAATTCTTATGTTACGCTCTAACTTATTACAAATGTTCCAAAGGATATGCTTAGTTGTTATCCGATAACTCTCACAGGATTTCTTCATGTACCTAGAACAATAGCTAATGATAAATACAATATGAAATCAAGTGTGGCTAAGGTACACAAGGCCATTAATAAGTGACTTGTATAAAGTAGCATCGATCAAAGGAATAGTGCAATCTACTCGTAGCTTAAAATAATAAGCAAAGGAGTTTTGAGCAAGCTTGCAATCCTCTATCTTAAAATACTATAGAAGATCCAAGCCATAATTTGGATGATATATTAATCTTAAAATATTATCAGTTAATAAAAATCCCTAAATAATAATACAAAATCCCTAAGTCTATTATCTTGAAAGTGCCATGAAGCCATGACTTTATCACCTAGATCAAATATGTTAAATTGTTTGTAATGAGTAGATCATCAACATACGATATAATCACCTTGATGTTTGACCATCTTAATGCCTTATATAGATATCATGCATTGTCTCACAATATTAGAATCCATAGTTTAAAAAGAAGAAATAAATCTTCTCATACTAAGTATAAGGAGCATACTTAAGCCCATACAAGGACTTATCCAACTAATATAACAAGATATTAGGTCAATCAATCTCAAAACTATGTGGTTACCATATAAAAATATCCTCCTAAAGCTCGTCATGAAGAAATACACTCATCACATCCATTAAATATTCCCCCCATCCATGAGAAGTAGTTATAGAAAGAATCAACCAAACTGAATCCATTTGGATAACTGGAGAAAAGGTATTTAAGTAATTATGGCCTTCTTCTAAGAGAATCCCTTAGTGATAAGGCATACCTTGTGCTTATCCACCTAACCATTAAAAGTGTATTTGGTCTTATAAATGCACTTACAACCAACAACATTTTTCTCTTATGGATGAGGAATAAGATTCCATGTCTACTTCTTCATCAAGGACTCATACTCATCAAGCACATCATCCTCCCTCTCCAAATATCACTTGGCCTAGGAATAAGTGACGGGATCTCTAAAATCATCAACCTTGAAAAGTAAAGTTTAAGAGGGATCCTTTTTATGATGCTCTTGAGAGGGTTGAGCATCTTGAGGGAGAGTCTAAATACACTTGGATATCAAAAAAACCATGGAATACTATGGCATAGCCTATGGAGAAGCAACATTTGAAGCTTGTATCATGGCATCCAAACCAAACTCACCATCTATCTCAACATTCATCACAATAGCATAAGGTATAAGAGGATCAAGCTCATTTTTTCTAAGATCCAAAACTTTAAGTGGTAGATAATATGTCACAAAGAAGAGTCAAATTAAAGGAAGGAAGAAGAAATAGAATAGTATCAATAAGAATCTCCAAAGAAGAAATTGAACATATTCAAGAAGTTGAAGGAGAAGGGTCCTCCACCAAAAGAATAGGAAGAGGTACAAAAGGAATATATAGAAAAACTTCATCAAATATCACCTCTCTATGAATGATAGCATCTCATCTATTGGGATCATATAGATAGTAAGCCTTGGATGTATTAGAATACCCCATAAAAATACAATGATTACCCTTTAATTCTACTTTTTTCCAAGTATATTTGGAAATATTGGCTATGTAGTGGATCTAAAGATATAAAATTGAGACAGATTAAGCTTTTCAATTGTTAGCCTCTTAAGAGGAGTCATACCTTGAATGACTTGAGCAAGTATTTGATTTTTGATATGTGTTTCACAAGTCGATACTTTACCCTAAAACTTGGGCTCTATTTTCTTGGCATACAACATACATATAGCTATCTTTATAATTATCTTGTTCTTTCAATCAGCCACCCTATTTTATTTGAGGGTATAATGAACAGACTATTGAAAAAATACCATGAAGATTAGAAAATGGTAAGGGAATTACCCACATACTCACCTCCTACTCTATTATGAAGAACTTAATACTCTTATCAAATTAATTCTCCACAAGTGCCTTGAAGTCCTTGAACTTACCAAAAGACTCATCATTGATATAAATTGTACAAAACCAAATGTGTTGGTAGAAATCATGAATGAAAGTAAGAAATCATTTATTCCTACAAATATATCGTGCTCCCATGGATCCACAAATATTATTGTGAATACGATCCAAGGGTCATGTAACACACCTAGAACTCTCTTTTAGAAAGGACTCTTAATGTTACTTAACCAAGATACACCCCTTACAAACCTCACTAGGAGGAGAGATAATATGAAGGTCAATGACCAACAAATGTTAACTCATGTACCTCAAGGATCCATAGCCAAGATTGTAACAACCCCCAGTTAATGAACTATTTGTTTGCTTTATCTGTAAGGATGTGGTATTGCTGATATTTTTATGATTGCATATGCATGTGTCTCCAAAAAAATAAAGTGATATAAGAAGATTTTACCTCCTCCTAAAAACAGACAAGAGCACCAACAACAGGTGAGTGGGGAAAGTGATGAGCGGCAGAATATTTACAGTTTTAGGGTAAAGACCCTAATAGAAATATGTTTGCCCACCGGTCCATATAGGTGCATACATATAGCTGCACTTAGGGTATTGTGTTTGCATGCAAAAATATATATATAATAAAAAATAATAAGAAAAATTAAATAAAATAATAAAGATTTAGATAATTATTGCTTTCAAATATTTAAATGACAAAAAGAAATATATAAAAAAATAATGATAATAATAAAACTATATATATATATAAATAAATAAAAATATAAAAGGAATATTAAATTTAAAAGTGATAAAATATATGTATAAAGAAAGAAATGTTATAAAAAAATAATAAAAATAAATAATATACAGAACACCACCTATGCGCTCGGTGGACCACCTGGCTAGAAAGGAGCCAGGTCAATTGCATGATTTGTACATGTGTTAAACAAATCTTAAGTTCCACCATCTATAAAACAAACTAAGAATTCGGAAAGAAGATCATCTTTCCTAGTTTTTGGATGCGATAAGAGTCCTCCGTAGGGGAAGTGCAAGTTCTGCAATCTCACAGGTTAGGCTTCGTAAAGGACTTATTATTTATATGATTATTTATCTTGAGTCTAGAATAGCAGACAATTTGCTATAACAAAATAATTCTATGTAATGGAATATGTTTGTTGAGACTGTAAGTAAATGAAGGGTGTGGCTGTAAAGATGCATTTTGTTTGCATATAGCATAGCTTGCATTCATTGTATAAAGGCCGCTCTGATTTCCCCTCATATCCGCTATGCCCTGGTTGCTAACGAAATACTTCATTCTATGGAGATTGTGCCGAAGGATTTGGTACCAGATGATTTTGGTTAAGTCTTCAAGTTTAGATAGGGAAAAGCTATTTATAATGTTGAGATACAAAATGCTTAGAACTTTTATTGGGTAACTTGATTGTGAATTTACTCATCTTTGATGGGCTTTGTATACGAGTGCATACCCTTTTGGATTCTTTATTATCGGTTCAAAAAGATGGTTGGAACGGCAGTAGGACATTCTGTAGGAGCTTGAAGGAATAATCGAATTAAATATGATTTGTATTTTTAGTCTCTGTATACTCAGACTTTCAGAACAATGATGGTTTTATTTTTAAATATTTTTTTAAAATAGAGTGTTAAACTTAATGATGCCGTAAATTAACCAGTGAGGAGACGGAGAATATTGCTTATTAAGTGGTTGAAAATTAGGGTTAAATATTCAGATGTAGTCTTTAGAATGAATCGTTACCTGTTTTAAAAAAAATGGAAATTATGTTTGTTAAAAATGTGTGACACTCGTCAAAAATGTAGGATAGACATAGGAATTCAAAAAAATATAAAAATGGTTGGATATATATATATATATATTGTATTTAAGAGGAATTACTCCAATCTTGACTGAAGTTGGATTTGTAACAGTGTGTTGAGCTTTGTTGAGCTTGTAACCATGCATTTTTAGTGTTGTGTAGTTAATGCGTTTGTTTGTTTAATCTTGCACTACTTTTTTTTTACTCCTACCTTGCTAGTATGTAACATCTGGCCTAACTGATGTATGATTCGCTTCGCTGTTTTGATAAATATTAATGTATTGTGATTTTAAATGGTTATGTATTTGTAAGCTAAGTCTTGGACAATTTGCAAGCCAGAATTATTGAAAGTGATGGCATGTTAAGAACTGTGTATAAGCGATCAGCGAATGGTTTGGTAGAGGTAGTTTGGTTTGGTATGTTGAAGAAAGTACCGTCGCTTGAGAATAGCAGCTGACAAAGGATGGTTGGTAGAGTGTGAACATACTAAAATGTTTTTAAACTACCTGTCATCTGGGAAATAAAAATATAAACACAAATTATTTCTTCTTGGCCAGCATAGTTAATCATAGTTAGTGTGGTTATGTGTAGTATATCAAACGCCTTAAGAACAAAGCTACCCGGTATCACTCCATAAGAATGGAAGAGGTTTTAAAGTGGATTAAAACTTCAACATAGGATACACTTTTGGGCTCACTTTGACAGAAGGAGGGGTTGAGAACGTGGAGGCAGTAGTGATTGTGCTATCTTATTTTTGTAAGTAAACCATCAAAAACACAGCAGCTGAGATGTGTTTGGTGTCATAGTTGGCAAATCGTCTCGCAGTGTAAAAATTCAAAAATTTGAGTTAATGATAATACGGCAGGTCCCATTGCATAGACTTTCGAGTCTCAGAGAGTTTTATTTAAATTAGCCTTTATATCAATTATAAAACAATGGCAAGTCTGAAGCATCTCTAACAAATAAACTTGATATCTGAGGAAAAAACTGTAAATTCCCTATAATGTGAACGAGTAATCAAACCGTGTTAAAAGGTAAGCGGCAGTTCTGAAATAGCTCGGCCAACAAGCGTGTTTTAGTGTACACCAAACCCAGACCATGGTAACTCCTCCCCGAATGCGATTGATTTGGAAATTGATCCTTAAAGTATAACATGTGTTGCACGGGGTAAGAGAATTGCACTCGGTTGTCCAAAACTGAATGGAAAATATTTATAATTGCACTCCGTTGTCCAAAACTGAATGGAAAATCTTCATAAGGTGAAACGAAAAAGAGGAATTCATAAGGTGAAACGAAAAAGAGAAAAATGTTCCTATATCCGTCATTAAGAGCACACGGGTTTCCACGCTTTAGATTTTAAACCAAATGTGCTAGCCTGAAACAAGATTTATTATTTTGAAACTATGCTTTTAGAACATCCAATAATGTTTCCTTGAGTATTACAACTCAGGTAATACTTCTTGGGAATCAAACCAAATCTAGATAGAAGATAAATTAGGCTTACTTTTAGTAAACTGGTGATAGTTTCAAAAAATATATATTAAATAAAATAACCTTTACCCTAAAGAAATCTAAAATGCAGATGATGCCCAAATCTAAATTCCTATATGTGTATTTGCTGGATATACTTAGCTTATTACCATTATGTGGAGATAAATGTGTTTAGTTAATATTATTTACATAAAAGGAATTTATGTCTCACCAGAGTCTTATCTTAAGTAAATATTATAGATAATAGTTTGATTAAATATGACATAGTTACTTCAATAGAATAGTTTTATTTTGGTTGAATAGTTTTATTTTGGTTGAATCAATTAGAGGATGCCCAAAAATATATAACAAAATTCTAAAAGTTGACTCAAGACCGAGACCGAAAATAAGTTATAGAAACATGTTTTCTCAAAAATATATAACAAAATTCTAAAAGTTGACTCCGAGACCGAAAATAAGTTATAGAAACATGTTTTCTTACAGGTTACCTAATGATTGATCCTAAAAAAGAATAGCAATAATAATTGCATTAATTAGTGTTCTCAAAAGTAGAGGTGTAAGTTCTTTTTGCTATATAGCCTTTCGAAATAGAAAGTAAAAATAGACTATTTGAAGGATTAGTTAAAGATGTTTTAAATAAATAGCTTGTATTGGGAATCATATAAAGTTAATAATAAATAAATATTATAACCTAAATATCCAACTATATAACAAAATTCTAAAAGTTGACTCCGAGACCGAAAATAAGTTATAGAAACATGTTTTCTTACAGGTTACCTAATGATTGATCCTAAAAAAGAATAGCAATAATAATTGCATTAATTAGTGTTCTCAAAAGTAGAGGTGTAAGTTCTTTTTGCTATATAGCCTTTCGAAATAGAAAGTAAAAATAGACTATTTGAAGGATTAGTTAAAGATGTTTTAAATAAATAGCTTGTATTGGGAATCATATAAAGTTAATAATAAATAAATATTATAACCTAAATATCCAACTTACGTTTTAAGGGTTAATAATATAGTTATAGTATGCATTTTTGAGTGACTTTCCTTGTGACCATAACCCTTATACTTATAGTATGCATTTTTGAGTGACTTTCCTTGTGACGCGCATCATACTTGGGATGTGTGCTCAGCAGATCATCGCTTAATAATCAAAATCAAGACCTCATCCTTTTGATACATGTATCTTGTTTGGGTTATGTGTTATTTATAACATCAAATAAATCAACCGCCAGAATTTTTGTTTTGCATGATATTTACAACTTCAAGATAAAGAATATCATGCTTCATAATTTTTGGAAAAGAGTGCATTCCCTTGGTTCAAGTGCATTCCCTTGGTTCAAGGGAATGACCCATACTTGGGATGCGTGCTCAGCAGATCATCGCTTAATAATCAAAATCAAGACCTCATCCTTTTGATACATGTATCTCTTTTGATACATGTATCTTGTTTGGGTTATGTGTTATTTATAACATCAAATAAATCAACCGCCAGAATTTTTGTTTTGCATGATATTTACAACTTCAAGATAAAGAATATCATGCTTCATAATTTTTGGAAAAGAGTGCATTCCCTTGGTTCAAGGGAATGACCCAGTTAGATTATAATGGTTTAATCCTCCCATTAAAATGATTTAGGATTAAACAGATATATAATATAATGATTTATAATATTGAGAGTGTTTTTGTTTTTTAAATATATAAAATATATACGTAATATATATGTATGATGTTCAAATTTGTGATGCCATTGATAACTAACATCATCTACCTATGCTACCATTACCATCAATTTTTTCTTCCTTGAAAGAATAAAGTGTTGGATTATCACCAAGCTTATATATTTGATTTAATCACCCATAAAAAAAATATCACCTGCTATTACTTCACCATATTCAACACCCATAAACATAAATCATTCCCAATGATAATGCACTCTTCAAAATATTGTATGCTTTAGTCATGCAAGATATGGTTAATGATAATGCACTCTTCAAAATATTGTATGCTTTAGTCATGCAAGATATGGTTATGTTTAGTCATGTATCAAGTTACCCCTAAACATATTCAACACCCATAAACATAAATCATTCCCAATGATAATGCACTCTTCAAAATATTGTATGCTTTAGTCATGCAAGATATGGTTATGTTTAGTCATGTATCAAGTTACCCCTAAACATATAATAGACTCATTGGAATGTATCAAGTTACCCCTAAACCTATAATAGACTCATTGGAAGAAGTGGATGTTCGATATGGTGAATGAACAACTACATGTGTCTATGAGGTCTTACCATACTCATCCTAAGCATAGAAGAGAGCAACATCAAAACTTTTTTTTTTTTTTTTTTTATGTTTTCTCAAGATTCTTAATTTTTATCTTATAGAACTTTGTCTTACTTCCTTATAAAAAGCTTACTTCCTTATAAAAAGCTAACAAAGAGGCTTGTTAGCTCTTCTCTCCTTGCTTTGGCTTCTTTTCAACCTTTATCTTAACCAATTCCTCTACATAATCTTGAGTGGTGATAGAATGATTCTTACATCTCTTTCATGAATAGAATCTCAACAGTGAAGAAGGTGCATGAACACATCATCAAGAGGAGGGGTGACATTTAATAAGTAAACTCAAAGTTTCTCAAACATAGTGGAAACCATAGTGGAAACCACCTCATGTGTTTCCAAAATATTGTTGATAGTAATTTTGAGAAGTTCATTGGTCTTCCTACTATCAACACCTCTAGCAGTATGAATATATTCTTCCAAATTCTTGAACTGGTTGATGTGCTCTTTTATGGTCTTAACATTCTCCATGTTCAGGGTAATAATCTTTGTCTCCACTATACAAACATTGTTTGTATAGAGTCAATATGATCATACAATTTTTAAAATTTATTCAATAACTCCTTGGGATCCAAAGTGTTAAAAAAATTATTCAATAACTCTTTGGGATCCAAAGTGTTGTTAACATGAGTGTACTAATGTTGGCCATTTTGCATTTTGTCACATTGGGAATTTTTTTGGAGAATTTTGATGAAGTTTTGAATAGTATATGGCGACAATATTTACATTTGCCCTCGTTGAGGGGCGAACCTCCCATTTGTCCCTCCCATAGGCCAACAGATTGAAAAAGCAAAGTGATGTCGCGTTCACCTTGGTTGAGGGACGAACATCCCGTTTGCCCTTCCTAGGGGCGAACATGTTTTAAAAGGATAAATCATGCATGCATACACAAGGAAGATGGGGAGAAGCAGGTTTTTGATATGAACATGATTCCTGGGCAAGAAGAATTATGGTCAAGGGTAAGAAGAATTATGGTCAAAGGTTTGAAGGTGTCAGGATCATGAATGTAAGTAATGGTGGCGTTGAGTAACTCATGTTGTGAATATCGAAGCATTGGAGAAGCTAAATAAGAAGAATGAATAAATCTTCCTAATTTCCAAAGCATTGAGGCATTCCAAAATATTCAATGATGTTCTAGTTATCTGTGCACCGATATTTAAGTTTATGATTCCCTAGAGGTTGTTCCCTGGTTAATGGATCTTTTCTTCAAAGGAGCATATTCTCAATAATTTCAAGGTGGAATTTCTTGGTTTTGTTCTTGATCCCGAAACATTTTGTTCTCTGGTGTATTAAATGAAAGAGGCAAAAACCTCTATAAATACTAAGCAATGTTCAGTCTAAAAGGAGTTAGACATTTTACGAGAATACTCTCTAAAGTTCTCTACATTAATACAAGGTATCAAACTTCTGAATTTGCAAGATGTGTGATTGCTTTTTATAATGTGCACTTCTATTTTACATTGTTAAATTTAAATTCTGCATTTTGGATTTAAATATTGCTAGTGAGGGAGTGAATGTTGGAGTGTTATTTTGGAGGTTACTACTGCAATATTACAAGTAAATTCTACTATTTTTCCTCTGTTAAATGCTATTTTATGCTTTGGTGATTTTCCTGATGTTAGTCTATCCCAAGTCCTAAGTCCTACTACTGCAAGATTACAAGTAAATTCTATTGTTTTTTCTCTGTTAAATGCTATTTTATGCTTTGGTGATTTTCCTGCTGTTAGTCTATCTCAAGTCCTGCACTTCGGCCTATGGCCATATTTACTTTTTCTTTTCACAAATTTTCAATTTCTTTCCTAGTCTTCTACCAGTGTAGGATTTAGCTCAGGAACCAGCCCTCTCTGGAGATTGGCACGGAAGACATTTCTTTCCTTCGGTCTTTCAATATTGGTTGTATCTAGTGCGCACGAACATAGTGTTTGTTTGTTTATTAGGCAGATATTTGACCAAAAAATTTTGGCACGTTTTGTGGGACCTCAAAGTTCCACTTCTAGTAGTATTAAGGTCTGATGTTTGCCTTCGTATTATAAAATTAGAACATCTGGCGATTTTATTATACTCAGAATTATCCGAATGTGAGAGTGGTGAAAGTTGTGTCTCATGAATACAAGATCAAAAGCCAAAAATTTGAATCATCAAATCAAGTTTTACCAACTTGATATTCGGAAACATCCTCAATTACATACTTTTCGACATACGTCTTCATTACCCCATATACACTAAATACCATTTGTCACATCCTCATGATTAGTTGGCGTATTTTTTGCTCCTGTAAGTCCAGTTAGTACTACCATAAATTTCCCTCAACATCATACGACCACTAGCATTCCTCAACCTACACCACATATACCACCACATATACCAATTCATATGTCCTAGCATGGAATAGCTTGCTCAGGTGCCTACAAGCGCAAAATCTAGTACCCCAAGCGGCTTTGAAAGCCTTGCCAACTTATGATGGTATTGGCAAAACCCCATACAAACATATCCAATATGTGGCCTCTTTAGCAACCACACATGATATAATAGACGAAGATGGCCTCTTTAGCAACCACACATGATATAATAGACGAATATGTAATGATAAATCTACTAGTATAAACTGCTAGTATTGTCGTTTAGAGGAAAATTACTCTATTGGTATCGATCATTGCAATCGGGTACTATTACTTCATGGGATTAGTTGGTAGAGTTGTTGATTAAAACTTTTCATCAATAAGCTGGTACTATTACTTCATGGGATCAATTTCATGGGATCAATTGGTAGAGCTATTGATTAAAACTTTTCATTAACAAGCTGATACATACTCTTTGCTGCACCAGTTTACGATGATCCAAAGACATCCATAGGAAGAGATAGTTGACTTCAATGTCAACTTCGTGTGAAGCTGGCAAAGAGTCCCTTATGGGTTACGTTCTACACATGAGCAAGCTACATTCTACTATCTTAGGACATTTAGCACAATATTGGTATGGAAGTATGGTAAGCCAATGTGACTACATTGCCATATTTGTATATGCAATCTCAAAAGGTCAAATATGACTATGCCTATTGTTCCTGATCTTATGAAATATTTGTATTCAAGTACACTTTCGTAACCCATGCCTTCCATGTACCCCATTCCCTCATGGATTTTTAGCCCACCTCATGTTTCTTCGATCCCTATCCTATAACATTCGCCTCAATATTTTCTCAGTTTCCAACTCAATCAGTTCCCCAGTTTCCAGCACCTGTTTCCTTCTCAGCATTGCCAACACCCTCTCTCCTTTGCCATTACCAGTGTTGCAAGCACCTTTACCTTTTCTAGTGCCCATTCCATCATATAATATTGACCCTTTCATGAAATTTTTGCAATAAGTTAAGTCCAATAATGCATCATTGAGAACAATATCTAATGAGCTCACGATAGTAAGGAAGAAGCAAGCAAAAGCTGAATTTCGATCGTGAATATTCCAAACTCCACTAATTACTCGAGAGCAAGCTTCTACTAGCAGGGACCTGATAAAAGTTCAATAGTGCTAGTGAATGAAGAGACTAGCACGACAGAAAAGGCCTATTGGTGCTCGCTGTAATGATCCTCATGGAGAAGACACCTGCATGGCGCATATGAACTATGTGCAGACATTGTCACAAATTTTGGCTGATGGACAAGTTAGAGAAAAGTTCAATAGTGCTAGTGAATGAAGAGACTAGCACAACAAAAAAGGCCTATTGGTGCTCGCTGTAATGATCCTCATGGAGAAGACACCTGCATGGCGCATATGAACTATGTGCAGACATTGTCACAAATTTTGGCTGATGGACAAGTTAATATGGTTAGAGAATCCAAACACAATTTCATGATGCCATCCTTAGAGCAAGTTTTAGTTCTCACAAGGTCCAGGAAAAAGCCTGTAATTGTAGATCTGACCGAGTTCAAACCTTTGAAGGTGCTTGCAGAACCAAAGATACCAAATGAGAAGTGGTTACCTCCAATGAAAGCACCCGCTGCAAGGGCCAAGGAGCAAGATTCTGTCAAATTGAAATATTTATTTCCCAATCCAACTCAGGAAAAGGTATAGACTGAGGCATCAACTTCACAACCTGCTACAGCTACCTAAATACATAGCAAAACAAAAGAGCAAGCCAGGGAGTGACTTAAGTACCCTTTATTGATGAAGAGGTAAAGAGTGGAAGTTACTCAATAGTATCGGGATAAATATGAATGAGCTCCTGAAGAAAATATTTTGGCTACTTCAAGTTACAATATTGTAGAAGAAATGAAGAAGATCCCAGCAAAATTTATCTTGTATGACATGTTACAGTTTTCAGGTTGTTAGGACAAATTTATTTATTACAAGAATCTTTGAAAAATGCTAAGGATCAAAAGAAAGATCATTCCCAAACAATCCTAGCGCAGGTGCTACCGACTTCTACGATAGGGAAAAATAGACCTCCCCCATTTTATTTATCTTTGAGAATGGAAGGGTGGATTATACACAATTGTATGATCGACTCTAGAGCTGCAACTACTGTCATGCCAAAGGCTATATACGAAGTTATGGGGATGGAATATACCAGAAGCAGCCCAAGATTGTTGTAGTTAGATGGTACTCCAGTCAATACAATGGAGGTTATCAAAGACATCTTTATTGTCCTTCATAGTATGCCACAAATCATGATTATCCAAGAAGTGATGGTAGTCGATTTAGAGCCATACTTTAGCATGTGTCTCTCAAGGGAATTCACAACTAAGTTGGGAGGATACCTCTCCTTGGACTATTCACATTTGGATATTTCATTCAAGATAAAGCGGATTCGTATTCATAATGAAAAACCTTCACCTTTTCACATTGAAAGGTTTGAAGAGGAAGGACAGTCTCTAGGCGTAGTAAACATGATTACTGAGGAACTAGAGGAGGTCAACTTGGTGGAAGAAGCATTGGATGAGCTTCGTTTGGAGGATGAACTTTTGTTGACTAATTTTAATGTGATGATTGGAACCGATATTGGTTGCTACACAATAACTAAGCCCATGCAGATTGAAGAGAAAGTTCCTGATTCTCTAGATTCTATTGCGCATCAATTATTGAAGTTATTTTTTGATGGTGCTAGATGTAAGAATGGCGTAGGATCTGGTGTTGTATTAATCTCTCTGAGGGTATACAAAATATATACTCTTATATACTGACATGGATCTATACAAAAAATACAATTGAATATGAAGCATTATGCCTTGGTTTTAAAAAGTCTGAGAAATTAGGTATTAAATAATTACAAATTTTTGGTAACTCTAAGCTCATTGTCAATCAGGTAACTAATACATGTGTATCAAAGAAGCATTATTTGAAAGCTTATCACAACAAAGTCTAGGATTTTTTTGAGGCTTTCACAACTTTAAATTTTTAGGTGATTCCTCTGGAGCAGAACAGGCATGTTGATATCTTAGCATCCCTTGGTGCAAATTACTCCCCTGTGGAGCAGGTGGCCCGAAAACCCAAAGATTATTAGGGTAATATATAGACCTTCCGTCCCCAATAAAAATATTTATTGGTAAGTATTTGACAATGATGAAACTTTCTGCTCAGAGAAGTCCCTAGCACAGATGATAAGATACTTGTCGAGGAGGAGAAGGGATGATTCAATTAAAAACAACCACATTCCCAGAGGATTAATTTGTTGGAAAGTTTTTTTTATCAAAATGATAGAGCATATAAGCATAGGATTAAGTTAGACACCAAGGAGTACAAGGAATTACAGTTGGAACCAGATAATATTATCAATATCGAGACTGATTGTGCCTCAGAAGAGCTTGAAGGCATTAAAAATCAGAGAATATTATCAATATCGAGACTGACTGTGCCTTAGAAGAGCTTGAAGGTATTAAAAATCTATGCTATGAGTACCTCGATATTGTTTCTTGGAGTTACCAAGATTTAAAAGGATATCACAAGGATGTGATTCAGCATACCATTGAACTACAAGAGGGGGTAAAACCCTTTCGACAAAAGCAGCATCCTATTAATCCTAATATTGAAGTGCTCATGAAGGTAAAATTTTTGAAGATGCTAGAGGCAAATATTATTTATCTGATTAAGCATTCAACCTGGGTGGAGAACCTGGTTTCTGTAAGAAAAAATATTGGAGACATATGGTTGTGCATGGATTTTCACAACCCAAACTAGGTGTCGGTCAAATATCATTACCCACTGCCCCAAATTGATCAAATTATTCATGTGGTGGTTGGCGCTCAAAGATTCTCACTATTGGATGGCTTCTCCGGATATAATCAAATATGGGTGAAGGACAAGGATCGATACAAAATAGCATTCACTACCAAGTGGGGTACTTTCACCTACCAATGGATGCCCTTTGGGCTCTCGAATGCCGATGCCACCTTTCATAGAGCCATGGACATCGCCTTCGATGAGTTGTTAAATAGAATAATTGTAATATGTCTTGATGATATGATTGTGTTTTTGCAATGCAAAGAAGATCATGTAGCTCATCTGAGGTAAGTGTTTGAGAAGTGTCATGAGTTCGATATCTCCATCAATCCAAAGAAGTTGATATTTTTCATCAAATTGTTGGGCCATGTAATCTCACAAGAAGGATTGGCGATAGATCCTGCAAGAGTTGAAGTGCTCATAAAATTACATTTTTCTACTAATAATAAAGACCTGTAGCATTTCTTTGGTCAAATAAACTTCATTAGCAAGTTTATTTCTTACTTTGCCCAGGTTGTTAAGCCCATGACCGATCTTTTGAAAAATAATGTTGAATTTAAATGGATGGAAGTCAGGAGATGAGCTTTTCAAGAAATCAAGGAAAGAATTACACAAGCTCCAGTCTTAATTAATCTTGACTATATGAGAGACTTCATTATCTATGCACTATATGAGAGACTTCATTATCTATGCAGTAGGTGAGTAAGGGAGCTATGCTGCTGTGTTGACACAAAAATAATATTATGGCAAAGAGAAGTCTATCATTTTTTTAATCCAAGTTATTGCACCTCATTAAGAGAAGTATAATTTAATAGAGAAACAGGTCTATGCGGTGATAAAAGCACTTAAAAAGTTCTGATATTTTGTCTCTCAAAGTAAGACTATTGTTTATGTCATCCATTCTGACGTTCGGAACTTCATACTTCAAGGTGAACTAGGTAATAAAATGGCAGGATGGGTTTCCAAAATTCAAGAGTACGGTGTGGAAATTTGATCGACAAAGGTAGTTCATGGGTATGCCTTATATCAAGAATTAGCTAAGAGTGCTATCGTTGAGGCATTGAATATGATTTAGGAAGAAGACATTGGCAAAAAAATTTGTGCAAATCATGCTACAAGTGACAAAGATTGGATAGAAGAACTGATCGACTATTTCAATTTTGGGAGATTTCCAACCCACCTTGACCCCTCAGCTGAAGGTTTAGATTACAAGCACTAAGATATCTATTGTTGCCTAATATATTGTATCATAGAAACATCGATGGGGTTATCCTCAGGTATGTAAAAGCTTCTGAAAATGAGAAATTTTTGGAGGAATTCCATTCTGGGCTATCTGGAGGCCATTATGCAGGTAGACCCATGACTCTGAAAATTATTTGAGCGGGTTATTACTGGCCTACTCTGTTCACTGATGCTCATAGAATAAGTTAGCAGTGTGATAGTTTCCAATGACATGTGGGAAGAATTATAAAAGTAGCATTGCCCTTACATCCAATTCAGGTGGAAGCACCTTTTCAGCAGTGGGGTCTTAATTTTATTGGTGTTATTGATCCACATTCTTTCACAGAACATAAGTATATTCTAAGTATATTCTAACGGCAAAATATTATTTTATTAGATGGGTAGAAGCTATTCCCACTAATAAGTTTGATCAAGCTACTATTATTTAATTTCTTGAATGGATTATCACCCGATTTGGTATACCTTATTCTCTAGTCACTGATAATGGCACTCCCTTCATCGGAGCCAAAATCATAGAATTCACCAGCAAATACGGTATTTATTTGAAAATATCCTCCAACTATTACCCGTAGTGGAATGGGTTGGCTGAGTCTACCAACAAGAATTTGTTACAAATATTGAAAAGGATATTTTCAATATCCTTTTCAGAATAGCGAAAATGGCATTTAGGTATGTTCTTTAGGTATGTTCTTTAGGTATGTTCTTTAGGCAGATCGCATCTCAGTTAAGAAATCTATAAAGACTTCCCCGTATGCTTTTGTTTATGGGAAAGAAGCTATTCTCCCCACACATATTGAACTCCCAGTACTGCAAACATTGTAGATGTTCCAAAATGAATATGAAGAATACAATACCATGGGTGCAAGGTTGGCACAATTGCTACAATTAGATTAATACAGGAATTAGGCCTACCAAGTTTTTGTTGAGCATGCTACAAATATGAGAAAGTGGTTTTGAAAGAAAGCAACTGACCGAAGTTTTTAGGTGGAGGATCTAGTTCTAAAATAGAATGAGAAGAAGTCCAAGCCTAGTAATCACCACAAGTTCAATGCCATATGGGAGGGACCTTTTCAGATCTTCGTAGTGAATTCCTCAAATGCTTACCACCTATGTGATATGGAGGGTTATGACCTTCCCATTCCAGTGAACAATCTTCATTTGAAGGCCTATATTTTATGATTTTATTTTTGATGAGGTACCACTATGTACATATGTAAATATTTTTTTCAGTTAATGATTTATGTATTACATATAGATATATAGTAAAAAAAAGAGAAAAAAAATAATAATATAAATTAGTCATTCGTCCCAAAAAGGCTTTTCGCCTTAAAAGTAGGGCACCAAGGAAATCAAGAAAAGCAGAGTTTGGCAAAATGGAATGTTGAACTTAACATTGCATTCACCTTATAATAAGGGCAAACGGTCTGTTCACTCCTATTTTTGGCAAACGCGATATAGATATATCTATATTTAAAAAAAAAAAAAAGCAAAAGAATCGTAAAGCGCAGTTAACAAGAAGACAAAAAGCAAGGAGGCCCCGTGCTTTTTTTGACAAATTTTATTTTTTTAGGGTCTATGCAAAATGTGAAAGCAAGTAAGATATCCTTTTAAAAGGCCATTCGCCAGGGAATTTTTAATAGATTGAAAAGCATCCAAGTTTTGATATAACAAGAAGTTTTTTTCGTGATTTTGAAGTTGTTCGCCTGAAAGGAATTAAAATATTTCAGGAGAGAACATTTACAGCAATTTCAGGAGTATGTTGTCAAATTGGATGTGCCCTGGATTACGTGTCAAAAATTGGAAGGCAAGAACATTAATAAAAGTATTGAATTTAGAACGTGGGATGCGCTAGAATTTTAGTTTTCCAAGGGGGCCGCAAATATTGAATGATTGGTTTTTGAGCGACCAGTTAGATTCCCTAGCAAGCTTCAAGCGCCAAGGCATGCCTTACGATGAAATTGCATAGTGGCTAGGGCACATTTTTTTAGGAGGATCTGATAGTGAATCAAAGAAGAAACCATTTGCAATTTTGGAAAGGTGCTAGGCTAGTTGCTTGAGGATAATTCTCTTCTGAAAGTGCTCGCATTTAATTTTGAATTTACTATGGTAGGTGTCAGAAGGCCCTATTAAAATTGAGAGGTAAATAGGCCAAAGTTATTATTGTTTTTCTTTAGTTTTTTGTCTCCACTATGTCCTGCATTTTAGTTGCAGAGAATTTTAAGAAGCTTCCTCAGGACAGTGAATTACAAAAATTGTTCAAATTGTTTATCGGAGAAAGAAAGAGGAGAAAATGGGGAAGCGAACCAAAGAACCTAAGGACACCATAGAAGCTATAGAGTCTAAGCAAACAAAGAAAAGAGAAAGAATCTCTAGAGAAAAAAAGCTCAAAAGAATGACTATGTCGACTTAGACCCTTATGAAGATGCTACAGCAAAAATTGGGGACTACCTGATTACGCACAAAGGGATCAAAATATTCAGACAAGATGTGGAGGCACGGTGATTCAAGGTGTGTCTTATAATATCTAGCTCACAGTTCCTTAAAATTCATAGTTGTATTGGTATTTGTGTTCGCCTGTCCATCCGTTCCCTAAGATGGTGCAGCTCATTGCTCAATTTTATGACCCGTTCACCAAGGTTGTGTGAAACGCTAGGAGAGAAATTATGTTCACCATTACTTCGAATGAAATACGGGAAGCTTTTGCATGTGGGTTGAAGTCTCCTTCCTATGCAATAAATAAGAAGATTCATACTAACGAGCAGGAGGACAGATATGTCTCCACTGTAGCCATGCATCAATTCATGGAGACTCAACTCATTAAGGAGCCACAGATGCAGCAGCTGCCGAACTTGCCAAAGTTGCTTTCAGTGTTTAAAAGCCAAGATATTTATTCTATGTTGCCATGGGTTTTTGGGTTGCCCTTAGATGAAATAGTGTGGCAAGCGGCTATGGCTCAATGTATTTGCAAGGTCAAATTTTATTCTCCCTTCGCCATGAGACAAGGAGAAAACCCCATTTATTTTGATTGGGCTGACTTCATTTCCTGAAGGATTAATTCTCAACTAGAAAAAATGCAAATCGGGGAGTCCCAATCATTTTGGCACACGTCATTTTTGGTATGGTTCTTCTTCTTTCAGTTACAGCAGCACTTTTTAGTTATCGCAATCACATCAATGGGAAAAAAGAATGAACCCTTGCTAGTATATACGTGGACTTCGATTTTATCAAAAATAGAGTTAGTGTACAGTTTTAACAACTAGTTTTTGGGGCCAAAAATTGAATTGCTTTGTGGTACCTGTGATAGAGTGTCACGAGAGTTGAAAGATGCAGTCCTCGTAGAGGAAAAGGGTGACATTTTTCTACTTATCCAGGGTGTTGTTCAAATTTTTGGGTATATGGGTAAGCTATTTTTGTTATCATATTTTACCACAACCCACGTGTTTGCAATGTAGGTTGTGCACCAAAAATATTATGTGAATGATATATATGGTGTTGGACATGGAAAGAATACTACCTGCACCATGCCATTCAATTTTGGGAGCATAGAGGTGAATCAAGTCGAGTAAAATAGACTTTTGATAGTGGTGCTCTATGACTTGGGTTTAATTGAATTGCTACAGTACTAGCAGTATGATCCTTTGGAAAATTTCTTAGCTATTATAAAAACTAAGTCATTTCATTATTGTCCTTGCCCTGACATCTAGAAGCGAAGGAACAATTTTGATGGTCCAGATATGAACTGGCATATTGAAAAAATGACCTCCTTCCCATCGTGGCATGACTATTATGAGCAAGAGGAAGAATATAATCCATCCAAACATAGGGCTTAGATTCCTCCCTCGGATTTATTTGGAACTATTAAGGAAGCCAAACCTAAATGGACCGAGGAGAAAATAATGAATTGGTGGATTATGCGCATTCATCATAGAAAGTCACACGCTCCTTACGGTTTGAAGTTGGATGAGCAATTTTTCGAGGCTTATGATGATTTTGTGAACTTATATCAACCTGTCGCCTTCGCAAATATTTTGTCATAGATTTTTCAACAGTATAACAGTGGCGAAGGTGAAACAGAACAAGAGTGTCCCACAGTCGAAGATGAGGACCCGATGGAAGAGGAACAACATTTTTAAAAGGAGGTCTCAAAGGACGAAACATCCACAAGAGGAGGCGTTTGTGCCCAAAAATCCCAAATAGTCAATGGCACCTTCGTTCTCAAAAGTGGTAAAAATATCCCGAACCAGTGCAGTCGTGACTTCTACCATAAAGGTACCCAAGGCTTCAGTCACTATGATTTCTATAGCATTGAGCATAATAGTTTTTGCATTTGATTGTATTCCATATATGAACCCTTCGTTGGCCAAAGAACTCCTGACCTCATTCACGCAAATATTTCCAATGGTCCAACAACAGGAAGAGGAACAGCTATCGAAGAGTTCCCATGTGGAAATCATGGATGAACAAGAGATTCCTGATGTTGGAGAAAAGGTAGAAGAACATGAAGAGGAGGTAGTTTCACAGCCTCCTCTATCCCCTCAACACATGGTGCACGCGCTCGAAGGTGCATCTTTTATTCCTTCTTCTTCTTCTCTCCCAGAGCAAGCAGTGGTTTCTATTTTGATTTCATACGTTTCATCTTCATCTCACCTAGTTTCCATTTATCTGTCCTTTGGTATGCCTTCCACTTCTATTTCCATTCCATATTCATCTATCTCCGAAATCACTGCTACTCCTTCCTCTATTCCCGCTCCTTCGTCATCCATTTATTTTAGTTCATTTGCATCAGGGTTCGAATCCTTTTTTGTGCCCTACCCCTTTAGTTGTTACTACCTCCATCATTGAAGCTGCAAGCACACAAGCTCCTCCTAGGGTTAGTGTGACTGTAGCAGATCCCATGTCCACCACTGAATCTGCCATCTCTCTTCCTTCCACCTTTTCCATCCCCAAACTTTTTTTTCTATCATCTGCATCCACTAGGCTTAGTCACTCAAAAGTTTTGGTATTATTTACCCTTTTAGAGTTGCAAACAATTCCTGATGTACAGGTGGCCTGAAAATAGCCTGACATTAAAAATATTAATAATGCGCATCTAAGATCTTCGTAGTGGTTAAAGAGCATCTGGTGCAAAGAGGCCTTGGTTCTAGCTCGATCAATAAATAAGGTTGCCTTTGACCCTATTACAAAATAGGCCCATATCATGATAATCATATCATTGGTCCAAAATCCCCAAGGGGAATTTTTGTCGGGTGACCTCATCTCTAAAACCATTACAGAAGATCTTACACGGATTGACTCAGTCGAAAAAATAGGCAAAATTTAGGCAGACATGAGTTTGATGTACCTGCATGGTGAGCACTAAAAAGAAAAATATTTTGAAAAATAGAATAAGATCATTGAGCTCAAAAATGTTAAGGGAATTCCCAAGTAATCTAATGGACACGAGGCCATTGAGAACCTAAGAATGTTTGCTATCCGATCTCTGATTCTCTTATGTACATTAAAGAAGACAACTTTGGATTTTTCTTCATTTAGAAGTTGGCCAGTGGCTGCAGTGTAGCAGTCTAATATTTCTCTGAAGAAACAATTAATTAAGTAAGGCGAGCCCCGAGAGGAGACATTTAAAGGTTTATGCCAACTACAGAGAGACGGACGTGAGTTCAGACTCAAGCTAGCCGACTCTTTAGCTGGCAGAAGCCTGACTGCTATATTGACTGGGTGGACCCTTAAGTTATTTTAAAACGTTCTAACATAAGAGACTTGATGATACTTAATTTGATCGCTCGAGAGATCAGAACCTCTATAAAAGCATCCCTTTCTTTACTTGCAAACTCTTATTTCGACCCGAAACCCGGCTTCTTAAACGCTTTCTATTGATTCAAATGCGCCTGAGAATCTAAAATGAATAGTTGTTTTCTCCCGGAGTCATTATCGCTCTCTTGTTCCCCCTTTCCCCCTAATATTTTGAAAAATAGAATAAGATCATTGAGCTCAAAAATGCCCTGGCAAAAACTAGAGCCACAGAAGAGAAGACGGCCACAGAGAATAAGTACTTGCACAATCAAGTCAAAGTGCATTTGAAGGAGCGTGATGCTGCCAGGATTGAGATGCATAAACTTTAGCAGCAAGTTGAGGAAATGAAGAAGCAAATTGAGGAGAAGGCATCCCAGGCCATAGGATTTTTGCACGATAGTGTTAAAGGGACCCGCCTTCACTCTACTCAAAACTCTACAAAGTTGGTCACGCATGCTGTCAAGGTGCTATAGTATTTGTGGGAGGTGTAGATACAAATTTATCTTGGAAAACAATTGATTAATACCATCGAGGAGATTTTTTCGCCCTATATGGAGATGGTTATAAAAATATAGGCTTTGATTAATACTAGTTTGCACATTCGCCCACTTAGCGAGATGGATTATGTCTGGTTCAAGGCAAAAATCACCCTCTGTAGTTACTTCCAATGAATGGACCTCATATGAAAATAATGAGTCATCCTCAACCTCATCTAGCATGAGCACACTATTTCTATGTCTCATTTTGAGACCATTGATGAGTTGGGATTTCCTAATTTTGTGGATAATTGGGGCGAACCTTTTCCCATTGCACAACTGGAAGCTCTTTGGTAGAAATTCGTTGAGGATACATCCAAGATTGATGTCTTGGAAGAGCCTCTAATAGAAGCATAGGTGTTGTCCTTGATGCATAAATATACATACCTGGAACTATCATTGTACGATTTGGCTCAACAAGCGAAGCGCCTTAGTTTGATAGATGTTCAGAATCTTTGTTTTGTCTGATTCACTCAGTGTTCCCTGCTTGTTCACTACTCACACTTGGAATGAGGTTGTTCATGCTTATGAGGTCCTGATTGAAATGATCTAATAGCAAGAGGAGCAGGTAGCAGTAGAACGCATGGCAGCAACAAAAGCAACAGAGGAAGCCAAGCGTGCAGAAGTTCTCAAAGTCACAGCAGAAGCAAAAGAGTAGGAGCGTGCAGAGGAGGAAACATGTAGCAAAGCATCAGCAACAAAGGTAGTAGCCCTAGCTAGAGCTACTAAAAAATAAATTCTGTAATCTAATGGATGAAGGGCTAGGAGCGCTTACATCCATTCGAGTTGGATACCCCGTGAGTCGCCAGAAATGTTGGCCATTTTGCATTTTGCCACATTGGGAATTTTTTTGGAGAATTTTGATGAAGTTTTGAATAGTATATGGTGGTAATATTTTGAAGATAATTTTGTATGCTCCTAGTTTGTTGTTTCCATATATATGTTTTCACATTTGATAAATTTTATAGTATTTTATGAACTTCTTTTAACACCATTCGAGTTTTTTATTCATTCGAAAGGAAGTTGTTTGTAAAGAAAATCTAAAAAATATGAAAGGCCTAAATAAAATTTAACAAGTTTTTAATTGTACTCATGTTCTCCCTAAAGGAGGTTCAAACACCCGTTTGCCCTTTGAAGGGGCAAACGAAGTTCCAAAATCTGAACGCAAGCAAAGTTTGAAATATATGCACGTTCACCTTTGCTATAGGGTGAACGTGTCATTCACCCTTTCAATGGACGAACGCACCCTAAAGAGGAACATGGTCGGGTGTTCTCGAAGATGGGTTAATTTACATTCACCCTCATTGAGGGGTGAATCTCCCATTCGCCCCTCCCATAGGCAAACAGACTGAAAAAGCAAAGTGATGTTGCATTCACCCTGGTTGAGGAGCGAACATCCCGTTCACCCTTCCCAGGGGTGAACATGTTTTAAAAGGAGCAATTGCATGCCCATACACAAGTAATATGGGGTGAAGCAGGTTTTTGAGGTGAACATGATTCTGAGGTGAGAAGAATTATGGTCAAATATTTGAAGGTGTCAGGATCGTGAATGTTAAGTAATGGTGGTGTTGAGTAACTCATGTTGTGAATCTCGAATCATGGGAGAAGTTAAATAAGAAGAATGAACGAATCTTCCTAATTTTCAAAGCACTGAGGCACTTCCAAAATATTTAATGATGTTCTAATTATCTGTGCACCAAAATTTAAGTTGTTGATTCCCTAGAGGTTGTTCCCTGGTTAATGGATCCTTTCTTCAAAGGAGCAAATTCTCAATAATTTCAAGGTGGAATTTCTTTGTTTTGTTCTTGATCCCAGAAAATTTTGTTCTCTGGTGTATTAAATGAAAGAGGAAAAAACCTCTATAAATACTAAGCAATGTTCATTGTAAAAGGAGTTAGACATTTTGTGAGAATACTCTCTAAAGTTCTATGCATTAATACAAGGCATCAGGCTTCTGAATTCGCAAGTGATATTGTGTATGATTGCTTTCTATACTGTGCACTTCTATTTTACATTTGTTTTTCTTGTTTGCTGTTAAATTTAAATTTTGCATTTTGGATTTAAATATTTCTAGTGAGGGAGTGAATGCTGGATTGTTATTTTGGAGGTTACTACTGCAATATTACAAGTAAATTCGGATGTTTTTCCTCTGTTAAATGCTATTTCATGCTTTGGTGATTTTCCTGATGTTAGTATATCCCAAGTCCTGCACTTCGGCCTGTGGCCATATTTCTTTTTTTTTTTGCATCTTTTCAATTTCTTTCCTGCATCCCTATTCTTCTACTAGTGTAGGATTTAGCTCGGGAACTAGCCCTTTGTGGAGATTGGTATGGAGGACATTTCTTTTCTCTGGCCTTTCAATGTTGGTCGTATCTAGGGTGCACAAATGCAGTGTTTGTTGATTAGGCATATATTTGACCAACAACTAAATATTATCAACATGAAAAGAAATCAAACCAAGAGCCTCATTCTTCTTATCTGAGAGTGGGTATTTTATCTCATCAAAATTGGTGCCTTGAGGGACCTCATACACATATTTAACCAATTTCTTACTTCAAAGTAAATCCTCAATCTCGATTTTCCAAGTGGCATAATTTTGGCCCATTCAACAAGGACACATGTTCAAACATGA
Source organism: Wollemia nobilis (assembly GCA_028583015.1). Taxonomy (NCBI): domain Eukaryota; kingdom Viridiplantae; phylum Streptophyta; class Pinopsida; order Araucariales; family Araucariaceae; genus Wollemia; species Wollemia nobilis. The sequence goes on from JAQPPZ010017121.1 coordinate 6,052,792, forward strand.
CTTCCTTATCATAATATAGCCCACTACATACATTTGTGACCAAAAATACTACCACTACAAAGAGCTCAAAAAACCATGCAATTTAAAAAAATGGGCTAAAATTGTTTTTACATGCAAATGTTATTCCCTATAGAAGTTTGGCCTTAAAATCACACAAAATGCCACCAAAACCTTTAAAAAAATCAAAAATAAATTTATACCTTCAATGAATTAGTGGATACCATGTGTCATTGACTAGATTATTGAGGAGGTTCCAACTGAATGATTAATTTACCACTAAGATAGTGCAATAACAAATCAACTATCACCAAGTATCACCAAGGGTTCTTCTATATAAGAGGATGTCATTTTTTGTTATACTAGAGAAATTGATAACACATTACAATTTTCTACACCTATTTGTCGGTTCGAATCTCGCTCCTTCTTGCCACTATAACCTCTAGTTGCATCGAGTAAACCTTTTACATAGCCAGCTACGTTGATGCAACACACCCACTGGTACTACAGGGCTCGAGGGATTGGAACCCTGGTCTTCATGCTTCTATAGAAGCATTTTGATTTCTAAACCAAGCCCTCATACCCTAAGAGGATATCATTATGATTCTAATTGTGCTAGCCATTGAATAGGGTATTAACAAACTAGATTGTACCACATGTTACCTTCTAGTACCATCTAATATCCATAAATTGTCACGTTTAGTACTTATTATCCAAGGGTTGAATCTAATTGAATGAACCTCTTTTTATACTCAAAAATTGGTGTCCAACTCACTAGTTTTACCACATTGTATTTTGCTACATCATTAAGTGTCATATCACCAAGTGTCATGTCATCAAGTAGTTTCAATAACTATCAAATGCTATATTATTGTGTTATGCAATTTACCACATTGTATTTTGCTACATCATTAAGTGTCATATCACCAAGTGTCATGTCATCAAGTAGTTTCAATAACTATCAAATGCTATATTATTGTGTTATGCAACATAAAGTGTCACATAGTTGCATGTCATCAAGTGCAAGTACCATATCATCATAGCATCCTTCAAAATTTTGGGTATGGTATTCAAACATTGGACCTTCTAGATTCCAAGTCTTAATAATGCCTTTTCTAACCACCAATGTAAGGCACATAAAATTAACCATATATGAGGGTCATATCCTTTTGATTTTTTTGTTGGTGTCAAGTACCTTTGCCTTGAGGATCCATGGGGATTTAACTACATTACTCAACAAATAAAACTGAGCAACATGTCACCTCAAAGTTCATGCCACTCCAATGGTCTAAAAAACTACCATGTGTTAGCTTATATCACCACCTTGATTACCACCTTAGTTTCCATGTGTCACCTCAGGAATCATGCACCACAAGCCATGTCTCTTGTATGGTCTACCACATCGGCTACCATGTGTTACCTCAAAAGGTAGGCAGATACCAACTTGAGTGTACAAATTTCCATGCATCATACCACCTTAGTTATATGGACTGTCATATTAGCTACCATGTATCACCATAGGATATACAAACTACCATGTATCACCTAGAGATTCATGTCACCTTAGCTATATGTATTACCACATATTTATTAGCTATATGTATTACCACATATTTATTAAGGATGCATGTACTTGCCAACTTGATTGTATGGACCACCATCTATCACCTTGGGATTTGTGCCATACAACCATACTACATCATCACTCTAAGACAATACATCATCAACTAAAGTTCACAATGGTGCCATATCATTAGTGTTGATATCATCGTGCATGTAGAAGTAAGATGTGTTGGCATCATCATTAAAATAAAAAGGGGAGGTTCAAACTCAAGACCTACCTTGGGTAGATTCTAGCACTCATTATGCTAGCCATCCTTCCAAGTGCTCTACTTGGGAAGGAAATCCAAAAAAGGTATATATCCATGCAAACTAAAAATTCACACACCCTATTTCCTACCTATGATGCATGCCTTTGTTAGCATGCATGTAGCCAACCGCATGTCTTCCCATTGAATATATGGAATATTCGTCAGAATATTTAAAATTCTAAATTTCAAATTTCAAAATTTGGAGAGAAATGTAAAAAAAATCAAACATAATTTTAAGTTACCTAGAGATAAAATTGCAAAAAGTATTGAACTATGACCCCCTTGGAATTTCACAAAGAATCCAAAAAATCTAACAGTTTATCCATATCTATAACAGTTTTTTTTGTACAAAACCATTTTATCTAATATAACCAATCACACCCTCCTCTCATCCTCTCATGTCTATGCCGCAAAAATATTGTGGAACCATTTTTGCAACTTTGTCAAGTGGCTTATAGGTCTTTGCTAACCATAGAAGCTTTCCCATGACTTATTTGGCACCAAGGGTTTATCTAAAAATATTTAGCCTCCTCTTCTCTTCTTTCTTGAAAGCCAAGCTATTTCTCCTCTCATCAATACTTCTATTAAACATCAAAATTAAACATCAAAAGCTAGAAGAGAAAAGGAAATAGATTTTTTTAATATTAAACATCAAAAGCTAGAAAAGAAAAGGAAATAGATTTTTTTTTTAAATCCATAAAAGATAAAATGATATTTTTAGAAAACCTCAAAAAACTCAATCCTAAAACTAGGACATTCATCTAGTTATAAAAATTAACAAAATAAGATTGAGTGCCAATGAGAGAGAAAAATTAACCTGTCAGTGAATATTTCTCTTGAAGCAAATTTATTGATTCTAGAGAGATCCTAGCAATCCAAGTCTACTAGGGTTTTCTATATAAATAACTTCTTTAGATTACACCATTAGCTTCAAAAATTCTTCTCTCTCCATAAGATCCCACAAAAATCATTTTCAAGAGAATCTTCTCTCTCCACAAGATCCCACAAAAATCATTTTCAAGAGAAGCTGAAAGAGAAAACTACCATCAACAAAAGCAAACAAATAATGAAGATTCATGTCTTCTCTGATAAAGCAAACAAATAATGAAGATTCATGTCTTCTCTGATACCATGTCAAATTTCACAATAATTTCAAAAAGCGAATGGAATCAAATATTACCCAATATTGCTTGCCAAAATAAATACACAACATATGAAATAAATAGAGTATATGAAATAAATAGAGTATATGACAAGGTGTCCATAAACTCCAATATATCTTCACTCAAAGGGAATAAAATTACACTTGAACCAATAAATTACACTTGAACCAATAATAGAATGATCAATGAGGAGGAATATTTCTACCCATATTGCCTTTAGGTCAAGGTTATGAAATTGATCCTCAAGAATAAACTATAAAAAATAATTACAAAAAAAAAAAAAAAAATTCAAGGTTTATATGAGCCCAAAACATAACAAAAATTTGGTTGTGGCCTTAATATAATTTTAACCACCATATCTTCCAAAACTAAGTTTATCTTAATAGCTTATTTTGATTGATATTTAATATAATGAATAGAACAAAATTGGTCGGTAATAAATATTGTTATATTTTAGAAAATAAAATTGGTTGGCAACCAACTCTACCACACATAAAATACATATAACAAGGTAAAAATTTACACCAATATCGTCCCTTGACGTTAACTTGGAAAGAGCAAGGAAAGAAGGAGAATTCAAACCCATCCCTCTTGAAGAGATACTTCCTTCAATCCTAGCAAGGTGCAAAGGTGAAGAAACTAGCCTCTCATAAGGATTTGAAGAAGACATCGATAATATAATCCTTATTAAATACCAAATATAAAGGAAATAATTCTAAATAAATTATCAGATATAATACATGTGGATCTCAATGTGCTTGGTACATTGATATTATATCATTTTTAAATTTGACTAGCACTTTTTTATTAAACGAAAGTGTATTAGGTTCATAATGACATTCAAATTTTAAAAGTGTCTAATGAATCCAAGGAATCCCTTTGGCACTATGAATTACAATACTTTTTCTACCTCAAAGGTAGAAATTGCAATAAAAAACTACTTCTTCTTGGACCAAGAATAGGATCTAATCCAAGAAATAATCTAGAGTTTGTAGACCTTTAGTCATTAGCATTACTTATCAAATAAAGTCAGTCAATATAACCAATGCCCTTCCGCTACTTTCCAATGGATCTCATGAGACGTCTACATGAAGAAAGGTAAGAATTTCTAATGTGGAATAGATATTTAAAGCAACCCCCTAACTATTAAAACTTGGTTGGTTTAACATTAGGATTTATATGATGAGTCCTGAGCTTAAATCTAGATTGAAAGATATTAGGGAAATTGTAACCGTTCCAATGGATCTCATGAGACGTCTACATGAAGAAAGGTAAGAATTTCTAATGTGGAATAGATATTTAAAGCAACCCCCTAACTATTAAAACTTGGTTGGTTTAACATTAGGATTTATATGATGATTCCTGAGCTTAAATCTAGATTGAAAGATATTGGGGAAATTGTAACCGTTCATTTGAACTTTACATATTAGATCAAGTTCATACTTATGCTATGAGAGAAATTTATTTTCTTCACATAGCATATTTGAAGACCAAGGAATTAGTGTAAAATGCCTATGTTAGTGTAAAATGCCTATGTTAAACATCTTATTCTAGATCATGAGGTTTTATTTCACATTAGAAATTAGATAATGATAACTTTTTATATTGATGAGATCATCAACATAGAAAACAAGAAAAAGGAAGTATATATCTATGTGTTGAGTGTTGACATTGGTATTTGTGTTATAGTGGAAAAACCTAAGGAAGTATATATCTATGTGTTGAGTGTTGACATTGGTATTTGTGTTATAGTGGAAAAACCTAAGTCAAAAGAAAATGTATTCATTTTCTCATACCATGCTTGTGGGGCTATTTGAGACCATAAATTCATTTATTGATTCCTTATACAAGTGAGGAAGATGGACTAATGAATCCTACTAGCTATTCCATGTAGATTTATTCCTACAAGTGTCAATGTAATAAGCATTATTCACATCTATTTGGTGAAATTTCTATTTTTATGATATTGTAAGTGAAAGTACAAGTTGAATCGGATTGGAGATAAGTCACTGAACATGTTATAAATATTGAGTTATCATTGATGTCAAAGGAACAAGGTATTTAAGGTAGAAATATTCTTCAAGGGTGATGAGCTTATAAGGATGGATAAAATATCAATGATGGACAATCATTCAAGGCAAGCATATAATTCAGATGGAGCAAAGCAAAGAAAATATTTTTAAGGCATATAATTCAGATGGAGCAAAGCAAAGAAAATATTTTTAAGTAAAGGTTTATAATATTTAATATCATATTTAAATATTATAAAGAAAATTTTAAAATAGGAGCAAAGGTTTAAAGGACAGAGAGGTTTAGAGTTGCTTGGGTCAAAATATTTAAAATTATAAAAGGTTGCATGGAACAAAGGATTAAAGATTTGATATTATAATATTTAAAATCCTAGATTTTAAATATTATAATCAAAAAGGGTTTGAAAAATAAAAGGTGCGAAAGAAGGGTTATAAATATAAAAGCAAAAATGTGAGCCAACGTCACTGAAAAATCGAAGCACTATGAAGACATATAAATATGTGAAAAATATTTCACCCTCCAATGGCAATGTGGAATCAAATTATTCTTGCGTGAATGCGAATGACAGAACATAGGAGAAAGACAGTGAATATTTCAAAGGCACGACTGACAGATATAAAGGGTAAAATGTGTGTATTTGTTCTTTCCAGTTGAGGTAGCCCAACCGGTTATTGGATGAGCGTGGAAGCATTATTGAATAGAAGATCAGGGGGTCGATTCATGCTTATGTTATTTTGAGTGATATTTTGCTATTTGTAGAGCAAGAACACAAACAAATACTTGGACGCCCCTTTTTAGTTCCACCAGCTTTTGTAGTGTAGTCGGTAATGAGTGCTTGGGAAAGTGATGCCCTCCCTGAGGGCAGGGGATCAAATCCCACTGTTGCTATGCAAGGTAAAAAATTTATTTGATTAAATTTGATATAGAGGATAGGAGAAATAAGGGTTAAGGTGCTTGTTTCAAGTTGTAATTTTTACACCTTAGGTTTTTATGTTAGTAGGGGATTGCATTGTTGAAAATTATAAAAGGAGTTATAAGATTTTTATGTTAGTAGGGGATTGCATTGTTGAAAATTATAAATGGAGTTATAAGTTTTTTATGTATTTTTGTTGAAAATTAATAATGGGGTTATAAGGGATTGAGATATAAATAAATTCTTTTATTGAGAGTTTTATAAAAGAAGGTATAAGATTTTTTTTTGCCCTAATTGAGCACATATTGATAAAGGATTTTAAAGTGAATATCTTGATATCTAATCAAGAAGAAAAAAAGGGTTTTTCTAACCTATTTATGAAGTGGCAAAAGAAAGAAAAATAATTTGTCAAGACAGGTTTGGGGAGCTCATAGAGGATCATAATCATTGAGGCAGTTTTAGAGGTATGGTGATTTAATCCCTTACTCAAGGTTTGTTTTTGAATGAAGAAAATATTTTGATGTCACGTGGTTGGAGACATAACAACTAATTTGATGAGCATTAGGGTTTATTTAAATTAGAAGTAAATGTGCAAACGTTATAGGTAAAATTTATGGGTAAAATTGTGCATTGTTTTTTATTGATATTGGGAGTAAATGTCTAAGAATTATAGAATAGATTTGAACGTAAAAGGTGTGCATTGTGTATGATTGGGAATAGATGAGCATGACAGATTTATAGATTGTTATATTTGGTTTTGGGTATAGATTAGTATTGTTTATATGCAAGAGTTTGGATCAAATTTGAGCAAGTTTTTATGAGCATGATTGAGCAAAATTATGAGCAGGTTTTTATGAGTAGGATTGAGTAGAATTGTGAACAGGTTTGAGCAGGTTTTTTGAGTAGATTTGATCAGAATTGTGAGCAGGTTTGAGTAGGCTTTGTGAGCATATTTGAGTAGAGTTGAGCATAATTATGAGCATATTTTGGATTAAAATATAGTAGAGGAAATTGGATCTCCTGTGGATAGACGTCGATGAACTAGAGTAGAGGGGATTGGTGTCTCTTGTGGATTGGGATCCACGAACTTGTGAGAGGGGACAGGTGTCTCCTATGGATAGAGTTCCACAAACATTGTAATAGGGAATTAATTTCCAAGAATTTTCTTCAGAAATTTATAAGAAATATTTCTCCATGGATGTAGCCCATGTTGGGTGAACCATGTTAAATATGTGTCTCTTAAGTGTGTGATGATTTATGCATTGTTTCATTATTGCAATTGATAATATTGAATGATATTGATTTAGAAATAAAAGTAAAATTTTGATTTTATATTGTTCACCCCTCTCTCATTATAAGCTTGTGTTCTTCAATTGGTATCATACCGGGTTCCTTCGTGAAATCCTAATAGCTTGAAGGAATATCTTACAAGAACACACATGGCCACTAAAGTGATAGAATATGCTCCTATGGTTGAAATCAACAAGAAAGATTCAAAAAAGGAAGAGGAAGCCATAGTTGATATGGAAAAGAAACTTATTACTACTCTTGGAGAATTGAAAAGGGTTAGAAAGAAGAATTCAGGATTGAAGGCTCAAGTCCAAGAGGATGAGGAAACAAAGACAAATCTTCTACAAAATATCATAGACTTAAAAGTGAAAGTTGAAAATACAAAAAGAATTGAATAAGTTATGGTTGAGAAATTAAAGATAAAAGAATTAGAATGTAAAAAATTGGAACATGAAGTTGTCTTTATAAGAAAGGAAATAGAAAAGTCTAAGGATAAATTGTAGAAAAATATAAGGTTAGAGAAACAGAAAAATGAGTCAAGCTCAAAAGGAACAAAGCCATCAAATAAAGTTAGTAAAAAGGAGCCCATGACCTATGTTGATGTATTTAAGGAAGAAAATAGAGGATCATCATGGACAGAAGTCAATCACAGGAACAGAAATAAAGAACCATGCGACCGTATCATCCAAGGCAATCAAAAAGGTTTAAAAATTTCTTTCATGGTAATTGTTTTTCATGTAACAAATATGGTCATAAAGTTGTACATTGCATGGTCTATGTGAAAAATAATGTTGACATCATCAATAGAAATTACAATTCTTTTGCACCTCTCATGAATAACAATGTCATGTTGATAGGGACTAATATTTAATTCTTAATATTATCCCTATTCACATGGATCACATTGTACAACATTTAATGCTCACATGGATTGGGTGCATTAAATGTTGCTTTTGTAAAGGCAGACATGCCTATAAAAATATTTTTGGTGTGAATGCAAACTCAGTTTTCATCATGCAATTCTTGTGCTTTCTCTCGAGTGTTCATTCCATATCAGTGGTATCAGAGTTGAGCATTGGATTGGTGAGTATCCTCTTCCTCTAGGCCAGTCTGGTTCAAAAGAGGAACGAGAAAACCACCAATGGATCTTGGCTTGGAAGGAGCACTTTTCCATTTTGAAAGCCCTCAAGCACTCTATTTTCAAAAAAAAAATATTGGGGTCCTCCTAATCACCGACTCACAGCTAGTTGGGTCCCTCTGACCTCGACCTTCAACTATTGATCCAAGTGTTTATCCTTGGATTCATTTTTCTTGGGTATTCCCTGAGTTTTTCAGGTGGATCTACACCTTCTAACCTAGTTTTTCACAATTTTTTGAGAGATCATTTGGATTTTTATCATCTCATCAGCGTCATCCATGATTTTCTATCTATTTTGATACATTTTATTAAGATCTAGTTGGCCTTGTGTATCTCACTATGTAGATCGGTGATATTTTGGTATTTGTTGTCTACCGAGATAGCTCACCTTCATGGATACAATCTAAAATGCCAGCTCTTCCTTGGTTGACCTCAGTGTTCTTCGTTGCTTCACTGCCATAGAATTGTTTACTAGACTTCGTCGTCTAGAATGTGCTCACAAACCTAGACAAAGAAGGTCAAGCCATACTTGAATCATGCAAACATCGGCCACTCAATAGCAATGCATAGGAAAGGAAGTATTGCACAGTATAGACCTAGGTTGCATCGACAAGGATAGAAGCTCATCTTCCTACCACTGCTTTCTATCATCAAATCTGCTTGCATCTTTCACAGATATGCATCTTCAAACTTTAGAAAATGCCCTCAAGTTGTCCAATCCTAAGCATATCCTAAAAACACACACAGGTGAGCACAAAACCACTAAGGTTTCGTGTAACCTCGATCTCTTCACCCTAACATATTTTTCTCCATTGTAAGCCCTATTTACAATCCACTCAGCCTTCGCTAGTCTTTTCAAAATATTCGAAGCCCTTTCACAGAAAATCGATGGCACTCTATGCATTTTGACATCTTCCCAGAGTTTTGATGACCAATTTCAAAAACACGATGACTACATCCTAAGGTTAGGCATTTTAATAAATTTTTAGCATCACTTTCTATCGAGCACCCATTTCTTAATAAGGCATTCTTGTTTAAAGAGAGGGGATTTATCCCACATGAATGAGAGGAGCATCTTTTTGTAGTTGATAAACCCCAACAAACACCTTTGTTGGTAGCCAGCTTTATGTTGGCTACCCTCCTCTCCAATTGGTGGCTCCACATTTTGCATTATCATCTATCTAAATTTGACATAAACCTAGTATTCCCTTTTTGTCATGGTCATCAATCCCGGTTTGATCCTTGCTAAATTTTTTATCCCTGTCATCATTCTCGATCCCTGACCTTGCTGATGTGTTTGTTCCTATCATCATTTCTGGTCCCCAACCTTGTTGACATATTCATATAGGTTCTCCTCCTAAGCAGTGGTCTCATAGTTTTTATTGGTAAACATCACATATTTGAGTCAAATTGGTCATCATCATTGTGCATGCATCCAACATGGTGATCTCCATCCCGAGTTGTGGCCTTGGGTATGTTTGGAATTAAACTAGCTATTGGCTAGTCTAGCGCTAGCTAACCGTTGGAATTGGTTCTTATGCACTGTGGACTAACTGTTGGAGTTCGTGAGTTGGATATGCTCGATAGTCACTAACTTGGTGCTAGCTAGCTATTGGAGTTGGTTCTTGTGCATCATGGACTAGGCATTGGAGTTTTGGAGTTGAGTGCACATGATAACCATTGGAGCTATTGAGTTTGGTTCTATAGAAAGTCGTTGGAGTTGTTTGTAGTTTGACTAGTCATTGAACTTCATGGGCTTTCCTTGGGTTTGTAGTTGATCATTGGTGCTTCTTAAATTACCTCATTACCCTCCTTAGTATCTTTAGTTCAGTCTCCAATAGGAGGGGAGGGCCCATATCTAGTTGAAATAAATTTTTGCTTCCATTTTTGCCTAGTGCACTAGCACCTAGTAAACATTTTCCAACTCCTAGTAGACCAATGGCAGCTAGCATGGCCCTAGCAGAGAAATTGGCTGAAATCACTATAGAGCAGAATGAAAATATGGTTGAAATCACTACAGCCCAACATGAATTAACAACCATGATGCAATTGCTCCAAACTTCTTCCTCGTCCTCCCAACACCCTAATGTTCGATGTGAAGTCCAAATCTATGAAGGTTCTCGAGATCTCGATGTCTTAAATAGTTGGATACTTGACATGGAGACTTGGTTTGAGTTTAGTAATACTCTTGATGCCCAAAAAGTCCCCTTTGCCAAACTCAAACTTTCCAATCTTGCCAAGGTGCTCATCTCCAATCGCCAACAAGGCCAAAACCCAATTACAACATGGGAGGAGCTAGTCAAAGCCTTAAAGGCTTCATTTTATCCATCCAACTATGAGGATGATTTACTCAATCAATGGCTAAGACTTCACCAAGGAAAAAGATAATTTGTGCAAGATTTTATTCACCACTTTAACCACCTCCAAGTGTTACTTGCCATTGTTGATCCTGATGCGGTGTTGATTGCAAAATTCAAGAGTGGTCTACTTGCACATCTTTACAAGGAGCTAAAATATTCTACTTGCACTACGTTGGATGATGCATTCAACTTTGCATAGCTTGTGGAGGAGAAGTTCACTGCACAACATAAGGAGCCTCATTTTTCTTCAAGTAGCTCGGCCATCGAAGTGTCCATGGAGCAACAGGGCCGAAGAAGATATTCTAATACTTCTTCCATTAATCCCACTTCTCATCAATCCCTTTCTTCTAAAACTTCCTTCTCTTCTTCTTCTCCTTCTTATTCTTCTTTTTCTCAAACTGAGAAGTTCTGTAACTATTGTAAAAAGAAAGGGCATGACAAAAATCAATGTCCTAACTTACAAAGGAAGAAGAATTTGTTTGTACAGTCTGATGAGGGCTCAAGTGATAACCCCATCAAGGCTACTGGTAGTGAAGAAGTGTATGAGGAGTTGAGAGGGCAATTGAACAATGTCACACTCATGAATCAAAATTCTCAAGGTGGTGATCGTGACCATTTGTTTGTCACTAGAGCTCACCTCCTTCACAACTTTGTAGTAGATTGTATAATCGACAATGGCTCGCAAAAGAATCTCATCGTGAAGTCCATTGTCGATAGGCTAAAGCTTCCTACAACCAAACATCCTCACCCATACTCTCTTGGGTGGAAGGATAGCAGCAACACCTCACATATCACACACACTTGCACAGTTGGATTTGCATTTGGGCCAAATTTTAAGGATAAGGTGACTTGTGATGTCACCCAAATGGATTGTTGTGGATTGCTACTAGGTAAACCATACCAATATGATAGACGTGCTACTTATGATGCATTTAACAACACATATACATTACAAAAGGATCACAAGTATTTTCTCATTGAAGCAACAAAGCAAACATCTAATCTTCTGCTCACTTGCAGACAAGCTCGAAAAGCCACTAATAATGCTCAAGCACTAGCACTAATTTTCATTCAGCAACAAGAGCACGTAAAAGAAAAGGGGCATAGAAACAACATGAAATCTTAGAATGAACAAGTGAACAAAATATTGCATAAGTATGAAAATGTATTTCAGGAGCCCACTACTTTACCACCTGAAAGAGCAATTAATCATACAATTGAGATAATTCCAGCAACACCTCTTCCAAATGTTCCAATGTACAGGCAATCCATTCTACAGTATGATGAAATCAAGAAACAATTACAGGAATTATTGGATAAGGGTTTCATCAAACCCAACACTTCTCCTTGTGCTTCACCAATTTTGCTTGTTCTAAAAAAATATGGTACTTGGAGATTTTGTATTGATTTTAGGGCACTAAATAAAATAACAATAAAAAATAGGTATCCACTTCCTCGCATTGATGACTTGTTAGATCAACTCCAAGGGGCTAAATTCTTTAGCAAACTTGATCTTAAGAGTGGCTATCATCAAGTTAGAATACAAGCAGAGGATACATGGAAAACAACTTTCAAGACAAATATGGGATTGTTTGAATGGTTGGTTATGCCCTTTGGCCTCACTAATGCTCTAGCTACCTTTATGAGGCTCATGAATGAGGTGTTCCGTGAGTGCCTAGATGAATATGTAATCATTTATCTGGATGATATCTTGATATTTTCAAAGACCTGGCCAACACATTTACAACATCTTGAGCATGTCCTTGCCATCCTTCAAAAGAATCAGTTATATGCCAGTATGCAAAAGTGCTCCTTTGGCCAAACATCCATCTCATACCTTGGTTTCATCATTAATGCTGAAGGTATTAAAGTTGATCCTACCAAAGTCGAAGTTCTTCTCAAATGGCCTACTCCAACCACCATCACTGAACTACGAAGTTTTCTTGGCCTTGCTAACTTCTACCGCAAATTCATTCCAGGCTACTCCACAATTGTTGCTCCATTGCATTCCTTGACTAAGGCCAAATATATTTTTCATTGGATAGATGCCCATACACAAGATTTTACTACTCTCAAAGATAAGCTTTTCTCAGCTCCTATCTTAGCCATTCTTGACCTCCGACAACCTTTTGAAATAGAAACTGATGCCTCTCAGTTTGCCCTTGGTGTTGTTCTCAAACAAAATGGCCATCCCATAGCTTATCATTCTGAGTCCTTTTCCACAGCAAAATAGAATTACTCCACTTATGATAAGGAACTCTATGCCTTAGTCCAAGCTATAAAATATTGGCGTCACTACCTTCTGGGTAAAGAAACTATTGTCCACATAGATCATTTGCCCTTGCAATTTCTTCAATCCCAAACAAATATCCAAGAAGCACGCCACATGAAATGGGCCTCCTATCTTCAACAGTTTCACTTAGTCATCAAATACAAGAAGGGAAGTCAAAATTCTATTGTCGATTGTCTCTCCCGCCCTCCATCTGCTCAAGCCTTAACCATAGTCACTACCTCTCATTTAGCCTTCCAATCTTGGCCTTCTGAGTATCCTAATGATCCTGAATTTGCCATAGTTTATCAAAAATTATAGCATCCATCCTCCTCTAATTTAAGTCCCTTTCAGGATTTCCATCTCAAGGAGGGGTTGCTTTACCATCTAGATAAACTTTGTGTTCCCACTGAAAGCAGACCATCCCTTCTGAGAGAGGCTCATTCCACCCTCTATGGTGGTCATTTTGGCAAACATAAGACCCTTCACCATCTGCAAAGATTCTTCTATTGGCCACACATGCAACGAGATGTTCTCAAGTACTTAAAATAGTGTGTCCCATGTAGTCGGTCTAAGTCATCCAACCGTAAGCTTGGTCTTAGTATGCCCTTACCCATTGCATCACATCCTTGGGAGAGTATATCTATGGATCTTGTCAGTGGTTTTCCCATGACTTTTCGTTAACATGATTGTGTCTTTGTCATAGTTGACCGTTTTAGCAAGATGGCTAAGTTCATTCCATGTCGAAAAACAAGTTCTGCTGTTGACTTAGCCCAACTGTTCTTTGATGTTGTCTAGCATTCCTTTGGTCTTCCCACAAGCATTGTGTTCGATCGTGATTCCCATTTTGTCGATCATTTTTGGAGGTCTTTGTGGAAATTATTAGGTGTGTCCCTTAATTTTTCCATAGCTTTTCATCCATAGTCTGATGGTCAAACAGAAGTCATCAATCGCACACTTGTCCAGAGTCTTCGAGTCTACCACCATGCATCACCAGCCAAGTGGGATCTCAGTCTAACTCATATTGAGCATGCGTACAATAGGGTTATCCATTCTTCCATAGGTCATAGTCCTTTTGAGGTCTATCTAGGGTTTCAACCTATCGCTCCATATGAGTTACCCTTGGCACTTCCATCTCCACTCATAGTCCACATGCAGAAGGAATAGGATAAAGTACAGTCATTCATACAACACCTACAATAGCTCCAGTCCAAGGTTGTTCACATCCTATAGAAGACACAATAGTAGCAAAAATAGGCAATGGACCATCATCGTGTTCCACATTCCTTTTAGACTGGTGATCAAGTCTGGTTGTACCTTGATCATAAGAGATTTCTAGAGAAGGCACATAGCAAGATCAAACCTCTCCGCTATGGGCCTTACACCATCATTCAATAGTTATCCGAGAATGCATTTCGATTGGACCTTCCAACACACTTGGGTATTCATGATGTTGTCAATGTTGATCTACTCCATCCATATCATGAGTCCACATTAGAGAGCCCACCAACCATCAGTCATCCTATCGATGTTGTTCCAAATTTCTAGTTTCCATTGGAGGAGGATCATTTGTTCGACACCAGGACTCGACACACTCGCCAAGGTTCATCCACTTTGTATCTGGTTGCACGCCATAGAGAGCTTCCTCACCAGGCTAAGTGGATCACTTTAGCACAACTGGCTCATGATTTTCCCTCTCTTTTGGATGCATTGGAGCCCAATGCTTCTATGGTGGGGAGGAATGATAGGGATTAATATTTAATTCTTAATATTATCCCTATTCACATGGATCACATTGTACAACATTTAATGCTCACACGGATTGGGTGCATTAAATGTCACTTTTGTAAAGGTAGACATGCCTATAAAAATATTTTTGGTGTGAATGCAAACTCAGTTTTTCATCATGCAATTCTTGTGCTTGCTCTCGAGTGTTCATTCCATATCACATGTGTTACAAATGTAATAATTTTAGGCACAAATCTAAATGGTGTAAATAGTATTTCCTAAAATTCCTAAATCAAGAAAGAAAGAGGAAGGTCAAATAGTTCAGAAGGAGATGTCCTCAAAAATCTAGAAAAATAAAAAGGAACAAGAAAAGGAAAATTCCATGTTGGTACAAACAGATATTCATGTGCAAAATGAAGGAAATTAGTGGTACATTGATTGTGGTTGTTCAAGCCATATGATAGGTGACAATAGCAAATTTCTTTCTCTCAATAAAATAAATGGAGGAACAGTGAAATTTGGTGATAATGCCTTTGCTAAAATTGTTGGAAAAGTTGACTTTCCAGGAAAGCTTATTGTAGACGATAGTAGAACTACAAACAATCTCTACATGTTAAGTGAAATTAAGGGAGGAAAATGATTTTTATCACAATATTATGAGAGCTAGTTATGGCATAGAATAATGGGTCACCTAAACTTTGAAAACATAGTGAAATAAGAAACAAACATGTAGTCATAGATTTGTCCAAAATAGCAAAATCCCCAACCATGATTTGTGTACAATACCAGCATGGTAAGCAAATAAGATCAAGTTTCAAATAAAAGGAGTTTTCTTCATCCAAACCCTTGGAGCTAGTTCACACTGATCTATGTGGGCCTACAAGGATAAAGAGTTTACAAGGTGAGAGTTACTTCATGTTATTTATTGATGATTTCTCTAGAATGACTTAGGTAACATTCTTAAAAGAAAAATCATAAGCATTTGAAAATTTTAAGGTATTCAAGGCACTAGTAGAAAATGAAATAGATAAAAATATCAAGTGTCTAAGATCATATAGAGGAGGAGAATTAACTTCAGGTGAATTTATAGAATTTTGTAAACAGCATAGAATCAAGAGATAATACTTCGCATCAAGAACTCCACAATAAAATGGAGTAGTTGAAAGGAAAAACATAATTATTCAGGGTATGGCCAAGGCTATGTTAAATGAGTCTAAGATTTTTGATGCATTTTGAAAAGAGGTAATTCATACATCTATTTACATTATCAATATGAGCTCAAATAAGAGTAAATCACCACAAAACCTCATATTATCTTTGGAAGGGAAGACCAGCTACTGTGAAGTACTTCAAAAAATTTGGAAGCAAATTCTACATTAGATGAGAAGAGAAAAATTTGGGCAAGTTTGATTCTAGGTGTGAAGAGGGTATCTTCCTTGGTTATTCCACTAAGAGCAAAGCCTATAGATGCTACAATAAAAGATCACATAAAATTATGGAAAGTACAAATGTAAGAGTTGATGAAGAAATAGATCTACGAGAACCAACTCAAGAAATTGTGTTTCAAGAAGGAGAAAGTTGCAAAGAAGAAGAAGGTGAAGAAACTAAAAAAGATGAGACACAAAGGGCATCACCTAAAACACCATCTAGTTATGTGCAAAAGAATCATCTGAGAGAACTGATTATTAGGAATACATATGAGAGACAAACAAGGAGGAAGATAATAGGAATAGGTGAACATGTAAATTTTTATTTGCTATCCAAATTTGAGCCCATTGAAGCAAGTGAAGACAAATACTGGATTAAAGCAATGGAAAAAGAGTTTGATCAAATAGAAAATATTGAGGGAACTTGTCCCACATCCAAAATATAAGAATGTAATTAGCACCAAATGGGTCTACAGAAATAAGTTAAATGAAGATGGTTAGGTTATCAGAAACAAAGCAAGACTTGTGTGCAAATGCTACGCACAAGTTGAGGGGATTGACTTTGAAGAAACATTTGCTCCCGTTGCACGTCTTGAATCCATAAGAACGTTCTTGGCTTTATCAAGCTTCAAAAACTTCAAGGTGTATCAAATGGATGTAAAATCAGCCTTTCTCAATGGTTACTTAGAGGAAGAGGTCTACATAGAGCAACCATATGGTTTCAGCCTGATAGATAATTCAGACTATGTATGTAAAGTAAAGAAAGCTCTCTATGGACTAAAGCAAGCCCCTAGGGCTTGGTACTCAATATTGGATAAGTATCTCCAAGAATAGGGTTTTAGAAAAGGTATAGGTGATAGCAATCTATACATCAAAAATGAAGGAAATAATTTGTTGATTGTAGTGGTCTATGTGGATGATATCATTTTTAGAGGCAATAATGACAAGATTTGTCAAAAATTTGTAAAGTGTATGCAAAATGAATTTGATATATCTATGCTTGGTGAGTTATCTTTCTTTCTTGGGTTGCAAATTTCACAATAAAATAAATGTATATTTCTCTCTCAAACCAAGTATGTGAAAGAAATGTTAATAAAATTTAGGTTGGAATATTGCAATCATATGAGTACCCCCATGATTACAGGATGTAAGTTAATTAAATATGATGAGTCTCCTCAAGCAAATCATACATTGTATAGATCCATGATTGGAAATTTACTATATGTCACAGCTACTAGACTAGATATAATGCAGGTAGTCGGATTGGTTGCAATATTTCAAGTTGCACCAAAAGAAACAAATGTACAAGTAGTAAAGAGAATATTTAAGTATTTGAAAGGAATTATGAGTTTTGGATTGTGGTACCTCAAATGTAATAATTTCACACTCACTGCATATACAAATGCAGATTTGGCAGGACATATTGATGACAGAAAAAGCACAAGTGGGGGAGCATTCTTTCTTAGAGATTGTTTAGTCTCTTGGCTAAGCAAAAAATAAGCATCAGTATCCTTATCCACTGTAGAAGTAGAGTACATTGCAGTAGTTTCTTGTTGTACACAGGTTTTATGGATGAAGCAGACTTTAAGTGATTTCAAAATAGAACATGATCATCCTATCCCCATACTGTGTGATAATACAAGTGCCATTAATATCTCAAAGAATCCAGTGATGCATTCAAGGACTAAGCACATTTCAATCAAATGCCATTTTTTGAGAGAGCAAGTGACGGATCAGCAAGTAAAATTGGAATACATTCCTAAAAAGGAACATATTGTGGACATCTTTACCAAGCCACTTCCAAATGAAACTTTTGAGTATCTCAGAGGAAATTTGGGAGAAACTTTACTCCCATCCCAAAATTGATCACCTCAAGAAAAGGAGGTAGTGAGGGGGCTATGCTAAGTGTCTTATTTTTAGCCCCAAGAAGCCCTTTGTCATTGATGTCAAAGGGGGAGATAATTCAATGAGGGGGAGCAGCTTGTCAAGGGAAGCAGATTGGGAATCCAATTGAAATAAAAGAAAATTATTTGTAGGGTTGCCATCAATGACAAAGGGGGAGATTGTTAGAAATATTGAGTTGTCATTGATGTCAAAGGAACAAGGTATTTAAGGCAGAAATATTCTTCAAGGGTGATGAGCTTATAAGGATGGATAAAATATCAATGATGGATAATCATTCAAGGCAAGCATATAATTCAGATGGAGCAAAGCAAAGAAAATATTTAAAGCATATAATTTAGATGGAGCAAAGCAAACAAAATATTTTTAAGTTTTATAATATTTAATATCATATTTAAATATTATAAAGAAATTTTTAAAAGAGGGACAAAGGTTTAAAGGAAATTTTTAAAATAGGGACAAAGGTTTAAAGGATTAAGATGAAGAGGTTTAGAGTTGCTTGGGTCAAAATATTTAAAATTATAAAAGGTTGCATGGAACAAAGGATTAAATATTTGATATTATAATATTTAAAATCCTAGATTTTAAATATTATAATAAAAAAGGGTTTGAAAAATAAAAGGCGCCAAATATTATTGAAGGGTTATAAAATTCAAAAGCAAAAAATGTGATTTGATGTCATTGAAAAATCAAAGCACTATGAAGACATAAATATGTGAAAAATATTTCACCTTAAAATGGCAATGTGAAATCAAATTATTCATGTATGAGTGCGAATGATGGAACAGAGGAGGAAGACAACGAATATTTTAAAGGCACAATAGATAGAGATAAAGGGTACATTATACACATTTATTCTCACCGGTTGAGGTAGCCCAGCCAATTTTTGGTTGAGCATGGAAGTGTTGCTTAATAGAATATCAAGGGGTCGATTCCTGTTGATGCCATTTTGAGTGAGATTTTACTGGTTGGAGAGCAAGGACACAAACAAATACTTGGATGCCCCTTTTTAGTTCCACTAGTTGTTGTAGTGCAATCGGCAATGAGTGCTTGGGAAAGTGCCCTGCTCCCTCTGAGGGCAGGGGATCGAATCCCACTGTTGTTATGCAAGGTACTTAATTTTTTATTTTATTAAATTTGATATAAGGGATAGGAGAAATAAGGGTCAAGGTGCTTGTTTCAAGTTGTAATTTTTGCACATGAATATAAAAGGAGTTATAAATTATTTATGTAATTAGGGGATTGCATTATTGAAAATTTTAAAAGGAGTTATAATATTTTTATTTTATTAGGGGATTGCATTGTTGAAAATTATAAAGGGAGTTATATGGATTTTATGTATTTTTGTTGAAAATTAATAAATGGGGTTATAATGGATTGAGATATAAATAAAATCTTTTATTGAGAGTTTTATAAAAGGAGGTATAAGATTTTTTTTTTCCATAACTGAGCACATTTTGATAAAGGATTTTAAAGTGAATATTTTGATATCTAATCAAGAAGAAAAAAAGGGTTTTGCTAACCTGTTTATGAAGTGGCAAAAGAAAGGAAAATTATTTGTCAAGACAGGTTTGGGGAGCTCATAGAGGATCATAATCATTGAGGCAGTTTTAGAGGTATGGTGATTTAATCCCTTACTCAAGGTTTGTTTTTGAATGAATAAAATTTTTTGATGTCATATGGTTGGAGATATAAGGGCTAATATTATGAGCATTAGGTTTGATTGAAATCAGAAGTAAATGTGCAAAGGTTATAGGTCAGATTTATGGATAAAATTGTGCGTTGTTTTTTTTTTATATTGGGAGTAAATGTGCAAGAATTATAGAATAGATTTGAAAGCAAAAGGTGTGCATTGTGTATGATTGGGAGTAGATGAGCATGAGATATTTGTGGATTGTTATATTTATTTTTGGGTATATATGAGTATTGTTTGTATCCAAGAGTTTGGATCAGATTTGAGTAGGTTTTTGTGAGTAGGATTGAGTAGGTTTGAGTAGGTTTTGTGAGCATATTTGAGCAGAATTATGAGCAAGTTTGAGCAAGTTTTGTGAGCATATTTGAGCAGAGTTGAGTAGAATTGTGAGAAAATTTTGGAGCAGTATAGAGCAGAGGAAATTTGGTCTCCTGTGGATAGATGTCCATGAACCATAGTAGAGGGTATTGGTGTCTCCTATGGATTGGGATCCATGAACTTGTGAGAGGGGACAGGTGTCTCCTATGGATAGAGTTCCACAAACATTGTAATAGGGAATGAGTTCCCAAGAATTTTGTTGAGAAATTTATAAGAAATATTTCTCCATGGATGTATCCCACATTGGGTGAACCACATTAAATTTGTGTCTCTTATGTGTGTGATGATTTGTGCATTATTAAATTATTGCAATTCATAATATTGGATGATATTGCTTTGGAAAGAAAAGTAAAAGTTTAATATTATACTGTTCACCCCCCCTCTCAGTGTAAGCTTGTGTTCTTTAGAACAATTATCACAAACAACTTATACAACTCATGCCTATGTCTTTTGACATTATCTTTAATAAG
Organism: Wollemia nobilis; assembly: GCA_028583015.1. Lineage (NCBI taxonomy): Eukaryota > Viridiplantae > Streptophyta > Pinopsida > Araucariales > Araucariaceae > Wollemia > Wollemia nobilis. The sequence goes on from JAQPPZ010017121.1 coordinate 6,073,422, forward strand.
TTATTTATTATGTAGTCGCATTCATAGGAAATATGTTTTATCACTTTGGAAGTAAAATGAGTTTTCAATTATTGTTATTTATAGAAAAATTATATTATTCTTCCATATTTTATTCTCAATTTATATAGATTTTAAGTTTTAGGGTGGAATATCAAAACTCTTTACAACTAGATTTGAACAAAATCTAAGAATTATCACTGGCTCAAAGATCAACAAGGTCATATTCATCTAATTTTACTTTAGATCATATATTATTTAGCTATTTTATGAAATTATACTTTAGATCATATATTTTTTAGCAATATATCTCAAGCATAGCAAATCACTCATGTTTTAGAGTAAATCACTTCCTAAGTGAGGACTTGACAGATTTTTCCCAAATTTGTCTCAGCTGCTTTTTATGTGTGGAGATGCAATTTAGGATCCAAAATAATATACTTCCAATTTGGTACCACTTTGCTTGCTTATTTCATATAAAAGTCATCATTTATAAAGCACCTACAAAATTAGATAGAAATAATGAGAAGAAATAAAACTAAAGGTCAATTTAGGATTAGACCCGATAGTTCAAGTCCTTGATCCCTACGAATCACTTGATCCCTACGAATCACATTGGATTCAAATTTTTTAGGTTTTACACATTAGAAGTGAATAGTTAGCTTAGCAAAGTGAATCACTCCCTAATTTTGACTTATAAATATTTTTTTGGTTTTCAAGTGATGACGCCAAGTAGAGCAAATTACTCCAAATTTAGAGTGAATTACTATTTAGATGAGGACTTAGAAAAAAATCTTCAAAAATGGACCGACTACTATTTGGCTATGGAAAATGAAAATTTGGTACAAAAAATAAGAACAACCAATAATAAAGGATGGTTCCCACCAAGTGTGTCAAAAACCATTTTGTATTGGGGAATTGTTTGACTTCTTATGCACCTTCAATTCTAGTTTCAAAAATATTATATGGAACGTTAAAGTCTCTTCCAACATTCTAATTTAGGTTGGATCCCCACTTTTTTTATCAAAATCTAAACTAGTATAATCTAATTGCATAAAAAATTTGGAAATTAAAGTGCATAAAAGTATATTCATGAGTTTAGGGTGTAAGATATTGAAAGAAAATACAATCAAAATTGTAGTATGTGATCAATCAACACATGAGGAAATAAAACACCAAGAATGTATTTACATTCATATTAGTTGAAATTACGAGAGAAGTGACAAGATGGGTAAAATGGCAGTGCCACAATCAACGTGTATTCTATAATCTAGGACAACAATGCCATTGATGGAAAGTGAAAAACTTATCAATTTCATCATCAATTTCATCAAAATAAATCATTATGTGGGTCTCACAATGTGTATATTTGAATTCCTTAAGGCTAAAATATGTTTACAATATATCACATGCCTCCCATTTATAGGAATAGTTTAACCTGAGTTACCTTGTATGAGAAACTCTTACTCCTAGTAAAAGTAAATATTTGGGGACATATTTAACAAAATGATACAACTCCAAATATTACATGCCACTAAATGGATTACAAGTTTTCTAAGATGAATTAAGGTACCACTACATGCCAAAATATCACTTTTTAAAGATATTGTTTGGGATTCACACTTCTCTTTTTATCCCAGGTACCACTTCTCTTTTTATCCCAGGTACCACTACATGCCAAAATATCACTTTTCAAAGATCTTGTTTGGGATTCACACTTCTCTTTTTATCCCTTCATCTGTCCATGAGTGATTTTCTCCAATATATGAGCAAATCACTCTAACATAATAGTGCTTTGCTTGTGTTTGATGATGCTTCACTCTTGACATCTATAACTCCTTGTTAGAGGATCACTTATATAAGAAAATTGGCCCTTATGGAGTGTCAATCTATAACTCCTTGTTAGAGGATCACTTATATAAGAAAATTGGCCCTTATGGAGCCAATCCATCCTTATCCTTAGTAAAATTTGAGGAATTTTAGAAGGCTATAACTCCTTGTTAGAGGATCTCTTATATAATAAAATTGGCCCTTATGGAGCCAATCGCTCCATCCTTATCCTTAGTAAAATTTGAGGGATTTTAGAAGGTTTTGAGGGATTTTAGAAGGTTTGATTGACTGTTTTAAATTTTGTAAACTTATAAAATGACAAAATTCCCAAGGTAGTGATTTTTCACTATACATACTAGAGGAAGCATACAAAATAAAAAATAAGCAAACTTCCACTTAGATACACTAAAAGGAAGAGCCTAAACTAAATCCAAATCTAACTCCATTAAAGGGAAATCTAACTCCCAAGGTAGTGATTTGTCACTATACATACTAGAGGAAGCATACAAAATAAAAAATAAGCAAACTTCCACTTAGATACACTAAAAGGAAGAGCCTAAACTAAATCCAAATCTAACTCCATTAAAGGGAAATCTAACTCCATTAAAGGGAAAAAGGTATGATGACTAATTAATCCAATCAAGGAAACAATCCTTCATATACACCCTCTTTAAATTTTCTTAATCATACCCTTTTACTATATTATTCCAAATTTTAATCAAAAATAGAATTCCACTAGACCTACCATTATGCAATTAACTACCAATAATTTATATGGAATACCATAAACTTTGCAACATTTTCCAAATGTATCCTAATCTACCAACTAATTTTTGCAACATTTTCCAAATGTATCCTAATCTACCAACTAATTAGGATCCTTATCTAATGTGCATAATCCCTCAAGTAGTCAATATCTAATGTGCATAATCCCTCAAGTAGTCAATATCTAATGTGCATAATCCCTCAAGTAGTCAATATTTTAAACCCTTGGAATATTCAAATACCTAATTCAAAGCAATTTTACCTCCGACATCTTCTAATCCTTAGAAAAACCCTCCAACTAAGTATCATTTCAAGTTTATCTTTGTTATGATTAAGCCATCAGTTCAATACTTGAAATATGAAAACTCCTCCAAATCAACCTCCACCTTTATGGGAAAATAAGCATTCCATTGTCAAGCCAAGGCATAGAATAAATTTACAAGCATTGCTTGGTCAAATGGGAACATAATAAATTTAAAGTAAATTAAATATTGCTTTCAACCAATTAGCTAGTACAAAATTTGTACCAATGTATACCTCCTGTTAATCTACAAATTCCATAATATATGTCTTGCAAAATCAATGTATACCTCCTGTTAATCTACAAATTCCATAATATATGTCTTGCAAAATCCTTTGCCCATGTTAAAATCAAGCTTATCCAAATCTACACCTTGTGTAAAATTTTGCCCATGTTAAAATCAAGCTTATCCAAATCTACACCTTGTGTAAAATCCTAAGCCATAATTTTCATTGTAGTGTTATGTTGTTTGCCAAAATCCATAGGATTTTCATTGTAGTGTTATGTTGTTTGCCAAAATCCATAGGATTTTCATTGTAGTGTTATGTTGTTTGCCAAAATCCATAGGATTCCCCACAATAATAAAGTGCTATATATATATATATATATATATATATATATATATATATATATATATATATATATATATGTATATATATATATATATGTATATATATATATATATATATATGTATATATATATATATACATATATATATATATGTATATATACATATATATATATATGTACATATATACCTATATATATATATGTACATATATATATATATATATATATACATATATACATATATATATATATATATATATATATATATACATATATATATATATATATATATATATATATATATACATATATATATATACATATATATATATATACATATATATATACATATATATATATACATATATATATATACATATATATATACATATATATATATATATACATATATATATACATATATATATATATATACATATATATATATATATATATATATATATATATATATATACATATATATATATATATATATATATATATGTGCACTTTATTTTCATTGTAGTGTTATGTTGTTTGCCAAAATCCATAGGATTCCCCACAATAATAAAGTGCCATATATATATATATATATGGCACTTTATTATTGTGGGGAATCCTATGGATTTTGGCAAACAACATAACACTACAATGAAAATAAAGTGCCACATATATTTTCATTGTAGTGTTATGTTGTTTGCCAAAATCCATAGGATTCCCCACAATAATAAAGTGCCATATATATATATATATATGGCACTTTATTATTGTGGGGAATCCTATGGATTTTGGCAAACAACATAACACTACAATGAAAATAAAGTGCCACATATATATATATATATATATATATATATATATATATATATATATATATATATATATGTGGCACTTTATTTTCATTGTAGTGTTATGTTGTTTGCCAAAATCCATAGGATTCCCCACAATAATAAAGTGCCATATATATATATATATATGGCACTTTATTATTGTGGGGAATCCTATGGATTTTGGCAAACAACATAACACTACAATGAAAATTATGGCTTAGGATTTTACACAAGGTGTAGATTTGGATAAGCTTGATTTTAACATGGGCAAAGGATTTTGCAAGACATATTATGGAATTTGTAGATTAAGAGGAGGATTTTGCAAGACATTATGGAATTTGTAGATTAAGAGGAGGTACACATTGGTACAAATTTTGAAAGCAATATTTAATTTGGGATAGTACTTTAAATTTATCATGTTCCCATTTGACCAAGCAATGCTTGTAAATTTATTCTATGCTTGACAATGGAATGTTTATTTTCCCTAAAATATTGCTAGTTCTGGTATTGAAAATGATTGACATAGAGGTGGAGGTTGATTTGGAGGAGTTTCCATATTTCAAGTATTGAACTGATGGCTTAATCATAACAAAGATAAACTTGAAATGATACTTAGTTGGAGGGTTTTTCTAAGGATTAGAAGATGTCGGAAGCAAATGATACTTAGTTGGAGGGTTTTTCTAAGGATTAGAAGATGTCGGAAGCAATGCTTGTAAATTTATTCTATGCTTGACAATGGAATGTTTAGTTTCCCTAAAATATTGCTAGTTCTGGTATTGAAAATGATTGACGTAGAGGTGGAGGTTGATTTGGAGGAGTTTCCATATTTCAAGTATTGAACTGATGGCTTAATCATAACAAAGATAAACTTGAAATGATACATAGTTGGAGGGTTTTTCTAAGGATTAGAAGATGTCGGAGGTAAAATTGCTTTGAATTAGGTATTTGAATATTCCAAGGGTTTAAAATATTGACTACTTGAGGGATTATGCACATTAGATAAGGATCCTAATTAGTTGGTAGATTAGGATACATTTGGAAAATATTGCAAAGTTTATGGTATTCCATATAAATTATTGGTAGTTAATTGCATAATGGTAGGTCTAGTGGAATTCTATTTTTGATTAAAATTTGGAATAATATAGTAAAAAACTAGGGTATGATTAAGAAAATTTAATTTCCCTAACAATAAAGAGGGTGTATATGAAGGATTGTTTCCTTGATTGGATTAATTAGTCAATCACACCTTTTTCCCTTTAATGGAGTTAGATTTGAATTTAGTTTGAATTTAGTTTAGGCTCTTTCCTTTTTCCCTTTAATGGAGTTAGATTTGAATTTAGTTTGAATTTAGTTTAGGCTCTTTCTTTTAGTGTATCTACATGGAAGTTTGCTTATTTTTTATTTTGTATGCTTCCTCTAGTATGTATAGTGACAAATCACTACCAGTTAGATTTGAATTTAGTTTAGGCTCTTCCTTTTAGCATATCTACGTGGAAGTTTGCTTATTTTTTATTTTGTATGCTTCCTCTAGTATGTATAGTGACAAATCACTACCTTGGGAGTTTTGTCATTTTATAAGTTTACAAAATTTAAAACATTCAATCAAAACCTTCTAAAATCCCTCAAATTTTACTAAGGATAAGGATGGATTGGCTCCATAAGGGCCAATTTCCTTATATAAGTGATCCTCTAACAAGGATTTATAGCCTTCTATATATATAGAGATATATATATAAGGATATATATATATATATGGCACTTTATTATTGTGGGGAATCCTATGGATTTTGGCAAACAACATAACACTACAATGAAAATTATGGCTTAGGATTTTACACAAGATGTAGATTTGGATAAGTTTGATTTTAACATGGGCAAAGGATTTTGCAAGACATATTATGGAATTTGTAGATTAAGAGGAGGTATACATTGGTATAAATTTTGTACTAGCTAATTGGTTGAAAGCAATATTTAATTTGGGATAGTACTTTAAATTTAGCAATGCTTGTAAATTTATTCTATGCCTTGGCTTGACAATGGAATGTTTATTTTCCCTAAAATATTGCTAGTTCTGGTATTGAAAATATTTGATTGATGTAGAGGTGGAGGTTGATTTGGAGGAGTTTCCATATTTCAAGTATTGAACTAATGGCTTAATCATAACAAAGATAAACTTGAAATGATACTTGTTGGAGGGTTTTTCTAAGGATTAGAAGATGTCGGAGGTAAAATTGCTTTGAATTAGGTAGTTGAATATTCCAAGGGTTTAAAATATTGACTACTTGAGGGATTATGCACATTAGATAAGGATCCTAATTAGTTGGTACATTACGATACATTTGGAAAATGTTGCAAAGTTTATGGTATTCCATATAAATTATTGGTAGTTATGCACATTAGATAAGGATCCTAATTAGTTGGTAGATTACGATACATTTGGAAAATGTTGCAAAGTTTATGGTATTCCATATAAATTATTGGTAGTTAATTGCATAATGGTAGGTTAATTGCATAATGGTAGGTCTAGTGGAATTCTATTTTTGATTAAAATTTGGAATAATATAGTAAAAAACTAGGGTATGATTAAGATATATATATATATATATATATATATATATATATATATATATATATATATATATCACCTCGTTAGACAAATGCATCCCTTTCTCATGGGAAAATGGTGTATCCTCTATGAATGTAATATGGAAAATTCTCTCAATATAACCAAGCACCCATGCCAGCCAAGCCTTAGGACCTAATTTCTTATTGGACCTATCAAGGATCTTTGAATCTAGTGATTTTTTCCCATTCCAACCATTATAATGAAGTCATTGTTGGAGGTATTACATTATTTGGTACCTTGTAATATTAATGCAAGGACCATGTAAATAGTTTAGTCTAGGGTGTATTTAATTTGTGTCTGTAATAGGTGTCATGTTATTAAGTGTGAATTATGTGTCATATAAATAAATGTGGAGTTATGTAGGTGAGGTGTCATGTTAGTAAGTGTGAGTTATGTGAGTGAAGTGTCATGTTTATAAGTAAGGAGTTATGAGTTATGTGCAATCATGAAAGTCTTTGTCTTTATGTAAATATGTGAGAAATATGAAGAGTTAGATCTCCTATGAGTATGAGGATATGAAAAGTTTATGTAAGTGTAAAGGTCAAGAGTCATGTGAATATGAAGAGTATCATGTATGTATATATTGAAGACAAATATTGTAATATGGAATTGAAGAATAAGCATTGCATTTATGCATTGCTTAAAGTAGATGTTTATCAATAATATTCAATGAGTTTATGTTCATTGTTATGGATTGATTTATGTGCATATTGTTTGATCTTGGAAGAGTGATAAACCTATGAGAATAGTGGTAATTTGCTAATATTCATTTTTTACCTTTGGAAAAAATGGAACTAAGGCAGTATTATATCATATTAATGATCTATCCATGTTGAATTCAATACATTGCATTCAAAAATAAGATATTATGGTATGTTTATTTACTCGTTAAGTGATAAGGTTGTTTTATGGTATAAAGGTTTACCTAATAATTTAGTTATTAATTAGGTATCAATTGTATAACATTTTATGAAAATTTTCATAGTATAGGCAATGGATATTCATTTCTCTTCTAATTAAAGGTCATGCAAATACATCCTTAAGAAAATATGCATGATTATAATACTAGGTTCATGAGAACTTTGTAATTGATTCCTCCAAACATGCATCCTAACAAAGAATAGGCCATGATATATTACACAAAATGGTTGCCATCTAATTTAGTGTTAATGGTTTGTAATGCTAATCATGTTAGTTTAATTGTAGCTTTTGAAGAGGTGACCCATGTAGAAGATATCCTTATTACAGTAGGAAAATTATCTTTTACCTCGCCTATGGTTTATGCAACCCATGTAACTAAAATCCAAATATTCTAGGACCTCTTAAATTCCAAATGCCCAATATTCCTCCAACATAACCACCTATCTGATGAGCACCAAAAATGCTCATTTTTTGTATGATTTAGTAATATAAATATGCGGCATATTATATTAGAAATGTATTTTTATTAGAAATTATCTTTTACCTCGCCTATGGTATTATGTGTCATTTTCCATACTAGGTTCATGAGAACTTTGTAATTGATTCCTCCAAACATGCATCCTAACAAAGAATAGGCCATGATATATTACACAAAATGGTTGCCATCTAATTTAGTGTTAATGGTTTGTAATGCTAATCATGTTAGTTTAATTGTAGCTTTTGAAGAGGTGACCCATGTAGAAGATATCCTTATTACAGTAGGAAAATTATCTTTTACCTCGCCTATGGTTTATGCAACCCATGTAACTAAAATCCAAATATTCTAGGACCTCCTCTTAAATTCCAAATGCCCAATATTCCTCCAACATAACCACCTATCTGATGAGCACCAAAAATGCTCATTTTTTGTATACTTTAATAACATAAATGTGCGGCATATTATATTAGAAATGCATTTTTATGATATTTTTGTATATATTTAATGGAAAATGATGTATTATGCCTAATGTGTGTTTTGAGTGAAAATTGTGTGTAGATGCAGTACCTTATGTCTTTTTTGCACCTTTTTAGTCAAGGTCCCATGCGGACCTGGCATTTGATACTTTCATGACGCGATTAAGGAAGGGTTGGTGATTAAACGATGATAGTAGCAAAGGAGTAAGGCATTCCAAAACACGCTAAGGTACGGTGCCTATCTCCCGACCATAGGTCAAAAGGTGCCTATCTCCCAGTGAAAAGGAAGCACCTGTCTCCTAGTACACAGGACGATGCCTGTCTCCCAATAATAGGTTGGAAGGCACCTGTCTCCCAATACACAGGATGATGCCTATCTCCTGACTACAGGTTGGACGGTGCCTGTCTCTCGATGATAGAATAAAAGTGCGCACTATTCGATGCCCAAAAATAAGTGATGATCTTCAGCGAACAAGAGAAGGCTAAATATGGTGCCTGTATCCCGATGATAGGTCGAAAAGGTACCTATTTTCTAGCAATGGGCCGAATAGTGTGTGCACTGGATAGAATAAAAACATGTGCGTTGATCATGAAAATTGAAGACCATGTATAAAATTAGATGCATTTTGTTAAACATAGGAAACACTATGATTATTCCGTGAGGGTTAATTTTAGCGTGATTTCTCTATTTTTAGACATCTAATAAATTTATGCGTGCCCACCATAGCAAATCATGTAGCATCTAAAATTGTAAACAAGGGATGATCACATTTTATATAAAAATGTAGGCCACCCCTGAAGAAAGGATCCAAACTTGCTTTGTAAAAATTAGTACTACATAATAAAAATCTTGAGTGTTTTGATCAATTTCTTGAGTTCGAAGAGTGATTGCATAAATTAACTGAGTGGATGTCTACAAGAGCCTAGGCCCACTCTAAGCAGTATTCCTCCCCTATTTCCTTCTACTTTCATTAATTAATTTTATTATTTATTTCCTACAAGTGTGTTTTAATTCTACATTTTCCTACTTTATTTAAATTCTACAAGTGTGTTTTGCTTTCCTGCACTTTACTTTTCTGCACATTTCCTTTCAGTCATATGTTTGATAGTTTAATTTAGTTTTCCTACAATTTCCTATAGAATTTACTTTCCTACAATTTAATTCTACTAGTTTGGCTGAACTCCAACTACACCAACAACCACCCCCAAACCAAAGTGACACATAGGACTCATATCTAGTCTACTATAGGCATATACTTTGCATTGGTACTCACAAGTCTATGAACTACCAGATTGATAATTAATGGATAAGAAATGATTATTTTCATAACATAATTTTTGCTCACCATTTTGGCACCATTGTTGGGGAGTGCCAACTATAGTATTCAAATCTATAGGTCAGTCAACCCTAAAACTTACAGTTCAGATTAGCTTACCCATAGATTTTCTACCTGATATTGTATGAGTCCACCAAGATTAAGAGGATCGGATGGCCATTTTCTGAAAAGCAAAGATATTACTTCACAAGTACCTAAAAAACCTTCTGAAATTCCTTCTAAAACATCTAAAACAAATCCTGAAACTGAATTACCATCTCCTCCAGTAGTACATTGGCGTAGTCACCCAATATTTGAACAAAGCTCTTCTCAACAATTAAGGCAAACATATTTTGATGAAGGACTAGTTTCAAACTTTGGTTTAGGACATCTATTTGAGAGAACCCAATCTGAGGAAGATTTATTGAATATTCAATGATGGAAAGTAGTTGAAGAAGGAACCATTTCAAACATTGACTTAGGAATACTTTTGGAAGATAAAAAAATGAGTGTGAAGCCTTGAAAGCTGCCCTAGAAGCAGTAGGTGTAGAACCTACATTACCTAAAAATATGGCTAAAATTGAAGAAGCTTCAACCAAATTTGACTTCCCAATTGAGGAAGCAAGGGGAGAAACTAAGATGAAACATATATCTCCCACTCATCTTCCTACATTTAGGGGACTTCCAACTGAAGACCCTGACCTATTCCTTTTTAAATTTGATGTATTATGCAAGTCAGTGGATTACAAATCAGATGCCCAAAAGCTAAAATTATTTCCCTCCACTTTAGATGATTCAACACTACGTTGGTTCATCAATCTGGGAAACAAACACATTGCAACCTAGGAAGATATGAAAAGGATCTTCCTAGACCAATACCAAAACTTTGGGAGGGCACGAGATGTCAGGGAAGAAGTCTTGGATATGACTCAAAAAGAGGAAGAATCATTGGAAGACTATTGGGATAGATTTAGCTTTAATTTGCAAAGATCACCCCATGCAAAGTTGGGTGAGAAGTCCTTAAGAAGTATTTTCTTGAGGGGTCTCACAAATGAGTCTCTAGAAGCTTTGAATTTGATATCGAGAGGGGATATTTACCAACATCAGATGATAGACATCCGATAATTATGTCAGAATTATTCTCGTAGAAAAGGTAAACCAACCACCCGAATCACAAAAACTATAGCCTCAGTAACTAAGGCTGAAATAGGCAACATGTTGGATGATATGAAGAGTGAGATGCTCTCATCTCTTGCACTTCAACTGGATACACTCTTGCTTCAGAAAAAGAAGTAGGAAACTGAAGCAACATTAGCCTACTTTTACCCAAAATGTAGGAGAAAACATCCTAAAAATGAGTGTCCAAAAAACAAAGTTAGAGTGTGTGCGATCTATCAAAGGGATCATAAAACTAGGTTGTGTCCATGAATAGAGAATGTCAAAGAGGAACCTGAAGTAGCAAAAACCTATTTCATGGGTAATAGGAGAAACTAGCAATAGTTTCCTATGGGAAATAGTATGCCAGGAGGAGTGCCACCTTATGGGGGAAATAACTATATGAACCAAGGTCAGACTCAACCACCCAACATGGGATGGTGGGGTCAACCTCCTTGGATGAATGCCACCCAAGGGTCTACTCCTTACAACCCGTATCCATGGATGCCTTATCAACAAACTAGACCATAGTGGAGGAATCACAATGCGTGGACTTCACCTCCATAAAATACAACTCAAACTCCACCGCAGCCCAACTTGCCTACACCTCCTACTTCAAGACCAATTCAACTACCTGCACAACCAACTCCAAATCTGAATAACAAGTCAAATCAACCCACCTATCAGGTAGACACAAAGATGTTTCCAATGTATCATATTAGAGTAGATTGTAGCCCTGTACAACTTAGGTTAGGTAGACAATTAGGAGTAGAACCAACTCCTCCTATAGTGGAGGAAGAGGATGTAGAGTTAGAAGTAGAAGAGCCACCTTTGGTAGAAGAGGTGGAAGAAAAATAAACTACTAAGAAAAATAGAAATGAAGGGGTTCCACCTTTTTTAAAAATATTACAAGAACCCAAGAAGCCAATACAACCAAAATTTGACATTATGGAAGGCTTAAAAAACTTGACAGTCACAATTCCCCTTTTTTAGGCCATTAGAGATGTTCCCATTTATACGAAGGCCATAAGAGAATTATGTTTGAAAAAATAGGAAGAAAACCATCAAAAGTAGTAAGTGTGGTAGGACAATTGGTTGATCTCATGTTAGGCAATACCTACCATCCTAAATACTCTGATCTAGGAAGCCTAGTGCTAATAATTAAAATTGTAGGCTTCCAATTACCCAACACATTAGTAGATCTAGGGGCTGCCATAAACATCATGCCCCAAGAAACCATGCAGAAACTACAACTCACGGATATGAGGCCAACTAAAATTATCCTTCAATTAGTTGATCGATCCATAGTACTCCTAGAGGGAATACTGGAAGATGTTGTTGTCACAGTAGATGCATGGGAGTATCCGATAGATTTTCTAGTGTTGCAATCTAGATCTGGATTGGGTGGTTATCCACTTATATTAGGTAGACCTTGGCTGGCCATAAATGATGCTTATATAAGTTGTAGGATAGGACAGATGATGATCTCAGATGGATAAAATATCAAAAACTTGATCATTTATCCACCTACACAATCCACTGATTTGTTGGGAGAACCAAATTATGAAGTCTTAAATGATGATGCATTATCAATGCTTCAACCTATAATGGCTCTAGATGATATTGAGGATGACACTGATGAAGAACAAGTCATAACACACTTTTTCCAAGGGGAATCTTCTCATCCTCCTCTAGAATCCCCACTTGTAGGTAGCAAAGATAACCATGTCAAACAAATAGAGGTAGCACCTGACAGAGTATTGAATATTGATAATGAGTTGTCAATTATTCAAGAGGATAAATTAAAGGAAATACTAGTCAAACATCAAACTACTTTTGCATGGGATTACACAGACATGAGGGGGATTGCACCCAAATTCTACACTCATAGGATATATTTGGAAGATGATGTGAGACTGGTAAGACAACCCCAGAGGAGAATGAATCTAGCCATGAAAGAAATTGTCAAAGCTGAACTACAAAAACTTTTGTCAACTGGGTTTATTTATCCAATATCGGATAGTCAATGGGTATCACCTTTAGTGGTGGTGCCTAAGAAAAATGGCAAGTGGTGCATTTGTGTTGATTACAGGATGCTCAATAAAGCCACTAGGAAAGACCATTTTCCCTTACCCTTTATTGACCAAGTCCTCGACACCTTGGTAGGAAGAAAATATTTTTTATTCCTAGATGGGTTTAGTGGATACAATCAAATTCAAATAGGGGAAGAAGACCAGGACAAAACCACGTTTACTTGTCCATGGGGGACTTTTGCTTACTGGGTCTTACCATTTGGGTTGTGTAACACACCTACCACCTTTCAAAGGGTGGTGCTTAGTATCTTTTCAGACATGGTTGGAGAAACTGTAGAAGTGTACATGGATGATTTCACCATTTATGATGAAACTTTTGAGGAAGCTACAACCAATCTGGAGAAAGTACTCCAACGATGTCAAGAGATAAACATATCCCTTAGTAACGAAAAGTGTTTTATGCTAATGCAAGAAGGGATAGTGTTAGGACATCATATATCTATGGAAGGGATTAAAGTAGATAAATAAAAAATTGAAGTAATTAAAAATCTACCTACTCCCCAAACACAGAGAGATATCCATAGTTTTCTAGGTTCTATTGGATACTATAGGCGGTTTATCCAAGACTTTAGCAAGACTGCCAAACCTCTACATACATTATTGTCTAAAAATGTTGAGTTTATCTAGACCAGTGAGTGTGAACAAGCATTTCAGATTTTAAAAGAAATACTGACCACAACTCCTATGTTGAGAGGTCCAAATTGGACCCTCCCCTTTCACATTTACATTGATGCATCTAACAATGTGATAGGGGCTGCATTAGGAAAAAAATATGGAGATGAGTTTTACGCCATCTACTATGTCAGTAAACATCTTACAGGTGTTGAGTTCAACTATACTATCATGGAGAAAGAATTCCTTGTAGTAGTGCATGCTATTAATAAATTCTACCATTACATTATAGGTTATAAGATTTTTGTGCATACAGATCATGCAACCATCAGGTACCTAATGAATAAACCTACAGTGAGTGGTAGAATTATTAGGTGGCTTTTACTATTGTAAGAATTTGATGTAACCATTGTTGAAAAACTCAATAGGGATAATGTTGTTGCAGATTTTCTCTCCAGGTTGATATCTCAGGACCATACAACCATTGAGGATCAATTTCTAGATGAGCATATTTTTGCTCTAGATGAACAAATTCCATGGTATGTGGATATGGCTAATTACTTAGCCATCGATAAAGTATCTCCTACACTCTCACCCTAAGAAGCTCAAAATTTAATAGAAAAGAGTGCAACCTTCTCATGGATTGATGGATGCCTATTTAAAATTGGGCTTGATCAAATCATGTGAAGGTGTGTTGTAGAAAATGAAACCATAGAAATCCTCAAGGCTTGCCATGATGAACCATGTGGTGGTCATTTTGTAAGAAAAAGGACTACATTTAAAGTTTTGTAGGCTAGATATTTTTGGCCTTCTTTATTTAAAGATGTAGTCAAACATGTTAACCAATGTGATCAATGCCAATGAATGGGTAGACCAACTCTCCGAGATGAGATGCCACTTCAGCCCCATGTGCACATTGAACATTTTGATAAATGGGGGATGGAATTTGTGGGTCCCATCAATCCATAGTCAGGTAAAAAAAGGTATATTCTTATTTGTACTGACTATGTGACTAAATGGGTTGAAGTGCAGGCACTACGAGATTCAAAGGAAAATACTATAGCTGATTTCCTGTATGAATCCATTTTCACCAGATTTGGGGTTCCTAGAGAAATTACCACTGATCAAGGACCTCAATTCACCTCGAAAGTGATTCAAGAGTTGATGCAATAGTATCAAATATGACACAACAAAACTACCCCCTATCATCCACAAGCAAACGGGCAAGTGGAAGTCACAAATCAAGAGCTGGAAAATATTCTTACTAAGATGGTACAACAACACCAAAAATATTGGGTAATTCATTTACCAGAGGTAGTGTGGGCATATCGCACTACCTGGAAGACTACCACTGGATTCACACCATTCCAATTGGTGTACGAGAAAAATGCCATGATGCCCATTGAATTCAAAATCAAAACCCTACGGACTACTGTAGCATTAAATTTAAATTTGGATGCTACATAGAAAGACCAAATTCAATAACTCAACCAGTTGGATGAATACCGATAGGATGCTTTGCAATGAATGAAAATCATGTAGAAGTAGAGGGCCCGATGGCATGACCACCACATACGGCCAAAATAGTTCAAAGTGGGAGATTGGGCATTATTGTATGACTCTCAATTCTAGGAGTGAAAGGGAAAGCTTATGCAATATTGGATGGGACCATATGAAGTGGTTGAAATTATCAACAATGGTGTTGTGCATATTCAAACCATAGATGGAAGTGACATTGTGTTGATAGTCAATGACCACCATTGTGGTTATATCATACACCACCAATCCATGGTTGAATCCAAAGTAGGCATGGGGGAGACCCCATCATAATGAAAATTCTCTCCAGTAGTTGATGGATGCGTGTGCATCCAGAAAAAAAACATTTTAAATTTAAATTTTTTAGTTTTATTTTATTTACTACTTTGTAGGAAATCGTGCCCTGAATGCAATCTGTAGGCATCCTGGGAAACCTAGGCCTATCAGGCATAGGATCCATGATTCCTATTTTATGTTTTATGTGTGCATTTATTTTATAAGAAACCATACCTTGAATGCAATCTATAGGTATCCTAGGAAACCTAGGCCTAGTAAGCACAGGATCCATGATGCCCTACATATTTTTAGCTTTCTAGGAGGATAAATGAATGAAAGAAGAACCAATACCCACCAAGAAGGGGTACTTACAATTGGACATATATATAGGTGTCTACTTCCTCAGAGAAGAAAATACATGTATACGAGTCAAGGCGATGGATGTTGACTTAGTCACCAAGGAAAAGCACATGTATTCGGATCGATGAAAGGCACCTGACTATGGGTCAACTCAATGGATATTGACTATCCAACCAAGAGAAGGTGCCTATATCCCACATATAGCAAAAGTACCTATATCCATAACATTTTGAAGGTACCTATATTCACAAAGGTGCCTATATCCCATATACAATATAAATTTAGGTACCAGTATGTCCAATAAAGGTGCATATATTCACAATAACAAATGGTCTATCTCTAATAATGTGAGTAAGGTACTTATCTCCAGAAAATGGGCACTTATCTCCACTATAGAAGGATGCCTATCTCCCAAAAAATGGGTGCCTATCTCTACACTTCAACAAAGGGCACCTATCTCCCATACAAATAAAGGTGCATGTATTCCAACATAATAATGACTCCTATATTCGACATCGGAGAAGTGATCGAGCCACGTTGGTGCCAAAATCCATGCATAATCAAAGTCAAACTTTTCATGGATAAAAGTATGTTTGTTTATCTTTTTATCGATGAAATCTATTTACTTCTCGATTGTTGATCAAAGGAGTTCATGATTTTTCATCGGTGACCCATGCATGCTCCCAAGGAAAATCAAACAACTTCCAAGGAGGGGACGTGTGTCATCCCATGATAAAATAAAAATTCCATGTTTTCTTTAATTTTTTACACAAAACCTCAAGATTAATAAAATTGTAGTACCCAATGATGATTCAAGTTGACATGATTTTTGCACAAAAAAACCACACCGATCATTTGTCCTAGAGACACTGTTGTCATGCATCGACCAATCACATTGCATCACCAACATTTGCATATGATAAATCATGAAACACCATTCAGGTATGTACCAAACTTTCTATTATATGTATGCATGATTTTCATAAAGAAATATTTTTATATAATGTGTCAGCACATGTCCCACGAAACTTGTATCCAATCATACGAGCCCCAAACCTGTACTATGCCACATGGTGCCAATAAAATGAAGGAAGTGATTGTAATGGTACCTATCTAAAATATAGCACATGATTTTAAATTTAATTATGTAGATTACCCATAATTACTATTGATTATGGGAGATAGGTGCCTTATATGCATGGATACAATCACACGCTTCAGCATGTTATAAACCAAAAATAATGCCTATTTTGCAAATCCAAATAACAAAGCCAATACCACCATGGGAAAACCTACTAATCATGCATTGAAGAAGAATGAGCCTCAAGATATTTTAAGCATAACTTGGTGATGTCAGAAACTAGTTTGAGGCTATGGGATGGATGTAGTATTACCACCTGGTTAGCTAGGATCAAGACCCTAAGGTAACATAAGAATTTGTAGCCTCAATGGATGATGATATCGTATGAATGCAACTGGTCATACCAATCATAGAAGCATATATTGTAGAGGTGACTGGTCTTCCATGCATAGGAGATCAAACATATAAGGAGGATAGTATAGCATGATGCATACAATGATTTTTTGGGTAGCCATCAACGTAGACAACATGCCAAGGGTTGCCAAAATAATATATGCTAGACCTTTGGAGGAATGTGTTCGAGCAAGTAGCTCGATTTTTCACCTACACTGGTAAGTATTCCTAGTTGAATACCAACCATTTTAGATTTCTTAATCATCTGCTGCATGGGGATAAAATCAATATTCCCTACTACCTAATGTGTGCTCTCAAGGATGAATCCAATTAATACCAAGTAGGAACAATAATGATATTAGCACATCATAGGATGATTTCAACCCTAGTTCGATATGCCAAGGCACATAGAGATGCAGAGGAAGAAGATAATATAGAAGACACAATTGAAGAGCAACAGGAGATGTAGAGGATGAAGAAGATGTTGCTACAAATGTATCCAAGGAGCAGTAGGGGGAAGAGGAGGTACCTGACTCCCAAAACCACCAAGCTACAAAAATAATAGGGCAAGCAGAATCAGGCCCTTCTTCACTTACCTCCCAACATAGCCATTCTATAAGGGAGGTAGGACAAGTTAAATAGAGTTTATCATAGGCAATATCATCACCTATCTCCCAACATTCAAATTGGGAGGTAGACCAAACTATTCCAAGCCCATTTTAGGCTTCATCACCACCAACAACTAGAAGTAGAACACAGAAGGAGCACCTAGTTGATTATAGTTCATCCAAAGAAGAAAATGTAGAGGATGAACTAGCTTCTCAAGTGTTGCATGGCATGGCCAGTGGTGAGACATTCTACCAGAATACTCAAGAAGAAGACCTATAGAGCCAACTATAGAACATGAAAGAACAAGCCTCCAATTGGGAGGAAAAATATAAAGAGTAGGCCAAATTTTAGGAGTCTCGATGAGCTACTATAGCAAGACAACAAGAAGTGAATGATGCTCTACGATAGCTAAGAGAAATGGTGTGATAATTAGAAAATAGGGTCCAATAGTTATAGGCCACCAAACTGGATAAGGTCGATGCTACCATACAGACAGACTGGGCCATGGATGTAACATTTTCTTTCATGGACTCAAAGGAGAAAATTGCATCCACAAGGGTATTTCACTTTGATGCTAGAAGGGCATCAGACAACCAAAAGGTCAAAATAAGGGACCAATCAGAGGCCCCTATGAAGACTACTTCCCAGGAATAGGGGAGCCCTGTTGTGCAATAAGAACCCCCTATAATAGAAATCGATGATAGTGAGGTTGAGGAGTCAATTAGAATACCTGATGCTACCCAATCAGATGGTCAACCACCAGATGACCAAGCAGGAATTGCCAAGTCATCTGGGGAATATGAGGTACAATTAGATGCCACTCAACCGATTGATGACACATAGATATCTGACCCTACTATCTAGTCAGAAGTAGGGAAAGAGCAAGAACATGAGGTGGATCACCCATAGGAGTCAATCGATCCCATAGATTGTACAATTAGTTGGTCAACCATCGATTGACCAAACCATGGCTGATCAATTTGATGGGTAGACCATGGTTGAACCAATTGGGAACACACTAGGGGACTAAGATATGCAAGACATAGAGTCTTTCGAGGTCCAAGAAATACCACCTCCATAGAAGGTAGAGGAGGTTGGTCCTTTGACATCCATAACTGATGCAGCAACACCCAAACCATCCAAGAAATTGTGGCCCAAATGAAAAGTAGAGAGAGCACCACAGAGAAGGTGGAAGACAAGGGCCAGAATAGCAACCCAGAGAAAGTAGAAAGCACCCCAACAAAAGTTGAAGGTGCAGCTAGACCCAAATTTAGATGAAGAGTGGGTTGCATCCATGAAAGCCTTCACCAACTAGAAAGAGTAGTTCTAAGAGCTCAAGAAGAACCTGAAGGAGGCTAAGAAGGAGTGAAAGGCTCACAAAAGAATGGCTAGAGAGCCAGGTATTTCTATTAATCCTACCCAACCAAAATAATTCTAGAACCTATATGGTTCAACTGATGGCAATCCCTCAAGGATGAAAGAATATCTAGAGAATATGGGTATATTTAGCAAAGAACCAATGATGCCATCACCAGTTCAAGCACCCGAGTCTCTACCACCTAAAGATGTAGAGGAGAATGACATAGAGGACACAACACTCAACCCAAAGGTGGTAAAATTACCAAAGGCCTAGGTACATGATACATCCCATTATCCATCATGGGACAAGCCTAAATTTCCATTGGTAGATCAACTTCCCCCAAACCATCAATACTAGAAGCAAGTTGAGCCTGCATTCCAGAAGGATGCCACTACATTCATAAGATTCTACATGGAGGAAGTTATAGGCAAGAAGGGGTGGAGAAGAACAAATCCAAAAATAGGGGTAAGGCCCAACCAGACCTTATGGTATAGTAAAATCCAGAAAGCACCAGAGACAGAAGTAGGTCCCAATCAACCAAAACAAAGTGGCAAACAAAAACGTAACAAGGAATGAGATAGAGCCACAACCAGGGAGAGAAAGCATTGGAATAGGGAATACTAGTAGGTCATTGATAAAATAGGGGATTATCAGCAATAGGTGCCATGAGGATATGGCAAAAATTAGGTATGGGGGATGATGAGCACCAAAAATGCTCATTTTTTGTATACTTTAATAACATAAATGTGTGGCATATTATATTAGAAATGCATTTTTTATGATATTTTTGTATATATTTAATGGAAAATGATGTATTATGCCTAATGTGTGTTTTGAGTGAAAATTGTGTGTAGATGCAGTACATTATATCTTTTTTGCACCTTTTTAGTCAAGGTCCCATGCGGACCTAGCATTTGATACTTTCATGACGAGATTAAGGAAGGGTTGGTGATTAAACGATGATAGTAGCAAAGGAGTAAGGCATTCCAAAACATGCTAAGGTACGATGCCTATCTCCCGACCATAGGTTGGAAGGCACCTATCTCCCAGTACACAGGATGATGCCTATCTCCTGACAACAGGTTGGACAATGCCTATCTCCTAGTACATAGGATGGTGCCTATCTCCCGACCACAGGTTGGACGATGCTTGTCTCCCGATGATAGAATAAAAGTGTGCACTATTCGATGCCCAAAAACCAGTGATGATCTTCAACGAACAAGAGAAGGCTAAATACGGTGCCTGTATCCCGATGATAGGCCAAAAAGGTACCTATTTTCCAGCAATGGGTCGAACAATGCATGCACCAGATAGAATAAAAACATGCACATTGATCATAAATATTGAAGACCATGTATAAAATTAGATGCATTTTGTTAAGTAAACATAGGAAACACTATGATTATCCCGTGAGGGTTAATTTTAGTATGATTTCTCTATTTTTAGACGTCTAATAAATTTATGCGTGCCCATCATAGAAAATCATGTTAGAAGGATAAAATTCATAGCATCTAAAATTGTAAATAGGGGATGACCGCATTCTGTATAAAAATGCAGGCCACCCCTGAAGAAAGGATCCAAACTTGCTTTGTAAAAATTAGTACTGCATAATAAAATCTTAAGTGTTTTGATCAATTTCTTGAGTTCGAAGAGTGATTGCATGAATTAACTAGGTGGATGTCTACAAGAGCCTAGGCCCACTCCAGGCAGTATTCCTCCCCTATTTCCTTCTACTTTCATTAATTAGTTTATGTTATTTATTTCCTGCAAGTGTGTTTTAATTCTACATTTTCCCTACTTTATTTAAATTTTGCAAGTGTGTTTTGCTTTCCTGCACTTTACTTTTCTGCACATTTCCTTTCAGTCATGTGTTTGATAGTTTAATTTAGTTTTCCTACAATTTCCTGTAGAATTTACTTTCCTGCAATTTAATTCTGTTGGTTTGGCTGAACTCCAACTACACCAACAACCACCCCCAAACCAAAGTGACACATAGGACTCATCTCTAGTCTACTACAGGCATATACTTTGCACTGGTACTCACAAGTCTACGAACTACCAGATTGATAATTAATGGATAGGAAATGACTATTTTCAGAACATAATTTCTTCTCACCACTATCCACAAATCAATTCTTCCTACATGGTAACTCTTTTGATGCAAAGTGCACCTTCCTCTATCTCTTTCCAACCCCACTTACCTACTTTACTAGCTTCACCACAAAGTAGTGATACCACTACTTCATCTCAAAATCAAGGCAGCCTCCTAAATATTTGGATGATTGAAATAATGGACATGATGAAGATAATGGTAAATAACACTAATATAAATAAAAGAAAAATTAATGGATTGCATCCAAATAGTGGTTGGAAATAACATAATTGACAACAATAGAAGATCCCATGCATCACAAAGGATTGTACCCCTCGATAAATGTGGGATAGCCAAAGAATTAGGTGTAGAACAATGTGTTTTTTATATATTCAATGGTTAATACCTTGTGATGTTTCGCTTGCAAAACTAGATATAATCCTACTAAATATGTCATGTCCATGAGGCATTCTCAAACAAAATTCTATAATTAGCAATGGTAAACACAATAGGTTAAAATATTGGGACAAGTGACACTAATGGCAAATCAAACACCAATAGTAAATTAGTTTGTTTATCAATCTATAGTTCTAAACTAACAAGGAGTCCTAGCATTGTCAAATCTAAATAATGTAGTTTTGGTAAATTTTAGCATTTATAACTATGATGAAGACTTTCCTTTTGAAGATAGCAATATATACATTAATCAATAAAATTTAGGACTTGGAGTAAAAGGAAAGTAATGGTAGGAAAAGAACCAATTAAAAAGAAAATTTAACCTAGTGTTGGCACAACAGTGTTAAGGAGAGTTAGACTACCATTGCTTATAAAGGATAAAGTACCAATGACATCTAGACAATGTGATACATAGAAAAAAAAATGTAGAAAAGGCACATGTTCCAATACTATCAATTAGCATGCTAGTTGAAAAGGATAAGGAAACCAAAAAGGAAAAGAAATTCATAAGAGGTGGCTAATAATTAGAAGGATAAGAAAGATAAGAAAATGGAAAAGAATTTGAAAATCATTTATGTTTACTCATCCATGACTAGTGAAGGACGCATGATTATGATAAGACAATATAAAAAGTTTACATCATGTAGTGAAAGTATCATAATCAAATGTAGATTAAATATTTCAAAGAAATAAAAGAGACTCTAGCCAAATTTAGTATGCTAGAAGCCCTAGCATTGTTGATTCAAAGGGATCTACTCCAAGAAGTTCTCAAGGAGCAAGAGAAAAGTTATACTAAAGCTAAAATTGGGCCATCACATCAAACATAGCCCAATAAAATAGAGCATCAGAATTTGATAGTAGAATATCCATTAGATATTCAATTCATTTCAACTAATATATTGAACACTCTAAAACCAAAGATGTTGAATTCATCATTGTTCTATGTGACTCTAAAAATTAAGAATTACCTATTGATAAACTGGAATGTGGACTCAAAAGTGATTATAATAGTAATGCCAAAAGTTATGTTCAAGAATATGGGACTCATATACTAAAACTACCAAAAAAAACCTATAGAAATGGGTGGGACTGAGGTGAATATCATAGGGGTCTTGAAAGATCTAATCATGGTGATAACAAAGCATCCAGAGTTGGTAGTCTTGGAAGAGGTAATTATGGTTGATCCCCTTCCTTACTTCAGGATGTTTTTTATTGAGAAAATGGACTAAGAAGTTGATTGGATATAGATACCTCATGATGGACTACATATGAATGTTCCCAGATATGGAAAAAACATTAGGAATGAGCAAGCCTCCATGCAACTACCTCTTTCATAAACTTGATGACGATAGGGTGGTAACTTAGAACAAACTAGCCAAGTTCATAGATGAATAACCTTTTGAAGGTGGCCCTATTTAATGGATTGACATGATTATGGATGTGCTTTAGGGAGATGATGATCTATAAGTGAGTTTTGAATAAACCAAGCTTGCCCATTATCTCATATCTAAAAAGCCCACAAATACCCCAATATTTTTTTTATTGGTTGTAAAGGAGATTTTGAAAGGGTCCCCAAACCTTTTACAAGTGAGTTAGGGAGAGGATCTTCATAGGGATATGGTCTCCACAAAGATAAAATAGTGCAAGATATGATCCCAAAAGGACCATCTCTAAAATATTCAAAATGAAAAATAGGATCATCCCACGTGGCAAACCATGAAATATGAAGAACCTGGCTTGTAGGAGCCTGGGACAAAAATTCAACAAATGAAACCTATCCAAAATGGGTATAGGAGAGCTAAACAAACAACCAAAAATTTAAATGCAAATCCCACCCAAGAGGGTCCAAGGAAAAAAGCATAACCTACAAAATTAAAAAACCTGACTTGTGGGAGCCCAGGACAAAATTTCAATAGGAGGATCCCACCTGGAATGGGAATGAGAGAACTGAAACCAACAACAAAAATTTTAAAAGCAAAATCTTGCCCATGGGATAGAACTGTAACCACCACATTTGAAAAACCTAGCTTGTGAGAGCTCAGGATAAAATTTCAATAGGAAAATCCCACCTAGACTGGGAACGAGAGATATGAAATAAACAATAAAAATTTGAAAAGCAAAATCCTATCCAAGGGGCCTCGGATAGAAAGTACAACTAGCAAAAATTTTAATCATGGCATCCCATCCAACAGGGAACCAGGAAACCAAAAAATAAACGATGAAAAAAGCCATAAAATAGTGGTAGCCTAGAAAATGAAATAGCATCAAGGTGATATCTCTTTAGACAATGAGGTATCTCTATGACGGAGATGTAGATCATGATTGGAAGGATAGAAAAAACCAAAAAAATCAATCCACTATGGCACCTTATGGTTGGAAAGGATCATCTCACCTAGGAACTATCGACAGGAGAGCATCTTCAGCAGTAAGCATGCATGCACAAGGCCCCCCTCTAGAACAAAAGACCAAAAAACTATAAAGAGAAAATCCATCAAATAGTAAACCGTGTAAGAACACCAACTAGCCCCACCAGTATTACATCCAAGAAGAGATCCATGAACTCCTTCACCTGTAGCAGCTCAAGAAACCCAAGCCCATCTCAAAAGGTTAGAAAGAAGTAGTAGGGAAAGGAACCAAAAAACCCTAGGATAGATAAAGGGATCTTCTAAATTCGAACCTACATCAGGAGACAAGAAGATATTGAACCTACTTCTAAAGACCCACACCATAAACAACCAAGATCCACTCTACTGCAAATGATAAAACTGTGGCCCTACCCAAGACCACAAAAAGCAAAAAGTAAAACCCAGGCTAAAACAACACAGGCAAACAAGAAAATGGGAGCCCCATTTTAGATGCCAAACCCAAGAGAGGAGCAAATAAAACCTTCCAGTAGACAGCAATAATGCACAAGCCCCCCAAAATCCAAAAAGGTTCATCGAGATAGTCTTTGCAACTCCAACTACCGATTTGAGCCATTTGAAATCCAACCACAAATAAAGGTCACCATAGAAAGAAACTTTGGGATGATCCAACCAATCACTTGCAATTTTGTCAAAATAAGAAAACACATCCTAGAAGACACTAGGAGGATCCCATAGAGGTCTCAGAAGTGCAGCATGGGTAACACAGAAGGGTTATCTTGGAGACCACAGGATAGGAGGGGGAAAGCAAGGAATTTAATATGGGGTCCTCTTGTCCAAAGAAAGAGACCTCCCACTTCCCCCCAACTTTGGTCTCCAAATATCCCAACATTGACTAGTAAATAAGCCCAAGGATTAAATGGCATATGGACCATGCATTTTAAATGCACAAGAACCAAAAATAAAATTAGCACTAGCATTTAGTTAATTGATCCTCAAGGTACCCAACTAAACTATGTTTGCAGGCTATTGTTGAATTGCACAAATAATGTTGATAAATATGAAGCATTTTTTTAAGCCTAATAAAAGCTCAAAAGATAAGGGTTAAGAACATAGGGTCTTTGACAACTCTAAGCTAGGCTTAAGTTAGGTTAATTTAGAATGTGCTACTAAGAACAAACACTTGAGTTCCTATAGATAAAGGGTTTGGGATTTATTATAAATATTTAGTACATGTGAAATTAAGGTCATTTATGAGGAATTAAATGCCAAATTAGATGATTTGGCATGGTGGCTAAATTTTACTCTATAACTAATATGTGGGAGAAACTAAAATATCTTGAGGTGATTTTTAGACTAGTTATCCCTTATCATTCTAATCATTGGTAGGTATTTAATAATGACAATCATATTATAGAATTCCACATTAAAGAAGCCCAATAAACCAAGGATAAGAACAAATATGCAAATGACATAAACTAGGGAATCATCAAATTGAATACCAACCAACTACCTAGGGGTTTAATTAAGATATAGAGATTATTTAATCTTGATGATAGCTCCAAAAATCTAGCATCAAAGTGAAAGTTTCATCATACCATCTAGTCAAAATTATTGAAGGTAAAAACTTATTCCTAAGAAAAGAATGTAATAAAGAGGAAGTAGGCATTTTCAAATAAATTTGTGGAAAATACAATGACATCATTGCTTGGTCTTGGTCTTGTGAATATCTAAAGGTTTACTATAAGAGTGTCATTAAACATAGTATAGAGCTAGATCTTGGAGCTAAGTCCTTCTACTAGAGACAAAGGCCTATAAACCCTAAAACGGAAGAAATACTAAAGAAAGAGCTTCTCAAAATTTTGCAGCCCATATCATATTTTCCATAAAGCATTTCATATGGGTGGTGAACCTAGTCATAATGTGTAAAAAGAATGAAGATATTAGGTTGTGTCAACTTCATGAACCTGAACAAGCAGCATTAAAATATTATTACCCATTGCTAACAATGGACTAAATTTTATAAAGATTCATAGGATCTTAGATGTTGTCACCACTCGATGGTTTTTTGGGGTATAATTAGATGTAGAATTATCTAGGCATGTGATATTGTTTTGGTATTCCTTTACGCTCAAAAATGCTTAAAATTTTATTTTTTTATCCTAACCATAATGTTAGGGGCATAACTTTGTGCTCAATATTTCGTCTTGGTTTACTCAAAATGTCTTGGAAAGATAAGAAGATCTATAAATTTTAATATGAAATTAGCATGGATTTCTTGGACCAACTACATGGAAAAAATGTGCACTTGGCTATACTTGCTCCCCACCCCACCCTTGATTTACTCAAAGTGTATTGGAAATATAAGAAGATCTATAAATTTTAATATGAAATTAGCATGGATTTCTTGGACCAACTACATAGAAAAAATGCTCTGAATGCCCTCAAAAATGCAAAACAAAATAGTTACTAAAAATAGTAATTTTCTATTTTAATATTTTCATAGTGAAAATGCATCTCTAGCTATGTTGACATATTAGTAGAAGATAAAACACAAAAGGACAAGTCACATGCATGTAATTTTTGGTTTGTAACTCATGGAATGTGAATCACCATATTTCCATGTAGGTGACCTAATTCACAAAAGGTAACCCATCACATTTTCACATAGGTGACCTTCCATATTCAATACAATGGATTTCCAACACACTAATTCTTGTATAAAGAGAGATTCATCCCTAACTATGAAAAGTATGAGTAATGGATGCAATGTTGAAGCTATATCTCCTCAAATATTGCTTGCATTGTACTCTATTTTTTGAGCAATAAAATCATTCTATTATTTTGCTTATATAGTCTTATATTCTAATTTGTTATACTCCTATTTTTGAATTGTATTATTTCTTTATTCTTAACTCAAAATTTTGTGTTTTAAAATAGTCAATCCTCTCAGGGAGATGTTGAATGAATCCCTCATAAAACAAATGAATGAGATGATGGATCAATTTGCTCAAATTCTTCAACACCTACCTGTAGCAAGTTCTGCAATCTCATATACACAACCCCTCATTACCCTAGCACCATTTAGTGCTCCCACACCTTTTATTTTAGGTGAATTTTGATATTCCTACTTTTGAAGTAAAAAATAATGCTAATACCCTAGCAAATTGGTTGGGTAAATTATCTTCATACTTTATAAATAAATTCATCAATAGTGAGAAAATCACTTTTACAAGCTTCACTACCTATTAAAAATTAGTGGAAAGCATATTCTAATAGGGTTACAGAAGAAAATAAAGATGAAGTAGCATTCACATGGGATAAACTCATGGAGGCTACCAAGGAAGAATATTATCTTGTGGGGGTATAAATATCGTACATGTGATGACAACAATTTTATCAAGTTAAAGACCAATTTGTTCAAAATTATACTAATGATTTCCACTCCATGGTAGGAAAGGTAGGTATTCAAGATATTGAAAGGCATTGAATCCTCAAGTATTGTAGTCAATTTATATGGTATATTTTAGAGGACATGGACCTATTTGAATTCAAGATATTATGAGAGGCATATAAAATTCCTATCAAATCAAAATAGAAGCACAAAAACAAAAAATTAAAAAAAAAAAAGCAAATAACAAAAACCAGAATACTAAGAAGTAGCCAAAGAAATACAAGAGTGACTCTCCAAAGAATTAGGATGAAAAGGGTTATCCCCAAAATCAAAATTGGAAGCATAAAAAAGACTTTCAAGATAATAATTCTGCAAAGGCCAAGAATGGCAAATGATAAGTAGCCAAAGAAATACAAGAGTGACTCTCCAAAGAATTAGGATGAAGGGGGTTATCCCCAAAATCAAAATTGGAAGCATAAAAAGACTTTCAAGATAAGAATTCTGCAAAGGCCAAGAATGGCAAATGATATGACTATCATAAGAGCAATCAACATTTGAGGGAGTGTCAAAAAATTCAATCATTATTTTTTGAGTTATAACCTACTACATCCACTACACCATTGCCTCCACATCCATAGGCTAAGAATAGAGGGAAGTGATTCATGGAAGTCAATTCAAATGTGACCATTTTCACCACACATGTTGCACTAGATAAGTCACAAAAGGATGAATGCTTTTTTCATTCACAAATGTGGGTCAAGGGTAAGCCATTACATTTCATTGTTGATACTGGGAGTCAAAATAATATGATTTTTTCAAATGGTGAAGTATTTGAATATATCTATTACACCACACCCATAACCATATAATGTTGGATGGTTACAATAGAGGAATGATATTTATGTCACTCAACAATGTCTTCTCTCTTATGCCATCAAGTTGTTCAAATATGAGTTTGTGTGTAATGTTATTCCCTTGGATGTTTATGATATGATTTTGGGCCAACCATTTATGTGGAAGAGGTATGGTGTATATGAGTCTAGACCTCGAAGTTTCATCACTACTATTATAGGTTAGTGTTATAGGATCCTACAGGTATCACCTTCTATATCGATTTCCTTAATCAATGCTAAACGATGCACAAAGATGATAGCCAAAATAAGAATAATCATTTTATTGATGATCAGGCCATAAATTAGGAGGACCGTTACTACATCAATTATAAGCCCTATACAATAAAAGCAAATAGATCAAATTATAGCAAAATATTATTGCTTGTTCAGGTCACCAATTAAGGTTCCACTTAATTCTAAGGTAAACCATTTCATTAATTTAGTTTTTAGCTATCATTTGCCTAATAAACATATTTATTATAGATTAGTCCTTGAAAATGGTGAAGTTAGAAGGTAGATCCAAGAATTGATTAAAAAATAGAACATTAGACCAAGTGTTTCACCTTGTTGCAGTGCAATAATCTTAGCTCCAAAGAAATATGGAACATGGAGACTTTGTATTGACTATAAAGTGTTGGCTTTTAAGCCTTACAATCCCAAAATATCATAGGTCCTAATATAAAGAAGTTGTAATATTATAGGTCAAAATATCAATAATCAACAATAGAATTTTATATATGAGCAATCAAATATATATCCAGGCCAATATAATAATGAAAATAACATTCACTTAGCAATATTGAGGGAGATACGACCCTATGAAGTCAACCATTCGGAACAAGGGCAGTGATGATTTTTCAAATCATGAAAAACAAAATTGTAAAGTGTGAAGGATTAGGGTTTTTTCTTGAAAATAATCTCATCTTTTAAGAGCCATATCTTCACGAAGAGTTATCCAATTTAGTTGATTCCTTGACCAACTTGTGTAGAATTTGAATAGATTTAAAATGAGTGGTCATATGCAAAAATTCAAGCAATATTAAGGGAGATACAACCCTATGAAGTTAACCATTTGGAACAAGGGTAGTGACAATTTTTCAAATCACGAAAAATAAAATTACAAAATGCAAAGATTAGGGTTTTTTCCTAAAATACATCTCATCTTTTAGAAGCATTATCTTCATGAAGGGTTATCTGATTCAGATGATTCTTGGACCAACTTGTGCAAAATTTGAATAGCTTTAAAATGAGTGATCATATGCAAAAATCCAAGTAATATTGAGGGAGATAAAACCCTATGAAGTCAATCGTTCGAAACAAGGGCAGTGATGATTTTTTAAATCGTGAAAAATGAATTTACAAATATTTTCCAAGTAGGGTTCGAAGGATGGAAATAGCAATGAAGGGCTAGGACTTCAGTGAGGCAAGATATTCTATTTGGACAAAGAATTTTTCAGCTAATTTCTTTTTCCCTTTCTTTATTTTAGAATTGTGCATGAAAATTTTATAAAGTTTTTATTAAATATTATATTTGTTATAGAACTTTCATATAAATTTCATTAGATTTTGAGTTTTAGTTTTCTTTCCATGGATCAATTTATAGTTAAATCCTTAGAATCATACCTAGTGGTAGAGGTTAGTAAGCGTACCTCAGAGATCCTCATTGCTCCAAGATAGGGTAGTTTTTGGTAAATTTAATGGGTATTGGCCAGGGGCTTCAGCCTTGAGAAAATAGATGAGAAAATAGATTGATAGGAGTTGGAAGTCTCCAAGAGTGATTCTATCATTTCTTTCCAAAGGTTTCTTTCTAGCCATTTTTTTTCTAGGGAAGAAAGAGAAATAATCCTAAAAGGAGGTCCTTGGTTTATGGGAAGAGAAGGGCTTTTCCTTACCAGTTGGTATGAAGGCTTTTCACTTGAAAATGTAAATCTATCCCTAGTACAAGTATAGGTTAGGATGTTTGGATTGCCCATTGAATTTTAAGAAATAGATACCTTCAATTCAATAGGCAACACTCTAGGATAATTCCTTGAGATTTCATATACAACAAAAGATAGATTTTTGGCTATTTATACTTCAATATTGGTCATGATTGATATAAGTAAAGCTTTACCATAATCAATCATTCTTAAGTATGGGAATAATATGTGGACCCAAATTATAGATTATGAAAATATATATTTTATATGTATAATATGTCATGAGGTGGGGCATATTGAGAGATCATGCCCTAAGAAGAACCCAATGGAATCATTCTTAGAAAATCATAAGAGAAATTTACAAATGGTTATGGATAAAAATGGTTTTCAACTTCCAAAAAATAAAAGAAAATGAACAATGGAGACCAATAAGAAAGGATACTAGAAGAAATTCCAATTATTTTGAGGCTTTAGCCTATGAAGAAAAAGTAGATCAAAACTTAGAGGACACAAGACAACAATTTCAACATATTAGAAAGGAATTGTCTATTCAATATGATCCTAATTTAAGGAAGAAAATTCTCGATGAACCCAAGGAATGTGTTTCATCATATTTTGAAGACTCTCTTCAAGTACCATGCACCATTCAGAAGAAAATAATTCATAAATAAAATGTAGTTTTATAAGGTAATACCTCTTCCATTAATAAGTAAATACCAAAAATGTTGGAAAATTACCATTGGTAAAATGTTAAAAAGAGTATTTTACCTTGGGTAAGTTTACTTACCTTTTAACTTACCTGGACGGTAGTTGGATGGCAGCATTTTTGGGCGGCAAGAGAGTTTTAATTTAATTTCTTCTCCCTTCCCTTAACTTCTCCTATTCCCCTTTTTCTCTAGTATGGTTATTTTGTGTTTATTTAAATCATTTGTAACCTAATTTCAAGTAAATGGTTAATGCCTATTTTACCTTTGCATGGAATAGCTCACCTCTCACATTTGGTATCAGAGCCAAGATCCGAGATCGGCCCGAATCCCGAGGCGATGGGGCCCGTAGTTCGAGGTGGTAGCACGAATCTCGAGGTAGCCCGTAGGAACCGAGGCAGCCCGTAGGAGTAGATCGGTGTGATTCTTGAGGCGCTAGTGGAGTTGGACGTGACAGGCATAGGCATACACATGGCCTAAGGTGATTTGTTGACAAGGCGACATGTTGGAGAGGACGACACGCGGTCCGAGGCGGTCCGAGGTGGTTCGTTGGAGAGGCCACCTATGCGCGGCCTGAGGTGACCTGTGCGTGGTACGTGGCAAAAGGATCACGTGGCCTACGGACTTCCTACAGGAAATCAAAGCACATACGGTGCTTTGCTCTTTTTAAAGAGCATCAACATCACCGCATCGACGATGTGGGACTATTAAGTCCCAAATAAAAAAAATTTGCTTCGCGTCGAAGCGCGAAGCCAAAACATTGCTTCGCGTTCGATGCAAACACAATAAATGCAGGGAGCCCACTAGTACTCCTAGATCTTCTCAGTAGAACAGTGGCTACCATTTGCCTTGACGCCCGCGAGGTAGCACGGTCGAACCTCGACGGGGTCAAAAGTTTTTTTTAAAAGAAAATTTCTTTAAAAACCTTTAAGGTAATTTAAAAAAATTTGAAAGGTTTTATTTATCATTTGAGTTGATGATTGACATTTCCTAAGAGGAAATAGTTGTAAAAAAAAAAAAAAATTACGCTTTAAGAGGTAAAAAAAATTAGTAAATAGTGTAAAAAAAAAAAAAAATTACGCTTTAAGAGGTAAAAATAATTAGTAAATAGTTGTAAAAAAAAATTTTATGCTTTAAGAGGTAAAAATAATTTTTAGTAAAATTTCCTAAGAGGAAATCTTTGTAAAAGAAAATTTCTGGGAAATTTTCTTAAATGATAAGATCGGAAGGATGTTACCAAGCACTTTGTAGTTTGTTACTGAGAACAAACACTGAAAGCTTTTATGAGCACGTGAGAACACTAGGCATAACTTCAGTCTTTTCACAGTTGCAAAACGCGGTTATTGCACAACAGAGAAATCCTGATCTAGGATACAAAGCAAATTCAAAAGATAACTCCTTTGGGAGCAGATTTGAACAATCCGACACAGTGGAGATTTCTACACAAGGATTTGAATATACTCATTATTGTAATTCAGTTGAAATCCTACAACCTCTTTCTCCTGAAATTATATTGATCAGTGACGACGACGAACAAGTCGCTGACAATTTAGTAATTGCTGAATCACAACAACAAGAGTGAGTTGTTTATGATTGTAAATCAAGCAAGGCTTGATAGTTTGTAAAGTCTTTTTGAAATAAGACTACATAAGAAAGGTTTCTTGTTTTAGTAGATTTTAATGGGATCAAATAACAATCTACCAATCCCCGAATTCAATGGGGATAATTATGACTACTGGTCCATCAAAATGAGGACATTACTCATAGGAAAAGGACTATGGGATAGTATTGAAGATGGTTACACTGCTCCAATAGATTGGACTACTTTGAGTGCAACCGACAAGAAGATCTTCAAAGATGCACAAAAAAATAACTCTTTTGCCTTATACCATCTTCAAGCGGCATTAGATCCAAGTATCTTTCCTAGAATTGCATCTTACTTAACTGCCATAGATGCATGGAATGCCTTGAAAGAAGGATTCCAAGGAAGTGATAAAGTGAAGCAAGTCAGGCTTCAGACCTTAAAAAGAGATTTTGAAAATATTAGAATGAAGGAAAATGAAAGCGTCGATGACTACTGTGTACGATTCAAATCAATAGTTGATATGATGCAAACTTTAGGTGATGACACAAAAGTTGAAACAATTGTGAAGAAAGTATTGAGAACACTTCTTCCTAAGTGGAATCACATTACCATCATAATTGAAGAATCAAAAGACCTTTCTACTCTTACATTTGATAGTTTGATTGGATCATTAACATCACATGAAGAGATACTTCAAGGAGCACCTTCAACAAGCTATGGAGGTGATGACAAAGCCTTCACTTCGAACGAAGCTGCAAGACGAGGACAAGGAAGAGGCCGAGGCAGAGGACAACAACAAAGAGGCAAATGCCAAAGCAACTCCTCCAGAGGAGGAAATCAAAACAAAGGTGGAAATCAAAATAGAGGAGCCAATCAAAACCAAAGCAGCAATGCAGGCCATGGAAATCAAGGACGAGGAAGTAACAAGACTAAAACAGCTTGTTTCAATTGTGGGAAACAAGGACACTTCGCTCGTGACTGCTGGTCAAAGTCTTCAAAAGATCAAAGCAATCAATATGGCTCATTCTACGAAGAAGAAGAGGGTCCATCACGATCAAAATCTTAAAGATACATGGATTTTGGATAC
Source organism: Wollemia nobilis (assembly GCA_028583015.1). Taxonomy (NCBI): domain Eukaryota; kingdom Viridiplantae; phylum Streptophyta; class Pinopsida; order Araucariales; family Araucariaceae; genus Wollemia; species Wollemia nobilis. The sequence goes on from JAQPPZ010017121.1 coordinate 6,107,501, forward strand.
TGGTTGCTCCAAACACATGAGTGGCAAAGAAAATCTCTTTGCTACATTAGATTCAAATTACAAATCCCATGTTAAGTTAGGGGATAATAAATCTTTGCAAGTTGAAGGCATTGGAGCTATGGAAGTTCCAACAAAAGAAGGCCTTAAAAAAGTGAATGACATATACTATACTCCATAGCTACAACACAATTTGTTAAGTGTTGGCCAAATGATGGAGAAGCATTACAAATTAGTTTTTGATGAAAGAAAATGTACAATCCTTGATAAAAATGATTGTAACAGAGTCATCACAGAAGTACCTATGACAAATAATAGGTTATTCCCTCTAAAATTTGGTGAGCCAGGGGGAGCTCAACTTGCAAACATTGCTTTTATAAATCCAAGTGTATTGTGGCACTTGAGATATGGTCACCTCAATTCCGCTAGCTTGAAAATGTTAACATCACAAGCTATGGTGACGGGATTACCAAAAATTCAAGAACATAAGAAGGTATGCGAAGCATGTGCTTTGGGAAAGCACTCCATAACGAAGTTTCCAAGAGGCCAAGCGTGGAGAGCAAGCTATCCTCTTCAGCTAGTACATTCGAACATTTGTGGTCCAATGCAAACAAAAAGCCTTGGAAACAATTCTTATTTTCTAACATTCATAGATGATTATTCTAGAATGTGTTGGATCTATTTTCTGAAACACAAATATGAAGCATTTGATTTCTTCATAGACTTCATAAATAATGTAGAAAAGCAATGTGACTACTATGTCAAATGTCTTCGCACTGATAGAGGAGGAGAGTACTCCTCAAATGAATTTTTAAATTATTGTAAGCAAAATGGGATAAAAAGGTAGTTCACCACTGCCTATACCCCACAGCAGAATGGTGTGGCTGAGAGAAAGAACCGCACACTTATTGAAATGGCATGAACGATGCTTCAGACAAAGCATCTAACATACAACTATTCGGCAGATGCAGTGAGAACTAGTGCATATATTCTAAATAGAAGTCCGACTTCTAGTTTAGATGGTATCACTCCTTATGAAGGATGGTACGGTAAGAAACCAAATGTCAAACATTTCTGAGTATTTGGTTCTTTAGCTTATGCACACATTCCTGAGGAGAAGAGAAAGAAGCTTGATCCCAAGAGTCAAGCATGTATTTTTGTAGGGTATTATGAATCGACCAAAGGATATAGATTGTACAATCCCAAGACATAAAATAATTATCTCCAGGGATGTAATTTTTGATGAATGGGGAGAATGGGATCATAAAAAAAAATTTGATATAGACTCTAATTCGGAAAGTTCCACATTTTTACACCCCAAGAAAAGTAGTGGAAATAGTTCCCCTCCACAAAGTCCACATCAGGAATCTTCATCAAGTACATCAAGTGGTACACCAAGTCCAAGAGGGACTCGTTTGTTGGCACCCCCAAACTCTTCGAAATGATTTTAGAGATCTGTAAGCACTCCAAGTCCGATGGATATTGATCCAGTTTCTCAAAGGAAAGATACAAATAGAGGAAAGTGCATACTACAGATTCATCTATCTTCTCAAATGTTGGATAGGAATTTCCAACAAAGATAGACTAGGAGTCAAGCTAGTGAGATGGACGACATTTTGTCAAGACTTGAAAATCTTCAAATGTCAGGAGATGATGAGTCTCATGAACCAAGGGGTGATGTAGTCAATTATGCTTTGTTGGTCGCTGCACGCCTAGAACCATCTAGCTATGAAAAATCATGTACTGAAAGTATATGGCAAGATGCCATGGAAGAGGAAATATCCTCAATTAAAAAGAATGATACTTGGGAGCTTGTGAAGCTTCCCAAGGGAAAAAAAATGTGTTGGATGTAAATGGGTCTATAATACCAAATTCAATGTTGATGGAAGCATTGAAAGGCACAAGGCAAGATTAGTAGCTAAGGGTTTTACTCTGAAATATGGAATAGATTATGAGGAAACCTTTGCTCCAGCTTGCTCGACAAGAAACAATCGAACTCGTTCTTTCCTTTGTAGCCCATAAAGGATGGAACATTCAACACATGGATGTGAAAAGTGCATTTTTAAATGGATACCGCGATGAAGAGGTGTATGTTCAGCAACCTCAAGGTTTCCAAGAAAAATGAAAAGAGAACCATGTTTATAAATTGAAAAAAGCACTTTATGGCCTCAAGCAAGCACCACGAGCGTGGTACTCATGAATTGACGGCTATTTCAGCGAGTATGGTTTCACAAAAAGCAAGAGTGAACCAACTCTATACTACCTGAAGAATGGAGTAGATATCCTCATAGTTTTTTTATATGTGGATGATCTAATATTTATGGGTAGTAATAATAAAATGAATATGGAGTTTTAAAACTCCATGATGAATCAGTTTGAGATGAAGGATCTCGGATTAATGAGATACTTCCTAGGAATGGAAGTACATCAATCAAAGAATGGGATCTTCATATGTCAATAGAAATATGCTCATGACATGATCAAGAAATTTGCTATGCAACAGTGCAAATCAGTTGCAACACCAACAGGACATGGAATCCAGCTAAGCAAAGATGATGGAGCACCAAAAGTTGACATGACCAATTTCAGAAGCATGGTTGGGAGTTTAATGTTTCTCACCAACACTAGGCCAGATATACAGTATGTTGTTTCTCTAGTATCAAGGTTTATGACATGCCCATCCGAGCTGCATCTTAAAGCAACCAAACGAATTTTATGATATGTAAAAGGTACATTAGATTTTGGAATCCATTACCACAAGTCTAACTATGTGAAGTTAGTTGGTTATAGTGACAGCGATTGGGGCAGTAATATAGATGATAGAAAATCTACATCAGGGAACTGTTTTAGTCTAGGTTCAAGACTAATAACTTGGAGTTCCAAGAAGCAATCTGTTGTAGCATTATCATCTACAGAAGTTGAGTATATAGCCATTACCCATGCTAGTACTCAAATCCTTTGGTTGAGGAAAATCCTTGAAGAGATTTGCGAAAAACAAATTGGTCCAACAAAATTGAATTATGATAATATTAGTGCCATACAGTTGGCATATAATCCGATCCACCACAAAAGGTCAAAACATTTTGATATGAAGTATCACTTCATAAGAGATATGGTGGAACAACAGATAGTTGAGCTTCAATATTGTAGCACTTTGGATAATATAGCAGACATCTTCACCAAAGGCATGGCTAAAGCTCAATTTATAAAGTTGAGAGACTGTATAGTCAGTCCTCTCAACTTTAAGGGGGAGAATGTTGGAAAATTACCATTGGTAAAAGGTTAAAAAGAGTATTTTACCTTGGGTAAGTTTACTTACCTTTTACCTTACCCGACGGCAGCTTGGACTGACGAGCATCTTTGGGCGGCAAGAGAGTTTTAATTTAATTTCTTCTCCCTTCCCTTAACTTCTCCTATTCCCCCCTTTTATCTAGTATGGTTATTTTGTGTTTATTTAAATCATTTGTAACCTAATTTCGAGTAAATGGTTAATGCATATTTTACCTTTGCATCGAATAGCTCACCTCTCACAAAAAATGAGCAAGATAAGTCAAAATATTCTATAATAGAGCCAGGAGAGGATAAATATGTGGAAAAATAAAATGGTGAAAGAATATTAAGGAATAGAATAATAATACCTTCTCCTGATATAGGCAAGGTAAATAAAGTAAAACCCTCAAATTATCAAGCAAGATCCAAGGAAGCAAGAGCTAACATAAATAAAGGAACACAAACTAAGTTGGTTGAACTTCTCTTTACCAAACAACAAAATGATATTGGTAATACACAAGAGGGGCCAAAATCCCCTAATGAGACATGATTATCATATCATGGAATATAAGGGGTGTTAATGCCCCCTCAAATCATAGGTGTATTAGGGACCTATGTTTAAGTAATAAACCTAATATTCTTTGTATTTAGGAAACTAAAATGATAAAATAAGTTTCAAAAACTATGAAAGCAGTTTGGACAAGATGTGAATGGGATGCTATGGATTCTGAAGAAGCAATAGGGGGATTCTAACTTGCTAGAATCCTTCTAGAACCTCTTGTGTAACCATTCATAAAACTAGGCATTGGATAACCTCTTTAATCACTTTCTACTTTGTTAATATTTGCTTCATCCTTATCAATGTGTATGGTCCTATGTCCAAGGTGGATTAACAGGATTCCAAGGTGGATGTGACCAATATTGAGAAGATGTCCAAGATTGATTCCATGGTTGGGAAGGTGGTTTTGAATATCCCCAAGGCATATTCCAAGGATTGTGTCCCCAACCTATAGGAAAATGAGGGGCATTCTAGTATTGTGAAAAGTTACCACCTGGCCTCTACCCAATAACATTAAGTTCTTTAGTTTGAGTTTCCAAAATAGTTTTCAGGTGAGGCAATAGATGACACCTATCATTTTTATGCTCTTTTGAAATATGCAATAAATTTTTGAGATAGAGGTTCTATCCAAAGGACAATCATGTAGGGCATGCTTATTTCTGCATCTAGGATAATAGATAGCCAAGGGTGGTGAAGAATTGGCTTTTGAATTTCTTTCCCCTAATGTAGAATTTAATTGTACAAGAATATCAGTTTTCATGTTAGCCATTTCTTCCATCAAATATTTTATATCAGTATTACCAAGATTTTGCTTCCTTATTCTTTTCTTAGTGTGGGAATAATTTCTACATAACTCTACAATATCATTAATCTCAAGTTGGTTTATATCTCCTTTTCCCATTAAATCCAATACTTCTCTGGAATCGTCCTGCAAACCTCTCAGAAATATAGTTTTTAATAAGTCAGTTTCCACAAGACCACGTCTCTTTTGAATAAAAGTAAATCTATCAAGATAATCTTCTAAGTTTTCATCCTCTTCTTGTCTAATCCAAAATAACTCATCCTTCATATTTCTCACTCTACAATATTCCTGATACTTATCCAAAAATACAATTTCCATTTGATTCCAAGTGTATATTGAATCTGGTTCAAGGCTCATAAACCATCATAATGCTGCATCATTGAGTGTAAAGGGAAATGACTTTAGTTTCTGCTTGTCATTGACATAGTCATAAGTCTGACATAGAACTTTGAATTCAAACAAGAACTAATCGGGAACTTCAAAAATAATTCCCCTAAATATTGGCAATACTGATGGTGAAATTGTTTTTATAGGAGCATTCTGAGTAAGATTCATATGAATAGGGTATTCAAAATTTCTAACAGTATTGTCAGCATCATGACCAATAATTTCTCTATCATGTTCTCCTTGTTTTGCCATAGGTGCTTTCTTAGTTTTGACTTGTTCAATTGGTTCAGATGGATCAACCCTATGGGTATGTCTAGAAGCAAGTGCCTCTAAGAGTTCTTCTTGCAAAGATCCTAAAATTTTAGTTGATGAAGAAGATGATTATCATTTAATTCTTTCAGGAAGTTCATACACAGGTAGATCTTCACCTAATCATGAAGAATGCCTTGGTGGAAAAGATTCAATTCTGATAAACCTGCCTCTTTCATCTCTTAGCCTATTCATCCATGCTCATCCACTAAATGAACTAGAATTCAATTTTCAAGGACTGTTACCTGGAACAGGACAGTTCCTAAACTGCTATGCTTCTCCTAACAACACCTAATATTATCCCCGGAAACGGTGCCAAAAATTATGAGTGTCATCAATTATTCATCATTTAGTCAATATACTTGTCAATCCAGGGCGATGTCCAATGGCTATATACGATAGGAAAGGTAAGCATTTTAAGGACCAGTTCATTCAGGAGATGGCTTTATTGGTGAAACATTTAGTTTTGGGGGTTTAATGTCACCTCTAAATCCTATAAACTGAAATTGAATCCTATTTACCCTTACAAAAATGAAATTGCAGGAATTGAAACTTTGCAAGAAAAAGGAAACTATCTAAATTTGCAGAATCTAAAATGACAAAAATGAAATGATGTAGAAATGGAAATAGTAGAAATGAAACTTGTAGAATTGAAAATCACACTTTGCATAAAGGAGAACCTAATTACAGTAACATAATTCAAATGATAGTAATCAAATGTTGCAAAAATTGGAACATCAAGAAATTCTTTGATGCAAACCGGAAATGCAAAAATCTTAGAAGACTATGGGAAACAGAAAATGTTGTATGTTGTAAGATGCATGAATATACATAGATGATCAGCTGAAATGCACTTATGATTACCAAACATCATATACAATCTAACACAACTAGTAACATGCAATAAAAACTATCAGGTTCTTGCTAATTTGCTGCAGCAAGAAATGAGCAGAAAACCTGTCAATGAGATCCCTTCTCTTGGGCCTGGAAGTAGCCCTTGCTCTCTGAACCAGAAGAAGGTGAAAATAACTTGTTCTAAACTATATAAACCTTACACATTCATTCAGAATGCCAACGTAATGGAGAAATTACACCTTTATTTATTTTGCAATAGCATTACAGTAGTGCAGGAGAAAGTCTGCAAAATACTGCTCTGCTACAAAAACTTACAATGCCACAATACTAAAATTCTTCTATATCTCTATCTATCTCCTATATGCTCAACCTAATGGGAGCTAAGTTATTTATATTATTCTATTACAATGCTGATATGGTATGTTGCTACTTTTTAGGGATTTTACAACTGTTTTTAGAACTGTCTTCCTAGAATGCAAGAAACTATTCTGCTACAGTTTATCCATTTAGCTTATCCATTTACTTTTTTTTGGCTGCATCCATTGGTATAAATGTGCTATAAAATTTAATAGAACCCCTTATATAGTTGCAATCACCTTGTCTCGTCATTTGCCACCTTTTTGACTTGTTTGTGGATGATTTTGACCAAAACTATTCTTGCTCCGCTCATTCTGGAGCTGCTCCGGAATATCAGGCAGTGTAATAGTTCTAGCACTTATCCATGCATCAGATGTATAGGAAAGTAGTTTTTATCAACTAAACAGTCTCCCTTTATCCCCAGAAGACCTATTCCATAGTTGGTGTGTGCTGGAGCTAACCAATTCCATGCCATGCTATTCATGCATAGCTGGCTAGAATTTGTATGGTCAAATTTTGTTTCCTGCACAGTCAGATTATTTTGAATAGGTTTTGGCACATTTTTTGTCATTTGAAATGATTATACGATAGGGAAAGCAAATGGAATTATTTCAGAACTGAATACATATCAACACCTATTATTTTTTTTTTTGAAAAAAAATGAAAAACTTGTATTAAAACAAAGAACAGTTACAAAAGGGAGTAAACACATCCCAACCCAGAGCAAAGAAACAAGATTACAAGCATAGAGCTCAAAAATTCAACACTTTCCATTGCAAAGTGCAAAATTCAACATGTCGCGAAAACGCGACATGTCGCGAAATCGTGACATGTCGCGATATCGTGACTATCAAACCAGCCTCGGCCGTGCCAGAGCAACAAGTCGTGAAATCACGACATGTCACGAAATCGCAACAGCCAGACCCCGCGATGCCTGATCACCAAAAGTGTCATGAAATTGCGACGGTTGCTCCCCTTGGCACCCCATCACCAAAGGTGCCACGATATCGCGACGAGTTTTCCAAATGGCTCCTAATATCCAAAAGTGTCATGAAATTGTGACGATTTTTCTCCTCAATGCCCAACCTTCAAAAGTGTCGCGATATCGCGACGAGTTTTCCACTTGGTGCCCAGTCTTCAAAAGTGTCGCGATATCGCGACGATTTTTCCCCATGACTCCTATTTGCCAAAAGTGTCACGAAATCGCGACGAGTTTTCCCCTTGGCGCCCAATCCTCAAAAGTATCGCGATATCACGATGAGTTTTCCACTTTGCGCCCAGTCTTCAAAAGTGTCACGAGTTTTCCCCATGGTGCCTGTTCGCCAAAAGTGTCGCGATATCGTGACAAGATTTCTCCTTGGTGCCCAATCTTCAAAAGTGTCATGATATCGCAACGAGTTATCCCCTTGGTGCCCGTTCTTTAAAAGTGTCGCGATATCGCGATGGTTTTTCCCCTTAGTGCCAATTCTCCAAAACTATCACGAAATTGCGACAGCTTTTCCCCTTGGCGCCCAGTCGCCAAAATTGTCGCGAAATCACGATGACTTTTCCCCTTGGCGCTCATTCTCCAAAAGTGTCATGAAATCGTGACGTCTTTTCCCCAAGGTGCAAATACTCTAAAAGTGTCGCGAAATCGTGACAATTTTTCCCTTTGGCTCCCATTCTTCAAAAATTTCACGAAATCGCGATGGATTTTCCCCTTGGCTCCAATTCACCAAAAGTGTCGTGATATCGCGACGATTATCCTCCTTGGCGCCCCTACTCCAAAAGCATCGTGAAATTGCTACAGCTTCCAGCCAAAGGCCACAACGGTGCAACAGGTCACGAAATCGTGACAGCTTCCCACCAAAGGCCGCGATAGCACAACAGGTCACAAAATCATGACAACATCTCTCCAAGGGCCACGACAGCACGACATGTTGCGATATCACAACAGGTTCCCTCCAAAGGCCGCGGCGGCGTAACCTATCATGATATCATGATAGCTTTCCTCCAAAGGCTGTGACGGCGCTTCAGGTCGCGATATCGGGACAAAAACCACCCTTAGCATAAATTTTGCTCATTGTCTCAAGGATCGTTCTAGACCCTGCCTAATCACTGCATCCTCCACAGGCATGTCACTATGCAGCTGCACCCCTACCTCTTTCTTAGCACCCATCTTTGCAAGGAAATCGGCCACCTTATTTAAATCTCTACTCACATAGATGGGGATCACATCATCTAATTCCCTCCATAGTTCCTTGATTTGAGAGACCAGAATCCGCAACCTCCATGCTTTCGAAGCAAAGTTCCTCATGCAGTCTAGAGCGCCAACCAAAATTTGAGAATCAGACTCAAGAATTATCTTTCCGTGTCCCTCGATTAACGGCCCCAGATGGAAGCATATTTAATAGCAAAGGCTTCGCTTCATTGTTTGTGGCTCGTCCCGGACCTTGCATTTCCCAATAGAGCACAGACCCAGCATGATCCCGGCACACTACACCAATTCCAGCACTACCCGGATTGCCTTGTGTAGCTCCATCAGTATTGATTTTGATCCAACCTTCTAGGGGAGGTTTCCAGCTAGCTCTATCCTATCTCTCTTGCTCTACAACTCCCTCTTCCAGTGGCCCAGGACCAACCTGATTTTCCTCTTCAGCATAGATGGCAACTGTTTTCGCGACTTTGCTCCAGATGACCTGCCAAATTCCTTCTAGCGAGGAGAAGGTTTCTCTAAAAATACCACACCTACCACCAAATGAAAAGTAAGCCAAGCTCCCAACCAATTCGCAAAGCTTTAGATTTAAATCTACCTCTCTTCGATCTTTCCCAAATATTGGTCCGAGTCAGATCATCATTATCCTGGATTTTATAGTGAGAGAACCAACGCTTCCAAATCTGATGCATGAAAGGGCACTCAAACATCATATGATCAATTGTTTCCTCATTCTTGTGGCATAAAACACACTGAGATGGACCGATGATTCCTCTATTTCTGATATTGTCAAAGGTGAGAATTCCATTGTGCATAAACTGCCAGGCAAAGAAATTCACTTTCAGCCAACCCTTGGAATGCCATATCTTCCTCCAATATTGAATCGGAAATAAATGTGGGGGAGGCTCTGGGAGGATCTTATCGTATCTGTCCTTCACTGTATATACCCCAAGGTTCCCATAGCCCCAAGCTAGTTCATCCTCCTCGTCTCTCCCTGTGAGAAACCTTTCTGTCAAGATTTTGGTCAAGATGGGTGCCAGCTCCGGAGGGATTGTAATTGGCCACTCTTCCAACCGCTTAAACTTCTTGAACTTATACTCCCCCAATTGTCTAGTGTTGAAATAACTCTCAAAATGGACCCAGCCCTTGGCTTCTATGGCGGATTTAATTGGTTGCAATTTGGTAAACTCAGCAATGATGGGTGGGTACTGGTCCCATGAATCGATCAGAAACGTGCCTTCTCCCCTCTCCCCACTTTCCAAAACAATTGGTCTTTAATAACTTGAGATCCAAGCTTGAGAGCCTACCACACTAAGGATCCATTACCATCCAGAGGGAAATGGCCCACTTCATTGGGGTGAACATGACCCAAGTATTTACTGGTTAGGATTCTACTAAATAAGGATGTTGGCTGGGAAATCCACCTCCAGTTATAGTTTTCCAACCAAAGCTTTGTTGTTAAGCTTGGAGCTTCTCAGTCCCAGCCCTCCTTTTTCCTTAGGCTGGGTAACTTTATCCCAACCAACCAAGGCCCATTTCTTCTCCCCTTTTGCTCCTTCCCATAAAAATCTTCTAGCCATTTTGTCCAGCTCTTTCCAAATAGAATGTGGGGCAGCCAGGATAGAGAATTTATAGATTGGCATGGCCTGAATAACTGACTGTAAGAAAGTTAATCGGCCCCCATAGCTTAACCATTTATGAGACCAATGGTTCATTCTATCTTTGATGCCATCCAAAAGATCCTTCCAGATATCTATTTTTAATTTTTTGAAATGCAAAGGAACCCCCAAGTAAACTACTGGAAGAGAGGTCCTAATGAATCCCAAGATCTCTATAACTCTGTCTTGTAGCCTTTGGTCAAGATTGAAGAAGACCACTTTGGATTTTTTATCATTGATGACTTGGTTTGAGGCCCTGAGGTAGACATTAAGAGTATCTCTGATTCCTCTAGCTTCCCTGAGACTGGCCACTCCAACCAGTCTCGTATCATCCACAAACTATAAGTGAGTCAAAACTTCCTCACCCACGATACCTGTTATCAGGCCTTGATGTCTTCTCCTCAAGAAGAGTCTACCTAATCCTTCAGCCAAGATGAGGAAGAGATAGGGAGAGCAAGGGTCCCCTTGACGAAGACCCCGGTTGGCTCCAAAAGGTGGCGAGGGAAGCCCCTTGATTAGAACAGAATAAGAAGGCGTAGAAACACAACTCATGACCCAATCTATCCAGTCCTGAGAGAAACCAAAGGCTGCCAACATCTTTGACAGGAAGCCCCACTCCACCCTATCATAAGCCTTGGACATATCCAGTTTAATGAACATTCCCTTGTTACCAAATTTTTGCATTGTATGGATTGCCTCCTGGGCGAGGACCACCCCATCCAAGATCTGTCTACCCTCTACAAAACCCCCTTGCTCTAAGGAAATGATGTTATGAAGGAGAGGTTTTAGCCGTTTAGCCATTATCTTTGTGATTATTTTATAAATCACGTTGCACAAGGCAATAGGTCTGAAATCAGAGATATGAACCCCCTCCTCCCCTTTTGGAATTAAAGTGATGAAGGTGTGATTTATTTCCTTAAGCATTCTTTTATTAGTTCTGGACTCCTATGTGACAGCCAAAACATCCTCCTCCAAGGTATCCCAGAAGGCCTGAAAAAACTCAATAGGAAAACCATCTGGACCTGGAGAGTTTCCAGTGCTCATTCCAAAGACCACATTCTTTAGTTCATCTCTATCAATAGGTCTAAGAAGGGCCTGATTTTCTTCTTGAGAGATAATAGAGGGTATGACATCAATAACTTCATTTTGAGCCTCCATATCTTGCTCCATACTTTCCTTAAAAAGTTTAGAAAAATAATCCATTAAGTGGGAATGCATACCAGGAAGAGTATCAAAGGAGTGTCCATTCTCATCTTGAAGGACTTCCATGTTATTCATCTGTCTCCTAGCACAGTGCGATCGATGGAAAAATTTTGTATTTCTATCTCCTTCTAATAACCAAGTGTTTCTTGCTCTCTGTTTCCGATGAAGTCTCCTCTTGGTTATCAATGTCCTCAACGGCTTTGTGCAAGGCATCATCCTCGATTTTAAGTCGCTCGATAATTGTTCCTTCCCTGAAGTGTTTTTGCACCTCTTCCCATCTGGCCACCAATGGAGCTCTTTGGAACTGGAAATCTGATTTATTAGCTTGCCTCCACTATTTCAATTTAACTTTGACAAAATGAAGCTGTTTGTGGAATTTAAACATTGTTGTCCCAAAAGGTAGATGACCTTCTTCCCACCACTACGGAATTTTCTTTCGAATATCCTCCTTTTGTAACAAAAAAATCTCAAATTTAAACGGTTTGTGGTGTTGCCCTGTCATAGTCCCTCCCTCCAACAAAATGGGAAAGTGATCTAAAACTGGGCCCTCCAAAATTTGTAATTTAATATTCCACTTAACAAATGCCTCCTCTGAGACCAAAAAATGGTCTAGCTTTACCTTCCTTTTGTGTGGCTCCCTCCTCTTGTTAGTCCAAGTAAAGTAGGTTCCAGGGCCTTTGATATCCACTAGGTGAAAGGCTCGAACTTGGGCAATCAGAAGCCGGTCCCCTGGATCCAAAACTGGGGTTCCACCTTCCTGATCTCAAGCAGATAATTTAGCATTAAAATCCCTAGCAATAATCCAGTCTAAATCTTCCCTTGAGGACCTCATGTTGTGTACATCTTTCCATTGGAGCTACTGGCCATCAATGCTTTGAGCCCCATAAAAATTTGTAATTAAAACATGTTCAGTCGTGACATTATTCCTAAAATGAGATGTGAGAACACCCCTCCAAGCTATATGTTCTATTGTTGTCCATTCCAGGAGGGTTCCAAAGAGTAACAATCCCCCCGAGGCACCTTGAGCGACCACATCCATATAACCAGGCGCCCCTCCATATTCTACTAACTATTTTACACATAAGATCTAAAGACATTTTTGTCTCCTGGATGAGCAAAAAGTCTGTTTTACACTTTCCTAAGAGTCTTTGAACAGTATATTGATGGGTTCTACTGTTTAAACCCCTAACATTCCAATATTGAATAATAATTGAAAACCTTGGGAGCAGTAAGAATCAATTGTCCTCACCGATCCTCCAGTGATCAGCTTGTCTCCTTGCACTGCTAGTAGATCCTTATTAGACTTTATGCCCGCTCCTTGAGAGTTACTATTTTTGGATCTCTTTTCCACCTGAGTAATCCCTAGGGCTGGCCTTTCTCTATTCTTTTTTGCACTTCCCATGCTGACATCCTTAATTACTGGTTGTACTTGGGAGTGTATTATCAATGCCCCTGGATTCTCTGGCTGCAATATCTCAATGGACTCAATCACCTGTTCTAAAACAGGAGGAGATGAAGGAGAAGCATGAGTGTGGATGTTATTATCCTCAGTATTCCCATCCACTCCTTCCATGACTTGGTCCTCTTGATCCACTAGTGACTTAAATATTTCATACCTATTGGCTGGCTTGAGTTGTGCCTGCTCCTTGCCATTTTTCTTTTGCTTTCTCCTTCTTTTGGGCTGTTCAAAGCCATATTTCTGAACATCATTACCCTGAGGAGTATTGGATGGTTCTTTGACAAGAGTAGACTTACCCTCTCTGGGGCGATTTGGCATTCCAAGCGGAGCCTCCACTTTTGTGTTCAAAATATTTGGACAAAACCTTGCCAAATGGCCATGCTTATGGCAAACTCTGCATCTGAAGGGCAGGGCCTCATAATCTAACTGTTGGATCCAGGATAGTCCTGCCAACTCAAGTTCCACCTCTACCGATAAATGCTGGCTAATATCCATTTCTACGCATATTCTTGCAAAGATAGCTATGTTACCGTCTATGGTGTCCTTGGAGATGCCCAGATGTCTACCGATGGAATTACTAATCATTTTCAGAACTTGCTCACCCCAAAACTCCATCGGGAGAGCGTACAGTCGGATCCAAACCAGGACAGTCGTGGGTTCAATACGAGGATCGAAACCCACTCTCTAGGGTTGAACAAATAATCTTTTTGATCCGTGGTTCCTCTTTTCTAATTCAAATGCTCTATTTCTATCAGCTAAAGAAGAGAAACTAATAATGAAATACCCATTTCTTATAGACCATAAGGAGTACTCATCGTGTGGCTCCCAGTTCTGTTTGACCCAAGTATGCAAAAAATTTAGGGTAGGTCAGATACCCATGAATTTACAAATCAGATCATGGTTAGCTTGGTATATGATTGTGTCTTCGACCATCTTTGGTTTGATGACAATCTTAGGTCTAGAGGTGGATTGTGGGAGGCATCCATTAACTTGGTGTGTAGTTGAGCTCTTGCTAGCATTCTTGAAGAGTGTTTGAAAAGCATTCCTCTGAGCTTTGTCATTGGAAGACGAAGCATTTTCTTTTAGCATCTCAGCATATGAACTCTTTCTCCCAGAGAGAGGATCTGGAGGAGACCCCATTGGGCCCTCCCGGGGCAGCAGACGATCCTTCAGAGTAGCACTACGTCAACCCACCAAAGTCCTTGGATTTTCCTTCACTCCAAAAACCCTAGAACATCGCCTGTCGCCTGCTCAAAAATTTTCCCGCCAAATTTTTTATTGCTATATATATCAACACCTATTATTACAACTTCAAATAAATCCTAATTTTCTTAGAGAATTCGTCTAAAATAGGTCAAAAATACAAAAAAATAGTCAAAATAGGATATATGCTCTTCAACATTTCAAAACATGTAAATACTAATACATAATGAATTCTATAACCATAATTAGCATTAAAACATAACATAAGGTCTTTCAAAGAGTTTATAAGTTATCAAAAATAGTCCATGGATAAGGCAATTTCTAGCCTCATCACAATTAGAACTTGGGATGAGATGGAAAATATATTTTTGAAGAGATACCAAGAATATTTTCAAGTCAAGAATCAAAACAATGAATTTCTTGGAATGAAACAAGAGGAAAATGAAATTTTAGAATACTATCTAGACAAATTTTCTTTTATCCATAAGATATGTGGTAGTGTTGAACCTAAAATTTGCAAAATCATATTCTTAAGGGTACTGCAAGATGAATCTAGAGATGTATTGGATATTTGGAAAGAGGAGATGCAAATGCACTTGAATTCCAAGAAATCATTAAACTTGTAAAAAATATTATCATTCAAGGCATAGAAAACATAAAACCGGTAGTAACACAAATTACCGGTAGTAACACAAATTATTTGAAAGAATTCATGAAATATTTTCTAATATAAAGGTTTATATTGATAAAATATTGGATGAAAAGAATGAATCTACTGAATATTTACCCATCGTTCAAAATGTATTTATAAGCACTCTCTTCATGAATATCCTTTAAAAAAAACATATACATCTTCTACATGTAGCATTTGTGAAAAAGGAAACCCTACAAATCAATGTCAAATGTTACCAGAACTCAAAATTGTCTTTGAAAAATAGTCTCAACCTATGAAAGAACTCAATTTTGTAGGACAAATACAAGGGGATAATTTTCTTAAATTTCCATATCATAATGCTTCTCAATTTTTTGCACATTGGGGAAATAATCCTTGGTATATGCCATGGTCTACTTTAGGTCCACTTCAAAAACATTAGAATCAACCACCATGGGCATATTCCCAAGAGTGGTCTCAACATGGATGGATGAAACAATCATGGAATCAACAACATCCACCATGGTTACAACCAAAACTACAGGGATATCAATGGGCACAATAATAAAAATTGTACAAAGGGCAACAAAAATATCAAAAACAACAAATTTATTGCCTACTTATATCCATAATATCTCTCAAGGACAACCAAAAAAAAGCAAAACAACCTCCACTTTCAGTTCAACCTGTGGCCAATCCCAATAATGTTAAATAGGAAACCCTTGTCTCTATGGTTGAATCAAAAAATAAAACCATAATAATTGTGAGTGATTGTGATAACATTCAATTGTGTTCAGGAAAATCACTTCTTTAACCTATTCCACTTATCAATGTAGAAATGGGAGCTGAAGAAAATAAACATGAAAACTCATCTACATTGAAACAACAAAAAGAACCATAAAAAGAAGAAAAATAAAATCTTCCACAAGATGACTCATCAAAGAAAGAATTATATCTTGAACAGTTTGAAATATCAAAACTACCATCTTTGAAATTAGATTTGATAAAGGAATCTAAAGGAATTAAAATATTTAATTGTTACAATCCCTTTACTTCAAGCTATTAAAGATGTATCAATCATTAATAGGATTGTTCAAGAAAGAAATGTGTTTTAAGAAACCAAGAAAAAATAAGAAAGTATATCCTAAAACCATACAAGTAGGTGGAAAATTAGTAGACTTGCTTGCAAGAAAACTTACTCCACCTAAGTATGATTGTCTAGGAAGTCCATTGTTTCTTGAATTAGATAAGGAAAATGAAAAGAACATTTTAACTTTGGCCTCCATAGTTGTAAAGGATAATGTAGAAGAGTTGGATTCATCCAAAAGGTTTGTTTTTGATGAAAATATTCTAAATTCAAATTTTAAAGATGAATCAATTATTGTTCAGCAATTACTATGGAATGATGAAAAATAGAATCCTGAACATTTGTCACCCATTCCAATACAAAACAGTTTTCTTCATTTACCACATGGATGACATCATTTCTCATCTTTTCATTGTCATTTATCAAATTTAATTCCTTCAAGAATTGTTTTTGATAAAGATACACATATTTTCCATTCTTTTCTACCACACCATTTCTCTCTTAATTCATTAATACATAATTTTCTAAAAATCAATTCAATACATCCTGGTATGACGCAAACTGAAATACAACCAAAACATCCTTTGAATATCAATAGTTGGTTGACTAAAAACCAGGAAGCAGAATTGTTTAATGTATTGAACCAACATCCTAATGTTTTACTAACACTTCATACATATTTAAAAGTTTACATTGAGATGTTGCAGGTACAAAATAAGAGAATTTTGTAGTTGAATGTATTTGATGAACTTTTTTTGGAGGCACTTCACCAAACAGAGTTCATTCAACAAAATGGAAAATGTGGAATGATGATCACATTAAAAGTAGCAGGGATGAACCAGAAGAGTTTAATAATGAAGTTGCTTAGCTTTCTTCGGTTTATGATTTTTGGAGGACATTAGTGGTGAATATACATTGTTTACAGTTGTACCATAAGCCACTAACAAAGGTGGAATTTGCTTGATATTTCACATAATCAAACTTACATATGATTGAAGAGGCTTCCTCTTTTGACAAAGATTCCAAATGAGCATATTTTTGAATCTTGAAAAAAAAAACCGAGAAAAAAAAAAAGAAAAAAAGAAAAAAAAAGAGAAAAGAGAGAGAGAGAGAGAGAGAAAAAAAATTGCAGCATAAGGCATGTCCCACAAAATGAGTATACATGAGGACATGCATCAATTTTTTAGCAGGGAGGAGGAACAATGAAATCAATGCTTCATTTCTAACAATAAGGAGGCAATGATGACATAAAAAGGTTCTTACTACTCATAGGAAAGAAAGGTTGCATCATTGTTGTTGTTTTCAGGAAGAAAAAGATGTTTTCATACAGAAAAATATCTGTTTTTACAGAATATGGATTTTTCCTATCCAAATAAAAAGAAGAGGTATTTTCTCTCATTTAAGCACTTCAAAAAGAGACAGAAGTTGGTTGAAAACAAAAAATGGCAGCCTCTTCTGATGAAAAAAATGAAAAAAAAGGAAAAAATGAATAATTTAGTAGTGAAAACCTTTTTGGAGGTGTTGTTGAATTAAGGCTCATATGAAAAATAGTTTTTGGCATGTTTACCTTATTTGATCTACCCATCATTGCTCCACCATTGTACAAATCTCATCAGGTTGTACCTGTTTTGTTTTATTGTAAAAAAATAGCTAGTAAACAACAGAAATAGCCATTTGTAAAGTGTGAGATAATTGTTCAAATCAGGTATGTGTTTCTTGCATTTGATCATTGTAGATATTTAGTATGTAGTGTATAAAAATCACTAGTTAGCATAGAAATATTCATAGGGTTTGGTAAATCCAAGAACATTCAACCTACCAAGAACATTCAACCTGTTCACAAGAAAAAAAAACAAGAGGAATTCCTTGTTATTCTACAAAATTGCAGGTTTTTATGGATAGAAAAATAAAAATGGGTAAAAATTGTAGTCTTGTGAAGTAAGGCACATTTCTAATTGTATATTTGGGCAGATATTTCATAGAGCTTCATAATGATACCAAGCTCCAAAATGAGAATGTTGTTTTGTTTGTTTTATAATGAAATACAAATCTTCGAAACGAGGGATAGCTTCGAAATGAGAAACTGTTTGAGCTTCAAAATGAAAAATAACTTGAGAATGAGAAATGGGCAGGTTTGAAATTCAGATTTCATGACAAAATTTGAAATTTGAATTTCCACATGGCATGTGCATAAAGAAAATAAGAAAATTTGTTTCTTTTGCCACATCATCCAAAGTTGGCGTAAAGGTCAAGGCATGAGTACCTAGGGTCACATGTTGCATCATCCCAAGTAATGATGAATCAGAGCTTTTAGGCCCCCAAACACCATTCCATTAGATAAATACAATGAGGATATTGCACGCTGGGTATTGAGGTGTCAAAAATTGGAAACCCAAATTGTAGCCTTGAAACCTTTGGAGCAACAAGTTGAAACTAAAAATGTAGAAATAAACAGGTTACAAGAATAGGTACAGTATCTCTACCAGGATGCAGAGTACTTAGTCCAATGTAGGAGATCAGCTAGGTTTTACAGTTTGATCTTGAAGGATAAGTACCTTTGTTAGCATATCATGACGATTCATTCTAATCTCTCCTACAACTTGGACACTACTGAAGAATTTTTGGATGCTTATCTACACAGTCTAGAGGAGCAAAAAAACTTGATGTGTGAGTTGTTCCTGCATAAATTTCTCATGCTATAAGATGTGACATTCCTACCCCACATTTTTATAGGTGATGTACAGTTAAGATCTTTTGTGTCAACCCTGTAGAATCAAATATATTGGGACTAGGAGAAGAGGAGGAATAAGGAGATTGAATTGAAGGTTGAGTTGTTGATAAGGCATATCCAGCCCAATCATAAGATTCCCACCAATCAACATTTTACAATGATGAACAAACCAAAAATTAGGCTTGTTTATTTAAATAATATTAAGGATTGTTTAACTAGTTTCTAGAGCTTTTGTGCAGGAAATTTTACAAATGTTGTATCAGCCTATAAGGTCAGGTGGGCAGAATTGTCAATGTCACTACAAAAAAGGGAGCCAATATCACCCAACAACCTGTTATGGTCCATGAGAAGAGTAGAGGGTGTCATGCAAACCATCCTAACATTGAAACATTAGTGGATAGGTCTGAGGTACAAATTACCCACCATCATCACCCCTATCCCTTATTATTTTGATAGTGATCCTCAACTAGATGAGCAATTCCAGGATTGGCTTAGGCAGCTACAGGCAAGCAGAGAATACTATACAGGGCATGTGTTATTTTTGGGTATTTGGAATTAGGAAATATATCTTTGTATCTTTGTAGCCCTATCGAATGCATGAGGGCATTTATTAAAATAGGTTGGGGGTTGGGGGAAAATGATGAGGCCATGAATTGCTTCAGTCATGACATGTTTTGGATTATCATAAACTGCCTTATAAACCTTATGTTATGTTATTTATGCTAATTTAGATGGTTTGAATACATTATATATTAGTATTTGCATTATTAAAATGTTTAGGAGCATATTACTCTGTTTTGATAATTTTTTGCATTGTTTTAGTTTGGTTATTTAGTGAATAAAATGTGTAATTTCAGTAGCAGAATGATTTGTGCTAAGATGTATCCCTTCATAATGGTGTTTGAATGCTTTTCCCACTTTCTAATTGGTTTTAATTACAAAAGAGTGCCAAATTCCTATGATTGTGTAGTAAATCTGGAAAATGGTAAAATTACCCATACAAATTTTAGCCAGCTGCCAATAAATGGTATGGCTTGGAATTTGTTTGTCAAAGTGTGCAAAACTGGTTGTAACCATATCTTGGGGGATAGGTCAAGTGTCCTATCAATTTGAAATCATTTTTTTGGCCATATTAATCGTAGTTGAGCATAAAGTGTGTTACCCTACCGAATATTCTGAAGAAGCTTCAAAATAAGCAGAGAAAGTGTTAGTTTTAATCAAATGAAGGATTTAGTGCCCAAAACGGTAGGGAAAAGATATTTTAAGATGGATATAGGTGTACAATACCATTTATAATCACCTCCAACTCACTCCCACCATTGGAGATGCATCTCAAGGGCCAATGAACATTGTTGCAACATAAACTATCTTAATTTGGACTAATTTAGTTTCAAGTTATCAAATTACTGAGAAATAGTGCACAACTGATATTGAGCACAAGATACATGTAATATTTTAGTATAAATAAAAATCTCCCTTATTAGTTGAGATGGTAGTAATAGATGGTAGTTGATAGTAGGAGATTAAAATAGCAGCAGCAAATAGGATTTGACATAGTGTAGGATTTTCCTGCAGCATTGCAGCATTGTAATGTTGTGCAACAATCAATAAAAGTGCAATATTTTTTTGGCATATTTTTTTCATGAGTGAGTGTGAATTCTAAGTATTTAGCAGCACTTTATCAGGAATCAAGGGTCACTTTATGTTGGAAGGAGTGCTAATTGATGATAGGATTTTTTTGATAAAATTTTCTACAGCAGATTTAGCAAAATGTTTGTCATTTTTCATTTCTTGTTGATTAGTAACCCCTGCTTTGAGTTAATGTGATGTTTTCATGTTTAAATTTGTTTTTTATGAATCATGTGTGTGTTTCAGCTAAAAAATTAGTATATACATTTGTTTCCCTTGCTTTCATGTTTCTATGATTTGATAATTAACATTTTTCATTTCTTGTTGATTAGTAACCCCTGTTTTGAGTTAATGTGATGTTTTCATGTTTAAAGTTGTTTTTTATGAATCATGTGTGTGTTTCAGCTAAAAAATTAGTATATACATTTGTTTCCCTTGCTTTCATGTTTCTGTGATTTGATAATTAGCATGAATTTACAACATTTCTATTTTCTCTTATTTTTCATGTTTTAGCAATTTTATCAAGTTTCTAGTAACTTTTATTTTGGTATCATCTACTGTAGAATAAGCCTGACAACATTTTGTAGTAGGACACTGATAGGTGTTTTAGCATGTGTGTTTCCTTTTCAAGAATCATTTCAATTCTTTAAGAGTAAACTATGTTTCAATTCAGCAAGATTTCAATTTAGCAATTTCAATTTTCTGCACTTGTAATGAATTATGAATTTTTGTAACTTAGAACTAGTTTTCAATTTTTGCAAGTTAATTTAGTTTCCATTCTATATATTAGGTTTAGTGTGACACCAAAAATGCTAAAACAATATATGTTTCACTGAATAAATGTTTGTGAACTAAATGTCTGAATTGTAATCTGCCTAAACTTTCTATCGTAGACAACCTTGGACACCACCCTGGATTTTTTTTTTTTTTTTGATGAGGAACCTTTTATATACAACATATCCGAAACATGTGAGGGGAGAGATTTGAACCTGGGCCTCTCTCGATAACTAGATATTTTTAACTACCCACTTGCTCTCCAACTCCTCTACATGAGCAGATGCCACCCCAAATTTGATAAATCATAATATTAAATGATGATAATAATGAAACTCATCACATAGTAGCTCATAAAGTTATACATTTAGTAGCTTCAAGAAAAGAGAAAGTTATGATCTTAAAACTTGATATGAGTAAAGCCTATGATAGGGTTAAATGGAATTTTCTTTTTACAATTTTAGATAAGTTAGATAAGTTTGGTTTTAGGAAGAAATAGATTGTATGGATTAAATCTTGTGTCTCTATAGTTTCTTAATCAGTGTTCGTAAATGGGTTAGTGACAAAATATTTTAAAGCCAAGAGAGGCCTTAGACATGGAGATCCTCTATCTCCTTATTTGTTCATTATTATAGCATAAGTTTTGAGTAGGAACTTAAAGAAGGCTTACAAAGATGGTTTATAAGTGGACTTAAGGTTAGTAATAACATCAATAACATCACCCATCAATAGTTTGTAGATGATATAGCCCTTTTTGTAAGGGCAAGTATAAATGAGGCCAGAGCTTTGAATAACTTTTTAAAAGAGTACAAAAGAGCTTTAGGAAAAAATTAATAAGACTAAATCCAAAATTTACTTTATTAACACTTTTGCTAATATCAAAGTAAGAATTTTTAGGTTGCTTCAAATGGAGGAGGCAAATTTTCCAACAACTTATCTAGGGATGTCTTTATTTGAGGGGAGAATGAGGATAGATTTATGGAATACAGTTATTAGTAAGGTTCAAAATAAACGTCCAACTTGAAAATGTGGATGGTTATCTTTAGCAGGAAGAGTGTGGTTAATTAAGTCAGTCTTACAAGCCATTCCAAAAAATTATGTCTTTGTATTCTATGCCAAGATCAATTGAAAAAATTTTAATCTTTATTATGCGATCCTTTTTATGGTCAGAATTACATGATAAAAGGAAATTTTATTTGGTGAAATGGAACAAGTTGTTTGATGACAAAACTAGGGGAGGTCTTAGTTTAAGAGCTATTATAGATGCAAACTTAGCTCTTAGGGAAAAATTTATCTAGACATTATACAAAGAGAGTCGAAGACAATGGGCAAGAATTCTTCTAAGTAAGTATGTTTATCCCAATAACCCAAGTTTAATATTTACTGCATTCTCTCTTCCAAATAGTTCTACTCTTTGGAATGGTTTAAAAAATATATTAATCTTATGATTAAAGGTTTAAGATGGGTGGTGGAAACTGGAGAAAAAAATCTATTTGGATGGATACTTGAAGTGATAAAAAACCACTCAATTTAGATCCGATTTTGAAACCTTGGATGAGATTGCTTCAAGACAAATACAGTGATAGGGTTTCAAACATTTTGTAAAAGGATCAAGAAGGAAGATACAAATGGAAAGAATATTTTTTACAAGTATACAAGACATTGATTCTAGGAGGCAATTGAGTAGAAAGATAACAACTGTAATTATTTCGAGGGGTGCTAAGGATAAATTGATTTGGGAGTTGAATAGCTCAAGAGAATACACAACAAAAAGTGGATATAATATTCAACACCAACATAATAATAATATCACTAGAATTTGAAGAGATATTTGGGATAGCCCAAGCATTCCTAAAGTCAAATTTTTTGTTTGGCTAGTAGGTCATAGAAGAATTTTATCCTTGGATAACCTTATGAAAAGGGGTTTTCATGGCCCCTCTAAATGTGTTTTATGTAATAATGAGGAGGAGAGTATTGACCATATCTTAGGACATTGCTCAATAGTCTGGAATGTATGGCAATGGATTCTTAATATGTTTGGTAAATGCATGGTGATGAATAGCATAATTGAATATTGGTTAAAGTAATGGTAGAGTACTTATAAAAGTGAGGCTTTACATACAATATGGGATATATCAAAAGATACAATACTTTGGACTATATAGCTAGAAAGGAATAGAATAATATTTAAAGGAAAGAAAATTAGTTTAGAGGTAATGAAAAAGAAGATATGTTTAGCCATAGAGGAGTCTAAACCAACCCTATCAACTCACCCAATCCCTAATTTGGAAGTAGAGAGTCTTGATAGATGGATTTAAGTCATTAAATGGAATTATGATGTTGGGTACAAGAGAAGCAAAAATAAGGTAAAAAATATAAGATGGAAACCACTAGATGTGGAGTGGGTTAAGTTGAATTTTTATGGAGCATCTAAAGGAAACCTAGGACCAGTAGGAGGAGGAAGAATAATTAGAAATAATAGAGGAGATATTTTGTCTCATTATGCTTTCAATTGTGGATTTAAGATAAATAATGAAGCTAAATCTTGGGAAGCTTTAGAAGGGTTAAAAATATGTAAAAAAATGAAATGGAATAGAGTTTGGATGGAAGGTGATTCTCTCATAGTAATAAATACAATTTTGAGGAAAGCAAAGGCTCCATGGAATATACAAGATATAATTGTGGAAATTCAAGATCTTGTTAAAGAGTTTGAATAAATTAGGTTTATACATATATTAAGGGAATGAAACAAATGTGTAGATAAGCTAGCCAATAGAGAGGTTTTGGTTGAGTATCATGAAGTTAACATCTCCTTTCCATGGTAAGATGAAGTAGAACGTTCAGTTGAAACTGAAAAAAATTATTGATTGCCTAAATAAATTAATGATTAAGATTTACCTTAATATTTTCCATTGGTAATATCTATTTTATTTTGTAACAATGATGTGTTTTCATTTGGACTATTTATTATAATTTTTGTGGTTGCACTTGTGTTGGTGTGATGTTTTGGATATATTACTCTACTAAGATGCAAGGCATAGATAGTAGAGGTGAATTTTTGGCATTGTGAAGTTTTTTATAGGAAAATGTCAAGAAAGATCTAATTTTGGAGTAATTGTATTCATACAGATATTTGAAAAGATCCTAAAAATGAAAATCAATAATTCAAAAATTTTATGTAAAATGATGTTGATTTCTATCTATAGCATCTCAATTGAGATGATAAGTTTATCTACTTGTAAACTCTCTAAAGAAGAGATATGTAATTTGTTAAGGGTGGGAGACCCGAGTACAACCCATTTTTATCAAGCAAAAAAAATAACATTCACTT
The DNA here is from genome assembly GCA_028583015.1 of Wollemia nobilis. Classification (NCBI taxonomy): domain Eukaryota; kingdom Viridiplantae; phylum Streptophyta; class Pinopsida; order Araucariales; family Araucariaceae; genus Wollemia; species Wollemia nobilis. The sequence goes on from JAQPPZ010017121.1 coordinate 6,131,958, forward strand.
ATGATATCAAATATGAATGTAAATGGTCAAAATCATTCATGTACATTCATGAAGAATACTTACAATATAAATGCTCAAAATTTGTATACAAACTTTATTATCAATGCTTGTTATGTGGTGATCGCTACAAACTATTTTCCCTTACATTGTATGGAGCTTTGTCTCCATAATATAGCCATAGTAATGTGACTCTTCAATACTTTTTTATTGCACTCCTCACATATCCAAAAGATGCAACCTTTTCTATTCTTGACCTTTGGCTTCTCATCTTATCATTTGTATACAAGACTCTTCACTCTCTTCTTACATGTATACTTTAACTCTATGACACTTGCACACTTCTACATGACTCTTAATCTCCTACATGCACTCCTAATACAAGACATTTTTACACATCCTCACTTTACATATTTACACACTTACATACATGGCACTTGTGCACATTCTCTCAATACACACTTTCACTCTTACTTACATGACATGACACTTGTGCATATCCTTCACATTAACACTTACATAAAAGGTAAATATAAATCACTCATCTAAGCTATGGACATAAGCCCTAATATATTATATTTATACCATAAAGGTACCATGGGGTACATTAGCATGTACCAAATAATGTAATATTCTCCAACATAAATATCTAAATAAAATCACTATGGAGAACAATGATCCACTCCCTTGGATATATGACTTGTTGGACTAGCTCCATAGTGTAAAGTTCTTCACCAAAATTGATCTTAAATTTGGTTGTCATCAAAAATCCATAGATCCCACTAATATATGGAATGCTACATTAAAATCAGCATTATGCATAGCGGTGAAACTTCGCCATTGGGGCGAAAAAACCCATTTTCGAAAATTCAAATTCGCAAAATTTTTGAGACCCGGACGTCGGCCATGTAGCCAAAATTTTTGGGAAAAAATAAATTTTTGGTGTCGGTTAGCCATCCTTTGATGAGAGTATCACGAATATTTTAAAAAATTTGCAAGTAATCCCGCCTAAATAAAGTACCCTTTTAGCCCTAAAATTTTAGAATTTCAAAATTATCCCGCCAAACTCGCCAAGTATACCTCTATATATAATTAACACCCTAGGGAAAATACCTACACAATTCGTCACAACATCGAAACCTTTTCTGCTACCGACCGCAACATATTCAACAACCGAACGGAACAGTGTCCTGTTCTGCTGTCGGACGAAACTAATTCTGCAACCGATCGAAATAGTGTCCTGCTCTGCAATCGGACGGGACTAATTCTAAAACCGGTCGAAACTATGTCCTGCTCTAGCCGGATGGAACCTGCTATGCAACAGACTAGACACTTTTGTATCCATAACCTACTATGCAGTCGGACGATGCCTTCCTAGCTTTCGGCCACTACCGTGCAACCGGATGGATTTTTTATGCTTTCGGATACAACCGTGCAATCGGCAGATTTTATGCAGTCGAATGGAACCATTTTAGAACCCGTACACTTTCGTGCAACCAGACGAAACCATTTTTGAATCCGGACACTTATGTGCAATCGAACGAAACCATTTCTGAATCCGGACACTTTCGTGCAACCGGACGGACTGTGTTTACCAGGATCATTGTCTACGTGCGACCGAAACCAGTATCTTTGCATACGGACAAAATATCTTTTAGCACCAGGTTCTCTGTCACTTCTCTACTTTTCTTTATATTGCCATGTTCTGCTTGTTATTTTTCCACGTTTTGAATGTCATTGCTCTGTTGAGTGTGTTCCCTTTTTTTCTCTGTTTTGTCATTGCTCTGTTGAGTCTGTTCCCTTGTTTTCTCTGTTTTGCTTTGATTCTTAGTTTTAATTAAGATATTTTTTTATTGCTAAGATTATACATAAGTAAATGCTTTGGTTCTCTATTGACATATTGATGCTCTTTTTCTCTGTTAGAGTGCTTTCACCAGAATAATAACTAGTGGCATAAACTGATAAATTCACAATAAAGAATGGCTGGAAAAAAGTATGTATAATTTACTACCCAACAATTGTTTATTCTATTTACAATAATATCTAAAGTCCTCCAGAAAATACACCCTCTTTAACTTTATTTTGTCACTAGTAAATTGTCACCCAGTGATGGAAAGAAGGGCACCAAATCTTTTGCTGAAAAGAGTATCCTCAAATATTTTAGCCAAACTTTGAAATGCGACGAGCCAACGACATCTATGCAAATTCAAGGTACAAATGATTTTTTACTTCCCAGTATGTGCTTGATTGACGATTTGTATATTTTTTTGTAAATTTTTTCATCAAATAGTGATAAAAAATATTATGGTATCCTACTATGCAGAATACCCTATCGATCCTGATATGCCTCCACTTGAAGATATTCCCCAAGAAGAGATGACTTTCATTGAAAATCCCCTTAGAAATGACATCCAACAAACACCTGATGACAACACGCAAAATGACATCACAATTGAAAATGAAAGTGATAAATCAAAATCATTACAAGCGTCAATTGAATCTTCAACCAAAAATTCCAAAAAAAGAAAAGCATCTCTCTGGATACTTGGAAGGGGATTTAGGAAAGAATGGGCAGAAATATTTCCCTGGCTTGAGCCTGTCATGACTGAGGATAACCAAATTGATGAAAAATAATGTAGATGCAAAATTTGCAGTTGGAGACTTGGTAAGGATCATAGGCTTCAAAACAAGATTGATACAATTGAAAAACATGTTGGCAAATGTTATGTTAAAGTTATAAAAAGTAATGGTGAAGTTAGTAAAGAAGTTAAGTGGAAGGATGCATCAGAATGTATGCATTTAAGATATGCTATAGAATATGACAATCACTTAAAGCAACAACAATCTCTTGTTGAGAAAGGTGGAACAATTGGAGCCCAATTTGACAAATTACAGAAGACTGTTTTAGCTTCAAAAAGTAAGCAGTTTGCCATTGTTTACAATATTCTCAAGAAAGGTAGACCAATGTCCGATTTTATTGATTATAAGCAGCTATTATGCCTTTTTAATGTGCAAAACCTTCCTAGTTCTCATTGGTCAGACCGAAGTGGTTGGGAAATGGCAAAATGTTTATCTTTGGTTGAGAAAGAAGACCTAAGGCAGCAAGTAAAACTTGCCAAATTCATTTCACTTTCTATTGATGAGGTAACAACTGTGGATAACACTTCTTGGATTTGCATGCATGTGTACACATTTCAAAATCATGTTAGAAGGCCTATTTTTTTGGGAATACATAAGATGTTGGAAATTTCAAATGCAAAAAATATTTATAATGTTGTTAAAAGTTTAAAGAATATTGTGGGAATGAATGATATAGACATTGCAACAAAGTTAATTTGTGTTGGAGCTGATGGAGCTGCTATTATGCAAGGTCACAGGTCTGGTCTATGTGTTCGACTCCAAACCATAGTTGCACCATATATGATCCCCATTCACTGTATGGCTCATAGAGTAAATCTTGCATATAAAATTGTGAGCACATTTTCAAATGTTGCTAAAGTTGAAAACCTTGTTCGTGATATTCATTCTTATTTCTCATTAAGTCCGAAAATATTTGCAGAGTTTCAGCAATTTGCACTAGGAGTTACAGAAGGGAAAAAATTGTTAAAATATGTGGATACAAGATGGATTTCACTGTTTCAACCTGCTCAGAGAGTTTTGGCAGAATATCAATCACTGATAGGGTTTATGCATGCAAATCGCATAATAGTTGATAAGGCAAAAGATATGTTGTTCCGTTTGACTGACTTGGAAACACTTTTGACATTATGTGGTATTCTTCCAATGTTAAAAGAAATGAACAAATTAATTAATCTTGCACAAGAGAGATCTATCTATATCATTGATTTTATGAGGATGAGAAAACAAATATGCATGCTTCTTGATTCATTATATGTGTCTAATGCAGATTTTATAGAACCTGTATTTGATAGTTGGAATACATTGATAAACGTGAACAATCCAAAAAGCTTTTTGAAGTTTGACATCAATGATCATCTCTGTATTAATGTTCATGAAAATATGATACCTGTTTATTGTTTTGAAAGGCAATCAAGTATTGTTGTGGAAGATTTTGAAGAAGTTCCTGTAACACATAATAGATTTCATGTTGTAATACAGAAAACAAAGAGTAATTTGTCAAATATAGCAAAAACTTTGACAGGTGAGATAAGAGAACGGTTTCAGAGAGATGAGTTGCTTGAGTCCATGGGTGTGGTTAACCCCATGTTTTGGGGGCCTTGTACTGAATACAGTTCTGCAAATGAGTTGTTTATTAAATATATGGGTAATCTCATTGACCATTTTAGTAAGAGTGTGGAAGTCAATGGTGTTGAAATTAATGGTATACTCAATAGTGAACTTTTGAAAGAACAATCATCGCATTTTGGAAGAACAATGGTTTTGCAAACATCACATATGACAAGTGTCCATGAGATTGGTTCCACTACACGTTTGTGGCAAAAATTGTATCCAAGCATAGTCTTAAAAGATACTATAAGTGAATACTTTCGTTTATATGAATTATGTGAAACAATGATTTTGGGGTCAATCGAAGATGAAAGAGTTTTCAGTGCACTTGCTTTTGTTAAATCTAAAATCCGCAATAGACTTGACAAGAATTTAGAAAATTGTTTACGAATTTATGTGTCCTCATATCAGTTGGATACATTTTCGTATGACAGGGCATTGGAATACTGGAGTTCCTTGGTAGACAGAAGAGGAACGTTGAATACGATTGATAACGATGATGATGATGCTTTCAGTGATCAGATGGTGGAGACACAGATTTTTGCTATGCTTCATAATGATTCTGGACAAGCTGATATGTTTCAGCTTCCATAGTGATAATTTTCCATGATTTCATTGACACGAACTGATTTGATAGCAAATTTCTCAATATTGTTCCAGATTTATATGATTTCAATGAATTGTTGTTTTAAATCATATTATTGTTTTAAAATTACATGGCTTAAATCATTTTTTGTAGATTGTAAAATTTTATGTTTGGGTCTTAGTGTCTCAACTCTCATTTCATGGAATATGATAATAACGAATTGATTTGATAGCAGATTTTGGAATATTGTTCCAGATTTATATTATTTCAAGGAATTATTTTTTTAAATCACGTTATTGCTTTAAAATTACATGGCTTAAATCATTTTTGTAGATTGTAAAATTTTATGTTTGGGTCTTAGTTTCTGAACTCTCATTTCATTGACAATGATAAACACAAATTGGTTTGATAGCAGATTTCTGAATATTGTTCCAGATTTATATTATTTAAATGAATTATTTTTTTCATAACTTTCATGTGCATCATAACTTTTTCAAACCGAAATAAGCTATTGCAGTCTTTTTAAAATGTTTTCAAACAAAACTAGATATTGCATCATAACTACAAATTAGATATTAGATATTGCAGTCTTTTTCAAACCCAAATTATGTGCATCATATCTTTTTCAAACCGACATTAGATATTGCAGTCTTTTTAAAACATTTTCAAACAAAAAATTTCAAATTAACTAGTTCAAAAAGATTTATATTACATCGTTCAAACATTTTGAAACCCAAATATTACATAATATTTTCAAATTCAAATATTACATTACACTTTCAAACCAAAATTAGATATTACAATCTTTTTAAAACATTATCAAACAGAAATTACATGACATTTTCAAACAGAATGTTTCATATCAACTAGTTCAAAAAGAAACATATTACATCATTCAAACATTTGTAAACATAAATATAACATAACATTCTCAAACATAAATTAATATATTGCAATATTTTTTTAAACATTTTCCAACTCATATCTCAAATTTTACATACCAATTTCAAACAAAAATTCCCAAATATTAGATAACATTTTCAAACTCAAATATTACATAACATTTTCAAACCCAAATTTTGTGCATCATAACTACAAATTAACTATTTCAAAAAGACATATATCACATCTTTCAAACACTTTAAACCCAAATATTACATACCATTTTCTAACTCTACTACATAACATTTTCAAACCGAAAATAAATATTCCAGTCTTTTTAAAACATTATCAAACAGAAATTACATTACATTTTCAAACATAATGTTTCATATCAACTAGTTCAAAAAGAAACATATTACATCATTCAAACATTTGTAAACATAAATATAACATAACATTTTCAAACAGAAATTAATATATTGCAATATTTTTTTAAACATTTTCCAACTCATATCTCAAATTTTACATACCAATTTCAAACAGAAATTCCCAAATATTAGATAACATTTTCAAACTCAAATATTACATAACATTTTCAAACCCAAATTTTGTGCATCATAACTACAAATTAACTATTTCAAAAAGACATATATTACATCTTTCAAACACTTTAAACCCAAATATTACATACCATTTTCTAACTCTACTACATAACATTTTCAAACAGAAAATAAATATTCCAGTCTTTTTAAAACATTATCAAACAGAAATTACATCGTTCAAACATTTGTAAACTCAAATATAACATAAAATTTTCAAACAAAAATTAATATATTGCAGTATTTTGAAAACATTTTCAAACTCAAGTCTCAAATATCACATACCAATTTCAAATAGAAATAACATATTTCAGTCTTTTAAAAACATTGTCAACATTTTCAAATTTCAATCTTTTGATTGGTGCTTGGATGCTTCACTAGTGTTTGGAGTTGTCGTTTCTTTTCCTTTATCAGCTTCTGTTTCTTCTGGCAGTGCTCCAACTCTAACAAGGTTGTCACGTACTTTCACAATACTTGACACACATGCAACTTCTTCTTTGTTTGGATCTTCAAGTATTGTTGGAAGCGTTTCTATCATTTTATCAAGCACCTTTTTCGGATCTTCATGCAACTTCTCTCTGATGTATTTTTTTAAACGATTGTTTTCTGAAATCTTTGACTGCATTTTCTTTTTCATTTCCATTGATTTCATCAAACATGATTTTGTTGTAAGAATATTGACATCCATGCTCTTAACCTATGTTTTCAAGTTTTCAAAGTTTGATTGCAAAACAAATTGAAAACTTAATTCAAAAGGGATATATTGAAATTATTACAAATTTTCAAGAAATATAAAAATTTAAATGCAATAGAAAATTGGAATATATATAACTTTTTTACCTCAGCCAATTCTTTTGTAGCCTCAGCAATTGCAACCCTGTCCTTATCAGAAGCCCATAAGTTGTAAAATGCTTGAGCTTCAGCATTAACATTCTCCAATCTACCAACAACAACATTTAAGACATCATCTTCATAAATAAAATCAGATTTAACTATTCCTGAAGTAGCCTGTTTTAGCAAGCCATCAAGTTTTTCAGGTTCATATTTGACTAAAGAATAAATAGAATCTCTTTTTTCATAATTTTTATATCGGGCATTAATTTCCCTAATAAGGACCTTTGCCCGATATTCCCATTCTTTCAACTCCTGCAAATCCTTCAAAACAAACTCCTGAATTGTTGACTCGGTACTTGCTGCCAATGAAATATTTTCATTAAAATTGACAACATCATCCTCAGTTTGAGGACCTTGAGGATGAGGGTTGTCTCCTTGGGTGGGTGGTTCTGATGTCTACTGAGCTGCAGGGACTTCTTCTCGTGCTCTATCTTTAAGCACATTTGTTGCCCTGAAGCCTTCAATCTGGCCCTGCATCATGTAATCATCATCAAGTGGAATATTGTCCAATCCCTATCCAGAACATTTAGGTGCCTGTGAATTTGTAGAAAATGTAAACTGAGAGAATCCAATTCCCGCCAAACTTGTTGTTGGTCTTTGTGATCTCTGTGGTTGTGAAATCCCATGCCCAGAACTTCGTGAAGTGGCTTGTGAAAACAAACATTTTCCAACAATGACTTGCCCTCGCATAGGCTGAGGTTGTGACTGTCCATGTTGTTGATTGCATGTAACCGGTGAGTGAGATGCTTGTGGAGGAGGTGGTGGTGGCATATGCCCTCTAACTTGTGATGTTACTACTTGATCACGAGAATCAACTGAAAATAGTCAAAAAATTTGTTACAATTCTGCTTAAAATAAAAAGAAATCTAAATTTTAATTAACTACACATAGAATCATAGATTTACCAGATGAAATGTGATGCAATTATCCTGCATTGGGGGAGGGGTTGGCCACACTAGATTCGGCTTGCACATTTTGTGCAAACCTAGGTGTACGAGACACCCCATGAGTAGCTGCTTGCCTGGCACGTTTGTGTGACCTCTGCATAGTAACAAGTGTTGCTTCAGAGCCCGTATCTTCAGAATCACCTGTTTGCTTCGGCCTGTGACCCCTATTGGCAGCAATCTATTTAGTCCTTGAAATTTTTGCCTTCGCCTGCATATAGATGAAAAAATTAAAAAAGGAATATGGTAAACTATAAAATAGTATGTCAAAGACAATGATGTAGTTATTACCCTCAATTCCTCTAGTGTCATGGCAATAGACAGTAGTTTTGAATGCATAACAGTTGGTACAGGAGCAGTTGACAAATTATGAAAAGACTCAAAATATAAAGCTAAAAGATAATTTACACTGCCCACAATGGGCTGAGTCTTGGGGGGCTGAGTCTTGGCGGTTGCAAGTTGGACCGCATGCAACTCAGTCCTGACTCGATCAGAAATATAGGTACACCAATCAAACTTTTGATTTTTTTAGACTGAACAATATAATACAGTGCCCAAAATAGAATTTTTGGTCTTCCCAATAGAATAAGCCTGGCCTGGAAAAACTTGATAATGGCCTTCAGAGTTTTATGGTTAACATCGTTAATCGTTAAACCTCTTTTTGTTTTGGCATTAGAAGCTGCATAAAAAAATTCGATGTCAATTTAGAAATTTAAAACATTGAAAATTAATAAAATACATTTAACAAGATTTATACCTGCCAAATTTTTTGATGAAAGACCGTAATTGTTATCGAGGTGTTCTTTGTCATCTGGAGAAAGTTGTGTCCTCGATGACACTTGATTAAAACCAATAAATGGAAGACCTATCAATCTGTGAATATCTATAGGGGTGATGCTGAAAACAACATTTTTAGATCGTAGATTAATGCTTACAGTACCCCTGTCATGGTCATAACCAGAGATAATATGTTGCAGGAGCACTTTGTCTATTCTGAAATGTGGCATGGAAATGAGGGTTGATAAACCTACGTTATACAACCACTGAAAGTTCATCCCTAGCATTGTCATGAGATCTGATATCAAAGTGCATGTAAAATTCTTGAATTTTGGTTGGATTATGGAAGGGGTATCCATTGGAAGTAGTTGGAAGTGGAAGAAAAAGGATTGGGAATGGAAACTGAAAGGTCGATCAGAAAGGTTAGCTCTGGTTGTAGCTGTCATAGAAATGAAATGGGAAAATGACTGTTGATGCCCTTTTATAGACTTAAAACATATTTGACACGTGGCAACATCGTATTAGACATGCAGGATGGGACATGCAGTATTAGACACGTGGCAGTACGGTGGCGGTCGGACTAAAGTATGCTACCGATTTGAGATAAGAGCATTTTATGCAACCGGTTCGGCCCAAACAATGCTTTCAGAATAAAGTATGCATCCGTCCAACGGACGGATGCATAATATACCCCGATAATATACCGGATACACAATATGCATCCGATCATTACTCGAAACATATTATGTATCCGGAGAGCGCCCGGATGCAAAACATAAGTCGGGCATTATCCCGGATGCATTTTATGTTTCGGGTAACGATCGGATGCATAATATGCAACCGGTTTAACGTCGGAGCATATTATGCATCCGGGTACCGGACGGTTGCATATTATGCAACCGGTTCAACGTCGGAGCATGGTTTGCATCCACCTAGAACCCGGATGCATAATATGCATCCATCCAGAACCCGGATGCATAATATACTCCATTTTAAACCGGTTGCATAATATGCAACCGTCTGGTGCTCGGATGCATAAATGCATCCGTTCGATGCACGGATGCATAAATGCATCCGTCCCATGCTCGGATGCATAAATGCACTCGTTCGGTGTCTGGGAACATGTTACCATCATGACATTAAATGCATCCATCCGTTGCATCCGGTCCGTGGTCGTAAAAGGCCAAGATCCAGGACAAGACACGTTGGTCTTCTTCCTGACGAGTGTAGTTGATTTCTTGCCTACTACACCCATCATAAAGAGGCCACCCTTCTTGTCTTGAATCTTCACCTACTTTACTATGAAGGAAGTTTCTTATTTAAGCTTTGAAATTAGAGTACACTAAATCATGTGGGATAAATAGTTATGTGGGATAGATAGTTATGTGGGATCAACTTTGCCAATATTGCATGTGTTTTCCCCCTAACAACGTCAATAGCGATAAGTTGCATCGTGCTACAATCCTTATCTTTACTAGATGCCATATCATATCTCTTACTCGAATACCCAAATTTTGAACGTTGTCAATCATAAAAATGCATCCGATCCGAGACCGGTACTTATTATGCACCCGACTCGAGACCGTTTCATGTTTTGCAACACGTTCGAGGCCGGACTATATTGTGCATCCATTTTGGATCCGGACCATATAATGCATCCGGTCCAAACCGGATCATATTATGCATCCGTTCCATGACCGGACCACAATTCGCGTCCAAGATTTTGCCAAGATTTTAAACGTAGCCGGTATCTTTTTGGCCTGGTTCGGAAAAACTTTAAAATTCGCCCTTTTTTGCCAATTTTTTGAGAAAAATTAAAATCATTCGCCATGCCAGCATACATGCAGTTCGACATATTTCGCCATCGTTTCGAAATAGTTTCGCCATTTTTTTATAAGTACCTTTCGGGTCCTACCTCTTATGCATAACCCTATTTAAAATCTAGGGAGGATTTACTTGAGTAGCTAGTTATATCTTTGGGCTTGACCAATGCACCGACCACATTTATGAGAATGGTGGATGGCATCCTTTATCCCTATACCAACTCATTTGTGGTGGTTTACTTAGATGACATTTTCGTCTATAGTAATACATGGAAGGAACATGATGAGGCCTTAAAATACCTCGTTTTATGTATTAAAATAACACTTTCTAACTCCCTTAATGTATTGGTAAAGAATGTTTAACTATGGATAAGGATGTTATTTTGTACTAATATTCTAACTAGACATGATGAATGGGTAAAATACATTGCTAAGCTATTTTAGATAAGTTTTTTATAATTTGAAGCTTAGTTTTGATATTGGATTAATGATATTTGAAAATAATGTAGCAAAATCATGATGGCTTGCAGGTCATCCTAGACTATTTCCAACTCTCTAGCATTGGCACCAGAATGCATAATCTTGAACTAGATTTCTGGCACTAGATTGCATAGCACTAAAATAGTCCAATTCAAGACTATAGAGCATCAAAATAGGACCTCAAAGCATTAAAATTTTGAAACATGATGTGCACAGTAATTATGTAAATTTATCAGTCAAAAATAACAACAGGCTTCTAAACCCCTATCATGGTAGTAGAAATCAAATTGTTTTCCACTAACTTCCATGTGGATGCACATAAGGCAAAGATATATAAGATAGATGTGCATCTAATTTCCAACAATGTCTACATGGCATATAATAAGGAGGTATATAAGACAAATATGTATTAAAATATTTTTAATATGTACTTTATCTTATGCATAATTCATCTTATGCATGTCATGACACTTGTCATAATATCATATAGGCTTTTATGCCTATATATATGTACTTATTTCTATGTACGAAATATCATCTCATTTCAGTCCCTTCATTTGGTACCAGAGCAAGACCTCTTCCTGTAGCTCGAGTGGAGTGCAGTATTCCTAGGAGGGATGGGATGAGAGATATTTAATATAACTTTCAAACTAATTACACATAATCTGGCCAATTTTGTATATTTGTACTATTTACCACTATATTATCTTCAAATCATACAACTAGATACTGTACAGTCCCAAATCATACAGTTGTACGGTCATAACTGACGATTGTATGGTTTCTCCAAGAATATTGGAATCGCTTAAATCTTACTCCTTTTGCTAGGATTCACTTGTAAATCACTTGATTTACCTTCAACATGCTTCAAAGTACATTTTTAGCCCAAAAACTCCTTAGATGTATGGAATTACAAACCCTTGTACGGTTTGGTCACGTCATTGTACGGTTTGGTAAAAACTCTTATTCTGCCCAATCTCTTGACTTAGAAAAATACCCATTTTCCTCTTATTGCCAAAAACATCAATTCCCATAATGGGTAACAACCATTAATATCAATTTCTCTTTATTTCTCTATTTCTCATAATAGTACATTGGATGGTTGTATGGTTTTTGGGTATGCAACTCCATAATAGATTTGGACTCCACAGTACCTGCAATATCAATAATAATTCCCCAATAATATATTTATTGAGATTGTCATTAGATCCACACACATGCATAACCATATTTGACTAAAACAAATATTTATATTATTTTAAAGTTATACACAGGGAGTGTACATTATAGCATAAACTGCATCAATAAATCCCTCTTCTTAACCCACAAACTGCACATCAATGGCAGCCATGAACAATAACAATCCAACAATAACTCAACCATCAACCAACAACCCAGAAAATTCGAATGGGGAGACTTATAATGGTTGTCCAGGCCGTTCCAAAGCGGTTCCTAAGACAATTCATTATTTACAATGGCCCACACATTAATAAATTTAATTAATATTTACTAAGGTTTAATTTTATTTTCATCAAATTACATTTCATTTGCATTTCTTCACATTTCATTTCATTTCACATGCCTTTTAATAATTTATTTTCTAATTGTACAATTTATACCAAATCGTATAATGTACATTTTAACTTGTCAATTGTACTATCTCACTAGATAGTACATTCCTCTTGCCCATTGTACTATCTCACTAGATAGTACAATCTTCTTGTCAATTGTACTATCTCACTAGATAGTACAATCTTCTTGTCAATTCTACTATCTCACTAGATAGTACAGTCTTCTTATCCATTGTACTATCTCACTAGATAGTACAGTCTTCTTATCAATTGTACTATCTCACTAGATAGTACAATCTTCTTAAGGACTGTGTAAATCCTAATTTTTATTCTTGCTTCTTATGTGGATTTGTCTGCCTACACTTCCTGCCTAAAAGCTTAAGGGGAGAATTGCCTCTTTGGCAATTCTCCCCCCCCCATTTGGTGGTGCACCTCCATTCCTTCTCTAAATGCTCAAGAAGTATGCTCTCCACGTTAGTGGTTCAAAAACTAGAAAGCCAATAGAGAGGAATTTATGGTTGCCCATAAAGCTTGTTTGCTTTAAGCCATGAATATAGTCATCTTATTGATGAGTAGAGTTCTATGTTTTACACCAATCTATCATTTTAATAGTGGTGTATTTTTATCATTGTGAGGGTTAGACCATTGGTCATTTTTATTTAAAAAGAGAGAGAGGGTGCAGCCCTTGAGACTTCCTAGGAGGTCACCTATCCCAGTCTTACTTTAGCCAAGGTTGCTTAACTATGGAGTTTTTATGGGATCTACTACCATTGAGTTGTAATGGGATCCACTATTAGGTGCGTAGTTAGAAAATCAACCACTCAACACTCCCTATGAGGCCATTTAATAGATATGTGAGGGCATCCAACACTATGCTATGGAAATGGTTAACTTTGAAAGAAAATAGTGTGGCTGCAATGGAGAAATTTTGGTGGCAACATCCACTATGCAGGGTGAAAGTCATATCGTGCATAGGAGATTTAGCTAATACATGGCATCCTCCCTTATTCAAAATACCCCTCCCTTATTTAGAAGACCTCACCACCTTTTGTGCCCCTCCTACCCTACAGTTCCATGGTTGTACGATGTATTTTTTGACCCCTACCAAATCAACCAACCTCTATTTCATCATCTCAACAACTTGTCAATGTTTTATTGCAAGGGCCCACATCAAAATATTCTACTACGATGGATCCCTAGTAGCTATTTATTCTAGAACCACTCCAATCCTGTGGATAGCAGATAATTTTTACCTTCAACATTCCACTTTCCTTCTACTCCACCTCATTTTTTAACCACACTCACTTCCCTGCCCCCTTACTTTTTGCCTTCGACCACCCTTCAATGTGGTCACTCTCAAGAAGTCACAATGATGTCATGCTTAGGAATACAAGGAAACTCTCCTTAGTGGATTGGATAGCAAGATAATTCTAGATCAAGATTGTTGGTTGCTCGAGTGAAATGGGGTCCGTTGTGGTCTATGCGAACAAGTGACTACAAAGGGCCTTATTCATGGCGATGCTCATGGAAGTTGTATTTTAGAATAGTAAAGAGGCACACAACTTCAAATTTGAGCTAGATGATCCATGTCGAATGCTGCAAAGACCAACAATCTGCCACATATAGAAGGTCCATTGTTTAATCCTCGAATCCAATTACATATCCAGATCCACTTTGTTATAAATATTGCATAAAAAAATATGGAATGTTTTCCTCATAGTATGCACATCTCAGCTACACTATATATCCATCATGTTATAGCCATTATCATCATCCATCGATGTGGTCTCTGATACCCTATACCTGGGTCATAACCAGATCAAGTGGGTTGGATTAGACAGACAAAAAAGAAATGTTCACAAAAAAATCTAGTTCATTTATTTAAGTTTCCAAATGCAGATGACCACTACTCTATCGGCCATAATAGAGGTATTTTTTCTAGCTGCACTATAGATCTATCATGCTATAGCCACTATCATCTTTCATCATATGGTCTTCAATACCCTATCTTCATCCTTTTCGAGTGAAGGGGGTCCATTATGGTCTGTGTGTAAAAGTGGTTGCAAAGGTTGTTGTGGTGATGTTGCTCACACCCACAACACATATAGACCATTGAAAGGAGGTTTAGATCAGCAACAACAAAAATGAGTCTATAAAGGTGGGGAAAAAATCTATTTTGCTACTTTTTACTCTTGGCTCTAGAGGGCTTCAGTGTGATTCAACCCCTTGTCCTGCTTTGTGTTTTCCCTTTTGTTTGTCTCCTATTTTACTACGTTTTGACAACATGGGCCATTAAGTTGTCTTCATATCCATATCATGAATCAAGAAGGTTGAGATTGAAGGTGTTGTCTGCAATGTGCTTCCAAGTTTTTGGTGGATTATGCCTCACCTCTTCTTTTTCACACGTATTTAAGGGCTTAATATCATGTTGCAACAGGATATGTTTTACTTATAAGTGCACATAAAATATCTTTTAACTTTGTGCATATATAACCAAATATTAAATCAAGAATATTCCATCAAATATTCTTTGAATTTAAGCATTGTAAAGGGCCATAGTCCCCTTTTATTTATTTTGGAGAGCCTTACTAAATTTTTCCACAAAATAAGGTCCCATTCAGATCCAACTAAGCCTTATATATAGTCATTGAAAATATTTTTTCAAGCCAAACATAATAGTGGTGTCCATTTTAAGTTTTGAGGTTGTTCAATATGCTTTTTTGGACCTCAAAATATTATGTACTATGGAGTGCACTCTTGATTGAACCTGACACTCCTCATCATAATGTAAGCGAACCTGGTACCTAGTCATCTTCTTTATCACACCTAGCAGATGCAGTGACTGGTTATCCATTCATTTCAATAGGATGAGTAGGTTACCATAGGGACATTTGCCAATCTATGGACTATAGAATATTGATACCCTAAACTTTATCCAAAGATTATTGAGTTTATTTGACACTTCAAACATCAAATTTTGAAGACTACAAACATCGATACTTTAGAAGATTCTTCTTTCTCCTTCCTCTATTTTAGATTCTTGTCTATCGCTTATTTTTTTGTTATTTGGAGTGTTGGCTCAAAATTATTAGATATAGGTACATTTTCAACAAATACCGACACCTTCTATATGAGTTTCACCATGAGGGGGATCATACCCACGGTGAACCTAGTAAGTGGTGACCTAAAGAGGCAACAAACTTAGATGTTGACCTAGAGGCAATAGACCCGAGGAAGAGGCTAAACCTAAGGCAACAGATACAAAGGCTAACCTTGAGGCACTAAGATAAAGGTTGACCCTAAGGCAACAAACCCAATGAAGCGGTTGACCTTGAGGCAATAGACCTAGAGATGAATCATAGATCTGTAGGTGCAGCAACAGTATTGTCATTGTTGTCAACACAGTCAGATAGATCTATTGATGCAGTGGACATGAAGTTCAAAAGCTTTTCAGATGCAGAATACAGGAGCTCAAAGGTTACTCGGAGTATGTACAAGTGATTTTCCAAGAAGACCGAAGTGGCCCATATGCAAAAGATCAAAGAAAAAGACAAGTAAGAAAAGTGTCACGATATCGCGACATATACGAAAGCAAGAAAAATAGTCGTGATTTCACGACATGTTGGAAGAGAGAGAAAGCAGAAGAAAAACTGTCGCGATTTCGTGACATGTTGGAAGAGAGAAAAAAGGAAAACTGTCACGATTTCGTGACATGTTGGAAGAGAAAAAGGCAAGTGGAAAACTGTCACGATTTCGACGACATGTTGGAAGAGAAAAAGGCAAGTAGGAAAACTGTCACGATTTCGTCACGACATGTTGGAAGAGAAAAAGGCAAGTGGAAAAACTGTCATGATTTCGTGACATGTTGGAAGAGAAAAAGCAAGTGGAAAAACTGTCACGATTTCGCATGACATGTTCGAAGAGAAAAAGGAAGTGGAAAACTGTCACGATTTCACGACATGTTGGAAGAGAAAAAGGCAAGTGTGAAAAACTGTCGCGATTTCACGACATGTTGGAAGAAAAAGAGAAAGCAGGAAGAAGTGTCATGATTTCGTGACAAGTTCGAAGAAAGAGAACAAGTAAGAAAAGTGTCACGATTTCATGACATGTCGCATTTTTGCGACTAAAATAGGAGAGAGAAAGCAAGTTTGAAAAGTGTCACGATTTCATGACATGTCGCATTTTCATGACAAAAGAAAGAGAGGAAGCGTACGAAAGCAGAACTGTCACGATTTCATGACAAAAGTAGAAAGCAAGACTTCAAAGCAGAAGTGTCATGATTTCATGACAAAAGCAAAGAAGTAAAGTATGAAAGTAGAAGTGTCATGATTTCATGACAAAAGCAGAGTAGAAGACTTCGAAGGCAGAAGTGTCATGATTTCGTGACAAAAGCAGAAAGCAAGTCTTCAAAAGCAGAAGTGTCACGATTTCATGACATGTCGCATTTTCACGACAAAAGGAAGAAGGAGAAGAAGTGTCAGATTACAGAAAAAGAGGAAACAAAGTGTCATGAAATGTATTTACGGCCAAAGAATAGAGAAAGTGTAAGGAGGAAAAGTGTCACGATATCAAAAAGAAAGACCAAGGAGAAAAGTGATAGACGATTGAAGCTAAGAGAAAGAGCAAGGAGAAAAGTGTCGCGATATCGCGACATGTATTTTCGCGGGCCAAAGCTAAGAAAAAGAGCAAGGAGAAAAAGTGTCATGATATCACGACATGTTGTATTTTCATGGTTGAGTTGAAGCCGACGAAGACCGATGACAACCGACTAAAATTAGGGTTTACAGTGGTCATGAAAGCCGACTAAGATTAGGGTTTACAGTCGACTAAGATTAGGGTTTTCATCACAAGAATTATGTTATAAAAGGAGGGTTGTTTGGAGATTTGAAAAAAAGTTGAAGTGTGCGAAGTTCGGTCGTAGTGCGAAGAGAGCAGAGTGCATGAAAGGGAGAAGATGATCATGAAGGTCGATTGTAACGAAGTAGAGTGTGCGAAGTGATTGCACAGAGAAAGCAGAGTGTGCAAAGAGGGCAAAGGTGAAGAAAGACCAATCAGGATCTTGCAAAAACAAAGGTATCTTTCTATCAATCTTATAGATTCAAAATTGAAGTCCAGGTTGCAGCTTGGCATCAAGGGTTGGTGCTCCTTCCAGTAGGTGCTGGTAAATTAGGGGTTGGTGCTCCTTTCTGTTGGTGCAGATAAATAAGGGGTTGGTGCTCCTTCCAGTGGGTGCTGGTAAATTGATTGTAAAGTTGGTGCTTTGCAAAGGCTGGATTTGGATGGTAGTCCAAGCAGTCATTTTTGAGGAGTAGCCACATTGGTGAACCTCGTTAAATCTTGTGTTGTGTGATGCTCTTGTGTTATACTTGTTGTATCTAGTAATTAGTTTTAATTGCTACTGTATTAAGAGCTATAAATTCAAGTTTAAAGAGCTACACTGATTCACCCCCCCTCTTAGTGTCATTGTAAGACTAACAATTGGTATCAGAGCTAAGTTCCTGTACAAGCCTAACCGGCTAGGGTGATCTTGGAAGTAACACAATGGCAGGTGGTGAAGGTTTCTCATCAAACAAAGCACCTTTGTTTGACGGATCTAATTACGCATTCTAGAGAATCAGGATGCAGACATATCTCTGTGCTTTGGGATACGACATCTGGGATTCAGTAGTTAGTGGTTACACAATACCCATCACTCCTCCAAAAGAGGCTGACGAAAAGAAACTATTTGAAAGTAACTCAAAAGCAAAGAATGCTATCATGTGCGGATTAGCAGACAGTGAACTAGTAAAGATCATGAGCTGTAAAATGGCAAAAGAGATATGGGACAAACCGAGGAGTATTCATGAAGGAGACGATAAGATCAAGGAGGCCAAGTTATAGACACATCGAGCTCAGTTCGAAGCATTAAAGATGAATGACAATGAAAACATTGAGGCATATATGTTAAGAGTTAATGGAATCATTAATGCGATCAGAGGACTCGACGAGGATATCGACGACTCTGCCATCGTGAAAAAGGTATTAAGATCTCTTCCTCAAAGGTTTGATTCTAAAGTCTCAACGATAGAAGAAGCTAAGAATCTAAATTATTTTAGTATAGATGAGATGTATGGTTCTTTGACTGCATATGAGATGAGGATAGGAAGATCTAAACCCATAGACAGAGAAGCGGCTTTTAAAGCCCTTAAAGATAAAAACGCAAAACAAGAGTCCGAGGAAGAAGAGACGTCAGATGAAATGGAAGCAAACTTTGTTAGAAAACTAAAAAGGGGAAAAGGAAAATACAGAGGAAAGCTACCGCTTAAATGTTTCAACTGTGGAGGCATTGGGCATTTTGCGACTAAATGTCCACTTAAAGAGAAGAACAAAAATGATGAAGGATCGCACCAAGAAAGAAGTGACTGGAAGAAGAAAATGAATTTCAGAAAAGGCAACTTCAAGAAGAAAAGTTTCATCTCCAGGAATGCCAGTTCATCAGAAGACAACTCCGATGAGGTTTCTGAAGAGGAAACAGGTGAAGCTCTTTTCATGGCATTTGAAGAAGTAAGATCACAAAAGGAAGAAGGAGTGAACTCTGAAGTATGTGGTGAAAACCCTGAGGCTGAAGTAGATCTAGAAGGTGAGTTGATCTCTGCACTTGAAGAGTGGAGAATAGAGAAGAAAAAGAATAAGAAACTTTCAAAAAGGCTTGAGGATGCAAATGAAATCATATCCAGTTTGAAAGTACAGATAGAAGAATCCAAGAAAATCTTCGAAGATCTCGAAGTGCAAATAACCATGAAAATAGATGATTGCAAGCAAGCTAGAAGAAGAGATTGTTGGTTTAAGAATGCAGCTAGAAGAGATGAATAAGAAAATCAGTTGTTATCACAAACGTGAAGTAAGTTCTATGAAGTCGGATAAGATCATAAATGACCAAAGGCCTGTAGGCATCAAATTTGGTCTGGGTTTCATCGAAGGAGAATCATCAAATGGATCAAAGGCCAGAAATGTAGAATCCATAAAGAACAAAGATAAGAAACAGGTTGATCAAGGAAAAACATCTCATGCAAGAGAAAGCAATAATACCAGGCACGAAAGGAGAATTGACAATGATGGATTCACCAATGTCACACATCAAAGAAGAAGAAGACCTATGGCTCCTACGGCAACATGGCAAAGACCTTCACCCAGGTTCAATTATCCCTTTTCTGGTTTCTATTTTAAATGCAATGGCTATGGACATAAAATCTCAGACTGCAAATATAATGTAAGACCAAGGAATTTCACCAAGTAGAAATGCTTTTTCTCCTCTCGATGAATTATACAAGTAGAATGTTATAACTGTCATAATTTTGGGCACATTGCAAGAAACTGTAGAAGTACATTTGCATCAAATCAGTATCAGGGAAGAAAATCTCAACCAAATAAGATGAGACAAAATAGAAAACTTCCTGAAAAACATGCACAAGTTGTTGATAAGGGAAAGGCAAAACAAGAACCCAAAACTACTATCAAAACGGAGTGGAAAGGAAAAGAGCGACTTAAGGAAGAAAAGGAATCCTTAATCGTACAAACAACATTTAAAGCACAGAACAAATATGTACCATGGATACTTGATAGTGGATGCTCCAATCATATGACAGGTGACAAACAAAAATTTGAGAAGTTACAGAAATATGAAGGTGGTTCAGTAAAGTTTGGGAATAATGATGGAGCTAAGATAGTTGGCAAAGGTTCAGCTTAAAATTAGTGAGGGAAAAATTAAGTCAGAGGAAGTCTTGTTTGTGGATGGTTTGAAACATAACCTGTTGAGCGTAAGTCAGATTTGTGATAAAGGTCATGAAGTAGTTTTTATGAAGCAGGGTTGTGAAGTCAGAAAAACAAACAGTGGAAAATTGATAGCAACTGGAGCAAGGACATCTGGAAACCTGTACACGCTCTCAGAGACTTCAAAAGGAGCTTGTTTTATTGGACAGGAAGAAGAAAATTGGTTGTGGCATAAGAGACTCGGTCATATCAGTTTTGATAATCTAGTAAAAATCACCTCAAAAGGGGCAATGAGAGATATTCCCACCATCAACAAACCCGCAAACAACATTTGTGCTTCATGCCAAAAGGGGAAGCAAACTAGAGTCACATTCAAAACAAAAGAGTACTACACAAGCAAACCTTTGGAACTAATACACACCGATTTATGTGGACCCATGAGAACACAAAGCATAAATGGTGACAAATATTTTATGTTGTGCATTGATGACTATTCCAGAATGAGATGGATATTTTTCTTGAAGCATAAATCGAAGCTTTTGATATGTTCAAGATTTTCAAAAACCAGGTTGAGAATGAAACAGGAAAGAGGATCAAATGTTTAAGATCAGATAGAGGAGGAGAATTCATTTCAGAAGAGTTTACAGAGTACTGTGAAAAATACGGTATTAGGAGACAGTTTTCAGCAGCCAAGACACCTCAGCAGAATGGAGTGGTAGAAAGAAAGAACAGGACAGTGCAAGAAATGGCACGGACTATGCTGATTGAAAGCAGACTAGCAGACAGATTTTGGAAAGAAGCAGTCCATACTACGGTGTATATCCAAAATAGGTACATGCTGAGAACACATGAAAGCAAAACTCCTTATGAATTGTGGTTCGGTAAAAGGGCAACAACAAAATACCTCAAAGTTTTTGGCAAGCAAGTGCTACATCAAAAGAACTCGAAGATAATCTTGGTAAGTTTGAAGATAGAGCGGATGAAGGTATTTTTGTTGGTTATTCATCAAAAAGCAAAGCTTACAAATGCTACAACAAGAAGCTAAAGAAAATTGTGGACAGTGCCGATGTTAAATTTGATGAAGGTAGAGAACGAGTAATTAGCTATGAAATGAACTACCCAATTTATGAAGAGGTTATTGAAGGAGATGAGGAAAACGAAATGGAAAAGATACAAAAAATTGACTCAGATGATTTAAGTTGTGATTCAGAAGTGGAAGAAAATAAGAAATTCAAAACAGACAGCTGGCAGAAAAATCATCCTAGAGAGCAAATAATTGGAGACCCCAAAGTTGGTGTTCAGACAAGAAGAAGAGTAGTAAGTAACTACTCTCTATTATCCAGCATCGAGCCCAAAAATGTTGTTGACGCAAGTAAAGATGAAAGTTGGATGAAGGCAATAAATGAAGAATTAGATCAGATCGAGAAAAACGAAACTTGGGAGTTAGTACCTAGACCTACAAATAAAAATATAATCGAGACTAAATGGGTTTTTCAAAACAAATTGAATGAAGACGGACAGGTAGTCAGAAACAAAGCAAGATTGGTATGTAAGGGTTATGCACAAGTTGAAGGTATTGACTTTGAGGAAACTTTTGCACCAAGTAGCGAGACTAGAGGCAATTAGAATGTTTCTGGCTTTAGCAGTCTACAAGAATTTCAAAGTTTATCAAATGGATGTGAAATCAGCATTTTTGAATGGAAAACTTGAAGAAGAGGTTTATATTGAGCAACCAGATGGTTTCCAACTTGGTGATGATCCCAACCTTGTTTGCAAGTTGAAGAAAGCATTATATGGCTTAAAACAGGCACCCCGAGCATGGTATGCAAGGCTAGACAACTATCTCACCCAACAAAGGTTTAAGAAAGGTATGGTGGATAGTAATTTGTATGTCAAAACAGAAAATGGGCATCTTATTGTTCTTGTTGTATACGTAGATGATATCATATTTGGCAGCAAAAAAGATGAGTCATGTAAAGATTTAGCAAATAAGATGCAGAAAGAATTTGAAATGTCAATGATTGGTGAACTTTCGTATTTCCTCGGGTTGCAAGTTAATCAAAATAAGAAGGGCATATTTATTTGTCAAGTTAAATATGTGAAAGAGATGTTGAAAAAATTCACAATGGAGGATTGTAAGCCAGCTTAGCACTCCCATGACGACAAAGTGCAAGTTGAGCAAGGATGACAAATCTCCACCTGTTGATCAAACCATGTACAGATCTATGATTGGAAGCTTACTATACCTGATAGCTACCAGACCAGATATTTTGTAGGCAGTATGCATGGTAGCACGATTTCAAGCTAATCCCAAGGAGACTCATGTGACAGCAATGAAGAGGATTCTTCGGTACCTCAAGGGTACTATGGAGTATGGGTTATGGTATCCGAAAGGTAAAGACTTCACCCTCATTTCGTATTCAGATGCAGATTGGGCAGGATGTGTAGATGACAGAAAGAGTACCAGTGGAGGTGCATTCTATCTTGGAGACAGATTGGTCGCGTGGCACAGTAAGAAACAAGAGTCAGTTTCTCTATCGACAGCAGAGGCAGAATATATTGCAGTGACAACATGTTGTACGCAGGTATTGTGGATGAAACAAACCCTGAAAGATCTTGGTATCAGCTTCAGTGAGCCAATATCAGTTAAGTGTGATAACACAAGTGCCATTAACATCTCCAAGAATCCAGTTATGCATTCACGCACAAAACACATTGCTATCAGGTATCACTTTTTGAAGGAGAAAGTTGCGGAAGGTGAGGTTAAATTGGATTTTGTTCCAACTACAGAGCAAGTAGCAGATATCTTCACAAAACCATTGCCCAAGGAAGTTTTTGAGTACCTTCGCAATAAATTGGGAGTGGTCACACTTCCCAAGAATTGACTAGCTACAGGGATCACATTCTCAGGGGGAGTGGTCATGATTTTTGCTAAGTGTAATAAATCGTGCCTGAGAATGTTGTGCATGGACTCAGGGGGAGTCTGCAGTAGCCCTTTGGTATTATTGTCAAAGGGGGAGAAGAGTTACAGGAAATTGCACATGTGTTGCCAACAATTCCAAAGGGGGAGATTGTTGAGCAAGGTGCAGCAACAAGTATTGTCATTGTTGTCAACACAATCGGATAGATCTCGTTGATGCAAGTGGATAGGAAGTTCAAAAGCTTTTCGGATGCAGAAGACAGGAGTTCAAAGGTTACTCAGAGTATGTACAGTGATTTTCCAAGAAGACCGAAGTGGCCCATATGCAAAAGATCAAAGAAAAAGACAAGTAAGAAAAGTGTCACGATATCGCGACATATACAGAAGGCAAGAAAAACTGTCACGATTTCATGACATGTTGGAAGAGAGAGAAAAGCAAGAAAAACTGTCACGATTTCGTGACATGTTGGAAGAGAAAAAGAAGAAAACTATCACAATTTCTGACATGTTGGAAGAGAAAAAGGAAGTGGAAAACTGTCGCGATTTCATGACATGTTGGCAGAGAAAAAGCCAAGTGGAAAACTGTCACGATTTCATGACATGTTGGAAGAGAAAAAGGCAAGTGGAAAAACTATCATGATTTCACGACATGTTGGAAGAGAAAAAGGCAAGTGGAAAAACTGTCGCGATTTCATGACATGTTGGAAGAGAAAAAGGCAAGTGGAAAAACTGTCACGATTTCATGACATGTTGGAAGAGAAAAAGGCAAGTGGAAAAACTATCACGATTTCATGACATGTTGGAAGAAAAAGAGAAAGTAGGAAGAAGTGTCACGATTTCATGACAAGTTCAAAGAAAGAGAACAAGTAAGAAAAGTGTCACGATTTCATGACATGTCACATTTTCGCGACTAAAATAGGAGAGAGAAAGCAAGTTTGAAAAGTGTCACGATTTCATGACATGTCACATTTTCATGACAAAAGAAAGAGAGGAAGCGTACGAAGCAGAACTATCATGATTTCATGACAAAAGTAGAAAGCAAGACTTCGAAGGCAGAAGTGTCACGATTTCATGACAAAAGCAAAGAAGTGAAGTACGAAAGCAAAAGTGTCACGATTTCACGACAAAAGCAGAGAAGAAGACTTCGAAGGCAGAAGTGTCACGATTTCATGACAAAAGCAGAAAGCAAGACTTCGAAAGCAAAAGTGTCATGATTTCGTGACATGTCGCATTTTGCGACTCAAAAAGGACAGGAAGGCAGAGAAGCAAAAGTGTCGCGATATCGCGACATGTCACATTTCGTCCAGACTCAAGTAAGGGCAGAGAGAATAACAAAAGTGTCACGATCTCGCATATGTTCGCATTTTCATGACAAAAGAATAGAGAAAGTGTACGGAGGAAAAGTGTCAGAAGAAAGCTAAGAGAAAGAGCAAGGAGAAAAAGTGTCGACGATATCGCGACATTTGTATTTTCATCGGGCCAAAGCTAAGAGAAAGAGCAAGGAGAAAAAGGCCGATATCAAGTAAGAGAGAAAGTCACGATATGACATGTATTTTCGTGGTTGAGTTGAAGCCGACGAAGACCGATGACAGCCGACTAAAATTAGGGTTTACAATGGTCATGAAAGCCGACTAAGATTAGGGTTTACAGCCGACTAAGATTAGGGTTTTCATCACAAGAATTCTGTTATAAAAGGAGGGTTGTTTGGAGATTTGAAGGTTGGTTGAAGTGTGCGAAGTTCGGTCGTAGTGCAAAGAGAGCAGAGTGCGCAAAAGGGAGAAGACGATCGTGAAGGTCGACTGTATCGAAGCAGAGTGTGCGAAGTGATTACACAGAGAAAGCAGAGTGCGAGAGAGGGCAAAGGTGAAGAAAGACCAGTCAGGATCTTGCAAAAACAAAGGTATCTTTCTGTCAATCTTATAGATTCAAAATTGAAGTCCAGGTTGTAGCTTGGCATCGAGGGTTGGTGCTCCTTCCAATAGGTGCTGGAAAATCAGGGGTTGGTGCTCCTTTCTGCTGGTGCAAATAAATAAGGGGTTGGTGCTCCTTCCAGTGGGTGCTGGTAAATTGATTGTAAAGTTGGTGCTTTGCAAAGGCTGGATTTGGATGGTAGTCCAAGCAGTCATTTTTGAGGAGTAGCCACATTGGTGAACCTCGTTAAATCTTGTGTTGTGTGATGCTCTTGTGTTATACTTGTTGTATCTAGTAATTAGTTTTAATTGCTACTGTATTAAGAGCTGTAAATTCAAGTTTAAAGAGCTACACCGATTCACCCCCCTCTCAGTGTCATTGTAAGACTAACAAGATCTAGCAATATTCTTCAAAGTAGAAGAGTCAAAGAGAAAGAGCCAAAAGAATGAGCCTAGATATTATTCGTTGTGTATTCAAAAAGTACACATTAAGGGAGGATGTTAGAATATTTTTAATGTGTACTTTGTTTTACACATAATTTATCTTATGCATGTCATGACACTGGTCATAATTTGATATAGGATCTTATGCCTAAATATGTACTTATTTCTATGTACAAAATATCATCTCATCTCAATCCCTTCAATTTTCATCTAATTTCTAGCAACCTCCATGTGGATGCATATAAGACAAAAATTTAAATAAGATGAGAATGAATAAGGCATGGAAGCTTGTTAATTTTCATGTGGAGATGCTTGTTAATTTCTATGTGGAGGTGCATGCTAGTTTCACATGGAAAGTTGCATATAAGATAAATCCACATAAGATGGAATGTTTGCTACTATTTCCACATGGAATGCCACTACTTTCACATGGGAGATAAGATAGAATAGCCAGTTTGGAAATGATACACATGGCAATAAGAATATCTATTGATAAAAAAACCTAAATCTTCTACTATGGATAATGTGAAGTAGATTATCGATAGCAAAGTCTCCTCAAAAAGTTGCATCAATCTCACCACTTATGAAACACATCCAATCTATGATTTCATTTTCTTAAAACCTAGAAATGTATTCCAAAAATATATTATTAGTTTCTAAAGCCATGGAGATGCATCCCAAATCAAGTTTTTAGTTTCTAAAATGGTAAAATATACCAAGAATAGAACTAATAGTTAAAATAGGCTCATTTATATATATACACACTATATAGAGATGTTGGGTAATAAAAAATTAAAGGGGATGAGAATAAATAAACAGGGGTTTCATCTTTTTCTAAATAAATTGGTATTTTATCTTTTTCTTAAAGAGTAATTTTAATTTTTTTTAAATAGTTTTAGTTCTAGTTTATTAATTAGGTTTACCTTCAATTGGGCTATGGAGTAAGGGCCCACTCTAATAGCACAACAAAAGGTTGTTTTAATTATAAATATATTTTTTTAGAGTAGTTAATTTATTATTTTATTATTTTTTTTAAATATAGATTAATTTAATGTAGAAATGTAAATTATTGCTTTGTTATTTTATTTCTTTTAACAAATGAATGTATATGATTTTTTTTCATTTGGTTATATGGGATTGAAACAGGCCCCACTCATATTACATCATCACCACATAGTGGTATTACAACAAAGCTTAGATATTATCCATGTATCACTTGGCAAGATTTGAACCTTGGTCTCCTTCTTAAATGTTGAGGAATCTAACCGGTTGAGCTAATGCCACTTGACTTATTTATTTTATTTTAAATATTTTATGCTCTTAGAACAATTTAATGCACCTATTAGATTCTATTTAATTTCCACAAGTGTGATTTAATTTTTGCAAGTACATTTTAAATTTTACAAGTGTGATTTAATTATCTTAAATGTGTTTTAAATTTTTGTTTAAGCAAGTGTATTTTAATAAATCCTCAGAAGACCCTATACCAAAACCTATTTCTTATCTCTAGCATGTACAAGGATCAAATGCCACCCTAGATTGATAATTTAAAGTGCAAGCATTAACGACATTCATCATTTTTTGACATTGTTGCTAGGGAAGTGGCATTGGTAGAGAATTTAGTCATTCAATACTATTGTCCTTTGTCTAAAATTTTAGATTATCCTATCATAGAAATATGTGCTAACCCACATATCCTTATTTCATATATTTTATTAACAAGGGAGAAAGAGGAGCCTCCTCCAATCCTTTCTAGCTCAAAAATTACCCATACACCTGGTGAAAGTGTTATACTCATCATCACCATCTGTCTTAGTATGGATCCTGATTGGTTTTGAACCCACCTTGGGAGTAACTCTACACTGTATATAAACAATATACCAAGCATTGTGGAGGTTGTCGTGAGATCGATGTTGTCTACCATTTGTTTAAACCACTTACTATGAAGCACTGCAAACATTATATAGGTGGGTTCATTGAAAACAACACTTGAGGCCACCATTATGTAGTTATCCATGCACATCAACAACACTTGAGTTGAATTCCAATTTTTTTTGTTCATCTGAATTTCGTAGACCATCCATCTATATTCATATTATTTTTAAACTATTCTTGGTATCTTGAACATGTTTGATATGTCTATTATTTTATGGGGTGGAGGCTTATTTTCTCTTAATTTGGCCAAACTCAATAAAATGCCTATGATTGTGTGTGTTCTATTTTTGAAAGCCATCCACTTTGATTGCTCTAATTCTACTGGTAGTAATGTCATATAGAAGAGCAACAATGGCCTAAATATGAATACATAAGAGCCTATGGTAGTAAGCAAAGAAACTTGCTTACCCAACTTAAAACTAGGATAACTTTTCATTTATTTCCTTTGGGGCCATTGCTCACTAGCCTAACTAAGATAGATTCATTAGAATCACTATTTGATCTGCCTATTTTGTTATCTTCCTATATCACCTCTTGTATCCCTTAGATTTTTTGGTATTAGCTTATCTAAGTTACTATCTGAGAGTCCATATATTGCCCTTCCTCTAGCTCCTTTCCTCATTTTGCTAAATAATTTTCCACCCTATTTCCCTCTCGCTTGATATGCATAATAAAGACATCTTGAAAAATATTTCAAATATTTTTAACTACTTCCACCTTCCTTATCTCCCCAATTTCTAGAACTTGGAAGGGTCTTATCGGATCTAAGATTCCATCTCATACCTAAGATTTTTTCTTTATCCATAGCCTATGTTAGTGTAGATTCACAACTATCATTGATGTTGATAGGATTACCTGTCATTTTTAATCTTTATTTATTGTCACTCCATACCTTCTACTCTCCAATACACTTGTTCTCATTTCTAATTATGATAAGACCAAAACTAGATTTTCTAGGGTTTTTAGTAGAAGCCCCATCTATGTTAGCCTTCACCCACTCTCTGGGAGGTAGTCTCCACTCTGTGTCACTTGGGAAATTCTCACCTGCGCATATTGCCCTTAGTTATTTTTATTTTATAGTTATTCCAAATCTCCCAAGGATAGACACTTCATTTCTATGTTCCTTTCCTCCTATAATCTAATGGATAGTGTTTCCTTTACCTTACTAATAATCCTCTCTCATATTTGGTCCCTTGTTTTGTGTTATGTTCTAAATATGTGTGCATTTCGTTCTAGCCATAACTTCCACTATATGAAGTTGGGCCCCAACTTCCATGCCTTTTTTCATTTTTTTAGTCTTAAAACTGCATTGTTTCCATTTCTCATAAAATCTTTTCCATCTTGCAAATATTTCCCAGTGTTGTCTCATCTACACCCACCAATTGATCCATATGTCTCTGGAAAAAGAACACCCAAAAAAAGGTGATTCAATGTCTTCTTTGCCTTCCCATACAAAACACATTTGGAAAGCCCGTAGAATCATTTTTTCTCAAATTATCAAATGTCAAGCACTTTCCATGGTTAATCAACCATGAGAAAATGTGAATTTTTGGCATCCTTCCTTTTGCCACATAAATGTCCATGAAAGTGGTGTTGGTATAATCTCATATCCATAGGCTACCTTGTATCCCTCCTTTACCTTATATATTTCCAACTTGATTCCTCCCCATCCAAGTATATCCCTCTTGGACCCATCCTGAATTGGGTATCTTTGGAGATAGCTCCACAATTTTTTGATTAGTTTCTTTGTCCCCCTCACTAGCCATTCCCTAGGATGTTTTCATTGTAAAAAAATTTGACATATGTTGATTCCATGATTTCATATAATGACAGGTTTTCAACCACCCTACCTCCTAGAGCTCTGCTTTCCAACTCTCCATCTCTAGGAATTTATGAATAATTGGTTGGGACTAATTGTATGAATCATTTAAAAGAGAGCATCCTTAACATCCCCTAACTATTAATATAGGTATGGTGTTATTAACTCTTGGCCCACTTCCATTTTTCCCTATCTCCTTCCACTCTGAGTCTTGGGATGTTCTCCTCAGCCACTCCTAGATGATATTTACCTTATAGAAGTCCGCTTCATAAGACCTAGTAGTTGTAATTCATCTCTAGTATATCTTCCCTACTCTTGCCCTCTTGTTTTGGGATGTTGATCTTATCCCCAAGCCTCCCTATTTTTTTGGTTGGCATATCTTCTCCCACCCAACTAGTGCTAATTTCTATTCTTCCCTTATGCCTAACCACAAAAACTTTCTTGTGTGTTTGTCAATATATTTGAGAATTCACTTTAGAGCTTGAAGTATGGAAATTTTATAAAATGGAACAACTTGTAGCATAGCTTTAAACATTGTAAGCCTTCCTCCCGAGCTTAGCCATTTGTGTGTCCATTTGCTCAACTTAGCTTGTAATCTATCAATCAACTCTTTCTAGTCCTGGATTTTTATTTTCTTTGCATAGAAAGGTACTCCTGGATACTCTATGGATAAAGGAGTTTCCATCAAGTTCAATAGTTGTATAATTTTACCTCTCACCCTCTTCGATGTATTAAAAAAGACTATTTGAGACTTTTTTTCATTTAAAGTTTGCCTAGTAGCTTGATTATACCCATCTAAAACTTATTTTATGTTTCTTTCTACTAAGACACTGGTTTGACTAATAAGAGCATTATCAGTCTATTTTTAGACCCCTCAACCTCCCCTCTTGTCTCCCTTGTCTTCATTTAAAGTGGAGACAATTAACCTCAATTTAAGAGTCTATTTTTAGACCCCTCAACCTCCCCTCTTGTCTCCATTTTTCTAGCAGTCTCCATAGACCCTTTGTATATAGGATAAAAATATAAGGGGAAATAAGGTCCCCTTTCCTCATCCCACATCTTGCTATGAACATGGTAGAAGCACTACTATTACTAAAACTGAGAATTATGTAGTTTGTGTACATGCTTTTACCTAGTCTCTACACCCCTCTCCAAAGCCTATTTTTTTAAATCCTTAGCATAAAGGTCCAATCTACTCTATAATAGCTTTTAGAATATTAGCATTAATAACTATGTAACCACACATTTGTAATATGGGTCAAAGTCCAAGGATGAGGTGTCGATGTGTATGTAAGTATGAGGTGTCACCTTGCATGCACATGTGAGTTGCTAGCAGCAAATGCCAGGGTTTGCTTTGTAGAATATGCAATGTAGTATTTATTTGAGATTGCTAATGGAAAAAAGTGGAATGTCGAGACATCCCCCAAGGGGGTTTTCCCTTGTTATTCTCTTGTTCTAAAAATAATTTTGTGTTTGCATCTTTATTTTTTTGCTCCTTGTTATGTTTAGCTCTCTTCATTAGTATCAATGTCATGTTCATTTTTAACATTTGGTATTAGAGCCTATGGTCTTGAACCTAGGTAGTTTATGGCATTGTATGAAGAGATGCAAGGGTTTATGACTTGTGATAGATCTAGTGAGCTTCAACAATGGTAAGTCTAGTGAGCTTCAACAATGGTAGACCTAGTGAGATTTAACAGTGACACTATATTTTATCTATATTCATATATTTATTTTTGGTGAGTATGAGCTTCGGTAGTGGTAGATCTTGTGAGCTTTGATAGCAAAAAATCTAGTAAACTTTGGCAATGGTAGATCTGGTCAGCTTCAAAAATTATAGACCTAGTGAACTTTGATAGTGGCACTATGTTTCATCTGTATTCAAATGTTTATTTTTTATGAGTGTGAGCTTCGACAATGGAAGATCTAGTGATCTTCGATAATGGTAGACCTAGTGAGCTTTGACAGTGATAAACCTAGTGAGCTTTAGTAACTGTATTCTAGTGAGCTTTGATAGTGATAGATCTGATGAAGAGATGGTTGAGTTTATGCAATATGCATTAGGGTTTATAGAGAATTGTATTATTGTATTGGAGATAGTTGGGTTTATGCAATATGCATTAGGGTTTATAGATAATTATATTATTGTATTGGAGATGGTTGAGTTTATGCAATAAGAAGAAAGGTTAATGTGTTGGATTTTCACCCGAAAGCATTTTCCTAGGGTTTACGGCTTGTTGCAGATCTGAGTGTATTTTACAAAGTTGCTAAAGAAAGTCTGAGATGGTTTATTGGTTGTACCACAAGTTTTGGGTAAGTATTAACTACTGTAACTACTGTAGCATATACCTAAATAAGCTACTATAACTAGTGTAGTTGGATTATTGGCTACTATAATTGGTGTAGCTTGTAGGGTTGTTAATGCTACTATAACTAGTGTAGTTGTGCCTAAAAGATACTAGTGTGGATGCTAGTGGTGGTTGCCCAGGGTAATGTTCTCAGAGTTAGGTCTAGTAATTTTTATAATATTTTAGAAGTGGTTTTTTGGGTTTTTTGTTATCTTGTTGGTGTATGGCTGAGGGTAACAGGTGAAGCTAATGTGATTAGAAGGTTGGAGGTAGCTTGTAGGGTGGCTGGGTCTTAGAACTATTGGATATATCTAATGGAATTTATAGATCTAGAGGCTGGTAGTAACTGGGTTAAGGCTACTTATCTTTGGAAGGGTTGGTTTTAGCTTATACCCATGAAGGTTTGTGTCAAAAATCATTGTTTGTACTGTAGAATTACAAATATATCATTAATGGGGGAATGTTGGCATTAAATACCTATGTAATCACACATTTGTAATATGGGTCAAAGTCCAAGGATGAGGTGTCAATGTGTATGTAAGGATGAGGTGTCACCTTGCATGCACATGTGAGTTGGTAGCAACAAATGCTAGGGTTTACCTTGTAGAAGATGCAATGTAGTATTTATTTGAGATAGCTAATGGGAAAAAGTGGAATGTTGAGACATCCCCCAAGGGGGGTTTCCCCTTGTTATTCTCTTGTTCTGAGAATGGTTATATGTTTACATATTTATTTTGCTGCTCCTTATTATGTTTAGCTCTCTTCATTGGTATTAATGTCATGTTCAGTTTTAACATAGAAATATATAATCTAATAAACACACATAGGTCCTTCTACTTAGACATTGTGTGTATCACCTCTTGGGTCACTACTATTCCATATAGAATTTTTGTGCCTTCAACAAAACCACCTTTCTCACTTGAAATCAGATTTGACTAAAAAGGTTTTAACCTCTCTACTATAAGCTTTGTTAATATCTTGTATACTACATTACATAGTGAAATAGGCCTATAATTACTAGTTATATCGCTAGGTGGGCCCTTAGGAATTAAGGTAATAAAAATATGATTCAAGGATTTATTTTGAGCAAAAGGTAAAAATTTTATTAAAAAAAATTGATCAACTTATACAAATACATTTTGATATCCTATCTTTCTTGGCAAGGTTCAAAATGCAGTTTTTCTATTTTTTTTTATCTACCCAGGATCTATGAATCTCCTTTTTTTAAAACTTTACCTCCTTAGTTGTATTTGTCCTCTTCTAACAAATATTATTGAAGCACTATTTGTTCTTTTTTCTATTCCTAATAGCTTTCATGTTGCATTTGATTCCATAGTTATGCCCAAATGTCTTGTTCTACCTCTTTCATCGGAGATTATTCTTGTACTTTGATCTGCACTATTTCTAATTACTTCCTTAACATAATCCCCCAGGTCCTCTCTTCTGAACCTAAATCCTCTTTAAAAAGAAATTTGTTCCATTCCAACCATATTTTCTAGCAGATGAATCCAATCCCTAAATTACAAGTTGTGCTTAGTGTTTTGGATTTGAAGGTGTTATATGACCAATAGTCCCAAAAATTACTACCATTAGGAGGATACCATTATGTTTGGATAAATATGGAGTACCACCAATTCTAGATTGTGTAAGCATAAGAGCAATAAAAAAGGAGATGGTTTATAGTTTCTACCTCTTGGAAGCACATTACACATCTAATGGGTCCAATGAACCCCTTTCTCCTCATATTGTTTTGAGTTATAATGCTTTTGTGAGCAACCTGTAATATAAAACAATTAACCTTCGACCAACCTTTTGGTTGCCATATTTCTTTCCATGGATGTTGTTGGGGTTGGTTCTTGCTACTTTGGTGAGCCTTTCGGTAGCTTGCTTTCACTGTGTAAGTACCTTGTTTTCCATATCCCCATGCTAGTTTATCAGGTCCATCTTTCCATAGCCATGTTCTTTTTTATAGGATTTCTTTCAATTCACGTTTTTCGGCTTCCCATTATTCACCTAACCACTGGACCAAATTTTGCCATCTTTCGAAACCTGCTAGTTGTTGGATTGGGGGGATGAGATACTGAGATATAAGAGTTTGGCCATGATTATGAAGAGTCTCTTTGATGCCACTAATATGAGGGTATTGTTTGATAATGGAGAGGGAAAATTCCCAAGAATCATCCCACAAATTGACTTTTCTCCCATCACCTACTTTCCAATATAAGTATTTCTTAATCAGTGAGGCCCCTCTTTTGAGTTTTTTCCATATCTCTGATCCCACACCTATAATTGGAAACTATGGGACATCCTCCATTTCATGTGTAGGCTAATATTTAGCTTTTAGAACTTGACTCCATAAATGATATGGTTTTGTGATCCACCGCCAATATAACTTCCCAATTAGTGTTAGGTTGTTTGTTTATGCAGCTCTTATTCCAAGACCTCCCTCTTCCTTTGATTGACAGACTTTCTTCCAACTTACCAAAGCATTTTTTATTTTCTTGTGCTCCTAACCATAAGAATTTTCTCATCAATTTATCCAAATATTTGAGTATGCTCTTTACGACTGCTAAAATGGAAAATTGTAAACTGGCATTGCTTATAACACTGACTTCAAAAGTGTGACTCTACCTCCAAAGCTTAACCATCTATGAGACCAGTGTGACAGCTTTGAGAAAATTTTATCTTATATGGATTTCCAATATTTCATTTTTAGGCTTTTTTTTGTTAAGGGAATTCCCAAGTAATCTAATGGATACGAGGCCATTGAGAATATAAGAATATTTGCTATCTGATATCTTATTCTCTTATTTACATTAAAGAAGACAACTTTAGAATTTTTCTTTATTTAGAAGTTGGCTAGTTGTTGCAATGTAGCAGTCTAATATTTCTCTGATACTAGTTACTTCTTTTATTGTTGCTTCCTCCCATAATCCTATATCATCTACAAATTGTAGATGAGTGATAGCTATATCTTTATTTATTTGAATTCATGTAATGTTGTTCTCTACGTTTTTCTTCTGTATGAGTCTTCCCAGTCCTTCTGCAAAAATAATAAACAAATATGAAGGGTGAGGATCTCGTTGTCTAATTCCTCCACTGGCCTTGAAAAATGGGGAAGGGGTTCCAT
This sequence comes from Wollemia nobilis, assembly GCA_028583015.1. NCBI lineage: Eukaryota > Viridiplantae > Streptophyta > Pinopsida > Araucariales > Araucariaceae > Wollemia > Wollemia nobilis. The sequence continues at coordinate 6,167,014 of JAQPPZ010017121.1, forward strand.
TGATGAGCACTGAAAAGGAGACTATGGAGATGCATTTAAGTATCTAGTTGATCCAATATTTATGGAATCTAAATATTTTCAAATTTTTATTTAAAAATTCCTAAATCACTCTATCATAGGCCTTGGATAGATCTAACTTCAGGAACATTCCTTTGTTCTTTATTTTGCCCATATGATCTATAGTTTCTTGTGCTATTACAATCCCATCTAATATTTGTCTGCCATGCATAAATCCCCCTTATTTAGGAGATATGAAGTTTGGTAATATAGCTTTTAGTTTGTTTACTATTACCTTGGTGATGATCTTGCAGATCACATTGCAGAGGGCTATTGGTATGTAATTGGTTAGATTCTCCATCTCTCCTCCCTTTGGAATCAAAGATAGAAAATTTATGGTTGAGGGATTTTATAATCCTACCACCATATATGGATTCTTCTACTGCTCTAGTTATATCTTCTCCTATAATATCCCAAAAAGCTTTGTAGAGTTCTATTAGTAATCAAAGCCTTTCCTAATTGCATGGAGAAGATTATTTCTTTCACCTCTTCTTCTTTGATATCTTTCATAAGATCCTCATTCTACTCTTGAGAGACTATTCTGGGGATACTTCCCAAGATTTCCTCTTGGGATTATTTTAAAATATGTGAATCTATAGTAAAAAGTGGAGAAATACTCATTAGCTGCTTTTTGCATACCTGAAGTGGTGGTTTATAAGAGTCCTACATTTGTTAAAGCATCAATCTGATTATAGTGTTTCCTATTTGTGGTTGACTAGTGAAAGAACTTTGTATTTCTATCTCCTTCTTGAAGCCAAGTAATTCTAGATATCTACTTCCAATAGGTTTCTTCTTTCTTATCTAGCTCATTTTCCTCTTGCATTAATATCTTTTCATGGAAGAGTAGTTCCTCTAAAGGGGTTCTGAACGAATTCTTTTTGTAACTCCTTGCATTCTCTCAACTAGCTCTACTCTTTGTTGCTGAAAATATGATCTTTGGAATTTGCTCCAGTTTTTTAGTTTATATTTGATATATTTTAATCTGGGGTGTAGCTGAAATTGTGCCTTTCCAAATGCTGGTTTCTCTTGTTGCCACCATTATTGAACTAACTCTGGTAATTCCTGGTTTAGAATCCAAAAGTTCTCAAATCTAAAGGGGCAATTTTTGGACTCAGGTATTATGTTTGTGATATTTAGACATACCAGGAAATGATTGGAAGATAATAGGTTTATGATTTCTGAATGACAGCTCCATAACTAGTGAATTTCTTCCTCTATCAATATCCTATACAACATTAATTTTATTGCTTCGTCTCCTTTCCTTTTATTGGTCCAATTAGTACCACATCATGGAGGTGGAATGTCAATCAGATTTAAATTATTAGATTGTACAATCAGGAGTTTGTCTTTCTTAATGAGATGATTTAGACCTCCCTCTTGGTCATTCACTGACATCTTGGCATTGAAGTCTCCACCCATAAGGAACCTATCTTCTGGGTAAGCTTCTCTAAAAGCCTGGATTGACTTCCATTGGGTTTTTTGTTCCTACACTTCCTTCATCCCATAAAAGTTAATAATCAGCCAGACTGAGTCTGATTCTATGATTCAAGGATTTTAACATTTACTTACTCTATCTAATTTCCTTGAGTGCCTCCACCACTCCTTGGCCCACAATTTCTTAGAATTTTTGATAAAGTTCAATGGGGAACCCATTTGGTCCTAGGATATTTTCTATTTGTATTGTTTGTATGATTCGTGATGTTTTTTCCAAAGAAATTTCTTTCATTAATAATTTATTGTGTCTAGGATTGATTGATTGTGGAATTGCCTCTAGTATCTTCTCCTACCATGTTGCATTCAAATTTTCATTGCTACTAAATAGGGTATGGAAGTATTGATTTGTTATAGTTTTTATTTCACTTCCATTGGTTTTAACCCAACCCAACATATTTATAAGACCTGTAATTCTATTATCTTGTCTTCTAGTTGTTGTCTTATGAAAGAAATTTGTGTGTTAATCCCCCTTATTTAACCATGTAACTCTGGTTCTTTACCTCTAGTAGATATCTTATTATTCCTCTAATGCTTCCTCCAATGTCTTCTTAGATCTCTTTATCTCATGTTGCAACAGAACTTCCATAATAGTTCCTTGTCTTATCTCCTTAGAAATCTTCTCCTTTTAATCCTTGATTTTGTTCTTTTGGATTCTAGTGAGTTCCTTCTTGTGTTTACTCCAACCCTTTAGTTGGGTCATATATTTTAGTTGTTTATGGAGTTTGAATTGGGTTGTCCCAAATCTTTGTTTCCCTACTTCCCACTATTCCTTTAAGTGGTTCTCCAATTCCTCATATTTCAGCCACCATAACTCAAATTTAAAAGTTACTATGATTTTATGATTATCTTCTTCTATAGTAAGGCTTACTAGAAAATGGTATGAGGAAATCCTATCCATTACCCTCCCTTGATGCTTGGTATGCAAATATAATTCCTTCCCCATAAAGATACAATCCAAGCAAGATTTGATTGTCTCATCTTCCTTTCTTCTATTTGTCCAGGTCATGGATATATCCATAGTCAGGATATCTATTAGGTTCATTTGACATGTTATTGTCGAGAAGAACCTATCCTTTTCCTCCAACATGGCTCTACCTCCTTGTTGTTCCTCTATTCTAAGATTTGCATTAAAATATTCCCCCATAATCCATTGGTCCTTTGGGTATTTGTCTCTAAATTTTTGGATGACCACCCATTGATCCCTCTATAATATGATTGTATGTGCTCCATATAAATTAACCTATAGTCTAGTTTTCCCATTTTCCTTATTTTGTAATCGAACCATCAGCACGCCTCTCATAGAGGCCACTCTTATCACTATGAACAGTTGGTAATTTCACATAGTGGTCAATCCCCTTGATTTTCCCTATGTAGTTTGAGTAAGGATCTCTCCTTTTTTTCATATCCTCTTGTTTATTTTCTATAAGTCGTCTCCCTACATTTTGGTTTCTTGTAATAATATTATATATAGACTCGTATCCATGATGATTTTTTTAATTACCTTTTTTCTGGGGTAGCTGTCTAAACCCCTTACATTCCAAGTAATTAATATCATTGATAATTAGGAGAGAAGCAACCATCAATTTTACCTTTCCATTCTGGCTCAAAGTTCTTGTTCCTTCATCTTCTTCTTGTTTGACTTCCTCCCTTCTAATTGGTTTGGTTTATATTTATCCTCCATTTGATGAATCCCTAAAGTAGGGTTGTCTTTGTTCATCTCTATTTCTTGAGGTGATACTATCTCCTACTCCATTTCCCCTTCTATGGTCTCCCTCATGGGTTGAATCTCCTCTTCCATGAGAGAGGTTGTGTCTAGTTCTACTCCTTTCTTGTTCCTCGATACTACATTGGAGTATTATTCATGATTATTTGGTGTGACCTAGAAAATATCCTCCTCTAATCCTTCCATTTGAAATTCTCCTTCTATTTTGAAGATTCTAAGTTTGAATATCTCATATTTGTTGTTTTTATTCCTATTTTTCTCCCTTATCTCTAATTACTTTGTTGATTTCTTTTGTTTGGCCTTCTAATTACTTGTTGGAAGCCCTTAAATTCTAGTGGGCCTTCCATTACCTTCTTATTTACCTTATACTAAAGAGATTAGCCCACCATGTTAATATTTTCCTTTGTCCCCTCTTGTTCTAGTTGATGATTTGTACCTATTGGGCACATTCTAGCCAGATATCCATGAGTATAGCCCACCCTACATATAAATGTAACAACCTCATAATCTAGCTGTTGGTGTAAAATAAAATCCCCTATTTTTAGGTCTATCTCCATTGGAAGATGTTTACTAAGGTCCATTTCTACCCAAATCCTAGTAAAAGTTATAAATCCTCCTAAAACTATTTCTCTTTATCTACACTAATAATATCCAAGTAACATATTGCCTCGAGTGTCTCTTCTTTCCAAAATTCAAGGGGAAGGGAAAATAATATTACCCATATTGGTATTGTGATTAGTTCCACCCTCAGGTTGAATCCCATATTCCATGGTTGTAGGAATAGTCTCGTTGGCCCATGATGATACGACCCTCCCTCAAATACTTTTTTTCAATCTACCATTGACATGAACTCCACAAAAAAATACTTGTTTGGGATAGTTAAAATCTCTTATTCTTCTTCCAAATGCCATCGTTTCCTTATCCACATGTGGAGGAAGTGCAAGGATGGTCTGAAACCCATGAATTTACCTTTTAGGTTGTGTTTCATCTTATAAACTATATCCTGGGCTACCCAAACCTCTACTATTTTTAGGACTAGTAATTTTTTTACCTATGGTAAATATCCATTCACCTTCCAAGCAGAATCCTTATTTTTTGCTTTCTCATGGAATTTATGATTGTCCTTGCCTGTGTTTGATAGTTGCTAAAGCTATCTAGGGTTCCACATAGCTTATCCAGGTATTAAATTCTTTCTTTTAGAGAATTTGGTACCAAATTACCTATGTCCCCCATTCTTGGTTGTGACCCTTACTGCTAAAAGACCCTCCAATAGAATTGATCCTCTCTAATATTTTTTCTCATGAGAAAACATTCTCTAGGCCTCTACCCTAGCCCCTAAAACCCTCACCACATTTGATCTATTATTTTCACATAAAACAAATGATTTTATAACTATGGTATCACGAACAATGACCTTGTGAGATAAGCACTAAATTGCATCTCATTATTCACAACCCACATAAGTTATAGTTAATCTATTGCTACCTCATACAAAAAATTAAACTCTTGGTGGTCCTATGCCTATGCTTCGACCAGGCTAGTTGATCTATGACACAAGAATAATTATATTTTTGTGATTTAATCGACATAAAAGTAAGAGGAAGGATAAAAAGGAGTTTGTATAAGGATAGTTATGTTGTCAATGAGCAAGTTAAGGTATTGGTTTGCAACATGAAAAAAATCCAAACATTAGATATTTTAAGGAAAAATAGTTTTTTCTTTCATTGGTTTTTAACAAGTAGTTTCCTTTTATGCTAAATTAGAATGTATATATAGATCTAGAGATAAAAAGGGATAATTTTTTAGTCAAAGCCCCCAATGATCTAGGAAATAGATATCGATTCCAAGAGGTTGAACCAATCATTGAGTTTCCCATAGCTGAGATCAACTTAGGTGAAAGCTCTAGTGAAGAATAACCATCACCAACTTTTGAGTCTCCAAAGCTTGGAAACTCTAAGGAAAAATTAAGCACTCAGTCAAGTAGTTTTCCTCCACCAATTCAAAGCTTCCTAAGCTTTCAATAAAATTTATAATTTATGGGAAAAACATCATGGTGGAAGGACAAAGTAATACAAATTCCACAAGACAAGGAAGCAATGCAACTAGAACATTTACATATCAAATTTGATTAAATCCTTAGGTAGAAGTCTCTATTAAAAACATCTCATCATCAATATTACCGAATTTTATGGGAATTACATCAAAATATCCAAACCAATTATTTTTCAAATTAGACCTATGACTATGAGAAAAATAATCAAGAACTGCATTTATTCCCTTCAACACTTAAGGATTCAACTATGCATTGGGTTACGGGGCTAGAGCCAAACTTTATAAGGACATGGGAAGAAATGAAAAGTGCATTTTTTACCAAATACCAAGAATACTATAGGGTGAAGGACCGAAAATAGAAACTCTTTAGGATGGAACAAATAGAAAAAGAAAACTTGGAATATTATTTAAATATATTATTGTTTATCCATAGAAGGTGCTAAACTAGAATAGATAAAAAATTTGGTAGATGTCTATAAGAGGAACCATGAGAAGCCTTAAACCATATGGGAAAAGGTGATGTAAATAAACTTGATTTTATAGACATTATAAAACCCTATAGGAACTATTTGCATACAAGGGTAGTAATTCAAACATCCATTATTGGTAAAAATAACAATGATGTAAAAAAGCTTATGGAGATTTTTTGTAAATCTTAAAGTAGATATCTTAGTACACCTTAATACAATGCTAGATGAAATTCAAGCAAGAAATTAATCTAATGAACCTTTAGTTATGCATTGCCCTAGGTGTAGGAAGAAACATGCACTCGAAGAATATCCCCAAAATAAGACCATTCTTTGTAGTATCTGTAAAAATGGGTATCCTACAAATCATTATGATCTTTTGTCAAACATTAAGGATGCCATGGGAAAAACACCCAATACATTGAAGAGCTTAACTTTGTAGAGAAGAGGTAAGATAATAATTTTTCCTCCAACCCATATCAAAATTAGCATGGCTTAAGAGCTCTAATGAATTGGATGCCTCACCCCTAGTCCATGTCGTAGTCTATGTCCTTGCTCACACAACAAAGGGGCCAATACCCTTGGCCCTCACCTCAAGAATGGTCCACTTTAGGTTAGTCAAACCAACAATGGGTTTCATAGCCCACACAAAACCAATCATGAACACCACAACCCATGCAAAATTAATAATGGGTAACACAACCTCCCTATAATCATTAGTACCAAGGATAGCAACAATTCCAAAACTAGCAACAAGCATTGTTACCTAGCCCCCTAATACCCCATAACAGACTCAACCACAACAAGGTAAGCAACCTCCATTCCTTTCACAACCTATGGCTAATCCAAATAATAGTATATAGGCATCACTTGTCTACACCATAAAAACTTGAAATCATAGTCATATTTTCACATTGTGGAAGAGACCTCTTCTTTCGTATGATGCACAAGAAAAATATAGGTTAGAACATCTAGGATGAGTTTAGCTTTCAATGACTTTGAGTCTTATTTTTTTGACAATGATGGATGTGCACAAGCCATCCTAACACATCAAGGTATGCTTTTTAATTTTTTATTGTTGTTTAGTTTAAATATTATGCATAACCATAAATATATGTCACTTTTTATTTTTTTAATATATACAATATAGACTCAATAATATAAGAAAGCAAGTAGGTGGTCCTTGATAATTAGAAGAGAAAACACAGCATTTGATGCTCCCAAATAATTATACACAAAATTGATATGTATTAGAAGCTCCATAATAATCTAGCACCCAATGCAATCTACCTAAGTAGTGATAGTGCCAAAATTGCAATCACCATTGCATGGCACTACACTAGAACCTCATCCAATACCTTTTGGAAATTCCTAAATTCCTATGAGTTGGTGATAACATTGAAACCTCTTCCATCGCCCAAGTAGCAATATGTTTGTGTTATTTTTTCTAGTATCCATAGCATTTTTAGACTTCTTATAGCACCTCTCATGCATTGGACCCCCTTTTAGCCTCAAAAAAATAGGATGAAAAAATAAAAAAACAATAAATATAAAAAATGGTTCATAGTTTGCAACACAAGGTCATATTTCCCTCCAAGTTGGGGGGAGACATGTTAGCCTCCAATACGACACATCAACTAGACATGTTAGTAGGGACATGTCACCACATGTTAGAACATGGCCATAAAATAGGGATACATGAGGACATGCATCACTTTAAGTTGGGGGAGTGATGAGGCCTTGAAATACCTCATTCTGAGCAATAAGGAGGAAAGCTTGTTAGCAAGTTTTTGAATCATTTTTAGGGCCAATATATCATTCTACCTTTGTAACTATTGAGTTTTGAAATTGTGTAGAGTGGTAAGACCTAATAGTCAAAATAATCAAAGAGTCAAAAAATTCAGAGCGTTGGAAAAGGAAGGAGCATTGACATGTCATAAAAGACCAATATATTATTATGCTAAAATTTGCATTAGAAATGTTGCACCAAAACTTCATCCAGTGGTAGAATTCTAAATCCCTTCATCCAAAAATAAATTGGACCAAGACTCGCATAAAAAACAAGTTTCAATGTGCATATCTTGAAAATAAAAACTTGGTTGTGAACATCCCTTGTGGATGCAACCAAGGTAGGAGATAATTGAAAATAAAAAAGCGTGACCCTTTTTGTTAAAAAAAAATTGCTCATGTCCTATTATGTTGATGCACAATCCTTCATTGCTCCACATTTTTTATATTCAATCTACTCTTATGGCTAAACTTCATCACAATAATGTCTACAACTATCTTGGAGAAGCATCAAGCCATATATAATAACAATGTGTGTTTTTATTTTCAACATTGCTTAATTTTAATATTATGCATAATTATATCTAGTCCATTTTTATATACCACACATTCTACCTTAGAATTCCATGCACAAATAGAGTTTCAAAAGGCCATCAATTGATTTTATTGCTAAAAAAAATAGTTTTTAAATGCTTTATAACAATGCCTAATCAACACCAGAAAATTTTTGACATCTAATTGGTACACGAATGTCTTTAGTGCCCAACCAACATTGAAATTTGTTTACACTCCACAAGTACTAGAAATCTTCTAGCACAAATTTCGATGTCTAATGCCATAATGGCACTTTTCCAATCCCCACCATTTTTGAAAAAAAATATAAAAATGGAGCCCACTAGAGATACACGTAGCCGTGCTTCGACTCTTCAAGTTAGGGGGTAGCAGGTAGCCATGCTTCGACTCTTCAAGTTAGGGGGGAACACATTAGCAACCAAGTTAGGGAGAGAACATATACCAATACAATAATTGCATGCCACATCATTTCCTTAGCACAAAAACTAAATAAGGGGATGCATAAGAATATGCATCAATTTAAGTTAGGGGGAGTGATGAGGTCTTGAAATGCCTCAATTTATGTAGCAAAAGAACACTTTCTAGCTTCCTTAATGTGTTGGTAAAGAATGCTTAATTGTGAACTATATTGTAATTTGTACTATTATTCTAACTAGATATGGTGAATGGGTAAAATGCATTGCTAGGTAACTTTGGATAGGTTTTATATAATTTCAGGCTTAGTTTTAACATTGGATTAATGATATTTGAAAATTATACAACAAAAACATGATGGCTTGCAGGTCATCCTATAGTATTTTCAATTCTTTGGAATTGGCATTGAAATATAGACTACAAAGTATTAGAATAATTTGACACCACACTATAGAGCACCAGGAATAGGGCCTTAGAGAGTCAGAATGTGACCCGACAGCTTGCACATGATGCAGAAAACAATTATGTAAATTTATCAGTAAAAAATAATGACAAACTTCTAAACCCTCCATCATTGGCAAAAAAAAATCAAATTGTTTTCCAACAACTTCTATGTGGATGCATATAAGACAGATGTGCATCTAATTTCCAACAACCTGCATGGGGCACATAAGATGGAGGCATATAAGAAAAATATGGATATAATTTCCATAAACCTCCATGTGGATGCATATAAAACAAAAATATAAATAATACAAGAATAAATAAGGCATGGACACTTGTTAATTTTCATGTGGAGATACTTATTATTTTTTTGTGTGTGGGGGTGCATGCTAGTTTCGCATGGGAAGTTGTGTATAAAACAAATCCACATAAGACAAAATGCTTGTTGTTATTTCCACATAGGAGATAAGACAAAAATATTTGCTACTACTTTCACATGGGAGATAAGATGAAATAACTAGCTACGAAATGATATGCATGGTAGTAAGAATATCTGTTGAGAAAAATCTTCAAATCTTCTGTTGTGTATAATGATGAAGCAAATTTTTGGTAGCAAAGTCTCCTCCAATAGTTGCATCAATCCCACCACTTATGAAATGCATCCAAACTATGATTTTAATTTCTAAAAACCTAGAAATGCATTCCAAAAATATCTTGTTAGTTTCTAAAGTTGTAAAGATGCATCCCAAATCAAGTAGTTAATTTCTAAAATGGTGGAAATATGGTCAAGAATAGGAATAATAGTTAAAATGGGCACCTTTGTATATATACACATGATATGGAGATGTTGGGTAATGAAGAAATAAAGGGGCAAGAATAAAATAAGAGGTATTCATTCATGTAGAGGAGTTGGAGAGCAAAGAAGTAGTTAAAACTCTCCAGTTGAAATCGAGAGGCCCAGGTTCAAATCTCTCCCCTCACATGTTGTGGATATGTTATGTAATGGTTATACCGTGACCAAATAATAAATATTTATCCCTTTAAAAAATAAATTAATTAATTAAGAGGTGTTTCGTCTTTTTCTAAATAAAATGGTATTTTATTTTTTTCTTAAAAAGTAATTTTAGTTTATATTTAATAAATTTTAAGTTTAGTTTATTTTAATTATTCTTATCTTCCATTGGGCTATAGAGTAAGGGTCCACTCCAATAGCACAATGAAGAGTTGTTTTAATTGTAAATATATATTTTTAGAGTAGTTAATTTATTATTATTTTAATGTATATTTGATTAATGTAGAAATGTAAATTATTCTTTTGTTATTTTATTTTTTTAACAAATGAATGTCTATTACATATTTATTTTAGTTTAAGTGTATTGTGCTCCCAAGATAATTTAATGCAACTGCTAGATTCGGTTTAATTTTTGCAAGTGTGATTTAGTTTGTGCAAGTACATTTTAAATTTCTTGTGTTTTAATTTTTTGTAATTGTGATTTAATTCTTATGTGTTTTAAATTTCTGCTTAAGCAAGTATGCTTTTAGGAATTCTTAGAAAACCCTATACCGATACATGTTTCTTTTCTCTAGCACATACAACCATTGAACACCATCCTAGATTTACAATTTAAAGTGCAAGCGTTAATGACACTCGTCATAACATTTGCAACATATTTGATAGGTGCTTCAGATTCTTTGGAGGCATAAACTATATGTTAATTTAAAGAATTTTTCATTTGGAATGATGACGATTTGGTACCTTGGGTATATTGTTGACAAAGAGGGAATCCATGTTGATCCTAAGAAGATTCAAGTAATTAGAGATTGTCCTACCTTAAATACTCTAATAGAGCTTCATAGCTTTTTGGGTCTTGCCAATTTCTATCAAATATTTGTATTCGACTTCTTACGTATTGCTTGGCCACTACACCAAGTTACGAAAGGAGGTGACAAATCCAAGTTCTATTAGGGATATACACAATAAAGGGCATTTGAGAGGTTTAAGGACCAATTATGTTCAATATATTTGGTTGATAGATTTTTAAAAGCAAGTGACTGTGTGAGGGTTTCATCTGTGTTGAGCATAAGTAGCCCTAGAGGTTATTTTTTAGGGCCTTCAAGCCCTAGTGGCCAACATTTTTGTGGTTTTTTCTCAAGAGTTTAGCGAGATATGTTGCAAGGGATCCAAGATGGGTTATAAATATATCTTTCAACAGATCTTCATGCTATAAACTTGACTAACAACAACTTCCAATTTGTTGCACAAAACAAAAGTGAAAATCATACCTTTTATCGGCATCCAAGACATGGATTAAAGAGATATCAAAAAAAGTTTCAAGTAGTTGATAAAAAAATTATTTAGGTCTCAAGCGAATTCGGTGCTAAGGAGCACCCCCAAAACAAATTCACTATGGAAACCCCTTTCAAGGGTAAGGATGTCAAAGACTCAGTACCAAAAATAAATTTTAGAGATGCCCTCCATGTTAGATAGCCTCAGCCTAATGCTAACATTAATATTAGGGCTTCTCGTAGACCTTTGAGAATACCTAAGATTGATCCTAGGAAAACTGAATCGGGATGTCTTAGGGTAGTTGATGGAATTTTAATTGTTAAGCTAGATATGAGCAACATTCCTACTGACATAGAAGATCTACAAAAAAGAGGATTAATTGTCGTTTCTTGGATTTTTGTTCGAGCCTATCCACTTTCAAAGTTTGGGCTACAAAAAAATAGAAAACAAAAGGTGAGTTACAAATATCTATTTATCCAAATGGTTATTTTCTTTTTTTATTTGCTAATAATGAAGATAGAGAGAAAACATTTCAAAGGGGTCCCTGGTTCTTTGGAAGGGCAAGGCTTTTCATGAAGCCTTGGCATACTAAAAGCCAAAGAAGAGATGTTGTTTATAGGTCCTATGTGGGTTAGACTTTTTGGCCTCCCAATTGAATTCTAGAATTCGATTGTTTTTTCTTCAATTGGAAACTCCTTGGAAACTTTATGATGATTGTTGATTGTATTCAAAATTTTAAATATATTATTTATGCTCAGATTTGTGTTTTAATGGATTTTGGCAAACCCTACCTGAAAATATCTCATTACAATTTGGGGAGGACACTTGAGAGCAAGTGGTGGACTATGAGAACATTCCTTTTTGTTGCAAAATTTACCATGAATATGATCATTTGGCTAGTATTTTCCTAAATAAAATTCCAGATCAAAATAATGAGGATACAAACTTGGTAGGTTTTCAAATACCTAAGAATAAGAACACATAGAAAAAAGTATTTATGAAGGATCAATCAAAATTATCAGCCAATATGTTTGAAATTTTTTCCACAAATAATGTTCTAGGTGAGGAAGAGGAAATAATGGTGATAAAAATCTTAGAAACTTAATTTAAATATGCAGGGAAGGACTCAGAGATAAACCATCAAATTAAAGGTTTTCAATAGGAAAAATAGGAGGAAATATACACAATAAAAACAATCTTTTACCCAGGTGTTGTAGGTGAGTTGGAGAGGAGAGGGCAATCCTCCAAGGGAGGTCCCAGGTTCAAATCTCCACCCTACCAAAAATTTGAATTGGGTATCCAAAATCCAATTGATAATGTTGGTATGGGCAGGGTCGGGTGCGACTCCCGAGTGACTTTGATGGTGTAGAACCCCCTGTTCATGGTCTCTCAGACCAAGGCGGCCCCGCAAGGGGTTTTTCGCAAAAAAAAAAACAATCTTTTAAATGTTGTGACTTCAAATAATACAAGTCCCAAGATAGACTCTATTGAACCTTCCAGTAATACTTTAGCTTTGTACATGAATTCTTCGAGGTTAGAATCCATCTCATATTTAATTGGATTAAGTCAAGAAATAGGGTAAAAACCTAAATATGGATTCGATCAGCGTCATATGGTAAAAGAAGATGAAAAGCTTGTAGAGGAAGGTAACCCTATTATAATGAACATCATCACTTGGAATATTAGAGGACTCAAAGGGATTCTTTCAAAACAAAATGAAATTAGAAGAATGATTCAAACCGATCCACATCTTATTTTCCCTTCAGGAAAAAAATATGTCTATAGAGGAAATGGAATTAATTGCTAGTAAAATTTGGCCAACTGGAAAAGTTGCTTCCCTTAGTTCCCAGAGGACTTCTGGTGGCATTGCTTGCCTTTGGGACCCAAAAGAGGTAATTATTCACCATATGGTTGGCAATCGGGGTCTTTTAGTTGTAGTTATTCAAAGTAGACATTCTAACCAAATTATGTTGTGCATAATTGTTTATGCTTCGACTACATTAGAGGAAAAAAGAAAACAATGGAAGGATATAACTTATATTATCTCTCATTTTCCTAAAGCTTGGATCTTGATCGAAGAATATTTCAATAGCATCCTCTCTCTAGATGATAAAATGGGGGGAAATAGAAATTTGGATAGAAGCACTAACCTCATGAGTGAATATATTATAAACCTTCATCTTGTGGGCATCCAGCCAGATAATGGCCTTATGACTTGGTCCAACAAAAGGCAATGCTTAGCTTGTATCATGGAGATATTAGATAGGTTCTTATTCTCTAACAATTTATTAATCCATGGTCACACTCCTAAGGTGAAGACTCTTAACAATGTTGGTTCAAATCACTGGTCAATCATGGTGGAAATTTGGAAAACCAATGTGAGTTTTCCCACATTTTTATTTTAGTTAATGTGGCTTAGAGATAGTTCCTTCAGACCCTGAGTGCAACAATGGTGGAAGGAAGGTAAACCAAGGTATGGGACTAAGATATTTTATTTTTCCAAAAGATTGCAATATATTAAATCCAAAATCAAGATTTAGAACTGGAAGAAGTTTAGAGATGTCCGACAAAAAAATATGAAGTGATTGCTCGACTTGAAAATTTGAATAAGAAAATTTGTTTAGATGGTCTCATAGAGAGTAAAAGTACAAATGAAATTAGACTCACAACTCATTTAGAGGAATGGAAAAAAAAAGAACTCTTATGGAAGCAAAAATCTAGGATCCAATAGCTCAAATAAGGAGATGGAAACACTGATTTCTTCCAAAAATCTCTTCTAGCTCAAAGATCTCACAACTTTATTTCTTCCTTGAAATATGATTCTAGAGACGTTGTCTACACTTGGGATGGCATGAACTCTATTGTTATCAATTAATTTTCCAATTTATTTGCTATTGCACCTTTTGACTCAACTTCTCAATAAAATATTCAATTCATCCCTACTCTTATCACTTTTGAGGATAACTCTTATTTGACTACTCCAGTTACTATCAATGAGCTTCAATAGGTGGCATTTAAAATGTAAAAAGGAAAAACCCAAGTCTTGATGGTTTTCCCATTGAGAAATATCAAGATTTTTGGGATATCCTTCATGTTGATGTATTAGAGGTAGTGGAAGAAGCCAAGAAAGCCAAAGAAATTTTTAAGGTTATTAATAAAAAATATATAACTCTTTTCCCAAAAGCTCAAGAGGCATATCATATCTTAGCTTTTAGACCTATAGCTTTATGTAATGTTCTTCTCAAAATCATTACAAAGATCATGGCAGAAAGGTTAAAGCCTCTTTTACATAAGATTATTTCCCCTAAATAAGGGGGTTATGTGGAAGAACGTCAAATAGTGACTGGAATTGGTTGTTAGATAGAGTTAAGAAGAAAAATGGAAAGTGGACCAATAGGTGGCTTTCATTTGGGGTAGAAATTCCTTGGTAAAATTAGTCCTTCAAGTTATACCTATTTGTATTTATGTTGTGTTGAATATCCCAAAGGAGGTTCTTTGAGAATTAGATCAAATCAATCATCGGTTCCTCTAGAGTGGTACTAAGGAGAAAAGAAAATGGGCCTTGGTGAAATGGGATACTTTATGCCTTCCCAAGAATAAAATGGGGCTAGGATTCCAGTATGCTATTAATAACAACAAGGCTTTAGCTTCTAAACCATATTGGATGATTTTGCATAACACCAATGCTCTTTGGGCCAAGAATATTTGTGCTAAATATTATGAGAACAAAAGTCTTGAAGACCTTGTTCGTTATCAGTTGCCTACCAAAGGTTCTCCCACTTTAGCAGTTCTTAAAACTGGTGAGGATTTGATTAAGCAAAAGTTATTTTAGATTATTTATAATGTTCAATAGGTAATTTTTTGGATATATTCTTGGGATGGTCACCAACCTTTGATAACTCAGTTTCTTAATTGGAGCACTTGGATGGAGGAGCTTCATTGAGCTAACTAGATAAAGGTAGCTAATTATTATCGATACCATACTAGTAACTTAAATGTTGGTAGATATTGGATCCCTATTGAGGACTAACCTATTCAAATGTCAAAAAGGTAAAAAAATGACATCCAAAGCATCCTTCATATGATATCTCTCTCTTGGTCCCATGATAAATATTGTTTTGGATGGAACAACACTACTAAGGGTGAGTATTCAGTCGCTCAATATTATTTGATCTTATGCCATAATAATCCCAACCAATCATATGATATATTTTGTAGACACTAAAATGTGGTTAATCCGATTAAGCACCCACAAACAATGATCAAATTGACATCATATGGCCCCTTGGGCAGCCCTCAGGAGGCTCACAGTGGTTCTAGCCACTCCGAAAGGGTTTTTGGAGGCTATCGGCCCAATTTTGGGAGGTTTTGGCCCAAAATTCACCACCATCCCACCCTGGGATGGTGGCATATTCCCACCATCCCACCCTAGGATGGTGGTGAGCCATCATCCCAGGGTGGGACGATGAGCAAGTTTGACCCAGAAAAAGTCAAATTTGGGACATTTGGCACCCAAAAACTGCCATTTAGCATGCCATTTGGAGCATGCGGGTCAGAGGGCACTGAATCCTTATGACACACTTCTTAATGGAGGCCCAAATTGGATATTCTCTTCCACACCCATTGCATGCCTCCCGTTTGACAAGTGGCACCTCCTGCCATGCATGCCCTTGCATGCCTTTTTGCACATGAGCCCCTTTGGGCTATAAAATGGATCCATGGTCCACACAAAAATAAGGAGAGGAGTTCTAGGATATGCAATGGAGTGCTTCTGAGATTTCTCCCCAACTTATTGAGCTTTCTTGCCCTCAAAATCTCCTCTTAGCGAAGGAGGTTACCGGGTGACTTCAAGAGGGCCTTTTGAGCATAACTTTTCCATCCGGGTGAATTTATTCACCAAATTCGATGAAAACACCCCTTATACTATTTAGGATCATTCCCCAGTGATATTGGTAGCAAAAAGTGTGCATAATTGGTGGGTATCCCTTCCTAGGGTGCCCCCAATTAGTTGTAGTCACCACCGTCCCCCAGGATGAGGATAAATCCTTGCACAATTTCATTACTATTTTTTAATTATATTATTCTATACTATCATATGATGTTATGGTTTAAATTTCATGCAATTTGGAGTTAAATTGACCAAGTTATAGCATTTTTAAGTTTTTGCAGGTCCGTAGGGCCCATCCGGGCACCCCAATTGTATGCAGGTGGATCTGGGCCTCAATTTGAAAATATAACAATATGGGTTGTCTTTAAATTTCAATTTATGCATTCTTTCCAAATTTCATGAGTTTTGGATATGTTTAGGTTCGGGATTTGCTTGTCTTGGTTTTCGTAGGTTGTAGGCGGGCAACGCAAAATCGAGGGGTCTACGGATGCAATTTCTGATCTATTTTTGGTGATATCCTCTCAAAACATCCTCTTTGACATCTCCACAAATTTTCAAGTCATTCTGAGTTGATTTGATTTAGTTTTAATATATGCGTTCTTTTGCCCCTATGGGGATTGCATGTTTTCCACCATACACCCTTGCTATTTGACCCCTTTGGCTTCCTTGTGTGTAGGTGCAGGTTCTTAGAAGGAATTGGGAAGGAATATCAGACATCAGATATTGAAGATACAAGCAGCGGTGGCATTGGCCCGCCCACCTCGATTGTGGGTACGCGGAAAGGCATTGGATGTGCACCCTGATTCCTTGAAGGAATTGGTCCTTGGGCACCCCAAAAATTTGTAACAATTGTATCACATTTTGAGCCCTCAAGGGGAATTCTATGTAACCTTGGATCTTATCCACCAAATTAATAAATAAGACACTCGTTTCATTTCATTCTTTATTGCTTGGTATTCCTTCATTTTCACATGCATGCTTCCTTTTTGATGCTCATGAGCAATATGGGGTAGATACATATATTTTTTTACATAATTTGGTGCACCATTTTTCCCTACTTCAGTGGTGATCATGGTGGGACCCTTTTCCCTTATGATTTGGGTGAAAATATGACCTCAATTTTGCAATTTTTGCCCTTTTTGTGTTGCAGGTGCTCCCCTCCCCACCCTGGAATGGTGGCAGAGCCTTTATCTGGCACACCCTGGGATGGTGGCTTCACCATCCCACCCTGGGATGGTGGTGAGGCTTCTAATCATCCCACCCTGGAGCGGTGGTGAAACAGAGAGATTTCTGCCCAAAAATTCAGAATTTGGAGAGCTCAAAATGGACAAAGTAAGTGCCTAAAACCTCTATGTTTTTTTGCTACATTTTTAGAGACTGTCAAAAATTAGTTTTTCTTGCTTCATTTGCTTGCATAGAAAGGTTAAAAGTTACATTTTTACTTTTCTTATAACATCACATAGCAAAAGGAAGAAGAAAAATCAAAAGAAATCTAAAGTAGCAATGCATCTTTGTGGCTTGATTGTTTGTGGCTTACCCATTGGGTAAGTTAGCATTTAGGATTTGCATTCATAAGTTGCATTTGTAGGTTCTTTATCCTAACTTTCTAAAAGTAAAACACACTTATTTGCATGCATTTAGTGAATGATCATCGAATGCTTCTTTGCTTACTTTCTTGGGATTAAAAGGAACCCCCACACACCACGCTTTATCTTAACATCGACGGCGTTGGGCTCTCACATCCAACCCATCGATCGAGACCAATAGTGGATGTCATTACCACTTGATTGGATCATGTGAAAGAGTATCATCGGGACCCATCCATGGCCAAGGCCGACCCAAGATCTATCCTAACCATGCAAAATAGCATGCACTCCTCTTCGGAGAGGTGTATCGCTGTGCACGGGGTGTTGGGTGAGGGTTGGTAGTACCTATGCTACCTCGTTGGATATGGATTTCATCACCATATTCAGCTTGTGTGAGTATATAGGTGAAATCCTTTAAACATTTGAGTACATCATCCAACAATATTTCAAATACGTGACACAAGGTCATTATTTACAAACAACACATCTAAAACACATGAAACAACTTAGGGATTCACATCTAAAACTTAAAGGAGATAATCACATTGTTTGCTTGTGTGCTTCTTTGATCATTTGATTGTGTGTTCTTAAGATGCAAAAGAGATAATCATATACATCCAATCCTTAAAAGAGATAATCATATTGTCTACTTTGGGTGTTTCCTTAATGTTGGGGTAGTCAACATAAGATCCTAGATCTGGGACCAAACCCTAACCCTAATTTTTTTTTTAAAATAGGGTTTCAAAATCTAGTGTGGGTTCCCTTCAAGGTTTGCCTAGTCAACGCATTATGACAACTATGCATGGCCGAGCTCGATCACGAGCTAGTGAAGTAGAAAACTTTAGGAGAGGCCTTGAGCACCATCATTATAGGCATGAGGATTTCCTCACTCCTGCATGGAGCCCTGATAGTAGTCATCTTCGCTATTCTCCTGAAGATCTCATCATTCCTGCATGACACCCTGAAAGTCATCGTGAGGTCCACTCCTCACACAGAAGGCCCGATCACCAAAGTACCTCTACCAAGAGAACATCAATGGGTTATCCACATGATCAAGTGGATTATTCGGTTAGCCAACACCGATTCCAATCACAAACCAGATATAATCAGCCTTCCAAAGGGCCTAGCAGGGAGGTCTACACTCCCTCTACATCATGGTCTTCACCACCTAGAACTCCCATCCAACAAGTGTTAGCAACCCAGAGTAGGCCTGTGTGAAGTTCGCATGCACCATCAACCAAAGTGACCATGAGCGAGCTTCTACCACAACCCTCCAAATATTGGGAACCTTTCATGAGGGTCTTGGATTCCATGGAGGTACAAAATCATGACTCTGATGCTTTCACCAACTTTATGGAATACATACAAATGTACCAGAAGCCTGCTATATCCTTTCAAAATCATGAGGTCAAACCCGTGCCTACCAATTCACCAGATCCTACTTTGCATATCATCGCGAGTATCAATAGGGTCCCCTATAAGCGAGTATTGGTTGACATAGGTTCCTCGATAAACATTATTACCATAGCTTCACTAAAGCATCTCAACCTTCCATCCTCATGCATTGCACCTTCCAAGTTCACATTACAAGCATTCAACGATGCTTTATCCTCCACTATGGGCACAATAATCCTACTTGTTGAAGTTGGACAAAATATTGTGCCTACATTGTTCTACATCTTGGAGGGTGTGAGACAATATAGCATACTACTTGGAAGGCCATGGATAAGAGACATGGAATGTGTTCCATCTATAGTGCATCAATGCATTAAATACATTGATGAAGGTAAGGTCCATGTGGTCCATGTTGACCCAGACCCCTTCAAGTATTATAAGTAGGTAGATCATCCACAAAGGCCTACAGTGTCACCCAAGCATTTGGATACTAAACCCAATGACCTTATTCAGAGTCTAGATTCAACCCCATGGTTAGTCATGAAGCTACCTTCCCCACCGCTAGTACCATCCTCTATCTCTTCAAGCAAGGAAGAATCAGAAGAGCCAACTATAGAAGCTCCCATAGCTATCATCAATACACCTATAGAAGATCTTATCACTCCTACCAAAAAGGAGGAAGAACCCACTACTGATACGGATGAATCAAATCATATCATACCATATTCATCCACCATAGTTGAGGACACAATTCAATTGACCTACCTAGAACTCGATGAGTGCATAGTACCCAATGTTGCATTCACACCTATCATCGAGTCGATCAAAGATCTAGGTAGTCCCCCTACCAAGTTGCCACCCATTGATAGCATTCTGGATGCGCCCTCCAAACATGGAGGCCAAGCAGATCATCTTGGACAAGTTGATGAGGCAGCCATAACTTGTTCAAATGCAAATGCATCTTCTCATGAGTTTGTGGGAATGATCAATGTGATGACAGAGAACCAAAGTCCTCTGAATCCATCTATGCAACTTGCGACTCCATCCAACATCCCATCCACACCACAGGAGATACCATTGATGGATTTGGTCACACCTACTCCATCTCACTCAACATCTCCACAAGATCAAGAGCAGGTGTACCCCCTAGACCAAAGTGGGGGTAACCCAACTACCACAGTTGAAAACTCTGAGTTGGAACATGAGCATGAGCTAAATCAAGAACAAGAACATGTGGATATAATCGCTAGCCTCAATCATCATGAAGTATCCACATCTACTCAGACATTAGGGACTTTTGATCCACCCTCGATCAACTATCTCCCAGCTCCCACACCTAGTTCACCTCCACCAACTATCAGTTGCCATCCAGGTTCTTCAATAGTCATCCAGTCATCGCCTCTGCTAGTTCCACAACATATCTTGGATAGGCTAGCCAATGTGGAGTTACACATGAATCAACAACACAATGATTTACAATAGATCTTGAGTCAACTCACAAGCATTGAGGTACAGTTGAGTAATCTTAGATCTCAACCCCCTGAGTATCTGGACCAACCCACTCCTATGCAATCCAATATTAAGTATCAAACAAATCAAGGGCTAAACTAGCAGCGTCATCGACAACGTCACCCTAAGCGACAATTTATGCCCATTTTCAAGTCCATGGACTCTTTGTTTGAGCGCCTCTTAGTAGCTAATGTGATCAACCTACCGGAGTGTTGACCTATCAATACAAACACACCAAAGCCCAAAACATATTGCAAAGACCTATATTGCAAGTACCATAGGCAAAATGGGCATGACGTCCATAGGTGCTTCATGTTCAAACACCTAGTACAAGATATAATCGATAGGAATGATCCTCAGGTCCAAGATCTCATTGATGAGGGAGCTTTATCCATGAGTGGAGAACTCATTTCACCCCATCAAAACATGGGCATTACCCAAAATCCCCTAGCACAATTGGGGGGTCAATTTCTATTGCTCCTTCTATCCAAGACAATAACATTGCACCAATCATAGTACATACTGGGGGTATCCAAGGTGTAACACCTTCCCCACTATTTACATCACAAGAAATGAAGCAAACTAGGGATTCTAAAGGTATCACACCTTCCTCGCTTCCTTTGATCACCACAAATGTTGGGGGTATACAAGGTATTGCACCTTCCTCCTAAGAACACAAAGTAAGCAAAGTTACAAAAGGCTCCAAGGGTATCTACATACCGCTTGGTCAACCCATAACACCCCTAGGCGGTCTATCAAGTGCACCCCTAGGTCATCTCTAGGTCACCCAAAGGCTCCAAGGGTCTACCATCTAGGTCACCAAAAAGGCAAAACCCAAGGGATCTACATAGCCCTTTGGTCACAACCATAACAACCCCTAGGACATAGACACTAAGTGTCGGACCATCTAGGTCACCCCAAAAGGCTCCTAGGGGGGTTTTCACCATCTAGGTCAAGTAAAAATGCTCCTAGACTATCTACGATCATCTAGGTCAACCTAAAATCCCCAAAGGCATCCATAATGCTGCCCTTTGGTCACAACCAAATACCCCTAGGCAGTCATAGAACTTAGGCCCCACCCAAAAGGCTCCTAGCGGGTTTTCACCATCTAGGTCAAGTAAAAATGCTCCTAGACTATCTACGATCATCTAGGTCAACCCTAAAATCCCCAAAGGCATCCATAAGCCCTTTGGTCACAACCAAAATACCCCTAGGTAGTCATAGACACTTTCTAAGTGTCGTTGACCATCTAGGTCACCCAAAAGGCTCCTAGCGGGTTTTCACCATCTAGGTCAAGTAAAAATGCTCCTAGACTATCTACGATCATCTAGGTCAACCCTAAAATCCCCAAAGGCATCCATAAGCCCTTTGGTCACAACCAAATACCCCTAGGCAGTCGTAGACACTTTCTAAGTGTCGTTGACCGTCTAGGTCACCCAAAAGGCTCCTAGCAGGTTTTCACCATCTAGGTCAAGTAAAAATGCTCCTAGACTATCTACGATCATCTAGGTCAACCCTAAAAGCCCCAAAGGCATCCATAAGCCCTTTGGTCACAACCAAATACCCCTAGGCAGTCATAGACACTTTCTAAGTTCCACTGAACTTCTAGGTCACCCAAAAGGCTCCTAGCGGGTTTTCACCATCTAGGTCAAGTAAAAATGCTCCTAGACTATCTACGATCATCTAGGTCACCCCCCAAATGCCCCAATGGCCCCCAAATAAGCCCATTGGTCACATGTATATACATATCAATAAAAAACTCAAAAACATCATCAAAACATCAAAATACAAAAACATTGCATCACATTGCACTTTCATACATATATATCAATCAAAATTTCAAAAAAACATTATCAAAATTTCAAAAATTCAAAAATATTGCATCACATCACATTGCATCCCATTGCATTTTATCGCCACTTGCATTTAGGCATATTCATCATTAGCACTTTACATTTTAGAGTGGCTCATACATGTCTAGCACTAAGATGGTACACTAGTCACAATTCAAAATCAATGTTGTCAAGGTCATCACTCACCTCATTCTATATGTTACTTATCATTTCCATCTACATTTCATACATTTCCATAGTCGTGTCTATTCCCTTCACTTAGCCATTTGTTTTAGAATGTCATTAGGGTTTTCGGTCACTTAGCCATATCTAGTTTCTTCTCAGATTTTGTAGAAGGCTAGTGAGATTTTTAGGAGGTAGAGTCTTGCTTAGATTGTGCCTCGTATACATCAAATCCCAACACATTTCACACTAATAAATCCAAGTTTTATGAAAGGAAATATGAAACCCACAAAGTGGTCTAGGGTACCTTGAGTGAAAAGTTTATCCTACTCATCCCCCTATGCGAATGGTTCAAGGATGCTGAGAATTGGCAAAAGGACAAGCTCTTCCCTACCCAATTCCCCAAAATAAATAGTGGTTTTCACCACTATCAAAAATCCCAAACACCCTTGATCCCTAAAGTCATAAGGATTCATACTACACATCCCTGAGCAAGGATGGGTAGTCATCCCCAAGGCCTAAAAGATCAATACCATTCAAAAGCAAAATCCCAAAAGTTCACCATCAAAATTCCCAAACACCCTTGATCCCTAAAGTCATAAGGATTCATACTACACGCCCCTGAGAAGGATGGGTAGTCATCCCCAAGGCCTAAAAGATCAATGCCATTCACAAGCCAAAAAATCCCACAAGCTCAACTTTGAAATAAAAATTCAAAATCAAAATCCTCAAAAAGCAACAATAAAAAATAAATAGTGGTTATCACCACTCCCCAAATCCCTTGCTCAAAGAAAATCAAATACAAAATAAACAGTGATTATCATCACTACATATGAGCAAGTATCCCTATAAAATTGAATAAAAGAAAGGCGCCTGAGCTTGAATCCCTAAAATTCTCAGCATTTGAAAAACCATTTAGGTGATCCTCATTACGGGTTTGGTGGATAGCCTATCCGACAATGGTGGTATCCTAAACGCATGATGATATGTCTACCACATTAGCTTTGCGTGTGTGTAGACCAATGTTTGCATGTGGATGAGCTAGCTTTTGGTCACCTATACTACCTAGTGGTCTAATCCAACTGAGTACAAAACTTTGGATTGTGGCATTCATAGAGTGATCCTCATTACAGGTTTGGTGGATAGCCTACTTGTCAATGGCGGTATCTTTATGCATCTCACAGGAATGAACTCACTTGCACACACAGGGATATTGAGTATCTTGGTCATCCTAACAGATTCATACCTTGTCAAAAAGTCCTGCATGGTTAGTATACAACTTTTGATCAGTTGACTAGAGTGTTTGAGTCTCATGAAAACCTCATAGGCCTTCTAGAACATTCATTTTATTCATTCCATTTTATCACATGTATGTCAGTTCCATTTTCACAAATCCATTACATAGTCTCATGACAATATTCCACATGAATTGATGAATTCTATACAGTCTATGGTGCTAACATAGTATGTCATATAGTGTTCATATTCCATCAATACACATCAATAGATCATCCATTTCATTATGCATACACACATTGCATATCATCAAATAACATCATAGTACAACACATGCATCCATCAATGCATCCATAGATCATAACACATAATGCATCTAACGCTCCAAATTATCATAATTGCAAATCAAGCAAACATTTTTGTAACATCAACTGGGGCATTATTGGTATCATACCTCCCCTAATCAGCAATCAAACAGTTAAGCAATCAACCTCAAAAAGCCCCAAAGGTATCCATAAACCCTTTGGTCACCCAAAAGCTCCAAAGGTATCCATAAACCCTTTGGTCACCCCAAATGCCCCAATGGCATCCACTAAGTCCATTGGTCATAATAACAACATGTTTAATCCAAATCAACAATGGATAACTTAATCAAGTTAATCGTGTTCATCTTGCGAATCATTGCCAAAGATAGTCATGCACCCCCTTTGCTCGGGGCAAATAAGCAAAAGATCAAAAGCAAATTCAAGCAAACTAGTAAGCTTATCTCCTATTGCCATCAAGGCTAGGATTTGATGTAAGCTTATCTCCTATTGCCATCAAGGCTAGGATTTGATTTAAGCTTATCTCCTATTGCCATCAAGGCTAGGATTTGATTTAAGCTTATCTCCTAATTGCCATCAAGGCTAGGCTAAAGCGTAGACTTGAGCTCATCTTCCAACTGCCACCAAGGCTAGGATTAGACTTAAGCTTGTTTGCCAATATGCCAAAGAACACCAAAATAAAGTTCCTTAACTTGTCGAAGGCATTAATTCCAAGAGGCATACCCTTTCCATGGTTGGGGCATCCAATGTTGATGAGGTATTCTTCTATGAAATCTCATCAAAACTCAAAAATTCAAAAACAATTAAAAAACAACAAAACAACACAAAAGCCAAAGACAAGGGTTCAACACCCACCAAAACAAGTCAAATATGATGGAATTCATTTAGGGTCAATATGGAATGCAAACTTCTCATGGATGCATGGACAAGTTACTACTTCACTCCCCAAGAAGGCCATTATGGCTGGACCGCCCCACGGGAAGGAGGTTTTCAACTCTTTGCTTCCATGAAATCTCCATAGCATCATCCAAATCCTTTCAAAACTATGCCATTTTTTCAATGAGGACAACTGAAGGCAACCTTAACAAACGTCATCTGGGTCAAGCGACTCATCGCTTTTCTCATTGGTCATTCCCTCATCGACTCATTGCTTGAGGGGGTAGTCATGCTTAACAAATTCATAATAAAAAATCAACAATTAAACACTCAATCATGCAAGTTGCGTTCATCCAATGAATCTTTGACAAAGACAATCATGCCCTTGCTTGGGGCAGAAAACAAGCAAATATCTCAATTAAGCACATAACAGGACAGATGAACCTGCCTGTTGGTAACCTCAAAAGTTACCAAAATACTTGGTTTTCTCTAAATGCCTAGGGTTATAAGTCCCTTGAGCATACCTGGAAGCTGAAGAGAAACCAAGACCAATGTCTTTACCGAGTTAGAAGCAAGGATTCAAGAACACACGCCCTTTTCATGATTGGGGCATCTAAAGTTGGTTAGGTTATCGAGTAACCTTAATCATTCAACATTTTGGTCATCTATTTTTGCTCAGCATTGTGCTGCACACAACGCATCTCAAAAAGGGGCATCTATAGACACTAAAATGTGGTTAACCCGATTAAGCACCCACAAACAATGATCAAATTGACATCATATGGCCCCTTGGGCAGCCCTCAGGAGGCTCACAGTGGTTCTAGCCACTCCGAAAGGGTTTTTGGAGGCTACTGGCCCAATTTTGGGAGGTTTTGGCCCAAAATTCACCACCATCCCACCCTGGGATGGTGGCAGATTCCCACCATCCCACCCTGGGATGGTGGTGAGCCATCGTCCCAGGGTGGGACGGTGAGCAGGTTTGACCCAAAAAAAGTCAAATCTGGGACATTTGGCACCCAGAAACTACCATTTAGCACGCCATATGGAGCATGCGGGTCAGAGGGCACTGAGTCCTTATGACACACTTCTTAATGGAGGCCCAAATTGGAGATTCTCTTCCACACCCATTGCATGCCTCCCATTTGACAAGTGGCACCTCCTGCCATGCATGCCCTTGCATGCCTTTTTGCACATGAGCCCCTTTGGGCTATAAAATGGATACATGGTCCACACAAAAATAAGGATAGGAGTTCTAGGATATGCAATGGAGTGCTGCCGAGATTTCTCCCCAACTTATTGAGCTTTCTTGCCCTCGGAATCTCCTCTTAGCGAAGGAGGTTACCGGGTGACTTCAAGAGGGCCTTTTGAGCGTAACTTTTCCATCCGGGTGAATTTCTTCACCAAATTCGATGAAAACACCCCTTATACTATTTAGGATCATTCCCTAGTGATATTGGTAGCAAAAAGTGGGCAGAATTGGTGGGTATCCCTTCCCAGGGTGCCCCCCAATTAGTTGCAGTCACCACCACCCCCCGAGACGAGGAAAAATCCTTGCATAATTTCATTACTATTTTTTAATTATATTATTCTAGACTATCATATGATTATGTGGTTTAAATTTCATGCAATTTGGAGTTAAATTGACCGAGTTATAGCATTTTTAAGTTTTTGCAGGTCCGTAGGGCCCATCCAGGCACCCCAGTTGTATGCAGGTGGATCTGGGCCTCAATTTGAAAATATAACCATATGGGTTGTCTTGAAATGTCCATTTATGCATTCTTTCCAAATTTCATGAGTTTTGGATATGTTTAGGTTTGGGATTTGCTTGTCTTGGTTTTCGTAGGTTGTAGGCGGGCAACACAAAATCGAGGGGTCTACGGATGCAATTTCTGATATATTTTTGGTGATATCCTCTCAAAACATCCTCTTTGACATCTCCACAAATTTTCAAGTCATTCTGAGTTGATTTGATTTAGTTTTAATATATGCGTTATTTTACCCCTATGGGGATTGCATGTTTTCCACCATACACCCTTGCTATTTGACCCCTTTGGCTTCCTTGTGTGTAGGTGCAGGTTCTTAGAAGGCATTGGGAAGGAATATCAGACATCAGATATTGAATATACAAGCAGCGGTGGCATTGGCCCGCCCACCTCGATTGTGGGTATGCAGAAAAGGCACTGGATGTGCACCCTGATTCCTTGGAGGAATTGATCCTTGGGCACCCCAAAATTTGTAAAAATTGTATCACATTTTGAGCCCTCAAGGGGAATTCTATGTAACCTTGGATTTGATCCACCCAATTAATAAAGAAGACACTTGTTTCATTTCATTCTTTATTGCTTGGTATTGCTTCATTTTCATATGCATGCTTCCTTTTGATGCTCATGTGCAAGATGGGATAGATACACATATTGTTTCTCTTCATTAGGTGCACCACTTTTCCCTACTTCATATTTACTCAGTTGTGGGCTCAAAATCTCTAGCCTCAGGTGAGGTTATTTACATATCTTTTATTGCATCGTAGGGTGCTTACTGGTGAACAACTTATGAAACATGGTTTTCATGGACCGTTTAGATATGAAATACATGGAGAGAATGTGGAAAATCTCAAACATATTTTTATCGAGTGTGCCTTAGCCTTTGAGCTATGGAGAAGAATGGTCATCTTTCTTGGCTTACAATGGTCCAATTTTTTTACTTTTGAATAACTTTGAAGGGATTGGCCTAATCAAGAGGGTGTTGATCATTTTATTAGACAACTAGTTTGGATGGGTTCTACCATTCTACCTTGGAATATCTAGAAGGAAATAAATAATCAAATTTTTAATCAAGAAATGAAAGACACTCACTATATCTAGAAAAATACAATTTTAAACTTAGTTGAATCAGCCCAACAACTCCTTAATCACCCCTAAAAAACCCACCAAAGATAGGATCAAGTGATGTAAAGATTAAAGATTAACTCTCTCAAGGGCAACCAACTTAAAGGGAATATGAGTAATCGAAATATGGATAGAACAAGGAATTGGCAGCCTCCTCCCAAGGATTTTGGAAAATTCAATACCGATGGATCCTCTAGGGGAACCCTGGAAAAGCTAGTGCAAGAGGAATTGGTAGACTTTCAGATGGTTCCTTGGTTTTCACTTTTGTTGAGAATTTGGGTATCCTTTCTAATAACCTTGCTTAGGAGTATGGTATCCTTAGAGTCCTTCGAGAGGCTATTAAGGTCGGATGAAAAAAGGTGTTGGTTGAATTTGACTCTCAAGCCATGATTAATTTGTTGAAGACTCATAAGAATCATAAGGTTGATTGGAGATTAAAAAAAATTATTGAGAAGGTTCAATTAATCCATATGGGCTTTTTGAAAGTTGAATATAATCATGTGGTAAGAGAAAAAATAGGAGTGTTGATGATTTAGCTAATTGGGCATTGGATAAAGGTGATATTACTTACTATGGCTACCCTCCCAGATGGTGGGATTCGTAAATAAGGGAAGCTCTTATTTCTATCATTTCTTTAGATGGCTCCAGTACTAGAGGTACCTAGTTCCTTTTTACTTTGTTTTTGCTTCTCTTTGGTTTGATCAGGGTATTTTAGTTTTGTTGCTCAAACTAATCATTTGTATGTTTCCTTTGTTGAATCTTGCCTAAAAAGCCTTTTGTCCTAAAAGGCTAATGTTGTTTTTTGTTTTTTTCCTTCCTTTTAGTTTTTTCAATGTGTGTTGTTTTGTATTGTTTTTGTTCTATTTTGTTTTTGTGTTGTTTTTGGTGTTTTTTATGTTTTGGTATTTTTTTGTGTTTTCTACTTTTTTGTGTTTGTGTGTTGTTTTGTTATTTTTGTGGGTGTTTTGTGTTTTGTTGTTGTTTCTTGTTTTTTGCATTTTTTGTTGTTGTGTCTTGTTTTTTGCGTTTGTAGTTGTTGTTTCTTGTTTTTTGCATTTTTTGTTATTTTTGTGTTTGTTTTGTGTTTGTTTTGTTATTTTTGTGTTTTTTTGTTGTTTTTTGTTGTTTGTTTGTATTTTTTTGTTTTAGGAATGCTCTTTGAGTGTGCCAAAGGGGGTAGGCTAGGTGCGAGCCCTAGGTGATTTTGATGGAATAAATACCCCTGCTTCCTTGGGACTTACCCAAAAGTGGTATCCCAATTGGGGTGTTTTCTACAAAGGACCAATTATTTTCAACTCCTACACTTTCCTTATCTAATTTACATCAACCTTTTGAGGTAATGTTGATGCATTAGAGTACACATTGGGAGTTGTTCTCTCACACCATGTGTTGGATAATTTGAGTGATAAGTGGTCATTGATGTGGAACTCTTAGCATCAGTCAGTGGCAGTTTCAATTGGCAGCATCCGTTTCAGGTTCTCAAATAAATGCAAAAGGATAATTCAGTTTCAGTTTCAAGACTCGATTCCAAGAAGTCGGATGAGGTCCAAAGTGTAAAAAAAAGGTCAAATAAATAATATTATAATATTATTTTATAACATTATGCAAAGGAAGTTTAAAATTAATTATAAATTAATTTTAAAATAATTTATTAGTTAATTTACTTAACTTATAAAGTTATTTAAATTAATTATTAATTAATTTGATTATTAATTATAAATTAATTAGCTAAGGTTAAATAACCCTAAGGTGGGTTATTAAAATTAAAATTCAAATTTTGATTTCGAATTACAAAGCGTCGATGTGAGGAGAAAATTAAAACGTGTATATAAGGGGGGAACTTCCACCTTATTAAACCTTACTATGCCTTCGAATATTATTGCGAGCTTTAAGAATTGCATTGCGTCCAAAGCAGAGTTAGAGTGTGCGAGTTTCATGGAAAGTCAAACGGCAACGAAGGCATAATAGGAAGGTACTCTTCCTTTCTTCACGTGGGCATTAGTAGCCCATGCGATGGGATCCCAAGCGCTAAGGCACTTAGGCTTGAGGAGACGATGGATCGAATCTAGCTGAAACTCCTTTTTGGGGAATAAAGAGGTATGCTTTAATCTTGGGCATCGAAAATTACGAAAATATAGTTTGGGCATTTCAAAATTAATTTTTGCATATTTTAAATTGGTCTTAAGGTTGCAAAGGGAGTTATAAGGGTTTTGCAAAATTAAATTTTAATGTTATTTGCTCAAATGTTTTGAAAATATTGTAAGGTGTTTGGTTGATGTTTTATGGTGTTGGATATTATTTTAAGTTGGAGTTTATAAGGTGTATCAAGAAATTATTTTTATGTATGGTATGATGAGTGTTATTTTAAAAGGAAGCAATAAGGCATAAATTGAGTTGTGATTGTTTTGTGTCTAAGGAATAATTTTGGGAAAGTGTTGAAGTAATATTGTTGTGTCTAACCATTGGAATTGGAAAGAAGAAAATTGTGATTGAGACAGGTTTTCTAAAGGTACTTTTACATCCAACAAAAGGTATGGGCATATTCTTCCTAGTGAGTGATTGTTGAAAATTGTGAATGAAAAGTTGGAGTGAAAAGGATTGTTTGGTTAAGCATTTTTGAGTGTGTTTTTAATTAATGCTTCAAGGTTTTCTAGAATTAAGAGTTGTTGATAAAACCTTGTTTTATAAGCATTGTTGTTGAAGTGAGTTGTTGAGTGAATAACTTGAACTAGGGTTTGGAAAGAATATGAATATCATTGTTATGTGAGATTGGTTGATAAGCATTGTTGGAAATATTTGAGTGAGTGTTCATATGTTTGGACTAGGGTTTGTGAGCAAGGATTATTTCATTGAGTGATTGGTTGAGTAGAGTTGGTTGAGCCTAGTCAAGTGAATATGTTAAAGTGATTATTCAAGTTTTGTGAAACAAATTATTCTATATTCTGAATTGATTTGAGAAAGAGGTTGAGAGTTGATGAGTGTGAAACATATTGAGTCTCTAATAATTCTCTATGTGTTTTTGTGATAAGAGAGTGATTTAAAGTGATTGAGAGTTTGTGAGTGTGAAGCATATTGAGTCTCTAACAATTCTCTTTATGTTTCTAAAAGAGTGATTGAAAGTGATTGAGCATTGTGATGAATGCGATGCATATTAAGTCTCTAACAATTCTCTTTATTTTTCTATGATATTGGATAAGTTATAGTGTGGAATTATTGAGAAGATTTAAGGCAAGTCTTAGAGAAGACTTGTGGACAGATTTGTGTGAGCTTTTGTGGAAGCTTATAATACAGATTGAGAGCAGATTTGGACAAGTTCTAGTGAGGACTTGTTGAGCAAATTTGGACAAGTTCTAGTGAGGACTTGTTGAGAATATTTGGAAAATTTCTAGAGAGGACTTGTGGACAGATTAGTGTGAGCTTTTATGGAAGCTTACAAGGCAGATTTGAGATAAGTCTTTGAGAAGACTTGTGAGCAGAGTTGATTGATTTGTTCAAACCTTAGGTTAAGGTTTGGGGTATATTTGGAAGAGTTGATTTGAGATTAAGTCAAGATTTGAGTTAAGGCTTGAGGATAGATATTGAGGATAAATTTGTTCTAGATCAAAGGACTAAGTTTAGTACAAATTTAAGGACATATTTTGGTGTAGATTTGAGGACAAGTTTATGCCAGACCAGAGATAGAGATTGAGTAGATTTGTGCTAGACCAAAGGACTGTGTTTAGTGCATATTTGAGATAGATATTTGAATGTGATAGAGTATAGAGGATGACAGTCTCTAGTGGATAGAGATCCATTAACCAGGGCAGTGAGGACAGGTGTCTTCGGTGGATAGAGATCCATTAGCCAGAGCAGTGGGGACAACAGTTCTTCTAGAAGATTACCAGTCAGAGCTAAGGAGAAAGGAGTTCTCATGTGGATAGATATCCATAAACTTGATTAGCGGATTGGTGTCTCCTTTGGATAGAGATCCATAAATATTATAATAGGGAAAGGATTCTCAATAGATTGATTGAGAAAATTTTAGTGAAATATTTTCTCCGTGGAGTAGCCCACATTGGGTGAACCACGTTAAATTGGTGTCTCTATTGTGTGTGATGATTTATGCATTACTTTGATTACTTCTATTGATATTGCTATCTATACATTGCATAATATTTATTGGAAAAAAAAAAGCAAAAAGTGGTCTTATACTGTTCACCCCCCTCTTAGTATAAGCTTGTGTTCTTCACCATGAGCATCCAATTACATTTCATAGTGAAATATTCAATAAAGCAATTCAAAAATACCCCACAAATGATAAAGAGCTCTATGTCATTGTCTAAGCATGTAAATAATGGAAGCACTACATCTTTGGCAATGAAACCATCATCCACATAGATCACAAATCTCTAGAGCAAGTTAAGGAATAAAAGATATCAAAAGTGGCCCACATATTTATAACAGTTTCATTTGATCATTAAGCATAATATAGGGAGTTTCAATCCAACCCCCAATCATAGCACTCACCACAATTCTTAATTCTTATAGGTATGATACTTTCAATTGGTTCACCTTGTATGAAGTAGATTATAATTTTACGAATATATATCAAGCTCTTTGTGTGGGTAAGCATGTTTCTAATTTTTATTTGTAAGATAACCTCCTCTTCCACATGGGACACATTTGTGTATCATCTAATGAGCACTCAAATATGATTTGGAAATCATACTTCAACAAAGTAGCAAGTCACTTTGGCGTGAAAAACAATTGGTAATATTTATGTTGGTCAAAGATGAGGAACAATGTTGAGAGGTACAAAATTCATGTACTCTCTATGTTTTTGCCAAACCAACCAACAAGAAGTAGGGATTATATACACCATTGTCAATGCCATCCAATCCTTGGTAATCTGACTCCATGGATTTCCCCTTAGGTTTACCCATATCTAAACATGGTAATGATTATGTTTTTATAGTAGTTAATAATTTTTTAAATATTTATCATGATTTCTTATAATAAATTCATTTCAGCTGAGGATATGTTGTCATCTTTGATTGACCTAGTTGTAACAATCATACCTCATGAGAAGCGACACAATAATACTACAACTGAGAGCATGGGGTTTGACTCAATTGGGGCCTTTGGGAGTTTTTTACAAGATCGGATCCTTGTTAAGATGTGATCTCTAAGGTGCATTTGAAATCAAAAGGGAAAAGGGATGCAAGAGATAAAAGGCAAACAACTCAACAAAATAAAAAGGATGATGATGCACCAAAAGATCCACTAAGATCTCTTTGCACAATAGGCTTGAACATTATTGCCAGTGGTGAACACTTTCTCTCAATAAACCAGTTAAGCATATATGAGAGTCATCACCATAAGCATGCATAAAGATGTGGGTCCTCAAGAGAGCCATAGATGGCTAGTCCAAAAATTGACATAGGCCCCTCACACACATACATCAATAAAATCCAAAGTAGGTAAAAACTACAAACACATACACACATATAGAAATGGGTTAGTAGGGATCCATATATGGTTGGTCTAAAAAATGAGGTAGATGTCCATACATATATATAGACATATAGTTCATTACAAATATTGTGTCATGAGTGAGGGTTCGATCTGACCACAAGTCACTCAAGAGTCAACTACTATATATAAATAAATGAAAATAAAGCCTACAAAATAATATAAATGCAAATTTGTCAAACCTTTACAAAGCTAATACTTCTATTTATCAAATAGGAGGGTTTCCCTCCAAAACTCATGCAGAGATTTCAAGATGATCATTTCTTCTAACATTGGATTATGTCTTGTCTGAGTTGTCAATCCTTCCAAGGTTCTCTAGATCTAGTATCATAAGTGGCAATTGGTTCTAAGCCTTTAGATGAGTAACTACAACCATTATTTCCAACTAACCTTTTTTGGGAATCCCCATAATCTGGGTGTGAAATATTTTTGCTTTCAATGCTTTAGATTTGGGAGTGGTACTGTCATGACTTCCTACCTACTGTTGTCATTTTTAATATATATGTAGCATTCCTTTTGCAATAAAGAATAGTACTTTCTAGAATATTGTGCACCTCATCAAATATTAGGTTTTTGGGATGTGGTGCCTTTTCTTCAAAAACATTCTCACCATCTAACCCTACAAATTTTCTTACCTTGGGACTTATGACCATCAAACCTCCAATATCAAAGCTTTTTCTTTCTTTTTTTT
Source organism: Wollemia nobilis (assembly GCA_028583015.1). Taxonomy (NCBI): domain Eukaryota; kingdom Viridiplantae; phylum Streptophyta; class Pinopsida; order Araucariales; family Araucariaceae; genus Wollemia; species Wollemia nobilis. The sequence continues at coordinate 6,201,228 of JAQPPZ010017121.1, forward strand.
GATCAAACCTAATAAAGTTTTGGCCTTTAAAATTTATCTAGGTTGACCTTTCAACCCTTGAAACATTTTATAGGAGGTTTCTCTTTAGTGTTAGTCTACTTATTGCACTATGCTTTTGTTGTTAAAAATATAGTGAGAAATCACTACAATTCTAGCAACTCACAAGTGATATGTAGCTTAATGAAGATAAAGAATAAAAAAAAATGAGTTGCCTTGTCCATTGGAAATGGATTCAAAAGACGTGAGGGGTAATATTCAAGTCTTTGCAGCTTTTATAAAATTGGAACTGCCCCTAATTAGTGGGTGAGGCTTGTTCTTGAGTGTTCGAGAACATGCATAGAGTTTCGGCTACCTCCTTTGTCTTTGAACTCATAGAATGTTGGGGGTAAGCTTATATTTTAAGAACCTCTAATTGCACTTCTTTGATTTCATTCTCCTTGGCAAGCTTTCAATTATTCTTATTTGTGTAGTCCCTTTTAAGCCACCTAGTGTATTTCCCAAATACTTAGATCCATCTTCCTCCTTTACGTGTTGCCATAACTTCGTCACCTTTATTCATAAATATTGTTTATGTATAATACAAAAAAATTAGCATATTTTTTGTGTCAATGGGCTCCCATGTAGCTCTTTCATCAAAATCTATAATGTCCATACCATAGAGATCCAAACATTTGTTACCCCCATGTGTTTATTTTCTTGAACGCATGGCTTATCCTTTCCCAAGGTCATTGGTTAATTGTTCTTGGTGAGTGATGAGTCCCCAAGTTACAAATGTCACTAGGAGTTGGCTTGGGCAACTCATCATTTTTTTGTATCTTCTTCATAATTTCTTTTGGGTACTTCATAGACTATAGATTTATTTCTTGAGGGCTTTTAGGTTGTAGCAAGCCATGTGTGTGTTTTGATCTCTTGTTACCATTTGTTTTGGATAACTCATCATTTTTTGTATCTCCTTCATCATCATTCTTTTGGTTTAAATTTAATCCTAATCGACTACGATAAATATTTTGAAATATCCATGGCAACATATATTTGAGTGTATACAACATGGCTTCTCTCCTTCGTGTTTGGTTCCTCCTAGATGAATTCACCTAGAGTATTATCAATATTCTTCAAAACCTCATTATTGATGATATGCTAAGGAAGTCCAAAAAGCCCAATCCACACTATAAGTCTTTTAATAGTTTTTGTGTCCATAGAAAAAGTCTCACTCCAAGGTCTTAAATATAATGCATCTTTGCCCCTAAACCACATGCCTTCATCCAATATCTTATCCTTTATTTATGAGCTACAAAAAATAATGAGGAAAAATCCTTTTGGAAGAAAAGTCATGGAGGGAATATATCTTCTGAACAAGCTGGACGTTTTTCGCAGGACTGCCCAAACTGCCGAACTCGTTTCGGCCATATCTCACTCATCCGAACTCGGATTGAGCTGAAATTTTGAGGGTAGATGCCTGAAAAACCCTAGAACGTCTCCACCAATTTTCATATCATTTGGAGCAACACAGATCCTAGCGCATCCCTATGTGTGAACGATATATTTGGCAAGCGGCTATGCGAGGGTTTCATCTGGGTTGAGTGCAAGCAGCTCCGGAGGTTGGTTTTTAGGGCCTTCGGGCCCTAGCGGCCAATATTTTTGTGGTTTATGCTCAATATTTTAGTAGGAAATGTTGCAGGGGATACAAGATGGGTTAGAAATTTGTCTTTCAACGGATCATACTATGAACTTGAGTGACAACGACTTCCAATTTGCTTCTCAAAAGAAAAGTGAAAACCATACCTTTCCACGGCGTCTAGGGCAAGGATTAAAGAGATCACGAAACAAGTTTCAAGCAGTTGATCAAAAAATGGCTCATATCTCAAGTGAATCTGGTGCTAAGGTGCACCCACAAAATAATTCTACTATGAAAACCCCTGTCAAGGGTAAGAATTTTGAAGACTCGGTCCCAAAAATGAATTTTAGGGATGCCCTTCATGGTGGACAGCCTCAGCCCAATGCTAATATCAATATTAGGGCTTCCCATAAACCTCTAAGAATGCCTAAGATTGATCCCAGGAAAACGGAGTCAGGATGTCTTAAAGCAGCTGATGGAACTCCTATTGTTAAGCTTGATATGGGTAACATTCAGACTGGCATTGAAGATTTGGAAAAAAGAGGACTAATTTGTCGGTTCGTGGGTTTTCATCCGAGTCTATCTGCTTTCAAAGTCTGGGCTGCAAAAAGCTGGAAAACTAAAGGTGAGTTACAAATCTCTATTTATCCAAATGGTTATTTTCTTGTTTTATTTGCTAATAATGAAGATAGAGAGAAAAATTTTCAAGGGGGTCCTTGGTTTTTTGGAAGGGCGGGGCTTTTCATGAAGCCACGGCATACTAAATTTAAATCCAAAGAAGAGATGCCTTCTATAGCTCCAGTGTGGGTTAGACTCTTTGGCCTCCCTATTGAATTTTGGAATCCTACTATTTTTTCTTCAATTGGAAACTCTTTAGGAACTTTTATGATGATTGCTTATTGTACTCAAAATTTTGAACATATTATTTATGCTCGAATTTGTGTTTTAATGGATTTTGACAAACCCCTTCCTAAAAAGATCACATTACAATTTGGGGAAGACACTTGGGAGCAAGTAGTGGACTATGAGAACATTCCTTTTCGTTGTAGAATTTGCCATGAATATGGTCATTTGGCCAGTGCTTGCCCAAATAAAATTCTTGATCAAAAGAAAGAAGATATAAACTCAGCAGGTTTCCAAATACCTAAGAAGAAGAACACTCAGAAAAAACTAGTTATGAAGGATCAATCAAAGTCATTTGCTAATATGTTTGAAATACTTTCCACAAATGATGTCCCAAGTGAGGAAGAGGAAATAATGGAAACTAAAATCTTAGAAACACAATTTAAATATGAAGGGAAGAACTCGAGAGACAAACCAACAAATCAAAGGTTTTCAACAGAAAAAAAAAGGAGAAAATTTACACAAGAAAAACAATATTTCAAATGTCAAAACTTCAAATAATGCAAGTCCCAATATAGACTCCATTGAACCATCTAGTAAAATTTTGGCTGTGTATGAGCATTCTTCAAGGTTAGAAGCCATCTCAGATTCAATTGGAATAAGTCAAGAAACAAGGAAAAAAAATTGAAGATGGATTCCAATCAAAAAATAGGTCGCAAGACCAATCAATATCATATGGTAAAAGAAGGTGAAAAGCTTGTAGAGGAAGGTAAGATTAATGCCCTTCCCAACTTTTTTAGCCCTGGTATTAATGAAGATCATCACTTGGAATATTAGAGGACTCAAAGGGAGTCTTTCAAAACAAAATGAAATTAGAAGAATGATTCAGATAAATCATCCACATCTTGTTTTCCTTCAAGAAACAAAGATGTCAATGGAGGATATGGACTTAATTGCCGATAAAATTTGGCCAGTTGGAAAAGTGGTTTCCCTCAGTTCCCAAGGGACTTCGGGTGGCATTGCTTGTCTTTGGGACCCAAAAGAGGTAGTTATTCACCATATGGTTGGCAGTTGGGGTTTGTTGGCTATAGCTATTCAAAGTAGACATTCCAACCAGATTATGCTCTGCATTATTGTTTATGCCCCGACTTCTTTGGAGGAAAAAAGAAGACAGTGGAAGGATATTACTCATATTATCTCTCATTTTCCTAAAGCTTGGATCTTGATCGGAGGAGATTTCAATACCATCCTCTCTCTGGATGAGAAAAGGGGGGAAATAGAAATTTGGACAAAAGCAACGACCTCATGAGCGAATATATTGCAAACCTCCATCTTGTGGATATCCAACCGAGATAATGGCCTTATGACTTGGTCTAACGAGAAGGCAAGGCTTAGCTTGTATAATGGAGAGATTGGATAGGTTTTTGCTCTCTAAAAATTTCTTAATCCATGGTCACATTCCTAAAGTGAAGACTCTTAATAATGCTTGGTTCGGATCATTGGCCGGTCATGGTGGAAATGTGGAAAACCAATGTGAGTTTCTCTCCTTTTCGTTTTCAATTAATGTGGCTTAGAGACATTTCCTTCAGACCTCGTGTGCAACAATGGTGGAAGGAAGGTAAACCTAGGCATGGGACTAAGATGTTCTGTTTTGCCAAAAGACTGCAATACATTAAATCCAAAATCAAGACTTGGAGCTGGAAAGAGTTTGGGGATGTTCATAAAAAAAAACATGAAGTTATTGCTCATCTTGAAAATTTGAATAAGAAAATCCGTTTAGATGGCCTCACAGAGAAGAGAAGTGCAGATGAAATTAAACTCACAACTCGGTTAGAGGAATGGGAAAAAAGAGAAGAAATCTTATGGAAGCAAAAATCTAGAATTCAATGGCTCAAAGAAGGAGATCGAAACACAAATTTCTTTCACAAATCTCTTCTAGCTCGAAGATCTCACAACTTTATTTCTTCCTTAAATTCGAGATCTTGGAGATGTTGTTTATACTTGGGATGGCATGAACTCTATTGTTGTTGATTACTTTTCCAATATTTTTCTTGCTACTCCTCTTGACTCGACTTCTCAACAAAATGTTCTTCAAGCAATCCCTTATCTTATCACTTTCGAGGATAACTCTATTTTGACTTGCTCCTATTACTATCAATGAGCTTCAACAAGTAGTTTTTAAAATGCAAAAAGGGAAAACCCCAGGTCTGGATGGTTTTCCTATTGAGTTCTACCAAGAGTTTTGGGATATCCTTCATGTTGATTTATTAGAGGTGGTGGAAGAAGCCGGGAAAGCCAAAGAAATTTTGAAGGTTATCAATAAAACTTATATTACTCTTGTTCCAAAAGCTCAAGAGGTTGATCATATCTCAGCTTTTAGACCTATTGCTTTATGTAATGTTCTTCTCAAAATCATTACTAAAATCATGGGAGAAAGGTTGAAGCCTCTTTTGCATAAGATTATTTCCCCAGAGCAAGGGGGATATGTGGAAGGACGTCAAATAGTAGATGAGATAGTTCTTGCTCAGGAAGCCATCCATTCCATGGATATGCAAAATTCTCCTTCTATGTTCATTCGGTTAGACTTATCCAAAGCTTATGACAGTGGATTGGCACTTCCTTATCAAAGTTTTGAGGCAATTTGGTTTCTCTAAGGATTGGATGGATTGGATTATGGGATGTATCTCTTCAGTTTCCTACTTAGTTCTTATCAATGGCAGGCCTTCTCGGTCTTTCCCAGCTTCCAGAGGTATTAGGCAAGGTGACCCGCTATCCCCTTATTTATTCATCATTCTTGTTGAATGCTTGGGTAGGACTATAACCAAAAAGAGGGAAAACAAAACCCTTGAGGGAGTTACCATTGCTCATGGAGCTAGACCTATCTCTCATCTTCAATTTGTGGATGACTCTACTCTTTTAGGTAAAGCTACGAGTTAAGGAAGCTTCTAATATTAAGCAAATCATTAGCTATTTTTCTAAGGCTACTTGGGCAGTTGATCAATGAAGACAAATCTAAAGTTATTTTCTTTCACTGCTCTGCTAGACGAGGAATCCATGGTCTTGGATAAATTAAGATATAAGAAGACCTCTCTTCCAATCACTTATTTAGGTATTCCCATAAATATTCAAAGGCAGAAAAATAAAGATTGGAATTGGTTGTTGGACAAAGTCAAGAAGAAAATTGGAAAGTGGACCAACAAGTGGCTTTCTTCTAGGGGTAGAATCACCTTGGTAAAATCAGTCCTTCAAGCTATTCCTATTTATGTTTCTTCCATTTTGAATATCCCAAAGGTTGTTCTTCGAGAATTGGATCAAATCAGTCATCGTTTCCTTTGGAGTGGTACTAAGGAGAAAAGAAAATGGGCCTTGGTGAAATGGGATACTTTATGTCTTCCTAAGAGTGAAGGGGGGTTAGGATTCTGGTCTTCAATTAATAACAACAAAGCTTTAGCTGCTAAATTATATTGGAGGATGTTGCATAACCCCAATGCTCTTTGGGCCAATAATCTTCATGCTAAATATCTTGAGAACAAAAGTCCTGAAGACCTTGTTCGCTATCAACTTCCTACCAAAGGTTCTCCCATTTTAGCAGTTCTTAAGACTGGTGAGGATTTGATAAAGAAAAAATTATTTTGGATCATTCATAATGGTCAACATGCAAATTTTTGGACAGATTCTTGGGATGGTCACAAGCCTTTGATAACTCAGTTTCCCGATTGGAGGCCTTTGATGGAGGAGCTTCACCGAGCTAATTGGATAAAGGTGGCTAATTACTATCGGTACCATCTGGTAATTCAAAGGTTGGTAGATATTGGATCCCTATTGAGGACTGGCCTATTCAAATCCCAGAAAGGCAAAGACAAGATATCCAAGGCATCCTTCATATGAGATCCCTCTCTTGGTCCCATGAAAAAGATTGTTTTGGATGGAACAACACTACTAAGGGTGAGTATTCCGTTGCTCAAGGTTATTTGACCTTATGCCATAATAATCCCAACCATTCTTCGAACATATTTTCTCAATTGTGGGCTCAAAAGCTTTGGCCTAAGGTGAGGTTCTTTAATTGGCTTTTATTGCATCGTAGGGTGCTTACTGGTGAGCAACTTATGAAGCGTGGTTTTCATGGCCCTTTTAGATGTGAAATGTGTGAAGAGAATGTAGAAAATATCAACCATATTTTTATTGAGTGTACTTTAGCCTCTGAGCTATGGAGGAGAATGGCCACTTTACTTGGCTTACAGTGGTCCAATTTTTTTACTTTTGAACAACTTTGGAGGGATTGGCCTAATCAAGAGGGTGTTGATCATTTTATTAGGCAGTTAGTTTGGATGGGTTCTACCATTCTTCTTTGGAATATTTGGAATGAAAGGAACAACCAAATTTTTAATCAAGATAGGAAGGATATTCACTATATTTGGCAAAAGACCATAGCCAACTTAGTTGAATCAGTCCATCAACTCCTTAATCACCCCCAAAACTCCCACCAAAGATGGGATCAAGTGATGCAAATATTGAAGATTAAACCTTCTAAGGGCAACCAACTTAAAGGGAATGTGAGTATTAGTAAGATGGATAGGACTAGAAATTGGCAACCTCCTCCTAAGGATTTTGGAAAAGTCAATACTGATGGAGCCTCTAGAGGGAACCCTGGAAAAGCCGGTGTGGGAGGAATTGGTAGACTTTCAGATGGCTCCCTGGTTTTTACTTTTGCTTGAGAATTTGGGTATTCTTTCCAATAACCTTGTTGAGGGGTATGGTATCCTCGGAGGCCTTCGAGGAGGCTACTAAGGTTGGATGGGAAAAGGTGTTAGTTGAGTCTGACTCTCAACTTATGATTAATCTCTTGAAGACTCCTTCTAAGAATCATAAGGTGGATTGGAGAATAAAAAGAATTATTGAGAAGATTCAGTTAATCCGGATGGGATTTTTGAAAGTTGATTACAATCATGTGGTCAGAGATCAAAACAAGAGTGTTGATGCTTTAGCTAATTGGGCTTTGGACAAAGGTGATCTTACTTGTTATGGCCACCCTCCTATATGGTGGGCTTCTCAAATTAGGGAAGCTCTTCTTTCTATCATTTCTTTGGATGGCTCCAGTTATGAAGGTACCTAGTTTCTTCTTGTTTTTTTTTTTTGCTTCTCTTTGGTTCATTCAGTTTTTTTTAGTTCCCTAGCTCATTCTATTCTTTATTTTGTTTCCTCTGTTGATTCTTGCCTTAATAGTCTTCTGGTCTAGATAGGTCATTGTTTTGTTCATTGTTTTTTTTTCTTTTTTCTTCTTTGTTTTTTTTGTTTAGTTTTTTAAGGTGGGTGGGTTCTTTTGTTTTGTTTTGTTTTTGTGTTCTTTGTGTTGTTTTTCGTTGTTCTTGTGTTTTTGTTTTTTTTTTTTTATGTTTTTTGTTATTGTTCTTGTGTTTTTTTCGTTCTTGTTCTTGGGTTTCTCTTTGTTTGTGTTATTTCGTGTTTTTATGTGTGAGTGTTTTCTATGTTTTTTGTTTTTGTTTATTGTCTGTTGTTGGTTGTTTTTTATTTTTATTTTTATTTTATTTATTTTATTTTTTAGGTTTTGGTTGTGTTTATTTTTCATGTTTTTTTTGGGTTATGTCTTTGTAGTGTTCTGTTGTTTTTGTCTTGTTTGTGTTTTGTTATGTGGTTCTTGTGTTTTTCTATGTGGTTTGTGTTGTGGTTTCTTTTTTCTTATTGTGCGTGTTTGGTTGTGCTTTTGTTTTTGACACACTCAAGGAGCATGTTTTTTATTTTATTTTATTATTTTTGTTGTTATTTACTTATTTTTAAATTGGTTTTGTGTGTTTGTTTGCTCCTTGAGTATGTCAAAGGTGGTAGGCCAGGTCCGAGTCCTGGGCGTTTTTGGCGGAATGGATACCCCTGCCTCCTTGGGTCTTACCCGAAAGTGGCATCCCTTTTGGGATGTTTTCCACAAAAAAAAAAAAAGAAGTCATGAAGTAATTTGAATTCGATACCTACTTCTGCTTGATCCAATTTTGAATCTTAGAAAAACCTAACCAGTATCCATGGAAATTTAATATTAACCCTCCGGTTTTAAGAACCATTATATCATGCTCAATCATCTCATCCTTGATAATCACTTTTGGTGTAGAATCTACTACCTAGATAGGGTTTGTCATAGATTCACTCTTCCTCTTATTGCTAGCTAGGGCATCCATACTTCCAACTTGGCCATTTATACTTTTAGTAAGGACTTTCACAAATGACTTTCTTTCCATGTTACCTAGATTTTATTCAAATAAATCCTTTAAATTCTCCTAAGATCTAGAAAAAGAAGTGGCACTTGTTCTTTGATCACTGCTCATGCTTCCTCTTCGCTCTTGGCTCACACTTGCACTCATTCTTGGCTCAATTCAAACTTTATTTCTCACAAGTAGCAATATATATATATATATATATATATATATATTTAAAGTAAGGGTTGGAAATAAGAGAAGAAGACAAGGAAGAAGACAAGTAAACCTTGCTATATATATATATATATATTTATTTATTTATTTTCAATTAGATTGTCCATCTAATTCCATTTATTTCCATCCATTTTGTTAATAAAGAAACAAGCCTAAAGAACGATTAAAGAACAAATAGAAGGAAAGCAAAATTTGCCTTACTAAAGCTCTCACAAGTCTACTTTTTATTTATCTTCAAGTGTCACCCCTATAAAACATCATGAGAAACAAAAAATAACATGATTAAAAATAAAATGGGTCAAAGGCAAAGTTTTTTTAAATTGGTTAAATGAGATTGAAGTGGACCTCACTCATATAATATCATGATCACGACCAAAAAATAGTATTACAATTTTTTCTCAATTGGTTATATGGGATTGAAACAAACCCCACCCATATAACATCATCACCATATAGTGATATTACAATAAAGCTTGAATAATATCCATGTATTGCTTGATAAGATTCAAACCTAGGTCTCCTCCTTAAATGTTTGGGAATGTAATCAACTCGGCTAATGCCATTTGATGTATTACAATTTTTTTTGACAATTATGGATGCGTCCCTTAACAAGATTCAAACTTTACTTTTCTTATTGAAAGTTAAGGTATTTATCCATTTGATTTCACATTATTTGACGGATTACAGACGAGTTATGTCATGTCATTGTTGGAATATTAGTAATTTGATTTTATGAGCCAAGGTTGATAGTGGTGATGTAAGCCTACGAGTTCTCTTGATATAAGCCTATGAGCATATGCAATGTAAGCCTACAAGCATCCTTTATGTAAGCATACACACATTCCTTATGTATGTTTACAAGCATTCTGTATGTAAGCCTATAAATATTTTTATGCAAGCTTATGAGTATCCTCTATGTAAGCTTATAGGCATTCTCTATGGAAGCCAACAAACATTCTTTTTGTAAGCCTATGAACATCCTCTATATAAACCTTTAAACAATATTAATATATTCATTCCTAATGGAATTAGTTAAACTAATTCCATAGTTAACTAAAACTCTATTAAGAGCTTAATAACTTATTGACTCATTCTGAAGAAGGCATCTCACTATATATTTCACCATTATTATAGTTACAAACCTTTCTTAGTGGTTATATTTCTCAACTTTCAAGGAAGAAACCTAGTTTCAAATTTTGCCAAACAAAATATACTTAATTGTCAAATCTTCTATAATATCACTATTTGGTCATGATATCATTAAGTAAAACTTGTTTCAATCTCATATAACCAATTAATTAATTTTTTTATTGTTTTTATTAATAATTTTATTTATTTCATTAACATGCACTCTTATTTCAATCTTATTTCAAGTGAATCAATTATATTATTGATGAATCCAAAGACATACACCTATTCATCTTATTGGTTTATTGGTTTAAAGGTTAAGAATGAATATCCTTAATACACCTATTCATCTTATTGGTTTAAAGGTTAAGAATGAATATCCTTAATAGCCCAGATTTATTTTGATAAGATGGCGAAGACTTGATTACTCTAAATAGAAAGTAAAAAGTTTGAATAGAAAGAAAGTCGGATAAGTATTGTATCTCCCTCTAAACCAAGGAAATGTAGTATGATTTAATTATTTAATACAAGCTAACCTTAAAATATTACTTACTCAAAAAGTAGTTAATTATTAAAATTAAACATATATCTCAAAAAAATTAAACCTATACTAAGTTGCTTCTAATATCTTCTCCAACTATGTGTCTTCATGAAAAAAAACAATTGAACATATAATTAGTTAGGTTTCAATATATTCTCTAAACCACCATCTTGACTTCTAGACAAAGGGCAAGTTCATTTAGGGTTTACAAATCTGTAGGGGTCTGCGGGTTTTGAAACCCTAGTATTTTCTCCATACAACGACCTATCAAAAGGCGGTTCTCCTATAAACTGCCATCTGCGGCTGCATATCGCAAGCGGAACACTATCTTGAATGGTATGGTTATACTTAGTTTGTTGTGATCTCATCTACAAATTTTTCGAAACAGATTTTGGGGTATTTAGTTAACCGTAGTTAGGGTTTGAAGGACCTATGGAGGAAGTGAAATTTTGGTTTGCTTTCGTTCAAGTTTGCCTTCATAAATGAAATCCAGGGCTATGCTTTTAAATGCTTTGATGTCATGTTATTCTTAGCCTACTGCTCCATGGCCGGACATATTTTTCTAGGTTTCTGTAAATTAGAGCTGTTATTTTTTGAATAGCATGGTTTATTCTTTTATTTTGGGGAGAATATGTTGAAGGACCCAGCGGAACTGCAGACGATAAGATTCTGCTCTTCCAACATGATTAACCTTCGGAAAATGAGGCGAGATCGGTCATGAGTGAAGTATGGGCGGCTTCTTGCAATGTCGTCCCATCAACGCTTGTGCCTACACAAAACCTCTGTTTAGTATAAATATTTTGTCCAGAAGATTATAGATTCGCTCGCGCTAGGATTGCCGGCGGACCTGGTTGAGTTTTATAAATTTTGAGGTAAAATTTTTGTTATTGATGTTGGCTAAATTCTTTAAGAAACCCTACGAGGAGGGGTTGCCTTCATCTTTATGTACATATAAAATAAACTATACTAAACCCTAGTTAAAATTATTGGATATAATATAATATGACATTTTACCCCTTATTGATTTAGTTATCGGTTGTTGGAAATGATTCCTTAGGGAAATATTTTCTTCCTGGTCCCCTGTCTGGTTGTTGCATATGATATAATATAATAGAAAAGGAACTTCCAGGAAGAGTTTTTTTTGGTACTATATAATATTTTAAAAATTTATGTAGCATAAATCTATTTTTTTGTATGAATAAGCTCAGATTTTTCTTTATATACATAGATAAAAGACGATCATATCCGTCCAATGATAAACTGTACACATGCAACTGTACAGTTCTGTTTTTGCAACATTTATACATATCTTTTTAAATTTGATCATCTTATTTTGAGCTCAATTTTATGTTTTATCTTTTTAAACTTGATCATCTTAATCTCTTGGGTCGACTTTAATATCCGTCCTAAGATAAATATAGTTAGGTTTTAATTGAGCTTATTCTAGATATCAGTAAAAGTAGATGTTATCTGTACACATGCAACTGCAAAGTTCTGTTTTGGCAACATTTATGCTTATCTTTTAAAATTTCATCATCTTATTTTGAGCTCAATTTTATATTTTATCTTATCAAACTTGATCATCTTAATATCTTGAGTCAATTTTAAAATTTGTCTTTAGGGTCCATCTGAGTTTTGGAAAGGTCTGTACCATGCATACTTAATACCATTCCATCCGAGCACCCAAGGTTTGATAACATACCATGATAGCACATACCCAAGGTGCTTGCAAATGCATGCAATCATGACAGCACATACATTGATAAAGTATATTTTATATTTAGACCATAAAAAAAGTTTAGCTTAACTAGTTTTGTAGTTCTTAAGAAATTGGTGATTGAAAATGAAACTTATTTTACTTCCTTTTAAATGATTAAGTTTTATGAGCTATCTGATTCTCATAATTACTGGCCACCAGGAAATGCTTTAGTAGAGTCTTCATAAGAACTCGATTACCAAGATTAAAAGAGCATTTGGTAGAAATAAAAGAAGATGGGATTAGGAGCTAAAATTTGCTCTATGGGTAGATAGTATCTACTCTTAAGAGTATATGGGTAAGTCCCCGTGTGAGCTTGTGTACAAAGTGCCTTGTTCCCCCTCAATTGGAAAACCATGCTCTATCCTGATAATCTTCAAAAGAGGCGAGGATCAGAATGCCCGACTTCAAGAAGAAAGGAGGAGGGATGCTTTTATGAAAATAATAGAGCAAGCTCAAAGACTAGCATAAGAAGGAGGTAGACAATGCTTTCTTGGGATCTTAAAAAAGATGAGCCTGGAAAGAAAGGAAAGCTAGAGCCTAATGGCTTGGCCTTTATCAAATTATTCAGATTGTTGGTCAACATACGTACAGGTTGCAGACCTTAGACGGTTGAGAATTCTCAATCCCTATCAATAATCAACGCCTAAAGATCTACCATTATGTTTTAGGGTCAAGAAAAGTATGCAGACCTTAGACGGTTGAGAATTCTCAATCCCTATCAATAATCAACGCCTAAAGATCTACCATTATGTTTTAGGGTCAAGAAAAGTATGATATAAAAAAGAGAAGAATGTCAAGAGAAAGGTACGATAAAAAAAAGAGAAATGTGTTTATTTTGTTTCAGTGATAGAATGTCTTGGGCTAGAATAGTTAATCAGAAAAATCTGGTGTTATCAAATGCATCAATGAGCTTATTTGCATCTATTCCAATCGAAGCCAATGTTGGATCTTTAAAAATCCAATGTAGGATACCCTAGCCAATGTTGGATCTTTAAAAATCCAATGTAGGATACCCTAGTTTTAAACTTCAACTAATCTCATGATTGCATTTATCCCAATTATTTGATTTTTTTGGGTTTGGAAAGTTGCTATGTAACTTCACTATTCTAATAGTTCAATTTGAATTGTTATACCCATTCTTTTACAATCTAAATTCCTAGGTTCTCGAACATTAATTCCTAGGTTCTCAAACATCAAGGTCTTTTAATTTCATTACATTAATTCTTAGGTTCTTGCCAAGGATTACACTAGATTAAAGCCCAACATCCCATATCTTTCTTTGAAAGAAAATGGATGGAAGGTCCTTTAATTTCATTACATTAATTCTTAGGTTCTTGCCAAGGTTTACACTAGATTAAAGCCCAACATCCCACAGGTTTCTTTGAAAGAAAATGGATGGCTCGCATTCATCCGTGATGGATAGTTCACAAAGCAATCATAGGTTGACCATATATGTCAAAAAATCCCTTGTAATATGCGGTGTACAAGTCAGATTTACCCATTTGCCAGAAAATGTATGGTTCACAATTCACCACCTCAACTAAATCAATGGCCTGTATTGCATGATTGAAAAGGACAAGATCTTCAAACATTAGAAAGCATTAGATGAACGATGCACACTTCACCACGCAGACAAGGATCAATGGTTTGTAGTAGCCATAAAAATGAACACTCTGTCATCATCCCAAGGTCATCGAAGTAATTTGAATTGTCAAAAGATGTCGATTAGATAGCTGCCACATAGATCCCCACAAACTTCTGATCAAGATGCACACTTGGATGATTTGCAAATCATTGATGACTTTTCTAAGAAGATCCACCGTTTGCGATCACTTATGATTTTCTTTCAAGAAGATTCGCATTCTGCATCTAAGGTGATACCTTGACCTCAAATCAATCTTAGTAAACACCTTGGCATATTTTAATTGATCAAATAAATCTTCAATCCTAGGTAAAGGATACCAATTCTTTATTGTAGTTGTATTTAATATCCTGTAATCAATACACAATCGTAGTGAACCATCCTTAATTCTTTATTGTAGTTGTATTTAATATCTTGTAATCAATACATAATCGTAGTGAACCATCATTCTTTTTCACGAAATGAGTGGAGATATAAGTCCCTTGGCAAGCACATGATCTTGCTGTTAAGTCTGCATCATATGGAGATAGAAGTCCCTTGGCAAGCGAAATGAGTGGAGATATAAGTCCCTTGGCAAGCACATGATCTTGCTGTTAAGTCTGCATCATATGGAGATAGAAGTCCCTTGGCAAGCACATGATCTTGCTGTTAGCCTGCATCATATGGAGATAGAAGTCCCTTGGCAAGCACATGATCTTGCTGTTAGCCTGCATCATATGGAGATAGAAGTCCCTTGGCAAGCACATGATCTTGCTGTTAGAAGATGAACAATCTACGTTGCTCAATGAAAAGTGCACTAATCAAAATTTTATTCAAAATTTTATTAATAACAACAAAAAGCATCGTTTTTTTTGTGTTTTGTTTTTTGAAGGATACTCCAAGTTCTCTAATCACTTCTTTTCTTTGTGAAGTTTTTGTTGGAAGGTTTAAACCATCTTTTGAAAGACCATCTACTTCTACATTTAGTTCTTTATAGATGTGCTTATATGAAATTTTTGTTATAGAAGATTTTAATAATTTCACTTGCTCATAGAAAGGATTGAAGAACAAGTTTTTCATCTCAACATGATTTGCAACCTAACTTATCACTAATTTTGAATCTCCATAAATTTATAAAGTTGTAATTCCTTGCTCCACTCCTATTCTTATCAAGGATCAATGCTTTATATTTTGCCATATTAGTTGTGCCTTTCCTTAAACTTGTCTTGAAAGGCTTTCATTTTGTCATAGGATCCACTATTATTGTTTTTGCCTTTCATTTTGTCATAGGATGCATTATTAATGTTTTTATATGCATGTTAGTTTTGGTTTTGGGAGATTTTTAGACTTTAAAAAATGGGTTTAATTTGTATTTGCACATGAATCAATCAGTGGACTTTCCTTACCTTCATGTTACCACTATTGCACCTTATTTGAAAGGTTCCTAGTGTAGTGGACTTTCCTTACCTTCATGTTACCACTATTGCACCTTATTTGAAAGGTTCCTAGTGCACATGAATTAGTGGACTTTCCCTACCTTCATGTTACCACTATTGCACCTTATTTGAAAGGTTTCTAGCAAGCCACCTTTGAGTCAAAGGTAGAATATAATTCTACTCTTCTCTTACAAATGGGTAATGAACAAGAAGATGGTCATTTTTTTCTTCTAACTTTCTACACATCATATTGACTTGGTCCTTACCAAGACCTCCTTTGAAGAACATTCCATGTAGGTCCTTTTTTGGCAAAGAGCTAATCAAATAAAGATTCTAGTTTTTAGGGGGGCTGTCACCTTCCATATTCTATTCCACCACCAAAGCTTTTCCTTGTTGTTGTCAAAGCTTACCTTATACACTTCTTTGGCCGTGTATTGTCCACTTGATGGATGCTTGGACCATATCAAAAAGCCTTTTTGCTGATTTAGTTTTATATTTGTTCTTTCGAGTTCCTTTGGCCATGTATTGTCCACTTGTTGGATGATTGGACCATATCAAAAAGCCTCTTTGCTGATTTAGTTTTATATTTGTTCTTTCGAGTTCCTTTGGTTGTGTATTGTCCACTTGTTGGATGCTTGAACCATATCAAGAATCCTCTTTGCTGATTTAGTCTTATATTTGTTCTTTTGAGTTTCTTTGGTTGTGTATTGTCCGCTTGATGGATGCTTGATTTAGTCTTATATTTGTGCTCTCAAGTTCCTTTGTGTTATCATGTCAAATGTGTTTGATTTTCTCCAAGTGTTAGCTCCTCTCTTGCGAGCCATTCTTGTTTCCATAAATTAGTTCTCTTTGTTGGCATGAGCCATCCTTATTACCATAAATTAGTGCTCTTTATCAATATTGTCTGTGCCAACATACACGAATGATTAGAACAACAATTGTTCTCTCTTGAAAGGGAACATTGATCCCCCAAGGTTTGGGTGATAGGGTATTTTAAATCAAAGTAATAAAAAGAGAAGGTAGATGGATATAACTCAGATATACATATAATTGTTAACATGTGTCAACTCACTATTGATGCTTGAAATACTAGAAATCTAACGTTCAATCTCACTCATTGTTGAAGCTTGAAATACTAAAAATTTAACGTTCAATCTCAAAGAGTTAGATGGATATAACTTTGATATACATATAATTGTTAACATGTGTCAACTCATTATTGAAGCTTGAAATACTAGAAATCTAACGTTTAATTTCACTCATTGTTACTAAAAATTCAAGTCTCAAAGCATTATTGCTTTAAAGAATTAAAGAAAAGCAAGATTCTAGGCTTGCTTTATCATGAAAAGTATAATATGTAGCAATGTATATCTTGAAACTTTTGAAAGCATTGAGGTAAAGAATTAAAAAAAAAACAAGATTCTAGGTTTCTAGGTTTGTTGCCGTACATTCCATTGTTATCATGAAAATAATAGCATGTAGCAATGCCTATCTTGAAACTTTTGAAATATAACATATAAAATGAGTTTCTTGAAAATGAAATTAAACTATTCTACTCTTATTCTAAATAGTCTTCAAAGAAAATTTAAAAGAAAAGGGTTAAAGAGAGAAATAAAACAAGCCATTGAATATTGGAGCCTTAAACTAAATTTAACTAAATTTGTTGAAGCAACAATTCTGAATCAAGTGGCCTTAGTCCAATCTTTAGCCCAATCAACGTTCACACAATCTTAGACCAATATAGAGCTATCTTCAACGGGAAAAGAATCAAAATATTAGAATAGACTCAAATGCAACCACCATTAGCATGTGCATATTACACCAAGGATTCTGATATTTTGTATGGATAAAAGATGTTCAAGCATTATATTCTTAGACTTGCTAACATCATGTACAATGACAAGGGTGCAGAAGAGGATCGTAAGAGTGAAATCTGACCTCTTGGAATAAGGTCTCAATGGTTCTTTATAGGTTTACAATTTTGAAATTTTAATGGTTTACAGCTGTGTTTTAGTGCTTTAGAGCTATACTTTTAGTGGTTTATAGTTGTATGGATGATGAGTTGTTTGTCATTGCTTGGATGATGTGGCATTTTGAGATTCTTCTTGAGCTTGATCTTCTATTTCAGCCATGGATCCTTAATTGCTTTGGTAGCTTCTTTACGAAGATTGGGTAGTTGAATCATCATACATTCACTAAATGCTTTTCGACTTTGCCTTGACTCTTGCTTTTTGATTCTATTGTCTTTAACCACAAAATAAAATTGAAAATTGTTTTAAATTTCTTTTGGCAGGAAAATATTAAAAACAATAATGACCGCTCTCAATATTATACTATTATTATTTTTATTTATTTATTCATTTGCTCATTATTATTATTGTTAGTAAGATTGGTGATTATTAAATTTTATTAATTGATTTTCTAAGGTTTTAATTTCCTTGAATTGTAGGTTCAAAGTATTAGATTTAACATTAAAGTTTGATTCTAATTTTAATCCAACACTGAGGTTTTTGTCGTTTATTTATTTATTTTATTTATTAGGAGTTAATATTTCAAGAAGTTTCTTATTTATTGACTTCAATTTTCTTTATTATGCTGATTTTATTTCTTTAGGTTTTTTAAGCCTTAGCATTAAAGATATAAAGTTCAACAAAATTAAATTTTAATGTCTGCCTTGACTTAATGAAAGCAGACAATTAATTTATTTAATGAAAAACTTTAGGCGACAATTTTAATTAATGAAGGCCTTATATTTAGGGCTTTTTGATCTTATCTCTCGGTTGTACGGCTTAACCATTGGATCTGATGAAGTTGCTCAAGGCCTATCAAAGGAATAGATTGTTATTTATTTAATGAAAAACTTTAGGCGATAATTTTAATTAATGAAGGCCTTATATTTAGGGCTTTTTGATCTTACGTGTTGGGGCTTTTTGATCTTACCGATTGTGCTTCCTAGCTTTTGGCTTTTTGATCTTATCTCTCGGCTGTACGACTTAACCATTGGATCTGATGAAGTTGCTCAAGGCTTATCAAAGGAATAGACTGTCATTTATTTAATGAAAAACTTTAGGCGATAATTTTAATTTATAAGGCCAATTTTAATTAATGAAGGCCTTATATTTAGGGCTTTTTGATCTTACGTGTTGGGGCTTTTTGATCTTATCGATTGTGCTTCCTAGCTTCGTGGTCGTGGAGGGGCTTTTTGATCTTACTGATTGTGGAGGCAAATCCACGACTAGTCAAAAAGCCCAAAATTTACACCTTCATTAATTAAAATTGTTGTCTAAAGATTTTCATGAAATAAATTACAGGCTATTTTGTCCATATGCCCCTTTTGATAGGCCTCGAGCAACTTCACCAAACGGTTAGGATGCACAGTCGCGAGATCAACAACAAGGAGGCATAGTTGGCAAGTCAAAAATTAACATTTGCCGCCAAAGACAATGTCTTTTGTCTTATTCACAATGGATGGGAGATTAGGAGCCAACGATGGAGAAATCAACTACTTAAAGAAATGGATGGCTTAAAGAAATGGATGGGAGATTAGGAGCCAACGATGGAGAAATCAACTACTTAAAGAAATGGATGGCTTAAAGAAATTGATGGGAGAATTAAGTCAAAGTCGGGACATTAAGATTTAATTTTATTGAACTTAAAAAAATTCTCCTTTTAAGTATGCCAATTATTCTAAAGGTTTTAAAGGATTAAATATTTTCATATGCTATTGAATAATCTAAATGTTCAACTTAATATGGGGACATAAAATTAAAGCTTAACAATAACTATTAAATGTCTTCTCACGATTTATTTTTAAATCAAGAGTAATAAATCTTAGATGTTAACGACTAAGAGACTTATTGAAATATTAACGACTACACTTCAATCTTCATAATAATAAATAAATAAATAAACAATGAAAACTTGAGTGTGGATTTAATTATTTTTATATTAAAATTAGTATTGGATTTAATACTTTAACATTAAAATTAAAATGAAACTTTAATATTAAATATAATATTTTGGACTTAAAATTCAAAAAAATTAAAACCTTAGAAAATCAATTAATAAAATTTAATAATCACCAACCTTAGTAGCAATAATAATAATGAGCAAATAAATAAATAAATGAAAATAAAAATAGTATAATAATGAGAGCGGTAATTATTTTTAAATAAATGAAAATAATAATAGTATAATAATGAGAGTGGTCATTATTTTTTAGTAGTTTTCCGTCAAATGAAATCTAAACCAATTTTCAATTTTATTCTTTGATTACATACGGTAGAATTAGAAAGCGAGAGTCGAAGGCAAAGTCGAAAAGCATTTAGTGAATCTAGACATAATTTGGGCTATCGGGTGCATGTCGATTTAGCTACGCAATCTTCAAAGAGAAGCTACCGATGTAGGTAAGGATCCATGGTTGAAATAGAAAGATCAGATAGTTGTGAAGCACTGAAATACTGTTGTAAACCATTAACATTTTAAAATTGTAAGGCTATAAAGAGCCATTGAGACCTCATTCCAGGAGGTTGGATTACACTCTTAGCAATACGCTTTTAAAATCTTATTTTCTTTGTAGACGATGGATATTTGCACCCTTGTTAGAGAATTACTCTTGTAATAACATGATGGTAGCAAGTTTGAGAGTGCAATGCATGAATATCTTTTATCAATAAAAGATACTATAATTCTTGGTTGAATTTGCATGTTGATGGTGGTTGCATTTGAGTCTATTCTAGTATTTTTTTTTTTTTTTTAAGATAACATTATCTTGGTCTCAGATTGTGTGAATGCTAATGAGGCTAAGGGCTGTTTGATTCAGAATTGCTACTTCAACAGATTCAATTAGAGGCTCCAAGATTCAATGGCTTGTTTTATTTTTCTCTTTAACATTTTTCTTTTGAATTTTCTTTGAAGATTGTTTAGAATAGGAGTAGAATAGTTTAATTCCATTCTCTGAAACTCGTTTCCTATGTTGTATTTCAAAAGTTTCAAGATAGACATTGCTACGTGCTATAATTTTCATGATAATGATGCAATGTATGTGTTATATTGATAATTTCAAGGCAACAAGCCTAAAATCTTGCTTTTCTTTAATTCTTTAACGTAATGCTTTGAGATTGAATGTTAGTTTTATAGTATTTTCAAATTCAACAATGAATTGACACGTGCCCTTGTTAACAAGCCTAAAATATTGCTTTTCTTTAATTCTTTAACATAATGCTTTGAGATTGAATGTTAGTTTTATAGTATTTCCAAATTCAACAATAAATTGACACGCACCCTTATTAACAAGCCTACAATCTTGCTTTTCTTTAATTCTTTAACACAATGCTTTGAGATTGAATGCTAGTTTTATAGTATTTCAAACTTCAACAATGAATTGACCTTCACTAGGACATCTAGGTGCATTCAATCAAGCTCTTTCACAGTAGCTGCCAATGTTGAATACTCTACCATATACAAATTTTAATCAGCCATATAATCCTATTACCGCTCCTACCCATCCTATTACTCCACCATACTTAGATAACCAATTTACTGCTCATAAGAATACTAAAAATAATGCATTTTTGAATGTTAATCCTAATTAGAATATCCCAACATTTTTAAATACCAATACAAATATAGCTGCGTCAAACATTTCTAAATGCTACTCAAAATCAAAATATACCTACTTTCTTGAATCCCACTGCATCTGCAAATAACACAACAAATCAGACTATTGTAGGACAAAACAATAATGCTAATTCCTAGTTAGATAATCTACAGAGGTTAGTCCAAAAAATTAGCAACGATATGGTTCAATTGCAGAAGTAGGTACCTCAAAATCCTCCTCCCAATAATCCACCTTAGAATAGGAACTTCAATTTCTAGAGAGTTAATCGTCAATGGAATACATGTCCAAATAATGGAGTACCAAACCCCATTGCCAATCAGAATCAGCCTAATACCATAGTCAATATTTTAGATTTGGCCTTAAACAATTGGTGTAGAGTGCATTCCACTACACAACACAGTGAAAATGATTGTCCTGAGTTTAAAATAGCTTTAGATATACTTCAGAAAGAAATGGAAAATATGGAGATAATACCTAATGAAGATAATACAAATCAAGCGAGCACTAGTAATGGAACAACCTTAGTAGTAGAAAATTTTGAATCATCAGAAGGAGATGAAGAAGGATATGAAAGATCTCTAGAAGAAGAGGTACAAGCCTATAGGCAGTTCAAGAAAGGAAATCACAATTATATGCTTAGAAGAAAAGGTAAAGCATCAGTCACTTCTTCTACTCCACCTAATCATACTTCCATTCCTCCTAACACACAAGCCAACAATAATTCCAATCCACCTAAGGCTAATGTCCCACCACAACCACACAAAGGTTTAGAATAGGATAAACCTACATATAACATTGTAGAAGACTTGAAGAAAATAAAAGCAAACATATCTTTGTTTGAAGTTGCCCAACTAACTGACCAACAAGAACTATTAATTAAAGTATTTAGTGATCAAAATAAAATTGAATCCAAGAAAACCATAGATGCCTAATTTGTATCATGAAAATATAAAGGGGAAGCCCCTCCTTTCCTCTTGACTATTAGAATTGCAGGTAAGAATTTGCACAATTATCTTGTTGATTCAGGAGCCTTAGGTAACGTCATGTTGCATGTTGTTTGCCAAAAGTTAGGTTTGAAACCTACTCCCTCCAATCGAGTAGTAGTTCAACTAGATAAAATAGAAGTCAACATGGTTGGTGTACTCAAACATGTTCATATACAATTAGCTTCAGAACCTAGAATACAACAGTATATAGACATTCAAGTAGTAGATATCCTAGATGGATATGGAATGCTATTAAGTAGGGACTGGTCTAGAAATCTGAATGGATATATGGCCACTAATTTCTCTCACATGTGGTTGCCTTGGTGAGGAGTTGCAAACTAGATTAGAATAGAAAGAGAACCTAGACTTAAATAGCTCATTACAAACTATAATAAGACCAATGAAGTTCTCTATAATGAATCAAAATTAGGAGTCTACACTCTTGAAACCAAGCATATCATAGATAAGTCTGAAACTGAGATATCACCAAGTAAGTAAAGTAAAGATGAAAATCTAGTTTGGACTCTTAAGTTTGATGGATCCAAGTCTAGGCAAGGTAGTGGAGTAGGTGTTGAGCTAATTAGTCCCAAAGGAAAATCTTGTCTAGTAGCCTATAGACTGTAATTCCCTTGTACCTACAATACTACAGAATATGAAGCATTGATATATGGACTATAATTAGCCCTAAGAAATAATATTAAATGCTTAAAAGTGCTAGGAGATTCTAAGTTGGTGGTTAAACAAGTGAGAAGTCAATATGCTTGCCATGATAAAAGTTTAATCCATTATAGGAATAGAGTAAGAGATTTAATTAATGAATTCTATGCTTTTAACATTAAACTAATTTCTAGAAGAAGCAATAGAATTGTAGATTCCTTGGTAGTGGTAGCAAGTACATTGAAACCCATGGATAATAAAAGGCTTAAGAAATTTTTCATAGAATTAGTAGCCTACCCATCCATTCCAGATAACATACATAATTTTCAAGTGTTTGAAAATGATAAACATATGCAAGATTTTATGACTAATTCTAGAATTTTTGAAAACTAGGTCATAGATGAAGATGATAGAATCTTGGATGAAGTTGATGCAGACAATGAGGTAACACTGAAAATGAATACAATCCCCAAAGGTATGGTTTCTCTTGAAATACTATTTGATATAGACTATAAAAGTAATGAATGTAGAAAATATGTATTTCAAGATAAAGCATATGATACAATAAATATAGGGACTAGTGAAAATCCTCAGAATGTTTTAATAGGAAAAGCTTGCACTAGTTAGGAAAGAGAAGGAATTATACAAGCTCTTAAAGATTATAAAGATGTCATAGCTTGGAGCTATGAAGATCTAAAAACATATAATCAAGAAATTATAACTCATACTATCCCTTTGAAACCAGAAACAAAGCCATTTAGGTAGAAACAAAGACTTGTTAATCCATTGTTAGAACCCCTTATTCAGAAGGAAGTTCAAAAGCTCTTAGATGCACGTATTATCTTTCCCATTAGGCATTCCACCTAGGTAGCTAATATAGTACCTGTCCGTAAGAAAACTAGAGAAATTCACCTATGTATTGACTTTAAGAATCTTAATAAGGCTTCTTAAAAAGATAATTATCCTTTGCCTTCCATAGATCACATTTTACAAATGGTAAATGGATCTGAAATGATGTCTTTCTTAGATGGATATTCTGGATATAACCAGATTATGATAGATCCTAAGGATAGAATGAATACCACATTTACCACTAAATGGGGTACCTTTTCTTATAAAAGAATACCCTTTGGATTAATTAATGTAGGTGCTACTTTTCAAAGAGCAATGGATTATGCTTTTAGAGACCTAATTGGCAAGTGCATAGTTATCTATGTTGATGATATTCTTGTATTCTCAAAGAAACATGCTAATCATGTTAATGATTTAAGAAAAGTATTCCAAAAATGTAGAGAACATGGTATCTCATTAAACCCTAAGAAATGCATTTTTGGAGTAATTGAAGGAAAACTTTTAGGTCATGTTATTTCTAAAGATGGTATTTCAATTGATCCTGAAAGAGTAGAGGCAATACAAAAAATTCCTCTCCCAAGTAGTAAGAAAGAACTAAGGTCATTCTTTGGAAAGATTAATTTTGTTAGAAAGTTCATCTCAGGATTTGTAGAGATAGTTAGGCCACTGAATGATATGCTCAAGAAAGATGTTGATATTACTTGGACTTTTGAAGCCCAAGCAACCTTTCAAGGAATTAAATATGCTATATCTAATGCCCTAGTTTTAGTGAGTCTTGATTACACACAACCATTTTACATCTATTCATTTGCTTCTAAACATTCAACTGCTAGTGTCCTAACACAGAAGAATGAAAATAATGAAGAAAATCCAATAGCCTTTATGAGCTCACCGTTAAAATATGCCCAACTAAAATATACAATTATAGATAAATAGGCATATGCTTTAGTAAAGGTAGTCAAGAAATTTAGGCATTATATTTTACATAGTAGAATCTGTGCGATTGTGTCAAACCCAGTTGTCAAAACCATGCTAATGCAAAATGAATTAGGAGAAAGAAGAGGTAAATGGATGACAACCTTATAGGAATTTGATTTAGAGATCCAGCCTATGAAATTGGTTAGAGGCCAAGGATTAAGTAAAATATTAGCTAAAATAGATCCTCAAATCCTCTGCCAACAATATTCTATGGATAACATCACAACTGATGAATGGTACCAAGATATTGTGTTCTACTTGTTGAACAAAAAATACCCAAATAATTTCAATGCTACTCAAAGAAGAGCATTATGTCTAAAGAGTGCTAATTTCATGATTAAATCAGGTACTATGTATAGAAGAAACCATGAAGGAATCTATCTCAAGTGCCTAAATAAAGATGAAGCTACTCAAGTCCTTAATGAATTTCATGGCAAATATAGAATTGGACATGGTTCAGCCAATGCCACTGCACATCAAATATTGAGAGTTGGATACTACTGGCCTCATATTTTTAAGGATGCCCATGCCCATGTTAGATCATGCCATACTTGCCAAGTTGTTACTAATAGAGAAAGGAACACTTCTATGCCTTTATAACCAATATTTGAGGCTCATCCATTTTCCCAATGGGGATTAGACTTTGTAGGAGTCATAAATCCCAATTCCTCAACTAGTCACAAATACATTTTGACTACAATAGACTATTGCACTCACTGGATAGAAGCTCAAGCCACTAAGAATTGCACCACAGATGTGATTCAGTTCCTTGAAGAACACATTATCACCAGATTTGGAATGCCTTACTCTTTAGTTTGTGATAATGGTTTAACATTTACCTCACTCCAATTTGCAGAATGAGTTACATGATAACAAGGTGACCATTAAAATTCTCTTCTAACTATTATCCACAAGGGAATGGTTTAGCTGAGTCTACCAATAAAATATTACTAGCAATAATCAAGAAACTTTTAGAGAAAAATCCTAGATATTGGCACAACAAACTTAAGTATGCCTTATGGGTAGATAGGACCAAAATAAAAGCTTCAATAGGTACATCCCCTTATCATTTGGTATATGGCCAAGATCCTATCTTTCCCACCAATTTGAAATTGTTGACATTACAATTCATGAAAGATTACTTGGAAGTTGATGATAAAGTAGAAGCAAGGCTGACAAATTTGATGAATTTAGATGAAAAGAGAGAGGATGCCCTTCAACACTTTAGTAAACACCAAGGGATAGTCAAGAGATGGTTTGATAAGAGAGCCAAAATCAAAGCCTTCAAAATTGTTGATTTAGTATTATTATGGGATAAAGCACATGAAAAGAAAGGAGACCATGACAAATTTGACAACCTCTGGTTAGGTCCCTACCAAATATCAGCGATTCTTGGGTGAAAATGCCTTTAGACTGAAGAATATGAGTGGAGAAGATATCCCTCTACCAGTCAATGGGTAGTTCCTAAAATATTACTTTCATCCTTGAAGTAATTAATTAAAAAAGGTCATGTACTATAGTTTATTCTTGCTTCTCTAGTTTTGTTTTCTTTCTTCATTAGTTTTTCAAATTTATAGTTGTATTTTGTTGTAATGCTTTTAGTTTGATTCCACATTATTTTATTTTTCTATTTTTGTTTGATTAGGTAGATTTCATTGTTGTGAGTTTTCTTTTATTTTATGGTTTTAGTTCCCATCTACATTTTTCTCCTCTAATTGTGGCATGATTCATACAATTGTAATTGACTCTTGGTTCCTCTAAAGGAAAATGTTTTTTATTAATTAAAGATGGAGGACTTGTTTGAAATTAGGTGTAACTAAAAATTAGTGAATCATATTATTTAGTAGCTATCCTTGGATTATGGGCTAAAATAGATGAAACTAAAATAGTGTAACATCTTGTCAAAAGCTTCACATTTATCAACTATATTTAAATGATTTTTTTGGATCATGAAGAATGAAATCATCTTGATTTGATAATTAGGTAAACATATATACACTCTATCCTTAGCCTTATAGATCTCTATCCTTGTTTTCATAAATTAGTTCTCTTTGTTGATACGAGCCATCCTTGTTACCATAAATTAGTGCTCTTTGTCAATAACGCCCATGCCTATATTGTCTTTCTTTGGCTATGAAGATGATTTATTATGTTTTGTGGAAGCTTACAATCTCCTTTGTTGCTTAGGAAAAGATATTTGCCTGACCTAAGTTCCTTTCCATTCCCTATTTTCATGCCAAAAAATTCTCAACTAATGGGAAAGCTCTCACTAGTGCTTTTAGAATAATCATGGCTTTTGAAATTGATTTATTTTACAATCCATTCCAATATATAAAGGACAAGAGGCCTAGATATTTTTCTTGAAATACTTCCTATCATAATCCTTTGTTGGTTATCAATCTCCATAAACATCTTGTTGCTAAAGCTTTTCCAAATTTATATATTCTTGAGTTCTCATCCTCCATCTTATTATGGTTTTTATTTTTTCCCATTTAACTAGTGTCATTGCATCCTTCTATATGTTACTTGATCAAAGGAATTGGGAAAAAACGTTTTTCTCTACTATTGTGATGATATTGTAAGCTTAGGGAATGCCAATAGAGTGGGGTAGCTTCCAAGATTGATTAAGATGACCTTAATGATAAACGCCTAATGCACCAAGTGGTGATCCTCTTCTCTATTTTGGTGTCACTTTATCAAAGTCTACCTGTTAGAAACCCAAAATCCTTATCACTGCTTCTATTAGCTCTAAATATTTTATCTCTTTATTAAAGTCTATTTTGATTAAAACCAAAAATTCGTATTACTGCATCTGTTTGCCTTGGTTGAAACCTATTGAAGGCTATATTTGTTTTTAATGATTTATTTTTTCTATAGCCATACAATATAGGTTCGACACTTCATACTTTTAGGCTTCCTTCAATGTCTTATTTTCAAAAAAATAATAAAATATTATTTGCAAAGAGTAAATGGGTAACCTTTAAAGAGTTACCAATTTTGATATATGTTGTGGCTTAGATTGACATCAAGATGAACTTGAATTGCAACTATTATTTGCAATGATTTGAAAGTCGAGCACCCACTAATCACAACCCAAACCACACATTGTATGGGTCAAAAATGGTTGTAACCCAACCTTCAAAGTAGGTTGATATACCTTGGCAACTTACTGAATGTTGACTCATTTAAGCTTTGGTTAAATGTATGAAAAATAGGGATAGAAATAGGAAGGGTTAAGAAAGAAATAAATTAATGGTGGACGGATAAAGCTAACAACATAGACATCTACAGAGAACCTCTAACAAATCAACTTCTAGAAAATAATACTTAGGACTAACAACATTCAAAACCAGTCATCTTCATCATTAAGAAACAATGGCATGCTTCAAGAATTATTTCAAACGTCTAGGGTATCAATAATTCAAATTAGCAGAATTAGATTGATACTTTGACTAATAGAAAAGAATCCTTTCCAAGCATATGTTCAGACATGAATCATTCCAATTTACTCTAAGCTAGCAATCCAAATTAGCAGAATACACTAACCATAACAACAATAGCAGAAATGACTTCAAGGGTTTGTAATATAGAAAAAAAGATACAAGGCTTGAGGCAAACATCCAAGTAATGCTCCTATTAATTTGTAGAGAGTGTACAATAGTAGTGTAAGCAAACACTTTAGAGCCGACCCTTTAAAATGAGGGTTCGACCTCTATTTATAGTTTTGTAATGAATTTGAAAGATTTGAAAGAATTAGGAACATTACAAGGAAGTTGGAGTGCTAGATCAGCAAGATGTTGAGGTGGCAACCTCCTATTTGATCCAAGAAAGAAAAAGACATCAACTCCATTGATATCCTGCAAATTGGCCTTTGCAAGCTGGCCTTTGCAAGTTGCTCCGGCTTTCACAACTTTCAGTTGTAGAATCTTGTCAATCGAGACTGTTCCCTATTCTTGTCGTTGCTTGTCTCCATAGATCTGAAACTAAAAGAGCTCATGGATCTTGGATTTCATCACTTCATCTTCTTAGCTCACCCACTTCGGCTTAGAACCAGATTAGATAAAAACCTATGAATTTATGCCATGTTGAATCTTGTGTTTATACGTGATTTGTCAAATTCAACGTGGATCGTCGATATGCTTTTGGATGGTTAAGAATAGAGCTTTACAAAGTTTAGCGTGCTTTTAGTGATCACGGCTTGGAGCATCTCGTGACCTACAACACATTTCAATATGGAACTATTTTGTGAAGTTACCTTTATCTCTTTTCATCTCTTGTGGCGTAGAACATGCTCTAGTTCAGCCTTTCGATCCCAAAATTCAGTCGTTTGATTGTTTTGACCACGACGTAGAATAGAGGTGCGCTAATATGGGGTTGTGCTATGAAACTTTGCTTTGCATCGCATGGAATAAAACCTTGTTCTAAACTGTGCATGGGATTATTTTATATGCAGTTTGACTCATTTTGACCATAGTGTAGAGTAATGCACTAAGTCAAGATTTGATGCCACTAGATGTAGGTTTGACCAAGTCTGATCGTGGACTAGAACGCATTTGCAACCTATGGATTGTTTTGGGATAGATGCATCTCATGGAACTTCACCTTCACCTCCTTTCATTGCTCATGGCACAAAACTTGCTTTATTTTGGCTTTTAGATTTTAAAACTCTAACCGCTTTGACCATGACATAGAGCAGGGATGTGTTAGACTAGGATCACATCGCAAAAAACCTTACTTTGGACCGCATGACATAAAACCCTGTTCTAGATCGGGATTTGAATCACCTTTCAAGTACTTTGATCAATATTGACCACGACGTAGAGCATTGGGTCGAGCTGCATGGTATAAAACCAAGTTATATGTCGGATAGTGTAGAACCTTATTTTGAGTCGTGATTCGAAATGCCAAGATGAAAAATTTGACTGCACTGATCATAGGAACCATGTGCTAAGTCGAGCAATGTAGAAGTGTGTTTTGAGTCGGGTTCATGTTTTACTTTGAGCCACGATTTGAGTTGCTTGAAAAGCCTATTTGACCATGCTAACCACGCCATAGAATAGGTTGTGCTGAGTCGTTGTCGCGATCCGAAGCACATCTTCACACTTAGACAAATTTTGGAAATTTTACAAATGCAATTTTTTTTAAGTATGTAGTTGTTTGGGCCTACATTATGGTACTTCCTGGGAACTTTGCTAGCAAATTTTGAGAACTCAAAGTCTTATCCTTTGGGTATATGGAGTCAAAATTTAAATGGATAGATATTATGAAATGATGATGCAAACCAATGGAGGCAATAAATGAAAATGAAAGGATGAGTGGAATAAGTGAAAGAAAATATGAATGAATGAAACAAAGGATAAGGAAGTGAAAATAGATATAAATGAAAAACGAATGGGGGAAAATTAAATGGTAGCATGAATGAAGGGAAACAAGAAGATAGAATAGACTCCAATCAGCTGTAAATTATATCTTAGAGAATTACTTCCTTGTGACCATTACTCTTAAATATTTATAAGATATTCAGAGAGTAACAGTTCACATAGAAGCAACGCAAGAGGTAAATATTTACCTTATTTGCAGAGAAATACTCCTCCTTTTAAAGGCTCAACTGCATAGTTTCTTTATGACTTCTGCACGATCATGCTTTTCTCACTGTTTCTAATAACTACCATAATTGCAAACACTTACAAAGTGTGTCTCAAACTCCATTCATAGTAGTGGCACTCATGGATGTTCAACTTGGTTTAAAGGAGATCTATGTTCTTCTTGTGCCCCTTCTTGTTGAGTTTGTTCCTCATTAGATTTCTCAATTATTTCCTCATTTTGACCATCTTCTTCTTGATGTACTTCTTCAACATCATTTTCTTGTTCTTCCTTGTCTTCATTATCATCCTCTTCTTCATCTTCTTCCCTATCACTTTCCCCTTCATCTTCATTGTCATCCAACTTTGCTTCTTTTTCAAATAACTGAACCATATGATCCAATGCTTTCAAAGCTTTATCCCAAGTTGTTTTAGTGGGATTAGCTATCTCCATTAGCTATTGGTGAATGAATTGAAGTTTAGTCATCTTCTCATAGGACATAGAATGTCCTTTATCCACCATATATTCCATTAAATATTTGAGCCTGGTCAAATATTTCACCAATTGAGTGACTTGATCTTGATTAACAAGGTCCTGCCAAGCATCTATTTCAGATTCATCCTGCATAATTGATATCAGGCTGGTCTGAAGATCTTCATCAGTTAAAAGTGTATTCTCCTCATCCCAAAGCCCTTGGAAACCATATTGCATTATTTCCTTGTTGGAATCAACAATTTTCTGGAGCTTGTGTTCAACTTTATCCACTAATAGCCATCCTTTCTGAATCAACTTGTTTTTTCTAAGGATATTCTTAGCTATTAACCTTGCACTAGTCCATTCTTTTTTGGGGATGGGTTTAGCAACATCGCTGCATATAGCTTCAGACAACATGTATATTCTTCCTACCTATGACACCATTGGTTGTATTTCACCTTGAGCCTTTTCAATATCTCTTTTGACTTTTACCAACAAATGACTAGCTTCATCCATGAAATCAATTACAGGCTGGATCTCTAAATATTTCTCCATAATTTTAGACCACATTTCTTTTTTGATCTGTTTCACTTTATCTTTGGAGAATCTTACAACTCTAGTCTTTTCAACTTGAAGCTATTATTTTAAAGCCTGTATTTGTTTGACATAGGCCTCATTATACTTCTTCAGCTCTTTAGCTTACTCTTTGAATTTGACCATCTCTTGGTACTTGTTTTGCCACTTCTTGGCTTCATTTCTTATAGCCTTTTCCACTTTTCTTTGGTTACTGATTGTAGATTCTAGCTTTTCAATATTTTCCTCCAGTTTCTCATATTTCTCCCTGCAAATATCACTTTGCACATAGATGGTCTCAAGGTGGGCCTTAGCTACAACAAATTCATCTTCTAGGGGCAATTGAGAAATATCTTCAGTGTGCTCCTCCAGTTGATAATCTTCTACAATCATGTCCTCCTCTAGTTTATTAACAAGAGGGGTGAGAGAGATTCTTGTTCTTTGTCTAGCAACAAGATCAACAATCATAGTCTTTCTCAATCGAGCAACTTTTTTAGAAGGTTGAGCTAATTTCTTGCTCCAAAAATTTTGAGTTTTCAATGAAACATTTTTGACCTTCTACAAAGAGGTTGTTGTAGGATGATTAGCAGGCATGGAGGTGGTGATAAGTGAGGGTAAAAATAGAATTGGCACAAATGGAAGAGGTGTAGTGGTAATGATGGTGGAATCTGTACTTATGGTGGGGGTTGCAACAAGTGTCACAATGGCAACAAATGTTGCAACTGTAGTGGATGGTGGAGAAGATGGAAGTGTTTTTTCTCCTGATGATATGAGTGGTGATGATATCGGAGGTGAAGGGATGTGAATTGGAGATGATGATATCGAAATTTCTACTGAATGAGGTGGAGATGGGATGGAATGAGATGATGGAGAAATTGGTGGAGATGGAGGAGGATTATGAGGTGGTGATGATATCACTTGTTCCTTTTGCTCTTGAGAATGGGAAGGAGAATTCCTTGGGGAAGGAGAAGGAGAAGAAGAAGGGATAGAAATCATACCTACACCTACTAAAGTAGATTATTGAAAAATATCATCAATACTTTGTTGCTGAACTATTGAGTTGATTGCTTTGACACTGTGATATGTATTTTTTCAACTGCTTGTGCTTGATCCAATTTCTTCTTTTTACTAATCTCCTTATTGGCCTCCCCAACTAAATATTTTGCTTTTATTTTGAATACAATGGGAGTTGAAGGGTTAACCTTTGGAGCATCATCTTGTTGTTGTGAAGTTGGTGGTGGAACCTCTTGAACAAGGGGACTTGAGGGCTTAGAGGGAGCTACAGTAGTAAATTTAATAGGAGAAGAGGCTAAGCCATGACTTGCTTTGTCTCCCATTAGACTTTGTGAAGTAGTTTCTGCTCCCAAGGCTAAATATTTTGGCCTCTATTCCACCTGAATATTTTCTACAATCCTTGATTCATATTTTCCAAGACCACCACTAGAATATCCTATATTTTTCATCATTATGGCTCCCACAGGGAAATGTTGCAACTGTTCTTGTGAAGGTTCATAAATGGGTTATGTCTTTTCAATCACTGGAGGTGAAGTTGTTGCAGTATTATCCTATTGTTGAGATTGTGGGGAGGGAGAAGCTAGAGGTGTTTGATCTTTATTTTGCTTCTTTACCTCTGAATTTTTCCCTTTTGCCTTACCCTTTTCTGCTTTTCCTATTTCAGCCTTTCTAAAGCTCAATGCTAAGTTTTTACCATTCTTGGCCATCCAAGTCTTAAGATATTTATCATACTTATTAGAGAAATCAATATCAGATTGGTGGCCATACCTAGGGGTTATAGTATTTGTCTCAACTCTCATTTTCCACCATTCCAAAATTTTGGCTTCATCCCAACCAATCTTTTCTTGTATGGTTTGAATTTTTTCTTCTTTCAACTGGTGGGTTTTCTTATGCTTAGGGTCATAATCAACCACATGATTGTAAAAGTCTCTCCAAGGGGGTAGTGGTTCCATATTTCCAACATTCCATTCTAATGGGGAGTCCTTATTATTTCTAAATTTCTCAATTTGTGGCCTCAAAGTCCTTTCAAATTTGGGAGCCTTATCACCATTGAGAGTTTTTAGCTTTTCCAAAAATTTATTGGTTGGGTCATACCTCCATCTTTGAGGAAGTTGACTAAGACCTAGTCTTTCCATGGTTTGAGTAATATGTTCATACTGACCTCTTCTTGTTACTTTAATATCTTCCACATTAAGAGGGTAATTGATCGTTCTTTTTCTCTTTATCCTAGTACCAAAAGTGCAGTTAATGTAGTCAGCTTGCCTACAATATTCTAATACCAAAATCCTACTAGTGACAAAATATGGTAGCAAAAATGGTTTCTCTGTGAAACCATAGAGCCTAATGATGACACCCTCAGTAAAAATGTACTAGCCTCCTTCAACTTGCTTTATTTGTAATAATTCCTTAGCTAGAAGGGGAATTCTGGGACACTGTCCATACATGATTTTCAAGGCTATCCCCAAAAACTATCTATTAAAATTGTAATAGGATTCTGACCTACTAAAGACCCTAGTCCATGTATAGACTGGTATAGGATTTCCACCTTCATATTTGTCTATTAATGCTATCCAAGATATTTCTTGCCTAGTAGCACTAAGAAACATCCATGCCAAATTAGAGTAGTGTCTGAATGAGGTAACCTCAGAATCTTTCTTCATTGCCACCAACTGCTCATGCATTCTTTTGGCAAGGAAAGTAGGCCAATCAAAGTAAATTGGTCTGGAATTGCTATCACCCATAGACATGTCATACATTTTTCATTGGAAATGTAGTAAACCATGGCTATCTGCCAATCTCTCACATTTGCATCAGAATCTAGCTTGACCAACATTGCTAGCATGGAAAAGAGTTCTAGGTTGGTGAAATGCCTGGTGGTAATTGGGGTATTGGGTAAACTATCTCTAGACCTTATGGTTTTAAATTGGCTATACACCCAATCCCTAAAATGGTCACCATTATTTGTATGCCCTTTCAATGAGTAATACCTAGCTTGTTCATCTGGGTCAAAGGGCTTAGGGTTTACAGGTGGTACACTACCCATGGCAAAGAGGTCACAACAAGCTTGTGCAGTTATATTAAAAAAGGTTTTACCCTAAGATATTTTAACTACCTTATACTTAGGGTCATAAAATTTTACTATTGCAACAATAAATTCTAGACATGGATGAACAAAATCACAGATATAAAAGACAAAAGAGAGCAGACAACACAAGTACCTTGAACTAAAATTGGTAGTCCTCTAAAAAATCTGTTGTCAATCTCTTACCTCAACTTATCTCTCATATTCCATGTCATTATTGTGTCAACCACCGCTAGCACTTTATCTATATAATGTGTGGCATCACTACTTTTTGGCTCAGTAGCTTGCCCTGTGGTTGGTGACACCATTTTTGAAGAAACCTCTAAAATTGCTCTTTCATTTCTCTATAAATTTTCGTTCTCTCTATCAATGGTATTTGAAACTTAACACACTTCACAAAATGATTTACTGTAAAATTTTAGCTTTAAGTAGCTTGCATGCTCCTCTACTATCATTAATGTGGTAGCTAAAATGCCAATTAGCCGCATGCTTCAAAATATTGTATTGGTGGCAAAATGGTGCAGCTTGTAAGTGAAGCTTTATTCGCTGTTGGTCATGGCCTAGAACCTGTCGTGGCTCCTAACCAACTAACATTTAATTCTTTTTTAGGAGCAACATGGAGCACATAGCAGAAAGGCTCTCATTTCTTTGGGCTTTGACCACTTTGATATTTAGTTGAGAACATACTGAGGGCCACGACCTCTATTCTTATTCTTTTAAAAAGTTAAAAGAAATGATGATATAATACAAATATGTACATATAATACAAGAGAAAGGATTTTTTACTTAAAATACAACTTCATATGGTATCCATTAACTGGGATTGGTTGCAATTTTCCTTCCTGATTTTGCAACTGGAAAGCATTGTTTTGTTTGACTACAACAATCTTATAAGGACCTTCCTAGAAGGAATCAAACTTTTTATGGTTGCTTGGTTTAGATTTCTCCTCATTCCATCTTAGGACTGAATCACCAACCTTAAATTTCTTGAATCTGGCCTTCTTATCAAACCATCCCTTAGTGTTCATGGAGTGTTTTTGAAAACTCTCATATGCTTTGGTCCTCTATTCTTCCAACTGGAAAAGGTGCATTAACCTGGCCTCTACTAGATTCTTATATGGTGCATAATCTTGGTTAGTCAACCTTAGAGTTGGTATCTCAATATGAGTGGGAAAAATAGTTTCTTTCCCATACACTAATGCATAAGGGGATGTATTTATTGATTTCTTGATAGTAATCCTATCTACCCATAGGGCCTGTTCTGAGAGAAGATGCCAACTTCTTTTGTTATATTTTAGTGATCTTTTTAGAATTTTGAGTAGATTTTTGTTAGTGAATTTTGCTAGTCCATTCCCTTGACGGTAGTATTTAGAATATTTCTTTAGACATATTCCATATTGACTTACAAAAAAAACATACCTTGTGCCTATAAAATATGGACCATTGTCACTCACTAGAGCTTCAGGGATTCCAAACCTTATGATCAGGATTTCAATAAACTCAATGACTACATCTTGATCTGACTTCTTGGCTGAAAATGCTTCAACCCATTTGCTAAAATAGTTAGTGGCAGTCAAAATGTATTTATGGTTTGCTAAAGAATTTGGATTTATTACTTCAATAAAATATATTCTCCAATGCTGGAATTGTTCTTCTACTTGAATAGGCTTAAGGAGAATGACTCATTCCTATTCCTACCTACATATATCTGGTACTTATCACAGGTTCTTGTTGCTTTGAAAGTATTATAAAAAATAGTAGTCCAATAGTAGCCTGCTCTTATTATTATTATGGTGGTTGCTCTTCTTGAAAAACTCCCTCTAAAAGTCCTCCATGAAATTATTCTATGACCCGTTGTTTCTAATTATCTTTCAAATATTTCAAAATAACTCCATAAAGATTCTTTCTATATATTTCCTCAGGTAAAAGTACATATCTCAAAGCTTGAAGTCCATATCTTCTTCTTTGAGAAGTGTTAATATTGGAAGGGCATATTCCTATTTAGAAATAACTTGTTAGCTGATCAACCCAATCTAATTTTTTTGAAAAACTATCTTCCTTTTATCTGAATCTTGATGACTGACAAGCTATTATCTAATGTGATCCTGCTTTTGCTACTAATTCTTGATATAATGCTCTACCTCTAACCAACTTTGTAGGATCAATTTCTACATCATATTCCTAATTTTGGTAATCCAACCAACTCTTTTATCACTCAGTTCTCCTTGTAAGATGAAATTCCTAACATCTGGGTGTAGCAGATAAACCAGAGTCTTACTTTGAGCCAAGTACTATTTGAATTTTTATTAATAATTTCATAACTACAAATACTTGTCTCTCAATAAAATTTTATTTATTCTAGTAATCATGGAGATTTTGACTCCAAAAAAATATAGGGTGTTCTTATCCATAATTATTCTTTTGTGTTAGTACTACCACATAACTCTCATAAGATCCATAGGCATATAAAATGAAATCTTTGTCAAAATCAAGGTTTACCAATATTGAAGTAGTAGCAATAGCCTACTTAGTTACCTCAAAATATTTCTTCCTCTTTTCAATCCATTTGAACTCAATATTCTTTCTAAGCAGCTCTAAAATAGGCTTAATGATCTAAGCATAATTTGAAATAAACTTTCTTAAAAACATGATCTTTCCAAAGAAGGATTGCAAAGCTTTCTTATTCATGGGGAAAGGAAGAGCCAACATTGATTTTACTCTATCAAGATCAATTGGCATTCCCTCTTTAGAGACTACATGCCCTAATAACTTACCCTCATGAACAACAAAAAATGATTTCTTTGAATTTAGAGAAATTCCAAATGCTCTGCATTTAAAAAAAAACATTTCTAAGTGTCTCAGGTGTGCTTGTTTTTCATGGGAAAATACAGTCATATCATCAAGATAGATAATAATGACTCTATTAATCAAATCCTTAAAATCATAATTCATAGCTCTTTGAAAAGTAGCCCCTGCATTGGATAAACCAAAAGGTATTCTCTGGTAATAAAAGGTACTCCACTTGGTAGTAAAGGTTAGTTTGAACTAATATTTATCCTTCACCCAAATATGGTTATATTCAGAGAAACCATCTAATAAATATAACCTCCTTTCCCCTGCAAAAATTTGAAAATTTTGGTCAATCTAAAGGAGAGGATAGTTATCTTTCAATGATGCCTTATTTAAGTTTCTAAAATAAACACATAGGCATATGTCCCCATTCTTTTTCTTGATAGACACTAAGTTGGAAATCCATGTCGAATTCTTGATGGGTTAAATAATATTTGATTTCAATCATTTGAGCAATTCTTTTCTCATTATAGATTCAATCTTGGGGTTCATAGGTATCTATTTTTATTTGAACGGTTTTACATCAAATT
Organism: Wollemia nobilis; assembly: GCA_028583015.1. NCBI lineage: Eukaryota > Viridiplantae > Streptophyta > Pinopsida > Araucariales > Araucariaceae > Wollemia > Wollemia nobilis. Next base: position 6,238,808 of record JAQPPZ010017121.1, read on the forward strand.
CTAGCTTATTAGTGTGTTGAATAATATTTTTATCATACACCTTAAGATCTTCATAATACCAGGCTATAATATCTTGGTATTGAAGGCATAAGGTCTTAAGTTCCTCCACTTCTCTTAGAGAACATTGAATACCAACCTTAAGCTTCTTATCCTTTTCAATTTCAATATCTTTATAAACTTCATCATCAATTTTCATCGCTCTTGATTTCTTTCCATATTGATTGTCAAAAATAATCTCTAATGTGATCAATCCCTTAGGAATATGATTATTTTTTAACTGTATGATATCTTGTTGATCCATTTCTTAAGGCAAATCCTCTTGTAAATTAGACAAGCAAACCTATTTAACTAGGAATTCAATAATCTGATCATCATTTTCAAAAACCTGTTAGAAAATTTGTCTATTTGGTACTGAAGGCTTGAAAACTAATATGATCCTTTTATCCTTGGATGACCCAAAATTTGAACATGGAATAAAATTAGAACCTTTAATGGCTAAAGCATCAACCAAAATATTCTAACTTCTAAGAATAGAATGGATGTTTAGAGCATTAAAAGATTCCATAAAATCCCATACTCTATTCCTATATATTTTTAAGTAATGGTGTTTGTTGTTGCACTTCTCTGTAACTTGATTAACCACTAGTTTTGAATCACCATATATGTCCAACTTTTTGATTCCCATTTTCTCTGCTTGCATTAATCCTAAGAACAAAACCTCATATTTTACAACATTATTAGTACAAGATCAAGTTAGTCTATATGCAAAAGTATATATACCTTTTGAAGGATATTTCAACATTATGTTGGCACCAACCCCATTCTTGCATCTTGATCCATAAAAATACACTGTCCAAATCTCTGACTCTCTTAGTGACAGATTGGATATGGAAGGGGTATTTTTATTAGCCTCAAAAGAAATGCTATAAGTGCTCATTCTTGTTTTAAATATACTATGATCCTCTCTAAAAGGTAACTAATATTCAACTTCTAAATCTTCAAGGATCTCTACTAGTTTAGGTTCCTCCATTACATAGTGATTATACATGTCTTCCTTAATTTTATCAATATGATAAGCTATAGTTTTTTAGGAGTTATCCTTATTATTTTACCTTTATATAGAATCATCATGCTAGAATAATCCAAAATACATGTAACTCCCTAGCTTGGTAGTGAATTTCCTAGAAAGACATAAACCAAAATAAGGCTCTAGGTTTACTACTACAATTTATTGCACAATAGTGACCTTTGCAGCCCTATGTAATTTCATCAATACATATTTTACAACTTCAATGGTCTTAACTAGTGTCCTATCCAATTGTAATACTCTTGGATAAGAGAGAATATACTCCATTCCCATTTCAACACATACTACCTTAGGCATGACTATTTTTGAAGCCCCTAAATCTATCATGCAATTATGAACAATCCACCCATCCGTTCTTAAAGAAATGTAAAAAGGAGAGGGTTTATTTTTTAGGGTTGCTAAGGTCATATTTTCTTGGCCATGTGATAAGCTGAAAATGGTGGTAGTTTGATTTTCTTGAGAATTATTATTTAAATAAGCCTTCAATAGATCAATCTAACAAAGGATGAAGAGAGTATCATAAAGACTTTCTTTAGAAGAAGTCATATTTAGATCTTCTACAATGTGGAAATCAAATTTTTGTAAAGGTATATTCTCATATGTTTTTTAATTTCACCACATTTCCTCTTATACTGTTGAGTAGCTTCAAACCTTTACCTCTTGGTGATGGAAGAGAATTTCAACTTATTCTTTACCTCCTCTTTAGAACCTAATTGTTATTTATTCTTCTCCTTTTCTCCCTACTTTGGAGAGTTTTTTTATCCTTTTCTTATTCCCTCAAAATTGGATTACTCTTCTCAAGTACCTATGGAATAGGAAATCTATCATTATTTTGTGGGGGTTGTTCCCTTTTCTTTTAAGAAGGAACTTGGAATTATCCCATTTTTTGTGGATCTATCTACAATGTTTTCCTTCCATATTTGGTCGAGATAGAAACTAATTCTTCTTCTAAGGAGTCTAGTCCAAACATAATTTGTTTAGGCTGCTATAACATATTGACTCTTCCCTTTTGGGTTATCTTATCCTTATCTATGGTTTATTTTACATGACATTGGTACATTACATAGGTGTTAGAGTCATGAGGGTCATTGTAGACTAGACACCAAACATTTACCAAACTGGTTTTAGGGATTAATTCATGATCCTCATGATTTGTATTTACCCTGTGCCCTATATTACTACTAGTACTAGGATTTTGAACTCTATTAACATATGGAAATCTTCTCTATTGATACCTTTTCATTTCTCTCTTTTCCATGGTGTTCACCTTGTTATTGATTGTCTTCAAGGTATTTTGGATATCAAGCAATATAGTTGATTCTTGGGAAATATAATATGGGAGGGGAGGAAAAGTAATTGAAGCAAACAATGCTTTGGAAGGAGGAATTAGAGTCATTTGAGGAAGTGGTGATGACAGGGGTGGAGGATCCATATATGAGGATGTTCATGTCCTAGCCTGAGGTGTAAGCTAAGGTATTTTAGAGTAATAAGTCATGACCATTTTTTGGGGAAGAATTCCTAAAATATTTAAAACATTCTCTACATGCACAACTATATGGTAGACTTGTGGAAAGGTATTTATACCTAACTGCTACATCTGTAACCCTAGGTATGACCTAAGGGCTATAATGTAATACACAAATACAAGGGGGGTAGCTAGTCTAGCTTTTGGAGGAATTATTTTCCATGTCCTACTAAACCTCAAATTAAAGTCAAAGACTAACTCTTATGGATGTTTTTGCATAGCGATGAATTGATTCAAGAGTGAGAAAGGATAAACAAACTCATTAAAATCTTCCACAAAATGATCAGCTAATACAACCAATGAATGAATGTTGTCCTCTAGGGTTCTAAACTAGTGAAGGATTTTACCTCTAAATAATAGGGCTAGAAGCTTGAAAATAATATCTTCATTTCTAATATTGTGAATAACTACTAAATTTAATATATATTAACAATGCTCGTAAGCGGTTTTACCTGAACTATAATATGTAGGTATGGATTTGGATATAGCTTGGGGGATATCATTCATATGAGGGAGTCATAAAGTACCAAAGGTATCCTAGTCTAGGTAATTTTATGGAGGTTGATTCTGATTTAGATTTTTCTATTGAGCCATTGTTATTGGGGTTTTAATGGAGTTGGTTCTTAGGGAACCTAGTTATCTGATGTTATTGGGGCCTCTTCAAAAGGTGAATCTAGAGATAAGCTTCTTGTATACCTTGATCTTCTATGTGATAACTCAAAGAATGATATTGGCTCTTGACTATTCCTAGCAGATGGCCTAGTAAACATGAAAAATAAGATACTAAAAGGATTTATAGGTTCTTGTATTAATGGAGTCACCAATAAAAGAAATGAAGGAAGGATGCTCTAAGATACCAAAGAGTGCTAGAAATGAGCACCAACAGTCTGGACAAGCAAAGAGAGTAAAAAAATGATGTTTTTTGAAAATGCCCAGAATTTTCTGAAATTTTTAGGAGTGCAAGTACATGAAAATGGGTATCCAAAACACTTTACAAAACTGAAAAATACCCTATAAATAAAAAGTTATGGACTTCTGAAATTTTTTGCAGTTTACTAGGAATTTGGACTGTGTTCAACACAAACAACAGATCATCCAAAGAATGGAGTTTTAGATGCTAATAAAATCCATGAATATGTGAGGAAAACTCTTCAACAACAAGAGCCACATTTGTATTTATCAAAAAACATGGATACAACTTAATAAGTGCAGCAAAACAGAGTGCTTACATAAAAGGCACAAGGAAAGCTCACACACAACAAGCTCTCAAGAAATGCAGTATTGCAAACATTACCAACAACTTTCAAAGCATTTACAACCCTCTTCAACCTCTGTTTCACCTTCTCCAACCTCCTTCTTGACAACCCTTTTTTTTAAAATGAAGAGGCTTTTACAATAAATAGGAAAGCATTCCTATGAGACAAAAGAGAACTGCAGTTAAGAGGGAAACAAAACTGCAGTTAAGAAAGTAATACAAAGAAAGGTTGACATCAATTTCTTTCATTCTCCCCCTTGATGTCAACATTTTCTACTCCAATGAGAGTTCTCAAACTCTGAAATCTATCCTTAGTCAAAGCCTTCGTGAAGATGTCTGCAAGTTGATCTTTAGATTTGCAAAATGTGAATTCTATGAATTCATCCTTGACCAAGTCACGAATGAAATGGTGACGTATGTCAATGTGTTTGCTTCGACTATGGAACACTGGATTCTTTGTCATGGATATAGTGCTAGTGTTGTCACAACAAATTTTGATGGAGTAAGCAATCTCCATTTCCAAATCTTCAAAGAGTCTAGCCATCCAAATGGCTTGAGTGCAAGCAAAGGATGCAGCCATATACTCTGCTTCAGCAGTGGATAATGCAACTGTTTGTTGCTTCTTGCTGCTCCAAGACACCAAGTTGCCACCAAAGAAGAATGCATAACCTGAGGTACTCTTCCTATCATCAAGGCTTCCTGCCCAATCAGCATCTGTATAGCCCTCAAGTTCACAAGAATTAGTAGCATAATAACATAAACCAAAAGATTTTGTACCACTCACATACCTGAGAATTCTCTTGGCTGCCTTCCAATGAGATTCATGAGGAGAGTGCATAAATATTGCTACTAAACTGACTGAATACATAATATCAGGCCTAGTAGCTGTGAGATACATCAAGCTACCAACCAAAGACCTGTAGAGGGTTGCATTCACAAGAGGAGTTGAATCCTCTTTCATCAATTTGCAACCTACAACTGCTGGAGTACTGACAGGTTTGCAATCCTTCATTTCAAATCTGACCAAGATATTTTCAACATACTTGGACTGGGTAATGAATATGCCTTGGGTTGATTGCTTTATTTGCATACCAAGAAAGTATTGCAAATTACCCAAGTCACTCATTTCAAATTCATTCACCATGGCCTTTTTAAATTCTTTCAACATAGTAGTGGAGCTGCTCATAAAAATTATATCATCAACATACAAACATATGATAATAAAATCAGATCCATCTACCTTTTTATACAATGTGCTTTCAGCTGAACACTGTTTATAGCCATTTTTATGCAAGTATGTGTCAATCCTAGAGTACCAAGCTCTAGGTGCTTGCTTAAGCCCATAAAGAGCTTTCTTCAACCTGTAGACTTTTTCTTCATGGCCTGCAACTATGAATCCTTGTGGCTGATCCACATAAACTTCCTCTTCTAAATAACCATTTAGAAAGGCTGATTTCACATCCATTTGATAAACAGTAAGACCTAAATGGGAAGCTAAGGCAAGAAGAGATCTTATTGTTTCCAATCTTGCAACTGGTGCAAAAGTCTCTTCATAGTCTATTCCTTCTTGTTGAACATAGCCTTTGGCTACCAGACGTGTCTTATGTTTGACTATGCTGCCATCAACATTATATTTTAGTTTATAGACCCATTTAACACCAACAATGTTCTTGCCTTTTGGAGGAGAAACTAGCTCCCAAGAGTCATTTTTCTCAATCTGTTCCATTTCATCTTCCATAGCCTTTGCCCAATCTTCATTAGCACATGCTTCTTTAAAGTTTGAAGGCTCAACAGTAGAAGAGGACAACAATGCATAATTAATCAAATGCTCACCTTGTTTTGACTGCAGCCTTGTCACTCTTCTTGTGTAATCTTCATCCAACATTTGAGATTGTGGATGATATTTGTTGAGCCTTTTTCGACCAACACTACCACTTGAAGATGGAGTGTCAATAGTTGACATAGGAGTGTTGGTTTGTTGAGGCTGCAAGGCTTCAATAGGATCAATAGGAGTTGATTCTTCAATTTGAGGAGTGATGCCAACACCATCATTAGACTCCTTACTATATGTTGCCCCTTCATTGAAAATTACATCTCTACTAACATGCAGTTTGTTAGTAGTGGGATCAAAACACCTGTAAGCTTTGGATTCATCAGAGTATCCAACAAAAATACACTTGATAGATTTTTCATCAAGTTTTCTCCTTTTTTCTTTAGGAATATGCACATAGCATGTAGAACCAAAGATTTTCAAATGAGAAATACTTGGCGTCTTACCATGCCAAGTTTCATAAGGAGTGGAATTTTGTATCAGCTTTGTAGGGCTGCGATTTAGAATGTAAACAACCGTATGTGCAGCCTCAACCCAAAACCTATTGGGTAACTCTACCTCCTTTAGCAAACAATGGGCCATTTCCACAATGGTCCTATTTTTGCGTTCTGCCACTCCATTTTGATGAGGAGTGTAAGAAATTGTGAGCTGTCTTTTGATTCCATGACTGCTGCAAAAACTTTTAAACTCATTTGAAACAAATTCACCCCCACGGTCAGTCCTTAAGGTCTTAATATAATAACCAGACTGTTTTTCAACTAAAGCTTTAAACTCTTTAAAATAGTTAAAAGCCTGTGATTTATCATGCAAGAAATATATCCAACACATTCTTGAATGATCATCAACAAATAACAAAAAATACTTATTTTTGTTGATGCTTAAGGTTTGCATAGGTCCACATATGTCAGCATGCACCAATTCTAAAGGTATTTTAGCTCTGTATTGGTGATGTGGAAACTTCTCCCTGTGTTGTTTTCCAAAAATACAACACTCACAAGTGCTGATTTGAGGTTGTGTAAATGTGGGCAGCCCTCTAACAAGGTTCTTCTTTTGCATTCCATCCAATGAGCCAAAGTTGAGGTGTCCAAACCTCTTATGCCATAACCATGCCAAATCAATGGTGGTCTTCAAACATTCCATAGTTGGCTGCATTTTCAACATATACATCCTATTTTATGACATTAACACTTTGGCTACAATCTGATTGTCAGCCTCATTTAGGATTTTACAGCCATTGTTTTCAAAAACAACCTTATATCTTTTTGAGCATAACTGTCCAATACTTAACAAATTATGTTGCAGCCCTGGAACATACAAAGTATCATGCATATAAAGAGTCTTACCAGTCTTTGACTTAAAGGCAAGAATTCCTTTTCCAGCAATACTCACATGATTGTTGTCACCAAACTTCACTTGTCCACTAACATTTTCTTCAAGTTTAACAAACATATTTTTATTTCCAGTCATGTGATTTGAACATCCACTATCAAGATACCAAACATCATTTTCTGCAACTTCAAAACTATTGCAAGATAGGAAGAGGCTTTCACCTTTTTCTTCACTGTAGTTGGCTTTGTTCTCTCTTTTCTTTTTATAACAGAACTGTTCAGTGTGACCATCTTTTCCATAATAGTCACAATGTCTATGGGCTGATTCATGATTGTTGTTTGATCTTCCTCGTCCTCTACCACGACCTCTTCCACGACCTCTACCACGACCTCTGCCATGGCCTCTAAAAGAAGATGATGTCAAAGTAGTAGATGAGGACTCCTTTGAATGGGCTGGCTGTTCATTTATTTTTAGTTTGCCTTGGAATGCTTGATCAAGGTTCTCATACCTGTCCTTTATCCTGTGCTCATATGTTTGCAAACTACCAAGTAGTTCAACTAGAGTTAGCTTTGATAAATCTCTACATTCTTCAATAGCTATGGTAATAGGATCAAAATTTCTAGGAAGGCTTCTCAATACCTTCTCTACAATCCTTGTATCATTAAGTTCCTCACCATGAGCATGAATAGCATTCACTAAATTCTGAACTCTAGTGATGAAAACTTCTATTGATTCATCATCATTCATGCATAAGGATTCAAAATCTCTTCTCAAGAGTTGAAGCTTGACTACCCTTACCTTGGAGGACCCTTTGTAGGCACTTTCTAGTATCTCCCATGCTTCTTTTGACTGTGTGCATTCAACAATCTTAGGAAATATAGAGACATCAATCCCACTTTGTATGATAAACAAGGCTTTTGCATCCTTTTTTCTGTTCTCCAACAACTCCTTCTTTTCATCAGTAGATAGAGCATTAAAGGCTACTTCATCTACTTCAGTATATCCCTACAAAACAAGACTCCACAAGTCTTGTGATATTAAGAAGGTTTTCATTCGAATACTCCAATATTCGAAGTTTTCTCCACTAAACATGGGGATTTGAAGTTGGACAATATTTCCACTGTTTTGTGCCATCATGGATAAATGTTTTAACCCAATAGATGAACTGGCTCTGATACCAAATAAAATAAATGAAGGAAGGATGCTCTAAGATACCAAAGAGTGCTAGAAATGAGCGCCAACAGTCTGGGCAAGCAAAGAGAGTAAAAAAATGACGTTTTTTGAAAATGCCCAGAATTTTCTGAAATTTTTAGGAGTGCAAGTACATGAAAATGGGTATCCAAAACACTTTACAAAACTGGAAAAATACCCTATAAATAAAAAGTTATGGACTTCTGAAATTTTCTGCAGTTTACTAGGAATTTGGACTGTGTTCAACACAAACAACAGATCATCCAAAGAATGGAGTTTTAGATGCTAATAAAATCCATGAATATGTGAGGAAAACTCTTCAACAACAAGAGCCACATTTGTATTTATCAAAAAACATGGATACAACTTAATAAGTGCAACAAAACAGAGTGCTTACATAAAAGGCACAAGGAAAGCTCACACACAACAAGCTCTCAAGAAATGCAGTATTGCAAACATTACCAGCAACTTTCAAAGCATTTACAGCCCTCTTCAACCTCTGTTTCACCTTCTCCAACCTCCTTCTTGACAACCCATTTTTTTTTTTAAAATGAAGAGGCTTTTACAATAAATAGGAAAGCATTCCTATGAGACAAAAGAGAACTGCAGTTAAGAGGGAAACAAAACTGCAGTTAAGAAAGTAATACAAAGAAAGGTTGACATCAATTTCTTTCAACCAAGTGAATTTTTTTTCACCACTTAGTGAGGTTAAGACAATTCACTAAATATTGATTTCTCCAAGAAAATAAAAAATAATATCTAATGGGTAAATGAATATTTTGTGAGCAGTGTCCCATCGGGCGTGCCAAAAATTGTTGTGGCTTAGATTGAATCAAGATGAACTTGAACTATGACTATTATTTGCAATGATTTTAAATATGAGAACCCACTAATCACAACCCAAACCACACATTAGACAAGTCAAAAATGACTTTAACCCAACCTCTAGAGTAGGTTGGTATACCTTGTCAACTTACTAAATGTTGACTCATTTAAGCTCGGTTAAATGTATGCAGAATAGATATAGAAATAGGAAGGGTTAAGAAAGAAATGAATTAATGGTGGATAGATAAATCTAACAACACATACATCTACAGAGAACCTCTAACAAATCAACTTACAACAAACAATACTTAGGACTAACATAATTCAAAACCAGTCATCTTCATCATTAAGAACAATGGCATGCTTCAAGAATTATTTCAAACATCTAGGGTATCAATAATTTAAATTAGCAGAATTAGATTAATACTCTGAATAAAAGAAAAGAATCCTTTCCAAGCATATGTTCAAACATGAAGTATTCCAATTTGCTCTAAGCTAGCAATCTAAACTAGCAGAATACACTAACCATAATAGCAGTAGCAAAAATGACTTCAAAGGTTTGTAATCCAGAGAAAAGAAAACATAGGCCTAAGGAAAACATCCAAGTAATGCTCCTATTAATTTGTAGAAAGTATACAATAGTAGCGCAAGCAAACACTTTAGAGTCGACCCTTTAAAGCGAGGGTTCAACCTCTATTTATAGTTTAATAGTGTTTTGAAATATTTGAAAGAATTAGGAAAATTACAAGGGAGTTGGAGTGCCAGATCAGCAATATGCTGAGGTGGCAACCTCCTATTTGATACAAGAAAGAAAAGGACATCAAACCCATTGATATCCTACAACTTGGCCTCTACAAGCTGGTATTTGTAAGTTGCTCTGGCTTTCACGACTTTACCTGTAGAATCTTGTCAATCGAGAATGTTCCCTGTTCTTGCCATCAATTTCTCTCCATAGATACGAAATTGAAAGAGCTCACATATCTTGGATTTCATTGCTTCATCTTCTTGACTCACCCACTTCAACTTAGAACCAGATCAGCTAAAAACCTGTGACTTTATGCCATGTTGAATCTTGTGTTTATACGTGATTTACCAAATTCAACATGTATTATCAATATGCTTTTGGATGGCTAATATTAGAGCTTTACAAAGCTTGATGTTATTTTAGTGATCATGGCCTGACACATCTCATGGCCTATAACACAGTTCAGGATGAAACTGTTTCATGAAGTTACCTTTAACTCTTTTCATCTCTCATGGTGTAGAACATGCTCTAGTCCGACCTTTCGATCCTAAAATTCAATTGTTTGACCATTTTGACCATGACATAGAACAAAGGTGCGCTAATATGAGATTGTGCTACAAAACTTTGCTCTGGGTCGCATGGAATAAAATATTATTTTGAACTATGCTTGGTATTACTTTATATGCAGTTTGACCCATTTTGACTATGATGTAGAGCAATGCACTGAGCCAAGGTTTGATGTCGCTAGATGTAGGTTTGACCAAGTATGACCGTAGACTAAAACACATTTGCAAACTATGGACTATCTCGAGATGGGGCTATCTCATGGAACTTCACCTTGACCTCCTTTCATTGCTTGTGAGACAAAACTTGTTTTATTTTAGCTTTTAGATTTTAAAACTCGATACTTTGATCACTTTGACTACGACATAGAGCAGGGATCTGCTAGACTAGGGTTGCATTGAAAAAAAGCTTTCTTTGGGTTGTTTGGCATAGAAACCTATTCTAGGCCAGGATTTGAATTACCTTTCAAAATTTGACCAATCTTGACCGTGGTGTAGAGTATTACGTTAAGCTATGTAGTATAAAACCATGTTTTGAGATGAACAATATAGAACCTTGTTCTGAGTCATGATTTGAAATGCCAAGACAACTTTGACTATGTTGACCACGACGTGGAACCATACATTGAGCTAGGCAATGTAGAAGCGTGTTCTAAGTTGGGCCCCTCATATTTTGCTCTGAGCTATGATTTGAATCGCTCAAAAAGCTTGTTTGACCATGTTGACCGTGATGTAGAACAAGTTGCCCGAGTCGTTATCACGTTTGGAGCACATCTCCACATTGAATTTTTTTGAAAATTTTACAAAAAAATTCTAAGTATATAGCCTTTTGGGCCTACAATACCCTTGATCATTTCTTGTTTTTTTGTTCCTTGATTAGTCTACTCAAACTTTCTACTACCAAAGTAAAAAGGAGAGGAGAAAGAGGACACCCTTGTTTCAAACCTCTAGAAGCCTTGAATTTAATAGAAGTTGAACCATTGATAAGTACAAAAAAAGAGATTGAATTGATACATATTATCACCTAATTCACAAAGGGAATGTTACATCCAATTTGAATTTGGCTGAGTTTGATGTATAACTAATTTGCTTTATTGAAAGCTTTTGCTAGATCCAATCTTATTACCATTGCTTGTTGCTTCTTTGTATTCATTGAATGTAGTATTTTTTGGCTAATCCCATTGCTTCATGGATTTTCCTTTTACTTAAAAATCCAAACTATTATCTTGAAAAATTGTTTCAAAAGATCCTTTTAATATTCCTAGCTATAATATTTGATATGATTTTGTAGAGAGTATTACACAAAGAGAAATATTTTAGATTATATTTTGGTATCAAAGCCAAGAAAGTGAAGTTTATGGATTCTAGTCCCTTAATATTTGAATCTTCTACCATTTTTAGAAGATCCTATAACAAAATGTGGGAGTAAAAACGGTTTCCCAGTGAATCCATACAATATGATGACTATACCTTGTGTAAGAAAAAATCAATCTCCTTTTACATGTGGGTTCTGTCAAACACTCTTAGAATTTTGGGATAACCTATCTATTTCTCCATAAAAAACTCTTAGAGCAGGTCCTAATAACTCTCTGTTAAAATCATAGTATGTTTCAGAGGTGGTGAACACAGTGGTCCACGAATATACTGGAAAGGGTCTCCATTTTTCATATTTATCTGTTACAGCTATCCAAGGATTCTCTTATACCATAAAGTATAAGAATAAACAGGCCAAGTGAGAACAATATCTGAAGGAGGTTTTGGATCCTTTCTTCAAATTACACAACTGCTCATGAATTTATCGGTACAAAAAGAGGGACCAGTCAAAGAAAATGAGCCTAGTGTTTTGCTCCATGATAGAAGTGTCATAAATTTTAGGGTTTGATATACATTGGACTATAGAAATCTACCAACTGTGGACCTCCTCATCTAAAGCTAATATGACCAACAACACCAACATTGAAAAGAGTTTGGGGTCTTTAAATTCGATAATTGAAATAGGGGTTTCAAGCAAATTTCCCCCTATCGACTTTGTTTTAACTTGTAAATCTATGAAATATTTCAAATGGCTTCTTGGAGTATAAAACTTAGTCTAATCATTGGTATGAAAAGACTTAGGTTTTTAGTAGGAACCAGGCATGTGTCAAAGACAGAAAATAAAACCTCAGGAGAAAGGGTAAACATGGTTCTTCCCTGTGCGGTTTGGACAATCCTACACTTGGGGTGATAATATTTTTCTATGGCATGCACCAAATTAGGGTATGGGTGGACTGGGGTGTAGATGTAAAAATATAACAAGGAAAAAAATATGAAAGCACTAGGGCATTATGAAGTAATACCTTTAAAAATTCTATCTTTGAAATTAGTTTTGAGTCGTTTAGCACCCTTCCATGTGACCAATGTGTTTGCAATCTTTGTGACCTTATCTTGAAATTTAACCTTCCTTTCATCCTTGGCCTGTGTTGAAGCCTCGACAGCTGAAGATAAAGTTTCCATTATGCTACAATTATTTTCTTGAGTGTTGCTTCACTGAATCTCCTTCAAAATGCTGGTACAATAAAAACCCTTGGCGACAGGGAGCAATCTTGCAAATTTTTTTAGCAAAGTGAATTAATTGTTAGGGTTTTCCTGTTATATACAAAGCTTTGCAAGAATTAGAGCAAAGTACAATCATTACAGAGTTTGATCGTTAGCTTGTTTTCTCAATCGATGTGGTGGTTCTAATGCTTCAGTTCATGCACCACCCTGCTCAATGAATCATAGCCAAATTTACATTTAAGCTAATGCTTCCCATTACTCGTTTTAAATTTGAAAATAAATTTTCCCTCTTGCTATGTAGTCAAACCCTTTTTGAATTTAATGATGTTTTAAATTTGATTGGCCGTGACATAGTGATGCATTGTGATGCCACATCTACTTTCTATTTTTTGGGTTTTCAACCTTTGCTATCGTAGCACGGTGATAGGTCGTGTTTTCACACAACTCTTCATTCATCTTGTTCATCCTTAGCTATAATGATCATGACCTTGAGGCATGTTGCGACATCATGAAACATTTAGAAAACAAACAATATAATACATAAAATACAAAGAATAAAACTCTTAGTGGAAGTAGAGTTTCAAATGAAAACCATTAATAGGGGTTGGTTGAATTCTCCCCTGTTCATCCTACAGTTGGAAAGAATTGTGTTGTTTCTTAGCAATTATTTTGAATTGACCTTTCCAAAAGGAATTAAAAATTTGGTGATTCCCAAGCTTTGCTTTATATTCACTCTATATTAGGACCAGGTCCCCAACCTTCAATTTTATTAAAGTAGTTTTCCTATCAACCCATCCTTGGGTTTCTCGCAGATGTTTTTAAAACTACACATAAGCTTTTTCTCTTTATTCTTCTAGATACAAAAGTTGCATCAACCTGTCTTCCACTGGATCATACTCTGTAGTATGAATCTGATCAAGCAATTTTAGAGTAGGTATTTCCATATGTATGGGAAGAATAACCTCTTTTCCATATACCAGAGCATAGGGGAATGTGTTAATAGACTTCTTAATGGTGATTCTATTAGCCCACGATGTAGCGATTACCAACTCTTATTATTTTAGAGTTCTCTTCAGAATCCTACGTAGATTCTTATTAGTTGATTTTGCCAAACCATTTCTTGTGGATAGTAGTTGAAGGAAGTTTTCAAATAGATTTCATATTTACTAGCAAAATTAGTCGTTTTTTCTCCAATGAAGGATGGGCCATTATCATTAACCAATGAATCAAGTATGCCAAATATTGTAATCAAGCTTTCGACAAATTCAATCACCACCTCCTGATTAGCATTTTTGATGGATATGGCTTCTGCCCATTTGGTGAAATAGTCTATAGCAGTTAAAATATACTTGTGCCCTACTGATGAATTTGGTTCTATTATCCCTATGAAATCTAGTCCCCATTGCTAAAAAGGTTCTTCCACTTGTATAGGCTTGAGAGGTAGAGAGGTATTTCTATTCCTTCCCACATGTCTTTGGTATTCTTCACAAGCCCTTGTCATCTTGAAAATATCAATAAGTATGGTTGGACAGTAACAACCTATTTTTTTTTTAAGCGAAAAACCCCTTACGGAGCTGCCTTGGTTTGAGAGACCATGAACAGGGGGTTCTACACCGCCAAAGTCACCTGGGGGTCGCACCCGACCCTGCCCGCACCAACATTATCAATTGGATTTTGGATACCCAATTCAACTTTTTGGTAGGGTGGACATTTGAACCTGGGACCTCCCTTGGAGGATTGCCCTCTCCTCTCCAACTCACCTACAACACCTAGGTGCCAGTAACAACCTATTATTTGTATTTTTAATGTAGTTGTTCTACCTGAATAATTTCCTCCAGATAAGCCTACATGGAATTCCTTCAAAATATTGTTTCTAATTATCCTTTATGCTTTTCAAAAGAACTTCATCTAATTTTTTTGTATAAGCCTTCAAGTAACAAAATATATTTCAAAGCCTACAACCTATACCTTCTTCTCTATAAGGCATTAATGGTTAATGGGCATCTTCCTATTTGAAAATAGTTTATGAGTTCACCAACCCAATATAAGCTTTCTGAGGGCTACTCCTCTCCTTGAACCAATCTTGGTGCTTGACATGCTACATAATCTATTGCACTTATTTTAGCCAATTCATGACATAAAGCCCTATCTATTACAAGCTTGGTGGGATGGATATCTACATCATAATATTGATTTTTTGTAACCCATCTTGCCCTTTTCTTCACCTAACTCTCCTTGAATTATGAAGTTCCTAACATCTAGGTGTACAACATACACCAATGTTTTGCTTTGAGATAGGAAATACCTAAATTTCTTCAATGACTTCATGATTACATATACTTGTTTTTCAATGAAGTTATACTTCTCTTCATGTTCTTGCATTGTTTGAATTAGGAATGAAATAGGCCTTTCCTCATTGTCTTCTCCCTTCTGTGTAAGTACTGCAACATAGGTCTCTTGTTCTCCAACCACATACAGAATGAAGTCCCTTGAATAATCTAGATTGATGAGTATAGGTGCTTGGGAAATTTTCTCTTTGATATTATTAAATGCATATTTTTTCAAGTCTGTCTATTTGAAGTCCATATATTTCTTCAATAATTCTGTCATAGGTTTCACTATTTATGCAAAATCTACAACAAATTTGTGCACAAAGTTGGTCTACCCAAAAAAGGATTGTAACCCTTTCTTATTTAATGGAAAGGGAAGATCTAAGGGGGATTTCACCATTTCTAGGTTAATGGCCAGCCCTGCTTCTAAAATAACATGACCCAAGAGATTTCCTTCTAGGACAACAAAGATAGACTTCTTTGGATTCAAGGAAATTCCGAATTCTCTACACTTTTTGAAAATCATTCTAAGATGTTCTACATGTTTTTCCTTGTTGTGAGATAATACTATTATGTCATCTAGGTATATGACTATTATTTTGTTTACTAGTTCTCCAAAAGATAATTCCATTGCTCTTTGGAAAGTATCCCCTGCATTGGATAGACCAAAAGGTATGCATTGATAGGCAAAGGTTTCCCATTTGGTAGTGAATGCAATTTTGTGCTGATATTCATCCCTGACCCAGATTTGATTATATCCATAAAATACATCTAGCAGTGAAAATATCTTTGCCCTGCTACGATATGCAATATTTGGTGTTTTTGGGGAAGGGAATAGTGATCTTTCAATGAGGCTATGTTCAAATTATTAAAATCTACACACAACATGATGTCCCCTTTTTTATTTCTGACTAGTACAAGGTTAGCAACCCATGTTGAATGCTTGATAGGATAAATTATCTTAGCTTTAAGGAGTTTCAATAGTTCTTGCTTCATCAGGGCTTCTATATTTGGGTTGATAGGCCTCTACTTCTATCAAAAAGGTTTTGAACCTGGTTCAAGCTCAATAGTATGTTATATTGTTTACTTACTGTACACCTTGAGGTCTTCATATGTCCATGCTATAATATCATTGAACTCTTTACATAATTCCTGGACTTGGTCAACCTCTTCTTCTGAACACTAAACACCAACCTTAAGCACCTTTCTAGGCTCTATTTGCATTTCCTTATATTCTTGCTTATCAACTTTTATTTTGTGGCCCAATGGTCGATCACTGTTGTCAAACAAACTTTCAAGGGTTATTAGCCCTTTCGGTATATGATTGTTCTTGAGTTGAATCAGTCCCTCATCTTCTTCATCTTCCAAGGCACATTCACTTGAACAATTCATCTCATATATTAGGAAATCTACCACTTGTTCATCATTCTCAAAGACCTGCTAGAAAGTGTCTTTATCAGGAATAAAAGGTCTATATATTAGCCTTACTATCTTTGATTTTTGTATGACATTAGCTATTGGACAATAATTGGCTCCCACAAATGCTAACAGGTCAGCATGGGTATTATATCCTCTAGGAATGACCTTGATATTCAAAGCTTCAAAAGCTTCAAATAGATCCCACACTTTGTTTTGGTAGGCTTTGAGGTAATGCTACTTACTAATACATTTCTCTGTGACCTGGTTTACTATCAAATCTAAATCACCAAAATATTTAGTTGTTTGATCCCTAACTTCTCAACCTTCTTTAGACCTAAGAAAAGTACCTCATATTCCGCCCCATTATTTGTGCAACTCCATGTTAATTTGTATGAATTTTTGTTTAGCTCTATTTGGTGATATTAACACTATACCTGCACCAACTCCATTTCTACATCTGGCACTATGAAAGAAGAGTTTACAGATCTGGATTGTGGAGGAATTCTATTCTGGTAGCATGGGGGGTCAACATTTTTTGGTTTTGTGATCGAATAGGTCCCCGTACCTGTTTCAATCATGGTATTGAAATATTTCAATGAGAATTGATCTTCAGTTTGAAGCTCCTCTAGAAATTCTTCCATCAGATCTAGTGCTTCAACCTCTTCAATGAACATGCTAATATTGTTAGCAAATATGTTGTCTTCTTCAATTTTCTCAATATGGAAGGAAGAAGGTTTTTCATTGAATATTTTGATCTTTCTACCTTTGTATGGGATCTCCATATGTGAGTAATCAAGAGACAAATACCCTCCTATCTTGGTTGTGAACTCCCTTGAAAGACACATTCTAAAATAAGGCTCCAAGTCCACCACAACCACTTCTTGTATGACTGTAATCTGAGGCATTCTATGCAACACTATGGGAATATCTTTGATCACCCCCATAGTATTAACTGGGGTGCCATCTAATTGTAGTACTCTCGAGCTACTTCTGGTGTATTCCATCCCCATGATATCACATACAACCTTGGGCATTACTATAGTAGTTGCACCTGAATCTATTATGCAATTGTGTACCACCCATCCTTCCATTTGTAGTGATAGATAGAAAGGAGGGGGCCTATTATTTCCTATTGCTTGTGTTGGGATAGCCTATGCTAGGTTCAACTAAGGGTGGAGTTTGACCTTGTTTTTGATTGATTTGAGGGATGCTTGCAACAAATCAATCTATCCTGGAAGCATCAACACATCATACATGCTTGCTTTTGATGGTGTCTTCTTTAGTTCTTCAACAATATTAAAAGTAGGTGCATCAGACTGTTTATATTTTCTCTTGAAGGCTGATCATACATGTTCCTATATCCCTAGGTTGCTTCCACTCTTTGTCGCTTAGTTAAAGAGGGGTATCTCAACTTGTCCCTTGCTTGTTCTTGAGTCTCAACCTCCTTCTATGTGCAACATCATTTTTGCTTATTTCCATCCTCTATTTTTGAACTAGATTTTGTAATGTAGCACTTTGGGGAGCCTCACTTTTAGTCTGATCCTTTGTTCTCAAAGGTATTTTTAAAGGATCCAACTCTTTGGGATCTACTTGGAGAGGCTTCTTCCCTAACCTTGTCAAGACTGCAACCTGCTCCACTAATGGCATCATGAAGTTATGTCCTATTTATCTAATCATATTTATTTACCCCTTCTAGGTTCTTTATGCTTTCTCAATAGCTACCTTATAGACGTGGTGTTGATGAATCATACATAAAATTTCACCATGTGGATCATTGCATGTAGAACACCAATAATCTGATTCAGATGAGGATGTGGAAGGTTCATTCTCTTGATTTGCATATACTGCATTTGATATTTTTGGATACTTGTTGGTTGAGGTAGCTTGATCTCTTGTTACCTGTGGGAATCTTCTTAGTTGGAAGTTTCTTTCGGCCTCCCTTCTCTTCATTGAAGTGATTTCATTGGTTAAGTTCTTCATGGTAGTCTGCATTTCTTGAAGGACCACAAGTTGAGGATCAAGAGCTGGTAAGGCAGGTACTACAGGGATTGGGGGTAAAGTAGGGAATGTAGGTGGAGCTAGTAATGTTGGAATGATTAGTGGTTTAGGCCATCTAGGGAGATTCACTATAGGAGTGGTGGTAGGGTAAGATGTACTTGCACTGGATACTTGAGAAAATTCTAGAAAAATGGGCATTATTTTTTGCAAAGGTAACCTTCCTATAGCAATAAGGTCATTTTATACCCTCAAGGCTTCTTGAAAAATATATGGGAAGGTGCACACATGAGACTGCCTTATTATCATGCCTAGATCTGAGTTAAAAGCCCTTAGATAATAATACATTGCTTGCTCATTCGTTGGTCTGAGACCATCAGGCACTCTTGTCCATGTACGACTAAATCTAATATTGAAATCTACTATCTCTTCTTGAGGATGCTTTTGTATGATAGTAAACTGTGTGAGTAGGGAGAAAGGATCTGCTTGCTCATTAAATTCTTCTACAAGTTTATCGATAAGCTCAGCCCATGTGGTTATGGTTTGATTTGGTAGACTTCTATACTAGTATAGCATTTTTCCTTTGAGTGATATGACTGGCAATCTGATCATCACATATTCTTGTTTAATGTTATGAATAGTATCCAACAATGCAACATCATTATAATATTCATAGGCGGTCTTGCCGGTGCCATAATATGTTGGGAGTGCATTTAAGGCTGCCTAGGGAATAAGATTTTGGATAGCCAAATTCAGGGTATCCAAATGATTCCAGGTAGGATAATTAAGAGCATCTTGATTCTAATTGACAACCATTAGAGATACTATGTTTATAGGAATTGAATGAGGGAGATGGGTTGTGATAGTAGGAATTGGATAGAATGTACTAGTCAAGGATCCAGTAAGGACTAAAGATGACACTGATCCAAAGGACAAAACATGACAAGTTTTGAAACTATCTAGATGCGATTCCAAAAAATCTATGGGTTCCTCTGAGTTCTTGGTTTCTTGTCTTGTGATCATGAATTTAAATGCTAAACAAAAAATGGATATAAATATTTTCGGGGTTTCCTCTTTTGAACAGATTCACTAGGTGATTTTGATATGAAAAGGGCAAAGATAAACACCAAATCTCTGACCTATGTGAGTGATAGGATTTGGTCTCTTCGGGCATGCCAAAAATTGTTGATCCAAAATCTACCTATGGTAAAATGTGTACCTTAGACTTGGACAACATTGAATGATAAATCACGCTACAAGGCTTATCTAGGTCAATCTCTAGAGAAGGCTGGATCCTGTAAGGTTATAACTAGCCAAAATTATAATGGGAAAATGGTGCAGAAAGAAATAAATATAGATAAAGATATAACTTAAGTTAGTGCAAGTTAAGCAACATCAAGAAGTGCATGAAGATTATGAAACAAAACAAACATTCAAACTTTCTAATAGACCAACCAATTTTTATAAGATGCAAAAAAATATCTTTCTAGTTTTCAACCTAACAAATTGTAAATTCCAATACTAGAGAATGAGCATGTATAAAAATCCAGAGATAATAATTAATGCCATACACATTTATCTAGCTAAAACAAAAATAATCATCCACTCATACATACATATTCTACAAAATGGTGAACCAAAGGCCAAAGAAAGACTCGAGCTATATTGCTTTCTTCAAAAACTCTTCATACATGCAACTTGTAAATGCCTAAGAGCCAACCCTTTCACAAGAGGCCACTGCTCTTATTTATAATCTTCCTATGGTTCAATATTATGAAATTACAAAAATATTTATTGTTTAAAAAATTGTTACAACAAAAATGTCAAATTACTGGGCCGACAAGGACACCATGCAACACTGCCAATCTAAACTGGGATAACATGTTTGATTCTCAATCGTGGATCAGTTGTTTTTTGCATGTGAGAAAGTAGTGGGGATGAATTTATACTTGGTCCATTCCTCATTCTTGAGGTAATATCCCACCATTGAACTGTAATAGACATGGCATACATAAACCTTTTTGAAGAATCTATTTTCTACAACTATCACGGTTGTGAGACAAAGATATGTCATGATGTCATGCTTTATTTTATGCCTTTAATGGACCTAGGCCTTGATGCCTGTAATGTGGATACATATTATGGTATCACGACACTTCCTTTCCCTTTAAACTTCTTCGAGCTTCAAAAAATGAGATATGAAAACCAATTATGGTATCACACTTTTATTTCTCCTTCACACCCTCTTGCACCTTTATGACTGTGACTTGAGAACATGTCATCATGTTACGGTATTTTGTTGCCTTTGAGCCTTTTAAACCTTTACAACTGCAATGGAGAAACATGTCATGACATCGTACCCTTTCCTTGTCCTGGAGCTCCTCGAGTCTTTGCGATCACAGTGGGGAGACAATTCGTGATGTCACGTTACTTTTTTGCCTTAAGCCTTTTGAAGCCTCCAAGATTGTGATGGAGTGATAGGTTGTAATCTCATGATATTTTCCCACCTTCAATATTTTCTAGTGGTTATGACCACGATGTGGAGATGCATCATGACATTATGCTCTAATACCTCACTTAGAGCTTTTTGGAGTATTTGGAATCACAACATGGGAACTTATCATGATGTTGTGATACTCCTTTTATATTCATATTCTCCAAACTGTTGTGACCATGATAGCATATTTTGTCACAATTTCGTGACGTCTCCTTGACTTCAAGTCTTTTGAGCTTCAACGACCATAACATGGAGGCACGTCGTGATATCGTGCCTTGTTCTAGACTTAGAGTTTTTAAAGCTGTCATCATAGCGACATTGAGGTATATCATGATACCATGTCCAAATTCATCCTTAGGTAAATTTAAAAAAAAATTAGAGTTCTTCGCCTTATTTTTCTTAATGTAGTCAATTTTGACCTACATGACAATTCTCAATTATTGAACATATTTTATGTTCCCCATATTTAGACCTTATAAATGAGACACAATAAAGTATATGAGTATTTGTTAAATATAACAATATAAAAACCTAAAATTTTTAAACAAATCATAAACCCAAAATGCACCTTAATTTATAAAAGTATCTATGCCTATTGACTAAAACCATATACAAATTAATTTATAGAGGGTTATTCAAAAACTTATTATAAAGAAATGAAAATTATTATTAGGATGAACCAACATAGAGTTGTATCATATAAAACTTTGTTTGTTACATTTAGCAAACAAGAATAAATCTAGTTGAAAATGTTTCGAAGAATTGAAAACTTATTTTGAATTTGTATATTTCAATGGAAAGTATGCATATCTAAACGTGGTCAAATATTCAAAATAATTGATGTGTTGGCAATAACACTTAACCCCATTCCAAATTGGGTTAACCAAAACACTTTTCCAAGTCATTAATTGTTACTAAAAGATGTTAAAAATGTCAAATGCTACCCACTATTCTCATTCTCCAAGTATACCTCAATTAATATTGAACAACCTCTTAATCACGTAGTAACTTATCTAGTTAGGTATGAAAAGGGCATTAAAAGAAAGGAAATTAGAACATATAATTTTTAATGATCCACTTTTAATGCATGCATAAGGATTTTTATTTTTTATTTGTCTAATTAGGTGTCATATTGGAGTTCTCATTTGGATGGATGAATTTTTCCCTTCAAAGTGAAAATGATGCTTTCAGGTTATATTATGAAATTTAAAACCAAAATTTAGGTTTATTTTTAACAAATGAATTTATTTGGTGGATGATTTAATCTTTTAATTTTTACATTGATTTGGAGACATAATAAAAAAAAGGAGTAGATTAAATTTTTGTGTTATTATGTTGTCTATCTATGATCTAATATGCTCAAAGGCAACATTTTTAAATTGACATGGGATTGAAACAAGCCTCACCTATATAATATCATGTCTGTATTATAGTAGTATTTCAACCAACCACATAGTGGTGTTAATACAATAACACTTTGGCATATATGCATATATCACTTATCAAGATTTGAACCTTGGTATCCATCATGATGACCTAATTTTTAACCACTTGAGTTCATGACATGTGATAAAAACAATATAACTTTACCTTGACCTTACTAGGAATTTTGTATTGGTAAAGGATTCCATGTTTATCATGTTTCTACTTGTTTTTAAAATTGTTGAGTTGTAACATCATAATAAAATATATACCTAGTCAAATAGCATGATCTCAATTGGTTTAATTCCTTCACTTTCAAGGAGGAGAGCAAGGTTTGAATCTTTCCAAGCAAGATGCATAATTGTCAAGTTGTAGTAATACCATTATGTGGTTATGTTGTAATATGGGCGAGGATTGTTTCAATCCCAAATAACCACTATTTTTTTAATAAACATAAAATTTGGAATAGGAAACACCATAGAAAATGCTATTGACAAACAAAGTAATTTTTCTATAATGTATATTAATTTCCATATATAATAGTAATGATTCTATAGCATAAGGCATGCCATTGTGATAAATTTTTAACATTAGTATGCACACATGCATACATCAAATATTAAAACAAACCATTAATTCCAATTTACCCTACACTCTTTTTAACATCTTCAATTTAAATAAATGCAGTCACAAAATGCTAAGTATTCCACAACTAGATTAATATTTCAATATTAATTCAAATGTAGATTACCATGCAATAGAAATTTATACCTAACAAGCAAATACAAAAATTAAAAACCCTTTTAGTTTTAATTTCTCTTCACATCTTAGAATTTATCACATAGATAAATATTTACAAAAGGAAAACAAGTCTAAGATCCTACCCTCAATCGTCTAGTAATGGTAGACTTGTAGAAGCTTCTCTCTAATGTAGTCATGCTTCCTCCTCTCCTACAAATATTTATCTCCTTTTCTCTATAATTAAGAAAGAACCCCCTTATTTTTCTTTAACTCTTATACAAATATCTCATAACTAAAATAAAGTGTCATCCAATAGGGCTTCACATGTGTCCCTTTAGATATCTCTTTAAAAAATAGAAGAGAATGCTCACTTATTTCTAATACCCCCATCCTAATATATTTGAAATTTATAATTGAAGTATCTTTTCTAAGTTATCACATGGAATAAGCTCAACCAATTACATTTCTCAACTTTCAAGGAGGAGACCCATGTTTGAATCTTGCCAAGAGATACATGCATAATTGCCAAATTGTTGTAATACCACTATGTGACCATGATGTAATATGAGTGGGATCCATTTCAATCACATATAACCAATTAAATAAAAAATATTTCCTAAGATATATTTTATTAATAACTAGATAATGGTCACTATACATGACATTAATTAATTAAAAGGGTTTAAGCACAACCATAACATGATTCTTGTAACCCAGGTGTTGTAGGTGAGTTGGAGAGGAGAGGGCAATCTTCCAAGGGAGGTCCCAGGTTCGAATCTCCACCCTACCAAAAAGTTGAATTGGGTACTCAAAATCCAATTGATAATGTTGGTGCGGGCAGGGCTGGGTGTGACCCCTGGGTGACTTTGACGGTGTAGAACCCTCTGTTCATGGTCTCTTAGACCAAGGCGGCCCCGCAGGGGGTTTTTCGCTTTAAAAAAAAAAAAACATGATTCTTGTAATTATTTATAATCCATAAAATATGAATGTCAATTATCCATTTATTTATCTTAATAATTAAAGTATTTAAAAGATCCTAAATAAAACCATTTAACTTTATCATCCATGATGTAAAGTCCACATATCATAATATCCATCTAATATCTAAAACAAGGTTTTGTGGGTGTGTAGGTATTAGGTGCACAAGGTGAGGGTACATGTTACCTAATGTGGACCTCTAAATTTGGGTTAGTAGGTGTGAGGATGTAGGGTGTATGGGGTGCAACGATGAAAGTATACAGGGTACATGGGATGCATTTTAAAATTACCTGTGCATTTTCAAAATATAATTATGTCTCATTGATATACCCAATATATTTCTAATCTGTCCTTAAGGTGTGGTATACATACCATGTTAGGTATGCATCTCTTGTAGGAGCTAGTAAATCATGGGTATGTGTACCCAAATAAAATTGTTCTAAAATAAGGAAATGTAAATTATCATATCAAAATTATATTAAGGCCCTATGAATATCTAAGTCTAAATCAAGAAGCCACATCAAATGGCTCAATTGTAAAAAATGAAGTATGATGAGTTTTGTTAGTAGTGGTACGAGGGCCTCAATAGATTTCCTACTTGAACCAGAATTACTTTTAGGTAAGCGTAGTTACTTGGTTACTACCTTGAGGTCCTCAACATTTTCAAAATTTATAAAACTATAAAGTTATTGAGTTGGAGACTCCCAAAAACTAGTTTTACAAAATTAGATCTTGAGGTGGAATTAGCTCAACAAGAGTGAAGATCTTATCAAGGTATGTGGAATTGAATAGATAAGATAAAATTACCCAGGTATTGTAGGTGAGTTGGAGAGGAGAGGGCAATCCTCCAAGGGAAGTCCCAGGTTCGAATCTCCACCCTACCAAAAAGTTGAATTGGGTACCCAAAATCCAATTGATAATGTTGGTGCGGGCAGGGCTGAGTGCGACCCCCGGGTGACTTTGACGATATAGAACCCCTTGTTCGTGGTCTCTTAGACCAAGGCGGCCCCGAAAGGGTTTTTTTTGCTTAAAAAAAATAGATAAGATAAAATTATCACCAAGGAATATAAAATTGGATTAACATAAGTGAAGTTCTCAATAAGGAAGGAGCATTCAATCCACTCAAGGAGTGAATTGCTCATCAATAGGCAAAGCAAGACAAGTTTGCATGACTTTTGAGGAAGATTCATGGAAAGCAATATTTTTTCATGAAGTGGTGCCACTAACTATTTTATAAGTCTTCTAAGTCATTTATGAGTATATTTAGAGATATATTAGGTGCATCATTTTGCCAAAGATGCCCTCAAATATTTCCTTGTACTAGAAGTAGAATTTTTCATGCAAGTTAACCCAAGGGTGAGTTCTTTCTATTATGAGCCATGGACTCCATTGTTAACATATTTTAGCCTAATGAGAATCAAAGCTACACTTTGTGAGTCCCACATTGTAATTGCTCTTGCTTCTTTTGGAATAATAAGATTGTGCAATACATTTTACCTTCTATCAATGGCACTACCCTCCTATATTATGGAATTCATGACAATTGAGGCACTACCATTTTTTCCTATTGTCATTATTTGTTAATTCCATTTCATATGCATGGGATGAATTGCTGTTATTTTATTTTATCATGTGTTGATTCTTCAAATCCAATTTAAGAAGTGATTTTCTTGACTACAAGAAACCACTTTGCTTAGAAATTAGAAAGTGAATTGTTTAGGAAGAAAAATTTCCAAGTTCTATCAAGAGAGATTTGCTTGGATATTTATTTTTCAAAAATTTTCTTAAATACTATTTTAGAAGCAATTCATTCCACTTGATGGAGTGATTCACTCTCCTACTAATTTTTTTAGGATTTTTTAATTTTTGATCCTAAAAATTTGTGTAGGTAGGGATATAGGAGGACCTAGGCTTATGGATACATGTTCAAAGGTAGAGTAATTAAGCAAAATATTTTCTCTAGTCAAGTTTCTATCATGCCAATGAAGGAACTGGAGGGGTAAAGGGAAGGAACAAGTCATTGTATGTGTGCACAAAGATGACATAAAATAAAGGAATGAGCCATTGTGTGTGTACATAGACATGATAAAATTGAAATTTACCCAATACCTAATCTTTATCTATCAAAGGGATAAGTCCAATGGTTGACCAAATTAGTCAAATCTAAAACTTTGTGTCTAAAGAGTTGAACTACCATGGCTTCCCACCATATTTTGACTATGCTTTTTCCATTCCAAATCATCCAAATCAAGACTGTACATCTACTGGTTCAACCATCACTCATACCAAACCTTTATATGGAATACCTTAAGTATGAAAAACTTTATTTTAATTCTTAAATCTAATGGGATTTTCAATTGGTATGATTGGTCCTATAAATAATTGAACTCTAATGCCTCCCAATACCCAAATCGTAATAAGTCAATCATAAACATCTAGTATCCAAAATAACCCTTTGATAAGTACTATATTGACCCAAAGCTTACTTAGGTCTAGTCAACAAACTAATATTTCCAAAGTAATGAATCCACCCTCAAGCAAATCGACTTCATTTAATACTAGCATTTGTAACACTTTCAAACAAATTCACATCTTGGTCTCAAGTAAGGGAATGACTCAAAATTTAAAAGTGCTACTTGGACCAATGGGAATGCAAGGATTTCAGGAAACTCTTCAAAACAAACACTACCTCCAACCAAATCACCACAAAATATATAGCAATATATACCTCTTTCCAATAAATAAGTCCTTCAACAAGGTTTGCAAAATCCTTTACCTATCAAAAATTTGCAAGCTCTACCTAACCTAAATATAGCTTATCCAAAATTTCCCCCATGTAGAATCCAAACCCTCTATTTCCACCATAATATTATCCCTAGGGTTGTTCACAACAAATCATATTGCACCTACCCCCATATCAAGCATATCCAACTATGACTCAAGGGTATGCAATATATTACTATCCAATGCAATCTGGTTAACCACCTCAATAGAATCATATGCTCACATTACCTAGAGCTCAAATCACTTTCCTAATAGGACATATCAAGGACCCTTAAAATCCCGACATTTCAACTATTTCCATGAAATCCCTACCAAATTTTGATGGAAATATTACCAAAAAAGTGATGGAAAATATGATTGAGCTATTCATGTTGCAGTCAATCCACCACATCTAGGAAGAAGATATCATTTGTTAAGAGATAAACTTGATTTATAGTATAGAGAATTACCTCACAATTTTGTTACAAATTGGGAATCAATTGTAGAACCTTTTATGTAGATATTTGATGATATGGGTAAGGGTATTCTATATGTTCTAAAGAAATTATATGCAAGGATATCCTAAGGAAAATATTCATGATTTAACAAAATAATTATAAGTAATTTATATTTGATTCCACCAAATATTTGACCTAATGAACACAATGATTTGCTATATTACATAAAGGGTTTGTAGTCTAATTTAATGCTAATGGTTTGCAATGATATTCATATTACTTTAGCTATAAGATTTGAAGAGTCAACTTGTGTAGAAGAAATTCTATTTAGAATAGATAAATTACCACCTAGCATCTATGGCCTACACTAATCATGTTACCTAAAATTATTAATTCTAGGGTTTGATCCTACTATTTCACCTATCCTAAATTCCTAATTATCTACCAACACTTTCCTTCCCCTATATTGTGGTGTTCCCAAGTGAACATACACCTTCATCTATTTATTTTTAGCCTTAATGACCCAGTTTACCCACTCCTTCATAGGATATTAGTAGTGTTGTTTTTCAAAGCCTTTATGAATGTAAACTCCCTATGAAGGAAATTATGGATATAGTGAGAACAATTATGAATAAAAACACCATAGAAAAGAGGTACTAGTAACCAATTAGATTGTAGCAACAACACTAGAGATAGAATAAAAACCCTTGTCTCACAAAAGATAAGATATTTTGACAAACTATTGGACAACCAAATAATTAATTGCAAAATAATATGGTGAATACAAATTCAAAGATCAACACTCTATGATAATTACCATTTAATACCAAACATGATCCTACCAATGGTGCCATGGATATTAGACATTCTCAAACCAAGAAGTATGACCAACAATACTAGGCTTAATAGGTTGCAATTATAGGACAAATGGTACTATAATAAAGTAAATATATAATGAATCAATCACTTTATTAGCCTCCTATGATAAATCAACTAGTTTACCAAGTCCTAGATCTAGTACAATAAGTAGTTCTAGATTTATCAAACCCAAATAATATGGTCTTTAGAAAATTTGGTGTTGTCAGAGAAGATGATGATTCCTCTTTTGAATAAAATACTATATGTGAAAACCAACAAGGAGTTAGAAGCAAAATAAGGATAAAAAAACATTGTAATATTGATAAGAGGAAGACCATCAATACATGTTAATGTTAGGGAGCTAATAGCAGTGGCATAGCAGGAAGCACATAAGTAAAATGTTGAGAAGACTCTAGTTGTGGTACCCCAAAGCAAAGATTTGGTTGAGAAAGAAAACCAAGTAGAAAAAAAGAAATAAATTAAAAAGGAAAATGGAGTATAAGAAGGAACAATGGCAAACAAACAAGAGGATAAGCAAAATAAGAAGGCAAAATGTAAACTACATAAGGAGGCTAAAAAGCCTAAAATATCCTTCCTTAACCAATTAGGGATGCACGATCACTACAAGGCAATATAGAAGATTTGCATCATATGTCACTAAGGAGATTAAGAAGACACCAATAAAAGTGGTCATGGTAGAATCCTTAGCCCTATCAAGATAAAGGAATTGACTCTAAGAGGCCCTCAAAGAGCAAGAGAAAATCTACCCTAAGAATGGGCAATTAAAATAAACATAGGATAGTCCAATACACTAATAAAATTTGATTACAGATCCTTTACAGATGCAAGTCAATGTGATATTTGAATGCTTTGAAACCAAAATGATGAAACCACCACCATTCCATGTAATATTTAAAATTTAGAATTATTTTTTGAGGATTTGTAGAGTAGATTTAGGGACCACAATGATGGTAATGTCTAAAGTTATTTGTGAGGAAATGGGCTTAACTTACACTAAGAGTGTTATTAATCCAATATAAACATATGGAACAAGGGTAAATTCCATAGGGGTTCTAAAATATCTAATCATAACTATGGGAAATCATCTTGAGTTGGTAGTTGTTGATTTTAATCCATATTTTAGGATGTTTATATCAAGAAAATAAACATAAAAATTGTTTGGAAATGGATACCTGGTGATTTATTACACACATATGAAGGTTCCCTAGGATGGAAAGATGATTAAAATAGAAAATTGACCTCCTTGTAACTTCTATTGCATAATATTGACATAGTAAATTAGAATGATTTACCGGAATTCATTGATGATGAGACCATTGAGGGTGACCATATAATAGAAAATGATATGATCATTGATGTACTCTAGGATGATGAAAAATTAGAGTTGAATTTTCAAGAAAGTAAAATTAGTAATTACCTAATATCCAAAGAAATTTCCAACATATCGATACTCACTAGCTATTAAGCACAACGATTTAATGCGATATGAACTATGCATTTTGATGGTACAAGAACTAAAATGGACATAGTGCTAGTATTTAGTTCATTGATCCATAAGGTACCTAAACTAATTATGCTTTTAGGTCACTATTCAATTGCACCAATAACATGGGTGAATATCAAGCACTTTTTACAAGTTTAAGGAAGGCCAAAAATATAGGGATCAAGAACATCAAAATACTTAGCAATTTTGAGCTAGTTATAAACTAGTTCAATGCAAAACATGCAACTAAATACAAGCACTTGAAATCATACAAACATATAGTCTAGAAACTGCTAGAAAGTTTCAACACATATGAGATCAATGTAATCTCTCATAAGTTGCATATCAAAGTAGATGAGTTAGATTCAACTATGGAAAATATTTATCAAAGATAGCAAATCATAGAATTTCTCATTAAGGAAGCTCTTCATGCAAAATATAAAAATGAGTATAGGGATGATATGAAGGATAAAGTGATTCAATTAAAGACTAACCAACTAGAAAAAGTAGTAATCATGTTGGAAAGTCCATTCAACCTTGATAACAATGAAAATAATTCTAGCAACAAAGTCAAAGCATCCTATTAACACAAGAATTTATTGTTAGGAAAGGAATGTACTAAAGAAAATATAGGCCTATTCAAGGAAATCTATAGGAAGTATGATTATATTATTGCTTAGTCTTATGAGGATTTAAAGGTTTGTAACAAGATCATCATTGAACATACTATAGAGTTAGAACTTGGTGCAAATCCCTTATGGCAAAAACAAAGACATGTTAATTTCAAAATTGAAATAGTAGTGAAGAAAGAGATTTTAAAACTTCTTTAGACCTAAACCATATTTTTTATTAACATTTCTACCTAGGTGACTAATCTAGTATCAGTTCAAAAGAAAAATTGTGATATCAGGTTATGCATTAATTTTAAAAACTTGAATAGGGCATCATTAAAGGATAATTACCTATTGTATGCTATAGATTAGATCTTGTAAAAAATAGTTGAATCATAGATGTTATCACTACTAAATTGATTCTCAAGGTACAATTATATTTGGATTAAATATGACAACCAACTAAAAATAATTTTCATAACTAAATAGGGAACCTTTATATACCATAGAATGCCTTTTGACTTATCAAATGTTGGGCCCACTTGCCAAAGGGCCATGTACATCAGTTTTGCATCTTTGGTAGATGAAATAATACTCATATACCTATGTGATTTAACTATATTTTCTAAATAAAATAATAAGCATATTGAACATATATAGTTATCTTTAAGAGGTGTAATGAGTATAGCACTTCACCCAAAAAATCTATCTTTATAGTTCAAGAAGGAAAACTTTTAGGGCATATATTTTCTAAAGATGGGCTAGCCATAGACCCTAATAGGATAAAAGCAATCCAAGAGTTACCTTTACCCACATCTATCACATGGATTAAATCGTTCCTAGGTTAAATCTAGTTTGTAGCCAAGTTCATAATCAATTTTGCACAACTGGTTAGACTAATAACCAAGATGTTAAAAAAAGATGCAATTATAAAGGACCCAATCCTCACTAATCTAAATTTCTCAAAAACATTTAGGTTGCATGTGTTTTGCATAGATGAAAATATCCCAACCATTTTGACTCAAAAAGATAATATAGAAGAAGAATATCCAATCTCCTTCATTAGTTAGGTGCTCCATAATTATGAAGAAATATATACACTTCATAGAAAAGTAGATGTTCACCACGATGAAACCGCTAAGGAGGTTTAGGTATTACCTTTATCAAAGATAAACCATTGTATTTGCAATGCATCTCAATGTCAAATCCATTGTATGACATGGTGAATTTGGAGAAAAGAGAGCATGGTGTATAAATAAGATTAAAAAAATTGACATATAGATCAAATCCACCAAGCTAGTTAGGGGTTAGGCTTTATCTAAAAATATTGCTATGTTAGTTCCCAAAGATCACGTGGCATTCCTAGAACAAATAAAAAATTATGGCCAACTAGGATGGATGGGAGACATTATGAGATACATAATATGAAGGCAAGTTCCAAAAGACCTAATGCAAATGGCTATATTCAATCAAAAGGCTATACACTACACTTGACTAGATAGCATAATATTCGAAAAAGAGTATGATGGGGTTCTTCTATAGTGCATCAAAGAGGAAATAACAAATATCTAATCAAGGAGTAGTATGATGAAGATGTACAAGTCAAGTCCAAAAACTAGGAAGTTGCTACCCAATTTTTGGAGGACATCATTACTATATTGGTACTCCTTCCACCATAATAACTAAAAATGCCACAAACTTCATAAGGTTCAAGGTAATGAAGTTTGTACAATAATATGGTTTTTTTATTGAAAATGACCTTCAATTACTACCCTCAAAGCAATTACTTGGCTAAATCCATGATTTTTTTGTAATAATCCTATAAAGGACAATAGCCAAGATATAGATGACTCACACATAAAATTAAAAAAAGGCATTATGGGTAGATATAATAACATCTAAAGCTTCCACAAGATTGTCATCCTATAAACATGTCTTTGGAAAAGAAACATTACTACCTGCTAACTTGAATTCCCTTCTCTCTAAATGTCTCAATAATTGGAACTTAAGGCACATATATTGATCCTATGCAAGCATACATAAATGCTTTATTATCACTAGAAAAATAAAGGAATAATACCTTTAAATGATTGGTGCAATATCAAATGGGAGTAGAGAGATGGTTCGACAAGAAATACATAGAAATGGACAGGGTATGAGGACAAATTAAAACTTGGAAACCATGGAAAATTAGATTCACTTTGGATTGGGCCATATCAAATTTTCCAAGTCATAAGGTCAAACACATACAGACTTGTGATGATGGATGGGAGACCACTACTAATCTTGGTTAATGGAAAACACTTAAGGCTCATCTAAAGGAAGGTCCAAAGCAAAAGGAAAATATAAATACGTACATAATACTTTTATGTTTCTACCTAGCTATATTTCTTGTTTTTATTTTCCCTTTCTAAAAAAAAAGACAAAATGATTGAAAATGAAAAATACAAAAAAATGAGACAAAGAAAATAAAACAAAAAGGATTTTCCAAGTTTGAGTGAAAACCCCAAAAAGGATGCCTGAACATCCCCATTTCATCTTTCCTTTTCTTCTTGTTACTAAAAATTTTCCTTGTAATTTTTTTCAACATTTTTGCCAAAATATTAAAACTTGAAGCGATTCGCTCCTTGAGAAGTGAAACACTCCAACTTGGTGATTGAATCAATCCATACCATGGAATGAATCCCTCCAAAAAGGAAAATTTGAAAAAAAAAACTTTAAAAAGCAAATCAACAAATTATTTAAGTTGATCAGTTATGGAGGTCATTTATGATAGAGGCACATGATGGGAGAAGTGGGTTAAAATCCAATAAGATCTATTTTAAAGCCATTTCTAACTATAATTTTGATATATTTACCATGTCTTCATCACTTTTAGCCATATAACTATGATATAAGTAGGCATAAGATCTATTAAAGGTCATTAAACCTCTCTACTACATCCAAGACAATTGATTTACACCCATTTTAAACATTAGCTAATATACCCAAGCCATAGTTGGTTAGGCCATATACTAGACAAAATACATCCACTCTATGCTTGTGACTTTAACTTCTTGGCCATTCTATTATGAGTCAATCAAACTTCTTTGTTGGATTGTTTGAATCCTTGCTCCATGTCCTTTTGTTGAGCACATCATGTTGATGATTTGTAAAAGGAATAAATATTGATAAGAGATATCTAGGGTAATAATTGACTCCATGTTGGGTGGATTGCACTTTTCCTATCTTGAAAATTTTACCCAATTACTCAAGGAGTGATTTAATCTTCCAAGGCCAAGTGACTCACTTGAATCAACAAAAAAATAAAATTTGCCAAAGAGTCACCTAAATTGACCCAAAAATAAAATTTTGCTGAAGTATCTCCCATTGAGTGATTTGCTTAACCTTATTGATAAATTCACTCCACCTCATTGAGTGAATCACTCCATTTTTCAAAACTTAGCAAAAAATATTTCTCCAAGTTCTTGAAAAATGCCATAAAATCTAAAAGCAATAGTAGATGCTAGTGCCACATTTGCAAACCCATCAATGCCTAAGGTAAATCCCATGATGCAACCTATGACCACTTCCACCTCACCAATCATTACTCCCATCTAACCCATTCAAATTTAGATACCGACCATATAAGCTAGCTCATACAAGGGTAAAGGTAAGGCTAAGAAGAAGAAGACTCCTATGCCACCAAAGAGACCTAAAGAAATGTTTGACAAACATTTTAGGTGGATGGAAGAGGATAAATTCAAACACTCACCCATAAAATTAAGGAAGATGACATTAAGAATATACAACTTGAGGCTAGGTATAGATTCATAGAGCATCAACTGAGTTTAAACATCATGCTTGGTGATGAATTTGGTACCCCTAGTTTGGAACTACCTAGAGTTAGTCAAGGCATATGTCAAAAGGAATGATTTTTATGGGAAGAGAATAAGGCCACCACAATGGGAGGAAGAATATTTTTATATTAGGGAAGAGGATATCATGGGTATTTTTAACACAACAAGCAATACATTTACATGGATGATGTGCAATCCAAAGGCTCAAAAGGACTATTATTATAAGTACAACTTCCACTAGTAAAGGAATTTTTCATTCTACACCTAAATTATTTGAACAAGACCTTGGATTTCAATATATTGTTGGAGCTAAGATATATTTAAAGATGATACCCAATTGGTTATATCTAAGATATTTTTACGGTTAGGAGAGAAAAGGATGCAAGATTATATGAAGAACACATAACACTCTTGTATGCAATTGAGAACAACCCCCACCACCCCAAAATAATAAACTATGCTAGGTATATAGAAGACTAGATGAACAAACAATTCAAGAACTTCAAATATATAAGGAAGTTTAGTTATACATATTATCTAGTGTGGCTCATAATATATCAAAAGGAGAAGTGGTTCCCTTGCTATAGCTAGACAAAGTAGGGGTCAAGGGTAAACCTCTCCCTATTATGAAATGTACATACATACCTTGCTAAGAAGAGGATAGAACTTAATATCACATATATTATGTAGCATACTATGATCCTATTAAAACTAATAGAGAAGGTACCAAGGGGGTCAAGAACCTATTGACATAAGAATATTGATTCAATGATGATTTCTACTTAAGAAAACATCGATGCTTCATTTGCCTCTTCAAGTTCTTTGCTATACCCTTCAAGTTGCTAGCCTTTGTACCCATTTTTCAAATTGAAATATGTACAACAAGTGGATAATGTTGATTGAAGTATTTTAGGTGCTAAAATAAAGCAACTTTATACCCTTTCAAGTAGAAAATAACGAACATCACATCCAAGCTATGAGAATTCATACACATCATAGAGGAAAAATTGAGTAGCGTGGGATTCAAAAATTTGAGGGATGTATGGTCCCATGATCTAGAGAGATAGTTTAGAAGGTAGATAGAAAACAAGGGGTTACACACCTTTGTACATGAGAAAATAGATAGAATTGAAAAAGAGGCAAACCATTAGAGGAGGTAGCCATAGCCAAATTAGGGGCAACATATGGGTAGGAGTATAATATTGAATAGTCTTAGGTACACCCACAAGAATGGTTTACTTCTATGTAGAGGCTAAATTCGAGCATGGATTTGATCCAAATTGTGAGATAAATCATCAGGCAAGAAGTGCTTTAGAAAAACTAGGTTACTCAAGAAGACAAATCCTCGCTTAACAAAAGATGCAATATGAGATTAGTAACCTGAAGAAGCCAATACATCAAGGAAAATTTGATAAGCACTTCTTAGAAATATAGGACATGATAGATATGAATTTAACAAAAAGTCCAAGGATCATAGAAGAATCCCTATCCAGTAGCCTAGAGGTTAGAAAACCTCTTGATTTACCCTCAAAATTCTAATTTTTGTGATACTATCAACCCTGGTGATGGTTAGCACTGTAATATAATATATATTTATAAAGCACCAAGAGAAGAAATAAGGATACCCTCATGGGTTATTTTTTGAAAAATGGCTATTCAAATCAAAGGAGCACTAGGTGTTGACCTAGTCTAGGAAGCAACTTTGTAGGAAATTGAAGTAACACAAGGAAAAAATCCCAAATAAGAGCTACCCTCATTTGATAAAGGTAAGATACCTAAGGAAGAGCCTCTTCTAAATTCAACATCCATTGAAGAGTAGTGGAGAGCATAGTTTACCTTTTATGAGAGTGCAAGTTATGAGCAACTCAACACACTTAATGATGCTAAAAGTTAGAAAATAAGCCAATATTTACTATCCATCAAAGCCTCTATGGATCTAAAAAAGAGAAAACAAATATTTATTAGAGTCATACTAGAGGTTGTTTTTGTTAGACCCTCTATCATCCTCTCTAGTACCTTTCACTTTTTTCATTTTTTGCTTCTCTTCCCATAATTTCTTCCATTCCTTCTTTGATCCCATCTACGTTTGTTGCTACACTCTTTTCTCTCATAATAAATATATCTACTAATTATCTAGGAGCCACACACCTCCTATGGTTATCCAATATCTTGATATAACACCCTTCATCTCATTCCTATATTCTACCATCGAGGTCTCCACCACACACCCACTTGTATCATATATTGAGAGACCATCACCATCGCAACTAGTGTCACCGCTATATGATATGTTGGCATATATGGTAACTGATGTTGCAACTACTAGATCACCATTCACCTCCATATCCACAAAAATCACTTTATCCACTATTTCATCTTGTCCTCCATGTCCATCAAGTATCTCTGGTTTGCAACTTTTGATTAGTACAATGACATTGCTAACATAGGTTCATGTGATCGAGTCCATTAGAACCATCCCAAAATAACAATCATAAATATGACCCTACTAGAATTACATTTAGAACATTATTGATACCCTAGGATCAAGAGTTGCATAAGAAGCATTGGGATCCCTCCAATAGGAGAAAAGAAAAACTATAAAAGAGTCTAAACACTTAAAAGATCAATCTCCAAGGACACCCATGATTATATGGTCATAGCTAGTTGAAGGAGGATATAATATCACAATCACAAAAATGTTGTAGATTGATCCATTTAGACTAATCATCTCTTCTACTAAGTTTATCATTAAAGTTTTAGAGTTGAATATAATAAAAATAGATCCATACGAAATGATCTAGCTTTTTAACTTATTGTTAATTAGAATGTTTGTGCAATACAATCGACTAGCAAGGGATATAAATCAAACAAGAAGAAGGTTGAATACAATTCTTTACCAATAGTTCAACTTGTAGCCAAAAAACCACATCTTCAAGGCCCTTAGGAAGGATTCTATTGAGGGATCCCAAATATGTTAATATATAAAATAACTCTAATCTGAGCTCTATAAGAGTGATAAGCAAATGAAGTATCTAGTAGAGCTCTCAAAGCAGATCACCAAGGTTAAAACCTTCCAAGAAAATAATTTAAATAAGAAAAGAGGGAGTTGGTACAATAAGTTAAACATATGTAGGCTACTCAACAATGAGAGATCAAGCGATTGCTAAGCTCCAAGAAAATATTGTAGAGCTAAAAGGAGAAGCATAGGACCTAGGGCATACCTTAGAGATAAAACAAGTAAAGCCTCTATGGAATGAAATTAGAGCTCGTAAATTCCAAAAGGTATTTTAAGTTTATAACCAATGCCTAGGCCATCATCAACCACACAACAAAGATCATTCAATAGATTGAGGATGAAATAACTATGAAATAAAGGTACCAAGATGTGTTAAAATAGTTGGCAATGATGTTAGAATCACAAGCACACAATTGAAGATAAACAAAAAAGAAATTATTAGAAATATGAAAAAGAATCCCTAATTTACAAAGAGACCTACAAACATGTAAAGAGACAATGGCTTCCTTAAAGACACTAGTGCAAGAAATTATAGCTAAAATATAGTAGTGAGTACTAATTCATATGACGTGTTTGGTGATCATAGAATAGTTCTCAATGATTATATTATATGAACAATGTTTGAGGAGGAGAATACTAATGCCAAAGTAGAAGTGACACAAAAAAGAATAAAAAAATTGAAGACATTATTAGGCCAATAAAATAATATGGTGGAGTAAAATACGAGTTATTTGATAATCCCTACAAGAATCTTGTAGGAGATGTGAAGAACCTTATGGATCTAAAATTACTTGGAGATGAGTAGTAGAAGCTATTGAAGCTCCTATCATCGGGAAATTAAGAAGAACCAAATCATAATTTTGTAGCAGCAAGGTCTCAATTTTGTAGACTCTATACACAAAGATGAATGTAGAAGTTAGGATTTATTTTTAATTAAGCTTAGTGCTCCATGATCTTGCTAAAAGTATATTAACTTGGTTAGTACCTTGAGGACCTTGAAATTTTAAAAACTTTTATAAGTAAAATTTTTTCAATTGGAGGCTTCCAAAAACCAGTTCTATAGAATTAGATCCTAAGGTGCAATTGGCTCAATAAGAGTGAAGCATTCACGAAGTCAGGTGTAATTGTCCCAATAAGATTGAAGCACTCATCTAAGAAGGCATGATTTTTCAATAGGAGTGAAGTTCTCACCAAGGTAGGAACGATTCACTCCATTCAAGGAGTGAATCACTCATCAATAGAAAAAGTGGAGCAATTTTGCATGGATCCTAAGGAAGATCTTTGGAAAGTGATATTTCTCATGCTGTGGTACTAGTAACCATTTTAGAATTCTTCTAATACATTAAGAAGTATTTAGAGACATAACATTTGGAGGTGCATCATATTGCTAAAGATGCACCCATTTTTTAAATTTTACTAGAAGTAAAAATTTCTTACTAAAGGTAACTTAGGGGTTAATTATTTCTATAAATAGGATCCATGGGAACCATTGTAAACATCTATTTACCTTAAGAGAATTAGAGCTACACTTTGTGAGCCCCATGTTGTAATTGCTCTTACTTATTTTGAAATAATAATATTATGCAAGTCTTTTTGCTTTTCTTAGTAGTACTACCCTCCTAGATTATGGAATATGTGATGATTGTGGCATTGCCCTTTTGTCCTCTTGTCGTTCCTTGTTAATTTCAAATCATGCACACAAGATGCATTGTTATTATTTGGTTTTCTCATGTGTTTATTGATTATGCACTCTCCTTTATATGTTACAACCATTTTATTTTCAATCTCTCTCACCCTAAACTTTTAGAAATTATTTTCATTTATTTTAATTTTTGTATGTACTTTATGCATTTAGTTTAGATTAGTTAGATTTAGTGAGGATAGTTGGGAGTGGGCATAAATTTAGAAGTTGAAAGAGACACTCCCATTTCTTCCAATTTGTTAAACTTGAATTGTGGATGTATGAGTTAAACTTTTTTACAATTCAACAAGAAGTTATTTCTTGGTAAGAATGTGGAAATATCATGTAATTAAATTGTTTGACTATCATTTTTAATTTTATTTGCAAGTATTTCATGTAACACATGAAGGCTTTAGGTGTTGTTGGATTGGTTGTAATCAAAATCTAGTTCCAAGTCTAGTGGAACAGAGAGAGAGAGAGAGAGAGAGAGAGAGAGAGAGAGAGAGAGAGAGAGAGAGAGAGAGAGAGAGAGAGAGAGAGAGAGAGAGAGAGAGAGAGAGAGAAAATATTACCAACCCTATGGTATTTTCATAAGAGAAAAGTTTAGATAAATTGATGTAATAAATTATTAGAATATTTTTTAAGCTAAACCATTCAATTAATCATAGGTAATATACACCACCAACTATAGTCCCAATATTCAATGATTTATCATTCACAAGCACATTACACATATAAATCAATAAATGTATTAATAGGAAAAATAGA
Organism: Wollemia nobilis; assembly: GCA_028583015.1. Lineage (NCBI taxonomy): Eukaryota > Viridiplantae > Streptophyta > Pinopsida > Araucariales > Araucariaceae > Wollemia > Wollemia nobilis. Next base: position 6,278,574 of record JAQPPZ010017121.1, read on the forward strand.
AAACAACCACAATGTTTGTACTCAGTTTTAATTCATAAGGTGAAACTACACAAGTATCATCCACTAAGCACCATGCACAATTATAGAATATCATAATACCAATTGCTTGTTAGAATGAGGAAATTACAAAAAGAAAAAATAATAGCTACATCATTCCAAGAATTGAAGAAATATCATTTGAAATGTGCCCAAGGCAATCATTCATAATATTAATCCTATCAAAAATTTACTTTCTATTATAGAATTAAAAATTCAACCGTCGAATTGAAACTAAAACTTGTGATATCTATCATAAGAAATGTTATATTTATCTCCAGTGTGGTGTTCTAACTTATATATTTCACTACATGGATATATTTGAACTCTTTCGAGGATTTTACCATATAAATCTCTAGTTTGAAATCTATTTTCAATGTGAGAGATCCTCCTTTCTATAATAACATAAATTGATGCCTTAGGAGATTATTTAATAAATTGATGCACAACCATTCAAAGGCATGTGAAAACTATTTTGGGTAGTGGATTGAATAATTCAAGTTTAATTCTAGTGGATTGGATGCTCAAGAGATTTGTTTCAATGAATCAAGTAGGTTTTACCCTTACTTATATTTCCTTGAAATTTATTTTTGGATCCTAATTGGTCAAGTTGACGTCACTCTTCAACATATTGAATGGTTTACCCATATCAAGCTAATTAGTTCATTGGTTCTTCCATTTGCCTTGTGATTGGTCAATCTAATGTTATGATGATGTTGTAACCATAGTAGTTCAAATAGGAAAAATAGAACCATAGTGAATTAGACCAAATTTATTGCCTAAGAAAATAATTTTTTTACTTTTGTTGGTTTTTTTTTATAAGTGAAAAACCCCTTGTGGGGCTGCCTTGGTCTGAGAGACCATGAACAGGGGGTTCTACATCGTCAAAGTCACTCGGGGGTTGCACCCAGCCCTGTTCGCACCAACATTATCAATTGGATTTTGGTTACACATTTCAAATTTTTGGTAGGGTGGAGATTCGAACCTGGGACCTCCCTTGGAGGATTGCCCTCTCCTCTCCAATTCACCTACAACACTTGGGTACTTTTGTTGGTTTTAGAATCAAGTGTTTATGACGATTTTCCTTTTAATGGAAATTTAGATAATTTTCTTCAACTTTTCTTTAGGTTTTTTAGCTCAAAATTTTTCTTTACTGTAATTGAAATAGAGTTGCACAAATTGATTTGGTCTCCCATTTTTACTTACCAAGACCAGCCACTAGCTAAATTTCCCTCGATAAATGTCTTGCAGTTCTTTCGCAAAGGCATACAAGTCATCTCTGATTTTTTTCTAGGTATACCAAAAATTGGTTCCCATGGATAAAAGCCAAGACTCAATTCAAACTAATAAAGTAGGGCAAATAAACCTCTTAGATGGACATGGATTCAGTCCCCCATGACATGCTCCAAAAAATTAGGGTCAAGAGCACTCATCCATATTAAAAATACTAGAAATACTTTGCATATACTCTATTAAGGAGGTATAAACCTTATAAAGGGTACTCATGGTTATCACCCCATCTGCCCATGCTACCCAAGCTTAATGTAACGTGGGAACTTCAGTCTTCCAACAAGTTTTGGAAGCACATGTTTCACATTATCTGGGATGTAGTGTTGGAGCCAAATGTGGCTCATTTTTCCTAGTATTTTCTATACTAGGGTTTTCCCATTATTGAACTCTTGTTCCACTTGAAGGTAACTAACCCTAGATGTCCTTTATGTTATTTTCATGAATTCATTAGGCACCTATTTTGGTTCTATCCCAAAGCACAAGCATAGAAATGGATTCATGATTTGTCCAGACCTTTCATGCCTAAGCCATTTTATTGGCACATGACCATTCGAGGGGATAGGACTAGCTTACCTGCAACCATTGATCATATTTGGCATATTTTTTTAGCAAATATTTTATTTTATATATGGAAAAATAGAAATAATGCTATTTTTCTAATGTAAATGCATCTATAGAATTTTCTACATATGCCAAGGCTATGGCCAATAAGGTGGCTCTCAAAGTCTAGCATTTTTAGTCTTTGTTAGATCATTGGACAAACACCCCATTCACTATGGCCTGAGTCCTGCCCTCCCCTCCCTCCAAAAGGAGATGACCTTCTCCAAGGGGTCAAAATAGTCTCACAACCATGAATCTCTAGCAACAGGAAGTCCAAGATCCCAGGATCGAGGAAACATAGGAACATAAATTTCTAGTGAGTTCCTGCTCTCATTTACTAGTTTTTAAACTTAGTTTGTTCTTGGTTTGGGTTCCTTCTCTTATTTTTTTTTATTTTTAGTTTGTAGTTCCTTGAACTCAGTTTGTTCTTGGGATGGGTTCCCACTCTTTACTATTTTTTATTTTCATTTTGTAGTTCTCTGAACTCAGTGTGTTCTTAGGATGGATTCCTGCTCTTTATTGTTTTCTATTTCCAACTTGTATTTCCTAAACTTAGTTTTTTCTTGGGTTGGGCCCACAACATAGGTTTCTTGGGTGTGCTACAATACCACCCACTTTTGTTGTGAATCATGTACTCTTAATTTTCTTTTACAGTAATATAAAGTCATTTTTCAACAAAAAAGGCTTGCATAGATGACTAGCTAATGGTAATGAATTAAAAATCACCACAATAAGTTAACCTAGGATGGATTGTCCTTAAGGCAAGGCCTCAACTTTTCTACCTACCCTATTTAGTAGAACCAATTAATCTTGATCAATGGTCTACCCTTCTCTCTTAAGATATATCTAAAAGCTAAAGAGCTCTTTAAAAGAGGGTAAGGAGATTTGTGAATATTTGGAGCATTATGAATTATAGATGGAAGAATTGGACTATGTTCAAACATCACTTCTTCCCTTCTATAACTCATAAGAATGTTATTTTGATTGTGGGAAGTTTTATCAGTGAAAAGTGACAAATCAAAGTATCTACTATATTAGCCAATAATTTCTTTCAAGGATTGGTATTAGCCTAATGGATAGAGTTTATCTTCATTCTCTATCAAAGTCTTATACAAACATGTAATCCCCCATATTTGCTTAAAAGTGGAGTTATGAACTCAAACAACCCGCCTAACATTATCTTAGTATGAACATGTGAAATTTTAAAGTCAATTTATGGTTAAACTTCTAGCTTGGAGAGTTTTGCACTTTCGAGAATGCATCTAGAAAGTTTGGGTTTATCTACCCTATCGTGTTGTGCTTATGGGTGTTCGTAGAATTTCAAACACATTTTTGGTCTTGAAGAGTAATTAAGTAGATTTAGAAGAGGGGTAACTGCAAACTTCCCAACTATGTTCTAGGGATAGACTTCTTGAAAATTTGCTTTTCTAGGATTTTTTTTGCTTTCTTCGATATCATTGTTGACACCTTTCATCAGGTCATATTGAGTTATTTGTTATTCATTAGATATTACAATTGCTTCATCTATTCTTAATAATCACAATAATTTAAAAATCTTAGATTGTACTCTTTCTTTCACCTTCAAAATGTTACACTTTCCATGGATTTTCAAGAAGCAAGGAAGAGTGAGGAAACAAGGAGTAAGTTCATGAAGTTTTGTTTTATGCTTATGGTTTCTAGGTTTGATGTGGATGTGGTTAGAGGTAAAATTAATAAATTCAATGAAAATCTAACTACAAATGCAATGGTGGATTAATATTTGTAAAGCAATTGGGCAAAATCCATGTGTATGGAAAGTATCTCAAAAACTAGGCATACCATTAGCAAAATATTTCAATCAAAAGGGACAACTTAACATGGATACTTTAGTAGATGTAAACTATTACATTAAAAAATGAATAATATTATATAGTCTTACTTATTGATAGATTTAATAACATAATCTTTAAAAATTTATAAAAATTAACAATCATTTACAAAATTATTTGGAAAAAATCAATATTAATATGTTATCAAATGACATTAGCTGAACTGATTATATTCCTCACCTTTCAAGGAAGAGGCCAAGTTTTTTTTTTTTTAAATTATCAAATGACATTAGCTGAACTGATTATATTCCTCACCTTTCAAGGAAGAGACCAAGTTTTTTTTTTTTTTTATAGAAAAAGCTAGATTATATTAATTCATTAACCGAAATATTACAATATTGTGGTGCTAGTACTGTTCACCAGCTAAAAAACAAAATGAGATGGATCAAAAGTAAAGCATCCATAACTGAATATACATAAGAATAGAAAAAGACAATAGCTATATCTTGTTGCAATACACCAGATATCAACATTCATTTGTGGGAGAGTTTGTTATAAAATTCTGGGTATGTCTTCCGTGATATCTTCTGAAGTCTTCAAAGAAGACATAAAAGTAATCAAAATCTGAACCTGCTCATTATTGTTAACTGCCTTCTTAGTTTCCTGTTGGACCTTCTGAAGATCCTGTTGGACAAGGTTTAAATCTTATCAAGTGATACATACATAATTGCCAAGCTTATTATAAGACCATCATGTGATCAAGATGTAATATGAATAAGAGCCATTTCAATTCCATATAACCAATTAAAAAATATATAATTTTTGATAAAATCCTTTCTTCTAACTAATAACTTACAATTATTTTCATAATTTTATTTTTCATTTTTTTTTAAATACACACTAATGGTTTGAACTTTGAACTCTTTTCTAAATAAACCATACTTAAGACATAAAAAAATGTGTTCAAATATATGTAAATAAACTTATTATAATATATATATTCTTTAATAATATTCTCTTCTTAGTCACTTTAATATTTTTCCTTTCTAAGTCAAATTACATATATAAGAATGTTTATCATGTGTGCTACCAATATATGAACAAGCAAATTATCTTGAGTCTTGTGACGTAATAGTCTTACTGTTGTACTTGCCATCATCCCTTTCAAACTTGTTTCAATAAATAATAATAAAACTGCAAGAAAATATTATTTTATTGGATTTTTTTATTGAGTAAATATTTCTTATATATATACATATCCGCTGTGGAATTGAATTTTGGTTACATCACCGATATTTAAATAGCATCTTACCAGTAAACCTCAGGCGGATTTATTGTATTAAATATGATCTACAAACAAATATTTTTTAAAGTTTCTTACAAAGGGTCGATATATTGTTTTCATAATGATGGCATATAGACCTTAATTCATTATTATCTCAACTACTCAATCACAGCCTACCTCTCTTTTTGTTAAGCATGAATTCTATCTTTGGTTTTGTTTTTGTTACACAGTCACATCCATAGTTCCATGCATATCATTTCATCGTATAAGACGCATTTTCAAATGATACCTTCATGTGAAAGTGGTCCCTTTTGCATACGAAATCTTCTTTTAACTTTAATGGTTGGACACAAGTGCAAATATTCTGAAATTTTTTAAGCCAAGTTGTCAAAGCAATTACAAGTCTGTTGTAAGGCAATTATCAGTCATTCATATGGAATTGAAAGTACCATCCATACAGAAAGGTTGGAGATGCATTTCACCACCTAAAGTACAAGACAAACTATCACCCAGATGTTAATTTATAACTGATTTTATATTTATGAAAATATAATTTTTTTAAATATTTTAAATATTATTTTAAACTAGAAATTTACCTTTAGAAGTGTTAATCAATGTTTTTTAAATTTGTTTATAATTTTATGTTATTAATTTTATAAAATGTACGTATAGACATGCAATAAATTACATTATAATAATATTTATTAAAATTAAATTATGATGATTTTTTTTTTTGCAGGTTAATCACTTGAATTTGAATTTTATAGTTTAAATGTTAAGGTTTAAGTCTTGAATTGAAATCTTAGTTTATAGTATAGATCTCTTCCTCTCCATTATTTATTTCAAACTCAATGGACTATTAATTAGTTATATGAAAACAAAACTAAGTCTCATCCCATATTACACCATAACGTTACATTATGGTGACATTTCAAGAAATAAAAAATGAAGTGTGCCTTCTCTTTTTTATTTCAAAGATAGTTTTTATTTTTATTTTTTTATAACACCTTTAAATAGTGAAGGGTTAGAAAGGTTATAAGAGATATTGTCCTATATGACAAATAAATATAAAGTTCACATGTCATTTTTTATATCCTATTTTTAGTGGGATTTTATAGATTGTAGTTTATAGTTCAATATAACTTATTTAGAAATCAACCATCCACTATTCATACATTAGGTGTTTATACAAGACTTGAATTTAAGCCTTCTTGGTAGAAAACAACCTATCTCCACCACTTGAGCTTAGCTTAACAAATATTTTTAAAGCTTAAAGTTAACATTGAAACTATAGGATTAAAATTTAGTGGTTAGAAAAAAAAAACTTAATGGTTAGGGCTTTGGCCTCTCTTTGGGGAGGTGCAAGGTTCAAACCATGACATACTTAGATAGGAATAGGTTGGATGGTAACAACTGAGTGTTTGTTAGTTGGCTGCCACAATTTGATGCCCTAGAGGATGGAGGGTCTCGTTGACTTTGTCTAATCTAGCAGACTAGGGTTTATAGTAATAACACCCAATGGTGTTACCATTTTTCCTATGTATATCAAAAAAAATATTGGAGCAAATCTCACAAATAGCATGAAGGTGGGTTTGAATATATAATATGGTTACACTTGACCCTTGGTCCATGCATTGCAATAAATGTGACCCCTTACCTCTAGGTTTCTCCATGGCTTTACAAGGTACTTTTTTTATGGGATTTGAATATTGGATTAAGGTATAAAAACTTCTAACCACTTTTTTCAAATCCATTGGACCAAATGGCCTTGAATGTAATGAAAACAATGGTCTAGCTAGGACATGAACCTAAGAGCTTCTAACAATTAAAATATTAAGGTCAACATTGGGCTAGAGCTCAAGTGATTAAGATAAGTTGTTTTCTAAGGAGAAAGATCATGTTCATGTCTTGACAAACATAGAGCCCCTTTGTGTGAGAGTGTTGGATAACTCAAAAGTGATCTATCTTGGGCTTATTTTAAATAAAATTTATGGTAGCCCATTAAGAAACATTAGTCCAAAGATCATAGAAAACATGAAGGTGGAATTGAATTCATAAGATGGTTACACTCAACTCTACGTCCATCCATTTCTATAAGTTCAACTCCTACCTCCAAGTGTCCTTATGGTTCTATGAGATTTTTCCTTGTGGGATTTGAACCTTTGCTTATTATCTAGAAGTTCAAGCTCCAATCACTTGTCTCAAATTTGTTTGACATCCTCTTTTACATATTATTATATAAAATATTTTTAAGTAAACATATATCAATATAAATAATGCTAGTTTATTATAATATTATTAAATTTCTCATTTTGATTAAAATACACTATTTTAATGAATTATTATAAATTTTATTTTGTAGTAAAACCAAGAAAACATACTCGAAGTCAAGGATCCAATACTCACTCCTCATACATATTGGACCTTTGAGCTCAATTTAGATGAAGTTTATTTTTTAAATGGATTATATGGGATTAAAATATGCCCCATCTATATTATATCATGACCACATAGTGGTATTACAATAACTTAAAAATTATGCATGTATGTTGTTCGAACCTTGATCTCCTCCTCATTGAAATTTGAGGAATTTAACTAATTGAACTAATGTCATTTAATTTGACGTTTATTTTAATTAAAATATTAATTATTTTTAGTTTATGTATTAAGTTTATTTATGGGTATCATGATTATTTCTTTGAAAAATCTCTAATGCAAATATATAAAAAACAAAGCAAAAAGAAGATCAATTAAATTAATTTATCGCCTTTATAATAAATTAAGCATAAGCTTATGACAAATTATAACTAATAAACATGGATAATTAATTATCTATTATAATTTTTAATAGATAATTTTTTAACTAATAATTAACTTATATATGATAAAAATATTTTTTATTTGAACAAATAAACTAAGTAGAAAATATACAACACAAATAAATGTGTAATAATTTAATGCCATCTAGAGTCTTATATTAATATAATTCTTTTTTTTTCCTTTGCATCTTACATCATCTAAATCTAATTGCAAAGATACTTAAACATCATTTACATAATATAAATATACATACTAACAAAAATATATGATTCTTATAAAATTTGTTGATGTTGTGCTTTCTAATTACATTTGAATATTTATTTAGCATGTCTTATTAGTTGCCTTTTATTCCTTTAATTATGGGTTATAAAAAGTTTTGGTTATTTTTTTTTTTATAATTTAAAAATCTTTAATTTATACTTAAAAAGATAGAGCGCAAGACCCTATTACATATTGTAAGTGTCAAATTTGATGAGTTGTTTTCCCATATTTTTAGCTTGTTGGCCAAACGTGTTACATGGTGGAAGCCAACTGGTGAAAAGTCTACCAAGTGCCTCCCATGTTTCTTTGATTTTGATGGCAAGAACCTAGTACTAATTCTTTTAGAGAATTAAGGATAATTTATGAGTTTCCTTCAACACAAAGTACTTAGGGAGACATACTAAAAGAGCCCAAGATTTCACTTACAATAGTTCTTGCTTCAATAAGGTTATTGGTGTTTTGGCCAATATAGCTCGCTCCAAGGGCGATGAGAGACCCATGATATTTCTACAAGATCCAACCATAAGCTATTGGGTTGGGGTTACCCCTATTGGAACCATAAAAATTGAACTTCCAACATCCTTGAATAGGCTTGGTCCAAGAGAGATTTATAACTTTCTCATCAGTGTGTTTGTTTCTTTTAGAGCGTAACTGCTATTTTTCCACAATAGTTCTAATGACCTCCCAAGAATTTAACATTCTTATTTCCTATGCTGATGGTTGAATGCAAGGATAGTACACTTCACATAGTTGCAAGATGAACCTTGAACCTCCTCCAACAAATTTTCTTCATAGATATTATTTTTCTAAACATCCTTGTATTCCTTTCCAGCCATATACACTAGGCAAGCAAGGTTGGGACCATGTTCCATAAGAATAGGATATCATTACCCTTAGAGGTTTTTTCCATTTGACCAACAATGACTCAAAAGACAGAAGCATAACCTAAGAGATTTTGAATTTTCCATTAATTACACCCATAGCTTATATGAAAAGGAGTAGTGGAGGAGAATATGAGGACTAGTGTCATATGCATCATCATACATAACACACTTAAGTATTTCTAACCAACCTCTTTTTTCATTTTTCAGTAGATAGAAATTTATCATTTACAACCAACTAAAGGAAAAAGATAGCTTTTGTCAAAGCTTTAGAATACCAAACCCTCTTCCACACTATTGAAGGAGTACTATTAATTTTTACCTCTATGAAGTAAAGTAAGCTGATTTCACAGGATAGTCCTTTGAACTGGTGAACTAAATGCTCATCCTATGTTTTACTATAGACTAATATATCATAAAATAAAACCAAAAATAATTTCTTGAGGAATGAATAAATTATCTCATTCATCAAGCTTTGAAATGCGGAGGGGCATTTGTAAAGCCAAAGGGTATGGCAAGAAATTCATAGTGACCTTCAGGGGTGCAAAAAGCAATATTCGGGTTATCTTCTTCTCATAGATAAATCTAGTGATATTCTTATCATAGGTCCAATTTTGAAAAAAATAGACCCCATACATTTCATCAAGAAGTTCATCAATCATTAGATTTGGAAACTTATCCTTGACTGTGTTCTAATTTAACTTCTTGAAATCCACACACAAATGCCATGGACCATATTTCTTTCTAACTAAGAGGACCGGTGAAGAATAGGAATTGGCGCTTGGGTGAATAATCCATTATTGGAGTAATTACCATCTTTTCAATATGTATTTTTGCATATAAGGATAATCATAGGGTTGAATATCAAGGGGCATACTTCCTAAGAACAATCAAATGGCATGGTCACGTGAGCAACGAGGGGGAAGCTCATGTGGCTCATTGAAGACTGGGGCATGGTGGTCCAAAATTTTAGCCAACTTTGTAAACTTCATGGTACAAATCTGAGCCACAATACCAAGATAAACCTTTTTAAAAAGCTTCTCCATCCGATTGGAGCTTATGATGCTCAATAAAAAAACCTTTGGTCATATTCAATATTATTATTTTTTTTTTATTTTATATTAGATAACTTTTACATGTATTAATTTTATTTTGTTTTTTAACTGGTTATATGATATTGAAATGACCCTCACCTAAATTATATCATAATTGTGTTACCATGCAAATAAAACATCATGATAATTATGTATATCTTGCTTAGAAAGATTTAAACTCTGGTTTCTATATTAGGAATCGATATATAACCAATTAAGCCCCTACATTTTGATTATATTTATTTTATTATAACATATTGTATATATTAGTTTTTGAAGGAAAATTTTTTAGTTACCCTTTAAATAAAAAATTGAATGTTTCCTCCACTTCAAGCCTTAAGGGTAAACAATGTAACTTAATTTTTTTATTGAAATATTGTTTTTTTTAATTGGAAAAAATAGCATTTGAAGGATTGTGAAAATTACAATTTTAGTCCCTAAGATACTTCCCATGAAGTCAACAACAAAGCCTCCTAAACGCAATAAAAATCTCAAATTTTATCATCAAATCATGTGTTAGATGATAAACCAACTCATTATAAGGTCGTCCAATGAAGAAATTACAAATTCACTTTTTGCATCCCAAAATTAGAAATTTATTGATGGATGAAGAAGTAGCTCCTTAACTACTTCTTTGATAAAGATAACCTATCATCTTATATATGCATTTAACTAATCCTTTCTTATTTTCATAGATTTGGTGATTGCTTTTGTTCGAATTTCTTGTATGTTGTATTCTATATTATTAAAAATATATATATATTTTTAAACCTTAAGCACACTTTGAAAATTTAAGTAATGAGATATAATATCTACAATAAAGTTCACAATAAATAAGGTAACATGCATGATCATACAACTTTTTTCCACTCTACATTAAAAAACATCATTTCAAATGTTCCCTTCTCCATTTTTTTCTTAAAAATTATGAATTGCATTGTATACCTATTTAAACTGAAGAAATTCAACCAAAATGACTAGTCACCACCTTACAATTATGAATTGCATAGTACACCTCATTGAACTTAAGAATACAACTGAAATGATCAATCACCAAATGATTGTAATTCTTATACAAAATTTGTTAATATTGTTTCTTTGGATATTTTATTTTATGAATTCTATTGTATACGTCATTGAACTTAAGAATACAACCAAAATGATAAATAACCAAATGATTATAATTATTATACAAAAATTGTTAATAACGTTGCTTTGGATGTTTTTTTACCCCTTAAATTTCAAATATGGTATTGACTCCATTGAATTTTTTTATTGTATTTCAATTATGATTGATGGCCTTGGAATTTGAACTATTATCCCCAAAAATAAGTTTTAATTTTTAAAATATAATAAAAAATCAAAATACACTTATTTTTTCAATGGTACAAATTGAAATTATTAAAACATTTAAATTATGTTTAAGACCGATATTAATTTTTTAGTAGGTAATGGTTATTTTTTATTGAGACAAATATATAAGTATCATATAAAATGGGAGTGAGTGGGAAAATGGGAGAAAGCGGGCAGGGCTCTAGAAGCAATATCGGCCTTGGAGATTATATGTTCGATGGGAATGAGACAACCAAAATCTATGTGGGAGCGTGGACCTTGGGAAGATTTTGTAGGATAACATTTCCTTTCCTTTTGATCTAATATCGAAGTTTTTGCAGAGGTCATTTGAAAGGATTCAGGATTTCAAAACGTTCAGAGCAACATCTTTGACTTACATTCTTCTCAAGGAAAACTTTGTGTCTCGACAGATTTTTTGAAGATGGCTATAGCCTAGGAAGGCAACAATTTGGTGGGGAAGTTCTTGTGCTCTTTCTCTGACATTGAATCCATATGTAGATGAGCCTTCTCCAAATGGAAATTGCAAGGGCATATGGAGATAGTTGCACTTCCCAAAGATTCTTTCTCATCAAGTTGAATTATGCCAAAGACTCGATCTGAATCCTAGGAGATCCTTGGTTATTTAGAAAGTGTGGTCTATTCCTATGAAAATGGAGCCTGGACTTCAACCCAAACTCTCAAAGTATCAATTCAACATCATTATGGGTAAAAATACCTAGCCTTCCTATCCAATTTTGGTATGAGGATATCCTTCTTGGAATAGTAAGAGCCATAGGTGAGCTAGTCTCGATTGACCGTACCACTAAGGTTAAATCGAGAATGGTTTTCATAATAATATGTATTAATGTGAATCTGGAAGCGAATATTCCCAGATCCATAGAGCTAATTTCAAAAGATATCACCTGGGTCCAAGAAATAGAATATGAAAATAGGTCTTCTTTCTATGCCTCCTACAGAAGGCAAGGATACCCTACTACCTAGTGCTCATTAAAGAAAAATCTCCTTGGCCTCAAGAAATTTGGGATTTAGAAGAAAATAGTTGAACCCTCTAGCTGTCAATGGAACAAAGCAATCTCACCAAAGAGTTTCATTTCAATCACACAAGAGATCCAAGAAGCCTTGCTAGATCTGGAAGTACACCAAGTGAGAGAAGAAGGGGAGATTATGGAGCCCTTGACTCAGTAAACCTTTTGATTCTTGATTCAGATTATTCCTTTCTTATCTCTCCATGAAAAATATCTTTTTAATGTTTACAATAAGATATATTTTAACCTATGGAAAAAATAGGGTTTCTCATGATGTGGTATCTATTCTAGAAACCCATATGGATTATCCTTTCGAAGAAAGAAAAGAGGCTCATCCCTCAAAAGAAAACAAGGTTTTAAATCCATTGGTCAAAGAATCAAAATAAGGAAAAAATGTCATTACCCTAGGCCCTATCACTAGAAACCAAACAAAAATATGAGCAGATGTTGAAAATGACATGAAGGTGGGTAAACCCTCAAACCAAGAAAGTAGGAAAAGAGAATCTAAAGTGGAAATAGCCAATGGCTTGTAGTCAGTCCTTTCTTTAAAGGAAAAAGAAAACCTTCAGTATGTTTGTGCTTTTACATCTGCCCTTAGATCTAATTTTTCCCTAGCACTAGGTAGAGGGAAGAAACACCATGCCAAGCGTAAATGAAGTTTCTTTCTTGTATTGTAAGGGGTATCAATGGCTAAGCTAGTCTCAAACTGCTAGCTTCTTTGAGAAAAGAATTAAATCCTCATATCATGCTTCTCCAAGACAAATATGGGGGGATTTAATGGAAGACCCTGAAGAGGAGAATTCCTTATAAGGATCTTGTATGGATCTCCCCCTGGGCAGTTCTTCCTGTTTTGGTCATCGTTTGTTTTTGTGTTCTCATCTATTTCCAACTAGGATCCTCTTTTGGTGGTAGAATCCGTGTTGATGTTTTTGGTGTTTCTCTTTTGTGCTTCTCTTTTTGTCCCATCTCTATAACTTATATATGGTTGTAAATGGTCCAGGATCCTTTCAAAACCCCTTCTTTATATATATATATATATATATATATATATATATATATATATATATATATAAAGTTAAGATACTGGTAGTGGTGTCTTCATACAAATATTTGAGTTGAATTTGATTCTAGTTATAATTAGAATATTTGTATTAAAAAACACACGAAAATATATATAAAAAAATGTCATATTAAATAAATATAAACAAATACAATTATGAAATTGTTTTTTTTTTAAATATTGGTGTAAAGAGTAATTTTGTATGATTATTACCTTTAGGATGTTGGTCTATTAAATTTTTTGAAAAGGGTTAAGAAATTTTAGAAACACTTTTTGCTAAAAGGACCAAACCCCTTAGCCCATGATATTAGTAGAAACAATCATATTTTGTGTTTAGTAACCATAATTCTTTCCCATAGGATGCTGCTTTTGGCTATATATATTCTAGTGTATAATATCGATTTTTTAAATTTCATTTCATGTTGTTCTAAAATAATCTTTCTCATTAAGAATATATATATATATATATATATATATATATATATCTTCACACACTTTGGCAAGATTATAATGAGAAAACAATATTCAATAAATGTGAGATTAGTTGAATGATCATACATCAAAAGCATATATATATATATATATATATATCTTCACACACTTTGGCAAGATTATAATGAGAAAATAATATTCAATAAATATGAGATTAGTTGAATGATTATATATCAAAAGCAAACTCACATCCAAGAGAATATTTCAATAAATTTTTTTATATAAACCACTTGAGACTAAGTTTTCATTACCTAGAAATTGAAATAGAAAGATGAAAAAATACTAATAAAGAAGAACACATCTATCTACTCTACAAACAAGGAGAAGTTAAAAATAAAAAACATAGAATATTTCATTATCTTGCATATTAACATCCAAAATAAAAAAGTAGTTATTACAACACAACAATTTGAATAATTTATACAAGTTGTTTAGTTATAATCTATAAGAATAGGTAACTAACAATAAAGGAAATATTTTATATATTACCCTAAAGCTAGGGTTTGTTGCAGTGAGATTGGTAGGGACCTAGGGTTCCTAGCACATAAATTGATAAATAAATAAATAAATAACCTAAATCTAAAAGAATCGCTTTTGGATTGTCGGGAAGTCCCTTCAATGTTTTAATAAATGTTTTATATATTTCATGGATATCTCTTATGATAGAATAGTATGGTGTTTTATACCCACTTACGGTTATAGGTGAAAGGTTGCAATGCTTCCTAACCCTAACCTTATAATAATATAATAATTAATATAATTAATTATTATATTATTTTATTATTATAACCATAGGATAAAATATATTATTATTATTATTATTATTAATTAATGTTAGGATAGTATCCTAACATGCCATCCCTCTTTGAAGAGCTTTGTCCTCAAAGCTAGAAAAATTTGGAAATATGCTTTTATGAAGTTCGCCAATCCCAACATCACAGGCTTCTTGTAGTTAAGTTTGTGTTTAGGGAAAAACTCAATTGTCACACTATAATGCACATTAACATCGGTCACTTCTCGTCTATTCACAACTTTTTTCGCTAGATAGTTGGTTAATTAAACCTTTGAAAATCCTTAATGAGGCAAATACCTTATTTCTCTAGGCAGTAAATTAAACGCTAATAACTTAGATGATGTTTTCACCACATAATTGTATAACTCATTGTCCAAATATATATTGCCTTTATTGCATGCTCCCCTTGCATACATTGCTCCTCTTGCTTATGTTTGTGTGAATGCACCAAAGTTCTTACATAACAATGATGTAACCGTGTTATGTTTCCCACGTGTCATATTGCCATTGACAAAGAGTTTGATGTTATTTTGGCCTGTAATATTTATGTATATATATATATATTTTAACTGGATGATTATGTTTAAAGTTTATATTTTCAGTATCGTTTGTATGAGATTAATAATCATAGTGTAGCCATGAATCTCGTTCTGCCAATGATGTTGCGGTGTTTCTGCGATGGATAGCAAAGTTGAGAGCTTGGCCAGAAGTATTGCAATGGAGTGTAAAGACCATCCCTTGTCTCTTAAAACAGTTGCCAAGATTGAACAAGCATAGTTGGAATACATTCTCAACCAGCTGAAGTCGGTCAATCTCAATTTTTACCGCATCCATGAAGAGCTTAATGAAGATCTATTCATGCCCTTGAGATATAGCTACGATGCTCTTGACAGCCAAATCTCGGCCACCCAATGCCAGATTTCTTATGTCTATTTCGATATAATTTCGTTCTTCTACTCTTGGCAAATTTGAATACCACCCATACTCTTTATTATATTCTATTTCTCGTGAGAGGTCAGAATTGTCCATTTTTCTACGGAGTTATTTCAATATCTGAAATAAATTACAGACCCCAATTGCCGAATTGAAAATTGTGTTTTCTGACTTTGTGATAAAAACGTCTCACCGCGATGATTTGCAGGGAATTTCTCTGAATACATTTTTAATGGAACAACCATGGTTGCAGAAGATATGGGTTTAGGTTTTAAAAACACAGATCCCTGAGTATTCCTAGCTAGATCATTTAATTGTGTTATATTATTCCCAAAATCAATTCCAACATGAAACTGTTTCATTTATGAAGATAACGGATTTCTTGGACCAGATTGTTGAGTCCTCTTTGGGTGATGAAATCTGCAAAATGCACCCAATGTACAATATCCATTTTTCAAATAGTGTGGACATTCTTGGTGGCCAGGTCTTTCCAGAGATCCCTCTCTCTCCATAACAATCACCGTAGGTTGAACTCCAAAAGGTATTGATCCCAGAGCTGAGATGCTTGTGCACCGTTTGAAGATGGACCATTTTTTTGTGTATTCATTAGACTAATATCCAGGGGATACTATTTTCCTGCCAAAGATGACAATGGATTTAAACAACTTTGGTCGTTGTTGCTCCAAGCTGACATTGGTGTCATAGCATGCATGTAAGTTCCATGTTCCTATGGAATGAATATTTGAATCATAGGGAGCTCTTGATAAGACCATGATGGATGTACAGTAGAATATGAATTTTATGATGAAGATGGTAAAGAATGTATTGCAGTAGCATGCACTGGAGAATTTAATACAGATATAGTTGTTGCTTCTGATGAAGGTTTTGGATGATGAAATTTACAGGTAACTCCATATTTGCAAGATCCTGTGTGTTTGTAATATGAACATTCTTTTTCTCCCCGACGAATAAGAAGTCCCAAGAATTTAAACTGTGTCTGTCCACATTCTTCCTTCTGATTTGAATGTTCAAATTTGCACATTGTACCATACCTACAGGTTCCCTTTAAGTAAAACTGGCATTCAGCTTGTCCAGCCTTCTGAGTTGGCTCTCCAGTTGGGGCAACCTGTTTCTGCTCCAAAAATGAATTTTCATTTTGAAGTTCTTTAATATCCATTGCATTTGGGAAGCTATTGCGAGTTTGCTCAGCATAGTATCTCAACTCAACCATTTCTAGTTGCATATGCTCCATAATTTTTTTTTTTGGGGAAGAACAAAGATATCAAAGGTTGGTCGAGGCAACCAATTGGAACAATGGTAACATTGAGCTGTTGTTGATGATGATCGTAATCAATCCAGGATTGAATGTTGTGTCCCTCATTGAGAAGTAATCTTTCAAACTGATCGTCAATCCGATAGTTGGTAGGCTCAAATCTTATCGAGTGAAGGTCGTTGAGATCAGCACTGACGTGATTGTTGTTGATCAATAATGATGTGATTGGGAGGAAACATGGTGAATACGAAAGTGGTGTTGAACAAGAAAGCTAGATTGCCATCTTTGATTTGATGAGCATTGGTTAGTAAAAAGCGTGACCAACAAGTAATTCGGATTGGGCAGTGAGGCGGATGGCGTTGGTGTTTTTTTTTTTTTGGTCCTATTTTTTTAACCAAAGAATTATTAGCTTTACACCAATTGAAATCCCTTCGGTGTGAGTTATATTCTCCTCCAGGAAGCCTAGACAATTTAATGCAAGTACTATCTCATTAAAAATAAAAGGACAGGAAACAAAGGACCCTATTACACACATGGCGTTGACCGCATCTAATGAATATGGGTGAGCAAAAGAGGAGGTGGCCATGGTGGAGGGCGCATGTGAGGAGGAAATTGAAATTTTGTTCCAGTATTCACACTATTACTAGTCCAAGGATTTGAGAGCAAGATTTTATCTGATGCCAACAGTTTATGGTTTTTAAAAATCTGAGTGCAGTAATTGTTGTTTATTTTTATGCGAGGGAGTATATTTTCTGTTAATTTTATATTTAATTCCATATTTTTCACGTCAAAGTGCATTGGGAGATAATAGAGAGGATCATCAAACTTCTCCACTATTGGATAAACCCTGCAATTTGTTTCCTTGGAAATATTTGCCTCTTTTAAATTTAAATTTTTAAGGTTTTCATTTTCTTTCTTGGGGAGTGCAATGGGTACCACTCGTGATTCCATGGCTATGGGCTCCTCCTCCACCTCGGATTCCATGGCTATGGGCTCTTCCTCCACCTGGGATTCCATGGCTATGGGTTCTTCCTCCTCTACCTGAGATTCCATGGCTAGGGTCTCCTCTTGCATTTCCATTAAATATTGTATAATACGATCAGAACGTTCCATTTGTTTTTTTTGTTTTTGTTCAATCATTCTTCTAATTTTTGCAATGTCATTTTTCATTTCCTTGACCAATATGGTTGGATCCATAAGGCTCTGATACTAGATGGTAGGAACCTAGGGTTCCTAGCACATAAATTGATAAATAAATAAATAACCTAAATCTAAAAGAATCACTTTTGGATTGTCGGGAAGTCCCTTCAATGTTTTAATAAATCATATATTATATATTTCATGGATATCTCTTATGATAGAATAGTATGGTGTTTTATACCCACTTACGGTTATAGGTGAAAGGTTGCAATGCTTCCTAACCCTAACCTTATAATAATATAATAATTAATATAATTAATTATTATATTATTTTATTATTATAACCATAGGATAAAATATATTATTATTATTATTATTAATTAATGTTAGGATAGTATCCTAACAGGGATGATTGTTAATCATTGTAATCCGCGATGCTTCCTTGTCTCCCACTACATCCCATGGCTTTCAATTTTGTAGCTCTACTCGATGATAGACATCAAGGCTTTCAAATATTGATGGACTCAAGATTTTTTGAACTTTTCTTTGAGCAAGAATGGTGTGTAGGGTAGTGAGGATGGAGTTCAAGGTTGCAAGATCGACGAATAGGGTAGCGATAATGGTGAGAATATGGTGGGTGAAGATTCTAGGGAGGTGGTAAAAAAGGTGGGTCGAAAGATGGTTTGGTCGGCACTATGCTAGAACACGTATTTTTTCCAAGTAGAGAGGTATTCCCTTTAGCAGGTGTGGATTCCCTACTAGAAGGTGTTGTGAATGGTACCCCTTTGGGGGCTTCACTCCAAAAGCCCTTTGATCCCAATATCGGATCTTCGTTTGCAGCGATAGTATCATCTAATTTAAGTTTGTATTAACACTATTTTTTATATTTCTTCAGTTGAAGACACCCTCTATGTTTCCTGAGGACCTAATTAAGTTCACGATAGAGGATGGGGTCTTTAATTTTATGGGAAATTATCTGGGTTTTCGATCAAATCTGGACGATGTTAGGAGGTGGGCTTTATCCAAATGGTGGCCTCAGGATCACCTAGATATTGTTGCTTTTCCCAAATATTTTTTCATGTTCAAGTTCAATTGTGAAGAGGATTCTAGGTAGGTCCTCTATGGATGTTTGTGGTTCTTTGAGAAGCAAAGCCTCTTCCTACGTCATTGGAGTCCTAATTTTTGCCTTGATACACAGGAAATCAATATGGCACCTCTCTAGGTCAAACTCCTTGGCTTACCCTTTCAATATTGGTATGTTGATATTTTACGTGGTATAGTGAAGGCGGTGGGTGAACTGATTTCTATCGATGTTGCAACTAGAGCAAAATTGAGAATGAAATGCAAGAATGTGAAAAAATACAGATTTGAAAGCCAATATTCCATCCTCTTTTAAGCCCATTTCAAGCTTAGGGTCCTGGACCCAACCCATTATGTATGAGAATCACCCCAATTTTTGTACCAATTGCAAATTTGTTGGTCATATTTTGGGTGAGTGTTACATGAAGAAATCGATGTTGAGTTCCTAGACAAAAACAAGCTTGAAGGGTAAATCTACTCAAGAGGAACACTTGAAGAGGAAAAATACATAGGATAAATATGGCCAAGAGAAGCCCCTAAAGAATGTGACCAAGATGAATAGCCAAGAATTTGAACCTATTGAGTTCCAACAAGTTGAGGAAGTTGATATTATAGGCTTTGAAGTCGTTTAGATTGAGAAACCATCCATGGTTAAAGGTCGTGTTGTGCCTTCCCTTCAGGGTGAGATACCTCCCCTAGTTGAAGACCATGATGTGTCTCCATATTTTTTTGAATTCAATATTTAGAAACACTTTGAAAAAATAAGTACCCTTCTTTGTTGGCCCTGTTATTTTTGTAGATCTCCTTTGATTACCTCAATCTCCTTAGGCTGGATGTTTTATCAAATTTAATAAATCCCCCTCATCCACTCCTATGGAAAGGGTGGTGAAACTAGAGAAAGGGTCCCTGAGCCCTAAAACTAGAAGTCATAAATGTCCCTCAAAACCCTTCTTGGAGAAGGGATTTCTTGGCCCTAATCCAAGAAGTCTTAAAAAGGTATTTGTAGATGTTGGGGTAGAGCGTAATGTTGGAAGACCATCAATTAAATCTCTAAGGAAAAAGGAGACAGATTCAAAGATCGCCAATGGCTCTCAATATTTATTGAATATGGATGTTAGAAATTATCAACCTTCCCAACCCTTTGCTAGGGGAAAGATATCCAATCCCAATTTTTGTTAATGTAGTTTGTTTCCTGGAGCTTTAAATAGTAGATGAAGTTTTTTACAAGTTTGGGGTGCTAAATTTGTGTACAACCTAGAGCTAGAACAAGGGAGGTCCCTAGTGTTTTCAGAACAGTTGCTGGTTTTCAATTTAAGTTTGTTATTGTTTCTTGACTCCCCTAGGTGGATTCACTCCTTATTGGTTTCTCTTGGTTCTTCGTTGGAAGCTTCTACTTATTTTTTGTAAAAGGTTTACGGATCCTTTTTTTGTTTGTGGAAAACACCCCAAATGGGATGCCACTTTCGGGTAAGTCCCAAGGAGGCAGGGGTATCTATTCCACCAAAAATACCCAGGGCTCGCACCTGGCCTGCCCCCTTCGGCACACTCAAAGAGCATGCCTAAAACAACAAAAACACAAACAAACAAACACAAAACAAAAACAACAAAAACAACAAAAACAAAAAAACAAAAAACACAAAACAAACACAAAAACAAAAAAAAACAACAAAAAACACAAAAACAACAAAAAAAAAAAAAAACAACACAAAACACAAAACACACAAAAAAACCACAAAAACAACAAAACACAAACACAAAAAAACACACACACAAAAAGAACAAAAACACAAAACACAAAAAAAAAAAACAAAAAAACACAAAAATAAAATAGAACAAAAACAATACAAAACAACACACACAAAAACAAAAAAGAAGGAAAAATAGAAAACAAGTTTGGCCTTTCTAGGCCAAAAGGCTATTCATGCAAGAATCAACAAAGGAAACATAAGAATGATCAGTCTAAGCAAGGGAACTAAAATACCCTGACCGAACCAAAGAGAAGCAAAAACAAAGAAAAAAGGAACTAGGTACCTCTAGTACTAGAGCCATCCAGAGAAGTGATAGAAAGAAGAGCTTCCCTTATTTGTGAATCCCACCATCTGGGAGGGTGGTCGTAGTAAGTAAGATCACCTTTGTCCAATGCCCAATTAGCTAAAGCATCAACACTCATATTCTGTTCTCTGACCACATGATTGTATTCAACTTTCAAAAAGCCCATCTGGATTAATTGAATCTTCTCAACAATTCTTTTTATTCTCCAATCAACCTTATGATTCTTAGGAGTCTTCAACAAATTAATCATGACTTGAGAGTCAGATTCAACCAACACCTTTTTCCATCCGACCTTAGTAGCCTCTCGAAGGCCTCTAAGGATACCATACCCCTCAACAAGGTTATTGGAAAGGATACCCAAATTCTCAGCAAAAGTGAAAACTAGGGAACCATCTGAAAGTCTACCAATTCCTCCCACACTAGCTTTTCCAAGGTTCCCCTAGAGGCTCCATCGGTATTGAATTTTCCAAAATCCTTAAGAGGAGGCTACCAATTCCTTGTTCTATCCATATTTTGATTACTCACATTCCCTTTAAGTTGGTTGCCCTTAAAAGAGTTAATCTTCAATCTTTGCATCACTTGATCCCATATTTGGTGGGAGTTCTAGGGGTGTTTAAGGAGTTATTGGACTGATTCAACTAAGTTGGCAATGGTCTTTTGCTAGATATAGTGAATGTCCTTCCTTTCTTGATTGAAAATCTGGTTGTTTCTTTCTTTCTAGATATTCCAAGGTAGGATGGTAGAACCCATCCAAACTAGTTGCCTAATAAAGTGATCAACACCCTCCTGATTAGGCCAATCCCTCCAAAGTTGTTCAAAAGTAAAAAAATTGGACCATTATAAGCCAAGTAAGATGGCCATTCTCCTCCATAGCTCAGAGGCTAAGGTACACTCAATAAAAATATGGTTGAGAGTTTCCACATTCTCTCCACACATTTTGCATCTAAACGGGCCATGAAAACCATGTTTCATAAGTTGCTCACCAGTAAGCACCCTACGATGCAATAAAAGCCATGTAAAGAACCTCACCTTAGGCCAGAGCTTTTGAGCCCACAACTGAGTAAATATATCATATGATTGGTTGGGATTATTATGGCATAAGGTCAAATAACCTTGAGCAACTGAATACTCACCCTTAGTAGTGTTGTTCCATCCAAAATAATCTTTATCATGGGACCAAGAGAGAGATCTCATATGAAGGATGCTTTGGATATCTTTTCTTTACCTTTCTAGCATTTGAATAGGCCAGTCCTCAATAGGGATCCAATATCTACCAACCTCTGAATTACCAGTATGGTACCGATAGTAATTAGCAACCTTTATCCAGTTAGCTCGATGAAGCTCCTCCATCCAAGGCCTCCAATCAGGAAACTGAGTTATCAAAGGTTGGTGACCATCCCAAGAATCTATCCAAAAATTTACCTATTGACCATTATGAATGATCCAAAATAACTTTTGCTTAATCAAATCCTCACCAGTCTTAAGAACCGCTAAAATGGGAGAACCTTTGGTAGGCAATTGATAGCGAACAAGGTCTTCAGGACTTTTGTTCTCAACATATTTAGCATGAAGATTCTTGGCCCAAAGAGCATTGGGGTTATGCAAAATCCTCCAATACAGTTTAGCAGCTAAAGCCTTATTGTTATTAATAGCAGACCAGAAACCTAACCCCCTTCATTCTTGGGAAGGCATAAAGTATCCCATTTCACCAAGGCCCATTTTATTTTCTCCTTAGTACCACTCCAGAGGAACCGATGATTGATTTGATCTAATTCTCAAAGAACAACCTTTGGGATATTCAACATAATAGAAACATAAATAGGTATAGCTTGAAGGACTGATTTTACCAAGGTAATTCTACCCCCAAATGAAAGCCACCTATTGGTCCACTTTCCAATTTTCTTCTTAACTCTATCCAACAACCAATTCTAGTCTTTTTTTTATCTTTGAATATTGAGAGGAATGCCTAAATAAGTGATTGGAAGGGAGGTCTTCTTATATCTTAATTTATCCAAGACCATGGATTCCTGTCTAGGAGAGCAGTGAAAGAAAATGACTTTAGATTTATCTTCATTGATCAATTGCCTAGTAGCATTAGAAAAACAACTGATGATTTGCTTAATTTTAGAAGCTTCCTTAACTGTAGCTTTACCTAACAGAGTAGAGTCATCAACAAATTGAAGATGAGAAATAGGCCTAACTCCATGAGCAATGGTAACTCCCTCAAGGGTTCTATTTTCTCTATTTTTGGTTATAGTCCTGCCCAAGCATTCAACAAGAATGATGAATAAATAAGGGGAGAGGGGGTCACCTTGCCTAATACCTCTAGAAGTAGGGAACAACTGAGAAGGCTTGCCATTGATAAGAATAGAGTAGGACACCGAAGAGATACATCCCATAATCCAGTCCATCCAATCCTGAGAGAAGCCAAATTGCCTTAAAACTTTGACAAGGAAGTGCCAATCCACTCTATCATAAGCTTTAGATAAGTCTAAACGAATGAACATAGATGGAGATTTTTGCATTTCCATGGAATGGATGGCTTCCTGAGCAAGAACTATCTCATCCACTATTTGATGCCCTTCCACATAACCCCCTTGTTCAGGGGAAATAATCTTATGCAAAAGAGGCTTCAACCTTTCTGCCATGATCTTTGTAATGATTTTGAGAAGAACATTACATAAAGCTATAGGTCTAAAAGTTGAGATATGATCTACCTCTTGAGATTTTGGGACAAGAGCTATATAATTTTTATTGATAACCTTCAAAATTTCTTTGGCTTTCCTAGCTTCTTCCACCACCTCTAATAAATCAACATGAAGGATATCCCAAAACTCTTGATAGAACTCAATAGGAAAACCATCAAGACCTAGGGTTTTTCCTTTTTGCATTTTAAAAACCACCTATTGAAGCTCATTGATAGTAACTAGAGCAGTCAAAATAGAGTTCTCCTCAGAAGTGATAAGAGTAGGGATCTCTTAAAAAATATTTTTTTGAGAAGCTTATTCAAGAGGTGCAACAACAAATAGATTGGAAAAGTAATTGACAACAATAGAGTTCATGCCATCCCAAGTGTAGACAACATCTCCAGAATCAGATTTTAAGGAAGAAATAAAGTTGTGAGATCTTCGAGCTAGAAGAGATTTGTGGAAGAAATTTGTGTTTCGATCTCCTTCTTTGAGCCATTGGATCCTAGATTTTTGCTTCCATAAGAGTTCTTCTCTTTTTCCCATTCCTCTAACTGAGTAATGAGTCTAATTTCATCTATACTTCTACTCTCTATGAGGCCATCTAAATGGATTTTCTTATTCAAATTTTCAAGTTGAGCAATAACTTCATGTTTTTTTTGGACATCTCCAAACTTCTTCCAATTCCAAATCTTGATTTTGGATTTAATGTATTGCAACCTTTTGGTAAAACAAAACATCTTAGTCCCATACCTTGGTTTACCTTCCTTCCACCATTGTTGCACTTAAGGTCTGAAGGAACTATCTCTAAGCCACATTAACTAAAATCGAAAAGGTGAGAAACTCACATTGGTTTTCCAAATTTCCACCATGACTAGCCAGTGATCCGAACCAACATTGTTAAGAGTCTTCACCTTAGGAATGTGACCATGGATTAAGAAATTATCAGAGAACAAGAACCTATCCAATCTCTCCATAATACAAGCTAAGCCTTGCCTTCTGTTAGACCAAGTCATAAGGCCATTATCTGGTTGGATGTCCACAAGATGAAGGTTTGCAATATATTCACTCATGAGGTCAGTGCTTTTGTCCAAATTTCTATTTCCCCCATTTTCTCATCCAAAGAGAGGATGGTATTGAAATCTCCTCCGATCAAGATCCAAGCTTCAGGAAAATGAGAGATAATATAAGTTATATCCTTCCACTATCTTCTCTTTTCCTCCAAAGTAGTCGGAGCATAAACAATTATACAAAGCATAATTTGGTTAGAATGTCTACTTTGAATAGCTATAGCCAAAAGACCCCAACTACCAACCATATGGTGAATAACAACCTCTTTTGGGTCCCAAAGGCAAGCAATGCCACCAGAAGTCCCTTAGGAACTGAGGGAAGCAACTTTTCCAACTAGCCAGATTTTACTAGCAATTGAATCCATTTCCTCTATTGAAATCTTTGTTTCCTAAAGGAAAACAAGATGTGGATGGTTTGTCTGAATCATTCTTCTAATTTCATTTTGTTTTGAAAGACTCCCTTTGAGTCCTCTAATATTCCAAGTGATGATCTTCATTAATACCAAGGCTAAAAAATTGGTAAGGGCAGTAATCTTACCTTCCTCTACAAGCTTTTCACCTTCTTTTACCATATGATGTTGATTGGTCTTGCGACCTACCTTTTGGTTGGAATCCATCTTTAGTTTTTTTCCCTATTTCTTGACTTACCCCAATTGAATCTGAGATGGCTTCTAACCTCGAAGATTGCGTGTATAAAGCCAAAGTGTTACTGGAAGGTTCAACATAGTCTATCTTGGGACCTATATTATCTGAAGTCTCAACATTTAAAAGATTGTTTTTCTTGTGTATATTTCCTCCTTTTTTTCTTGTTGAAAACCTTTAATTTGTTGGTTTGTCTCTGAGTCTTTCCCTGCATCTTTAAATTGTGTTTCTAAGATTTTTGTCTCCATTATTTCCTCTTCCTCACCTAGGACATCATTTGTGGAAAGAATTTCAAACATATTAGCTGATAACTTCGATTGATCCTTCATAACTAGTTTTTCTTAGTGTTCTTCTTCTTAGGCATTTGGAAACCTGCTAAGTTTGTATCCTCTTTCTTTTGATCTAGAATTTTATTTGGGCAGACACTAGCCAAATGACCATATTCATGGCAAATTCGGCAATGAAAAGGAATGTTCTCATAGTCCACCACTTGCTCCCAAGTGTCCTCCCCAAATTGTAATGAGATCTTTTCAGGTAGGGGTTTGTCAAAATCCATTAAAACACAAATCCGAGCATAAATAATATGTTCAAATTTTTTAGTACAATCAACAATCATCATAAAAGTTCCCAAAGAGTTTCCAATTGAAGAAAAAATAATCAGATTCCAGAATTCAATTGGGAGGCCAAAGAGTCTAACCCAGACAAGACCTATAGAAGGCATCTCTTCTTCGACTTTAAATTTAGTATGCCAAGGCTTCATGAAAAGCCCTGCCCTTCCAAAGAACCAGGGACCCCCTTGAAATATTTTCTCTCTATCTTCATTATTAGCAAATAAAACAAGAAAATAACCATTTGGATAAATAGAGATTTGTAACTCACCTTTTGTTTTCCAGATTTTTGTAGCCCAAACTTTGAAAGCAGATAGGCTCGAACGAAAACCCAAGAAATGACAAATTAGTCCTCTTTTTTCCAGATCTTCTATGCTAGTCTGAATGATGCCCATATCTAGCTTAACAATCGGAGTTCCATCAACTGCCCTAAGACATCCCGACTCAATTTTCCTAGGATCAATCTTAGGCATTCTCAGAGGTTTACGAGAAACCCTAAGATTAATGTTAGCATTAGGTTGAGGTTGTCCACCATGGAGGGCATCCCTAAAATTCATTTTTGGGGCTGAGTCTTTGAAATCCTTGCCCTTGAAAGGGGTTTCCATAGTGGATTTATTTTGGGGGTGCTCCTTAGCGCCGGATTCACTTGAGATCTGAACCATTTTTTGATCAGCTGCTTGAAACTTATTTCGAGATCTCTTTAATCCATGCCTTGGACGCCGAGAAAAGGTATGATTTTCACTTTTGTTTTGTGCAACAAATTGGAAGTCATTGTCAATCAAGTTCACAGCATGAAGATCTATTGAAAGATATATTTCTAACCCATCTTGGGTCCCCTGCAACATATCCCGCTAAAATCTTGAGCAGAAACCACAAAAATGTTGGTCGCTAGGGCCCAAAGGCCCCAAAAACAACCTCTAGAGCCGCTTGCACTCAACACAGATGAAACCCTCACACAATCCAAGGTTCGACGATCCTTTCAAAACCCCTTCTTCCACCAAATAAAAAAAATCTATAAGAATCGGTGAATATGTTGAGAACAATCCAAAACATCACATAATAAATATAGACATGACCTTTGTAAAATATTGTAATCATATTATTAAAGTTAATCACAGCTAAGTTCAAAGAAAAAAGTATAAAACTTATTTATAATTTTGTTTCTTTTTTATTTCCATATTCTATAAGTACTCTCAAAGCAAGGGCTATTGATTGAACTATGTACGTGCTTGATACAAGAATTTAGAGAGGGATATTTATAGTAGCTAGTTCGTATTTCTACCTAGGGGATTAATCCATTCTAGCCAAAACATGTAGATTCAAATTTCATATTACATATTAAATAATTGTGATGCTAATAATAAAATATTAATTTTTAGTTTGACATATTTGCAGATTTCACCAAGTTCAAAGAAAAAAAAGATAAAACTTATTTATATAATTTATTTTCTTTTTTTATACCCATATTCCATAAGTTCCCTCAAAGTAGGGGCTACTGATTGAATTGGTTAGTGCTTAGTATAGGAATTCAAGAGGACTATTCAAAGTAGCTAGTTCATATTTCTACTTGGAAGGATTAATCCACTTTCTTAACAAGGACAATTAAAACAACTTTTTATATACTCAATAGTTATTTTAAAAGATATTGGTTGACAATATGGAAAGGTGTCTAAAAATAGAACTTAGTCTGTTGTTGCAATAGCTTAGTTATGATGTATAAGTGAATTGATTTTTTAGTCACTATTAAAGCTTTGAAGAAATGCTAGATAGTCATTGACGAATACAATTTTATATTTGCTTAGTACTTAGTTTTGTTGTGTGCTGTGTTGTCCTTCTTAATCCTCTATTACGCTATTAGGATTAGGTAGTTTCATTAGGGGTGTAATTTTTCTCCACCCATACACTTTTTGGTCGTAAAGGTTTTTTATTTATTAATTAAATGATCTTTTTATTAAAAAAATTACAATTTTTTTTTTTTGAGTAAATACTTCTTATATATACATATCCGCCATAGGGATTGAACCCGGGTCACATCACCGATAAAATTACAACTTAAATAAATAAATATAAATATATATGAAATTAAAAATATTTCATTAATTTATTATTCTTTAATTTATATTTTAGTGATTAAGTAATGTACAACTAATAGAAATAAAACATGAAATTGATATTTTATGACAAATGAAAAATCCCATATTCTATAAGTTTTTTTTTTAAAGTAAAACTATAAGTTCTCTCGTTAGAAATTAAAAATCTTATTGATAAAGTAATGCTCAACTAATAGAAATAAAATATTAAATTGATATTGTGTGATGTGGTAATATTTTAATGATAGATGTTTCAAGGGGATAAGTTCTCTGGTTAGAAATTAAAAATCTTATTGATAAAGTAATGCTCAACTAATAGAAAGAAAATATTAAATTGATATTGTGTGATGTGATAATATTTTAATGATAGATGTTTCAAGTGGACAAGGTAAGGGGACAGTGCAACGGTTTAGGTTTTGATTTTTTTTTTGGGAGATCTAAGGTTCAAACCGTGACATAGATGAAATAAAACATGAAATTGATATTTTATAACAAATGAAAAATCTCATATTCTATAAGTATTTTTTTTAAAAGTAAAACTATAAGTTCTCTTGTTAGAAATTAAAAATCTTATTGATAAAGTAATGCTCAACTAATAGAAATAAAATATTAAATTGATATTGTGTGATGTGGTAATATTTTAATGATAGATGTTTTAAGGGGACAAGGCAAGGAAACAGTGCAACGGTTTAGGTTTAGGTTTTTTTTGGGAGGTCTAAGGTTCAACCGTGACATAGATAAGTGTGTGAGGGGTGAGTGTGTTAAATGCCCTATTGATAAGCATAGCTTTCGGTTTTATGAGGGGTCATGGTTGGGAGAAAACTGCTCAACCTCGTACATTGGTTGTTAGGGGTTTCTTACACTAACCAAATAAAAAAAAAAATTAATGATAAATATATGTATCGATATACTAATTGGTATGTCTTTGAATTTTTATCAAAGAGATTCAATTTCAAACCATGGGGTGGGTATGAGCGGCCCGTTATATTTTCTTTTTGAATTTTTATCAAATAAATCCAAGCTCAAATCATGGTGGTATGAGTGGTCCCGTTATATTTTCTTTTAAAAAGATATATTTAAATAATAGACCACAAGGTTTTGACAAATAGGTAAGTAAAGTAAGTGAAGGTTGGTCCCCGAGGGAGGGCTAGGTGGATTGGTAAGACGTTGGGCACACCCACTCTAGGTAAAAGTAGTAGTTTGATTAGAATCCATTGAGTGTGCGTCAACTTGATGACAGTGGTACCAACCCCGAGCCACCGGAGGTTTCCCTCACTCCGGGTCGTGTTTACCGAGGCGAGGTAAGGGTTATAGTGGTAGCTCCATGATTTGATGCTACGACCGGAGGTAATATGATTTGACCTTGTGACTAGTTGTTCAAAAAGGAAAGGCAGTTGCCAATTCCTCTGTATATCAAGAAAAAAAAAGTAAATGAAAGTGCTATTTTTGATGAGGTTAAAGGTTTGTGTGCATAATATTTTATTAAAAAAATACCCCCAAGGACTAGGTGGATTGGTAAGTGCAGGTGTGGCTGGGTACTTACCAGGAAGAGACCTAGGTTCAAACCTTGGGAGAAGCCAACCCTTTGCAAAGGTAGTAGTTCAAACCTTGGGAGAAGCCAACCCTTTGCAAAGGTAGTAGTTTGATCGAATTTTCTGAGTGTGCGCCACATTGATAACGACGGTACAAACCCCGACCCACGATCCCCATCTCACGTCGAGTTACCCAGACACGAGATGGGTTTGTTGGTGCAATCTCTGGTTTTGAACCCTACGCTGGCCAGTTACTAAAAATAGTGGTTGTTGCCAACTCTGCTGTCCTAAAAAAAATACAATTCTTTTAAATTATTTATATAATAATAATATTTTAAAATCAAATGGATTGTTCCATATTCATCCTAATAAACGCACACTAGGTACCCAAAATCTAGTTGATTATGCTAGTGCGGTCAGGATCGAGCGTGACTCCTAGATAATTCCCTAGTCGTGGTTTCTCAGACCAAGAAAGCCCCGCAAGTTTTTTTTTGTTTTTGTAAATTAAAAAAAAAATCAATCAAATTCATTGTAAAAAACCAAGAACCCTAGTCGTGGTTTCTCAGACCAAAAAAGCCCCGCAAGTTTTTTTTTTGGTAAATTAAAAAAAAAATCAATCAAATTCATTGTAAAAAAAATAATATTATATTATTATAATTTATTTGAAACTTAAATATATAATTCCCTAGTCGAGCGTGACTCCTAGATAATTCCCTAGTCGTGGTTTCTCAGACCAAGAAAGCCCCGCAAGTTTTTTTTGTTTTTGTAAATTAAAAAAAAAATCAATCAAATTCATTGTAAAAAACCAAGAACCCTAGTCGTGGTTTCTCAGACCAAGAAAGCCCCGCAAGTTTTTTTTTTTTTTTTTTAAATTAAAAAAAAAATCAATCAAATTCATTGTAAAAAAAATAATATTATATTATTATAATTTATTTGAAACTTAAATATATATTTATAATGTTATAAAATAATAATATTTTTAAATTATAAATAATAATTTATAATAAATAAATTATTAAATTTTATAGGTTATTATTATATTAAATTAAAAAATTTAATATGCATTTTAAAGTTTTTTATTATTATTATTATTATTGAATTTATGTGGTTGAATCCGTAGTCACTACAGTCATCATGAATTTGGGCAGGTTGTCTAGCTTTTTATGATTGTTACAGTATTCTACGTTATTGGGAAGCGACTACACAATTCTTTGCGCAGTCTGACCCTATAACCACCACATCATTTTAAACCTTTTACGCCGCTAAAAGCACCAAAAAATGGACAAGCATTCAATCCAAGAAACCCTTACGACCCAACGTTCAAGGTTGGACATGCCATCCCAACCATAACCTCTCATAAGGGTGAGAGTTGAACTTATCAATAAGGGCCAAACACACAACCATACACACATTCAGCCCAACACACTCGTCCTCCCACACTCATCCACATCGTAGTTTGAATCTTGAACCTCCTAAGAATCAAAACCCATCAATACTCTCCTCTCAACATATTGTTTTTATATTTAACATATGATTATAATTTTTAAAATTAATTTGGTATATAAAATCTATTTATGAACGAAGGCCTATAGTGTAAAGAAAGAATCAAAACATTTTGTAAGGTTGGAAGGATAATGGACCAAACGAATATAAGTAAAAATATTTGGCAACCATTTTTTCATATTTTTTATAATACATTTTATACACATTCATTATAAGGATTGAATTCAGATTACATCATAGATAATACAAGTGGCGTACTTACCGATAAACTACACTTACAAGATTTTTCATACTTAGAAAAGATGCATGATATAATAATAACGATCTTTATGGATATAATGTATAATGTTAGGATAGATAAAGAGATTTACGTTTTTTTAGAGTATGATAGATAAAGAGATCTAAGTTTTTTTTAGAGTTAGATAAAGGACAAGTAAGATGCATTTTTTATTTAATATTAAAAGGTAAAGAATAAAATAAGTTTTTTTTTTTTTTTTGGTTACATAGATGAATTGGTTACAATTACAATTTTTAGTAACTGCTAGCGTAACTGGCAGGGTTCAAACTATTAACGAAGGTTTCCAACACATCCACCGTCTTGTTAATGGTAACCCGACGTGAGATGGGTACCGCCAGACGCACAGGGTTTGCACCGTCTTTGTCAATCTGGTTCAACACATGGCATAGGGGACCATCGAATAAGTAGGAAACTGATCGTCATCATAAGTCAGGTGCAACACATAGAGGAGTCGGATTGGGCTACTGGCTATGCAGGGGCACGCCCGCGAGATTGTAACCTAGGTCTCCTCGCGCTGAATAAATTAAGTTTTTATTTTTATAGGTTATATGAAATAATTTTTTTTATTTAATATATGATTATTTAATTATACTTAAGTTAATAAAGTATGGTATATAATTTTATTTAGATAATTTAAACATTAATCTTTATTCATAGTTTTAAATTTTTTATTATAAATATAAGATTATGAGAGATATTATCAATTATTAAGAAGATTTAAACTTTTGACTTTTATAGTAAATACTTTCACTTATCATTATGTCAAGACCTTGTGACCAAACGAGGCAGAAGTTAACGATAAAATATTTATTCTTGGAAAATAAGTCATAATTTTATATTAAGTAAATATGAAATTACATTTTCCAAATGCTTCTATGACATTTTTTCAAAACTTTAATAATGACCTAAAAATCAAGTCACTTATACATCATCATAGCTAGCTATCTTTATGAGGCTAAATTTTATACTTAAACATCTTTCCAAACAGTTAACCAATATCCTTTAGATCACTAACTTCCAATATCTTTTAAATCACAAATTTCAAGTTTTAAAAAAAATTGTTTTCACTATTTTGTTTTATTTGAAGTGGATTAATCCTCCCAAATAGAGATACACACCAACTGTTAGACATTGCTCTTATTGAATTCTTATACTAAACATGTATTGATTCAATTTAAAACCTCTCCTTTAAGAGTTCAATCTCCTTTCCTATCTAGTTCTCCATAAATATACAAAAAAGTAAAAGCTTCATTTCAGTCCACAACTTCTTTTGTTTGAGAGAAGATGAGTTGTAGAATCATGTTTTCCAAATATTTAATTTATTACCCTTGTGAGTCTTTGTAAAATTTAAAGATTTTTAGTATTCTTTTTTATTTTTCCAGGGAAAACAATAATTTAAGTGTCATAATTTAAATATAATTACTAGAACCTTTTTCAATCTAACCTTAAATTTGAAATACTAGTAAAGCCCTATACCCCTCATTTATCAAATTTTGAAGGGATGATATGTCTAATTATCTTTATTGTTTCTATAAAATATTATATAGTAATTTAAATTTTAATAAATTTTAAACAATTATACAATATAATAAAATTAAATGTAATTTTTTTTTTTTTGGTGGTGGCCACAAGGGGTAAACAGACTGTGACCACCGAGGGAACCATTACATAACATATCCGCAACATGTGTGGCGAGAGATTTGAACCTGGGCCTCTCAGCAACTAAAGAGGTTTAACTACCCACTTGCTCTCCAACTCCTCTACATGGGCGGATAAAATTAAATGTTAAAATTATTACTAATTAAAATATTTATTTAATATTATTATATTTAAAATATTTTAATATTTTATAAAAATTTATAATTTATAATAATAAAGAAGATTAATATAAATAATTAAAATCTTCAACAAAGAAAATCTAGATACATATCTAATTACCACTATTGTATAATACTGGAAGATCACAAATGATTATAATTTAGTTTATTGATTAATTTCTAGATGAATGAGAATCATGGCAGACTCTTTATTTTAAACAAGTTAAAGTAGAAGCTCAAATAAATGCAAATTTCTTTATTACACGAATCAAACTCCAAAAGCTAAATTTCTAACGTTTATATTTATAACCTTTACGAAAAGAACTCCTATTTCGGAAAAAAAAAGTTGAAAAAAAAACAAACTTCCATCTGCTTTTTCTCTTAATCTAATAAAAAAATTAGCTGCAAAGATACAAAATCATTATGCTATGACTATATTTTTTTTTTGAAAAGTTAATGTCTTGAATTTTTTAAAGTAAAATTTAAACTTTCTTTTATGTCTAAGTTATTGGACTATAATAAGTTCAATTTTTTTAAGGTGGAATATTTTTATAATCTCTAATTTTTTAGTAAAGATTAAATTAATAAAACTTTAATCTTTAGTGATCAAAACAAGATAATCTAACAATAAACAAAATCAATGAGACCGCAACTTTTCAAGGATCAAAACAAGATAACCTAATCATAAACTAAATCAATGATACCCTAACCTTTCAGGATCAAAACAAAACAATCTAACAATAAACGAAATCAATGAAACCCCAACCTTTCAAAAATCAAAAGAACAATGGAAAAAAAAGGATACACTTCATCTATAAATGCCCGAGTTTTTCAGATATTCGTGACAAATACAAAGAAACACTTGGAAACGGATCTATGATAAAGTTATTTGAAGATAGTAAAATAAAAAAAGTTGAAGAATGGGTAACCAAATCAACAGGAGAAGAAACAACCTTCTCAAAGATATTAAAAATCATATAATATGATTTGGGTAGTTGTACTTGCATATTTAAAATCCCATAAACTATATTTGAATCTCACACGGACGTAATTAAAATCTTTCAATTTCATTTCATTTCAAAATAAAATAACGTAACGATAAGCTTTCTGCACTACGAACTGACCTATCATAAAATGTTCAGATAAAAACAATTTTATAAGAAATCCTTATCTCTAATATGGAGGTTTTAACTAATTAATTACTAAACAACTAACCAGAAGTAACCCCCTCCTAACACTTTGTTAAAGCACGTGTGATCAAAGAGAGTCCAAACACATATTCCACGTTGGCAAAGGCAGAATACGGACCAGAGGAATTTGAAGGAATACGGAACCGTGGGCCTTAAAAGCTGTGCCGATTATCCGGGGATCTGTTGTTATTTCCGACAGCAAATGACCCCGAAAAGACGGTCATAAGAATTTATAGCCGTACACGACAATTCTGATGATGACGTGGCAAAAATCCACGCCGGCAGTTTGATTTTTCCGGAACTGCAAACTGATGCACGCGTGGCCGGCCGCCGGCGACCCCACCTCGTACGTACATTCGTATTCACGTCAATGAATGCACTTCCCCCTTTACCACAATATATATATAAGAGAAGAACATGCCTATATTTACATAGGCTTGGTCTTAATTATTTCTGCCATGGATCCGGAGATCGAGTCCCCTGCCATTATCAGATACAATGTAAACACTTTATTCGTGTCTGTGTTCTTTTCAATTTTTTTTTTCGTTTTGAAATTTCTCATGGAGGTTTGTTTTCCATTTGTGGATCTGCAATGTACACAACCATGTAATTGAAGATGTGATTTATGTTTTTTTTTGGAAGTACAAGAGATGAATGGTGTGTTGATTGGGTGGAAATTTGATTGGTATTGAGTGATGGGATTTTCCATGTTTAATTTACAGGGTGGAGAAGCTCCTTCAGCTGCTGGATGGCCCCTTGGGCTTGAAACAATGCATGTAACAGTGAATGCAGTGGATGGCATGAGAGGCAGAGAGCTAATGGATCCATTGGCTCTGGCTACACCTAGTTTTTCTTCATTGTCACTGTCTTCATCAGACTTTGATACAGAGGTGACTTAATTTTAAACCAAGCGTGCATGCTGAAATATATTGGGAAGGGATTTGCATCTTTCCTGGATGTTTTTGTGAATCTCACCTGATATTAAATTTTATTACAATTTCTTCCTTTCTGTCTCCTATGGTAAATGCATCTCTGTTTTTTTTCCCCTTCTTTTCTTCTAAAACTTAGTTAAAGAGGGAAATTTTCAAACTTCACTTTGCTCGATGCATATATGAACAAATCAGCAAGCTGATCTTGGCATCTGCAGCTTACCAACTTTGATCTCCTTCTCCAGAAGTTCATAACATGCTGCAGTTCAGTTTGATCTGTGGGAAATTTTATTTGGACTCTGATCAGCACAGTAAGTGGTGTTACAGCAGTTGCTGATGTTGCAGTGTCCAAGAATTCTCCTTAACCAAATTTGCTTATCTCTTACTGCCAATATGTACCTGCTTCTGTGAAAGGCAATGCTAGTTTGCTGTCCTTTTTTTTTTGACTTAAATCTTGCACCAAGCTGAATGAATGACCAGTATTCTATACCCTTTGGTTTTCATAACATGCCTAATTTGAATTCTGAATCTATATATCAGAACAGTTTAAAACGGTTCAATGCATTCTTAGGGGATCAAACATTAGCCCATTCTTAGGGGATCCCAATCACCTATGAATTACATAATCACAGAATAAATCACTTCAATAGTCTCACCTCACCTCTACATTATTGGCAATAGGGCTTGCCCTACCCAATTTGGTGTCCCACCTATGCTATGTGCCTAACTGAACCTAAGAGCAGACCTAAAGCAACTACCTGCTAACATACATGGAGTGCACATGCTTGTAACTTCATGCGGTAAGCTATGAGAGCGAGGAATCATTATTTTTTTTAAATCTAACACAGATGGATAAACTCCATTGATGAAATGGTTTTGATCATGCAATGTTCTGAATTTTTCTGAGTGGTCATTATGCATTTTTACATTATTTTTATTCTGTTCTATTGACTTGTGCCCAACATTCTGTTATGTTTAGATCTGATTATCACAGGGGTTTTGTTTTCTTTCATTTTTGCAGTCTTCTAAATCCTTCTTCCCTGACAAAAGTGTCACCCTTGGAAGCCTTATTGGTTTGAGGTCTAGTCGCAGTGCCCGCTATGCCAGCAACATGGTTCATCCTGAAGATCAGATTGAGATGTGTATTGTCACAACAGGATCAAGCTGTTATGGAAGGGCAAAAACATGGAAGTCCTTCACTGGATGTATACACTTCCCCTCAAGACTGCAGAACAGAGCTCTGTACCTTGCACACTTACTCAAGGCAGAGAAAAGAGGTGGAATTAATAAAGTGTATATGAATGCAATTTATCAGGAATCTGAGGGGCCATTATCAGGTGGTACTAGTCCTCCATTCTTAGATTATCACAGAAATCAGCCCACAGGGGTGAACTCTCAAAGTAGGCTGGGTTCCCTTGATTTGGAAATAATAGAGGAAGGTGCATCAACGGATGATGGGAAGGATTGGAATACTTCTGCAATTGTACCGTCAAGCTGCAGAGAGAACAGAGCAGAATCACAAGGGTTATGTATGCCCTTTCTGCCAAACATTTTGCTCAAGTTGGTTACATGCAGGGGTTGAATAGCAGGAAGAAGGATAAGTCATTTATGATATTAATCCAAAAGCCCAAAGTCCTCATTTGTCTTTTGCAAAGTCTGTCATGGTTGTCATGATATATTTGTTTTTTCAATTTTTATTTTTTAAAAACATCATCATCATTTTGTAAATATGGACAATTATTGGTTGATGTAGAATTTTCATATTGTTTGCTGTGATTGGAGGGCAAGATATTAAGTTATTTCTCAATAGAAATTTGGTTCATTTGCTTACCTAAACATTGAAATTCGAACTAATTTTTCCACCAACAAAATTGCAGTCAAAACCTGGCTATAATTGGTCGATTGGCACAAGGAAAGTCCTTTTGGGAATTGGGCATTTTATGTAATTATATTTGACTTGATGTGATACTTTTGTCCAACTCCAATTGAAATCAAATATCTTAATAATCTAGATGGGCTTATAGTGCAGTTAATATATATATATTATAACCATTAATTCATTACGTGGCACCTTCGTGATCTAACAATACTTTAAGGGCTTGTTTATTATGCGGAAAGGAATATACCCGAGACTTAAAATCAACAATTCAAGACTGTAAGCTCTATATACTTTGTATAGGTAAGGACAATATAGAATTTTGTCCAATAGAGGGAAGAATGAATTTGTGGAAACCCCAATCCAAGCAACAGATGATTTGCCAAAAGTGATCAAAGATGAGACAATCAACTATCTTATAATAGCTTTTAAAAGTAAAGGTTAATGTATAAGTTCAATTAAGAGATGATTTGCCAAAAGTGATCAAAGATGAGATGAGACAATCAATTATTGTGTTAAGTTAAGGTTAATGTACCGGTTTGGGCATTGGTTCTTCTTCGGGAGGTCCAAGGTTCAAACCGTGGCATGGGTGGGCGTGTGAGTGGTGGATGTGTGGTGGCTTTGTGTTAAATTTCCTATTGATAAGTATAGCTCTCAACTTTAGGAGGGGTCATGGTTGGGAGAAGACTGCTCAGCCCTGTATGTTGGTCATAGGGGTTCTCACAATAACCAAATCCAAAAAAAAAAAAAGTTTAATGGATATTACTTAAGGTTTTTAAAAGATTTAAAAGAGGATTGAAAAGAGGAGGTTCAAGGTTCAAATCTCGGGCCTCGTCGGACTGAACGCTTGTTCCTTTCCTGGTGCTTTCAGCGGCGTAAAAGATTTAAAATGATTGTGGCATGGTGGTTATAGAAGTGGACTACGCGAAGATCTGTGTGGCGGCTTCTGGGGCGAACAGCGCAGAATACTGTGACGGTCATAAAAGCTGGACAACCTGCCCGAATTCGTGGTGGCTACCGGTTCCACCATGTAAAAAATAAAAGAGGATTGAAAGGAAAGGGGTTGAATACACATTATTGAATGACTTTTCTTCAGTTATTTTTTTCTCCCTCGTTTCTTTTTGAAATATGTGGTGATTAAGGTTCACTTGGATTTAACCAACTTTGTATTATATGTTATGTATAAGTCCTTTGGGCCCTTGTAAATATGTAAATATATTTTTATAATATTTTATTAATTTAAATCTAAAAGTTGGTTGGTTGATCTAAAGGTAATATGTATTGGGGTATAAATACCTCATCATACCAACCATTTTATTTTTTGTTGGAGTGTCTTTTATGTTACTATAACGAAATTATTTAGGGTTTAAAGACACTCCCTTATACTCTGTATATTGTTTTTGTGTATTTGTTTTTAGTAATATTATGTAATGTGTTGATTCCATTCATTTTCGGAAAGTGCTATAAAAATGAACATGTTATTAGAGCTTGTGTAAATCTCTTTTACTTGATTGCTTGTCCTCAACAAATTAACTTCTACAACTACTCCCAAGGGTAACAATGCTTGAAGCAACTAGATGATTTTTTTGTAAGCTAAATTGACAAAAGGGTTTCTCCTGGTAAAACATAGATGAACTTGGATCACAAGTATCTCAATGGACTTAACATATTTGCTCCAAGAAAAATATACACCACATGTTCCTTTGTTCCTCTCTTGGCACTCAATCATTCATTTGATTTTTTTTTGACTAGATGGATGCCCTAGTTTCAAGAATGAGTTTTTTGAGTTTTTTTAGAAACCTCGGTTGCATTTTATATTTTTTTTCAAAAAATCCATTTCATTTTGTCTTTTGGCACTTTGTGTCTAATGACAACATAGATGAGAGGATGAACTGCTTGGTTGCCCTGAAAAAAGAAAAGAAGAGATTAAACATATTTTGAAAAACCCTTCGTGCTAGAGAAGTCATGGGAAGGATTACCTAAATGGTAAAGACCTCCAAGTCGCTTGATAAAGTTGCTAAAATGACCCCACACTTTTTTCGTTGCATAGGTGTGAGAGGATGTCCTAATTGATTGTGTTAAAAAAATATTGTGTGGGGCAAGTCTTGACAAATACAAACAAATATTTACTATTTTTGGATTCTTTGTAAATTTCAAGGGGTCCCAATTTAGCACTTTTCTTGTTTACCTCTAGATATCTAATTTTATGCATTGAAAATTTTCTATTTTTTTCTCCAAAGTTTACAAATTTAAGAATTTGAGGAGTATTTTTTGGAATATTCCATGAAATAGACAAAAAAATGTACACACACAACATATAGGAGGTATTTTTTTGAAAGGGAAAGCTTAATTCTAAGGCATGCCCAAGTGCCTTCACCCTTATGGCTAAAGGAGGCCACAATAAGACATTAAACCTTGGAAGTCCAAGGTTCGAACCTTCCTTACCCAATTTTTTGCAATAATGGATGATGTCAACATAAACCTTAATGACAAGTGAATTTGATTTGACAAAAATTAATGACATGACACCTAATGGTGTCACAACATTTTCATTGAATAATGCTAATATGAAACCTCATGA
Source organism: Wollemia nobilis (assembly GCA_028583015.1). Lineage (NCBI taxonomy): Eukaryota > Viridiplantae > Streptophyta > Pinopsida > Araucariales > Araucariaceae > Wollemia > Wollemia nobilis. Next base: position 6,318,673 of record JAQPPZ010017121.1, read on the forward strand.
TATAGCATTTCATATAAATAATGTGGTAGTTTGTATAGATGATGTAGTGGCTAACATGATAGGTGATGTGGTGTCTGATGTAGCAAGTGATGTGGTAGTCCTTATAGTTGACATGACAATCGACCATTAGCAAATATGGTAGGCAAATTACTATTTGGTAGGTATAAATATGGGTTTGACCAATCATATTCCATTAAGTTTTTAAACTTGGTAACCATAAAATCACATAGTCAATAACAAACTTGAAGAAGCATATATTTTAGAGCAAATTAGAGTGTGACAAATGACACAACATGGTTCATATATTGTAGAGCAAATTAGAGCATGACAAGTGGCATAATCTAGTTTGTTGGTACTTTGCCTAGTGGCTTGCACAATTACTGCATAGTTGGTAGTCCCATATTTTAGATCATGACAAGTGATGTCATCTTATTTACCAGTATGCTCTCTAGTTAGCAAATAATTGGCACACCCTTAACCACTCATGCAACAACATGTGGCGGCCTCCCATTCATTATAGGTATTATTTTTTTATTTTTTAAAAGGTTTTGGAGATATTTTGTGTGATTTTTTAGCCAAACTTCTAGGGGCCATAACTTTTACATATAAAAGCATTTTGAGCCCTTTTGTATTTTCAAATTGCATGATTTTTTGAGATATTTGCATTAATGGTGTTGTTTATGTTCACAATTGCATGCAAATTGTATTTTAGAAGAAAACTTATGAATTAATAAATGTTGTTGCTAAAAGGTCCAAACTATGCTACCTAGAAAATTAAGTTTGAAGCTTTGCTCTCGAGTAAGGGGTTACTCAAATATGTGAATGAGGAATCTTGTGCTACTTAATATGAAGAGGGGGAGTAACTCTACGGGTATAAGAAGGATGAGGCTCATGATGTGATAGTTCTTCATGTTAATAAGATCTATGACACTCAAGTTAGCAACACCATGGACCCTAAGGAATTGCTTTGTAAGTTTCAAAGATTGTATAATCACATTATCTATATAGCTTAGGAGGTTGGAGGCTAATCTTGATACTTTGACTATGGAATTTTTTGATGCTATTGATGAGTATATTAGTGGATTCAAGAATTGGAAGATGATGTTTGGACTACTAGAGGAATTCCAAAGGTAAAAAGAGAAGTTTAAGAGGCTATGAGTAAGGAGAGGAATATTGAACTGCTCAATATTGTCTTCAATAATATATTGGAGACATATAAGATAGTTGTAGTTGTTTTTGAGATGCTTTGTGTTTACTTTCTTGATTCCCCTTGACCACTAATTGATGAGGTGTTAAAGTATTTTCTTTATCACTAGGTTAGAAGATAGAGGAAGGATAATTCTTTCACCAATTAGGCCCATCCAAAATAAGTTGTCAAAGCTCAAAATGATAAGAAGCCAAAGCAAAATGAAAAGAAGCCTAGGAATCCCTTCAAAAATCCAATATGTGAGTTTGTAAGAAGGAAGGACAAAACGCATAATTTTATTGGATTTGCATCAAGAAACTTGAGGAAGTAGTTGAAAAGCATGTTGCTAATGCTGCTTTGTTCTCTAAACAAGGTAAAGATAATTTTTATAGAGAAACTTTATAGGCACATGTAACTATTCATTTATCATATTAGACATCCACTTATTTTGATGAGTGCATTGCAAATTCATGGGAAATAAGCACATGACAAAGCAAAAACATCTCATACAGAGGTACAATAAATCACATTCAAGGGAGGTCATTGGGGATGACTCTTCTTTGTAGGTAGTAGGATGTGGATATGTTAGTATTGGATCTTCTTCTTTTTATAAAGTACTTCATTTTTGTAGTTTTGACCCTCATTTCTTATCTATTTATTGCATTGCTCATATGAACAAAAAGGTAGAATTCTATATTGAATGTTGGGTAATTGAGGATATAGATAATGGATTTAAGATAGTTTCTTATGGTTATTGTGATGAGTCAAACTAGATGTCTAAGCTAGGACAAAGGGCAACTCCTATTTCCTCCTCTTGTAAGAAATATTTTATGGCTATGGTAGATCATGTAGATGATGAGATTCAATAATGGCATCACAGGCTTGGGCATCTTAGTTATGGATCTTTGAGATACATGAATTTTTTCCAGATGGCCATTAGACTTACTCATATTTTCTCTCCAAGTGGTGCATGTGAGGAATGTGTTCTAGGAAATCCTCATAGGGAGAACTATCCAAAAGGAATGGTGAGATGTACTATTCACCCTTTGGAGATCATACAATGATACATGTGGACTTATGGGCACACTATCCATTTTTTAAAATAAGTACTTCCTTCTCTCGATTGATAACTTCTCTAGACATGTGGTTATACCTATTTTCACCAAGGATGAGGTCTTTGAGAGATTTAAGACATTCAAATATCTTGTAGAAAATTAGTTAGAAAGATCAAGTATCTCATATTAAATACAAAAGGTGAATGTTGAGTGGTAATTTTACCCAATTGCAAAACCACACTCACAATTAGGATTTTGATTAGAAAACCCTCTCTTGCAAAGAAATAAACATTTCTCCAAGGTTTCTTTTACTTAATGTGTGTATGTATGATTGTGAACATGTATTAAATAAGTGCTTGGAATACCTTAGTGCTTTGCAAAACAACTATTAACAAGGGGCTTATGCTGGTGTTATTTTTATTATGCTATGCTATTATTGTTCATGAAACTTAAAAGAAGAATAGATGTGATTGGCCCTCATATGACCACGATGTAGAAGTGAAATTCATTTTATCTTGAAAGGTTTTAGATAAATTTTATCTTTCTTTATTAAGCAAGTTTTAACCAATTTTACCCTTTTATTAAACCTTGCTTTAAACATGAAATAAAAGATTAAAATCTCTCTTTACAATGTGAATCTAAAAGTGATGAGTGGATTCATTTTATGATGCTTTGAGCATGAAAGAAAACAAATGTAAGTGATTAAATTTCCAAATGTGATGACCTTTAGAATGCCTTATAAATTACCCCTTTTGTATGAAATTGTGATTTTCAAAAAAGGAGGTTAATTTATTGCTTTAAGGAACATAGCCTTTTAAAATGCCTTATAAATCATTCCCCTTTAATGAAATTAAGATTTTCATAAAGGAGAAACAATTTATTGCCTAAAAATAAAATTTTAATCTTGAAATCCAAATCTCATTTAGAAATGTGAAAACATGTAAAGCTGAAATTGCGAAATTTCTCTTAAAAAAAACAATCTTTATAAATTTCTAGAATTTCGGATTTATGTTAAAACAAAAATATCTTTGCTTTAAATGGAATATTAAAGCTTATTATAAAGATCTATGCAACTATTTTTACATTTTTATGTTTTTTATATTTTTTATTTTATTTTGAAAACATTAAAAAAAATGAAAATACAGGGTTAGAAAAATGACAAAAATAAAATGAAACATAAATAAAAGGTGTTGCAACACAAAAATTTCCAGAGACCCCGCAAATGTTAGTACCCTGCATAAAAACAACATTAATGGGATCTGTATTCACACAATTTACCATTAAATGAGGTGCAATCTCCTAAGGAAAAAATGATATATTGAAAAATAAAAGCAGATTAACCAAAAACATGCATTAAAACCTGCAAAAATTTCAATATATCGGAAAATAAGATTTTCAAATAAAGCTCATTACAATGCAGAATACACTGTTCACCGAAGGCATCCATGGTAAAAATTTGGTCCAATAAAATAGAAGAAAATGTTTAGACACAAACCCAGCGCCAACATAATTTTCCACTACAATCCTTGCTCCCAAAAGTTTCCAACCCCTTGTTCCTCTTTTCGTGGTGTATTTAAAAACCTTGAATAGACTATTCGTTTCCTTTCTTACTTATGTTTCTTTTATTTCGCGTAACTATCCTTTTGTGTTATTTGCTTCAAAACATGCGGCCCTTTCCCCCATGTGCCTACGTTGATAACGCCTTCTCCTCTTTTAATGATGTATATAATTATTCCTACTTCACTTGCCCTTCGTTACGCATTATGTTCCATTCCCTTCATAATGCTTTACGTTCCATTGGTAATGGTTGCATTATCATCTTATAATACTTTTCGTTTCTAACAAAATTTTGTCTTGATTCCACCGACACATTAGCTTGCATGTTGATGAAAGTATTTTGAATGAAAATATTTTGATTTCCATGCACCAAAACATTCCCCCTACTTACCATATCGAATAACATAGTGCCACCTCATTTATTTCCTTTTCCACCTCATTGTACCTATTTTTTGTTGTATGTCGCATTGAAATATCACCCAGTTCTAGGATGGAGATTGAATACACCCCAAGTGGTATAAGCAAAGCAATTTACCCTTGAGAAGTCCACGGTCTACGTTGTCTGCATCCGAATTGGCAGTACCCTACCAATATGCGCTCTAGTCAAGGTAGTGGCATAAAGTTCATATTGACATTTGCATAACCTTCAAATTTTGCATTGAAGCCTCCTCTGACATTCTAAACACATCCTAGGATGTGCAAGTCTGACAATCGACAGTTTCCATAAACAAAACTCAATGTGTAACTTTGTGCTACCCAAAATGATCTATTGTTTCGTTCATTCTTGGATCGAATCAAACTTCGACTCTCGAATCTTGTTCACTGCTTCAACTATTTTATTTCCCTATTTGGGTCCGTAACTTGCTGCACTACGCCTATGTTACACTATCAGATTTTCGTGTGAGCCATCGTATCTTTTGAGCCATATTGTCGACCTTGTCAACGTTGTGCATAGTCGAGTCCATTGTGTATCCTTGCAACCACCGTGTCAATGAGTGAGTCTATGTGTAGTCTGCACATCTATCTCCATGCAGGAAACTGTAAACCATATATGTGTGAAAATTCCACCTTTCAATGATGCCAAGTGCACCTTTGGTCCACAACACATAAGCAAAGTCACCGCCCAACCCATCAAGAAAGCTTCCTTGTCATTGATGGATTGTCACTCCCAGTATGCCGAACTACCATCTCTTTTGTGTAAATTCTAGAAACCTATCCTCGAGCAGTCCGCTACACTGCGCTATGCAGGTCTATGTCACTGTCACGAATCACCACTGATGGGTGCTATTTATCCATATCCTCATCGTAGACTTACCTCACTTCCAACATCAACTCGAGCCTTCATCGTGTTGTAGGTTGTCTTCAACCTAGCCCTACATAGATGCTTCCATCTATCTACCATGTGTCCAGATTGTCGTTATTAATTTACTCGATATCCGACTCAAGTCAACTTCACAGCCATGCTATCAACATCCCCATTAACGTCATTGAAGACGAATCAATGGCTATCCTGCCCTTTGTTGCTATAATTAACATGATATTAAAACATTGAAGCCAAAACACCCTCCACATCATCTGCCAAGTGTAGCACCTGTTGTCGTGTTCGAAGTCTACATCCACTTTGTCGAACGACTTGTCCACTACATCCATATTCGTTTGTTCAGGTTAATCTTATCCACATCGACCCCTCTCGGTGCTGTTGACGTATTTACTGATGGGATCTAGGCTATCATTCAAATCCACATCGTTTGTTGTTCTCTTTAACATACCTAAGTCCACCCTGGAAGATTGTTTTTTTCTTTTTATCCTTGTCTTCCTTATTCAGGCCGAGCCTTCCACACATGTGCCAGATCTCTATTATTTGAGCTCCATGCGACTGATTTCACTCTCTACAGGTTGAATTAAGAATTTCAAACTATCATCACCATCATCTGCTGTGATATAACCTCTCAAATCACAATTGTCTACGTCTGTGGAATACTACTTCATGCCTCTTCACACGGTGCCCAAATCAACCCATTCGCTACCCTATCATCAAGTCATATTGTCTGGATCTCGTATGCAGGTCCACCTCATAGGTCAACCTCGTTGGCGCTTTCACCCACGTTAGCTATCACCATTGCCATGTCATCATCATTAATATCTCTAATTCATCATGGCACTTTATAAGCAGCGTCGTGGCCCCCATCGGCATCATTCTTGCAGACGTTGCTCTCCTTTGTAATAGAGGATTGTATACATGGTCGTCCACGTCCGCTTTAATCATCATCATCGGTGATCATTTCCCTCTGCATATGACCGCATTGTTCGGAATGGTGTGCCCTCAATTTTTCACCTACTTGCTTGTCGCGATAAGTCCAATATTTACCCTAGCTTGCTCCACATAGTAGCCTCACCATTATTCCACCACCCATGTCGCTTAATAAATGATCTGCATCACCATTTCTAACGGAGCCTGCCACATAAAACTTTAGACTATCCTCTCTGGCCGCCCCTTGAAGATGTTGACACTAAGCCTGATTCTCCCAACCCACCTACCTCCATTTCTATCTTGGAGTTGTTACCTACGCTAGAGAGACAAACCTATATAAGAAATAATGAAATGATCTTAAAGTAAAACCCTAACAAATAATAAAATGATTTTATGAAATGAGCCTACAAAGGCATTACATATTATATGAACCCTTAATGTACATACACTATTTTCCTCTTATCCTTATGTGTGGGAATCATAAACCTTTGCTTGAGCCACATGAGAATAAACACGGTCCATCCCGTGCATAATGTGCAATTTCAAGTTTTGATTTAAAATTTTACATTTTATTTTTTATATTTTTTAGAACTTATATATATACTTCCATGCATAAATATATATAAATAATTTTATACTTTTTATTTTTTTATAAATAAATAAATAAATATATATATATATATATATATATATATTCATTTTATGTCTTTTTATACATTTTATATATATATATATATATATATATATATATATATATATATATATATATATATATATATATATTATAGTCATATTATTATTATTATTTTTATAACTAAACATACTTATATGTGTATAAAATATACATATAGGTACTTTAATATTTTATTTTAATCAAATCAATCAACTTCTCATGCTGGAACTATCACAACCTAAAAACAACGACAAAATGACCAAATTAAAATGAACACACAAGACTTAAGCAAAGGCACTGTTAGAGTTAAAATAAAGTGCACTATGCCTTCCTCGACACTTGTCAGTTTCTCTTGACAAGTGTCATGTGTTGAATATAGGCTTATGCCTATATATTGTAATCATTTCTATCAATAATACAATCCCTTCAAGTTTCTCCTCCTGACATTTGGTATCAGAGCAGGCTTTCCCTGCCCTGTGAAAACCCTTGAGGGGGGATTTCCCTCATGGAAATCCTCCCTCCTCCCCTCATTTTTTTAACTTCTCAATTTTTTTTTCTAAGCCTAGGGAGTATGCTCTCCATCCATGTGATGGATCAGAAACCAGAAGCTTTTAAAATTAATGGCTAGAATTTTTTTTTAGTTTTTTAGGGTTCTAGTTACAGTTTTGCAGGTTCTCTGGATCTCACCGATGCTGCTTCTCAAAAATCATTGATCGTGTAGTTCGAGATTAAGCCTTGCTTGGGTTATGCCTCTCGCTAGGCATTCTGCTGATGGCCGACGAGACGACGAAAACATTCGTCGATTCTGAAGACTGCAGTGACAAGAACTGTAGAGGTCGACAGAGGAGTACGGGTACGAGCACAAAGGAGGGCTGAAGATCCCCTGCGAGGTTGCGTTGTTCCAGCACGTTATTTTTATTCTGAACAACGAAGATCCCGTCGCTCGAAATCTGCGCCTGCAGGACTTGGCGGAGTTTCATGATTCCGTTTCCAGCTATATCCGATTGCGTGACGAAATTAACAGCCCGTGACGAAAAGAGATCCGCGCACGTCTTCTGTAGGGCGGCATGGCTGCTATTTTTTTTGGATCCGACGTACGATTCCAGCAATGAAAACCTGCAGGACAAGATCGCCCAATTTTTTCAAAAATTTATGGATGTGCTGGGGATTGCTTTTGTTTTTCTTGAGGTTTGCTTTTATTCTTCTTCGGCTGTGAATTCTCTGACGAAGCTGCCCTAAGCTATTTCAATTCTTCCTGCAACATTAATCGAAGGCCTTTCGGAATGCAAATATAAATTCGTTCGATTCGGTGACACCGCGCGATCTGCGAATTTTTACGGATATTCAGACCCCTCCTTCGGAGGCTTATTGAAAAATTTGTCTATGACGGATTCGGAGGATTTTGCAGGCTTTAGAAAACTATTTTTAGCCATGAGGTCTTCCGGTTCTCCGATGCATGGATGCCGTCCCGGAACGGCCTTTACTCCGACGGCTTTCGGCACAGTCAGAATTTGGAAATTATTTCGGACTCCTCGTTACACGGCGAAGGTGGCCAGAAACGCCAAGCATACCGCAGAAGAGGAAGCCGACGCCGCCGCCGCCAACACCGCCCATGCCAACGCTGTCATAAACTCCGAGATGGAGCTCGTGTAGGAGAAGATTGGCGGAGAGCATGGGGCCGAGCGCCAAGGATATGGAGGCAACGTCAATATCCTCCACTATTGTTGACCACTAGTGCTAACTATTTTTGACCACTAGTTTACTATTTTTGGCGCCCACTTTTGTGCGTAATTGATGCTAAAATATTTTTCATGTTGTAGATCACAAATGTCTCCTATTAGTTGAAGGAACCAGATACAGATATGCAATTGATTGTTTTTTATCAACAACTATTTTTCCCAAATATTGAGGGCCTACTCAGAAATTTTAAGACTGTTTTTTATTCCGCTAGAGAGCGATGCCGCCACAGTGCGAGGTTTTAGTTGCTGTCTTGGAGAGGCATGTTGTTTTTCATTATGATGAAGGCCCCTTCGATGATGGAATATAGGGGTATTTATAGTCGTTGGAAACGTTTTTCCACGACGGACACAATGGTGGTGTCAAATTGTAATTTTGAGGCTGTTTCAAGTAAGTTTTTTAGCCTCAAATTTTTTTCTACCTTGGAGTGCACTCTCGGTTGTACCCGACACTCCCAAGGTAATTTTATATGTGATCCTTGTACCTAGTGATATTTTCTATACACTTGGCGAATGCAGTGGCTGGTTACCCATGCATTTCGGTGGGATGACATGGTCACCATAAGGACACTTATTCTAGGGACTACAGACATAGACACCCTAGACTCTATTCGAGGTTTTTTTCCGGATCTACTTCTGAAGACTACAGACGAAGACACTTCAGAAGATTCTCTTCTTTTCTTCTTCTCTCCTCCTACTTTGATCTATGGCTCATTTTATTGTATTGAGTGCATTTTTGGCAGAGACCAACACTCTTATATGGCTCGTTTTTCCTTTCATTAGGTGCATTTTCGGTAGAGACCGACACCTTCTATTTTGAGTTCACCATGAGGAGGGATTTCATACTCATGGTGAATCTAGTTAGTGACCTATGAGTGGCAACATCCTCTGAGGATGACCTGCAGAGGCAACAAACCCAGATGTGGCTGACCCTGAGGCACCCATGATGACCCCGAGGCACTTAGACGGCTGACCCAGTGGCGACAGACCCGTTGAAGTGGCTGACCCTGAGGCAACAGACCAAGATGTATACACAGTGGATCTAGCATTATTCATAGTTGGAGAGCCAAGCGCAAAGAGCACGAGCCTAGACCAAAACAAAGAGGATGATAGGTTATTTTTTAGAGAAGTCAACATTAAGGGGGAATGTTACCTAATGTTGACTTGCTTTGTTTTTTCTTTAGTTAGGATAGTGCACTTTAAGGGGGAATGTTAGAGTTAAAATAAAGTGCACTATGCCTTCCTTGACACTTGTCAGTTTCTCCTGACAAGTGTCATGTGTTGAATATAGGCTTATGCCTATATATTGTAATCATTTCTATCAATAATACAATCCCTTCAAGTTTCTCCTCCTGACAGGCACTAATCGAGACATAAAATAACCACAAAGAAAGACAAAAGGACACTATCCAATACAAACTTTGAAACCTACATTGCAAGACCATGGTTAGGGACCTATGAAAAATATCACTTGAATATAATCAAAATCCCCACAATTCAAAATTAAAGGTGGGTCCCCAAGATTTGGGGCTAGTTGTGGAATGGCCACAACAAATGGTGACTTTGTTGGGGAATTCTTCTGAGCATTTCTGGATGAAAATCCAAAATCTTTGGTTTTGAAACCCAACAAACCGAAGATTAGAAACAAAACTATTTAGCAACATCCAAAGATGATGGGGATAGACAACTTCAATCGAAAACACATGAACCATTGCTTTAGCTAAGTGTGTGAAAGTGTTTTCATTCTGGCATTCTTGAAAACCATCCAAATTCCATCACTTGTTTTGCATTAGGCTACAAAAATATTACTCATGAAAGAATATGCCTTTGCATTGCTCCACAACCAGTCAGGCGTTTATAGCCCCGGTGGAGATGCCCTCACTCACCCAGATATCAAGTTAAATTTGCATTTGCCTCTTTTGTAAACATTGCTCCACTACCAACCAGACGTCTATAGCCCCGGTGGAGATGCCCTAAGCCATTCGATTGATTTGGCCCCCTTTTTTTTCATCATTTTATTGCTTTGCAAACTTCACCTACCACCTGGGTTAGAGATCAAGTAAGGTTAAAGATTGAGTATATAAAATATTTTCGCCTTAATTTGCAAACCAAATAACTTCATCTTTCAAGATTCCAAGAATGCCCCTTAATATGATGTGTTCATGTGTAGCTTTAGCAAAATGATTCATTGTTCCCAAAATTTGCTATCTTAATCCCAAGATCCAAGAATATTACTAAACAATTTTATCCCCTTTTCCTTGATCCACATGATAGGTAATTCATCCTTCATGACAAAGGAACACACAAAACGATCAAGAGACCATTAGTAGCTACCACAAAACATCACCTCAAATGGAGGGACCAACCCAAAACGCAAAACTTGCAAACCAAAACTTGGAAACAAACCCAAAACCTAATCTAATACAAACTTGACAAGAAAACAAACACAAAACTCACCAAACCAAAAATTGAAACAAATCCCAAAACAAGAAAACCAAAACAAAAACATGAAAACCAAAACTTATATACAATAATATACAAGATGATGCAAAAATTTGGGCTATCACTTCCCTAGATCCCAAACACGATTAGCACACTTTAAAAGACATGTATTATGATATGCATGCCAAGCTTTACAAAAATCCAACCAAAGTAATATTAGGCCAAACAATACAACAACTCTCACTTTGCCTCTCTCACACAACCAATTTGATTCAAGTTTATTAGCAATTCCATGTTGAGCATTTGATTCATTAAACTTGCAAGTGAATACATGATTTTCAACTATCTTTTGCTTATTCAATGAGATGTAAATTTCAAAATTAGATTCATTTTCACAAGCATGTAGGATTTCCTTCAAACAAGAGGCTATTTCTAAAAATTTTAAAGCAAAATCATCATCTATGTCTTTAGGCCAATCATACTCATGCAACAATTTACAAGCATCTAGGACATCTACTAAATGAGGATCATTATAATCTTGTATCCTAGATTCAATTGTTAGTTGTTGATGAACCTGATTTAACAATTCAAGCATGTCTACTTCTCCTTCATTTAACAAAGCAATCTCATTAGTGGTGTGAGTAGAAATCCACTCTAGTTCTTCATTCACCTCTAGTGGCATTTCATCATAAATAGCATTTGAATCCAATAAATGATTATACAAATTTTCACCTAAAGCTTGGATGTTTGGACACAAAAGGTTAGATTCTACCTTTTGTACATTTTCATTTACCAACACTTGGTGAGCCATTGTGATATTTTCTTCTTCTTCATGGGCTTCATCATCATCATCTTGTAACACTTCATGTGATATAGCGATTTCAGCATCCTGCATATCAAATGAAACAAAAATTTCATTAATAGGAATGTGAGAAACAAATAAGTCCTCATATCTTCCCCAACCATTATAATAATCATCTTCTAAACCCATGGGATGAAATTCTATCATGTTTTCCAAAGGCATATGATTCTCTAATTGTTCAGGAATTGTAGGCTCTTCATGCAAGATAGCAACTTTAGTGTCCTGCATATGAGATGAAGAAAATATTTTATCAAAATGCGTGAAAGGAACACATTCCTCATATTTTTCCCAAACATCATCATAATTATCTTTTAAGATCAAAGAATCAGATTCTATCAAGTCTTTTGTATAATCTTTAGATTCATCTATTGATTCACCCTCTTCAACTTCAAAGAATTCATCTTCCTCAGATTCATCCTCTTCAATTTCGAAAAATTCATCTTCCTCAGATTCATCTATTGGTGGGTCAAGGGTTTCTTCAGTGGGATCAATTCTTATATTTTTCTTCCTATGATTCTCCCAATCCTCCTTTGTGAATAAAAATGAACCAATCTCTATATCTTGATGGGTTTGTTTACTACAATCCTCATTGGTGGACATTGACCTTGATACTTGCACCTCCTCTTGGATGATATCTAAGGTGGTTCTAATATATGGACATTCAACCCTATCCCCTTGATTGCTCACATTAGACCTCATTAAATTCAAGGGTATTATATTAGATGGTTGGTATTGGTTGGAATCTATAGCTCCTGAAAAACAATCCATCATGGGAGAAGGTGGTACCTCAACCTGACTCATGGGTTCATTAGGTTCTTTACAAATGGAGATAAATTGATTTGATATCATATTCGGGTCAACCAGATTTCCAAAATGTTCAAGAAATGTTGCTTCTAATTGATCCCAAGAAGTGATAGAACCTGCAGGTAAACCAAGATACCAATCATAAGAAAATTCATCTAATGTGAATGGAAACATGTTACAAATAACATCTTCATGCATCATTTGCAATTGAATTAAAGTGTTCTTGTATGCTTGAATATGTTCCTCAACCAACACTATTCCATTATATCTAAAATGAGGTAGATGATCCAAAAAATCTATAGGCATAGGATGTGAAGGCCCAGGTATGTTTAAAGGACAACCTACCCTTAAAGAAGTAAGGAATGCCATTAGTGAACCTTAAAGAATACAACCTTAGTACCAAGTTTGTTAGTCAAAGAAATATCTTGCAAAGAAGCACAAAATGACTAAAAAATCTCAAAAGATATGCATCAATTAAACCATGACATTAAAGACCATTCTCCAATTTGCAAAGGTTAGTATCCATGCATCATCAATTTCAAAAATTTCAAATTAATGAATACGATCAACAAAACCTCATTAGTCAAGATAAATGCCTTCAAATCACTCTTTCAAATAACATGAACAAGTTAGCATCTATAACAAAAATAACCAAATCAGGCCCTCCTTCTAGCGCCAAAATGTTGAGTGGTAATTTTGCCCAAGTGCAAAACCACACTCACAGTTAGGATTTTGATTAGAAAACCCTCTCTTGCAAAGAAATAAACATTTCTCCAAGGTTCCTTTTACTTTAATGTGTGCATGTATGATTGTGAACATGTATCAAATAAGTGCTTGGAATACCTTAGTGCTCTACAAAATAACTGTTAACAAGGGGCCTATGTTGGTGTTACTTTATTATGCTATGCTATTATTGTTCATGAAACTTAAAAGAAGAATAAATGTGATTGGCCCTCATATGACCATGATGTAGAAGTGAAATTCATTTTATCTTGAAATGTTTTAGATAGATTTTATCTTTCTTTGTTAAGCAAGTTTTAACCAATTTTATCCTTTTATTAAACCTTGCTTTAAGCATGAAATAAAAGATTAAAATCTACCTCTAAAATGTGAATCTAAAAATGATGAGTGGATTCATTTTATGTTGCTTTGAGCATGAAAGAAAGTAAATGTGCATGAGTAACTTTTAAAATGTGATGGCCTTTAGAATGCCATATAAATTACCCCTTTTGTATGAAATTGTGATTTTCATAAAAGGAGGTTAATTCATTGCTTTAAGGAACATAGCCTTTTAAAATGCCTTATAAATCATTCCCCTTTAATGAAATTGAGATTTTCATAAAGGAGAAATAATTTATTGCCTGAAAATAAAAATGTAAATCTTGAAATCCAAATCTCATTTCGAAATGTGAAAACATGTAAAGTTGAAATTGCAAAATTCCTCTTAAAAACAATAATCTTTATAAACTTCTAGAATTTCGGATTTCTGTTAAAACAAAAACATATTTGCTTTAAATGGAATATTAAAGCTTATTCTAAATATTTGTGCAACTATTTTTGGGTTTTTATGTTTTTTATATTTTTTATTTTATTTTGAAAACATTAAAAAAAATGAAAAGACAGGGTTAGAAAAATGAAAAAAATAAAATGAAACAGAAATAACAGGTGTTGCAACACAGAAATTTCTAGAGACCCTACAAAACGTTAGTACCCTACATAAAACCAACATTAATGGGATTCGTATTCACACAATATACCATTAAATGAGGTGCAATCTCCTAAAGGAAACATGATATATTGAAAAATAAAAACAGATTAACCAAAAACATGCATTAAAACCTGTAGAAACTTCAATATATCGACAAATAAGATTTTCAAATAAAGATCATTACAATGCAGAATACACTGTTCACCGAAGGCATCCATGGTAAAAATATGGTCCGATAAAATAGAAGAAAATGTTTAGAAACAGACCCAGTGCCAACATAATTTTCCATTGCAATCCCTGCTCCCAAAAGTTTCCAACCCCTCGTTCCTCTTTTCATGGCATATTTAAAAACCTTGAATAGATTGTTCACCTCATTTCTTACTTATGTTTCTTTTCTTTTGTGTAACTGTCCCTTTGTGTTATTTTCTTCAAAACATGCGGCCCTTTCCCCCATGTGCCTCCGTTGATAACACCTTCTCCTATTTTAATGATGTATATGATTATTCCTACTTCATTTTCCCTTCGTTATGCGTTACGTTCCATTCCATTAATAACACTTTACATTCCATTGGTAATGGTTGCATTATCATCTTACAATATTTTCCATTTCTAACAACATTTTGTGTTGATTCCACCAGAACATTAGCTTGCATGTTGATGAAAGTATTTTGAATGAAAATATTTCAATTTCTATGCACCAAAACATTCTCTTTACTTCCCATATCGAATAACATAGTGCCACCTCATTTATTTCCTTATCCGCCACATTGTACCTATTTTTTGTTGTATACCGTGTTGAAATATCACCCAATTTTAGGACGAAGATTGAATACACCCCAAATGGTCTATGTAAAGCAATTTACCTTTGAGAAGTCTACGGTATATGTTGTCTACATTCGAATTGGTGATCCCCGACCAGTATGCGCTCCAGTCAAGGTAGTGGCATAATGTTCATATTGGCATTTGCATAACCTCCAAATTCCCCATTGAAGCCTCCTCTGGCATTTTGAATACATCCCAGGATGTGCATGTCCAATGATCAACGGTTTCCATAAACAACACTCAATGTGTAACTTTGCGCTGCCCAAAATTATTTGTTCTTTTGCTCATTCTCAAATCGAATCAAACTTCGACTCTCGAATATTGTTGTTCACTACTTCAACTGTTTTATTTCCCCATTTGGATCTGTAACTTGCTGCACTGCACCCATGTTACACTATCAGATTTCCATGTGAGCCACCATATCTTCTGAGCCATGTTGTCAAGCTCATCAATGCTATGTATGATTAGTTGAGTCCACTGTGTATCCTCGCAACCACCATGTCAATGAGTGAGTCTATGTGTAGTCTATGCATCTATCTTTGTTCAGGTAACTATAAACCATAGACATGTGAAAATCCCACCTTTCAGTGATGCCAGGTGCACCTTTGGTCCACAACCCATAAGTAGAGTCACCGCCCAGCCTATCGATAAAGCTTCCCTATCATTGATGGAATGCCACTTGCAATATGCCAAACTGCCATATATTATGTGTAAATGCTAGAAACCCACCCTCGAGTAGTCCGCTACACTATACTACGTAGGTCCATGTCACCGTCACGAATCACCATTGATGGGTGCTATTTATCCACATCCTCATCGTAGATTTGCTTCACTTCCAACGTCAACTCGAGCCTTCATCGTGCTATAGGTTATCTTAAACCTAGCCCTACGTAGCTGCTTCCATCTATCTACCATACGCCCAGGTTGTCGTTATTAAGTTGCTCGATATCTGAATCAAGTCCACTTCACAGTCATGCTATCAATATCCCCATTAATGTCGTTGAAGATTAATCAATGGCTATCCTACCCTTTGTTTCTATAATTAACATGATATTAAAATGTTGAAGCCAAAACAACCTCCACATCATTTGCTGAGTATAGCACTTGTCACCGTGTTTGAAGTCTACATCCACTTTGTCGAACGACTTGTCCACTACGTCTATATTCGCTTGTTCAAGTTAATCTTATCCGCATCGACCCCTCCTAGTGTCGTTGACGTATTTACTAATGGGATCCATGCTGTCATTTGAATCCACATGAATATATATATATATATATATATATATATATATATATATATATATATATTCATTTTATGCCTTTTTATACATAATATATTTATAAATATATATTATAGTCATATTTTTATTATTTTTATTAGTATTATTTTATAACTAAACATACTTACATATGTGTATAAAACATACATAAAGGTACTTTAATATTTTATTTTAATCAACTCAATCAACTTCTCATGCTGGAACTATCCCAACCCAAAAATGACGACAACGAGACCAAGTTAAAATGAACACACAAGACTCAATAAAAGGCACTAATCGAGACGTCAAAGCACCATGAAGAAATACAAAAGTACACTAGCCAATACGAACTTCGGAATCTACATTGCAAGACCATGGTTAGGGACCTATGAAAAATATCACTCGAAGACAATCAAAAGCCCCACAATTCAAAATTTAAAGGTGGGTCCCCAAGGCTTTGGGGCTAGTTGTGGAATGGCCACAACAGTGAGTACCTGAGCAATGCCTTCCATATTTTTTTAACTCTTCATGTGATAGCATATCAGAGGACTATTCACTATATCCTAGGGCAATATTCCAAAAAGCAATCAGCTAAAAAGTAAACCAAAACAAAGGTACAAGTATGCTTAGGAGAGAGAGGCCACTATTACATTGGAAAGATAAAGGTATAATATAAGTACAATAAAATAAATAGAAGAAAAATGAGAGTATATATGTGGATGCCACAGGAACACCTTAGAAGGAAAGAGAAGAGGCATAAATCGATAAGGATAGATGAATAGATAAAGGAAAATATCCTAAAGTAGATAGAGGAAATGGAAGAAGAAAAAATAATCCCATCCAAAATAAAAGTAATAGGGAAAGAGGTCAACTTAAAAAAAGGATTGAATAACAACTAAAAAACCCCTCTATCACCAATGAAGTTTATGTCGTAACATCATATCAAAATTTTATAACATGAAGTGATAATATCTTTGTGGAATTCAAGTTTAACATCATAGAGAAAATGAAAAAGACACCCACTAAAGTAACTACGTTGGAAGCATTAAATCTACTTGGGTAGTGATATTTACTAAGGGAAGCTCTAAAGGAGCAAGAAAGAAGTTATGCTAGGGTAAACAATCAAGACCAACTCCAACCAATAGACAATCAACATAAATTTATGGTAGAACATGTCCTAGTAGATATCCAAGTCAATGCTAATATCATATCAAATGCCACAAAGCCTAAGATACTGAATCCATCCCTATTTTATGTGACCCTCAAAATTGAAAACTATATACTAAGGAGTTATATAGTTGATTTGAGGGTATCGATGACAATGATGTCTAAATATATTTATAGAGAGATGAGTTTACCTTATACCAAAATGACTAGACACCCAATTCAAATGGATGGCATAGGGTTAATGCAATAGGGGTACTCAAAGACCTAGTCATAACCATAGCTAGGCATCTGGAGTTCATGGTGCCTTAAGAAGTAATAATTTTTGATATCCATATGTACTTTAATATGTTGATATCCAAAGAGTGGACATCCAATCTATCAAGAGATAGTTGGTAATGTATTATATTCATATAAACATACCTAAAGATAGGAAGGTGTTTAGGATAAAAAATAAGATTTCTTAAAACTACTTACTACATAATATTTATGAAGGTGTTATAAACTAGAATAAGGTCCTAAAGTTTATGGAAGACAATGAATATCTAAAACATAACTAGAGCTTAGAAGTTAACATGATACTCAAAAATACTTCAATATGAAGAATATTCAGAGGTCAACTGCAAGAATAAACTAGGTAACTATCTCATCATAGAAGCACCATTTGATATCCCAACCTTAATAAGTCAATAAGAAAAAAAACTTGGACTATGTACTTTGATGACACAAAAACTAGGAATGGGCAAGTGTTGGTGTTCAAATCATTAACCTATAAGATGCAAATACCTATTTTGCATGTAGATTGATGTTCAGTTGTACCAATAATGTGGAACAATATGAGGCACTTTGTACTGGATTGAGAAAGACTGAGAAGTTGGGAATTAAAGAACTAAGAATAGATGGAAATTCTAAACTAACTATAAACTAGGTTAATTCTTAATATGCCAAAAATAAGAAGCATCTAAAGTCATGAAAGCATTAGATCTAGAATTTATTTGAAAAATTTAACACGTATATTGTACATAGATGAGTTGATAGACATGGTGGTTAGATTAGATCCTACCAATAATATGTGGAAAAGACCTAAAAAACTAGAGGTAGTCTTCAGACCATCCATCCTTGATAACTTTGACCATTGGTAG
Source organism: Wollemia nobilis (assembly GCA_028583015.1). Classification (NCBI taxonomy): domain Eukaryota; kingdom Viridiplantae; phylum Streptophyta; class Pinopsida; order Araucariales; family Araucariaceae; genus Wollemia; species Wollemia nobilis. Next base: position 6,337,334 of record JAQPPZ010017121.1, read on the forward strand.
GTATTTAAAAATGATGAATAGATCATAGAATTTTTTATCAAAGAAGCTCAATATGCTAAAGAGAAGAATGAGTATGGGGATGATATCAAGGATGGAGTTACACAACTAAAAAATGAATAAGTCACCCAAGGATTGATCACTCTAGAAAGCTTGTTCAATCTAGATGATACTATAAAGAAATCAAGTCTCAAATTAAAATCCTCCTTATATCATCCTATTGAAGTAGTTGAAGGATCCTACTACTTGATAAGTATTGCACTTAGGAATAAATGATCCTTTTCAAAGAGTTTTTATGGTAAGTATAGATGTATTATTGTATGGTCAGATAAAAATATCAAAGTCTATACTCAAAAAATCATAGAGCACACCATCTAGATGGAACTTGGTGCCAGACCTATCAGATAGAAGTAGCAATTGGTGAACCCTACACCTTGATGACCTAACTATATATACCAAATATATGAGTAAACACATTGATCAACTTGAGTAAGCCTTCCATAGGTGTAGACAGTTTGGTATTTTTCTTAATTCTAAGAGGTCTATTTTTTATGGTCCATGATGACAAAATACTAGACCATGTAGTTTTAGAAGAAGGTTTGGCCATAGATCTTGATTAGATAAAATCCATTCAAGATCTCCCATTTCCTTTTTCTATTAAGGGAATCAAGTCATTCTTAGGCCAAATCTAGTTTATTTCTAAATTTATCACAATTTTTGCCTAGATGGTTAGATCTATTAGCAAAATATCAAAACGTATGCCATCCTAGAATGGACTAGAAAAGGAAATAAAACTTTTTAAGGTTCTAAAGATGCCATCACTAGAGCACCTATCTTGATAAATCTAGATTTCTCCAAATATTTTAGGCTATATATGTTTAGTATAGATGAAAATATTATTATTGTCCTAACCCAAAAAAATGATAATTATGGAGATCGTCCCATCTCATCCATGCACCAATCGTTCCATAACTACAAAGAAAGGTACATCCTTATTAAGAATTAGGTGTTTGCCATCATGAAAGCTATTAAAAAATATAGATACTATATGTCACAGAGCAAAATCACCATCTTTGTGGTACATCCTAATGTCTGATCTACTATGCTTCATGGTGACTTGGAAGAGAGGAGGGTTGGGCGGATCAATAGAATCCAAGAATTTGATATTGAGATCAATCCCACCAAGACCATAAAGGGAAGGGCCTTATGTGAAGGACTAGATATGGCATTCCCTAAATATCATATTTGCTCAAGTAAAAGAGAGAGATGTAAATGTTAAAATTGGTTGGATGGGAGATATATGACCATAGGAAAGTTACTAGAAGGATTAATATCTAAAGAAATATCTCAACTCAAGTAGAAAGAAACATATTATTACCAGATTGATGGTGTCTTATGTAGGAAATGATATGATAATGCCTTACTATGCTACATTGAAGACAAAATGACAAAGGCCCTAATTAAACAATACCATGGTGAAGAGGGCATTACTTTACATCCAAATAGATCAAAAAATCATAAGAGCTAGATATTATTGCCCTACTATATTTTCTAATTCCTACCAACGGGGCAAATATTGTAGATCCTACTACATGTTCGAAGGATTGGTTCATGATGATAGGATTTTGAGGCATTGATTCTCTTCTACTATTTTCTAAATAGAGGCAGTGCTAGAGAATATTACATTATTTGGTTCATGTACCTCCAAGGTACATTTATGGTACACATGTAAATATGTGATAGATTAGGATTTGAGTCTATAGTTTAGGAGAATTATTTATATTTTCTTTTTATGTAAGTGTATATGTGTAAGATATGCACAAGTTTTATGTATGTAGAAGAGTGAAAGTGTCATAGAGTTAAGTGTGCAAATAAGTAGAGAGTCAATAGTTATATATACAAATGGCAAGATGAGAAGCCAAAGGGTATGTGAGAGTTGTTGTATGGAAAGAAATAGTCAAGTACTTGAAAAGTCATCTTGTATGGATATATTATGAAGGTATAGCTCCATGTTATGTATCCTAGAAATGTATGATCACATTCAAGCACTGGTAATGTTGAAGCTTGTATGCATATTTTGAACAATTCAATTGTAAGTGTTATTTGTGTTATTGCATAGATGTTTTTGCCATTTTACATTCATATTTGATATTGGCTCCTAAAGATAAAGATAAGATACCTACAACTGAATTTGACAAGTCACCAGAGATCTTAGGAGATACACTAGAGAATACAACAACTGGAGAAGAAACTAATGGAAACTCAAAGGAAGAGGTAGAAGAAACACAAGTGGAGGAAATAGTAATTTTTGGGGGCTTTCCAACCACACGATCTACAACTAAAGGAAGAAAATTGAACCAACATAGAAATGAGCAAGTACAGAAAGACTTGCAATCCAAAATGTAGGTGAAAATTGAGGAGAGCTTCGTAAAAAATAAGAAGAAATACAAAAAATGAAGATTATGTCATGGAACTGTAGGGGACGAAGTCCTCTGAAAAAAACTATCTCAAAGTTCTAATATAGGAGCAAAAGCCAACAATAGTTTGTATTTAGGAAAAAAAAATAGTAGAGGCAACGTTGATTATAGAATGGCAGAATATATGGGCACAATCAGAACTGATAACTGTTGATTCTGTGGGAGCTTTAGGGGGACTAGCTTTGGCTTGGGACCCACAACAATTAGTTTGTAGCTTACAACATAAGCATAATAACTGGATAGGTACATAATTTATCTTACCAGATGGAACTAGTGTAGTAGTAATAAATTTTTATGGTCCAAATAATCCTATCCAAAAAAGAGAAGCATGGAAAAAATTAGCACAATGGATAGACAATGAGAAGTTTGACAACATAATACTAGGAGGAGATCTCAACATGATTCTCTACCATTGGGAGAAGGTTGGGGGAAGTTTAGCAAGGGATACAAATAGAAATATACTCAATCAAATTATGGCAGATGAAATCTTACAAGACATTTGATCGACCAAAGGAAAGTACACTTGGAGCAATAGAAGAGCAGGGGTAAACTATATTGCAAAAATATTGGATAGATTTTTTATCAGTGAAAATATCCTAACACACTTTCCCCTCACTTCTAGTCACATCATTCATAACTCTATCTCATATCATAAGCCAATTCTCTTGGATAACTTTCAAAGCCGACAACCCAAAAAAAATCTTGTTAAATATAACTTTGAATGGGCAGCAGAAGAAGATTTTAGTGAACTTGTGGAAAGCACTTAGAACCAATAGGTCCAATCCACCAACCCCCAAGAAAAGTGGAAAATCAAAATTAAAAAATTGAAGCACATTGTAAAAATGGTTGGTAGAAAAAGTGAGAGTCAAACCAGACAAGAATAAGTTGATGCAACAACTAGAGCAACTAGAAACAAAAATTGGGGATCATCCTCCTCAACCATGGTAAGAAGATGCAATAAATGACTTGATTCAGAAGCTCAATAAATTAAGCACTGAAGAAGAAACACATTGGAGGCTTAGATCTCGAATGGTTTGACTAAGAAAGGGGGATAGAAACACCAAATATTTTCATCTTAAAGCCATGCAACTCTACCAAAGAAACACAATCAAGTAGATAGAGCATGAAGGAACCACTTATACAGATAGGGAGAAAATCAAGGAACTTTCCAATAAAAATTACCCAAATTTGCTCTCCAGAGAAAATGGTAACCCTCATTCCCAGGAAATACTATTGCAGCATATACCAATAGTATTAATTTTGGAAGAAAAACAGGATCTTAGTCACCCAATCACTATGGAGGAACTTAAGGAGATTATAGCAAGTCTACCAAAGGATAAAACTCTTGGACCTAATGGATTCACAAACAAATTTCACCAACAAGACTTACACATCATCGAAGAAGATTTGCTACTCATGATTGAGGATGTTAGGGTGAAAGGTAAGCTTCTTGGAGCCATCAACTCCAATTTTATAGCATTAATTCATAAAGAAAAAGTACCACTACTTTCTCTACATTCAGACCAATTTCTCTATGTAATTCTTCCTATAAAATTATTACCAAGTTGTTGGCAAAGAGAATAAAGAAAAAACTTGACAAACTAATATCAGAAGAGCAAGGAGGGTTCATTACTGGAAAACAAAAATATGGTAATATCATAATAGTGCATGAAGCCCTCCACAGTAGTAGAAAATAAAAAAAGAAACAAATTGTTATAAAATTTGATATGGCAAATTCCTTTGATCGAGTTAATATACAATTTGTAGAACAGGTCCTTCAAAAGTTTGGATTCCCACATCAGGTCATCAAGTGGATCGAAGCATGCATAAAAACCCATGGATAGCCCTCTTAATAAATGGAGAACCAACAAATTTATTTCAGGCTACAAGGGAAATTAGACAAGGGTGTCCACTATCACCATACCTTTACATCATTTTAGCTGAGACTCTTGGAAGACTAATCAACCATCTTCTAAGAGAAAAAAATAACAGGGATAGAGATTGCAGCAGGATGTAAAGTTGTAACACATGCCCAATTTTTAGATGATATCATTCTTCTAGGTGAAACCACCAAGAAAAATGTTAGACAATTCAAGAAATATCTGTATTGGTTCACACAAGCTATCGGGGCTCATATAAACACTCAAAAGAGTTAGTTCTATACACAAAACATTACAACAATAACAATCAAACTCTTTTGTACTATCCTAGGATTTTGGTCTAGCATAGAAAAATACTTCAGATATCTAGGAGTGCCCATGAGCTTCCACCTCAAAGCCTCAAACTAATGGACCCCAATATTGTATGAGATGGTTAGGATAATACAAAGCTACAGTAATAGTTGGCTCAGTATTGTAGGAAGGATAGTATTGATCAAATCAGTGTTAGCTTCTCCTCTAGTCTACCAACTATTATTATATCATGCTCCCAAGTTTATTTTATAAAATGCAGATGTAATCATACACAACTTCCTATGGCAAGGAGGTAGGAAATCAAAAAGAAAAAAGTTCCACTTGGTCAATTGGGAGATGGTCATCAAAAGTAAAATTCAAGGAGGACTAGGAATAAAAAAATGGAGATAGTTTCGAAAGCACTGGGATAAAAAATTCTCTGGAACATGCTTAAACGCAATCAAGCATGGTAGTGCATACTAGTCAGCAAGTATATAAATAATCAAATAGGTATTCAAATGCTCAAACATATAGATAAACTTCCCAGAGCCTCATTGGATTGGAAACATATAGTGACTGCAAAGAGCATAATAGAGGATAAAATTTATTGTCTACTAGGAGATGGTAAGTCAATTAATCTATGGGAGGATCCGATCCTAGGAAATCCACCATTAAGAGAGAGAACTTCAATCGAATTTCAAAATCACTTGGAAAGTCAAAGAATACTTAAATTAAGTGACTTGTTTTATTGGACCTCAAAAAATTTGAATTACATATCCCATCCCATTCCATCTCAGCTTCAAGGAGATTGGGATTATTTTAAGTCCCACGTGGTGAGCATTAGACCTATTCATCCCACAATTCTAGACAAACTTATTTTGGGTAGCATCAACAATAATGGAGAATACTTAGTGCATCTAGGAGTCCAACATTAGCAAATTGGGCCTGCCAACAAAAAACTATCGATATTATAGAAAGCTAGAGCACCACCTAAACTGTAAGTATTTAGCTAGCTAGTTTCTCAAAATAAAATATTAACAGGTGATAATCTACAAAAGAGGAGTATAGGAAGGCCTCATGTTTGTTACAGGTGCAGGCAGAACAGTGAAACAATTTTCCATCTTTTGTTTGAATGCCTACAGGCAATTTCATTTTTGTTAGGAATAACCAAAATTCTTGGTATTTCCTACTTTGGAAGGTTAACCATAGACACATGTTTTACCAAGTGGAACAAAATAAATAAAGGTAAACTAGCAGGTAAGCCCCTCCTAAAATATTTGTGGAGATCTATACCATATTTTGTCATCTGGTACATCTAGTTGGATAGAAACCAAAGGATTTTTGAAAGAAAAGGTAAGGACAATAAAACTCTAATACGAAGGATAAAAGAAGAATTAGTCCTAAATGTCAAATCTATTTTCTATCAACAAAAGTATGAATATCTGTCACATATAGAAATAATAATTATCTACCAACTTAATGTCCAAGCTTTCCTGACACAGGGAGGATGCAGAGCAAACAATTCTTTGCCTGACATATATTTTTCAACACTCTTATTTTATGGTACCTCAAAGTACAACCCCGATCAAGTAGCAACAGGGGGACTAATTCTTACAGGACGTCGTGAGATCCTACTCAAATACATGATCAACTTGGGAATAACATCTAACAATGTGGCAAAGGCTATTGGATGTGAAATCGACTTAAAATTGGTGGTAAAGCAAGGAATCACTTAGGTCGCAGTTTATGGCAATTCTAAACTAATAGTAAAAACTTTTGCAAAAAATAAAGATTGTAGATATTTACAATTGAATATTATTCAAGACGAGATTATACAACTAGGCACGATCATTGGAAAAATATCCTATAAACACATAAGGCAGGAATTCAACAAAGAGGTTAACACACTAGTGAATCAGGTAATAAATATAGCCCTTGGTTATTGCTACCAAATCATCAAGAAATAGAAAGGTAGGGGTTGGTATGCGAGAATTATAAAGGCTCCAATAATGAGGTTCTTTTTTGTCTTCATGTTCTGTATTTTAGAATGCTCTGTTCACTTTGAACTCTGATTAAAGAGTTTTGCACATTTTTTATTAAGTAAATAAATCTTTTCTTTTAAATATATAATGATATTCTAATGAATTATAGGATCAATAAAACAATCATATATCATCAATATCATATAAAATCATGCTAAAAGTATTTATTGATAAAACTCAAGCAATGCATAAATCAAATCCTATTCTAGTTATAAATTGCATAGCTTTGTCTCAATATAAAGATACATGATATTTTTCACATTACATGACTTTTGGATTTTTCTCTCCTCAAACTCATGGGAGAACTTGAATCTTCATCTTATTTTATTACATAATAAGTCCCACATATTACATAAAGATAAAGTATCTCATGATTGCATATAACTCCCTACTTCTAAACTGGACACATCACACTCATAACTCTTCACTTTCTAACTTCACCTCATACACTTAAATACAGTTAACATGCACAATCCTACTAACTTGACACATACTTTATACATAAAATCAAGCTCACACCCTAATCTAAATATTTACAATGTAACCAAATAATATAATACCTCCAATAAAATGACCAAGGTTTAGGTGCTACTATACAAAATAAAATGAAATGAAATCTATACAACTCATTGATCCTTTGAAATACCTAAACAACTGCTATTTATAGATTGTAAAAGAAGGAAAATTTCCTCCAAAACTAATGCAAGGATTTATGGCCATGTACCTATACTACTTGCTTGATTGCACCATTGTATTTCTTTGAGTTCTTTAGATCTACAGTCATTACTTCTCAGTTATAAAATTCTCAACTACCATTGACACCTCCTATTGATATTACTGGACTCTAAAATCTAAGCATATAATTTCTTTTGTAAGCACTTATGTTAGATTTGGATTTTTGCTATTGTAGGTGCCATACCTTTATCTTTAATAAACCATCCACTTTTCTTATATTTTTGAGTTGAAGAGATGTCAGTAGGTGATATCTAACTTCCTCAAATAATGATGCATTGGAATTTATGCAATGGTACTTATATTTAGATCTAATCCTTCTTCCTTGTTGACTGCCTTTACATTGTATCATGTTCTCTGAAGCACTTCTCTTTTTTGTTCTCTTCTTTCTTTTGAGGCTAGAATTTTGTCAAAAAACTTATGGGAGGCTTCTTCCCTATTATAGGATCTTTTGGTTGGTCCAATTCTTGGAACTTTTGGTTTCTTTGGCTATCAAAAGCTTTTCTTTTTTGTGGCCTCAAAAATCTTTGGCCTTTCTCTCCTTCGAAGCTTTCAAAATTTTTGACCTTCCTTCTTGAGTTCTTTTGGAAATTTTTGCCACTTTTCACCTTTTCAAACCGTGAGACCATGTAGGCCATCAATTTTTTTTTTATATGTTGGTCAAAACTTTTGAAAACCTCTTATATTTATCCTTCCTTCATGTATTTGAAAATTTGGCCATGTTTTGACTCTCAAAACTTGAACAACATGGTTCATCTAAAATCTTGTAAACTAGTGTCACACTAGGTTGGAACATTTTATTTCCCTCATAGGTGTGAGAATTATTTCTTTACTTTCCACTAGCTTTACCTTTTGGATCTTAATCATTTTCTAAGTTCTTTTAAGATAAATTTATTATAAATACTCTTATAAGAATGTGAATTGTAGATGATGATATTTTGTCAATCTACATGATTTCTAACTTGAAGAGCTCCCATATGCCATTGGTAACTATGTTATCATTAAGTGTTGGTCTCATTTTTAAAGTATTCACTAGTGTAGAGAAGCTTAACTAGGTGGCATCCTTAACTAAATGCGATGGAGTAAATGTCTCATAGGATCTATTGATGATGAGCTCTTACAAGTCTTTATCTATTGATTTTCCCTCCACTAGCTCTCCTAATGATTGTATCTTGTGCATGTGGTGAGGATATAACAAATGAGGGACTAGGATCTATAAAGATAAATATATGAAAATTATAACTTGGCTTGCTAGCTCATCCACAGTTGTTGTCTAGGTCCAACCTCCACCAATGGTAGAATCATTTTAGTTATCACCAAAAAGGCTCATAAGTTACTACCAATGGTGAGGTTTAAATTTAGTTATCATCAAAAAATCTATGAGAAATTATTGTGGGCTACTAACTATAAATATTCTATAGTTATCCTGACCACACATGTTAAGGGGATTTACACCTATACTCAACCTTTAGTGATAGCTTCTTGGTGGTCCTTTGGCATGGGCTTCCTGGTGGTCAACAATGGTTCAAGGGCTTTCCATTTCACACAAGGTTCCAATTAGCTCTAGTCATAGTTGCCCCTCTTTGGATGGATTGTAGTAAGACCTTATTACAACACCCTCTATGAAGTGAAAGAGGAAAGGTATCATCTAGGAAGAGGAGGAAAACATGGGAGAAGCAACCATATCAAAGAGACTTCACACACCACTTGCATGTACATAGAAGAATTAGATTTAACTCAAATGCATAAATTTCTTGCATGTACATTTTTAAATAATGTTATTAAATATAATAAATATGTAAGAATTGTGTATTTAGTGGCATTGGTTTTAATATGTTGAACGATTATTTTATCAATGAAATTTAATTCATCCTTATGAATGAATGGTCTTGTCTTATGATGAAAAATAAAATTATTTCTAGTTTGAACATCCTTATAATTTTTTATTTGATAAAGGAGGATGGTTCTTTAGATACATATAATAATTGAGAGACCCCTCTTACCTTATTAGAAAAAGGGTAATTAGGTTAAATTTTTTAAGTGGTGTTATTTTAAAGATATTGTTTTTCCTTCTTATGGTCACTATGACATGTAAAAAATAACTTGTAAAACAAGTGCAAAGGGATAGTTGGGTGGGTGACTACTAGCATTTTATTTCTTTACTTGACTGCTCTAAGTCCAATTACTAGGAGGGATTTATGGTTCCATTTTTTGGATGTGTTTAACCAAGTTTCATGCATGGAAAAGGAAAATAATATTTTTTTGAATGGAAATGGGGAGTCGTTAAAAACATGGTATGGAGTTATAGAAGAAATAAGAAGTAAAATCATCAAGGAAGCTTTTTTAACTAGGTTATGTTCCATTTGCTTGTATGATTCCAAGCAGCTGAGTGTGATAATTTCAAACACTAATATGTTTCATGGTCACTAAAATAAATTGGGTATTTCATTAAGAAAGGGTTTTTAAAAGGGTTTTTTTTTCTATTTTTAATAATTTTGTTATTGATTATTTAAGTCTCCTTCTTGCTTATAAATAAAATGCATGTATAGTTTCCTTCACTATGTAGCTTATTAAGTATTGCATGCCATGCTTGCTTACCTTAGTGAGGAATTAAAAAACATCTCAATCTAGTACATATTTTTTTAAGATAATCATGCTAAACCCTACCTTTTCCATATTTGTTAAACCCTACCTTGTTATTAAGTGTCTAACTTGACTATGAGGGATTTTAATTTTTTTTTTCAAGTTAGAGGAGTCAATGTAGGGATGATACCTAGTCTACTAACTACAATGCTTCCCTACTTAGTTCATGTGTCACTTAATGGACTATGGTATTATAGACAAATTAGTTTTCTAAAGGAAAAAACTAGATAGGAGGGGATTAGCCTCCATACTTAGTTCTATTGTTTATTTCTTATTGTATTTCATGTTCAATGCTAGATTGACTAATTCCACTTTTTTTAAAGGGAACCCTAAACATTACCAAACACTGCAAGGAGTTTTAAGTTGCTTTATACTTACTTTACCATGTTTACATTTTCAAAGCTGAGTATATAAAGCAAACCATAAGAGGGAAGTAATGCAAAGGTCCTTCCCTTGTTTGGATTGGAAATAGAGGAGATATACATAAGAAATAAAAATATCATATGTAAACCCTATATTTATTTGTGACAATCTATTATTTGTGAGAAAAGAAAATCATATTAGTGAGGCCCTATTTCTCCTAAGCGAGCATTATCATATTTAAAAAGAAACAATTTGATAAAATTAGAAATTCTTAATAGCTCAGTTGCTCTTCTTGAGAGTGTCCATATATGAAACATCATATAGGGTTGTTGGGTTGAACTTGAGTGTCTAGAATAATAACTATTACATTGAGAAGTTATGACTATTGAATTAGAGTTGTCCCTTATTGAATTAATGATTATTATTCTAGTATGGTTGAAGAGGCTCAATATAAACTTAAAATTATTTAAAGTGTGTATGTGTGTATCGATAAAAATGATTTTTCATATAGAATACCTTCTTTTATGCTCCTGAACTATTCAATTAAGGTATTTTATTTTGATGACTTCTTATTTAATTTGATAGCACTTCATTAGTTGAATAATGATGTATGGCAAAATTATTGAATGCATTGAATTGGTATTATTATCCTTTTGTATGAAGCATTAAATATTGTTAAATATCCTATTTGAATGTAAATAATCTTGATTAAAATATTTATTGAAAGGAATTGAATACCTCTATATTAATTCATTATAAAATTATTGTGTAGAATATCACATGGTTGACTATTACATATATGGCTATGACCATTTGAGAATCTATCTTGGATGGATAGAGAAAAGATTTGGAAAATAGACTAGTGCACCATGATTATAGGTATAGTATATTGGATTGTATGGGAGAATTAGGGCCATACAATCATGGTTAAGGCTATTATATGAAAGCATAGTAGTTGCATCCTTAGAGTGCAAGTTAATTGATATACTATATCTAGTTCTAATACGAGAATATACTTATTGATATTTATGGAAGTATGTGTGGATGTATTGCACATGTTAATATTTCTAGCTAGGTTATTTTTGTATATCTATCCCTTTATGAAGGTTCAAAAATTTATTGTGTGAAGTTGATATGGGAAAATTCATTGAATATCATTTGATTGGATAGCAAAGTACCAAAATTATACCTTATATCCTCCAAGTAATGGCTCAAAGTAAAACCAAAAGATGTATTGGAAATGAAAGTAATAATAAAATTGTTCGCTATGCTTTGTATTTTGAAGGCAACATGAATATACCATCTTATATTTAAATTATTGATAGGCAATTTTTTATGATTATAATAATGCTAACTAGCATGAATGTAAACTCATGACTTGATTGATGGAATCATTCTTTTCTAATTAGAAATGTAGATATCTATGAAATGATTTCTAGTAGTACTATGCTAATGTATTTGGAGATATAATGTTGTTGTATTATTGAATGTAAAATTATGTTTTTTTTTTTATATTGAAATGATAAGCATAGCATATAACTATAGGTATATAAAGGAGCATTATTGATTTTTATATATTTAGGTACATTAACAAAAATATATGGTAAAGTTTACAAGTACATGAATTCTAGGATGAAACTAAATTTATCATTTAATTAAATTAATTTTCTATAGTTATTAGCATTATTGACATGACTGTACATGGTCTAAAGTTGTAGTGGAAAAACCAAAAGGAGTACAATATAAAAAGTAGAATGGTTGTACATTTTCTTATCTTTTTAAAGGTTATAGAAAATGACTACAACATAGAAAACCAACATGACTACACTATGAAAACCAATAGAGCTATACTTTCCTTATCATTTTTAAAAGCTAACAAAATGACTACATTATGAAAACTTGAATGACTAAGGTAATAAATATACACCTGAATAATGAGAAAATATAGTCTTGTGTATAGTGGTAAAACTATGAAATAAATTGGAAAAAATAATATTTTTCATATTTATCTATTCAATTGATTGAACAAGAACTTAGGGTACTATAAATAAATTGATTCATGAGTGAAACATGGTTATACCTCTAATAAGACAAGAACTAGTCTTGTATATTGATAACTTAGCTATGAAAGAAAATATTTGAAATGTATACCTTATTTTAGGGTAAACATCCTAAAATAAAGTTGAATTATCAATATTACTTAAGAAAATATTACTTCCAGGGACTAGATATGGTCATTGAGAATAGAGGGTGAACTTGTTCGAATTAAATAGATAGTGGATCTCTTAAACTAATGAAAACTAGATTTTTTATCACTATTAAACATAGATGGATAAGGTATTAAGTAAATCATCCCATGTGAGGTAATTAAAATTATTTGGGATGATTTATAGTGATTAGTATCTTGAAAATAAAAATAAATAAATAAATATAGCTATTTTTATGAAATTGAATAGGTTTATTGTTATATATGGTATCAAATTCCAATTTTAAACAATAGAGCCTAAAGGTCTATCCATATTTCCAATAAAATAATTGAGGTACACCTACCTATCATAACTAATAAGGGGACCAATAGGATAGATTGATTATTAAACCTTATGCAAGAAATGCATGCTAGGATAACTATGTTAGAAAATAAGGGTCCAAATGGATCAAAATGGAAAGGGGTTCTTGGTTTGAGAATGTGGGATCTTCTAAATATTAAAATGGAAGGAAGGATATATGGGAATTTACTCAAGGCAGTCTAAAATGAGAATCAAGTTCTCAAATAACCTAGTTTGAAATCAAATTGCCCAAATATCTCAACAAGGTAGCTCCTCCAAAATATTATGGAATGACCATCGGGGATGAAGTAAAAGCATGGCTAATTAAGATGAGAAAATATCTTAAACTATGATATTTTATAGAATAAACTAATATAGTATGGGAAACTTGTTAGTTGATGAGTGAATCAACATCTTAGTGGGATAACCTAAAAGTTAAAAGGTTGTAAAGGTCAAAAGCATCACTTAGGATCAATTTACCACTTTCTTAAGGTAGAGGTGGTTATCCTTATTATACTTTGATCAAAAATATCAAAATTTTAAAACTTGAGTCAAGGGAATTTGATAATAACCTAATATTAGAAAACCTTTATCAGACTTCTCTAATATGTTCCACATTATGAATAATATGAGAAGTTCAATATTTAGAGGTTCATTATGGATTTAAACCCTTAGATTGGACTAATGTCAATTCACATAGCCCTTCAGCTATGGAATAGGGATTTAAGAAAGTCAACAAGTAAGAGTAAAATATTCAATATATTTATGTTTATCATAAGGAGTGGAAAGAAAAATAAAATGCAACTAAAAAATAGCATATGTTGTCCTTCAAGAAAAAGTTTATAAAAGGAAAGCCATTTAATTGGACTAAATGGAAGATGAAGAAAAACAAATTTTAAAATGGAAAAACACTATAATAGCCTCATAAAATTCATACAATCATTGATAATTGGTAGGCAGAATATTAAAATGTATCATCCAAACATCATGTAGGCTTTATTGTACACTTGTCTCCATATTAATTGATATATGAAAAACTATCTCCATATTAATTGCTACATGAACAACTAAAATTTTTATTTCATCTTATACCATGGGAAATATTAATAGAAAAACTATATTTATGTTATATTCATGAAATATCCCATATGATAAGTGGGAAGAAAAGAGATTCCAACAATTCCTTTTATGGCTAAGTTAAAACTTCCTTACTCCACTATAGAGGTAAACTTGCATGTGGCTCCCTTAGGATCCTATGATGTCATCATCTATATCAATTAGATTTGGTAGCATAATGCTAAAATTGATCATTTTGATAAAATAATAGAGTGCTTGGATGATGAGGGTTGTAATACCAACATTCAAGGGGAAAACAAGTTTTCAGTTTGAGGCAAAACTTAGTAATGTAGCTAAAGAAAATTTAGCAAAAAGGATGTCTTCTATACATCCTATGTATAGAAAAAATGAAGGATAAATATTCTACATACGAGAATTATCTTTTTCAAAATTAATTTCATGATTTTTTCTAGATAAAATTATAGTATTACTTCCCTAAAGGATGTTTGACTTCTCCATCAAAATTATACCACAAATCAAAGTCTAAGACACCATATAGTATGAATACAACTAATATTTCTGAATTGAAAACAATTAAATTTGCTTTTGTCTAAAGGTTTGATCTAACCTACTATATTACTGTAAGTTGCTTTGGCCATCCTTATGAAGAAGGATGGAACCTTATGGATTTGCATTGATTATTGAATGCTCAACAAAGCTATAGCAAAGAATTGATACCCTCTCCCTTAGATTGGTGTTTTGTTTAACCAAATAAGGGAATTTACCATAGTAAGATCTTAGATCAAGGTATCACCAATTAATAATAAAGGAAGAAGACATTCCTAAGACTAAATTTAGAACTAGGTATAAGCACTATGAATTTATAGTGGTACCTTTTGTTCTAATGAATCCACACTCAAGTTTCATAAATTTGATGAATAGTGTGTTTCAATACTTTATAGATAAGTTCATATTCATCTTCCTAGATGATATTTTTATTTACTTCCAATTAGAAAAATATCATTTTAAGCATATTTCAATGGCGATAAATATAATAAAGGAACATTAAATTCATGGAAAATTATCCAAATATGTACTTTTGCAAAACATAATACATTATTTGGACCATGTAATTTATGTTGAGGGAATCATAGATCCAAAAAATATTAAAGGGATTTTAGAATGATCAAATTTAAAAAATATTCATGAGGTACATAATTTTATGGGGTTAGTAGGTTACTACAATAGGTTTGTGGAAGGATTTTCTAAAATAGCTAACATTATTACCTCTCTTTAGCAAAACAAAAAAAAAAGGTTAGAGTGGTTAGAATAATGTGAGCAAACTTTTCAACTCCTTAATGAGAAGTTGACAAAACTCCCAATCTCAAAGTACTTAATCCTACTAGATAATTTATAGTCACCATAGATGCCTCAAAAGAAAATTTAGGTAATGTACTCATGTATGAAGGGTGAATAATAACATAAGAATTAGGTCCAAGGTGTAGACCAATTGGTTTGACCAAACCCCGTAAGGGGGCAGGGTCCAAGGTTCAAATATTGGGCCTTGTCGAACTGAACACTTGTCCCTTTCCTAGTGCTTTTAGTGGTGTAAAAGATTTAAAATGATTGTGGCATGGTGGTTATAGGGGCGGACTATGCAAAGATCTGTGTAACGGCTTCCAAGGTGGACAATGCAAAATACTATGGTGACCATAAAATCTGGAAAGCCTACCCAAATTCATGGTGGCTATCGATTCCACCATGTAAATTCAAAAAAATAATAATAATAACATATAAATTTTACAAACTTAATACAAATGAATTGAACTATGCTCCTCATAATTTAGAATTAGTAGCAATGGTGCATTCTCTATAGATCTAGAGGCACTATATTATGATTAAGTGTTTCAAAATAAAAAATTCATCAAGGGTTATGGCATATATTTTCTCAACCTAATTTGAATGTCAAGTAACAAAGGTAGCTAGAATTCCTCTATGAGTACGCTTTTAATAAAAAGTATATTAAGGGATTAGAAAATAGAATATAAAATGATTTACATAGATGGAGACATATATCATCCCTTACCACTATAAGGACCACCTTCAAATATAAAGTAATAAATCAATCAAAATATAATGCATGTTTAAGTAGGTAAAGGATGTTTTATTGGCTAATGTAGATGATCATATATTTGAGGGATATCTGTGTGAGTCACATGGGTTACTTAGATCCAAAGGCTACATGTATGTACCTAAGGTCCCAACAAGGACACCACAATGGAAAAATTCATTGAGATATCTTAGCAGAGACCTAAGTTCAATTCACAAGGAGGATGGCCCTCAATGTGCATCCAACCTTTCAACCTATTCAAAAAAATACATGTATGTATTCAAGAAAGGAAAATTATGAGACACTATGTTAGGAGATGTAAATTGACCACATATTTAGGGAACCTAGGAGTAATAAATATGGTGGCCAACTTGAAAATGTTATATTTCTATCTAGGACTAAATAAGGATATACTAGCTTTTATGGCCAAATGTGTTGAGTGTGAGCAAGTTAAGGATAAACATATACATCTAGCACAAATGATTTATCCTCATGACATTCATAAATGGAAATGGTAGACTATTGGAATGAACTTTCTACATGGATTACCTTTGTCCAATAATTGGCATAATGTTATTTTAGTCATTATCAACAAATTGACAAAGGTAACATATTTTATACCAAGAAACCTCAAGTATGATGCTCCTAAAATGATAGAAATACTTGTTTAAGATAGATTCATGTTGCATGGAGTACCAAAGGTGATAAGCTTAGAAATACACCAAGATAACATCTATATTTAAAAAACATTATTGCAATATTGGGTACCAAGCTTAACATCACCTCTTCATATCACCCATAGATAGATGGCTAAATAAATAAAGTAAACCAAGTTTTGGAAGATTTACTTAGAGAATAATATATGGATCAGCAATACTAGAAGTAACATTTGACTTTAGTATAATTCACTTATAATAATTGATACCTCTCCAATATAGGGATAACCCATTTGTGAAAAGCTTGTAGAGGAAGGTAAGATTCCTGCCCTTACCAATTTTTTTAGCCTTGGTATTATTGACGATCATCACTTGGAATATTAAAGGACTCAAAGGGAGTATTTCAAAACAAAATGAAATTCGAAGAATGATTCAGAAAAACCATCCACATATTATTTTATTTAAGGAAACAAATATCTCAAAAGAGGAAATGCATTCAATTGCTAGTAAAATCTAGCCATGTAGAAAAGTTGCTTCCCTAAGTTCCTAAGGGACTTCTGGTGGAATTGCTTGCCTTTGGGATCTAATAGGTTGTTATTCACCATATGGTTGGTATTTGGGGTTTTTTTGCTATAACTATTCAAAGTAGACATTCTAACCAAATTATGTTTGCATAATTGTTCATGCTTTGACTAGTTTGGAGGAAAATAGAAGACAATGGAAGGATATAACTTATATTATCTCTCGTTTTATTAAAGCTTAGATCTTGACCAAAGGAGATTTCAATACCATCCTCTCTTTGGATGAGAAAATGGGGGAAATAGAAATTTGGACAAAAGCACTGACCTCATGAGTAAATATATTGTAAACCTTCATCTTGTGGACATCCAGCTAGATAATGGCCTTATGACTTGGTCTAATAGAAGGTAAGGCTTAGCTTGTATTATGGAGAGATTGGATAGGTTATTGTTCTCTAAAAATTTCTTAATCCATGGTCACATTCCTAAGGTGAAGACTCTTAATAATGTTGGTTTGGATCATTGGCTAGTCATGGTGGAAATTTGGAAAACAAATGTGAGTTTCTTACCTTTTCAATTTCAATTAATGTGGCTTAGATATAGTTCCTTCAGATCCTGAGTGTAGCAATGGTGGAAGGAAGGTAAACCAAGGTATGAGACTAAGATATTTTGTTTTACAAAAAGTTTGCAATACATTAAATCCAAAATCAAGATTTGGAACTAAAAGTTTTTTGGAGATGTCCGACAAAAAATATGAAGTTATTGCTCAGCTTGAAAATTTGAATAAGAAAATTTGTTTAGATGGCCTTATGGAGAGTAGAAGTGTAGATGAAATTAGACTCACTACTCAGTTAGAGGAATGGGGAAAAAGAGAACTCTTATGGAAGCAAAAATTTAGGATCCAATGGCTCAAAGAAGGAGATCGAAACACAAATTTCTTCCACAAATCTCTTCTAGCTTGAATATCTCACAACTTTATTTCTTCCTTGAAATTTGATTCTGGAGATGTTATCTACACTTGGGATGGCATGAAATCTATTGTTATCAATTAATTTTCCAATCTATTTGTTGTTTCACCTCTTGACTCGGATTCTCAACAGGATATTCTTCAAGCCATCCCCACTCTTATCACTTCTAAGGATAACTCTATTTTGACTGCTCTAGTTACTATCAAGGAGCTTCAATAGGTGATTTTTAAAATGTAAAAAGGGAAAACCTTGGGTCCTGATGGTTTTCCTATTGAGTTATATCAAGAGTTTTGGGATATCCTTCATGTTGATTTATTAGAGGTGGTGGAAGAAGCCAGGAAAACCAAAGAAATTTTGAAGGTTATCAATAAAACTTATATATCTCTTATCCTAAAATATCAAGAGGTGGATTATATCTCAAAATTTAGACCTATAATATTATGTAATGTTCTTCTCAAAATCATTACAAAGATCATGGCAAAAAGGTTGAAGCCTCTTTTGCATAATATTATTTCCCCTAAACAAGGGGGTTATGTGGAAGGGTGTCAAATAGTGGATGAGATAGTTCTTTCTCAAGAATCCATCCATTCCATGGAAATACAAAAATATCCATCTATGTTCATTCGTTTAGACTTATCTAAAGCTTATGATAGAGTGGATTTGCACTTCCTTGTAAATTTTTTAAGGCAATTTGGATTCTCTTAGGATTGGATGGATTGGATTATGGGATGTATCTCTTTGGTGTCCTACTTTGTTCTAATCAAAGGTAAGTCTTCTCAGATTTTCCTTGCTTCTAGAGGTATTAGGTAAGGTGACCCCCTAAATTAATTTTATTTCACTGCTCTCCCAAACAAGAATCCATGGTCTTGGATAAATTAAGATATAAGAAGACCTCCCTTCCAATCACTTATTTAGGTATTCATATCAATATTCAAATATAAAAAAATGATCAAAATTTGCTGTTGGATAGAGTGAAGAAGAAAATTGGAAAGTGGACCAATATGTGGCTTTCATTTAGGGGTAGAATTACCTTGGTCGGTCCTTAAAGATATACCTATTTATGTTTTTTTTTGTGTTGAATATCCCAAAGGCTATTATTTGATAATTATATCAAATCAATTATTGGTTCCTCTAGAGTGGTACTAAGGAGAAAATAAAATGGGCCTTGGTGAAATGGGATACTTTATGCCTTCCCAAGAATGAAGGAGGATTAGGTTTTTGGGATGCTATTAATAATAATAAGGCTTTAGCTGCTAAAATATAATAGAGAATTTTGCATAACCCCAATGCTCTTTGGGCCAAGAATATTTGTGCTAAATATGCTAAGAACAAAAGTCTTGAAGACCTTGTTTGCTATCAATTACCTACCAAAGGTTCTCCCATTTTAGCGGTTCTTAAGACTGGTGAGGATTTGATTAAGAAAAAGTTATTTTGGATCATTCATAATGGTCAACAAGAATTTTTTTGGATAGATTATTGTGATGGTCACCAACCTTTGATAACTCACTTTCCTGATTGGAGGCCTTGGATGAAGGAGCTTCATTGAGCTAATTGGATAAAGGTTACCAATTACTGTTGGTACCATACCGATAATTAAGAGGTTGGTAGATATTGAATACCTATTGAGAACTGGCCTATTCAAATGCCAAAAATATAAAGAAAAATATCCAAATAACCCTTCATATAAGATCTCTCTCGGTCCCATGATAAAGACTATTTTGGATGGAACAACACTATTAAGGGTGAGTATTTAATTGCTCAAGGTTTTTTGGCCTTATGCCATAATAATCCCAACCAGTATTATGACATATTTACTTAGTTATGGGCTCAAAATATCTAGCCTAATGTGAGGTTCTTTACATAGCTTTTATTGCATTGCAAGGTGCTTACTAGTGAGCAACTTGTGAAACATGGTTTTCATGGCCCGTTTAGATGCAAAATTTGTTGAGAGAATGTGGAAAATCTTAGCCATATTTTTATTGAGTGTACCTTAGCATTTGAGCTTTAGAGGAGAATATCCATCTTAATTGACTTAGAGTGGTCCAATTTTTTTACTTTTGAATAGATTTGGAGGGATTGGCCTAATCAAGAGGGTGTTGATCACTTTACTAGGTAGCTAGTTTGGATGGATTCTACCATCCTACCTTGGAATATTTGGAAAGAAAAAAATAATTAGATTTTAAATCAAAAAAGGAAGGACACTCACTATATCTCACAAAAGACCATTGCCAACTTAGTTTAATTAGTCCAACAACTCCTTAAAAAACCCTAGAACTCCCACCAAATATTGGATCAAGTGATGCTAAGATTGAATATTAAATATTTTAAGGGAAACTAGCTTAAAGGGAAAGTTAGTAATCAAAATATGGATAGAACAAGGAATTGGAAACCTCCTCCTAAGGATTTTGGAGAATTTAATACCGATGGAACCTCTAGGGGGAACCCTGGAAAAGCTAGTGTAAGAGGAATTGGTAGGCTTTCAAATGTTTCCTCGGTATTCACTTTTGCTGAGAATTTGGGTATCCTTTCCAATAACCTTATTGAGGGGTATGGTATCCTTAGAGGCCTTTGAGAGGCTCCTAAGATCATATGGAAAAATTTGTTGGTTGAATTTGAATCTTAAGTCATGATTAATTTGTTGAAGACTCCTAAGAATCATAAGGTTGATTGGAAAAAAAAAATTGTTGAGAAAATTTAATTAATCCAGATGGGCTTTTTGAAATTTGAAAACAATCATGTGGTTAGAGAACATAATATGAGTGTTTTTTCTTTAGCTAATTTGGCATTGGATAAATGTGATCTTACTTAATATGGCCACCCTCCTAGATGGTGGGATTTGCAAATAAGGGAAGCTCTTCTTTCTATCCTTTCTTTGGATGGTTCTAGTACTAGAGGTACCTAGTTCCTTTTTTCTTTGTTTTTGTTTCTCTTTGGTTTGGTTAGGGTATTTTAGTTCCCTTGCTCAGACTAATCATTCTTATATTTTCTTTGTTGATTCTTTCTTAAATAGCCTTTTCACCTAGAAAGGCCAAACTTGTATTCTGTTTTTTTCTTCTCCTTTGTTTTTCGGTCTGTGTTGTTTTGTTTTGCTTTCGTTTGATTTTATTTTTGTGTTTTTTGTATTGTTTTTTATTTTTTTGTGTTTTGTGTATTTGTTCTTTTTTTTTTGTGTGTGTGTGTGTTTTTGTTGTGTTTATGTATTGTTTTGTGGTTTATGTGTGTGTTTTGTGTTTTGTTGTTGTTTGTTGTTTTTTTATGTTTTTGTGTTTGTTTTGTGTTTTTTGTTGTCTTTTTTTGTCTTTATATTTTTATGTTTGTTTTATGTTTTTTGTCGTATTTTGTTGTTTTTGTGTTTTTTATTTTTTATTATTATTGTTTTTGTGTTTTTTGTGTTTGTTTTTTTGTGTTCTTGTTGTTTTAGGCATGCTCTTTGAGTGTGCCAAAGCGGGCAGGCCAAGTGCGAGCCCTAGGTATTTTCGGCAGAATAGATACTCTTGCCTCCTTGGGACTTATCTAAAAGTGGTATCCCAATTGGGGTGTTTTCCACAAACAAAAAAAATAGCCCTTTTTGAAGCATTGTATGGAAGAAAATACATAACATCTCTCAAATGGGACCAAGTGGAAGGAGATTAGTTGTTAGTCTAGATAAGTTACAAATATGGAAGTTTCGAATCAAATAAATCACACAATGTTTGAAAGAGGTAATTAATAAGAAAAAAAGTTATGCTAATAGAAATATAACCCCATGATATTTCATGGTAGAAAATAATATTTTCTTTAGATTCAAACCTATGAAGTTTTTTGCAAACTTAAAAAAAATAGCTAAGCTAGCTCCAAGGTTTATGTGATCATTTGAGATACTAGAAGTGGTAAACCCAAAATCATAATGGCTTGCTCTACCTCTTGTATTTTCTCAAATCCATGAAATTTTTCATTTATCTTTGTCAAAACCATATCATGTTGGTGTTTCATACATTCTAGAATGGAAGTCATAGATTCAAAAACCAAACGAATTTATGTTTGATCTAATAGGATACTAGAAATGTGCAACTTGTAGCTAAGGAATTGATATGTTTTACAATGTAAAGTCCAATGAGACCAATATTCTAAGAATAGTTTCACCTAGGACAACAATAATTATTTTCAAAATTTCTATCTTTTTTATTTTGTTGAGTAGAACTATAGAAAAACATTTTATTTATAAATATGTATAGATCTCATCATTTATTTTGTATGACAGTCAGAAGTAATACAATTTTGGTATACTATTAGTTGTATTTTTTGTTTAAAAATATATATGAACAATAAAATTATAAATTTTTGGTTAAAGTCATTGAGAAAATGACTCTTTTAAGTGAGAAGTATGTCACATCCCAAAAATTCTAAAGTTGAATAAAAAAATTATTTTATTTGAATTAAAGATATATCATGAACTATTGTTTATTAATTTTATTTAGTGTCAATTATTAACGATGATGTATATGACATTAACTAACTTGGAATTGTGTTGCAAGTGTTGATAGGTCACCCTCCATGAATCATAAGAGGTAAGGTATCATTTGTGAGGAGGAGGTAGATTTGAGAGAAGCAACTATATTAAAGAGACATCACACACCACTTGCATGTGCATATAAGTATTAGATTTAACGAGAATGCATAATTTGTTTACATGTGCATTTATAGATAAAGTTGTTGAATAAAATGAATGTGTCAAAATTACAAATTTAGTGGCATTGGTTTGAATGCATTGAGTGAATTTTATATCAATGAAATTGGCTTCATACTTACAAATGAATGGTCTTGTCTTGTGAAAAAAAAGTAAAATCATTTCCAATTTAATAGTTTAATTTTGTATTTTTTGTTTGAAAAAGGGGGTGGTTTTTTAGCTTTTTAGAATTATGGAGATTGCCCTCTTACCTATCAAACCTCCATGTATAACTTTAAAAATATATATAATATCAATGAATGCATTGAGTGAATGTTTTATCAATGAAATTGATTTCATTCTTATGAATGGTTAGTCTTTCTTGTGAGAAGTAAAAAAAAAAGTTTGATAGGTGCATTTTCTATTTTTTTTTTAATAAAAGGGGGTGGTTTTTTAGCTTCTTAGAATGATGGAGTCCCCTCTTACCTATTAAACCTCCATATATTTATTTGAATGGTGCCACTTTGAAAATATTATTTTTCCCTCTTGAGGTTGTTAAGGAATGGCATAATTGCTTGTAAAATGAGTGTGGTAGGAGAGTGAAGTGAGGATGGAGATTTTTTGGATGACTACTAGTATTTTGTCTCCTTACCTAGCACTTTGAATTCAACTATAGGGAGGGATTTTTTATTGCCTTTCTTGGAGTTATTTAATCAATCGACATGCATAGAAAAAGAAAGGAATGTTATTTATGTTGGAAATAAAAAAGATATTAAAAATATGGTCTAGAGCTAGAGAGAAATAAAATCACTAATCGAGATTTTAATCTAGGTGATGTTCCTGTTGCATGTATAATTCCAAGCAATTAAGTTTAATAATCTTAGACCCTAATATATTTTGTGCTCACTAAAATAAATTGAACATTCATTAAAAAATATGTTTTTTAAAATGAATATTTTCTCTAGTTTGAATAATTATTTTGATGCTTTAAACCTGCTTCTTGATTTTAATTAAAATGAATGTATAGTTTACTTCACTATGCAACATATTAATTATTGTATTTTATTCTTGCTGACTTTGGTGAGGAATTTGGAAACGTTTCAATCAAGTGCAAATTTTTTAAACATAATTAGGTTAAACCCTACCTTGTTAATAGTGTTTAGCTTGACTCTAGGAGAATTTGAAACTTTGTTCAAATTAAAGTATTCAACCTAGAGATCATACCTAGTCCACTGGTTGTAATGTTACCTTGCTCAATTTATTTGTCACTTAATAGATTATGGTATTAAGGTAAAATAGTTTTATAGAACAAATAAACTAGTCATGAGGTGATTAAGCATCCATAGTTGGTTCGATTGTTTTATTTCTACTCGTATTGACTGTATTTCATTATTTTGAAAGGAACCCTACACATTTTCAAGCATTTCAAGAAGTTCTAAGTTATTTTATACTTCCTTTATCCTATTTATATTTTTAAAATTTAGTGTATAAATAAAGACATAAGAGAAAAGTAATGCAAGACTTTCCCCTATTTTGATTGTAAAGAGAGAAAATATGTATAAGGTAGAAAGACATCATATGTAAACCTTGTAGTTGTTCATGATAATGTGTTATTTGTTTATAAATTAAACCATAATAGTAAGGCCATGTTTCTCTTGAGTTGGCATTGTTGTACTTTAAAATTTGCATGGGAACTTGGGTACTTTGTTTCATATTTGATAAAATTGAAAATTCTAAGTTATTTTTCTTAAGAGTTTCCACACATAAAATTAGGGTTGTAGGGTTGAACTTGAGTGTCTAATATTATAACTATTGGATGGAGATATTATGATTGTTGAATTGGAACATTGCCTCCTTGAATTAATGAGTGTTGCTCTAGTATGGTTGAAGAGATTTAGTGCAAGGTTTAAATTATTTAAAATGTGAGTATATGTGTGGTTGAAGGGGATTTTTTCATAATAGAATACCTTCTTTGATGTTCCTAATTTGTTCAAATAAGAAAAAGTATATTTTGATGACTAATTATTTAATATTATTGTACTTCATTGGCTGAATAATAATGCGTGATAGAATTATTGAATGTATGGAATTAGTACACACCTCTAAATATAATGCACTATAAAATGATTACGTATCATATCACATGGTCGATTGTTGAATATATGTCTATGATCATTTGAGAGTTTATCTTAGATGGATAAAGAGAATTTTTTTAGGAAACAAATGAGTGTACCATGAATATAGGTAAACTGCATTGGATTATTTGGGAGAAATAGGGTCATGCAATCATGGATAAATCTATAATATATATGCATAATAGTTGCATGCCTAGTCTAGATTATTACTACACTAAATATAGTTCTAATGAGAATATACTTATTGGTATTCATGGAAGCATGTGTAGATGCATTACACATGTTGGTATCTCTAGTTGGATTGGTTTTGCATATTTGTCCCTTTGTGAAGACTCAGAACTTCACTATGTGAAGTTGAGATAAGAAAATTTAGTGAATGCCACTTGGTTGGACAATAAAATGTTCAAAAGATACCTTCTCTCCTCTAAGAAGTGGCTCAAAATAAAATTGAGATATGTATAGGAAATTAAAGTGGTAATCAAATTATTGGCTATTATTTATATTTTGAAGGTAAAATGAATATGCAATCTTCTATTTCAATTATCGATATGCAAACTTATCTAATTGTATTTATGCTAATTAGCATGAATATAAACTTGTAACTTGAATGAATTTATGTAATAATTATTTTCTAATAATAAATGTAGATATCTATGAAATCCCTTGTGGTGGTACTTTGTTGATGTAGTTGGGGATAAATGGTATTTTATTCTTGAATGTAAAATTATGTTTAATATATATTAAAACCATAAGCATAGTATATAGTTTTAAGTATCAAAGGAGCACTATTAGCTATAATAAATATATTGTAAATTAACCAAAATGTATGGTAAAGTAAACAAGTACATGATCTTTATTGGCATTCATGACATGATTGCACTCAGTTTAAAGTTGTAGTAGGAAAATTAGAAAGACGACAGTGTGAAAACTAGAATGGTCGTATATTTCCTTATCATTTTAAAGGCTTGTAACATAGTGGAAATAATTTAAAAAATAGAAGAATACTATGATAGATTAGGGGCCAAACAAGACTACATTCAATATAGTTCTACTCATCATATTGTATTAGAATGACATCAAAAATTGATAGTATAGAAATTCCACTAGAACAACATGCATTGGTGTGGCACTTACATTAGAACAACATACACTACTATGGTAAGTTATGGAATGTCAATTATTATTATGGTAGTTCCACTAGATCAACACACACTAGAATTTTAGTTCCACTAGTACGATAAGGTGTTGGAATAGAAAATGCTAGAATAACACTTGTGGTACATTAGTATCTAGTCTTACTAGCATGGCAAGTTCTCCATACCATTAGAATGACAACTTGGATTGGAATGGATATAGTCACTCTACTGGAATGACATGCTCAATCACCATTGTAATGGAAATCTTGGTAGTTCCGCTCATACTACATTTTTGCCTACAACTCTTTTATTCTATGCTCAAACTGCAACAATGATCCTTGCACACATAATCTAACACACCACAAACTACCAATGGCAATCATACTACACATAGATTACTTTCAATATAGATAGAAAAAGGGTCATTTTCATTACTCAATGATATGACATTACAAAATACCACACAATGCATAATGTATATACAATATACATACATGCTACACTATCTACACATATGGTTGGCCAATACTGTCTCTAGTATTTCCCTAGATATAACATACACTTTAGATGGATCTTACAAGGTAAAAAATTCTACATGTGTGTTTCAAATGAAGGAGAGGGGGTCTATTTAAGATTTTAGCCTATTTTTTTCCAACAATGGCTTCCCCAGCCAACCTACCACCCAACCATCTCCATATTCGAGTGTTCACATTACCCTTAATGCAGCTATAGTTTATTGTAATTTATCAAATCAAATGATCAAATTGCATTACTTTACCATTTTTCTATGTTTGTATTTGTATTTTGCATGTATTTCATTACAATTTCATTTGAATCTCATTTAAATTATATTTCATTATAATTATTTACAATTAATGCATTTTACACTATTTCTTTTACTTCAAAGATCCAGAACTAGTGCCTACATCTTCCCTCACCTTTACTTTGGTTGACGTGCTCATCAAAGTCTATTTTGAATCTTGGGGATTTGGATACTGTTATTGAGTTGTCAAAATAGGTGCTTCTCCCATCTCCACAATTTTTAGCTTCAATGTATCATTCTCATATTTTAGTCTTTTGGCATAATTATGGTCTCTAGCTCCTTCTATACTATAATTATTGGCCCTCTATTCAATTTCAGCCAACTTTGCCAAAAATTCTTTCTCCCTCTTTGCAAAGGCATTTTTGGCTTCTTTTATTTCTTTCTCAACAACTTTTGCAAGCTACTTCTATTTCTACAATCAGTTGCTCTTTATACTCCAATTCCTTGGTCTTTGCTTCCACCAATTATCTAATTAAGCACTCTAATTTCAACTATGTAATTAATTCATTATGTTCCTCTTGTGTTTTTGTCTTCTTCTCAATATTTTGCTTTAAATATACCACTTCTACTTTAGCTTCTTGCTTCAATTTAACTATTTTTTCCTTTGATTTCTCTTTTATTCTCTTCATCTCCTCATATTGGTTAGTATATAATTCCTTTTATAGGCGGATCCTCCATAATCTAGTAGCTAACTACTCTATCAATAATGCAAAGAAATTAATTCTTACATATGTCTTCACTAACTTAGGTACAATATTCCTATACTCCACACCTACTACTTCTTGTAAATAAGACATTAGATTCGCTTCATCAAGATATATTCAGGTTGGTTGTCAATATGTGGTCATTGTTCCTATTATTACTTCCTTTATTCCATGTCGCATCCCTAAATTTTTCCATTATTTTTTTTGGTATTAATTACTCCTATTGAATTCACCACATAAGGCCTCTATATAAATGTTTAAATTTCTTAAGGCACACCCATCCATACTCCTTGCACAAGTCCATCTATGTGAGGGTACTAGGTGCTTACTAAATGGGTCAAGCTATCCATATCATGGATCAAAAGAGCTAAAAATGGCCTCTCCTTTCACTCAATCGAAAGGTACAAGTCATGCTTCACTCCAAACAAATCATTCTATGTGAGTAGTCATTGCGTGCAAGGGTTTTCTATCCATATTAGGTCCATTTGAGTTAGACATACCCTAATATCGTCGTTTCTAAATCTTTTGTTGAGGAACATCATTAAGCCTATCTAATTCCTCAAATTTCATTGCAAAGGGTCATCCTAATCTTGTAGCCCTTCTATTTTAATCACGAAGGCTAAAATTTTCTTAACCTAGAGGCATCCCTTAAAATACATCCATCAAGTTCTTCCATAACATAAGGTAGCATCTATCTATATATAAATCATCCCTTTACCACAACATAATCAACTTCAAGAAAGTATTGGCATCTTTAATTAAACACCCCAGAAGGATTTCCATTATTTTAAATCCTCGAGGGATTATTCCAAAAATCCACCATTTAAATAAACATCATTGTCTATTCTACCATGCATTGATCATTTTACCACATGACATAAGCAATTCATGAAAGGATTTATCCACATCAATTAAATGACCCATAAGGGATTTCTTTATAACAAAATAAGATCATAAAGCTCATTCCAATATTCGGTGATTAATTAATCAACAACATCTAATTCATAAAAGGTCATTGACATAAATAATCATACCATCACAAATATTTAAACTCAAGAACCATAAAAGGAGATCACTGTTGGACATTTTGAGTAAATGAGTTGTCATTGATGTCGAGAGTGAGTGGTCATTGATGTCAAAAGTCAGTTTCAATGAGCAGTACAAGAAGAAGCAGTTTCGTAATCAGTGCAAAAAGGAGAGTCTGCTTCCAGATGGTCAGATTCGGTTCCAGGTAGTCAAATGTGGTCCAAAGTGTGTTGGCAATTTTGGGTACCTTGAGTACATTGCCTTTGCTCAAGTATAGTTGTTGTCATTGATGTCAAAGGAGCTCTTGGTAGTTGTTGTCTTTGATGTCAAGGAGTTCTTGGAGCAATTTGTTTTTATGTCTAAGTATGTGTTTTGATGAAGGTTTCAACTGGTCAGTAAGTCTCCAAGAAAATCAGAGTAGCCCAGTTGCAAAAGATCCAGAAAAAGATAAGTTAGAAAAAGTTTGCAGGCGGCTGGAAAAACTGTCGCGATTTCGCGACATGTTTCAGGAGAGAGAAAGCGCTGGCAAAACTGTCGCGATTTCGTGACATGTTTGAGGAGAGAGAAAGTTTGGGCAAAACTGTCATGATTTCGCGACATGCTGGAAGGCAGAGACGAAGCAGGCAAAACTGTCACGATTTCGTGACATGTCGCATTTTCGCGACTCGAGAAGCGCAGGAAGGCAGAGAAAGAAAAGTGTCACGATTTCGTGACACATTGCCAGGAAAGTTGTTCGGACGAGCAAGTGTCGCGATTTCGCGACATGTTGCAGGAGAGAGAGTCCGAAAGGAAAAGTGTCACGATTTCGTGACATGTTGAAGAAGAGGAAGTCTGCAGTGTTAACTGTCACGATTTCGTGACAAGTTTGAAGAGAGAGAAAGTGATTCAGGAACTGTCATGATTTCGTGACATGCTGCAAAAGACAAAGTGAGGACTGTTGCGATTTCGTGACATGATGCAAAGTTCCAGTTGAGGACTGTCGTGATTTTGTGACATGCTGAAAAGCTCGAAGTGAGAACTGTCACGATTTCGTGACTTGCAGCAAAGAGAAGAGCCTGAAAGGAGAAGCATCACGATTTTGCGACAGGCAGTGGAGAAAGCGTTCGAAAGCCAGAAGCGTCACGATTTCATGACAGGCTACAAAGAAGTTGTACGGATGCAAAAAGTGTCACGATTTCACGACAAGTTGAGTTTGAAAGGTCAAGAGTGAGAAGGCAGCGAAAGTTCATTAAAGTGCAATTTGATAGATGACATCAGAAAGTGTCACGATTTCATGACAGAAGCTGAGAGGAAGGCCATGAAGACTAAAGTGTCACGATTTCACGACAGAGTGAGATGACGTCAAAAAGGCAAAAGTGTCACGATTTCATGATAGAAGCTGAGAGGAAGGGCATGAAGATAGAAGGGTCATGATTTCATGACAGAAGAGAAGATGACGTCAGCAAAGATAGGAAGTGTCACGATTTCATGACATAAGCGGTAAGGAGGTCGACAAAGGCAGTAGTGTCACGATTTCACGACAACAAGCATAGAAGGTGTACGATAGGCAAAGATGTCATGATATCATGACATGTTGTAGTTTCACGCTAGAAGCTACAGGGAGGCAGTGAAGTCGACAGAGTTAAATCTGGGCCGACGCAGCGTAGGGTTTTGCAGCCGATGTGATCAAAGGGTAAAACAGTCGACTAAGATCAAGGTTCTAATCTTGAGATTATGTGTATAAAAGGAGGGTTGTTTGAAGAGTTTCATCGATCATCGAAGTGTGCGTTCGAAGAGTGGCGTTCATAGATTTAGTGCGATAGTGAGGTTCGATCATCGAAAAAGTAGAGTGCGAAGATCGATTGCAGTATAAGAGTGCATTTCATCGAATCGTCTAAGTGTAGGAGACTGTAAGGACATAGAGTGTGCGAAGTCGATACTACTGTGTTTGCACGGTTTATGCGAAGACTGTGTTGTTGTATGTGCGAAGACTATGCTGCTGTGTTTTTGTAGAAGAGTATAAGTTGATCGAGTGCTGCTGTGTTTGCGTAGACTGTGAAAAGTTGGTTTCGACCAAGTGCAACTATAATAGAAAAGAAAAGAGGAAGAGGACAGATTTGTGCCAGATCGAAGGACTATGTTTTGGTGCAGATAAGAGGACCAACTTTGCGATGACAGAGTTGAGGACAGAGATCTCCAGCCAGAGCAGGGAAGACAGGTGTCTTCTGTGGATAGAGTTCCACTTGCTAAGGGCAGAGGAGGTAGAGGTCTTCTAGAGGATCACCAACCAAAGCAGAATTAGGGGAAGGTGTCTCCTTTGAGCTGAGGCTCATAAACATTGTAATCGGGAAGGATTCCCAGAGGACTTTGATATAACTTTTAGAAGAAAAGTTTTATCCGTGGAGTAGCCCACCTTGGGTGAACCACGTAAATTGTTGTGTCACTTTGTGGATTATATTTTGTGCATTGTTTTGATTACTATTGTTATTACTGCTATCTTTATTCTGCATGTTATTAATTTGAAAGTTGCTTTGAAAGAAAAAGTTAAAAGTGGTCTTATACTGTTCACCCCCCTCTCAGTATAAGCTTGTGTTCTTCAATTGGTATCAGAGCTGGTTCCTTCGAAAAGTTTAACAGCTTGAAGGAAAAGCTTGCAAAGAACACAATGGATTATTCAAGTGGCAATGCAACACCTATTCTTGATGGATCAGATTTCGGTCTGTGGAGTGCAAGAATGAAAGTCTATCTTATGGCACTTGGTAATGAGGTATGGGAAGTTATTGAAGATGGGTACACCATTCCTGCAAATGGTCCTTATACTAAAGAAGACAGGCTCCTACATCACAACAACTCAAAAGCCATGAATGCAATCTTGAAGGGTTTACAGAAGGCTGATCTTACCAAAGTTATTCACTGCAAGACAACTAGTGAAATGTGGAAACAATTGCAGGTTGTTCATACAGGTGATGCAAATGTCCGAAAGGCCAAGTTGAGACACTTCAAAGGTATGTTTGAACAACTCAAGATGAATGATGATGAAAATATTAGTGACTACATGCTCCGTATGGATGAAGTTGTTAATTCTATGAAAGACTTAGGTCTTGAACTTGCTGAAAATGATGTGTGTGATAAGATTTTAAGATCTCTTCCTAATAGATTTAGTGAAAATATTTCTGCTATTGAGGAAGCTAAAGATTTAGATAAGTTGAAAAAGGATGAGCTCCATAGTATTCTTGCAGCATTTGAGCTGAGAACTCAAGTGAAAGTTGATGTAAAGAAAGAGGCAGCTTTCAAAGCTACCAAGAAATCAAAAGGCAAACAGATTCAAGAGAGTGATGAGTCTTCTAGTGAGGAAGAGGCATATTACAGCAAGAAAGGCAAGTTCTCTAGAAAGCACAAAAGCAAGAAAAATATAAGATGTTTCAACTGTGGAAAATTTGGTCATTATGCTACTGACTGTACTGTTTCCAAGAATGAAAGTGATGAAGATATACAGGATGTTAAGAGCAAGGATTCTGAAAAGCACAGGTATTACAGAAAGAACAAAGATGAGCACAACAATCAAGGAAAGAGGTATTCACACAAGAACAAGAAGAGCTTCTATCTGGACAAAGCAAGTAAGTGTTCTAGCAGTGATAGTGAAAGTTCTTCTAGTGATGATGAAAATGAGATGTTGTTCATTTCAGAAAAAGAGGAAGAACCGAAACATAAATTCATTGTCATGAAATGTTTTAGATGTGGAAATTTTGGGCACCTTGAGGATGATTGCACAAATAATGAATTGGTTGCTAGTATGTATGAGGATGCTTCAGAAAATGATAAGGAAGATGCATGTATGGTTTTTGAAAAGGGTAGCACCTCTAGTGATAAGAAATCTGAAAAAGGCCTTGATAATTCAAAGTGCAATCAAATAGAGGATCTTGAATGTGAACTCAATAATGCTCTTAGTGTTTTGAAAAAGGAAAGAAAGAAGAATGATAGACTCAAGATTAAGTTAGATGAATGTTGTATGGAGAGAGACGATCTTATAGAAAGTCTTGACTTCTCTATAGCCAAAACACAAGAACTCAAGGATGAGTTAGAGTCTAAGATTCTTGAGTATAATGAGTTAGAGCAGAAAATGGCTTCTTTGAAAGAAGAAAATAAAGATTACAAGGATAAGCTCTACAGATTTTAGGATAGCTCCAAGAAGGTTAAGTCTCTCATCAAAAATCAAAGAAATCCAACAGATAAAATAGGTCTCGGTTTTGTTGAGCCGCACAAGAAACAGGTTGGGGAATCTAGCAAGAGATTTCAAAAGGAAGAAAGTTCTGATGAAGAAAGTACTTCAGATCATGAGTCCGTGAGTGATGAATGCACAGAAACAGAAAATAGATTTCTGAATGTGAAGCAAAAGTTCTCGGGACCCAAGAGATCGATTAAAAGAATATTTCACGGTAGATGTTTTGCGTGTTACAGGTTTGGACACATGGCTGCACATTGCATGTCTCAAATGAAGAAGGTTAACAATAATTTCAGAAGTCGTAATTTATTTCAAGGGTATTGCTACTCTTGTAATCAGTTCGGGCACAAGGCAATTTTTTGCAAAGCAAATAACGAGAACCGGGTTAGTCGTAACAGACGGATTCAAAGAATAGCTATGCCTAAAAGAAATAATGTTGTTTGTTACAAGTGCAACAATACGAGTCACACAACTAGACAGTGCAGAGCTGATCTTCCAAGGTACAGGAACAAGAACAGTGGTATAAACAGGTCCAAGGATCAAGGTGTGGACAAGAAAAGAGATGAGAACAAGAACAAGAAAAGTGCCAAGAACAGAAACATTGACAAAGAGCTCAAGAAAAGGCCCGACAAAGAAATTGTAGACACTGATGATGATGAGTGTCTAATGGGAGTTTCACTCCCAACCCTATTTTAAATCACCTCAATAGGAGGTGGGGGAGGGACTAAGCTAAGAGGCTCATTCTTAGTCCCAAGCCCCAAAGGTGACCCTTTGCCATTGATGACAAAGGGGGAGAGATTTGAGTAAGGGGGAGAGATATGAGTAAGGGGGAGAGCTTCAAGTGAAGAGGAAAGCTTCAAGTCAGGGGGAGCAAAACTTCAAAGAGATTGATTTTAGTTTTGGCTCTTGAAGATGTGTTTTTAGTAAAGGTTTGCCATCAATGACAAAGGGGGAGATTGTTGGCAATTTTGGGTACCTTGAGTACATTGCCTTTGCTCAAGTGTAGTTGTTGTCATTGATGTCAAGAGCTCTTGGTAGTTGTTTTTTTGATGTCAAGGAGTTCTTGAAGCAATTTGTTTTTATGTCTAAGTATGTGTTTTGATGAAGGTTTCAGCTGGTCAGTAAGTCTCCAAGAAAATCAGAGTAGCCCAGTTGCAAAAGATCAAGAAAAAGATAAGTTAGAAAAAGTTTGCAGGTGGCTGAAAAACTGTCACGATTTCGTGACATGTTTTAGGAGAGAGAAAGTGCTGGCAAAACTGTCATGATTTCGTGACATGTTTGAGGAGAGAGAAAGTTTGGGCAAAACTATCATGATTTCATGACATGTTGGAAGGCAGAGACGAAGCAGGAAAACTGTCATGATTTCATGACATGTCGCATTTTCGTGACTCGAGAAGCGCAGGAAGGCAGAGAAAGAAAAGTGTCACGATTTCATGACACATTGCCAGGAAAGTTGTTCGGACGAGCAAGTGTCGCGATTTCATGACATGTTGTAGGAGAGAGAGTCCGAAAGGAAAAGTGTCACGATTTCATGACATGTTGAAGAAGAGGAAGTCTGCAGTGTTAACTGTCATGATTTCGTGACAAGTTTGAAGAGAGAGAAAGTGATTCAGGAACTGTCATGATTTCGTGACATGCTGCAAAAGACAAAGTGAGGACTGTTGCGATTTTGTGACAGGATGCAAAGTTCCAGTTGAGGACTGTCATGATTTCGTGACATGCTGAAAAGCTCAAAGTGAGAACTGTCATGATTTCATGACTTGCAGCAAAGAGAAGAGCCTGAAAGGAGAAGCGTCACGATTTCTGACAGGCAGTGGAGAAAGCGTTCGAAAGCCAAAAGCGTCGTGATTTCATGATAGGCTACAAAGAAGTTGTACAGAAAGTGTCACGATTTCAAGAGAAAGTGTCATTTCGTAAGTGTCCGATGGAATGTCTGATTTCAGGTTGAAAATGTCATGATTTAGAAGAGATGACTCAAATGTGTCACGATTTCATGACAAAGCTGAGAGGAAGGCCATGAAGACTAAAGTGTCACGATTTCATCGACAAAGTGAGATGACGTCAGCAAAAGGCAAAGGTGTCACGATTTCATGACAGAAGCTGAGAGGAAGGGCATGAAGACAGAAGGGTCATGATTTCATGACAAGAGAAGATGACGTCAAAGACAGGAAGTGTCACGATTTCATGACATAAGCGGTAAGGAGGTCGACAAAGGCAATAGTGTCACGATTTCGTGACAACAAGCATAGAAGGTGTACGATAGGCAAAGATGTCATGATATCGTGACATGTTGTAGTTTTATGCCAAAAGCTACAGGGAGGCAGTGAAGTCGACAGAGTTAAATCTGGGCCGACGCAGCACAGGTTTTGTAGCCGACGTGATCAAAGGGTAAAACAGTTGACTAAGATCAAGGTTCTAATCTTGAGATTATGTGTATAAAAGGAGGGTTGTTTGAAGAGTTTCATCGATCATCGAAGTGTGCGTTCGAAGAGTGGCGTTCACAGATTTAGTGCGATAGTGAGGTTCGATCATCGAAAAAGTAGAGTGCGAAGATCGATTGCAGTATAAGAGTGCATTTCATCGAATCGTCTAAGTGTAGGAGACTGTAAGGACACAGAGTGCATGAAGTCGATACTGCTGTGTTTGCACGATTTATGCGAAGACTGTGCTACTGTATGTGCGAAGACTGTGCTGCTATGTTTTCGCAGAAGAGTATAAGTTGATCGAGTGCTGCTGTGTTTGCGTAGACTGTGAAAAGTTGGTTTCGACCAAGTGCAACTGTAACAGAAAAGAAAAGAGGAAGAGGACAGATTTGTGCCAGATCGAAGGACTGTGTTTTGGTGCAGATAAGAGGACCAGCTTTGCGGTGATAGAGTTGAGGACAGAGATCTCCAACCAGAGCAGGGAAGACAGGTGTCTTCTATGGATAGAGTTCCACTTGCTAAGGGCAGAGGAGGTAGAGGTCTTCTAGAGGATCACCAACCAAAGCAGAATTAGGGGAAGGTGTCTCCTTTGAGCTGAGGCTCATAAACATTGTAATCGGGAAGGATTCCCAGAGGACTTTGATATAACTTTTAGAAGAAAAGTTTTATCCGTGGAGTAGCCCACCTTGGGTGAACCACGTAAATTGTTGTGTCACTTTGTGGATTATATTTTGTGCATTGTTTTGATTATTGTTGTTATTACTGCTATCTTTATTCTGCATGTTATTGATTTGAAAGCTGTTTTGAAAGAAAAAGTTAAAAGTGGTCTTATACTGTTCACCCCCCCTCTCAGTATAAGCTTGTGTTCTTCAATTGGTATCAGAGCTAGTTCCTTCGAAAAAGTTTAATAGCTTGAAGGAAAAGCTTGCAAAGAACACAATGGATTATTCAAGTGGCAATGCAGCACCTATTCTTGATGGATCAGATTTCGGTCTGTGGAGTGCAAGAATGAAAGTCTATCTTATGGCACTTGGTAATGAGGTATGGGAAGTTATTGAAGATGGGTACACCATTCCTGCAAATGGTCCTTATACTAAAGAAGACAGGCTCCTACATCACAGCAACTCAAAAGCCATGAATGCAATCCTGAAGGGTTTACAGAAGGCTGATCTTACCAAAGTTATTCACTGCAAGACAGCCTAGTGAAATGTGGAAACAATTGCAGAGTTGTTCATACAGGTGATGCAAATGTCCGAAAGGCCAAGTTGAGACACTTCAAAGGTATGTTTGAACAACTCAAGATGAATGATGATGAAAATATTAGTGACTACATGCTCCGTATGGATGAAGTTGTTAATTCTATGAAAGACTTAGGTCTTGAACTTGCTAAAAATGATGTGTGTGATAAGATTTTAAGATCTCTTCCTAATAGATTTAGTGAAAATATTTCTGCTATTGAGGAAGCTAAAGATTTAGATAAGTTGAAAAAGGATGAGCTCCATAGTATTCTTGCAGCATTTGAGCTGAGAACTCAAGTGAAAGTTGATGTAAAGAAAGAGGCGACTTTCAAAGCTACCAAGAAATCAAAAGGCAAACAGATTCAAGAGAGTGATGAGTCTTCTAGTGAGGAAGAGGCATATTACAACAAGAAAGGCAAGTTCTCTAGAAAGCACAAAAGCAAGAAAAATATAAGATGTTTCAACTGTGGAAAATTTGGTCATTATGCTACTGACTGTACTATTTCCAAGAATGAAAGTGATGAAGATATACAGGATGTTAAGAGCAAGGATTCTAAAAAGCACAGGTATTACAGAAAGAACAAAGATGAGCACAACAATCAAGGAAAGAGGTATTCACACAAGAACAAGAAGAGCTTCTATCTGGACAAAGCAAGTAAGTGTTCTAGAAGTGATAGTGAAAGTTCTTCTAGTGATGATGAAAATGAGATGTTGTTCATTTCAAAAAAAGAGGAAGAACCGAAACATAAATTCATTGTCATGAAATGTTTTAGATGTGGAAATTTTGGGCACCTTGAGGATGATTGCACAAATAATGAATTGGTTGCTAGTATGTATGAGGATGCTTCAGAAAATGATAAGGAAGATGCATGTATGGTTTTTGAAAAGGGTAGCACCTCTAGTGATAAGAAATCTGAAAAAGGCCTTGATAATTCAAAGTGCAATCAAATAGAGGATCTTGAATGTGAACTCAATAATGCTCTTAGTGTTTTGAAAAAGGAAAGAAAGAAGAATGATAGACTCAAGATTAAGTTAGATGAATGTTGTATGGAGAGAGACGATCTTATAGAAAGTCTTGACTTCTCTATAGCCAAAACACAGGAACTCAAGGATGAGTTAGAGTCTAAGATTCTTGAGTATAATGAGTTAGAGCAGAAAATGGCTTCTTTGAAAGAAGAAAATAAAGATTACAAGGATAAGCTCTACAGATTTCAGGATAGCTCCAAGAAGGTTAAGTCTCTCATCAAAAGTCAAAGAAATCCAATAGATAAAATAGGTCTCGGTTTTGTTGAGCCGCACAAGAAACAGGTTGGGGAATCTAGCAAGAGATTTCAAAAGGAAGAAAGTTCTGATGAAGAAAGTACTTCAGATCATGAGTCCGTGAGTGATGAATGCGCAGAAATAGAAAACAAATTTCTGAATGTGAAGCAAAAGTTTTCGGGACCCAAGAGATCGATTAAAAGAATATTTCACGGCAGATGTTTTGCATGTTACAAGTTTGGACACATGGCTGCACATTGCATGTCTCAAATGAAGAAGGTTAACAATAATTTCAGAAGTAATTTATTTCAAGGATATTGCTACTGTTGTAATCAGTTTGGGCACAAGGCAATTTTTTGCAATGCAAATAATAGGAACCGGGTTAGTCAGAACAGGCAGATTGTAATGTCCCCATTTTTCATATTTTTATTATACATAGTTGTGGAGTGGAGTCTTGATGTGTTTTGGTGTGTTAAGAGTATTTTTGGTGAAATTTGGCAATTAAATAATAAAAAGGGGGAAATGAGGGTGTATGCCCCATTAGGAGAATAAATATCATTTTATTATTATTTTCTAAGGTATTATTAAGTGAAATCAAAAAGTGCAACCTCAATAAAGAATTAAAAGAATGTCTATATAAAGAGGAGTAGGGGGCTCATTTGAGGGAGCTTGGATCATTTTATCTCTTCTACATTGTTGTATTTGGCTTTGCAGCTAATACACTTTTCTCTTGTGGACGAAACCCTACGAGAGAATTCTCTCTTGCGGACAAAACCCTGCAAGGGATAGCTTTGAGGACGAAAACCCTCTTGGCTAGAAACCTAGGACGAAAACCCTAGAGTTTCTTTGAGGTAAATCCAGCTAGGGTTTACAATTGGGTTTATTGAGACATTCTGCATCATTTATTGAGGATTTCTTTGACAACATTCATATCAGATTTGGGGAGATGAGCATTTACTATTTTTTTCTGTATGAGAGTTCTTGCTGTGAGCAGGAGTTCGAAGCTTCAGCTTGTTGGTGACGTAGCCCACCCTCAAGGACAATGTTGTTGTGGTTGAAAGACACCATCACAATGCTTGGATTTTTAGTTCACAGGTGAAGAAGACATTGAAGGCGGTTTTCTAATAAATGTGTGAAGTTATCTCGGATCATATGCAGATTTATTATCAAGTTTCCAACTTCAATCTCTATTGGGCATTTTCCCAACTGGCCGAACAATTTTGGAAGGGTTTTGGTGAGTTCGAGCTGCATATCACAAGAAAGACATTGGCATTGCTTACCAGCAATTTTGTAGACTGTAATGAGGGTTCTAAGTCAGTTTTGAGAAGCATTTTAAGAGCAACAAATAACCTACAGGGCAGCCGTGCCTCTGCAACATTGGGTCGTACATTTGCAGCCCCACGTGGGTGTTTGGGTCCATTCCTCATCGATTGCACTGGAGATACTTAGTGGAATTTGTTAAGCAGCAAAAAGGGGTATTTGTAACTATTTTCCAATCAATGGAGAAGTCAGTATTTTATAAGTTATGAGCAAAACATGTTTTTCTGTAGCTGATGCAAATTTCCAATTTAATATCAGACCAGAGATTTTTACGGGTAAACTTATCTTTCTACATTTTCCTTCATTGGGTTTATGTATTATGATAAAAAGAAGTTTGTGTCAAAATTTCATTGTATTTGGTTAAGTAGTTTGAAAGTTACGATAGTATTCATTTCCAGTTGTGTGTTATCATTCTCAAAAGAAAAAAAAAACATATATTGAAAAAACTACAAAAAAAATTACAAAATACCAAGCATTACCAAAAACAAAGTAGAGTATCAGTTCTCTCAGATTGGGGTTAGTCACTACAGTGGTATCAGAGCCAAATATTTTTCCAGCCTGTCTGGGTTCTTTATCTAGTGTGTTTCCTCACAATAGTTGCAGCTGAGAGTTGGTTAGTTCAATGTGAAGATGGAGCCACACAGTGATTGGGATAGGTTTCAGCGTGAGTTTTGGCAAGGTCAGAGAGAGTTGCAGCAAACTCTCAAGCAGTTGACAGTTGCTATGTCACCTAAGTCAGCACCTACGGTTTCCTCTAAGGCTAAGGTTGAGCCCACCATCTCCAAGTTATAGGATCAGTTTGTTCAGGAATGGACCAATGCTAGTGGGAAATTCAAAGAAATGATGTCTCTTCATGATTGGGTGGACATGAGGATGAGGCAACAACCTAATCGGAGAGGTAAACATCATCAACAGAAGTTGCACAGGAAGGAGAGAAAATATGAACCAATGTCTCCCACCTCAATTACTATCCAAAGAAACGTTGTTGGGTACAATAAGGTCGAGATGATAGAAGAACTTGTTCCAGAAAACTTTAAAAGGCAGTTGGCAAAAAAAGAAATGGTTTTTAGTGATTTACAGGTCGCAGGACTACCACTGATGAGAAAGAACCAAATGAGACATGAGCACAGGTGTTTCACATGTCAGGAATCTTGGACACTTGGCCACACATGTGAAATTGACAAGGAGAATGACTTATTGCATCCAAGTAAAGTTATGGACAACAGGGAGGTTGAGACCTTAGAGCTAGAAATAGATGCTTCTCCTCATGCGGTAAGCATGGCAGAGACCCAGGATGACTTTAATAATGATGGGAATGATAGGACAATAGTTTTGGAATTGTTTCCAGAGCACTCTAGTGGGGTCTGTGAGACCTTGGACATAAGGTATGATGAGCTTTGCACTTTTCCGAGCAGCAGTTCATTGGTGCATGATGGTGTGTCTACTTGTGGAGAAGTGTATGATGGTCATCATGAGATTATTGAGATCATGGGATATTCTGATTTGGAGGATGTTAAATCAGCAGTTGATGAGGTTGTTTCCTCATGTGTCTCTGCAAGCAAACAGAAGAACACAAGTCTTCCTGATAGTACGGTGATTAAGGGGTATGTTGATTTGGAATTTGCCAAATCAGCATATACTGAAACATCATATGAAGATGAGGAAGGAAAGAAATTAATCATTCTTCCAACAAACACAGAAGATGTAATGAGGAACCAGAAAATGTGTGATGAGTGGCTAAGGAGAGCCAAGGAAGCTAAAATGATAGCTTCTCAAGCAAAACAACACTTACAAAAAATCAAGGAGAAGGTTGCTTGCATTGACTGTTCCTATGACAGCTTGGAACATGAAAAGAATATTTCAAATCTACGAGTGGATTTTATGGGAACACTCATTAGTTCTGAAGGCACTATGGGTGACAGTATCAGGATATGGGACTCAAGAGTAGTTCCAAAATCTGAGTTGGAGCAGAATTTAAAAGGGAATGAATTGTTAGACAAATCAGAAAATTTCATGCATGATGCGGATTCTAATTGGAACCCAAGGGATGAAGATGTTTCTTATGTCAAAAAAGAGACACTTGGAGCTCGGAGTAGCCTGATAGACACTGCTGAAAGGTATGTTGTTGCTACTCTTTTTATCAGCCACCATATATATCCATTTGTGATCATACAAATGGATTGGAAAGAAATTTTGAACAAGGATTGGATGCTTGATGAGTTAGTAACTTTTTGGGACACCTTTTCCATTAATGTGGTCAGTGTTAGCATTCCAATGGACATATTTCAGATATGCAGTAGTGGTGATATATGTGGTATGCTGATTTTCCAAAAATCAGACCATATGATGACATTTTCAGTTTTGGACAGAAGTAGGACTGCTCTATTTGGGAACATTCAACTGGATGGTAAGGTTGGATTTTGTTATTACATGATTGTTGCAGCTAACTCAATTCAGTTTTGGAGGAGCATTTGGGTTTCCAAAGTATGTTGTAATAGTCACCCCTTGCTTATGAATGATACAACTTGTAATGATGCTCTCTTACTTGTTGTTGTTCACTCTTTGAGCAGTCATGTTATGAATCCATATGTGTTTATACAAGTGGATTGGAGGGAGGTAAATTTTGAAGGAGTAACTATTTCAGCCTTAAAACAAGGAAACATGCCCATGGATTACATCACCAAATTGGCCAAAGATAGAGGTAACAATTATATGAGGGTTGTAATGAATGAATTTGCTCATTTCCCTATTGTTACAGTCGTCTTAACAACAATAGAGGAGTTTCATTTGTTCTTTGGAAGGGTATGTAGATCTCATAGCATTGTGGAAAAAGAGACATTGATGGCACCTATGGTTGCATTCTTGTTGAGACCTAAGACTGCATTTTTGGTAATGAATGAGGATGCATCTTTAATGATAGAATGGACTGAGTTTTTGTTCAAAATGACTACATCACTGATGGAGATTGAGGCTGCACATTTCATGTTCTATGAGGACATACACTTCTTGATAAAAGAGGTTGTGTTTGTGACTTCTGTGTCTAATCTTACCACTCTGTTTGAGACCCCTTGGTCTGCATCTTTCATAACTAATGAGGCTGTT
This sequence comes from Wollemia nobilis, assembly GCA_028583015.1. Taxonomy (NCBI): domain Eukaryota; kingdom Viridiplantae; phylum Streptophyta; class Pinopsida; order Araucariales; family Araucariaceae; genus Wollemia; species Wollemia nobilis. The sequence goes on from JAQPPZ010017121.1 coordinate 6,379,626, forward strand.
TTTCTAAGGGCAACTTGGACTGATTGTTCACTGATTTTTGAGGTTGCATCTTCTCTGTCTTTTAGGACTGTTTTTGTGATGAATTCTGGGACAGAGTTGGAGATGTATGGGACTACATGTTGGTTTATTTGTGAGACTGCATATTTGTCTTTGGAGGCAACATCTGTTGAGAGAGTTAAGACTGAAATGTTGACAACATACTTGGACTGCATTTTTTATGACCGATGGGGCTGTGTTTTTGACTCATTGGACAGCACTTTTGAGGGAAGCTTTGGCCAAGTTTTTTATTAAGAAGACTGCAAACTCCATGACAAATAGGACTGCAATAATGATGACTGATGCAGCTACGTTGACAATGAGTTTTGGGGCTACATGTGACACATTGTTTGGGACAATTCCTCCCAAGCTAATTGAGATCTTCATGAGGTTTGAATTGGCACTTTACATGATGTATAAGAAGGTGTTTTGCATGTTGTTTAGGACTGTCTTTTCTTCAAAAATTAGAGCTGTGTTTCTTGAGGAGCTATTTTGGGCAGCATTGGTAAGGGCATTTGAGGTAAATGGCAAGTTTGGCATTGGTATTATCACATGGTGGGCCTTAGAAACATTCATAGGATGGAAAATAGGGACTGCAAACATTGGGAAGATAGACGTTGCATCCCGGGAGCCTTGGAAGGTTGCTAATGGCATCCTGAAAGCAACCATAATTTATTCTGTTGATAACACATTGATGGCTGCCATTTCTATAAGAAGGACTGCAATTTTGATCAGCCATGGGACATTACATTCTGATCAGCCTTGCTTAGATTGTTTTGATAAGGAGGAGGAAGATACCATTTCATTCTTGGATAATCTTGGGAACACATCTTCAGTATTGGGGTGTTTGGGGGAAAACGTTCTTCTCTTGGGGTCACTTTTGCACCACTTGAAGACATGGATCAGCCATGATACTACTTACATAAGGTATGACATTCATTCTGATTTTTATGACAGCTGTTTGAAGAGTTTTGGCATTCATGAGTTGGTTACATTGATAAGTTATGGGAATGAAAGATTGATGATGGATGGAGCTGGTAATTGGTATGGCATAATCACGTCATGTGGAAGAAATTGGGCTGCATTATGGAGTATTTTTGAGAGCAGGACATTAGCATTTGGAGATGATATCTTGCTAATTCTCAGAACTGATTTTTGGGCAGCCATTGGAACTATTTTTGGGAATAAAAAGTTGGCATCGCTGGTAATTCATTGGGATTCATTTTGCATTCAAACTATGACTGCACCTACAACACTTTGTGAGACAAAATTGGAAACAGTTTTCACTTTGTATAGGCTAATTGATGAGACATCAGGGGCTGCGCTTCATATCAGGTCTGATTTTCTCATATTTCCTGTGTTTTACTTGATTAGAAGGGCTGCTACATCACACCAAATTTCAGTTTTGATTGAGAGGGGGAATGAAATTGTTCATGATAGAAAGTGTGCAGGAATGTTTTTCATGATGTCAAAGACTGCTTTTCATTCAGAAATCAGAACTGAGTTTGTTTCTAAAAGGGAAATTGAGGAACATGAATTGGTAGACTTCATATACACTTATTTGCAAAACATGAAAGATGAAGCATATATGGCAAAGATAGTACTTCAGAAATCAGCATGTATGGACCTTGGAGTGGCCTTGATGGATACTTGGAGAATTGTGTCTCTACATGTTGATTCTGCCAAGAAGAGGACAGTGGCGCAGCATCTGCATGATGGACCTACTCCTTTAACATTTATTTGGGATCCTGGAATCACCATTGGTTTCAGCTTGATGATGAGAAGATGGTGTTGGAATTGCTTGAGGACAAGCAATTTTGGGAGGGGTGGTATTGTAATGTCCCCATTTTTCATATTTTTATTATACATAGTTGTGGAGTGGAGTCTTGATGTGTTTTGGTGTGTTAAGAGTATTTTTGGTGAAATTTGGCAATTAAATAATAAAAAGGGGGAAATGAGGGTGTATGCCCCATTAGGAGAATAAATATCATTTTATTATTATTTTCTAAGGTATTATTAAGTGAAATCAAAAAGTGCAACCTCAATAAAGAATTAAAAGAATGTCTATATAAAGAGGAGTAGGGGGCTCATTTGAGGGAGCTTGGATCATTTTATCTCTTCTACATTGTTGTATTTGGCTTTGCAGCTAATACACTTTTCTCTTGTGGATGAAACCCTACGAGAGAATTCTCTCTTGCGGACGAAACCCTGCAAGGGATAGCTTTGAGGACGAAAACCCTCTTGGCTAGAAACCTAGGACGAAAACCCTAGAGTTTCTTTGAGGTAAATCCAGCTAGGGTTTACAATTGGGTTTATTGAGACATTCTGCATCATTTATTGAGGATTTCTTCGGCAGCATTCATATCAAATTTGGGGAGATGAGCATTTACTATTTTTTTCTGTATGAGAGTTCTTGCTGTGAGCAGGAGTTCGAAGCTTCAGCTTGTTGGTGACGTAGCCCACCCTCAAGGACAGTGTTGTTGTGGTTGAAAGACACCATCACAATGCTTGGATTTTCAGTTCACAGGTGAAGAAGACATTGAAGGCAGTTTTCTAATAAATGTGTGAAGTTATCTCGGATCATATGCGAGTTATTATCAAGTTTCCAGCTTCAATCTCTATTGGGCATTTTCCCCACTGGCCAAACAATTTTGGAAGGGTTTTGGTGAGTTCAAGCTGCATATCACAAGAAAGACATTGGCATTGCTTACCAGCAATTTTGTAGACTGTAATGAGGGTTCTAAGTCAGTTTTGAGAAGCATTTTAAGAGCAACAAATAACCTACAGGGCAACCGTGCCTCTGCAACATTGGGCCGTACATTTGCAGCCCCACGTGGGTGTTTGGGTCCATTCCTCATCGATTGCACTGGAGATACTTAGTGGAATTTGTTAAGCAGCAAAAAGGGGTATTTGTAACTATTTTCCAATCAATGGAGAAGTCAGTATTTTATAAGTTATGAGCAAAACATGTTTTTCTATAGCTGATGCAAATTTCCAGTTTAATATCGGACCGAGAGATTTTTACGGGTAAACTTATCTTTCTACATTTTCCTTCATTGGGTTTATGTATTATGATAAAAAGAAGTTTGTGTCAAAATTTCATTGTATTTGGTTAAGTAGTTTGAAAGTTACGATAGTATTCATTTCCAGCTGTGTGTTATCATTCTCAAAAGAAAAAAAAAAACATATATTGAAAAAACTACAAAAAAAATTACAAAATACCAAGCATTACCAAAAACAAAGCAGAGTATCAGTTCTCTCAGATTGGGGTTAGTCACTACATAGATTCGAAGAACAGCTATGCCTGAAAGAAATAATGTTGTTTGTTACAAGTGCAACAATACAGGTCACACAACCAGACAGTGCAGAGCTGATATTCCAAGGTACAGGAACAAAAATAGTGATATAAACAGGTCCAAGGATCAAGGTGTGGACAAGAAAAGAGATGAGAACAAGAACAAGAAAAGTGCCAAGAATAGAAACATTAACAAAGAGCTCAAGAAAATGCCCGACAAAGAAATTGTAGACACTGATGATGATGAGTGTCTAATGGGAGTTTCACTCCCAACCCTATTTTAAAATCACCTCAATAGGAGGTGGGGGAGGGACTAATCTAAGAGACTCATTCTTAGTCCCGAGCCCCAAAGGTGACCCTTTGCCATTGATGACAAAGGGGGAGAGATTTGAAAAAGGGGGAGAGATATGAGTAAGGGGGAGAGCTTCAAGTGAAGAGGAAAGCTTCAAGTCAGGGGGAGCAAAACTTCAAAGAGATTGTTTTCAGTTTTGGCTCTTGAAGATGTGTTTTTAGTAAAGGTTTGCCATCAATGACAAATGGGGAGATTGTTGGCAATTTTGGGTACCTTGAGTACATTGCCTTTGCTCAAGTATAGTTGTTGTCATTGATGTCAAGGAGCTCTTGGTAGTTGTTGTCTTTGATGTCAAGGAGTCCTTGGAGCAATTTGTTTTTATGTCTAAGTATGTGTTTTGATGAAGGTTTCAGATGGACAGTGAGTTGCCAAGAAGATCAGGGTAGCCCAGTTGCAAAACGATCAAGAAAAAGACAAGTAAGAAAAAGTTTGCAGGTGGCTAGAAAAACTGTCGTGATTTCGTGACATGTTTGAGGAGAGAGAAAGTTCTGGCAAAACTATCACGATTTCATGACATGCTGGAAGGCAGAGACAAAGCAGGCAAAACTGTCACGATTTCGTGACATGTCACATTTTCGTGACTCGGGAAGTGCAGGAAGGCAGAGAAAGAAAAGTGTCGCGATTTCGCGACACATTGCCAGGAAAGTTGTTCGGATGAGCAAGTGTCGTGATTTCACGACATGTTGTAGGAGAGAGAGTCCAAAAGGAAAAGTGTCATGATTTCATGACATTTTGCAGAATAGGAAGTCTGAAGTGTTAACTGTCGCGATTTCACGATAAGTTTGAAGAGAGAGAAAGTGATTCATGAACTGTCATGATTTCGCGACATGCTACAAAAGACAAAGTGAGGACTGTTGTGATTTCGTGACATGATGCAAAGTTTCAGTTGAGGACTATCACGATTTCACGACATGCTAAAAATATCGAAGTGAGAACTATCATGATTTCATGACTTGCAGCAAAGAGAATAGCCTGAAAGGAGAAGCATCGTGATTTCACGACAGGCAGTGGAGAAAGCGTTCGAAAGCCAGAAGTGTCGCGATTTCACGATTGGCTACAAAGAAGTTGTACGGATGCAAAAAGTGTCACGATTTCACGACAGGTTGAGTTGGCAGCTTGTAGTTGCAGAAAGTGTCACGATTTCACGACAGGTTGACTTGGCGGCTTGTAGTTGCAAAAAGTGTCACGATTTAGTGACAGGTTGAGTTGGCAGCTTGCAGTTGCAAAAAATGTCATGATTTCATGACAGGTTGAGTTGGCAGCTTGCAGTTGCAGAAAGTGTCGCGATTTCACGATAGAAGCTGAGAGGAAGGCCATGAAGACTAAAGTGTCACGATTTCGCGACAGAAGTGTGATGACATCAGCAAGAGGCAAAGGTGTCACGATTTCACGACAGAAGCTGAGAGGAAGGGCTTGAATACAGAAGGGTCATGATTTCATGACATAAGATAAGATGACGTCAGCAAAGACAAGAAGTGTCATGATTTCGCGACATAAGCGGTAAGGAGGTCGTCAAAGGTAGTAGTGTCGTGATTTCGTGATAGCGAGCATAGAAGGTGTACGACAGGCAAAGATGTTGCGATATCGTGACATGTAGTTTCGTGCTAGAAGCTATAGGGAGGCATTGAAGTCGACAGAGTTAAATTTGGGTTGACGTAGCGTAGGGTTTTGCAGTCGACGTGATCAAAGGGTAAAACAGCCGACTAAGATCAAGGTTCTAATCTTGAGATTATGTGTATAAAAGGAGGGTTGTTTGAAGAGTTTCATTGATCATCCAAGTGTGTGTTCGAAGAGTGGCATTCGCAGATTTAGTGCGACAGTGAGGTTCGATCATCGAAAAAGCAGAGTGCAAAGATCGATTGCAGTATAAGAGTGCATTTCATCGAATCGTCTAAGTGTAGGAGACTGTAAGGACACAGAGTGCACGAAGTCGATACTGCTGTGTTTGCACGATTTATGCGAAGACTATGCTGTTGTATGTGCGAAGACTATGTTCTTGTGTTTTCACAGAAGAGTAGAAGTTGATCGAGTGCTGCTGTGTCTGTGCAGACTGTGAAAAGTTGGTTTTGACCAAGTGCAACTATAACATAAAAGGAAAGAGGAAGAGGACATATTTGTGCCAGACCGAAGGACTATGTTTTGGTGCAGATAAGAGGACCAGCTTTGCGGTGACAAAGTTGAGGACAGAGATCTCCAGCCAGAGCAGGGAAGACAGGTGTCTTCTGTGGATAGAGTTCCACTTGCTAAGGGTAGAGGAGGTAGAGGTCTTCTAGAGGATCACCAGCCAAAGCAGAATTAGGGGAAGGTATCTCATTTGAGCTGAGGCTCATAAAATTTGTAATCGGGAAGGATTCCCAGAGGACTTTGATATTACCTTTAGAAGAAAAGTTTTATCCATGGAGTAGCCCACCTTGGGTGAACCACGTAAATTGCTGTGTCACTTTGTGGATTATATTATGTGCATTGTTTTGATTACTGCTGTTATTACTGCTATCTTTATTCTGTATGTTATTGATTTGAAAGTTGCTTTGAAAGAAAAAGTAAAAAGTGGTCTTATACTGTTCACCCCCCCCTCTCAGTATAAGCTTGTGTTCTTCAAAGTGCAAAGAAGAGGCCCAAGCAAATAATATTATAATATTTTATTATAATATTAAAAAGGGAAATTTAAATTGATTATAAATTAATTAATATATTTTTATTATAAATTAATTTATTAATTAATTTAATTAACTTCCAAAGTTATTTAAGTTAATTATAACTTAATTTTAATTTAATTATAAATTAATTTATATTAATTTAAATAACCCTAAAGAGGGTTATAAGGTTGAAATTAAAATTGAATTTGAAATTTGATTTAAGCGCCGACGTTTTATGGCACGAGGTCTTCGTGTATAAAAGGTGGCAAAAACCTTTGCCTTACTCCCGAAAAACCATCGATTGATTTCCTAAGCTCCAAAGTATAGTGCGCAAGGAAGAGAAAGAGATTTTCGTATTTTGAAAGGTCTCCAGTGGCAGAAGGTTTAATAAATAGGAGTGAGGCTCCTCTTACCTCGCACAATGCTGTGTAGCACAGTTGGCAATGGTGGATGGTGCTAAGTCTTGTGGCAGGCAAGGAGTGCAGGGTTCAAAACCTATCGAGTTCATTTTGCAAGGAAGTGAGGGCATTTCCATTTTGCACAACATCGAACGAAAGGAATAAAGGGAGGCTTGTGCCTTCCCTTTCTTGTGGAAGCACTTAGCCCATGTGGTGGGCTAGCGCCTCGATAAGGCGCTCGGCTGGGAGTGGTCTCGCGTTCGAAACCCACCGAGGCCTTTTGGCTAGTGTTAAAGGTATGCGCTGATGTTATTTGTCTTGGTCACTTGATTATTTCGGATGTGCTAAGGTTGAAAAAATAAAATATTTTTGATGGTTTATAAAGTTTATTTTTGCCTAAATTAATTTGGATATTGAGTATTTGAGGGAGATAAAAGGGTAGGCAATATTATTTTGAAAGTTTAATTTTTGGAGGTTGATTAATTAAAGTTGGAGATTATAAGGAGCAATTGAGTAATTATTTTTATGTGTGATTTGATGATTGCTAATTTCAAAGGAGTAATAAGGTGTATTTGAGTTTGATTATTTTTGTAATTGAGAAATATTTTGAGAGAGTGTTAGTGTGATATTTTGTCATCTAACCATTGAAATTGGCAAAGAAGAAAATTGTGATTGAGATAGGTTTTTAAGGGCACTTCTACATCAAAAAAAAAGGTATGGGCACATCTTCCTAGTGAGTGATTGTTGGATGTTGTGAATGCTAAGTTGGAGTGAAAAGGGTTGTTTGATAAGCATTGTTGAGTTTGGTTTTTCTGGAATGAAAGTTGATTCTAGAAACCTTGTTTGATAAGCATTGTTGGAAATATTGAGTAAAGCTTTCATATGCTTGAACTAGGGTTTGTGCAAAGAACATGAGTATCATTGTTATGTGAAGTTGTGAACTATATTTAGATCATGAGTATCATTGTTATGTGAAGTTGTGAACTATCTTGAACTAGGGTTTGTGAAAGATCATGAGTATCATTGTTATGTGAGATTGTTTGATAAGCATTGTTGGAAATAAGTGAGTGAGTGTTCATATACTTGGACTAGGGTTTGTGAGCAAGGGTTATTTCATTGAGTGATTGATTGAGTAGAGTTGGTTGAGCCTAGTCAAGTGGATGTGTTGAAGTGATAGTTCAAGTTCTATGAAACAAATTGTTCCATATTCTAAATTGATTTGAGAAAGAGGTTGAGTGTTTGTGAGTGTGAAACATATTGAGTCTCTAACAATTCTCTATATGTTTCTATGGTAAAAGAGAGATTGAAAGTGATTGAGCATTGTTGTGAATGTGAAGCATATTGAGTCTCTAACAATTCTCTATATGTTTATGTGAGATTGGACAAGTTCTAGTGAGGACTTGTTGAGCATATTTAAGGTAAGTTTTAGAGAAGACTTGTGGACAGATTTGTGTGAGCTTTTGTGGAAGCTTACAATACAAATTTGAGGACAAAGATTATTGAGCAGATTGGACAAGTTCTAGAGAGGACTTGTGGATAGATTAGTGTGAGCTTTTGTGGAAGCTTACAAGGTAGATTTGAGATAAGTCTTTGAGAAGACTTGAGAGCAGAGTTGATTGATTGATTTGTTCAAACCTTGAGTGAAGGTTTGGGGTAGATCTAGCAGAGTTGATTTGTGATTAAGTCAAGCTTTGTGTTAAGGCTCGAGGATAGATATTGAGGATAGATTTGTGCTAGACCGAAGGACTATGTTTAGTGTAGATTTGAGGATAGAGTTTGGTGCAGATTTGAGGATAGGTTTGTGCCAGACCAGAGATAGAGATTGAGCAGATTTGTGCTAGACCGAAGGATTGTGTTTAGTGCAGATTTGAGACAGAGCTAAGAGCAAGCTTTGGAGGTGACAGAGTATAGAGGATGACAGTCTCCAGTGGATAGAGATCCATTAGCCAGGGTAGTGAGGATAGGTCTTCTGAGTGAGGATAAGAGTCTTCAGTGGATAGAGATCCATTAGCCAGTGTAGTGGAGGCAGCAGTTCTTCTAGAAGATCACCAACTAGAGCAGAGGAGAAAGGAGTTCTCCTATGGATAGATATCCATGAACTTGATTAGGGGATTGGTGTCTCCTTTGGACAGAGGTCCATAAACATTGTAATAGGGAAAGGATTCCCAAGATATTTATTGAGAAAATATTAGTGAAATATTTTCTCCGTGGAGTAGCCCACATTGGGTGAACCACGTTAAATTGGTGTCTCTATTGTGTGTGGTGATTTGTGCATTGCTTTGATTATTATTGTTGATATTGCTATTGATACATTGCATAATATTTATTGGGAAAGAAAAGTAAAAAGTGGTCTTATATTGTTCACCCCCCTCTCAGTATAAGCTTGTGTTCTTCAATTGGTATCAGAGCGGGTTCCTTCAAAAGATTTTAACAACTTGAAGGAAAATCTTACAAGAACACAATGGATTCTAAGAATGGATCCTCAGATAATTCAACACCAGTATTTGATGGAAGCGATTATATATTTTGGAGTATGAGAATGAAGATTCACCTGATGGCACTTGGCAATGAAATATGGGAAGCAATTGAAAATGGATATACACCACCAACTACTCCACCTACAGATAAATATGGTAAGCTTCTACATCATTACAATTCAAAAGCAATGAATGCAATTTTGAGAGGTTTGCATAGAACAAAGTTCATAAAGGTTATGCATTGCAAATCAGCAAAAGGAATTTGGGATAAGTTGCAAAGCATATATGAAGGAGATAAAAGTGTCAAAAAGGTAAAGATACGAAATCTCAAAGGACAATTTGAAGAACTAAGAATGAAGGATGAGGAAAACATTAGTGCTTATCTACTTCGTGTAGATGAGGTTGTTAACTCCATGCAAGGACTTGGACTTGAGGTTCAAGAATCTGATGTTTGTGATAAGATCTTAAGATCTCTCCCAAAAAGGTTTAGTGAAAATATTTTTGCTATAGAGGAATCAAAATATGGTGATATTTTGACAAGAGATGAATTACTTGGTATTCTTACAACTTTTGAGATGAGAACAAAAGAGGAACCTAATATCCGGAAGGAAGCAGCCTTCAAAGCTACTAAGAAGACAAAGGGCAAGAAGTCAGATTCAAGCAATGAGTCATCCAATGATGAAGAAGCAAATTATGGCAGAAGGAATAAGGATCCAAGAAGATTTAAAGATGCAAAATCTGTTAGATGTTTCAATTGTGGAAAGTATGGTCACTATGCAACTAATTGTCAAGAATCTAGAAATAGCAATGATGAAGAAAAATAGGATCATAAGAACAGGGAATCAAAAAAATACAGGTACCAAAAGAAAGGCAAGGATGGACAAGGCAAACAAGGAAAGAAGTTCTTTCAAATACAGAAGAGGAGTTACTATGCAGACAAGGCAAGTAAGTACTCAAGTGATAGTGATAATAGTTTCTCAGATAATGATAAAGATGAAGTTCTATTTCTGATAGAAGAAAAGGAAGAAGTTAAGAAAAGGTCACCAATAATTCTCAAGTGTTTTAGATGTGGTAACTTTGGTCATATTGAAGATAGTTGTACAAAGAATGGTTTCAGTTTCAATGATGATGAATATGAAGATACACTTGAAGGACCAGAAGAGAATATTCTAATGGCACTAGAAGAAGAAGGAAGTGATCCTATAGAAGACAAGTCAGAAAAGAATGAAGATGTTTTCAAAGGCAAACAAATAGAGGAAGAATCAGAGAAAGGAGAAGTTGATCTTGAGGGAGAGCTTATTTATGCTCTTAACACATTGAAGAAGGTAAGAAAGCAAAATTCCCAACTTAAGCTTCAGTTTCAAGAATGTGATGAAGAAAGAGGAAATCTTATAGAGGATCTAAATAAGTCAATGGCTAAGACAAAGAATTTCAAGGATAAGTTAGAAGAAAAGGTCTTAGAATGTGAAATGATTAGAACAAGAAGTAGCTCTACTAAGGGAAGAAGTAGAAAATTCTAAGGATAAGCTACACAAGTTTGGAAAGAGATCAAAGATCGTAGATAAAATGATCAAGGTACAAAGAAGGTCAACAAACAAAATAGGTCTTGGTTTTGAACAAGTACAAAAGAAACAAGAAGAGGAGTCAATCTCAAGTTCTGAAGAAGAAGAAACTTCAGAAGAAGATAGTGTAAGAGAAAGTGAGACTTATGAGGATGAGTTGGACAATAGAAAGTTCAACAAGGAAAAGAACAATGCACAAAAAGGGAACAGATGGAACAGGAACCAACATAGGGTAAAAGAGACTAAGAGACCAATGAGGTCAAGGCAAGGAAATTTCAATGGATGATGTTTCTCATGTCATAGATTTGGGCACAAGGCTTCATAGTGCAGGACACATGAAAGACAGGAATATGGGAACTTCATAAACAAGAAAACTTTTCATGGGTATTGCTACTCATGTAATCAGTTTGGTCACAAGGCAATGAATTATAGGGTCCATGACAGGAATAGATATGGCTTCACCAGAAGAAATCCCAAGATATTTGCACCTCCAAGGAATAACAATATTAAGTGTTACAAGTGCAATAATGATGGACATACAACAAAGTGGTGTAGAGCAAAAATTCCAGAGACAAGCAAGAACAAGAAAAGTTAGAGGAATCAAAAGGATCAGATGAGAAGGAAAGTGGAGAAAGGTAAATATCAGTGAATGTTGGGAGTAGAAATACTCCCACCCCAGAATTAACCACCTCAAGAGGAGGTGGGGGAGGGACTAAGCTAAGAGACTCATTCTTAGCCCCGAGCCCCAAAGGTGACCCTTTGCCATTGATGTCAAAGGGGGAGAGATTTGAGTAAGGGGGAGAGATTTGATTTAAAGATGAGAGCATTGAGTCAAGGGGAGCAGTTTCCTAGGGGGAGCAGAACATAAAAAGGTTAAGGAAATTGGAAAAGATAATTGGGTTACCATCAATGACAAAGGGGGATATTGTTGGATATTTTGAGTAAATGAGTTGTCATTGATGTCAAGAGTGAGTGGTCATTGATGTCAAAAGTCAGTTTCAATGAGCAATGCAAGAAGAAGTAGTTCCAAAATCAGTGCAAAAAGGAGAGTCCGCTTCCATATGGTCAGATCCAGTTCCAGGTAGTTAGATGTGGTCCAAAGTGCAAAGAAGAGGCCCAAGAAAATAATATTATAATATGATAAAAAAAAAAAAAAAAAAAAAAAAAAAAAAAAAAAAAAAAAAACCAAAAAAAAAAAAAAAAAAAAAAAAAAAAAAAAAAAAAAAAAAAAAAAAAAAAAAAAAAAAAAAAAAAAAAAAAAAAAAAAAAAAAAAAACAAACACAAAAAAAAAAAAAACAAAACCAAAAAAAACAAAAAAAAAAAAAAGAAGAGAAAAAAAAAAAAAAAAAGGAAAAAAAAAAAAAAGTAGAGGGCATTTCTATTTTTCATAGCATCGAACGAAAGGAATAAAGGGAGGTGTGTGCCTTCCCTTTCTCGTGGAAGCACTTAGCCCACATGGTGGGCTAGCGCCTCGATAAGGCACTCGGTTGGGAGTGGTCTCACATTCGAAACCCACCGAGGCCTTTTGGCTAGTGTTAAAGGTATGCACTGATGTTATTTGTCTTGGTCGCTTGATTATTTTAGATGTGCTAAGGTTGAAAAAATAAAATATTTATGATGGTTTATAAAGTTTATTTTTGCCTAAATTAATTTGGATATTGAGTATTTGAGGGAGATAAAAGGGTAGGCAATATTATTTTGAAAGTTTAATTTTTGGAGGTTGATTAATTAAAGTTGGAGATTATAAGGAGCAATTGAGTAATTATTTTTATGTGTGATTTGATGATTGCTAATTTCAAAGAAGGAGTAATAAGGTGTATTTAAGTTTGATTATTTTTGTAATTGAGAAATATTTTGAGAGAGTGTTAGTGTGATATTTTGTCATCTAACCATTGAAATTGGCAAAGAAGAAAATTATGATTGAGACAGGTTTTTAAGGGCACTTCTACATCAAACAAAAAGGTATGGGCACATCTTCCTAGTGAGTGATTGTTGGATGTTGTGAATGCTAAGTTGGAGTGAAAAGGGTTGTTTGATAAGCATTGTTGAGTTTGGTGTTTTTTGGAATGAAAGTTGATTCTAGAAACCTTGTTTGATAAGAATTGTTGGAAATATTGAGTAAAGCTTTCATATGCTTGAACTAGGGTTTGTGCAAAGAACATGAGTATCATTGTTATGTGAAGTTGTGAAAGAACATGAGTATCATTGTTATGTGAAGTTGTGAACTATCTTGAACTAGGGTTTGTGAAATAACATGAGTATCATTGTTATGTGAAGTTGTGAACTATCTTGAACTAGGGTTTGTGAAAGATCATGAGTATCATTGTTATGTGAGATTGTTTGATAAGCATTGTTGGAAATAAGTGAGTGAGTGTTCATATACTTGGACTAGGGTTTGTGAGCAAGGGTTATTTCATTGAGTGATTGATTGAGTAGAGTTTGTTGAGCCTAGTCAAGTGGATGTGTTGAAGTGATAGTTCAAGTTCTATGAAACAAATTGTTCCATATTCTAAATTGATTTGAGAAAGAGGTTGAGTGTTTGTGAGTGTGAAACATATTGAGTCTCTAACAATTCTCTATATGTTTCTATGGTAAAAAGAGAGATTGAAAGTGATTGAGCATTGTTGTGAATGTGAAGCATATTGAGTCTCTAACAATTCTCTATATGTTTCTGTGAGATTGGACAAGTTCTAGTGAGGACTTATTGAGAATATTTAAGGTAAGTTTTAGAGAAGACTTGTGGACATATTTGTGTGAGCTTTTGTGGAAGCTTACAATACAGATTTGAGGATAGAGATTATTGAGCAGATTGGACAAGTTCTAGAGAGGACTTGTGGACATATTAGTGTGAGCTTTTGTGGAAGCTTACAAGGCATATTTGAGACAAGTCTTTGAGAAGACTTGAGAGTAGAATTGATTGATTGATTTGTTCAAACCTTGAGTTAAGGTTTGGGGTAGATCTAGCAGAGTTTATTTGTGATTAAGTCAAGATTTGTGTTAAGGCTTGAGGACAGATTGAGGATAGATTTGTGCTAGATCGAAGGACTATGTTTAGTGCAGATTTGAGGACAGAGTTTGGTGCAAATTTGAGGATAGGTTTGTGCCAGACTAGAGATAGATATTGAGTAGATTTGTGCTAGACCGAAGGACCGTGTTTAGTGTAGATTTGAGACAGAGCTAAGAGTAAGCTTTGGAGGTGACATAGTATAGAGGATGATAGTCTCTAGTGGATAGAGATCCATTAGCCATGGCAGTGAGGATAGGTCTTCTGAGTGAGGACATGAGTCTTCAGTGGATAGAGATCCATTAGCTAGTGCAGTGGAGGCAGTAGTTCTTCTAGAAGATCACCAGCCAGAGCAGAGGAGAAAGGAGTTCTCTTGTGGATAGAGATCCATGAACTTGATTAGGGGATTGGTGTCTCCTTTGGAAAAAGGTCCATAAACATTGTAATAGGGAAAGGATTCCCAAGAGATTTATTGAGAAAATATTAGTGAAATATTTTCTTCGTGGAGTAGCCCACATTGGGTGAACCACGTTAAATTGGTGTCTCTATTGTGTGTGGTGATTTATGCATTGCTTTGATTACTATTTTTGATATTGCTATTGATACATTGCATAATATTGATTGGGAAAGAAAAGTAAAAAGTGGTCTTATACTATTCACCCCCTCTCTCAGTATAAGCTTGTGTTCTTCAATCACCACAACAAGAGTATAACATTATTTATCCTAGAAAACCCCCTTGTGGGGAAAAACTAGCACAAAATAATTTCTCTTTATTTATTTTCATAAATGGTCCGTTCTTTATATTACATCAAGGCATTTCAATCTACATTTATCCAAGTAGGGATGTTCCATAAATACCTACTTTCCATGGTTGAAATTGGGCAATCAATTCGTTTATTACAATTAATATTCATGCTTTGGAATTGCACTTTCGAATAGACTTCCTAAAATGTGTCAAGTCCATCCTATCCTCTTACAACATAACATTGGTATTTTTCTTGAACCCTACATCATTCTACTCTAATAGAAGCCCACTAATCATAAACTAACTAATCCAAACCACCATAATATCATCAACCTTCCTTAGTAACAACATTCCAGGCATATATTGCTACATTGACTCCACAAGGTAGCCCTATAACCTAAGTTACGACTCAACCCGATGTAGACAACCACTACAAGTAGTCACCTTTCGATAGTTAACACAAAAATCTACGCTTGACTATCTAACAGAGCTATGGTCCATCCTAACGTGATCGATCATAGTGAGTGTGGTCATCGTCCAAAAGGCTACATAGGCATCTACATTTGATACTAGGAATGCTAACACAAAGAATTCTACCTAGAATACTATCCTTACTCCCAACTTCAAACCCAGTCTACTCTAACACTACCAATACCAAAATGGTTCAACCCAAAGGACATCCTTAAGGATCAACATGGCTACATTTCCAAGCTCACATAGTCGATTCAATATACGTACTATAGAGGATATGAAAATTCACCATCTCTTGTTAGGTCGACTTGACACTCCTCATCCTACTCTATTTTATAGCACTTCCTACTGCAATACGATGACTCTTACCGAGATCAAACACTTGTATCTCTTCGCTCTCGATCTTACGAGGGTTGATCTAAGAGGGAACACCTAAATCTCTAATGAGTATAACATAATCCAATACAAATTACATAAATCCTGAAATTAGGTTATACCTCTACTCTACTGCCACATTGGCATATATCCAATCGATCGTCCATCATATGTGCAAATAAGAAAGACTTAACCAAATCTCTATTCTACTACCTGTTGAGTGGTAATTTTATCCTGTTGCAAAACCACACTCACAATTAGAATTTTGATTAGAAAACCCTCTCTTGCAAAGAAATAAAAATCTCTCCAAGGTTCCTTTTATTTAATGTAGACTTGTGTGCTTGTGAAGATGTATCAAAATAAATTCTAGGAATACCTTAGTGACCTGCAAACAACTGTTAACAAGGGGCCTGTGTTGATTTTACTTTGATTTTACCATGCTGTTATTGTTCATTAATTAAAAGGGCTTGAGTTCCCTTATGTGCATAAATAAAATGATGAATGAATGCCTAAAGTTGATCCTAACTCATTTTATTTATGATTTTTTAAAGTGATTTATCCCTAAATCCCTGTTAGCAGATACCTTTTATCTTCAATTAAAATGTTTTGTTAGTAGGTGCTATGGTGAACCACTTCATTTTATCTTTGATTTAATGTGAAATTTGGAGTTAGTACTTGTTGTTAGCAGATTCATTTTACTTAAGATTAACATGTGCTATTAGCAAGTGTTGTGGTAAGCCACTTCATTTTTTATCTTTGCGTTAATGTGAAATAGAAGTCAGTACTTGCTATTAGCAGATTCTTTTTATCTTCAGATTAAAATATTGTTGTTAGCAAGTGTTGTGGAAAACCACTTCATTTTATCTTTGCCTTAATGTGAGATTGGAGTTAGTAAATCCCTCCCTTGAATGCAAATTGATTTTATCTTGGATGGTTAAGCTCTATCCGAGCAAGAAAATAAAGTGACTGAATCTAAATGTGAAATGTGAATCCTGAATGATGCTTCAATTCATTTTATCTGCTTTGAATGGATTTTATCTTGCCTTGCTTTGCTTTGAACATGAGAGAAAATAATGTAAATGACTAACTTTGAAAGTATAATAGCCTTTGTATGCCATATAAATTACCCCCTTTTAATGAAATGGTAATTTTCATAAAGGGAGTCAATTTATTGCTTGAAAAAATAAAATGCAAAGCCTGAAAATTCTATTTTCTTTTAAACTATGAAATCATGCAAAACTGAAATAAAAATTCTTGCTAAAAGTGTGAACTTCAAATAATTTTGGAATTTTGAATTTAAGTTAAAACAAAAATATACTTGCTTTAAATGGAACATTAAAGCTTATTCTTTCAACCTATGTAACTCTTTTTGGAATTTTATATTTTTCATTTTTTATTTTATTTTGAAAACTTAAAAAAAAATGAAAAAGACAAGGTTAGAAAATAAAAATAAGATAACATGAAATTCTGGAATATGGACCAGCCAAAGAAAACTAATGCAAATAAAATCCAACATATGCTATAGAAAAATGTTAGATTCCGAACACAAAACACAATCGGGTTAGACCTGCATCCACACAATTTGAAATCCGATTATGGCGAGAGTCTAAGGAGTTAAAAAAAACATGCAATAAAAATATTGAAATGGTGCAACCATATCCATGCATAAACACCATTAAACACAATTAGTGCATGTGAGAAAGATATTCAATAAACACAAATTTGTATTCAAAAGTTCATTTTCTGCATACAATGGTGAAAAAAAATAGCTCCACGGTAGTTTGAATAAGCTTCCAATCTCCTTCCATGCATCCTATTCCAAAAAAAACATCCTCTCCATTTCCTTTGCTTCCATGGCCTTTTAAAGCTTTCCAACCCTAAAAAGCTCTTCATTTCATTTTCCCCCCTTTTCCTTTGGCTTAGTCACGTAACTTCTTTGTAACTGCAATATCTTCTAAATGAAATGCTTCTTCCATCATGATTTTTGCCAACAATAAATTGGTAAATATATTCTAAATGAAACACTTCTTCCATAATGTTTTTTG
The DNA here is from genome assembly GCA_028583015.1 of Wollemia nobilis. NCBI lineage: Eukaryota > Viridiplantae > Streptophyta > Pinopsida > Araucariales > Araucariaceae > Wollemia > Wollemia nobilis. The sequence goes on from JAQPPZ010017121.1 coordinate 6,397,023, forward strand.
CCAATAATAAATTGGTAAGTATATTCTAAATGAAACACTTCTTCCATAATGCTTTTTTCCAATAATAAATTGGCATGTATCTTCCAAATGAAACGCTTCTTCCATAACGTTTTTTTTTGCCAACAATGAATTAAATAATGCTTTTCTTTTATTTAGAAACCTGCCAACATCAATATAAACCATTAATTCAAACTAACTTTAATAAAATCATAAAGTCAACATAGAAATGTAAAGAAATATTAGCATACCATGAGAAAAAGAAATGCTATTCTTTTGTTTTATTTTATTCATTTTATTTTTATATTATATATTTTTATTCTTATTTGCTTTTTTTTTTGTTTTTTTGTTTTTCTTCTATTTTTATTTTATTTTCTTTTTTTATTTAAATTTTACTTGCTTTCTCTCATTTTTTAATTTTAAATTTGATTTAATTAATTTCAAATGTTTGAATTGGTTTAATTCAAAACATTAAAACTAACCAAAACAATAAAATAAAAAAAATAAGAAAGAACCTAACCAACGCACTAGACAACTTAAAAGAAACCAAAAGGAGACACTAGTCAACACACCAACCTATCAAAATTATCACGCAAAGAAACTAAAATTCAACAAAAAATCCAAAAATTAAAGGTGGGTCCCCAAGTTTGGGGCTAGTTGTGGAATGGCCACAACACTACCTGGGTGAATCTTTGGAACATCTCTAGCCATAATGTATTGGCTATAAAACTTGGATGATCCTAAGATTCCACATAGATGACTCATGTATTGTAAAACATAAGGTAAGAACAACATCAACCTTACACAATCTAAGCAACGTTTCGCTAACAAATCTAGACTACTTCCACAATAACGTATTGATCTTACCACCGATTATCGAAGCTAAAAATCTTACACCTATTTAGATAAAGAGACTTAACCACACCAACTACTCTACTCGAGTGTTCCTAAGAACATCCCTGGTCATAATGGTTTTCTATAACTTGGTAATCCTAAGATTCCACATAGGTAGCTCTAGTACTACAAAACATGATGCAAGAACATAATCCAACTCGAGCTAGCTATATAGTATTCTAACCGATTCTAACATTAAAAATATTAGGAATTTACAGTGCACCAACTTGAGAGTTAGCAAAACTCCTCTTCGTATATAGTTCTATCCTCTCTTATTTCCTTCCTTGTCAATTCCACACACCAACAACTTTTCCCTTCTCCCATTTTTCCTCTAGTTGAGTCCTTTTCCCCCCTAGTCGTCAGCTCTGGGAATTCATAAATGAACTCACATTTTTTCTTCTTCTTTAATCGACTGTGATGGCATTTCATTGAGTGTTGTTCCCATTATGAACACGATCCCCCCACTATTCTTGGATGCTCCTTGGATCTTTCCTTCACAAACAAACCAAATATATTTTTTTACAGATCATGCCAACGTCTTCTCCCTGTGAATCTGACGTCAAGCTCACTTAACTAGAGTCATGATTTTAAGCTTAGGTGGAGGTACATGTGCAATGTCCATCTTCTTCATATAGGGCCTAACTTCCTTTAATATGATCGAATCAAGCTTACTCAGAGTTCTTTACATTAGGTGTCATGTACCTTTCTTTTCTTTTTAAAAAAGAGATATGTTCATCACCAAATGATGAGGCCTGGAAATGCCTCATTTTGCACTATGGTTAACATATAAAAACTGCCATATTATTAAATTTACAAATTTAAATTCAAAATAGTTGATTAGAATATATTAATTTTTAATTGTTTACATGATTTTATGTTAGAAACATTATACCCTTGTTTTGACTATTTTAAGCATTTTACTTATAAAAGGTCAAAAATGAGTATCATGTCAATTCTGATGTCATACTATAGTAAAATTAAATTCTAATGGTATGGATAGATTCCTCTCATTGATATCTACAACTTTTATTTTGGAATCAAGTCAATCCGAGCTATAGATAAAAATTTATGAAGGTTACATCATTTTGGAGCTCATGCCTTTGTTTTTTTGAGTTGTTAACAAGTGCAAATATGCGTTAAGGGGCATATTGGTGGATCTATTGGGAATGATCCAAAGCAAGTTAAGTAACTAAATTCATACAAATTATAGTTAATAATGGAGAGAACACATGACATAAATTTTAAGGCATATGAACAAATAATTTGGAAGTTATGGGGCCCACAAAATGATAGTTTCACACTTTTTGACTGCTAGAAATTCCAGTAAAAATCCGTGTTAGATTCCAACTTGACAATAATACTGGGAGTAATTCTTGAGGAGTTAAGACCTAAACATTGAACCAGATGTAATTCATACAGCCAAGAACATGTGGGTAAAATTTGGTGTACATTGGAGTTAGGAGGCAAAAGTTATAAGCACTCCAAAAGGGCAGCTGGGCATATTTTGACTATATAAAAAATAGGTGACAGTCCATACAAATTCCAGCCACCTGTCACTATGAAGGAAGGCATGTAATTTTTCAATTAAATATGTAGAAAACACTTGGAAATAGATGAGGGAGGCTAGGAGTGACTCTTTCTCCACTTGCCAACACTTCCACATGATCCAAATAGGAGCAACCAGTCAAAATATTGAATTGTAGGAAATCTGGAAACAATCATACAAATTCCAACCAGCTATCAATAAATAGCATGGCTTGGAATTTGTCAATTCCAGCATGTAAAATCTATAGAATTGGTCTTCTGGGAACGAAAGAAGACTGTTTAGTCAGTCAAAACCACTTTCTTACACATTTGATGCATAGGTAAGTGTAAAACTGTTACACTACCTGATATTCCAGAGCAGCTTTGGAATGAGCAGAATAGGACCAGTTGATCAAAACTATAAACAAAATGGTCAAAAAGGTGGCAAATGGCGATATGAATATGGATCTAGCTATATGAGGAGTCTTATCACCCCTTCCAATGCATTTCTCCCAATGGATGACACACAACAAGGAAAATGGATATGTTGTAGCATAACAGTTTGTTGCATTTCAGAAAGACTTCTTTAGAATAGTTGATAAATCTCTAAAAGGCAACAACAGAACGGATTGGCATATGTAATATAATGTTATAAATAATAGGCTCCCATGTTGGTTGAGCCAGGTAGAGAGGTAGAGAGGTAGAGAAGTAGAGAATAAGGATAGGACTTGTGGTAAGAAAGTAGATCTGTGGCAAATTGCAATTTTTAGTAGGTTTTCCTACAAATATTGTAATGTTGCTTGAGACTAAATAAAGTGCAAGATTTCTCATTCATATTTTGTCCCATTAAATGTCCGAGTGTTTAAGTAGTTAAGAGAGAGTTTTTCTGCCTTCTTCTGGAATAGGGGAGCAAGGGCCACTTCTAGGTTTAGAAGAATGCTTATTGGTGACAGGTTTTTTTGCAACTTTTGTTGCAACAGATTAAGCAGAGACTTGTCATATTTTATTTTCTGTTCTTAACTATATTTTAGTAAATGCAAGTCATATTTTTAGTAGTAGATGTGTGTGCATGACAGTTGACCACCTAGCATAAGTTTTTTTCCTGTTTTCATCAGTTATTTCTAGCATTTTAATATTCTCCATTGTGTGATTAATTAGTTGAGTGTGCATTTCAATTATGCAATTCTTTTTATTTATGTTATTTCCATTCTGCTAGTGCCATTAAAATTAAATTTCTACAAAGTTGTTATTTTTGTCATTTTCATTTTGCAAAGCGTAAATAGGTTTTATTCCTATTATTTTAGATTTTGCAAGGGTAATTAGTTTTAGTTTTTTGCAACCTTTCCATTTCTGCACTTCTTCTTCAGCAAATGTAATTAAGATTCTAATTCAGTTCATAAGACTAGTTGTGACACCAGAAACCCCCAAAACTGACTTGTCTCATCAATAAAGCCTATTTTTCTGAATGCTCTGATTTTCAAGCTGCCTATATCTCCTTTCGTATATAGCCTTGGACACCGCCCTAGATTGAAAATTATAATGATTAAATGGTGTGATTGACAACACTCATCATTTTTGGCATTGTTGTCGTGGAACACGGTGTTGTTAGAAGGTAAGAGCAGCCCAATAATTGTTAATTGTGCTAAGTTGTGAAATTTAGAGTAAAATATGGATAAATTACTGGTATAAGTAAGATTTTTTGGCAAATTGCATTTCAGCCCATTTAGAAAATAAGCAAGAAACCACAGGAAGAAATGTTTTTTACAAGAGGTTGAAATTATGTCAAAATTATCTAAATTTTTTATTTCCAAAAATGTTAGAATTTTCAAAGAATCACAATCATCCACTTCAAGAAATGTAGGATCCTTTGAGAAATTATTACAAGAAAGAAAAATCAGTAGTTCAACACCATTTTCTCTTGACAAATCCATACACAGGAAAATTTGACAAGATTTATAATTTTTTTGGAAACCTATAATGGAAATGTCACAAGAGAATCTAGGGAGAGCTAGTAATGTGTTCTATCCTAGTACAACTAGTGTACCTGCCTGAACTTTTCAAAATCTCATTCAATTAGATATTAATGAATATGCTCCCATGAAGGCCATTTCACCTTTAGTGTTACCAACTTTCAAGGTAACTACATCTGAAGATCCTGATATGTTTTTGTTTGAGTTTAAAATTGTATGTTAAGCTCATGATTACACTAATGACAACAAAAGCTCAAACTATTTCCTTCTACTCTTAAAGATTCAGTTATACGATTGTTTATCACCTTAGCACCTGATTCAATTAGAACTTGGGATGATATGGAAAACATATTCTTAGAGAGATACCAAGAATATTGTCAAGTCAAGAATCAAAATGATGAATTTATTACAATGAAACAAGAGGAAAATGAAATCTTAGAAGACTATCTAGACAGATTTTCTTTTGTTCATAAGATATGTGGAAGTGTTGAACCCGACATTTGCAAAGTCATATTCTTAAGAGGACTACAAGATAAATTTAGGGATGCATTGGATATCTTAGGGAAAGGAGATGCAAATGCACTTGAATTTCAGGAAATAATTAAACTTTGTAAAAATTATTCTCATTCAAGGCATAGAAAAAATAAAATTGGTAGTAACACAAATGATTTGAAAGAATGCATGAAAGAGGATGATATTTTAGTACATCTTGATAAAGTAGTAAATGAAAAGAATGAATCTGTTAAACCTTCAATCATCTATTTTTCAAAATGTAATGAGAAGCAACACTCTCTTCATGATTGTACTTTAAACAAAACATTTATACCTGCTACTTGTAGCATTTGTCAAAAAGGACACCCCACAAATCAATGTAGTTTATTACCAGAACTCAAAAGTGTCTTTGAAAAACAGTCTCAACCTATGAAAGAATACAACTTTGTAGGACAAATACAAGGAGATAATTTTCTTAAGTTTCCATATCAGAATGCTTCTCAATTTCCTACACATTGGGGAAATAATCCTTGGTATATGCCATGGTCTACTATAGGTCCACTTCAACAATGTTGGAATCAACCACCATGGGCATATTCTCAGGAATTGTCTCAACATGGCTGGATGCAACAACAATGGAATCAACAACATCCACCATGGTTATAGCTAAAACTACAGGGATATCAATGGGTACAACAACAAAAACTGCACAAAGGGCAGCAACATTATCAAAAACAAAAATCAATTTTTTTGCCCACTCATACCCATGAAGAACACAAGCTTATACTAAGAGGGAGGGTGAACAGTATAAGACCTCTTTTTACTTTTTCCTTTATACTTCAAAATAGTAAAGCAATATACCCAAAGCAATATCAAAGCAATGCACAATATCATCCACAAAGTGACACCAATTTTAACGTGGTTCACCCATAATGGTTGGGCTACGTCCACAAAACTTTTCTCTAAAAGTTATCTCAAAGTTCTTTGGGAATCCTTCCCAATTACAATGTTTATGAGCCTCGGCCCAAAGGAGATACCTTCCCCCAATCAGAATTTATGAGCCTCCGCTCAAAGGAGATACCTTCCCCCAATCAGAATTTATGAGCCTCTCGCTCAAAGGAGATACCTTCCCCTCTAGCTCCGGAAATGATCCCTCGAAGATCAACCGCCTCTACCTCTTGCCAGCACGTGGAACTCCTTTCCACCGAAGACCTCCTGTCCTCAATGCTTAGCCTAAGAGACCTCTCGCCTTCTATGATCACGTCCACAATAGCTCAACGAACCCGTACCAAACACAGTCAGTCGGTCTAGTACAAGTCTTCCTCTCATCTTGTCAGATCTGTCCAACTCTTGAACAAATCAATCCTCTGCATACAAGCCTTCTCAAAGACTTGCCAAATCTGTCCTCAGGTTCTTCTCATAGAACCAATGCACCTCTGTCCTCAAGTTCTCTGATAGAACTATCAAACTCAGCTCACAAGTCCTCTCGCTAGGACCTCGTCCAAATCTGCTCACAAGTCCCCACCGAAACCTCGTCCAAAACCTCGCTCACAAGTCCCCATCCGGAACCCTGTCCAAAACCCGCTCACAAGTCCCCACTGGAACCTCGTCCAAAAACTCAAGCAAGCTCACCAAGAAAAACTTTCTTAGTAGGAAATCACAAAGTGAATTGTTAGAGACCCAATGTGATTTGTCAAACTCATAGAAGCATAAAGAGAATTGTTAGAGACTCAATATGTTCTATACTCAAATCCCAATCTCAAAACTCAACTCAAATCAACTCAGCTCAATCTCAATCTCAAATCTGAAAACTCAACTCAATATCCGAAATGGATAGGATAGAATGTTTTCTTTCAAGAACATGAAACCCCAACAATTGCCAACTATGCAAAGAATCACATAACAATGATACTCATGTTCTTTTCACCATCAATTAGGGTTTCAACAACAATGCTCATCAAACAAGGTTTAGTCAACCAACACCATTCAACTCAACATCAACCTTGAAGCATTCAACCAATCATCACAAGAAAAGGAAACAAGTAGAAATCCTTTTCCCTCCAAAGATATTTGAACAAAACAACCACCAACACAATATCACCAAATGCAAAGAATAACTTGCTCAAATCAACTCAATGGAGTAAGCCCAATATCATGAATCAAGTAAAGCAATAACTTGATCAAACAACCTCTATGGAAGCAACTCAACCATCAAACTCAAAACAGCCAACCAAGGGTTCCACCAACTCAATGCAAGTAGCTAGACTCACAAATATAAACCCTAGTGCACAAAGCTTCCACTATCTCAAACCAGAAATTATGCATTCACCAAAAACTCTCCTTAAGGATAACAATGCATAAGTAGTCTTCAACAAACCAGAAAATAGGATTTACACCCAACCAAAGGAAACCTAGTTGAAAACCTTTTCACTCCAACCTTATTTCAGAAAAACATACACCAATCATACTCATAAGAAAAATGTGCCCATACCTTTTTGGAGTAGAAGAAAATTGATCCTTAAAGCTGTCACCACACACAACCCTCAAACTTCCAACCAAGTTAGGGTTAGAACCAAGATAAATGAGCATATATAAAAACTTTCCTTAATACACCTTTTAGCTCCTCTTCTTTAAAAACAACCACCAAAGAAGCCAAAAACACAACAACCAAAACTTACACCTTATATCTCCATTTTTAAATTTAGCATAGCAAAAGACTAATCTCAAAAATACAACCAAAGAAATATCCCCTTATTTCTCCTATGTCTTTTAAACAATGCTAAACAATGCCAAAAATCATATCAAGAAAATAATCACACCTTATAATGGCTGCCCTTGAAGAATCCGAAATTCGCGGCACAAAACACGTTTTAATAAAAACGTGACTAATCCATGCACAGCTCCCTCCGCGGGGATCGAAACGCAGACCTCCGCCTACGCAAGGCCCAAACGCAGCCTTCGCTGCCACTAGCCCACAAGAGGCTTACGAAGTCCAAGACGGACTTCCTTCCACATAAACGGTCAAGCTTTCCGAAAGCTTTTCAAACCACGAGCTCTCCTCTTTCGCAACGTAAATAGAACATTCGATCGCAGCCAAACCAATTAATTGCCTTCGATTTTCCAAGAGAGTTTAACCTTAGGAACCTTCTCATATTTATAGTCCATACGTGGACTTTAGAACACGTCGACTGCAAAGAAAAGTAATTTCGAATTTAATCGAAATTTGCTTTCTAAAGGGTTTAAAAACCCTTAAGTATTTTTAATAAATTAAAAATAATTTCTCCCTTAATTAATTAAATAATTAATTAATTAAAACCTTGAAGGGTTTTAAATAATAATTAAATAAATAATAAAGAGAACCTCCATTGGTTTTAATAAAAACCATTTAACTTGGTTTTAATGAAAAACCCTTGCCAATGGAATCTCTCCGGATTCTCTTGGAATCTTCCACCTTTGAAGCCAACACATCCTCTTAACATTAATGCCATTTCCTTTTGACATCAATGACAACTCATAGACAAGAAGCTAGGATCTCAAACCCAAAATTGCCAACAATCTCCCCCTTTGTCATTGATGGCAAACCATGCTTCTCAACAACACATAAACTCAACATAAACAGCTCCCCCGTCTTGAGGCTCTCCCCTTACTCAAATCTCTCCCCCTTTGTCATCAATGGCAAAGGGTCACCTTTGGGGCTCGGGACTAAGAATGAGCCTCTTAGCTTAGTCCCTCCCCCACCTCCTGATGAGGTGATTAATTCCTGGGTGGGAGTAAAACTCCCATTAGGCACTGATCATCATCAGTGTCTATAACTTCCTTGCCGGGCCTTCTCTTGAACTCTTTGTCCATATTCCTGTTCTTGTTCTTGTTCTCATCCCTGTTCTTGTCCATGCCTTGATCCTTGGACCTGATCATACCACTGTTTCTGTTCCTGTACCTTGGAAGTTCAGCTCTACACTGTCTAGCTATGTGACCTTCATTGTTGCACTTATAACAAGTAACAATGTTATTTCTTTGAGGCATACCTGTTCTTTGAATCCACCTATTCTGACTAACCCTGTTCCTGTTATTAGCCTTGCAATAAATTGCCTTGTGCCCAAACTGTTGACAAGAGTAGCAATACCCTTGAAAGTAACTAGCACTTCTGAAACTGTCATTTACCTCCTTCACTTGAGCCATGCAATGTGAAGCCATGTGACCAAACCTGTGACAAGCAAAACATCTGCCTTGAAACTTTCCTTTAATTGACCTCTTAGGTTCTGAAAACTTCTTCTTCTCATTCTGAATTCTATTTTCTCGTGCATCTATCATTCAAGGACTCCTTTTCTGAAATACTTTCCTCATCGTAACTCTCTTCCTTTTGGAGTCTCTTACTAGACTCTCCAACTTGTTCCTTGTGTGGCTTAACAAAACCAAGGCCTGTTTTATCTCGTTGTCTTTCTTTGACCTTTGATGAGTGACTTAACCTTTTTGGAGCTATCTTGAAACCTGTAAAGCTTATCCTTGTACTCTTTAGTTTCCTCTTTCAAAGAAGCCATTTTCTGTTCTAACTCACTATACTCAAGAACCTTAGACTCTAACTCATCCTTGAGTTCTTGTGTCTTAGCTATAGAGAAGTCAAGACTTTCTATAAGATCATCTCTCTCCATACAACATTCATCTAACTTATCCTTGAGTCTAGCATTCTTCTTTCTTTCCTTTTCCAAAACACTAAGAGCACTAATAAGTTCACTTTCAAGATCCTTTATTTGTTTGCTTTTTGAATCATCAAAGCCTTTTTCAGATTTCTTATCACTAGAGGTGCTACCCTTTTCAAAAACCATACATGCATCTTCCTTATAGTTTTCTGAAGCATCCTCATACATACTAGAAACCAAATCATTATTTGTGCAATCATCCTCAAGGTGACCAAAATTTCCACATCTAAGACATTTCATGATAATGAATCTATGTTTCGGTTCTTCCTCTTTTTCTCATATGAACAACATCTCATTTTCATTATCACTTGAAGAACTTTCACTATCACTACTAGAACACTTACTTGCTTTGTCTAGGTAGAAACTCTTCTTGTGCTTGTGAGAATACCTCTTTCCTTGATTGTTGTGCTCATCTTTGTTTTTCCTGTGATGCTTGTGCTTTTCAGAATCCTTGCTCTTAGAATCCTGTTTATCTTCATCACTTTCATTCTTGGGAACAGTACGATACAAGTAGCATAATGACCAAACTTTCCACAATTGAAACATCTTATATTTTTCATACTTTTGTGCTTTCTAGAGAACTTGCCTTTCTTGCTGTAATATGCCTCTTCATCACTAGAAGACTCATCACTATCTTGAAGTCGTTTACCCTTGGAATTCTTGGTAGCCTTGAAAGACGCCTCTTTCTTGACATCAACCTTCACTTGAGTTCTCAACTCAAATGCTGCAAGTATACTATGGAGCTCATCCTTTTTCAACTTATCCAAATCTTTAGCTTCCTCAATAGCAGAAATATTTTCACTAAATCTATTAGGAAGAGATCTTAAAATCTTATCACAAACATCATTTTCAGCAAGCTCAAGACCTAAGTCTTTCATGGAGTTAACAACCTCATCCATACGAAGCATGTAGTCACTAATATTTTCATCATCATTCATCTTGAGTTGTTCAAACATACCTTTGAAGTGTCTCAACTTGGCCTTTCCGACATTTGTATCACCTCGTATGAACCACCTTCAACCGTTTCCACATTTCACTAGTCTGTCTTGTAGCGAATCACTTTGGTGAGATCTGCTTTCCGTAAGCCTTTCAGGATTGCATTCATTGCTTTTGAATTGCTGTGATGTAGGAGCCTTTCTTCTTTAGTATTAGGACCATGTTCAGGAATAGTGTACTCATCTTCAATCACTTCCCAAACCTCATTCCCAAGTGCCATTAGATGAACCTTCATCCTTGCACTCCAAAGACCAAAATCTGACCCATCAAGAATAGGTGCTGCATTGCCACTTGAATGATCCATTGTGTTCTTTACTAGCTTTTCCTTCAAGCCGTTAAACTTTTCGAAGGCACCCGCTCTGATACCAATTGAAGAACACAAGCTTATACTCGAGAGGGGGGTGAACAAGATAAGACCTCTTTTTACTTTTTCCTTTATACTTCAAAATAGTAAAGCAATATACCCAAAGCAATATCAAAGCAATGCATAATATCATCCACAAAGTGACACCAATTTTAACGTGGTTCACCCAGAATGGCTAGGCTACGTCCACAAAACTTTTCTCTAAAAGTTATCTCAAAGTTCTTTGGGAATCCTTCCCAATTACAATGTTTATGAGCCTCGGCCCAAAGGAGATACCTTCCCCCAATCAGAATTTATGAGCCTCTGCTCAAAGGAGATACCTTCCCCCAATCAGAATTTATGAGCCTCTGCTCAAAGGAGATACCTTCCCCTCTGCTCTGGAAATGATCCCTCGAAGATCAACTGCCTCTACCTCTTGCCAGCACGTGGAACTCCTTTCCATCGAAGACCTCCTGTCCTCAATGCTTAGCCTAAGAGACCTCTCGCCTTCTATGATCACGTCCACAGTAGCTCAACAACCTGTACCAAACACAGTCAATCGGTCTAGTACAAGTCTTCCTCTATCTGTCAGATCTGTCCAACTCTTGAACAAATCAATCCTCTGCATACAAGCCTTCTCAAAGACTTGCCAAATCTGTCCTCAGGTTCTTCTCATAGAACCAATGCACCTCTGTCCTCAAGTTCTTTGATAGAACTATCAAACTCAGCTCACAAGTCCTCTGCTAGGACCTGTCCAAATCTGCTCACAAGTCCCCACCGAAACCTATCCAAAAATTGCTCACAAGTCCCCACTGGAACCTGTCCAAAAACTCAACAAGCTCACCAAGAAAAACTTTCTTAGTAGGAAATCACAAAGTGAATTGTTAGAGACCCAATGTGATTTGTCAAACTCATAGAAGCATAAAGAGAATTGTTAGAGACTCAATATGTTCTATACTCAAATCCCAATCTCAAAACTCAACTCAAATCAACTCAGCTCAATCTCAATCTCAAATCTGAAAACTCAACTCAATATCTGAAATGGATAGGATAGAATGTTTTCTTTCAAGAACATGAAACCCCAACAATTGCCAACTATGCAAAGAATCACATAACAATGATACTCATGTTCTTTTCACCATCAATTAGGGTTTCAACAACAATGCTCATCAAACAAGGTTTAGTCAACCAACACCATTCAACTCAACATCAACCTTGAAGCATTCAACCAATCATCACAAGAAAAGGAAACAAGTAGAAATCCTTTTCCCTCCAAAGATATTTGAACAAAACAGCCACCAACACAATATCACCAAATGCAAAGAATAACTTGCTCAAATCAACTCAATGGAGTAAGCCCAATATCATGAATCAAGTAAAGCAATAACTTGATCAAACAACCTCTATGGAAGCAACTCAACCATCAAACTCAAAACAGCCAACCAAGGGTTCCACCAACTCAATGCAAGTAGCTAGACTCACAAATATAAACCCTAGTGCACAAAGCTTCCACTATCTCAAACCAAAAATTATGCATTCACCAAAAACTCTCCTTAAGGATAACAATGCATAAGTAGTCTTCAACAAACCAGAAAATAGGATTTACACCCAACCAAAGGAAACCTAGTTGAAAACCTTTTCACTCCAACCTTATTTTAGAAAACATACACCAATCATACTCATAAGAAAAATGTGCCCATACCTTTTTGGAGTAGAAGAAAATTGATCCTTAAAGCTGTCACCACACACAACCCTCAAACTTCCAACCAAGTTAGGGTTAGAACCAAGATAAATGAGCATATATAAAAACTTTCCTTAATACACCTTTTAGCTCCTCTTCTTTAAAAACAACCACCAAAGAAGCCAAAAACACAACAACCAAAACTTACACCTTATATCTCCATTTTTAAATTTAGCATAGCAAAAGACTAATCTCAAAAATACAACCAAAGAAATATCCCCTTATTTCTCCTATGTCTTTTAAACAATGCTAAACAATGCCAAAAATCATATCAAGAAAATAATCACACCTTATAATGGCTGCCCTTGAAGAATCCGAAATTCGCGGCACAAAACACGTTTTAATAAAAACGTGACTAATCCATGCACAACTCCCTCCGCGGGGATCGAAACGCAGACCTCCGCCTACGCAAGGCCCAAACGCAGCCTTCGCTGCCACTAGCCCACAAGAGGCTTACGAAGTCCAAGACGGACTTCCTTCCACATGAACGGTCAAGCTTTCCGAAAGCTTTTCAAACCACGAGCTCTCCTCTTTCGCAGCGTAAACAGAACATTCGATCGCAGCCAAACCAATTAATTGCCTTCGATTTTCCAAGAGAGTTTAACCTTAGGAACCTTCTCATATTTATAGTCCATACGTGGACTTTAGAACACGTCGGTCGCAAAGAAAAGTAATTTCGAATTTAATCGAAATTTGCTTTCTAAAGGGTTTAAAAACCCTTAAGTATTTTTAATAAATTAAAAATAATTTCTCCCTTAATTAATTAAATAATTAATTAATTAAAACCTTGAAGGGTTTTAAATAATAATTAAATAAATAATAAAGAGAACCTCCATTGGTTTTAATAAAAACCATTTAACTTGGTTTTAATGAAAAACCCTTGCCAATGGAATCTCTCCGGATTCTCTTGGAATCTTCCACCTTTGAAGCCAACACATCCTCTTAACATTAATGCCATTTCCTTTTGACATCAATGACAACTCATAGACAAGAAGCTAGGATCTCAAACCCAAAATTGCCAACAACCCATAGTTTCTCTCATGGACAACAACAACAAAAGGAAAAACAACCTCTATTTTTAGCTCAACCTGTGGCCAATCCAAAAAATGTTAAACAGGTAACCCATGTATCTATGGCTGAATCAGAAAATACAACCATAATAAATGCTTATGACTGTGATAAAACTCAATTGTGTTCAAAACCACTTCTTGAGCATATTCCACTTACCAGTGTAGAAATAGGAGCTAAAAGGAATGAGCATGAAAACAAGTCTACACTGAAACAAGAAGAATAAAAAGAAAAATATGTCTCATCAAAGAAAGTACCATGTCTTGGACAGTTTGAAATATCAAAATTGACATCTTCACAATCATATTGGATAAAGGAATTAACACATTTTATTGTTAAAATCCATTTACTTCAAGCTATTAAAGATGTACCAATCATTAATAAGATTGTTCAAGAAATGTGTTTTAAGAAATCAAGGAAAAAAAAGAAAGCATATATTGAACCCATACAAAAATGTGGAAAATCAGTAAATTTGCTTGCAAGAAAACTTACTCCACCTAAGTATGATTGTCTAGGAAGTTCACAATTTCTTTAGTCACATAAGGAAAATGAAAAGAATATTTCAGTTTTGGCCTCCATAGTTGTAAAGGGTAATGAAAAAGAGTTGGATTCATCCAAAAAGTTTGTTTTTGCTAAAAATGTTCATATTTTAGATATTAAAAATGAACCAACTATTGTTCAACAATTATTATGGAATGATGAAAAGCAGAATTTTGAAAAATTGTCACCCATTCCAGTACAAAACAATTTTCTTCATGGATGTCATCATGATGCTTTACTAACACTTTATGCATCTTTAGCAATTGGTATTGAGTTGTTGCAGGTATAGAAAAACATATTTTGCAGTTGAATGCATTTGATGAACTTTGGTTGGAAGCACTTCACCAAATAGAGTTCACTCAACAAAACTGGAAAATGTGGCATGATGATCACATTAAAAGCAACAAGGATGAATCAAAGGAGTTTGAGAATGAGGTTGTTCAACTTTCTTCTATTGATTATTTAAGGAGGACACTAGTGGTGAATGGACATCTTTTATAGGTGTACCATCAACCACTAACAAAGGTGGAGTTTGCTCAATCTTTCACACAGTTACATTTGCATAAGGTAGAAGAGGTTTCCTCTTCTGACAAAGATTCCAAATGATCATATCTTTGAATATTGAAAAAACAAAAAACAAAGAGAAAAAAATAAAAAAAAAGAGGGAGAAAAGAAGAAAAAAATGAAAGAAAAAAAGAGGAAAAACAAAAGAAAAGAGAAAAATTGCAACAGAAGGCATGTCCCACAAAATGAAGATACATGAGGATATGCATCAATTTCAGTAGAGAGAAGAACTAATGAGGTCAATACTTCATTTCCAAAAATACAGAGACAATGATGACACAAGAAGATTATTACTACTTGTATGGAAGGAAGGTTGCATCATTGTTGCAAGATTTTAGCTGAAAAAGATGTTTTCATACAGAAAAATTGACATGTTTTTGCAGAATAAGGATTTTTCTTATCAAGAATGAGATAAATTCTCTCACATTGCAGCCTCATGAGATACAATTTATCTCATTGAAGCCCTTGAAAAGATGGAAGTTGGTTGAAAACCAGAAATGGTAGCCTCTTCTGATAAAAAAAATGAAAAAAAATGAAACAACAAAAAAAAAAGATGAAAAAAGGAAAAGAAAAATGAAAAAATGAATAATGTGGTAGTGAAAACCTTCTCATAGGTGCTGCTGAATTGGCTTGCATGAAAATCAGTTTTCCGACGTGCATTGCCTTGTTGATACACCCATCATTGTTCCACCATTGTACAAATTTCACACTACACGTGTTATGTTTATGTTTTCAAAGTGTGCCAGAAATTCCTGCAAATGTTGCAGAACAGTAGGGCACATTAGAAATTGCAAAGGAAAAAAAATAAAGAGCAACATAAAAAAAAGAAAAAAAAAGAAAAGAAAAAAAAAGAGAAAAAAAGGAAAAAAAAGTTGAAAAATTGCAAGGTTGTATACAAAAAAATGAAATACCTGTGCTAATTGAAAATGTTTAGTACAACAAGAATAAAATTCTCAGGTGGCAAAATATGTTTAACAGGATAAAACCTGCATATTGCTAGGCCTACTGGGATGCATGAGGGCATGCATCAATTCAAGCTGGGGGGGAATGATGAGGCCTGGAAATGCCTCATTTTGCACTATGGTTAACATATAAAAACTACCATATTATTAAATATACAAATTTAAATTGCCAAATAGTTGATTAGAATATATTAATTGTTAATTTTTTACATGATTTTATGTTAAAAATAGTATACCCCAGTTTTGACTATTTTAAGCATTTTACTTGTAAAAAGTTAAAAATGAGTATCATGTCAATTATGATGTCATACTGTAGTAAAATTACATTCTTATGGCATTGATAGATTCCTCTCATCGAGAACTACAACTTTGATTTTTTAAGCAAGTCAATCTGAGCTATAGATAAAAAGTTATGAAGGTTACATCATTTTGGAGCTCATGCCTTAGTTTTTTTCTGAGTTGTTAACAGGTGCAAATCTGTGTTAAGGGGTATATTGGCGGATCTACTGGGAATGATACAAAGCAAGTTAAGGAACCAAATTTATACCAATTATAATTCATAATGGATAGAACACATGACCCAAATGTGAATGCATATAGACAAATAATATGGAAGTTATGGGGCCCACAAAATGACAGTTTCACACTTTTTGACTGCTAAAAATTCTGGTAAAAATCTGTGTTAGATGCCAACTTGACATCAATGTTGGGAGTAATTCTTGAGGATTTAAGAGCTGAAAATTGAACCAGATGTAATTCATACAGCCAAGAACATGTGGGTAAAATTTGGTGTATATTGGAGTTACGAGGAAAAATTTATAAGCACTCCAAAATGGCAGCTCGACGTGTTTTGACTGCTGTAAAAAAACAGGTGATAGTTCATACAAATTCCAGCCACCTGTCACTATGAAGGAAGGCATGGAATTTGTCAATTAAATATGCAAGAAACACTTGGAAACAGATGAGGGAGGCTAGGAGTGACTCTTTCTCCACTTGCCAACACTTCCACGTGATCCAAATAGGAGCAACCAGTCAAAATATTGAATTGCAGGAAATTTGGAAATAGTCATACAAATTCCATCCAGCTATCAATAAATAGCATGGCTTGGAATTTGTCAATTCTAGCATGTAAAATCTATAGAATTGGTCTTCTGGGAATGAAGGAAGACTGTTTAGTCAGTCAAAACCACTTTCTTACACATATGATGCATGGATAAGTACAAAACTGTTACACTACCTGATATTCCGTGCATCTTCGGAATGAGCAGAACAGGATCAGTTTTGATCAAAACTATAAACAAAATAGTCAAAAATGTGGCAAATGGCGAGATGAATATGGATCTAGCTATATGAGGAGTCTTCTCATCCCTTCCAACGTATTTTTCCCAATGGATGACACACAAAAAGAAAAATGGATATGATGCAGCATAACAGTTTGCTACATTTCAGGAAGACTTCTTTAGAACAGTTGCTAAATCCCTGAAAGGCAACAACAGAACATATTGGCATATGTAATAGAATGTTATAAATAATAGGCTCCCATGTTGGTTGAGCCAGGTAGAGAGGTAGAGAGGTAGAGAAGTAGAGAAGTAGAGAATAAGGATATGACTTGTGGTAAGAAAGTAGATCTGTGGCAAATTGCAATTTTTAGCAGGTTTTCCTACAAATATTGTAATGTTGCTTGAGACTAAATAAAGTGTAAGATTTCTCATTCATCTTTTGTCCCATTAAATGTCTGAGTGTTTAAGTAGTTAAGAGAGATTTTTTCTGCCTTCTTTTGGAACAAGGGAGCAAGGGCCACTTCCAGGTTTAGAAGAAGGCTTATTGGTGACAGGTTTTTCTGCAACTTTTGCTGCAGCAAATTAAGCAGAGACTTGTCATATTTTATTATCTATTCTTAACTGTGTTTTAGTAAATGCAAGTCATATTTTTAGTAGTAGATGTGTGTGCATGGTAGCTGACCACCTAGCATAAGTTTTTTTTTCTATTTTCATCAGTTATTTCCAACATTTTGATATTCTCCATTGTGTGATTAATTAGTTGAGTGTGCATTTCAATTCTACAATTCTTTTCATTTCTGTTATTTCCATTCTGCTAGTGCCATTAGAATTAAATTTCTGCAAAGTTGTTATTTCTGTCATTTTCATTTTGCAAAGGATACATAGGTTTTATTCCTGTTATTTTAGATTTTGCAAGGGTAATTAGTTTTAGTTTTCTGCAACCTTTCCATTTTTGCACTTCTTCTTTAAGAAATGTAATTAAGATTCTAATTCAGTTCATAAGACTAGTTGTGACACCAGAAACCCCCAAAACTGACTTGTCTCATCAATAAAGCCTATTTTTCTGAATGAGCTGATTTTCAAGCTGCCTATATCTCCTTTCGTATATAGCCTTGGAAACCACCCTGGATTGACAATTATAATGATTAAATGATGTGATTGATGACACTCATCACCAAACTAATAAAGGTATATATATTTTCCTTAGTATTTTACCTAGAGAGACATGGAGTTCAATATCATTTATACTAACACACTTATGCTATCTTTTGGATACCATCCAATATTAGAAGAAGATCTAAACATCAATTACATTCTATCCTAGGTTAGTTGTATCTTTAATAAGCAACTTATTACAAAAAGGCATTTATCCCTATTGCCCAAGTAATATAAACCATAGGACAATATCATCATTTATTTTTGTAAATTAGCTTACCCTTGGTGGGTAAGTCTTCCTTCCACCTATGAATAAACTTGTCCCTATCAAGCAAGCAAGTTCATTAGCAACATCTCATATTTTCATAAAAAATATATCCATTTAGAAACTAGACATGTAATGATCAAACATTTCATAAATAGATTACATCACTATCCATCATGACGTATATATATATATATATATATATATATATATATATATATATATATATATATATATATATATACATATTTTGCACAAACCCAACATGAAATAATCAATCATTTCATCAACACATCTATAAAGCAAAACATAATTCATCAAATGAAATATCCACCAAGGGAGGGTCATGACATTCCAGCCGTGTTTTATATGTTACGATCCTACAATTACCATGGCTACTTCTAATGGATTTTATCAAGCTTCTTTTTCCTTTATTCATCCTAAATACATTGTATCAATTTATCTACCTCTTCATACACCATCAACTACCATTTCTTTAATTGTCCAATGCAACCCATCCTAAATTCCAATCTTGTTCGATCAATAATCTTCATCATTTTCTCAAAGAGTACATCAATTTTTTCCTCCACATGCTCTCCTAAGTTTGGTGGGCATATTATATTTAGCACTTCAGACATAAAATGTTCACTTGTCTCTATTTGAACTTTACCCTCAATTTATTTCTTTATGAGGATATCCTCCCTATCTCCTTCATCATCACCCCATATATTGATGGTCTTGTTTGCTATCTTGCCTTCCATTATCGGTTGTTCTATAGTGTCAACCAACTATTCTATCTTTTGGTTTTTGGCTCCTATATTTATTAGTTTATATTTTACCACAAGCTACCTTCCTTTATTTTTTTTTTGGATCTATTGGAACTACCTCTTCCCTTTCCAATTTTTATTTTCTCTCTAGTATTTTGATTAGTATTATTTCTTCCCTTCAAGCTACTCTACTATGGATATTATTTTAAACAAGGTCTCCTCTCATAAATATGATGATGGACATAGATATGTCTACTGGTCAAACTCTGCAAAAATATTAGGTGACTCAATTCATATTTCCTACATTGCTTCCATCCAAACTACATCTCGTACCTATTTGTTCATATACACAACTCTTATCAATATGTATGCCTATTGTGTAGCTCCTCTTTCTTCTTGCTTTGTAGTAAATTTCATATATTTTTTTGCTCTCTCTATAGTAGTGTACCAACTATAGTGAAATTTCATTTTCGGAGAAGGCCTTGACCAATTTTTGTAAAGTCAACCTCAAAAAAAGAAATTGGAAGTAGGGTGGGAGAAAAATACACCATCAATTTTGAGTTTAGAAATGGGTTCTATTTTTCATGAAAAGTTTACTAAAATTTTTGAATCCGTGCAATCCATTTAATATTTGGATCAATGGACAATGTCCATGTCAATTTGATAGATGAAATATTGTAAAAGCTCCTCAAAATCCACATGTGCTATCAATTAAGTTAGTTTAATGATGGGTGCTAATTTTTGAAGAAAGGTTAGTTATAGAGGGAGCAAAGAAACATGCACCATCAATTTTCTAGATTTTATTATGGGTTTTTATCAAAGGAAAAAAAAGCAAATAAGGAACCCTAGAGCTTGGTGAACCATTGGTTTCTCATCCAATAGCCTATGCTACCTCATGGGACTACCAAAAGGAATTGTCAATATGAAATCTCATTATTGGTTGAGGCCTAGACATGTGAAAAGTATATTAGCACCCTATAGGAAGAGATAATTATCCACCCCATAAAATCCCACATTCAAAACAGATCCATCATTGATCTTGAGACCAACAAGATCCAACCTACAAATATTAAAAAAGGATGTTGAGACACTTAGAGCTAATATCCTTGCCAACCATTTAATTTTAGCAATCAATGGTCCAAAAGGGAACATGTGAATAGGGATAAGAATATGAGGAGATATACCATCATTCCAATCTAGAGAGAAATATCCTAGTCCAATGAGTTTCAATTTTAGAAAATATGGGAATTTTTTTCAAAGGTAGCATTTGTGCATGATCTCCTAGAAGAAAGATAGCAGGGATCATAAATAAAGCATTTGTATAAGTGTCTCTAGTGTTCCTACCTACACCATTTGGGAATAAAATTCCAATAAAAGTGGTTAATGTCATAAATATAGTAGTAGTAGAAGCCCTAGTTTTAGAGGTCTCAGACCATTTGGCATTAATGGCTCCAATTCTAGAGGTCGCAAGACCAACAACATTGAATGTAGGTCAAAATATCACTTGCTTTGGGGAGGAGATTTTGAATTGCTTGTAAAAATTTGCGAGGGGGAGAAACCTAATCCTTGTATATAAATAGTATTTTTGTTTTCATTGTAGGCATCAAAAAATGGTTGCTCATGCCTAATACCTAGCCTTATTTGTATTTCCTTTCAATTTGTCTTCTATGTATAATCTAGACTCGAGCCTTGAGATTTTTTTAATGGAATTCAAGCCTCTTTTGGTATAATATCCCTATAAATTATGATACATGGGAAGTTGTACCTAAATTTTCTCTATCATGTTTCTTATGTGTATTTGAATGCTTAGATGTTAGATCGAAACTATGTTCACTTTTTAGTTGTTAGAAAATTATGCATGTGTTCATTTTATTCTAGTTATACATAAAATAACATTTTTGATATTTGGTGCATCACCTTCATAGCTTAGATTGTTTTTTTAAATATCTCTCCCTTTTCTCTAATGAATGCAATTAGCATAGGAATAATGTATTGAAGATCATATCAGATGATGAGTCAGGCTTAGTAAAATCTTGGAGATTGCCCTATGAGTGCATCCTGCACTCATAGAGCTTATTGAATATGTCTCTCTAATCATGGTGCAAGTGTCATAGGTGCCTATCCATAGTTATAGGAATCTATGACATTCTAAGATACCAATAGTTTTGTATAGCATACCCAATGGGATGAATCTAACACTCTAATTTACCCCATGTATTTTATAGATTTTGGTCAAGATAATGGTGAAGATATCAACTAGTTGGCATATTGAAGCATAAGAGTATTCAATTGGTGTATCCAATAAAGAAGAATATACAAAAATATGCATTATGAATTCACAATATTTTTTTGGCATGCACTACAAAGAAATATCAATTTGAGCTTTTGATGAACATCTTGGTCTATTTGCTTGTTGAAGCACCAAAATATTCACTTGGAAACTTTGCTAAGTGCAAAGGGTCCCAAAATTTATAAGTGAATGGCCTATCACTAGATATTTTGCAAGATAAAATCCAAAAGCATTAGTGCGACCCCTAATCCAAGTACCCAGAAGATCCCAATGATAGAATATGGTTGTAAATCAAAATTAACCTCTGAGAAGATATCCAACTTGGAATGACAAAGGTTTCTTGATGCCACTTGTTCCTCATGTGACATGGGATACTACCCTAGCCTTAGCTTTTAAATCACATCCTTACTTCATTGGTGAATATGTGACCATGCCTACAGAGTACTTGCACTGCATGGTGAGTCTTTGTGTAATATGTAAAACCAGGAACTAGTTTATTATTGGATTGCACAGATTAAATAATGTTTACATTGCCATGAATAGGCATCGGCAGAACTGAGAACTCGTTACAACAGTTGTAACAGAGCAACAGTCTATCTAATAATAAAATAAAGACAAACATAATACAGTACGCTAGCATCCCCCTTTATTACATTATTTGGGTAATGTAATAACTAATAGCTATACTAACATCCCCTTACATCATTGTGCAATACAAAGAGAGCTGCGAAACAATTCAAATTTGACACGTCCAAGTGCCTTAGTGAAAATGTCTGCAACTTGAGCATCGGTGGGAATGTGCTAAAGCTGAATTCGGTGCTTTGGAACTTCATCTCGAATGAAATGACATTGTGTGTCAATGTGCTTTGTTCTTTCATGATGGACTGGATTCTTGACGAGGTTCAGAACACCCTGATTGTCACAGAACAAGTGTATTGGAGATTTTGATGGATGGCCCATACTTGTCAGAATGTGACGTAACCATATCACTTCACACACAGCTTCACGTGCGGCGCGATATTTTGCCTCTGTTGATGAAATAGCAACCACCTGTTGCTTCTTGTTGTGCCAAGAGACAGGACCGGATCCTAGATGAAAAATGTATCCAAAAGTTGACTTGTGATCATCAAATGATCCGGCATAGTCGGAGTCCATGTATCCTTGCAAGAAGAATTTGTTGTTCCTCTTGTATTCTAGGCCATATTCCATAGTACCACGGACATAGTGAAGAACACGTTTTGTTGCTTTCCAATGAGTGGTCTTAGGCTCCTGCATGAACCTCGAAATATAGTTGACAGCAAATACGAGATCTAGCCTAGTATTGGTCAGATATATGAGACTCCCAATCAACTGTCGATAGAGAGTACCATCTACCTGAGGTGAATCATCATATCACGATAATTGAAGTCCATTCTCCATCGGATTTGCCATTGGCTTGCAATCAGTCATGCGATATTTATCCAGAGAATGTCTTGGCATATTTTTTTCCGAGACACTTTGATGGAGTGCTCCTTCTGGCTGAATTCCGGACCAAGACAAGTAATGGAGAAGTCCGAGATCTGTCATCTCAAAATATTTTCACAAGTTTCTTTTGACGATAGAGATCATAGTTTTTGAGCTCCCTGTAATGAGCAGATCATCCACATAGAGTACAAGCAACACTATCTCAGAACCTTGTTTCTTGAAATATAGGTTTGCATCTGACGAACATCTCTTAAATCCATGCTGCATAAGGTGATTGTCCATTTTTATATACCAAGCTCGAGGAGCTTGTTTCGGACCATATAAGGATTTGACCAACTTGCAAACTTTCTGCTCTTGGCCTTCCACTTCAAATCCTTCAGGCTGAGTCATATAGACTTCTTCTTGGAGATCACCATTTAGAAAGGCACTTTTGACATCCATCTGGTGAACTTTCCACCCATATTGTGCTGCCATAGCACACATAACTCGAATTGTGGTCATCCGAGCAGTAGGTGCAAAAGTTTCCTCGTAGTCAATGCCTTCTTTTTTAGCATAGCCCTTTGCAACAAGACGGGCCTTATGCTTATCAATTGTTCCATCTGCCTTGTACTTGACTTTATATACCCATTTGCAGCCAATGGGTTTCTTTCCATGCGACAAATCAACAAGCTTCCAAGTTTTATTCTTCATCAAAGACTCATACTCTGTATCCATAGCGGCCTTCCATTGAGGCTCACTGAGAGCATCTTGCACTGATGTAGGTTCAAGACCATCTATGGTAGACATGAACGCCTCGTCATCATCAATATCCATATCCTCTACTTCGTACTTGGAGTCATAGAAAGTTCCTCAAAATATTGACAAAGATCATCAACCTCACCGGTTTCTCGGCTTCTCTTTCCTTTTGAGCCATACTCCGTGTACGAGGTCTATCCAAATTCAAATTGGGAGGAGTGGATAAATTTGCGTCTCTGATTGTATTTGTACACCATTTAGGATTCTTCTTCGATGGAGTTGAAGAAGATGTAGAAGGACCTCCTATCTGTGTTGACGAAGGAATCTTCTCTTCCTTAGTTTCCACAATATCTTGGTGTACTTTAGATGTGCTCTGTGATGTGAAAGCTTCATCAAAGACAACATCTCTGCTGATATGAATTTTCTTGGTCAAAGGATCTATCAACCGATATCCTTTAGAGTGCTCGAGAATAACCAAGAAAAATACATTTCAGTGTTTTCTCATCTAGCTTCTTCCTTTTCTCTTTCGGTATGTGCATGAAAGCGTGACATCCAAAAATACGTAGATGAGATATGGAGGGTTTTCGACCACTCCATGCTTCCTGTGGAGTCATTCCTTTTAGGGCCTTTGTGGGTGCCCTATTCAATAGATACACTGCAGTGGTGACAGCTCTCGCCCAATATTGTTGCCCAAGAGTAGCTCTCGTGAGCATACAACGAACCATTTCCATTATAGAACGGTTCCTTCTCTCAACAACTCCATTTTTCTGAGGAGTATAGGCAGTTGTTAACTGTATCTTGATTCCATGCTTATCTAGGAATGCAAAAAATTCATTAGAGGTAAACTCTCCCCCTTGATCTGAGCGGAGGGTTTTAATAGAAGCTCCTGACTCCTTCTCAACGGATTTCTTGAACTGCTGGAAGAATGCGAAAGCTTCGGATTTTAGTTGGAGAAAGAAAACCCACATCTTTCGTGAGTAGTCATCTACGAATAACTGAAAGTACCTCTTCCCTCCATAACTGTTGGGTGTGAAAGGACCGCATAGATCGGTGTGAATTAACTCCAGAGGTTTTCATGCTCTTGTAGAGCTCTTTTCAAATGGTACTCTATGCTGCTTTCCTGCCAAGTAGTCAGAGCACACTGGCAATGTGGCAGAAAGGGAAGGAAGACCCTTTACCATCTCATACTTGCTGAGCTCAAGTAAGTAGCCAGAACTAAGATGCCCATATCTCTTGTGCCATAGGGAAGTTGCCTCCTTGGTAGAGATAGTCATGGCAACATGTGGAGTAGAGATAGCATCTAGTGCAAATAAGCCATGCTTATATGAAGCTGTTGCAATATGCTTACCCTTCCTGGTAATGGTACAACACTTCTTTCCATTCTCAACACGAAAGTTGACAACCATATCTCTATCCAAGATTTGTGTCACTGATAACAAATAGTTGGCCAATCCCGAAACATAGAGGACTTTGTCAATCTGACACTTGCCATCGGGGAAGAGTGACCGAAACCGTACCCTCTCCCCGAACCCCTGTAGGTTTTATCATCAGCAATTGTGACAGGTTTGCCCTCTTTGGCCACAAATGATTCAAACCACGATCTGTCACCAGTCATATGTTTGCTAGCTCCAGAATCGACATACCAAACGGGATCCCTCTATGTGGAATCTGTGGTAGTCATGAGCACCTTGTGTGCCCATTCAGAATCTGAGTCAGATTCTTCAACAGCAACATTCACCTAGGGTTTCTTGTTTTTATTTTGTGGTTTGTTTTGGCCTTTCTGCTTGTTCTTATGCCAACACCTATTGGTGTCATGGTTGTCTTTCTCACAGATCTTGCACCACCTCTTCTTTTGTTGAGGTTGTTTGCCTTTTCCTTTCGTATCTTGTTGAGAATTTCCTCCTTTTTGAAAGTTGCCTCCTTTTTGCCCATTACCTTTCTTCCTAGAACCCTGCCTATTGGTGTATAGGGCTGTATTGGAAGAATCATCCTTGTGAAGTTGGCGTGCCTCCTGTTGTTGAAGCAGATTGACCAACTCGATGTAGGTAATTTGTCGTTGAGACACCTGGATGGAGGTTATAAACATATCAAATGAAGAAGGTAAATATCTCATCACAAGTGAAATGAGAAGCTTTTCATCCACAGTATCTCCCAAAGAACTCAATTTCTCTTTCAACTCAGACACTCTGTACAGAAAGAGTTCAACTGTTTCACCCTGCCTCA
This sequence comes from Wollemia nobilis, assembly GCA_028583015.1. Taxonomy (NCBI): domain Eukaryota; kingdom Viridiplantae; phylum Streptophyta; class Pinopsida; order Araucariales; family Araucariaceae; genus Wollemia; species Wollemia nobilis. The sequence goes on from JAQPPZ010017121.1 coordinate 6,422,990, forward strand.
AACTCAGGTTATGAAGTTGTTGTTGAAGATGAAGAATGGTGGAATAATTATTTCCCTCATAGATGGTTTGAAGGGCATCCCATGCCTCTTTACCACTTGCTTTGTCAGCTATATGAGGTTGCACTTCATCCGAAACAGCAAACAAAATGAGCACCTTTGCTCGACTGTCTTTCTTGTCAAAAGCTATCTGATCTGCGGAAGGACCTGTGGATCCTGTTGTTGGTGAAGGCCTAGTTGCTACTCCAAGAACAATATCCCACAAATATTCCATTTGGAGAATAGCCTTCATCTTATGTTTCCATGGTGTATAATTTGGACCTTTCAATAACTGATGCGGATCAGTCATCAATTTTGCAACAACGGCCATTGTGAAGGTTCCTTATATCACCAATTGGTCCCCCTTTCGATATACCTTTTTCTAGGCCAATATACCGTACAAAATACCCACCCTTACGTGAGGGAAACTATAGGTATTTAGAAATATCAACAAAAATCACCCGCCCTTATGTGAGGGAGACTATAGGTGAGTTTTAGAGATCATACGATACGTGAAACATAAGCGGTACTGAAAGGGAATCGCCTTGTTGATGGCACCTACCATAGAAGATTCTTCTCATGTGTGGGGCGTAACTTCCCCTAAACACTATGAATAATACTTCGTCAGGATTTACGCCTAAACACAAGTGCGATAAAGGGTAGTGGATGGAGTAAAAAATGCAAAAATGGCGTACTTATTCCTCCCCGATGATTTATAGAGAACAAGCTCAGACGTCGTTGTAGCAGCTATATTAGGCGGCGGATACAGTAGCCAAATCACGACAACTTTACCTGTAAGTGCTGGCCAGAGGTATCACAAATACCGAACGCTGCAGTGCAATAAATTGCACGGATGGGTTTTAATTATTCCGGGGACTTAGGGAGTGTTTTGATTTTAAGTTTTTAATGTTATAGTGCAAAAATGAAATATGCAACATACAACATAAAAAAACTGGCCACAAGAATAACCCACAAGGTGTCGGTCACAGCCGAAAATGCACCTTTTACAATTTGCCAAATTGCTATTTTTCGAAAAAATTACTCACTATCCCCCTTTGATTTTTTGAAAAAATATCCCCCCTTAAAAAAACTTTCTTTAACAAAGCATTTTAATAATTATTATTTATTTAAAGTTAAAAAAAATAATTTTAATTTATATAGTTTTTAAAACTTTAAAAAATAAATTAAAAATAAATTTTAATTTATAAAGTTTAAAAAACTATTAAAAAATAAATTAAAATTAAAAAATTTAACTAAAAATAATAATAATTAAAAAACGTTTGAAAAAAAAAATTATACCTTGGGGGGGGGTCGACGGGATTTGAACCCCCGACCTGTAGGCTCCCTGAGCCTTACCGCACGGCTCACGACCACGTGAGCCAGCGGGCTGATCCGAGAGGATCAGTCAACCTCCTCCCTTTTCAACGCCCAAATGGTCCTCCTCCTCTGCAAATCGCCCATCCGCGTCTGTTTCCCGTCTGCGTGACTGTTCCAGGAGATTCATGTCTGCGTCTGTTCCCCCTCTGCTGCCTGCGTTCCCCGACGTTCTGGCTTTTTTTTTTTTTTTTCCAGCGGGAGCGCTAAGTCGGCCTCCTTCCGCCGGGGGGGTGCAGATCGTCCGGGGATGCGGGGGGAGCGCGTTTCGCGCCGCACCCGCAAAAACGCGGGGGGGGGGGGTTTATAGGGGGCGGGGAGAGCGGGAATTTTAAATTCTCGGGGGGGGGGGCGCCGTAAAATTCCTCGACGCATTTTTTTTTTATTTCCCGCTCAACGCGGGGGGGGAGTGGGGTGGAGTCCCTCCTCTCCTGTGTGGGCAGTCCGTGTGGCACAAAATTCTGGGCCCATGCGTCTGCATGCGGGTCCCGATGCGCACAGCTCTGCGCAGTCCATGTCGAGCGGATGTCTGGGCCCGTGCGTCTGTGCACGGGTCCCAATGCGCACAGCTCTGCGCAGTCCGCGTCGAGCGGACGTCCTCCTCGCCCGCGTCGTTCACGCGGACAGCCGGGTTGGCGCCTCCTGCGCATCCACGGACAGGGGGCGCGGCGTGCAGCGGACTTCCTCCGCGCGGGGGTTGCGCCTCCTGCGCAGACCTCCCTGTGCGTTCCAGCGGACGAGCAGAAAAAACTTAAAAAAAAAAAATTCGCACAACTTCGAACAAACTCGTGTTCAGAAAAAAAACACGCAGATCAAAATTGTCGTCCGCCTCCACCTTCTCCCTCTACGCCACTGGCTCTGATGCCATGTAAAACCAGGAACTAGTTTATTATTGGATTGCACAGATTAAATAATGTTTACATTGCCATGAATAGGCACCGGCAGAAATGAGAACTCGTTACAGCAGTTGTAACAGAGCAACAGTCTGTCTAATAATAAAATAAAGACAAACATAATACAGTACGCTAACATACACAACGTTGAGAAAAGAATGGTCCTTAGACTGCTAACAACCTCTTTTAGAGAAAAAGCACAAGATTGGGACCTATGTTTGACCCCACATTATATCAAAATTTAGGACCAGCTTGTAGACCTATTGTTGGATAGATTTAGAGATAATTCAAATGATGTGTCCCTCCTAGAGCAGTTAAAAACCATTAAGAGAGTGCCTATGGAGATGATGGACGATTTCAAAACCTAGTTTCATCAAACTTGGTATAGAATCCTTAATGAGATCTATCCTCTCTTAGGTATGGATTTCATTTATTATCTAAAGGCTATAAATTTTTAAATAACTATGATGGTCAAGTCTATAGGATGAAACTCCCTTCTAAGAGCCTATGGAATAGCCATCCAAGTTGATAATAACTTAATATAGATAGAAATGCTAGCTCCTAGGCTCCCCATGCCTCTATTTTATAGCATCCAATGGCCATATCAACCACCTCTAGTAATTTAGCCTACCACATTCCAAACTACCTCCATTGTGGACCCAAAAAAGGCTTATAATTCTCTCCCTAGCCCCCAATACCCCTCTACAAGTCCTTACTCTTTTAATTTAAAAAGAATGAGGAACCTATTAAGAACCCTTTTTGGTGAGATCATGGCCCTCAAAAGATAGTGCAATGCATAGAGGTTTCAATTGTAAAATTATTAGGAACCTTTATCCCAAAAACATAGTCAAGGTTATAGGCCTCATCCAAATGGATATCAGAGCTCTTATTTTATAAAAGGCATAGTTAGACCCAAAGCTCCAATGGACACGTAGTACTTGTGTTGCTTCCATTATAGAAAATTTACCATAACTCCATTAAGGAAATAGTCACCTAATGAAATAATTATGTGGAGGATCCCAATGCATGGTACTACCCCTACCCAAACACTCACCCTACCAATGCTTACCTTGGAGGTGGCCCCTAGTATACCATAACGATACAAAATGGAGTTGTATCTTCTTAGCAACCTATTGCTAGACTAGGAATGAGATCACAAAGTGCTCTTCTAAGAACAATTTCCTTCGACCTTGAGTATACTTTGATAATTCAAGTTGAGGAGAAGTTGTATGCTATATCCAAGAAAGTAAGCATTTCAACACCTAGGAAACCACAAGTTAAATTTGATTACATTATAAGGCCTAAGGATATAGATGTGGAGCAATAATAAAAGGCCAATCAAATGAATCTTGATATCCAAAGTATGCCAACTAATCCTGCGAGAGATGTTTTCCCTATGACCGTATTTGATTAGAATAAACAAAAGATCCAATTGGCCACTAAGAGGTGTATCATTTCTAATCAAGCCTTCAATATAGATCATGAAGGGAAGTTCAAGACTAACCTATGTTGATAAAATTTCTAATCAACGGGTAGTAGAAATTTGGGATTTTGATCCCTATAAAGTCTTCAAGAAAATGGGTGTTTATTTGATCCAAGAGGAGAACCACTCTATCCTTGAGATCATAAAAGAAGAGGAAGACCCAACTAATAGGTGGGAGCTATTATTTAATAGATCTAAGAGCAAAATAGGAGCTGGTGGTAGGGCCTATTTAGTTTCACCAAAAGGAGGAAAGACATTGCAGTCATACAATTTCTTCAATAATGTTGTAGAATATGAGGTCTTGATGCATGGACTCCAACTCCGAAGGAAAGAAGGCATTGATATGATACAAGTTTATGACAACACTAGTATGTTAATTAGATGTGTGGGATATTACAAACAAACCAAGTACATGTTGCAAACAAGATTTAGGATCCAATATACCATACTAACTTGGGTGCCCTCTAAGTGACCCTTACATCGTCACCACGAGCAAGACCAAGGATTCATTTGAGCTAGCAATATTGGATGGTCTTGTATTTATAATCCCATTCAATAGAATATATTTGAATATCTATCCTAGGTTGCATTTTTAATGCTTGATCCACTCTATCAATTGGGATAATCCTTTAGTTCATAAGATGGAAAAATTCCATGGGGTCATAAATATTAGAGGAAGCTACAAAACCATGAAGTATTAAGAGTGATTTGGGCCATTGAATGCCGCAGGTTGATCAAAATCAATAGCTTACATTATTCCAAAGGTGTTGAATGAAAATATTTTTTACAAAAGTAGTGTAAGCCATCTAATCATGAAAGATATGTGGAAGACCTACACTAAGTTAATGATTGCCAAAATTAATAGTCGATAAGCCATTGATCAATCCACCAATGGTTGACACTACTCACCAAAGCAACAAACATAGAAAAATCTATTAATTAGTGATGTCTATCATATATCCTAAAAATATATATGTGATGGACTCACACATAATCACAGAGTTGTTGAAGAAAATACCCAAGTCTGAGATAACATTAGTCATCTAATCAAAGATCATTAATAGGCATCATCATTTGATATAGATAGTTCCTTGGCATTTTATGGTCATTAGATCATTAGAAGATGAGGTCCACAAGTCATTTGATTTAAGGATCTTGGTCTCACATAAAATAATTCACATCTAGTCAAAGGATCTTTTTGGATGTGACCTCTTGCTATCAGTAATGACACATGGAAAACTTGCATTAGGTTAGGGAGCAACACAAGGAAACCCAAAGTAGGTGTATACCATATGAATTTATCATCAAAAATTAGTTAATTAGCTGTAAAATAAAAATCAAATGGCTCCTTAGAATAGCATAAGTCATCTAATTGATTTGTATGGATGACATGTGAATAGTCTAATCAGTGAAAAGGTGGCAATGCCAATTTGTGTAATACTAATTTAATGAGGTAACATCCTTCCACCAACCTTGCGTGATAAAAAGCAACTTTGCATAACATAAATCCAATGCAGTAAAAAGAGTGTCAATCTAATCATGATGACTATAGAAAGGGGGAATTAAATGCATAAAATTCTAAATCATTGTATAAAATATGGTAGTTGATTTTGAAAGATAGAAACTCGATGCTTGGAGAAATATAGTGATATTATTATGTCGACTCCACCAAAAAATAATCTATTCAAATTAGGTAAATTTAATGCTTATAAATGTGGCAAAAAATTACCACTAGCTTCATAAAAATTAAAAGAATGAATTCATGTAATGTGAATTCAATGCAAAAGGATACCCCTATTCTCACAAAGAAAATCCTTAAAAGGAGGAATCATCCCTTCATTTTTCACCTATTCCCAAGCATCCAAATAAATAACAACCTATAGCAACACCAAGAAGATAGTTGTAGAGCCAAGCCAAGAGGAGGAAAGAAAGTTTATGCATCCAATAATATTTAGAATAGATACTATCAGCCATGAAGAAGAAAAAAACCACCACTCGTCCCTTAGCTTCTAGAGCAATCCTATTCATCACTTCTACAAGATTAGTTGAAACCTCTCCTTCTACATTGGATTAAGAAATGTTAGTCTAAGTTACTCAAGTCATTGTCCCTAAGCTAGTCAGAGATCCAACAGAGAAGATCACCAATGGTGAGCATAAATTATGTCTCGAAAAACAATCATTTCTCTTCCATAAATTATCAATCTAGTAAGTCCGTAAACTTACGAGTGTCATGCACAGTATATTCCTGCAGTGTTGGGGAATGAATTCCTTTATACCTAATTTAGTTTGGTGGGGGATTTTCATGCATTTGGAAGTCAGCCAAACCAAATAAACTAAGTGCAGAAAATAAAATAAATAAATTACAAACTAAAACTAAAGTGTTGAAAATAAAAGTGCATAAATAAAATGCAAGAAATAAAACACAGCTAAATTAATTAAAGTAGGAAATAAAACAATAAATCTAATATATAGAAAATAAATATAGAAATGAAACAGGGGAGGACTACTGCAGTGAGTGGGACCAAGCTCTCGCAGATATTCCGTCCGGTTAGCTACGTAGAACTTGCTCAAGTAAGAGTATTTGCACTCTTAATAATTTGGATAAAAAAATAAAATAAATTAGCTTCTATTATGGTTGATCTCCCTTCTTTAGGGAAGACCTGTGCATTTATACAATGCACATCATTCTTATGTTATAATTTTAGGCAAGCCTATTTCGGACTTGTAGTTATAGTAGATATGCAGTGAATATTACAACCATTCAATTATAATAGTCATGTTCTAACAATAACAATCACGCACTAATTTTACCTGTAGGATAAATCATACGTGTTCTATTTTATCATAATAGAATCATGATCAGGCTGGAAAATTCATTTGTGTGGTTGCACATATCTTTCATTGGGAAATCATTGTTCTGATTTATACGTGAGCGTGAGAAAATAATGCTCACCTTACAAATTTAACTGCCCAATCAAAAAATAATAGATGTTTTATTCTATTTTAATAATACAACATAATTAAAATATCTCATTTGTCTTCACATGCAACAATCTCCATAGCTTACTGGTCAACTGGTCAGAGTAAGGCGCCTCTGATATATGGCAGTAAGGTGCCTATTTGGTGCCTACTTGAGTAAGGCACCTTCTTGGTACCTACTTGAGTAAGGCACTTTCTTGCACACTACCAAGTCCAAGTGGGGTGTAGACTGGAAAACACCAGATTAGTAGTAAACCCTACACTTATACATAGTTTCCACTAAAAACACCAATCAAGCATAATACCAGATTTTCTATCAATTATATGCATAAGTTAAATAAAAATACATTTCTAATGCTAATTAAACCAGTAATGATGCCCCTTAAAAGTGTACATAAAATGAGCATTTATGGTGCTCATCATCCCCCCATGCCTAAATATTGGCACGTCCTCATGAAAACATTCCCTGGAATATTAATATTTTTTTTTAATGGCCTTCAGCATCTCTGTTTTTCTTCATTAAGCACTATTGTTTTTTTTCTTCCATTGAGTGCTACTATTTTTCTTCCATTGAGCACTACTATTTTTCTTCCATTGAGCACTACATTGCATTGATTTGGATACATGCTGCCATGTAATTATTAAAACCAATAGATTGCAAACCTACTGAAGTCCAAATGTTGAACTCAGCCGCTTTAAATATTTTTCCAATCCATTTTTTTTTTGGCACTCCACCTTACGGATTTCTCACGATGCAACAATGAAACAATGCCAAATCTATTCACGTGAATGCCATAGTTTTTTTTTTTAATTGTTCTTGGGTACTGAATTTTTTCATATCCAAGGCATATTATGTAGCTAGGAGATTTTGACAGAGAGAATTTAAGGGGGCATCTACTGAGTTTAGCATAGAAATTATTTTTAAAATAACTCTACACATAATTAACAAAAAACTCAGTACATACTTGGGTGATTTTCATAGATTCTGGTCTGTATGATATTGGAGGTGTGAAAATGTCTTCATGCTACCTATAATCATGGTGCTCCATAATTGTTGTGATGTTGGTGCCTCTAGAGAATTTTATTTAATTTTATTTTTTTCTCTGTCTACCTTCATCATCCACATTGTTAAACATTTTCGTTGTTCTTCCTTTAAGCACTGATTGAAAACTATGATGGTAGTGTTGTGCAATGGTGTTTGTGGTCCATTTGAATTCGTACTGCAACCACGGGGTCCCCACCACTACTACCAATTTTCTCTTCATCACTTCACTACTCAGAACAAATTATGTAGACTGAGCTAATTTCCATTCAACGACCTTCAACAATCAATGAAGATGTCATTTCTCGTGATTGTGAAAATCTAGAAAATGATGTAGTCTTTGAATTTCCAGCGGTGGATATTTTCTACGTGGCTTCCAAAAGGTAAATATAAAATTTTATGCCCATATGTATTGCTAGCAAAGAACAGTAAATAAATCATGGCATACTTTCTGTGGTGTTCTCCTCAAGCAAATAATGATGGGGCCTAGTTATTTTGTGTGGTTCATGCACCATCTTTTAGTGGAAATTAAGTCTAGAAAATAGGGGATTTTTTTTATGAGAGTAAATGCCATATTCTTGATGAGAATAGGTAGGGGAACTTTGTTGCACATACAGCTGCACTAAATTCAATTTTACACATTGAGAAATTCTTCTCGTAGGTGTGGACTTTAACAAGTCCAACATTGTAGTCATAATTTACCACTATTTTTTTTTTTTTTTAACTTTAACCTGAGCCCTCTTCTGTTGGTGTTCCCATACAATATTTGTTATGATATGCATTTCAACTAGGAGTCTATCAACAAAATTTTTTTATTTGGGGGAGATTCCGATTCACCCATATCCTCCCCCACTTAAGTTGGTGATGCCCTCATCGCTAGTAATAGGTCCCTCTATGCAACAGGTTTGTAGCCCTATGAGCGTCAGGTCCCATATTGAATCAGCAGGTACCCCCAATCTAGGGAGAAGAAGTCTGAGCACTATTGGGTATAGAGTGGATCTGCACTCTCTTCTCAAGGAAGGGCTACAACTTCTTTTTAGCACCCAACCATCAAATTCTCCACAAAAAAATTTCAAATATATGGGCACCACTCTTCCTGGTGGGAGAGTAACACCACTTATTGGTGCCTTCCTCTAGGTGGAAAAGGCACTGCTTGTACTATGTTGATTGTAGGCACTCTCTTCCTGGTGGGAAGTAAGTGCATTTTTATGCTTCCCAACACTCCTAATTGCAGGGCACGAGATGTCACATCTGGTAGGCCTAGTTTAATCTAGATCTGCCTATATATTGTGCTCACAGTCATGTATTATGAAAATAAATACACAAAAATAGGAAAACAAGAATCATGTCTATGCCTGAGGCCCTAGCTCTTAGGATGCTTTTAGATTGCATTCAGAGGGCACGATGACCTGCAAAGCAAAAACACACGAAAGCAGGAAAACAGGAGGCACGACTCCGTGCTTGTTAGGCCCTAGCTCTCAGGATACCTATAGCTTGCATGTGGTTCATTATTTCCTGCAAAGCAAAATAAAAATAAATTTTATGCTAAGCAGGACATGTTCCATGCGATCTCTTTTTCTTTTCTTTTCTTTTTAAATGACTACAAACCATTGGGAGTATTTCACATGATTTTTTTTTATTGAAGGAAATCTGGGGCACCTTCAGAGTAAGGCATCTTCTTGGCATCAGAGTAAGGTGCCTACTTGGTGCCTACTTGAGTAAGGCACCTACTTGGCATTAGAGTAAGGCCCCTGCTTGGCGCCACTTGATTAAGGTGCTAGAGTAAGGCACCGGAGTAAGGCGCCTGCTTGGTGCCACTTGAGTAAGGCACCATAGTAAGGCGTATGCTTGGTTCCTTCTTGAAAACATTTTTTTTTGGGTGTGGTGCCTTACTATGGGAGTAAGGCGCCTCCCAAAATTTTTGGAGTAAGGTGCCTCCCAAAATTTTTGGAGTAAGGTGCCTCCCGATTTTTTTTTCTTCTAAAATTTTTGGAGTAAGGCACCTCCCCAAATTTTTGAATTAAGGCACCTTACTATGGGAGTAACGCGCCTCCCGATTTTTTTTTGTGTAGCCTCTCTATGTTGATGTTTAACCCAATTTTGCAAATGTGATGCAGTTGTGAACAGAGCTCGTTGACCATTACTTGAACATTGTCTCAACACTCTACTCTGCACTTGATGTGGCATATCTGACTCTACTTATTAGTTACTCAGGTTGTAATAGTCACACACCGTGCAACAAAACTTTCCCAAGGTTCCATAAGAACCTTTGGCTGGAAGCATTTCACTTGATCAGGGTTACTTAGCTTGCCTTTAGGTACCAATGTTGCCAAGGCAAAATTCTGCTAGCTTTCACCTACTAGACTGGATACTACACGATCAAGGTACACGTGATAGTTTGTATAGTGTTATTATGAACTCCACATATAAATCTCAATTCATGAAATATTCATAGACACCTCCTTATTTTTCTACTTTGCACTTCACGTTGTCCTGCAAAACATAAAAGAAAAATCTAAACTAAAGGCATTAAAATAAAATTCTAACTAATTTTTTTTCATCTTTTGATTACTTCCAGGCTCCTCCCCTGCTTTATTTAGAAACCGGTTGGAGATTTTGCATTTCCCTTTTGGACCAAGTTGGTCCTAGTGAAAGAGAATACTCTCTTCCAACAAGTAGCAGAAAATAAAGCTCTATTTTTTTATCTGCATTTTAACTTGGAGTCTTTTCAGCAGAAGATTTTTTTTTCTCTTTTTTTCATGAACACTGTAAACAATGTTCATTGTGTTGTTGGTGGTAATGATGAAGGTGGGGTCCCCCCATGCCTACATATGAACTAGTATTCTAAAAATCATTTGTTTTGTTACCAACTAGTTTGATATGTTGTAGCATAAGAAGAGCATTTTTCCCATGGCCTCAAAACCAGACTTTTTCAACTTGATGGCAAAATGTTGTAAAATTACTATCTACGACTGGCTATTTGGAGAAAACATGGCATAGCAGTATTTTAAAAACACATGCTAGTTTCTGATTCACTAGGTCGCCTTAAGCGCAAGTGAAGAGCATACTTCATAACAAGATGTTCTTTGAATTTTTTTCTATCATTTTTTTTGCTACTGATGTTATCATTGAAGTATTTTACCAATATGTTGCAAAGCGTGAAGCCTAAAAAAAATTAAATTATTAAAACTAAGCTTCTAGAGACATAATTCTACAATGGTTTTTGTATAAAAACACACCCTTAAATATTTTCAACTACATCAGACCTTGGTTGTGCTATTTATTTAATCTCTTGAAACCATTCAGAATATGATGGAAATCCTTCATTGCTTGATTTTCTAATTTTTTTCAACAACACAATTTATTCCTACTTCTACACTTAATATGGTACATCAGGTTCATTCCCACGTTTACTTGAGAAGCTAGAAAATGTAAACTATTGCCTATGGGATTTGGCTCTGATTGTTTCGGCAATTGTTTTGGCCTTGTGGAAAGGCCTTTTGTGGACTTACACTTCTCAAGTAGAAGATATACAGGTATTTTTAAATGGGCTTTTTATTTGACTTGTAAATCATAACAGTATAGTTTTGACACTCCCCAACAATGGTACCAAAATGGTGAGCAGAAATTATGTCTTGAAAAACAATCATTTCTCTTCCATAAATTATCAATCTAGTAAGTCTATAAACTTACGAGTGTCATGCACAGTATATGCTTCTAGTGTTGGGGAATGAATTCCTTTGTACCTAATTTAGTTTGGTAGGGGATGTTCATGCATTTGAAATTCAGCCAAACCAAATAAACTAAGTGCGGAAAATTAAATAAATAAATTACAAACTAAAACTAAAGTGTTGGAAATAAAAGTGTAGAAATAAAATGCAAGAAATAAAACACACAACTAAATTAATTAAAGCAGGAAATAAAACAATAAATCTAATCTATAGAAAATAAATACAGAAATGAAATAGGGGAGGACTACTACAGGGAGTGGGCCCAAGCTCCCATAGATAGTCCACCCAACTAGCTACGTAGAGCTTGCTCAAGTAAGAGTATTTGCACTCTTAATAATTTAGACAAAGAAATAAAATAAATTAGCTTCTATTATGGTTGATCTCCCTTCTTCAGGGAAGACCTGTGCATTTATACAATGCACATCATTCCTATGTTACAATTTTAGGCAAGCCTATTTCAAACTTGCAGTTATAGTAGATATGTAGTGAATATTACAGCCATTCAATTATATCAGTCATTTGCTAACAATAATAGTCACGCACTAATTTTACCCATAGGAGAAATCATACGTGTTCTATTTTATCAAAACAAAAGCATGATCAGGCTGGCAAATCCATTTGCGTGGTTGCCCATATCGTTCGTTGGAAAAAAATTTGTTATGATTTATCTGTGAGCATGAGAAAATAATGCTCACCTTACAAATTTAACCACCCAATCAAAAAATAATAGATGCTTTATTCTATTTTAATAATACAACATAATTAAAATATCTCCTTTGTCTTCACATGCAACAACCTCCGTAGCTTACTGGTCAACTAGTCAAAGCTAGCTTGGTCAGAGTAAGGCACCTCCGATGTATGGCAGTAAGGCGCCTGGTTGGTGCCTACTTAAGTAAGGCGCTCGCTTGCACACTGCCAGGTCCAAGTGGGGTGTAGACTGGAAAACACCAAATTAGTAGTAAACCCTGCACTTATACACAGTTTCCACTAAAAACACTAGTCAAGCATAATACCGAATTTTATTTTAATTATATACATAAGTTAAATAAAAATGCATTTCTAATGCTAATTCAACCAGTAATGATGCCCCTTAAAAGTGTACATAAAATGATAATTTCTGGTGCTCATCAACCAACCCTAAGTTATCCAATAGGACCAATAAAATAAAGTAAATGGTATTCCAAAGGTGTAAAGATAGGGATCCTAAGAACTTTAGAGCATGGATTTGGAGTAGCTCCCTCGCCCAATAAATGGTTCCTGAGGTCCATAGCTACTACAATATAGTGTATGTGTGCATATATTTTTATGATACCTAAGCCCAAGAGGTCTGGTCATATTATGGATGGTTCTAAGTTGGCATTACCCCCATATTATCTGAAGGGTGTTGTAGGTTGAGATAGGTAGAATTGCATAAATCTAAAAAATGTTATAGGATATTACAATGCTATATCACACAAACTAAGGTTCCTATGGAGCAAATATGATATCAGAGACACCAAGCTACTAGAGTTCCCTCTAATATACAATATGTTAAATGAAAACACTAGGATCACTATGAGCATGTTGGCCTTCATTTTTGTTTTAAAGAGGATAATGGTGTAACCCAGGACCAATTGGGAATCATTCATATAATGATATGGACACCCAAAAGTGAGAGGGTGAGTTTTGATAGCAAATTCATCACTAACTAAATTCATGAAGGTTATCCAAATTTGGGAACACCCTAAAATTTAAATATTCTTCATTCCTTTCCCACCTTGTTTTATATCAGAACTTGAGGATGTACCCAGGATTGAACTCTAATTAGATGAATCTAACTAGGAATGGTTGATTTTGTCTTACATGGAGGTCTTGGATAATGCCTCATCCTATTACAACTTTGTAGAATATTTTTTTATCCCAACCCTATCATTTCTAAGCAGATTCAAGTCAAAGCACCTCTTGATGGCCAACATTCAATTTATCCAAGGAAAGCATAAAGGAGATTGGTATTTTCTAAAATACACAACTATTTTTAGGTTGCATGGAAAGACAAGTTTCTATAAGCTTCCCCTCAACTTTATCAGATTAACAATGAAAAATAGAAAGGTCACGTCCATCCTAGAAAGGAAAATAATAGACTTGAACCTCATTATTATGCTAGGTGAATGGAACTATGACTCAAAGGGACTATGTGTTGCCTGGTTGAAAAGCATCAAAAGCTCAATCAATTTTGTGCATGATCCCAATACAGACATATAAGACAACAAAAACCCAATGAAAAAGGTAGGCATGTGGAAAATAAAAATTATTTAAAATAGCCTCAGTATCCAAGGTGTTACAAGACCTTTTATCAAAAGAAACACTCAATAGACCTTTAATCCTACATTAGAACAAAGAAAATGAGGTCATTAAGGGAGGATCACTAGTGTGACACCAAAATTGATGCTTGGTGAAAATATCATTAAGAAATAGGGGACACTACCTCACCCTATGGTGATCTAGATGTTGGTCATAAATTCAATGAGCTATACAACTAGGATCATTCAGACATCAAGAGTGCATTTGATGAAGGCAATGAGGAATAAGTAGCCACTAGGTTGGGCCAAATAATAAAAAGGATGGACACAATAGCCAAAGAATTCATAATGGTAGAGAGTCCCCACCAAAAATCCAAGAAGCTTTGGCCACCATCTCCTCCTAAGAACCTCCAAGCTTAGTCATGCTACCACAACAAGCAACCATAGTGGCACCACAACAATAAAAGCATAATAGGGACCACGAGGTAATCCCTCGATCATCAAAAAAGAGAAAGTGGGATACCTTGAGGGCATAGTCATAAGTTAATTCCTCTTTATTTTATGTTACTTTGATTCCTATCTCTATAATTTCTATCCCAACTACTAGTCAATAGTCTATTTTTTATTTGGTTCTATTAGATCTATCGACCTCCATTCCTAGCATTGCAACCGCATTAACCACCACTTCTCCAATCCTTTCAATAGCCACCTCTAAGACGAATCCTCCAAACACTCCACCTACTATTATCACACCCTTTTTTACAAATTCCACCACTCCATCCATCCCATTCTTTAGGTCATTAACTATAATATTATCGATTCAAGACTAGCTCATAAGCTCATAAGTATCTCCTCCCACTTTTGGTGCTCTACAATAATTCCTAGAAATTCAAGAGTAAGTGTTCCAATATGCACAACATAAAGAATATAAAAGAGTTGTGCAACCATGAAGGAAAGAATGAGGATTTATTTTTATCCTCAGGGTAATACAATGTATCTTACCCAATTGACCCCACCTTTCATGAAGGTAGAAGGGAAAATGCAAGACCAAGACTACTAGGACATAGTAATATAAATTAATATTAAAGGCCTTTGGACCAGGGATAGGATAGATTTTATAGAACAATCCAATAATTATGTAAGCTATGACTACCTATCCCTTTAAAGAATTCTAGAAAAAAAGGAGAAGGATCTTGAGAACATAAAACTTATACTAAATAGGTCTTGGTTAGAGGCCAAATCACTCTAAGACCAAGTGGACTAGCTCACCAATTAATTGGATTTATAGATACTAGCCTCTCTCATGGATACAAAAAAGAGCAAATTCTAGAGCCTCAAAGATCAACTTGCCACCTAGGAGGCCCAGTTCAATAAATAAAATGTCATCTTAGAAGGAAAACTCAAGGAGGAGAAGAAGAAAAATGTAGAGCTTAGGCAATAATAAAGAATCATGAATTTAATAGAGCAGATTCACAAATCATATTGGAAATATATCATTGAGACCACAATAGCATTATCCCAAGTTCTAAAATTTCTTGGTGTGGCTATCACTCAAAGCTCACAAGTTGGGTAGGAGGTTGAGTAAGCCTTAACTATAACTTCCATGATTTGACTAAGGAAAAGGCATATAGATCCAAGTTAACCACCTCACCTAATCATGATTTAGTAGCCATAGGAATTCAAGATAGAGGTATAGTGGCATAGAAGGTAATTGATCTCTTAGAGAAAGAATGGGTTGCATGGCAATGCAAAGCTTTAATGGATGCTCTAGCCACTACCACTACAAACCTAAAGAATCACATTTACTCATTGATTCAAAGGGTCTCCCCTTCCCCTAGACCATAGATAATGAATTCCTCCTTGATCAAGGGTATTTCTAGTTATTCAGGAAATGAAAGGAGGATCAAAATTTTGAAGCATATTCAAGCCCTCCCACTTCAGATGATGTAGCTTGTGTTATCGAACCAATGGCACATCTTGAAGTAAAATTGCCTAAGATAGTACGTAGAATAAAAAATTCTCTTGCAATGACCATTTGGAGGTCCATGAGTGCTATAGGTAGTTCAAATAGATAAAGCTACCATCAAATAGTGAGTGGGAGAAGATCAAGACCTTGATAGACTAGCTATTCTTTTAAAATATTGTCCCCCATTCTTATTATTTTTCTTCAATGATTCCATTCTTTTATTCTTTTTATTTGACTCTATTCTCAATGGATAAGGTTGTGATATTTTTGATATTCTTTACCTTCAATAAGTAGAATCCCCCTATGAGTCACTATAAATTTAGTAAAAATTCACTACAGGAGAAGTTTTGCCTTGACTAATTTTTACAAAATCATCCTTGGTAGAAGCAATTTGATGAAAGGAGGGTAGGAGCAAAAATGCACTATCAATTTTGATGTCAGCAAAAGACTTTTCTTTTGTGCAAAAAGACCACTAAATTTTTTAAATTCATGAAAATCATTAGATCTTTTCAATAGTAGCCAACATCAATTTGAGAAATGAAAGACCATAAAATCTCCTCCAAAGCTACACACGTCATCAATTAAGTTAATCTAATAGTGGGCACTAATTTTCAAAGAAAGGTGAGTTGTAAATGAAGCAAAGAAATGCACACCATTGATTTTATAAATTTTACAAATGAGTGTTGATAAAAATATAAGGAAGCAAAGAGGAAATGCTCAAGCTCTACAAACCATTGATTGCTCATCCAATGGCCCACTCCACTTCATGGTACTACCAAAATGAATTATTAGGATAAAATATCATTGTTGGTTGAGACCCAACAACATGGTAAGCATATTAACACCTTGTAGGAAGAGATAATTAGCCATCCCATAAGGTCCATGTTTAAAATAAATCCATCATTGATCTTGATCCCAATAGGATCCAATGATTGAAAAATATTAAAAAAGTATGTTTGAGACACTTAGAGTTGGAAGCCTTGCCAACCATATGATTTCAGTGATCAACAATATAGAAGAGAATATGTGAATAGGGAGAAGAAAAGGAGGAGCTCTACCATTTTTATCAACGGAGAAACATATCAATCTAACAATTCTTAATTTTGTAAAATGAGGGAACATGATTTCAAAGGTAGTATTTATGCATGATCTCCTAGAAGAAGGACAGAGGGACTCATAAATGAAGCATTTGTATAAGAGCCTTGAGTTTTCCTACTTGCACTATTTGGACACTATATTTCAATAAAATTGGTTAGTTTCATAAATATAGTAGTAGTGGAATCCCTAGTTTCATAGGTCTTGAACCCTTTGGCAGTAGTTCTAGAGACCTTAAAGCCAGCAACACTGAATCCAAGCTAATTTCTTGTTTGATTTAGGGAGGAGATTTTGAATTTCTTGTGCCATTTTTAGGTAAAAAAAACCCTAATCCTTGTATATAAATAATATTTTTGTTTTCATTGTAGGCATCAAAAATTGCTTACTCATGTCGAATATCTGGCCTTGTTTATATTTCCTTTCATGTTTTCTTTTGTGCATAATCTAGACTCGAGCCTTGAGTATTTTGTTAATGGAATTTGAGCCTCTTTTGGCCTAACATCCTTTTAAATTATGAAATATATATGAATCTATAACTAGTTTTGCTTTGTCCTATTTATTATGTGTGTTTGAATTCTTAGATGTTAGATCAAAATTGTGTTTACTTTCTAGTTGTTAGTGGATGATGCATGTGTTCATTTTAATCAAGTTATGATAGAAAAATATTTGATCTTTTGTGCATTGCCTTTATAGCTCTGGTTTTATTTTCTATAAATCTCTCTCTCCATTTTCCCTAATGAATGTAAGTAGCATAGGAACATTGTGTTGAAGTTCATATGAGATAGGAAACCAACCTCAACAAGCTTTTGGAGATTTCCCTACAAGTGCATTTCACGCTCATGAAGCTTTCTGACTAAATATCTCTATGCATGGAATGATTTTCAAAGGATCTTGGACACAATGATAGGTGGTTTTGATAATTTGAGAGACCAAAACCAACCTCCTTCACCTCTTCTCTAGCATCAATTATTGTGGTTTTATTCATCAGTCTAAATATTTGCTTGCATCATCATCTGACAAGTCCTTCTTCAATATTTTCTTTGTTCACATTGGAGTATTTACTTTTTTCTTTGTGAGTGATATCACATAAATCCACCTCATGATAATTGAATCCTACTCCACTTTATCCCTTAGAGGATTCAATGTAAGAAACTACTTTTCCTATGCCATAGTATTCATTAATAGTGCAACTGTATGAAACATCATCAAAAATATCTTTAAGTATCACATTAAGAAATTATTAAATCCCTATGATAGGTATGTTTTCCAATTGAATGCAACACCCTCCATTATGCCTTGCACATATGGTATCAACCAAGTAGATATTTTTAGCATCATTGCTCTCCTCGCAACTTGGAAATTATCATATTCATGGCACACTACAACTCCATTATCCTTAATTGTTGCTTTATTCCATGGATCCCATTATTTTTTAGATTTTCCACTTCATCTAGAGTTATGTTGGTTACTTCACACATCATTTTATTCCATTGGAACTGATCTATCATATCTCTTTGAATTGACAATCTATAACTCAGTAATCCAAATGTTCTTTTAAAATTGCCAAGTGAAAAAACTACCTGCACCTTCTCTTGTCACTAATATTCACTTTGTTGGTGTTCTATTGTGGATTATATATTTTCAACATTTTCAACAATTATTTCTTGAAGAATTAATTGTTGAATTTTTGGATCTACATTATGCAACTTACGCCTACATTCCTAAAAACAACTCTTAACAGGTGATCTTTTGCACTTGCCTTCCACCAATTACAACAAAATTCTCCCATAAACTGTTGCCATGTAATGTCCATTAAATGTATTGGCATCCTTTAATTTCCATTCTAAGGCAAATCATATTATCTACTCTTATAGAGTGTTAGCTTAATTTTATTCCATAAAATATCCACCATGTTTCCTATTTCTCCTTTGTTCTACATTAGAACCATGTTCCTTTTCTCTCAGATATGATCACTAAGACTTCTTGCATGGATTTTTGGAAATTTATTTTCACCTTCCTTAGTTGGGTGGATTCCTTCTCATTTATTTTTCTACTTGCTCCATCCTCTTATGAATGCTTGGTGTTCTCTATAATTTTTTATTGTAATTGCTCCTTTAGACTACAACTATTGCTCATATGGCTTTTGTCATCTACTCCCAATATTGGTACAACATCTATCCTCTATGACCAACTAGTATAATAGTCTACTATGATTGATATGATAGTATTTTCTAACTAGTATGGCAATCCTCCTCTTCTGATTGGTATGACACCCTACAAGCTTGCATTGGTATGGTATAATCTGCTCCCTCACTCATACGATAGTTGTTCCAAGGTAGGGCTTATACGACATGGCTCACATTGATATCTTTCTCACACAACTTGCATGGAAACCTATATTACATGTCTCTACATAGTCTATGTCACTTTTGTCATTTTATCTTCCACATCATCTATTGATAATTTCTCACACTTGCAAATGGAAATCTCATACCTTCTCCCATCCGTACGGATTTATGGTCATCCATACATCTACAATTATTTTTGAAAAATTCTTGTCTTCAACCTCCTTCTACATAGCAATTTTTTAGGGTTTTATTCTTCTTTAGTTCTTCTATCAATGATAACTGCATCTTCCTCCCTTAGTGGCTCCTCTTGTTGTTGGTAACTCATACAATTTTTTCATACTACAACAATATTATGCTCTTCTATTTAACTCGTTGCTCTATCATTTACTCTATATGTAATATATCCTCCCTCTCCTACAAACACCAAGCACAAATAAATGATTCATGCCTTCTCTTGCATCTATTTATAAGATCTACAGGGGATAGTTGTTTCTCATATAACTATTTTCTAGCTACCACCTCACCACCCTACATGCAACAACCTTGCATGCTTACTTTTTATCATTTTCTATTTTTCTATTTCTTATTTTTATTATTTTTCTATTTTTTAATTAGAATATATATTTTTAATTTTAAGTATTTTGTATGATTCATACAACTACAACTGCCACTTCAATCACATAGTCTACCAACAGGTCTATCTCCTCTAATCGTTGGTGACATTTTGTCCAATATATTATTTGACCTATACGGTGATCTTGTTCCTCTCCCATGCCAATACCTACATCTATTGTACTAACTCTTGCACCTATTGTACCAAATTATACATCTATTGTACCAATTTATGTGTATATTATACTAATTCCTATGCCATTTATATAGTCTAGACCGGTACGACACTCATTGTTATGGCCTTCAGTGGTATCACCTAGACTAGTATGATAAGGTGTCACACTAGTATCTTCATTTGTATGGTATGTTACATTGGCATTATAATTCATAATTTGTATTTCTTTAGCATTGCATAATCATCTTGGTAATTGCCACATCTAATCGGGTACTTTATTTTCTCGCTCTTGTCTTAGTCCCTAACATTACCTTCTTCTTTTCCTTCTTTGTGATGATCCACTCTCAAGCATATTCCTTCCATAAATTCTCATTTTTGGTGGGTCTTCCTAACTTGGGACTACATATACCTTCCTCCATGTTGTTAGAGGTTTTTATATACTCTCTCTTGATTCCTTAATTATATACTACATCTTTAGTTTGGACATGAACCAAGAGGTTGTCTTTATGGGCCAACCTATTGGTTATATTTTCTTTGATTATTTTGTACATGAACAAGAAAATGTCCTTGAGGGCATTCTTATTGATCATGTGGCCTAAGAATAGTTAAAGGGAAATCCTTCCCCATGAACTACCAAGGGGGAGGTCAACCAAACTATTCCCTTGGTTGGATAAGCGTAGACAACGGATAAGACCTGACAGTATTTTCATATTGTCTATGTTACCTCTTTCTAGTACTAATGTGACAATGTCTAGTAGTTCATGCAAACTACTCTAACCTTACACTTCTATGGAATTTATTGGCATATCATTTGCTTACCTTATTATTTGTATTTCTACCTTAGGGTAATTCTATAGATTATCATATTTTATCTTAGGGGCTAGTTACAATCTTGATGCAGTCCTCCTGGATCATCTTTTAAGTGGTGAACTCAAACTACCACTACTTGTGTTGAAATTGAGTGCATATGAGCCACTTCTTAAATCAGTAGAACTTGTGGAGGAAATACTAGGGGTATTCATTTGTTAGTGCCTACATCTTCTCCCTAATATGGTACTTAAAAAATATCACTCCATAATAGCTAAGTCATTTATTCTTCTTTGTTTCACTTTTTTTTCTCCATTTCATTCAATACCTCTTATCTCATTAATTATATTATGTCCAAAATCTAAATGGTATTTCCAATCTTGTGAGCAATTTGGACCCTCATTTGTGCATTGTGCCTTCACAACTCTTCATACTCCTAAAATATTTGTGTTTCAAGGCATATTCTTTGTTGTCACATATCAACTTGTACTAATAAGATCATTTTCTCATGCTCATCTCCATCACTCTATATTTCACTGCTCTAATCATTATCTTCTTGTAAACTTTAATCATTGTACATCAACATCTATAAGTGATCTAGGTTATCTTTCCTCATTTATAACTATGAATTATACATGTATCCATACACATATTCTCTCTATTATAATACGTTTCAACTCTTATTTTGCTATTACAAGTTGTTCTCCTACATTCTCAAATAATTACCTCAATATTCGATCATTATATTCCCTTCCTTATTCCGTATTTGCATGTTTATCATGGTGTATTTCATTCACCTCTACCCAAATGAAAAAACATGTTGGAAAAAACATCTCATAATCCTCCATATGCCAATGGAGAAGTCCACTATCAAATTGATCTTTATCTTCTCTACACTCTTCTAGATGCAGTACTCCTTCCTTGTCTAGTTCATGTCTATTGTCTTCCTCCAAAGATAAACTTCTTGACTTAATTGACCTCCTTATGACTACTTGGTCTACACCAATGATACATCAAGGTATTATTATTCTTGGATTTATCTCTAATTGATAGGCTCTAAAATTACATGTGAAGCACCCCAGTATTGGCATATTCAACACTAAATAATTAGTTTTCCATCTACATCATACTATAATTAGATTTATTTCTCCTTGTTATTTTTTGCCTTCTTGTGATTGTCTCCCTCCTTGATGATTATTTCTATATTTGTTGTTTTTTGTTGCTTATCCATTCTTCAACGTGCTCAAGTTTTCCTCCTTTAATTCTTATTGTACCAATAATATTTGGTTTCTTGAATTATTTATGGTAAATGGATAGTCTATAACAATATGCTCTTTCACTTCACAGATGTTGCAGAAGGTATTCTTCTAACAAGTAATATTTGCATGTCCCTTCATCTTACAATTAGAACACTACATATCTTGTCTCTCTTTTTTCTCCTTTGCATATTATATCATCCTTTCTAGGTTCTTTCTCATGGACTATATTATCATGTGTAAGTCATCATGACCACTACCAAAATAAAATTCCTTGTATTGACTTAGGCCTACTATCACTTGCTTTGCTTCACTCTCCAATGTAATAGCTATATTATATGTCTCTTCATAATATGTTGGTGGAACTATCTTTATTTTATTATATTTTGGTAGAAACCTATTGAGAAACCATCACCTTTATAGTCAATTTGTTGGTACAACTTCCATCTTATCAATAAGTTCCTTCAATCTCCTATTATAGGATTTAGCATCCTTGTCCTTCTGCTTGGTAGCATAATATAATGAACCTTGTGATAGGACTACCCTTGTTGTGTGATTTATGTATTAATGTGTGGATATTAATGTATAATATTACTGTGTTCTATCATGATGAATTGTTAGCTATACTTTTGAAAATTGAATTATGCTATTTTGAGAATATGGTATTGTTGATGAATTTTGTGATTGCAGGACCAGGTACTTTTACAAGTGGAGTAGTATGGGATAACCACTAGATTGAGAGTAGAAAATGAAATGATGGATGAAATTATCATCGATAGATCAAGGGTAAAATGATACCCACATATAGATGCATATCATATATGTATGTTTGATTTAAAATGCATCATCGACAAGGAGTTTGCTATTAAGAAAAAGAGCCATCCTTAGTAGGCAGGTGATAACGTTGTAGTTATCGTAAAGCCTCCTGCTTAAGGAAATAGCATGGTTTGTGCATATTATTGATTGGCATTTTGGATTTGAAATCTATATTTAGATTGAATTTATGCATGTGTTTTTGGATGCATTTGGTTTGAAAATAAAGGAATTTTTTGATTATCCTTTATCAAATAAAAATGATTAATATTAAGGTTATTATTCATTTTTAAAGTTAATAACAAATAGAATAATAAAGTTCCACTTCATGTATATTTTTAATATATATGTATAAATACATGGGAGTACATTATGGCATTCAATATCTTTTTTATGGGAATTTTTGGAGTCCTTGGTAACTTTGAAAGTTCAATAAGAGGTTGGCTCTTGCGCTTCCTCACCCTAGCAACATTAAACTTGAGAATAACAGAAGAAGCAAGGAAGGAAGGCTATTACTTTATGTTTTCTATGGAAGGACAAGAGGAAGGATATTTTTCCAAGTCAGATGCGACCCAAAGAGAGGATCCATAATGATATCTAAAGAAGAAGCATTGCATGGAGTAGCGTTTTGTAAAGGTATTTGTCTCCAAGGTTTTTCTTGGAAAATTGAATATTTTCATATATGTTGGATAATATTTATATACATATACTATGTATGTTGAATGCTTTACTTTTATTTGATGTATGGTTTATATTGTTGCTTGAAGAGATGATGACTATTGTATTGTTTATTCTTTGGGAATAAGCAGGTTTAGCAACTCTTATCTTGGGAAGGGCTTATCTTGTGGAATATTTTTATTGTTTTGATAGTCGTGTTATTTCCACTTGGAAATTTTGCTTTTGGTTTGATTGTTCTTAAGTAACTAGTGATTTGGCCTGAAGCTTACGTATCCAAGTTAAACCTTTATGTTCATCTCTTAAAAGTTGTGAATAAGCATATGTGTTGGAAGCTGTTATTTTTAGACTATTCTCTTCTTGTACCCATTGAGGAAATTTTTTTGGTGTAGTTGTTCATTTACCAAGAGGTTTTGGTGTTCTGGCTATAAGCCTTTAAGTATGCTTTTGTTTGGTTACTGTTGGTCATCAAATATACCAAGGAAAGGATTTTGGGAAAGTGTATGCACCCTAGACCTGGACCAACATTGAAAGGCCAAAGGGAAGAGATGCCCCTCATGCCAATATTCGGAGAAAGGTCGGCTCCTATACTAAACTACTTCGATGTTTTAAGACAAAGGTGTAGGAAAGAAATAAAATAGTAAGGGTGCAGGAAAGAAATAAATAGGATAAGGGAAGGAATATCAATAGATTAAAGTGGGAAAGAACCAGTAGCACGATTACTACCTACAACTCGAAACAACAGCAATGAATACCAAGAATAAAATGAAATAGACGCAGTATTAACCTTCCTATGTATCCTCTGGACGAGTTCCAAGATTCCCCTTCCCCTTACATCAAAATTCAAGATTCAAAATTACGACGGCCAGGAAATGAGTGAATATAACAGAAACACTATCCATAGGCAGCATAAAAGAAAACTATTATAGCGTCTTTCTCTCCTATGTATCCTTTGAGAAAATTCTAGGGTTCTGTCCCCGATCACACACCTAAATCCAGAATGTAGAATTACAGTATGCAAATGAAGAAAGAGATAACAAAAATAATCACGAAAGGCAGCATACAAGAGAGAAATTAATCCCAAAGATCTTTTAGTATTAATTGCAGGGATTCGAGTTACAGCAGCTTTCTAGCAGAAAGTTTCCCCCCATTTTACATTACAATGCCTAGGTTTTTATAGAGGACCCGACCCTCTGAGCCATCAATGCACAAAATGGAGGAGTACATCCTCGAAAACCTAAGAAGTCGGCCCTCGCAGCTCTCATGACTGAGCTTTCAAATCCTTTTCTATATCTGGCAACTGCGACCGGGTCAGCCGGGGAAACATGCATTAATGAGTCGTCTGAACGTCCTTGGTCTCCGGGTGTGGAGCTCGAGTGGCCACCATGTCCGTCGGGTTCTCCTTCAGGGACTGAGACTTCCTTTCCAATTGCCAAAAATGAGCAGCGAGTTCACCGGGCACGTAAAAATACATTTATGAGGCACTTGATTGCCTCAAAAAAATACCTGGCTTGGAGTGCGTGCCCTCGAAGTGCTTCGCTAATTTTTCATTTGCAACTCTGCTTCGCAATGGATGCAAGCCGAAGCAGGTCCTCCTTCTTGGTTTTGCACTTCGCATGAATGAACTTCGCAAGACAGCTTCGGGTATGTAAAATGTCAGTAAATATTCCTCCTTACAATGGCTCTCAATTTTTTGTCGCTTCGATGGAAAGGCGTGCCAAAACTGATTCACTGAGGTTCTCAGCTCGAAGCGGATGCTTCACTGGTGAGTCTTCAAAATGCTTCACCGCAATCCTCCCTCAAAACTGTGGTTCGAGTGTTTTGATCGAAGTGCATTCTTTGCAAAATGTTTTGCTCTTCACAGGCCACTACCACTTCGGGTGAAAGCGCTTCGCATGAAAGCTATCCGAAGCAAATGCTTCGCAATAACTTTCAGCGAAGTAAAAATGGTTCATCGATGGGGAGGCCCGAAGTGGGTGCTTCGACGATTTCTTGGTGAAGTAGTTTTCAATGTTTGCACTCCAAATTCTGCTTCGCGAGTTTTTTGCCCGAAGCAACTGCTTGAAACGCTTCGGGTGCGAAGCTCTTTTCACGCCTTAGCAAATTTGGACCGCGATCTAGACTTCTTTGTCTTCCTTCTTCGATGAAGCTGCTTCTCAACATTTGAAATTCTTTGAATGCCGCTTCGCAAGATTCTCGCCCGAAGCATCTGTTTGAAACGCTTGGGTGCGAAGCTCTTTTCATTCTCCACTTCTTTCTTTCGACGAAGCTATCTTCCTTTTTCTGCGAAGCTCTTTTCTTAGCTAGCGAAGCTTTTGCATCTCCATTCTATATACAAATGGGATGGAGATGAAAGCCAAAATTGCTGCAACTTACTAGTGTTTTCAAAAACAATAAAATAAACACTTTACAAAAAAAATACTTTTTCAAAAAAATTGATTTTTCTATCCCTCTAGGAAATATGACAAAATTGTCAACATTCTTGGTGGCTCGCAGGGCAACGAGCTCACCTCGGTGCAAGAACCCTCAGCCTTGATCCGTTGGGCCAGAGTTACCTCCAAACCCTTCTCCCTTTTCTCCTTCTATGGGTGCTTCCATGATTGCTTCTTCTTCTTCTCCCTCTTCTTCTTCTTCTTCTTCCTCTGGTGTGGCCTCCTGCTACGGTGATGGGGAAAGGCGATCGCGGATGCGTTCCATGGTTCGGCGAACATGAGCCCAGGCACCTTTAGAGAAAGTCTCTCGGTCTTGTAGCACTTTTACCAGGACATGGAACCGATCTATTTTCCCTATGTCAGCATGTTTGGCTCTTGTGCCTAGATCATTGAGGCAGGCCATGATCTTGCAATATCTCAGAATGAAATTTGTGACTTGTCCTTCTGTAATTGGCTCTTCCTAGTCGTCTATCTCTGAGACATCATTCTCAAAATATAGCCAAGCTGACTTGAGCTCTTCCTTGGTCAAAATGTTCCCATCCTCATTCATGAAACTTGGGAAACCTAATGAAGAGAGGTCTTGGAAATATCCCAGTGATGTGTGCTACTCATGTTCGAATACATCCAGGAGGTCCTTCGCCTTCTGTGCTTTCCTCACCTTGGATAAGAAAGCACAGACCGTGGCTTGAGCTGTGGACCAATCTATGGTTGTTCGGCTCATTGCAGCAACTTGCAGGTCCTGATATTTGATAATTTGGACCTCAAAAGTCAGTTTGAGTCATCTTTTGATTTTCTAGATGATCTCATCTACTATTGGCCCTTCCTGAGTAGCAGCATACTGGGTTTTGATAATGTAGGTCAAAATTGACAGGGCACTAGAGGCCTAAGATCTGAAGTTTTTTAGTAGGTGTGAGCAGATTTCTTTTATTCGGCCCCTATCAAACAGCTCTAGGATTTCTTTTTCATACAACTATTGCTGCATCTACAAGATCTTGCTTTCAAACTCTTTGGCCTTTAGATTAGCTTCAGTATATATCTGGCTCTGGGTTTTGGTTGCACTTTGCAGTTGTCTTACTTGCTATTTCAAGGTGACTACTTCCTTTTTCATCTACTCACACTGCTTCTCTGTGTCCTCTAGCTTAGAGCGAGTCCTGGCTAGCTCCTCTTCCAACTTGATGTTGGCGCTCTCTGCTTCAAATCTACACTGATTGGCAATGTTTGCATGTGCATGGAAAGTTTCAATTCTTACATGCATTGATGCAGATTCATTATCTACATTTAAGTGCTCTAGGTCCTTAGTCTTCTCCTGATAGTTGTAATCTACTAGAGTCATCTCGTCCAGAGGTTTCTGGACTTTGGGGGCCTTTTTCACCTTATGCAACTTTCCGCATTTCAAGTAAAAAATGGCACATTTTTCTACTTCGGCTAGAGAGCGCCCTCTCTTTTTCCTTGCCTCCTTCAGCATCTTTTCTGTGTTCTACCAAGCTTGGAGTAGCTTCTCAGCTAGAGGGCGTTCCTTAATCATGGATAACTCAGTTTCGAATGAGGTTGGGTCTCCAGCAAAAGGGGTGAACAAATAAAAGGAATGAACGAGGGATGCCTCACCAGTAAGTTCGGCGACGAGTGTGGTAGGAGTTCCGGCGAGTGAAACAATGCCATGTGTAACAGGGGAGTGGGGAACAGGGTTTAGCATTGGAGTACTACCTTTACCCTGACTGAGGACCAAGGGAATGGTGGCATGGGTGAGCGAAGTAGTATCGATGGACTTGTCCTAGCCTGATGACTCGATTAGGGTAGTTATGCTTGTGGGGCTAACGGGATCGCGAGGTGAACTTGAGGTGGTGAAGGGTGAGTGATGGGGTGTCCAAACTTTCATGAGAGAGGGAGACTGATGAGGACCTTCGATCGGGACCATGGTGGATACATCTTGAGAAACCAAGGGGATGGGTGAGGAGTGCGTACCTGTGTGCTCCCCTGATGGAGCAAAAGTGGTGGCTTCGTGATTGGCCCTTGCTCCTTTCCAGCTTCGGCACCCCCAACTTCCACGACCTCTCCTTCAGGGTCCCTTTCTTGTTGGAGGAGTTCCTCCACATCAATGACATCTACATTTGAGGCTACTTCGGCCCTTTGTGATGTCACCCCTTCAATATTTGCCTCGGTTGGGCCTGTCATAGGTTGTCTGCTAGAAGCACCTGAAAGATTTGTATGTGGTCACTTCGGGTGGGTTGGAGGTACTTGAGCTTCCTCTTGCCTCTTTATTTTCTTCTTTTCATATTATTGCATCGATCCTGTAGCACTAGTGTCATGGCTTTCCATAGGTTCCTGAGGAAGTTCTTCTGGTGCAGCTTCTACCTCCTCCTCTTCTTCTTCTTCTGAAGCATCATCAGCTCTCCTTGGGCTTTCGCCCAAACCTGGGGCACTTGGGGAAATGAAGTCGATGAAGGAGGTGGGCTTCCAAGTCCCAGCATTGGCTTCGTAAACAACCACGAAGTCCTTATCCATCTCCAAGAGTCCATATGATTTCATCTTTTGTCGATGAACTCTCATTTTCCACCATTATTTTAATTTTTCTACGCCCCAATCCTTCAATTCCTCCCTCAAATCGTCTTTCATATTCCTCCAAAAAGTGGAGTTCGGGCTTGGGAAAGGATGCTGAACAAGATCAAACTCAACTTCCATAGGTTAAAACTCATTCCAGGTGGGCAAGGTCTTCATCCTCTCCAAATGCCACTCCAAATCCTTCCCATTGGGGTTATTTCTTTGCTCCACAATTTTTGGGTGGGGGCAGACATAAAAATTCTTGAATCTGAGGTGGTCCCTCATCACTCCCAAGGGATCGTAGAGCCACTTTTGAGGAATCTGGAGCAAACCAAAGCTGGCAAGATTATATTCTAGGAATACGTATTGCTTCAGGGCAAACACTTCAATTACCCCCATTTTGAAGGGGAAGTCGCAAGTGTGTGCCATTTTCGATCGTGGCCATAGACAGCATTTTTTGCGTCGCTCTGTCGAGCGACCTCTAATGCGAACTGGTACTTGGAGGGATAGACAAGTAGTAGGAAGGGCTTCCCCGTGAAGCCAAACAGGTGAACCACAAGCCCCTGCATCAATCGAAAGATGTCTCCCTTCTTCTCCTTCACCACTCTGTCTTTTAAACTAAGGGGCACCCGAGGGCAAGAACCCTTCAACAAATGAATGGCAGGTCCCAAGAATTGTTGATTAAAAGAATAATGACTTCGTCATCTCTAGGAGGGGAGTCCACTGGTACACCGACAGAGGGGATCCGTCCTTGCCACTCGAAGAAATGGTAATGTGGGGGAATTTCTTATGTACATGATAGAAAAATAACCAGACTAGGAAAGAGCAGGGTGTGAAGTACTGGCCCATCCCATAATTATTTATACTGGTTAGACGCATGTGCAAAGTTTGGGCCACCCATTCTACCCAATCAAAGAAGACTGGGTTGGTGTTCAGCCTTGAAGCATCAGGGGCATAAAATTCCCCTCTTGAAATACATTCGGCCAAAGACACCTGCCAGGGGTGCACCAAAGCATTGGTTGATAGACCCGCTATACATGCAATGATGGAGAAGATGTCCATGCTCTTGAAATCTATCAATGGGTGAGGCATCTGAGGAAGCTTACTTGAAGGGAGCCTGTCCTTGAGTTTCTCTCTTAGAAATTTCAAAATATAGGTGGAGGAGGTGAACCTCTCCATTTGTTCGCTCAGGATGACATTGCGAACGAAATAGCCCTTGGGCGGCACCTGTTGTGGCACGAAGGCTGCTTGCACATCTTCTTTTAAAATTTAAAACAATTTATGGCCTGTGGTGTCCAACACTTGCCTGAAGGAGGGTTGGTAGTTCTGTGCGATGGCACAGATTAATTCACTAGGAGTGGGAGCTTCAAGAGGGCCTCAGCTCTATCAAGATCTATGGCGAGACCCTTCTTGGATATCACATGTCCCAATAGCTTCCCTTTGTTGACTACGAATATAGACTTCTTTGGATTGATTGAAATGCCAAACTCTCGATATTTTTTGAATACCTATTGTAGGTGTAAAGGATGATCCTCCCTTCTTCGAGAGAAGACGGTCATGTCATCCAAATAGATAACAATGACCTTATTCAAGAGCTTGCCAAAAGCTAAATCCATGGCCCTCTTAAAAGTGGCCCCCGCATTCGAAAGGCCGAATGGAATTTGCTAGTAAGCAAATGTTCCCCACTTTTTAGTGAATGCAGTTTTATGCTAGTCTTCATCCCTAACCCAGATCTGAGTGTATCTGAAGAAACCATCGAGTAGGGAGAAGCGTTGAGCCCCAGCAACTGAGTGCAAGATCTGGTCGATCTATGGGAGAGGGTAATGATCTTTGAGCGAAGCTTGGTTCAGGTTGCGAAAGTCCACACATAATCGTATATCTCCATTCTTCTTTCTAACTGGGACTAGATTTGCTACCCAAGAAGAATGCTTTATGGGATAAATTATCTTTACCTCGAGCATTTTCAGGAGCTTGACCTTCATCAAGACCTCGATCTTTGGATTGATAGGCCTTTGCTTCTACCGAAAGGGTTTGATCCCCTCCTGTAACTCGATTGTATGTTGGATCAGTTGTCGATCGTATCCCTTCAGGTCTTGGTAAGACCACTCCACTATGTCAGGATACTTTTTGCATAGAGATTGGATCTGTTCTATATCTTCTAAAGTGCAATCTATTCCAACTTTTATTGTTTTTCCAGGTTCAAGCTCCAGATCTTGATACTGCTTTGCATTAACTTTGATCCTATGAGAAACTGCTCGATCATTTTGGTCGAAGAGGCTTTCAAGAGTAATTAATCCCTTGGGGACATGATTTTTCTTCAATTGAACTAGCCCTTCATATTCTTCATCCTCAGGGCTTCTTCTTTCAACGGTGGCTACTTCTTGAATCATGAAATTCACAATCTGCTCATCATTGTCAAAAACTTGCCAATGCAGATCTTTGTCTGGGACAGAGGGCCTATAAATCATCCTCATAGCTTTAGGCTTATGCACCATGTCTTCTGTTGGAGAGTACTTTGCTGTGATGGATGCTAGAACATCGGCATGTCAGTTCTTTTCTCGTGGGATAGACTGTAAATTGAGAGATTCGAACTAGTCAAACAAGTCCCATACCCTGTTACAATATGACTTGAGATAGTGTTTCTCAGAAATACACCTATTTGTGACTTGATTGCATACCAATTCTAAATCTTTGAAGACTTGGAGATGCTTTATGCCTAAATTTTCTACTTTATTGAGCCCTAGGCATAATGCTTTATATTCTGCTGCATTGTTGGTGTAGTTCCACATCAACCGGTAGCAATATTATTTCTGCTCTCTAGAAGGTGATACTAAAAGAATGCCTACCCTAGCACCATTTTTGCATCGAGCGCCATCGAAGAACAACTTCCATAGTACTTCTTGGGCACATGTTTTATTCTCTGACTTGATGTGTTTCTCAGGATTGGTGATGGCATAACATCCCATCTCGGTTTCTATCATGGCATTAAAGTCTGCCAAAAAAAACTCATCTTCACAACTTAACTGTGCCAGGGATTCCTCGACCAGGTCCACCTGCTCTATCCCTTCTACTATCGCATGCATGGGATCACTGCTCTCTTCTTCGAACATCTTTTGTACTAGGAAGGTAGAAGGTTTTTCATTGTAGATATTTACCTTCTTCCCTTTGAATGGAATATCTAAGTGCGAGTAATCCATGGATAGATATCCCCCTAGCTTCGTCATAAATTCTCTTGACAAGCACATACTAAAATATGGCTCCAAGTCGATGACCACCACCTCTTGTATAACCGTGATCTAAGGCATCTTGTGTAACCGGATAGGTATATCTTTAATCACTCCTACAATCTTCACGGGAGTACCATCCAACTAGAGCATGTCGTGGCTGCTTCACGTATACTCCATACCTATCTCTTCGCACACTACTTTGGGCATGACTGTTGTTGCGGCCTCGAAGTCAATCATACAATTGTGTACAACATACCCTTCCATCTGTAGAGATAGGTAGAATGGAGGTGGTCTATTTTTCCTCGTAATGGATGTGGATAGGGTCTACACTAGGGCAAGCGATGTTGACTTTCTCATTTTGGTCATCTTCAACAATTCTTGCAGCAAGTCCACTTGTTTGGGTAGTTGCAATGCATCGTACAGACTAATCTTGGCAGGAATTTTCTTTAAATCATCTACAATATTGTAAGCTAGGGAGTTGTGCACCTTAGGTTCTCTTTTTGCCTCGTACCTGGTGTGATACTGCTCCGTAGCTTTGACCCTTTGTCGCTTGGTCAGCGAAGGAAGCTTGAGCTTCTCTCTAGCTTGTTCTTTAGTTTCCACCTGAGGTGGATTTGTAGGGGCCTATTGGGCCTTCTCCTTGATTGGTGCAGGCTGAGGAGCTTCGCTTGGGGACTGATAAAGTTGTTGTCCTTTTTCATGGTGAGCATGCACCTTTAGGGGAGCCATTTGAGTAGCATCTACCTCTATTGACCTTTTTCCTCATATGGTAAGGACTGCAACTTGCTCTTCTCCACCAATTACCAGGTTCTAATCCAATTTCCTGATGATGTTGACCTGACCACCATCACTACTGCTCACCAATGTTTTTACATAATGTTGGTGCAGCATACAAATATTCTCTTCATGAGGATCATTACACGTGAAGCAACAATGTATGTAATTGAAAGTTCTCGGAGCTTCGTCAATCATGATATTTCTTGTCGATGCTCTCCCTTGCTGGACTGCTTGATCTTTAGTAAGCATGGGTGTAGGATACGACTTTCTCGATAGAAAATCATGTTGTGCTTGCTTCTTCTTCATAATGGTCATATCATTGGATAGGGTTTGCACTGTAGAGTTCAGGGACTGAACCTCTTGTAGTATTTTGACTTGCATATCATCGGCTTTAGGAATGGGTGGCAATGGAGCCATCGTTGGTATTGGAGGTAGGGCGGGGTGTTGAGGTGGTGCTGGCAATACAGGGAATACCAAAGAGATGGTGGGCTACAAAGCTGAGAACATAGGAAAATAGATTTGTGGAGTAGCAATCTGTGATACAATGGGATTTTGGTTCCAAGATGAGATTAGGTATGCAGGGGTTGCAGAGATCTGCAAAGCGAATGCGCTCGCATACTAGAATTGAGGGAAATTGGGAAGTATGGGCATTGAAATCCTTTGGGGAAGCTTTCCCATAGCTATTAGATCCATCTCTACTCTTTGGGCTAACTTGTATAACTCGGGGAAGGTATTAATGTTTGAATACCTTACCATGACACTGATATCAGGGTTGAAATCTCGAAATAAATAGTATGTTGTAGCTTCGCTAGTTGGTCGAAGTCCAACTGGTATCCTTTTCTAGGTTTGAGCAAACCTAACATTAAAATCGATGATCTCCTCTTGTGGATGCCTCTGAATTGTTGTGAACTGATGCAGGAGAGAGGATGGATCAGTAGACTTGTTGAAGCTTCTCATAAATTGTCTGGCTAACTGGTCCCATCCCATTATAGTACCAGGTGGTAAAGATCTATACCAGTAGATAAGCTTCCCTCTAAGAGATAGAACCAAAAGCTTTACCATAACTTGCTCTTTTGTGATGTCATGAATTTCTACCAAAGAGACTATGTCCTGGATGTGCTCCAGAGAAGTCTTCCCAATTTTGTCGAACGTAGGGATCTTCTTCATGGCAGCAGGCATAACTTGCCCTTGTCCTGCTAGATTTAGCAGTCCCAAATAATTCCATGCTGGGAACAATCTGGGTGATGGTTGTTGTTGCTGCTATTGCATTTGTTGTTGTTGTTGTTGTGCCATATTTTTTCCTAGATTTTGAGAAACAGGAATTCCCGAAGCTCCTCCTTAGTTGCTAATAGGACGACTAATGTGAATGGGGGCACTAGGATGCTTCGGTGAGTTGAGAGGGTTAGGAGGAAAGCTAGCTACTGTGCTATCCAAATTCAATCCTTGTTCATCAACAATAGCGTCTTGCAAGGATGTTCCACATAATAGTGACTCAGGGGTGACCAACCTAGAATTTTCCCCGAAGGCGTCAATATCAAGCTCAAAGAACTCAATTTCCTCTCCTCTATTCCTCACTCTCCATCTCGTTTGCATGAAGGCACAGACCTAAGTACCGGTCTCTATGACTTTAATATTCTCGGGTTGAACAGAGTCACCAGATGCTAGGAGTCTTTTGGCAATGACACGAGCATCGATCCTCACTACCACTCACAATGTGAGACTGACCGTGTCCCATCGGGTGTGCCAAAAACTATTGGTCATCAAATCTGCCCAGGAAATGATTTTGGGAAAGTGTACGCGCCCTAGACCTGGACCAACATTGAAAGGCCGAAGGGAAGAGATGCCCCTCATGCCAATCTCCGGAGAAATGCTGACTCCTATACTAAACTACTTCGGTGTTTTAAGACAAAGGTGCAGGAAAGAAATAAAATAGTAAGGGTGCAGGAAAGAAATAAACAGGATAAGGGAAGGAATATCAATAGATTAAAGTGGGAAAGAACCAGTAGCATGATTACTACCTACAGCTCAAAACAGCAGCAATGAATACCAAGAATAAAATGAAATAGACGTAGTATTAACCTTCCTATGTATCCTCTGGATGAGTTCCAAGATTCCCCTTCCCCTTACGTCGAAATTCAAGATTCAAAATTATGGCAACCAGGAAATGAGTGAATATAACAGAAACACTATCCACAGGAAACATAAAATAAAACTATTATAGCGTCTTTCTCTCCTATGTATCCTTCAAGAAAATTCCAGGGTTCTGTCCTTGATCACACACCTAAATATAGAATGCAGAATTATAGTATGCAAATGAAGAAAGAGATAACAGAAATAATCACGAAAGGCAAAATACAAGAGAGAAATTAAGCCCGAAGCTCTTATAGTATTAATTGCAGGGATTCGAGTTACAGCAGCTTTCTAGCAGAAAGTTTCCCCCCCTTTTACATTACAATACCTGGGTTTTTATAGAGGACTCGGCCCTCTGAGCCATCAATGCACAAAATGGAGGAGTACATCCTCGAAAACCTAAGAATTCAACCCTCGTAGCTCTTGTGACTGAGCTTTCAAATCCTTTTCTATATTTGGCAACTATGACCGGGTCAGCTAGGGAAACATGCATTAATGAGCCATCTGAATGTCCTTGGTCTTTGGGTGCGGAGCTCGAGTGGCCGCCATGTCCATCGGGTTCTCCTTTAGGGACTGAGACTTCCTTTCCAATTGCCAAAAATGAGCAACGAGTTCATCGGGCATGTAAAAATACATTTATGAGGCACTTGATTGCCTTGGAAAAATACCCGGCTTGGAGTGCGTGCCCTCGAAGTGCTTCGCTAATTTTTTATTCTCAACTCCACTTCACAATGGATGCAAGCCGAAGCAGGTCCTCCTTCTTGGTTTTGCACTTCGCATGAATGAACTTCGCAAGACAGCTTCGGGGATGTAAAACACCGAAGTAAATATTCCTCCTTAAGATGGCTCTCGATATTTTGTCGCTTCGATGGAAAGGCATGCCAAAACTGCTTCGCTGAGGTTCTCCACCTGAAGTGGATGCTTCACTAGTGAGTCTTCAAAATGCTTCACCACGATCCTCCCTCAAAACTGCGATTCGGAGGTTTTTTGACCGAAGTGCATTCTTTGCAAAATGTTCTGCTCTTCACGGGCCACTACCACTTCGGGTGAAAGCACTTCGCACGAAAGCTATCCGAAGCAAATGCTTTGCAATAACTTTTGGTGAAGTAAAAATGGTTCACCGATGGGGAGGCCCGAAGTGGGTGCTTCGACGATTTCTTGGCGAAGTAGTTTTCAATGTTTGCACTCCTTCAAATTTTGCTTCGTGAGTTTTTCGCCCGAAGCAACTGCTTGAAATGCTTCGGGTGTGAAGCTCTTTTCATGCCTTAGCAAATTTGGACCGTGATCTAGACTTCTTTGTCTTCCTTCTTTGGCGAAGCTACTTCTCAACGTTTGAAATTCTTTGAATGCCGCTTCGCAAGATTCTCGCCCGAAGCATCTATTTGAAACGCTTCGGGTGCGAAGCTCTTTTCATTCTCCACTTCTTTCTTTTGGCGAAGCTATCTTCCTTTTTCTATGAAGCTCTTTTCTTAGCTTGCTCAGTAGCGAAGCTTTTGCATCTCCATTCTATATACAAATGGGATGGCGATGAAAGCCAAAATTGCTGCAACTTACAAGTGTTTTCAAAAATAATAAAATAAACACTTTACAAAAAAAAACACTTTTTTTAAAAATTTAATTTTTCTACCCCTCTAGGCAATGTGACAAAATTGTCAACAGTTACACTCCGCCAAGTATGCATTTATTTATTTTTTATTTAATTGGAGCTCTATGGATTGATCGATCTACAAATTTAGACAATGTTAAACTAAGTTTTTGGTTATAATTCTGGAGGTCATGTGTATCTTTAGAGTAAACCTTGGCTATATCATTTTACTTGTGTGTCCAATATATGGTTTCATCCATCCAATGAAGATTGGTGCCTATTTTTTATCTAAGTTTTTTTAAATGTATGCTTTGGCATGATTAATCCTTGCTTTTCGTTCTATGGATTAAGCTTATTTATTTGTAAATGATAGCAAGTTTTTTTTTCTTAGTTTATAAAATCGATATGGTAGCTAATGGATGTTATTGAATATTTTGTTAAATGTAAAAGGTGGTTTTCTTTTAATGTTGAAGATAATTGCTTCTTTAATATATCGTATAATTATTGTGAATGCTTATTGCTAAGTTTTATTAGGGTAGTGGCTTTTTAATTAATGGTCTTTGGAATATTTTATTACCATGTTTGCCTTATTAATAATAATTAATCAAGGTATGGTGTAAATAGTGGGGCTTATGTTTTTAAATGTTGATTAAATATTAAAACAGAACTATAGCTAATGGAATAGTGTTTTGGAATGAGAATTTATTTTTGGAAAGATTAAAGAATATGTTTTAATAATGGGTCCCTCAAACTTGGGTAGATAAAAGAGTCCATTATTGAGAGAAGTATGGGATTCTCTCCTTATTTGCATGGAATGTATCTTGCATGGTTGTTTGTGTTCTTGAATAGTGCATGTTAATTTTTCATATGCATTTCTAGAGCTGTCATGATCCCTAAATATACTTCAAGTTTGTTGATGAGGACTCAACAAGTGGAGACCTTGAAGAAGATGAATTATTACTTATGTTTTTAATATTGAAATGTAATATTTTTGGGATGAGGATATTTATGAGCTTCATGTTATGAAGAGAGAATAATCATTTTTGTATATAACATTCTTGATATATTATTTAGAGAATGGAATATTAAGTGTTATAATTTTATGTAAGTTCTTGGAATATTTGGTTTTGAGCAAAATGGAAAGAATATGGTTTATGATTATAAATCCTTGAATGTTGTGCTATTATTTAATTGTAAATATGGAAATGCTAAATGCTAGTGTTATGATTTGAAAGTATTTAAATTTCAAGTCTTTAGAAATATGTTATATTGAATTGAATTTATGAGTTAATATAGCACTTTATTTCTTTTTTGGAGAGATGATATTTCTTTTAAATGTTAGACTCTTGGGTCAGATGGGTTCTTGGGCATGAATCTAGAGCCATATTAGAGAACCCTTGAGTCAAGAAGATAACCCAATACTAGGAGGAGTTGCGGTGATGCAATAACCAGGTATTTGAAAATTTGGGAGGAGTTGTGGTGATGCAATAACTAGATAATTGTGAATGATACACCTTGAACAGTGAATCTCAGGTGTTCCAAAAGAGGTGAGACATTTGAGTAGTCCTAAGAAATGAGGCTTGGATATTTTCCTAGTAGTGAGGTTTAGGAATATTAACAATGGATTGATCCATCGAATCATTCACAATATAGTATAGTGGTGGCACCTTGAACAGTGAGGCTCAGATGACTATTCTCATTACCAGGTGAGTGGTAATGACCTCAGTTAACCCATGAAGGTATGGTAAATAAGCACTTAGTCATTACATCATATTAATCCTACATAGATAGACTTATATAGGGTTAGAGAATGGGCATACCCCTTTAAGGGTTATGGGCCTTAAATGATAATCCCTATGTCATGGTCAAGTTGTCCTACATCGATGAGGGCATAGGAAAAGTGGGGGACCATGAATGGCATCCTTTCTAAATGATGTGGTTTAGAAAGCTAAACCCAAAAGTACTGGAATTTGGCCACTCCTATCCACTTGAGTATCGTTTGCAATGATATTAAACTCAAAATATGGTTATGCCTTACAATGCTAAAAAAAATATTGGGACTTCTTTATGAGCTTCCTTGTAAAAATTAAAAAAATATATATCTCTCTCCCTTGGTTTGAGTTGATGGATTATTACAATTGGTATCAGAGCCTAGGTCATAGGACTAGAAGCTCCATGGAGAGAACCTAGGTTGAGCCTTGATTTGGTGTGCTACTTTTGGGAGACTTACTCTTCTAGGGACGTTAAATTGATTTAGTACAAGGAGGGTATTGCATGTCATCTTGACCAATTAGACCAAGTAAAAATACTAGAAAGTACAACTTCTTATTAGGGAATAACACCTTTTAGCGAGGTAAGTGTGATCATGATCATTATCAAATGAGTGATAATGGTCTTATCCTAGATG
This sequence comes from Wollemia nobilis, assembly GCA_028583015.1. NCBI lineage: Eukaryota > Viridiplantae > Streptophyta > Pinopsida > Araucariales > Araucariaceae > Wollemia > Wollemia nobilis. The sequence continues at coordinate 6,461,650 of JAQPPZ010017121.1, forward strand.
GTGCCTTACGGATAGGCAAGCGTGACCATGATTATTATCAGGTAAGTGATAATGGTCTAAGTTAGTTCATGGGAATATGAAACTAATTAATCATAAGTACAGTTTTGGAAAAAGTGTAACTCATCCAACTTCTTTTTTGTGGATAGTATATGGCACCTATTTTGATAGGAGGATCATCCAAGAAAGCAAGATCAACTACACATGAGGAAGCTACAACTCATCCCCAAAAGAAAATTGGAAGAACAATGGACTCCAACAAGAAAATTGGAAGAATAGTGGACTTTAGTAAAAGTATGGAAAACCTTTCTTCCATAGTTAATTTGATTCAAGAGCAGATGGAGTAGCAATGGAAGATGTTGGAAATATTGGCTAATTGGGAAACCAGTAATAGGGATTCAGAGGGTAGATAGGAAGAGAATCCTGCTAGATAAATCCATGAGGATAAATCTTAGATTGAGGCTAAGCTTACCAAGGACATTAAGAATGTTAATTTATCTAAATTTAATGGAAGATAAGGTAGTGATGTAATAGAGTCTTGGTTTAATGAGTTGGAAAATTATTTTTCTATGAATAATTATTCACTAGAAACTCAAACGATTTGGGAAACCCTTCATATTCAAGAGGTAGCCTTGAAATGGTGGAACACATTTAAGGTAGGTAGAGGAATCCAAGCAATGGACCTTAAATAAGATAGTTTTGTAAGGGAATTTAAGAAGAGATTCCTATCAGATAAATTTTATGTAGAGAAGTTTGAGGAGTTCTCTACACTCCAACAGGGTACATTGACTATGGAGGTATATTATCAAATATTTGTTAAACTCTTGAAATATATTCTTGAGTATGATATGAATGAATAATTAAAGGTGCATAAGTTCATATTTGGGGTGGATACTAATATTCGAAAAATGATTAATTTTTCAATCCCAAAACCCTTCAAAAATCATATGATTTGGCTCGATAAGAAGAGACCAATCAGCACACCAAGAAGAACTTCAACTATGGAGGGTAGACATAAGGAGAGAAATAAGAACTCAGGAAGAGAAAGAGTGTTAGATTTATGAAATGGGACAAAAAGCAAAGGAAATTCAAAGTTTAGAAATAAGAATAATGGAAATCAAGGGAATCATAAGAAGATTTTCTAGAAGAGGGATAATTTAAAACCTCGACCTCAATAGTAGAATTATTCAGCTAAAAAAGAGGATACAAGGGATAAAAGGTAGAAAAGGTCTTAGGTACCCATGATAGGTTGTTTTATTTTTGGGGGTCCTCATTATGCAAATAAGTGTCCCCAAAGGCCAAATTCAAGTAACAAAGTCGAGGAGCAACCTCACCAAATCTATGCAGTCATAGGAAGTCAAAACCTAGATGGTCAAACAACTCTTATATTGTTAAATGGTAAGTTGTTTGATAGAAATTTTAATGTCTTAATTGATTGTGGAGGTACAGATAGTTTTATTTCCACTAATATTATTGGGGATATGCCAAATGAACTTTGATTTTTGTCACAAGGATGGAAAGTCGAGTATGGATCTGGATAAACTTACTAGTGGATCAATATTTACATACTGCTAAGATTTCCTTACCCAATGGATCAACTATCTAGCACTTATATATAGCACCGCTACATGCCCTTGATATCATCCTAGAAATGGTTTGGTTAAAATATCAGGGAGCCCTAATTAATTTCCAAGAAATATGGATGGATTATATGGATAAGGATAAGAAAAGAATAAGGGTTCAAAGTAGGCAAGGGTATTTTTTACTACATTTATTATCAACTATGCAGCTTAAGAAGGTAATCAAAAGAGGTGGAATGTTGTATGTGGTTAAGATAAATGGTAAGAAATACGATAATGGGGATGCAAAAATATTTAAGAAACATCCAATTCTACATGAATTTAGGGATGTATTTCTATAATATCTCCCAGGCCTTTCACCTCAACATGAATTTTATTTCACCATACAACTAATGTCTGGGTTTGAACCTATTGCAAGGACACCTTACATAATGACTCCTATTGAGTTACAATAATTAAAGGTGTAAATTCAAGATTTTTTGGAGAAAGGTTTAATTAAACATAGTGTGTTACCTTGAGGTGCTCTAGTATTTTTTGTTAAGAAGAAGGATGGTTCCTTAAGGTTATGCATTGACTACAAAATGTTGAATAAGGTAATAATTAACAATAGGTATCTATTTCCAAGGATTGATGATCTATTTGATCAAATAAAGGATGCCACTATGTTCTCAAATATTTATTTGAAATCAAGATATACTTAGCTAAGAATTCATGAGGATAATACTCACAAAATAGGTATGAACATTATGAGTTCGTAGTATTACCATTTGGATTGACAAATGCACCAGTGGATTTTATGAATCTAATGAACAATGTGTTCAAGAATATCTAACTTTTTTTGTTTTGATATTTCTAGATGATATCTTGATAGACTCCCACATAGATAAGAACATGATAAACATTTTGGTTTAGTGTTAGAGGTGTTGAGGAAGAACCAAATTTATGGAAAGTTATCTAAATATGAATTTTATGCATCACAAGTTCAGTATTTGGGGTATATTATATTTGTAAATGAGATTGTTATTGATCCCAAGACAAGTAAAGTCATATTAAGTTGGCCTACATTCACTAATGTGTCTAAAGTTAGAATCTTCATGGGAATAACTGGGTATTATAGGTGTTTTGTGAAAGACTATTCAAAAATTGTCTACTCTATTACCAACCTTCAAAGAAAAGAAAAAGAGTTCAAATGGACGGATAAGTGTGAGGTTGCATTCCTTTGAGACTCTAAAAAAAAGCTAACTACAACACTAATTATTAGGATACTATATTCTTATGGAAATTTTATAGTATGTACAAATGCTTCCTTAGAAGGTTTGAAAGGGATGTTATCCTAAAATGAAGCTATAGTAGCATATGAATCTAGGAAACTCAAGAAGCATGATTTGAATTATTCTACACATGACCTAAAGTTAGTAGTAGTTGTGCATGCCCTAAAGATCTGGAGGCACTATTTTTTGGGAAAACCTTTCGAGCTAAGGATAGATCACCAAAGCTTGAGGTATATCTTTACCCAACCAATGCTAAATGCAATGCAAAGAAGGTGGATAGAGTTCCTGGCCTAATATGAATTTGGTATAGATTATATCAAAGGAAAGGAAAACAAGGTTACTAAAAACTTAAATAGGAGAAGGTATATAATAGCATTAATCTAGAGTCATGTAGACTTGATGGACAAAGTCATGAAAATGTAGTTATAAGACCAGTATTGCATTGAAATCCAGGCTAAATTTGACAAAATTCTTGAGGAAAATAAGGATTACAACATCAAATATATAATTTTATGTTTTAAGGATAGGATTTTCATACCTATGATTGGTGAATTAAGGATAAATATTATGCAAGAGGTGCATAGTTCTCCATATTCTATTCATCTGGGATGTGAAAAGATGAGAGAAAATATAAAAAATACTTTCTATTAGTCTGGAATGAAATAGGATATTAATAGTTTCATTTCTATATGTTTAGAATACTATAAGGTAAAGGTAGAACATCAGCTAGTAGTAAAATTATACCCATAAGATATACCTACTAAAAAATGGCAAGTTATATCTATGGATTTTATTATGGGTTTACCTAAGACAAGTTACCAACATGATGCAATACTTGTGGTGGTAGACAAGTTGACCAAGGTTGCACATTTTTACTAGGAAACATAAAGGATGATACATTGATTGTGGAAAATACTTTTTCCAGGAAAATTATTAGATTATATGGTTTTCCTGAGGTGATCATATCAGACAGAGATTCCAGGTTTACGTTAGAATTTTGACAGGCTCTTCATTGTACATTGGGAACTAAATTGAATATTAGTTTTGCTTATCATCCAAAAACATATGGGCAAATGGAGAGGGTTAACCAAGTCTTGTATGACATGATTTGCATGTATTACTTGGATTAAAAGTCTAGGTGGGGAGACTATTTGCATCTAGTTGAGATTGCATATAATCATCGATACCATGCATCCTTGGAAATGGTTCCATTTAAGGCCTTATATGGAAGAAGGTGCAAAATACCTCTATCATGGGATAAAATAGAAGATTTAATGGTGATTGGACCAAACACTATAAAAGATATTGAGTAGTAGCCTAGAGTGATTTGATAGAGGCTGAAGGAAGTAGTTGATCAACAGAAGAGCTATGTTGATCTGAAAATATCACCGAGAATTCTCAATGGGAGACATAGTCTTCTTGAGGGTAAGACCTATGAAAAGTGCCATCAAGTCAACTAAGTTAGATCCCCATTTTATTAGGAATTTTTAGATCATTGGTAAGATTAGTCTAGTAGCCTATAGACTCACCTTGTCACCCAACCTATCAAAGATCCATGATACTTTCCATATATCCCTACTTAGGAAATATGTTGTTTATCCTCTCATTTTTTGAATGTTTCAAAATTGTAGATAGTAGATCTCTCAGCAATTGAGGTGTGATCGATAAGGATTCTAGGGTTTCATTCTAAGATCTTGAGAAAATAAATCCTAGATCAATGTAAGGTCCAATGGGACCATTATTCTAAAAATTGTGCAACTTGGAAAGATGCTAAGTAAATGAGGAAGCAATCCCCATATATGTTTGAATAATATATTTTTGTTGATTTTAGAAAACATAAGGAACTATGTTAAGTCCTAGGGGGGAGTATGTAATGACATTCATGACAAGACTACCCTTATGTAATTTATGTATTAATGTGTGGATATTAATGCATAATATTATTGTGTTCTATCATGATGAATTGTTAGATATAATTTTTAAAATTAAATTATGTTATTTTGAGAACATGGTACTACTAATGAATTTTGTGATTGCAAGACCAGGTACTCTAATATGTGGATTGCTATGGGGCAACCACCAGAGTTGAGAGTAAAAAAGAAACTAATTGATGAAATTATCATTGACAACTCAAGGTTAAAAGGATACCCACATATAGATGCATATCATATATGTATGTTTGATTAAAAATGAATCACCAACGAAGAGGTTGTTATGAAGCAAAAGATCCATCCTTAGTAGATGGCTGATAATGTTGCAGTTATTGTAAAGCCTCCTGCTTAAGAAAATAACATGGTTTGTGCATATTATTGATTGACATTTTGGTTTGAAAAGAAATAAATTTATTGATTAATATTTATCAAATAAAAAATATTAATATTAAGGTTAATATTCATTGTTAAAGGTAATAACAAATAGAATAATAAAGTTTCGCTTCATGTGCTATTTTTAATATATATGTATAAGTATTTACATGTATGTATAAATATATGGGACTGTGTTATGGAATTCAATATATTTTTTATGGAAACTTTTGGAGTCCTTGGTAACATCAAAAGTTCAAGAAGATGTTGGCTCTTGTGCTCCATCACCCTAGCAATGTTACACTTGAGCATAACAAAAGAAGCATGCAAGGAAGGTTATTCCTTTATGTTTTCTCTGAAAGGGCAAGATGAAAGATATTTTTCAAGTTAGAAGCTAGCCAGAGAGAGGATATAGAACGAGATTTGAAGAAGAAACATTTCCTAGAGTAGTGTTTTGTAGAGGTATTTATGTCTAGGATTTTTCTTGGAAATTGAATGTTTTCATATATGTTGGCTAATATTTATATACAAATATACTATGTATGCTGAGTGCCTTGCTTTTATTCAACCTATGGTTTATATTGTTGCTTAAATATATGATGACTATTGTATTGTTTGTTCTTTGGTAATAAGCGGGTTTAGCGGCTCTTATCTTGGGAAGAGCTTAGCTTGTGGAATATTTTTTATTCCTTTGATAGTCGTGTTATTTTTACCTTGGAAATTTTGCTTCTAGTTTGATTTCTCTTAAGTAACCAGTTTGTTGGCTCGAGGCTTAAGTGTCCAAGTTAAACCTTTATTTTCATCTCTTAAAAGTTGTGAGTAGGCATATATGTTGGAAGCCATTGTTTTTAGATTGTTATCTCTTCTTGCACCCATTGAGGAAAGTTGTTCGGTGTAGTAGTTTGTTTGTTGAGAGGTGTTGGCATTATAGTTGTGAGTTGTTGATTATGCTTTTGATTGGTTATACTCCTTCAAGTATGCATTTGGTTTCTTTTATTTTAATAGGAGCTTTACGGATTGATCAATCTGTAGCTTTAGACAGTTCAAGTTTTTGGTTATAATTTTGAAGGCAGTGTACATTTGTAGAGTAAACCTTGGATAGCTTGTTTTGCTTGGTGTGGTCGATAGCTAGTTTCATCCATCCATTGAATATTGATACCTAGTTTTAATCTGAGTGTTTTTAACGTATTCTTTGTCACGATTACTCCTTAATTTTTGTTCTATGGATTAAGCTTATTTATTTATAAATGGTAGCAAGTTTTTTTTTATTAGTTTATTAAATTGATATGGTAGCTAATGGACGTTACTAAATATTTTGTGTGGTTTTATTTTAATGTTGAAGATAATTACTTCTTTAATTTATCGTATAATTATTGTGAATGCTTATTACTAAGCATTATTATGGTAGTGGATTTTTAATTAATGGTCTTTGGAATCTTTTATTACCATGTTTGCCTTATTAATAATAATTAATTAAGGTATGGTGTAGATGTTGGAAATATGAGCAAGTTTTGTTGTCATTGATGTCAAGATATTGATGTCCAAGTTTCATCATCATTAATGTCATCAGATGGTTTTTCCACAAGGCAAGGAAGAAGTTTAAAGGTATAGGATATAATATTTATTTTAATATTATATACCTAAAAAGGCCTAAACAGATTAAAGACCCGAGGAAGGAGAAGCAGTTTAAAAGGAAATTCCAAGGATGAAGAAGCAGGTTTAAATGGAAATAATAATATTATAATATTTCAGGATACAGGTTGGTTTGAAGAAAAATGAGGGCCAAGGAGTTATCACATTTTAAATCTTCCTAAAAACCCATTTGGCAGATTTTGAGGACTAAGGTTTAAATTATTTAAATTTAAATATTTTAACCATAAGGTTAAAATTTAAATTTAAATCAATTATGGCACCAAAAGTTTAAATTCAAATTCTCTATCTCCGCCGATGTGTTAGACAACATGGCAAACATTATAAAAGGGGGCAATATTTTAATCAAAAAATTATCCATGCGATTTGCGAGAGCCCAAAGTCTAAAAGTATTTTGAGCACCGAAGATTAAGAAAATTTGCATGTGTTTTAAGTTTATGTGGGCAGACGCAGCAATAAGGAGAAGGGAAGCACCATGAAGGTTCCAAGGTGCTTGGTAGCGCAAGTGGTAGTCGAGGGCTGCGTTAAGATGTTTGCAAAGCACGAGGTCATGGGTTTGATCCACGTGATCACCTTTTTGTGAAGGGGAAAGTTTTGTTTGTGCCAAAGTCGAGGAGCCATAAGGCTTAAGAGGAAGGTGGTGCACCTTATTATCTCGTGAGGGCACGTAGCCCAAGTGGTGGACATGCTTTGCATTAAGGCACTTGGTGAGGCAAGGTTGGGTGTTCGAATCTCGTCGAAGGTTTTTTTTGGAATAATAAAAGGTATGCGCTCACATTATTATTTGCCAAGGTTTTGATAATCCGAAATTGCATAGTGTGGAAACATTTTATTTTGTCTAAGGTTTCTGATAATTTGGAAATTGCATAGTGGAAAAATTAAAAGGAGTTTATGAGTTACTGAGGGAGATAAAAGGGAAAATAAAGTTAAAATATTTTATTTTAATTTTGGTGGTTAGAATTTATAAAGGAGGAGAAATAAGGTGTAATTAAGATTTAATATTTTTGTATGGTGAAATATTTTTGAGGAAAATAATTGGGTGAAAATTTTGAGAAGATTTTTGCTATCTAACCTTTGATATTGGCAAAGAGAGTGATTGTGATTGAGACAGGTTTTGAGGTCAAATCTTCATCAAAATAAAAGGTATGGGCATATCATCCTTGTGAGTGAAATAGTGTTGGGTTGAATGTTGTGAAATACAAAGTTGGAGTGAAAAGGTTTGTTTGATAAGCATTGTTGAGTGAGTTATCATATACATGATTGGTGAATGTTTGTGAGAATAATTGAGTGTAAAATTGAGAACTATATTGAACTAGGGTTTGTGAAAGATCATGAGTATCATTTTTATGTGAGATTGTTTGATAAGCATTGTTGGAAATATTTGAGTGAAATTTCATGTGCATGATTAGGGTTTGTGAAAATATCATGAGTATCATTGTTATGTGAATGTGGAATCATCTTGATTCAAGGGTTGAGATTCATAGTGTGATTTGTTGGATATAGTGAAACACTTGGTTAGGGTTTGTAAGCAAGTTGTATTTCATTGAGTGAATGGTTGAGTAAATTTTGTTGAGCATAGTTGATTGAAAGTATTGGAGTGATAGTTCAAGTTCTGTGAAACAAATTTTTCTTTATTCTAAATTGATTTGAAAAGGAGTTTGAAAGTGATAGAGTGATTTGTGAGTGTGAAACATATTGAGTCTCTTACCATTATCTATATGTTTATGTGGTTAAACAAAATTTTGAGTGAAATTTTTTTGTGTGATTGAAGAGGTTTTCTGAAAGAGATTAAGTTGAGTTTTGTGAGTGTGAAACATATTGATTCTCTAACCATTATCTATATGTTTCTGAGGTTAAACAATATTATGAGTGAAACTTGTTTGTGTGATTGAAGAGGGTTTCTGAAAAATATTGAGTTGAGTTTTGTATGCAAGTTTTGCAATTGATTTGAATAAGCTTTTGTGAAAGCTAGTAAGCAAATTTGAGTAAGTCCTAGAGGGGACTTAAGGACAAAGTTGTGGAAGCTTTTGTGAAAGCTTAAGGATAGATTTGTGTGAGCTTTTGTGGAAGCTTACAAGCAGATTTAAGGTAAGTCTTAGTAAATACTTGTTGAGCATATTGGACAAGTTCTAATGAGAACTTATTGAGTAGATTTGAGGTAAGTCTTGGTAAAGACTTGTTTAGAAAATTGGATAATTTCTAGTGAGGACTTGTTGAGCATATTTGAGCAAGTTCTAGTGAGGACTTGTGGACAAATTTGAGGTAAATATTTGAGAATACTTGAGAGCAGAGTTGATTGATTGATTTGTTCAAGCTTTGATTTAAGGCTTGGAGCAGATCTAGCAGAGTTGATTTGGTATTGGATCAAGCTTTGTGTTAAGGCTTGAGGAGAGATTTGAGATAGATATTGAGCAAATTTGTGCTAGATCAAAGAATTGTGTTTAGTGTATATTTGAGACAAATATTGAGTAGATTTGTGCTAGACCAAAGGACTATATTTAGTGCAAATTTGAGACAGAGATTGAGTAGAGCTAAGAGTAAGCTTTGGAGGTGACAAAGAAGAGCATAATAGTCTCTAGTGGATAGATATCCATTAGCCAGGGTAGTGAGGATAGATGTCTTCTGAGTGATAATAGTGGTCTTCAGTGGAGAGAGATCCACAAGCCAGTGTAGTGGAGGTAGTAGTCTTCTATAGGATCACCATCCAAAGCATAGGAGAAGGAGTTCTCATGTGGATAGATATCCATGAATCAGATGAGGGGATTGGTGTCTCTTGTGGATAGGTATCCATGAACTTGATTAGGGGATTGGTGTCTCCTTTGGATAGAGATCCATAAATATTGTAATAGGGAAGGATTCCCAAGAGATTTTTTGAGAAAAATTTAGTGAAATATTTTCTCCGTGGAGTAGCCCACATTGGGTGAACCACGTTAAATTGGTGTCTCTATTGTGTGATGATTTATGCATTGATTTGATTACTACTATTTATATTGCCATTGATATATTGGATAATATTGTTTGAGAAAGAAAAGTAAAAAGTGGTCTTATACTGTTCACCCTCCCTCTCAGTATAAGCTTGTGTTCTTCAATAGAGAGTGGGGTTTATATTTTTAAAATGTTGATTAAATATCAAATAGAAATATAGCTAATAGAATAGTGTTTTAGAATGAGAAGTTATTTTTGGAAAGATTAAATAATATGTTTTAATAATGGGTCCCTAAGGCTTGGGTAGATAAAGGAATCTATTATTGAGAGAAGTATGGGATTCTATCATTGTTTGCATGGAATGTATCTTGCATGGTTATTTGTGTTCTTGCATAGTGCATTTTAAGTTTGCATATGCATTTTATAGAGTTGTCCCGATCCCTAAATATGCTTCAAGTTTGTTGATAAAGACTCAACAAGTGGAGACCTTGAAAAATATGAATGATTACTTATGTTTTTAATATTGAAATGTAATATTTTTTGGATGAGGATATTTATGGGCTTCATGTTATGAAGAGAGAATAGTCATTTTTGTATATAATATTCTTGATATATTGTTTAGAGAATGGCATATTAAGTGTTATTATTTTATTTAAGTTCTTGGAATATTTGGTTTTGAGCAAAATGGAAAGAATATGGTTTATGATTATAAATATTTGCATGTTGTGCTATTATTTCATTGTAATTATGGAAATGCTAAATGCTAGTGTTATGATTTGAAATTATTTAAATTTATACTCTTTAGCAATGTGTTATATTAAATTGATTCTATGAGTTAATATAGAACCTTATCTCATTGGAGATATGATATTTTTTTTAAATATTAGACTCTTGGGTTGGATGGGTTCTTGGGCATATGAATCTAGAGCCATATTAGAGAACCCTTGATTCAACAAGATATCCCAATCCTAGGAGGAGTTGTGGTGATGTAATAACTAGGTATTTGAGAATCTAGGAGTTAAGGTGATGCAATAACTAGATAGTTGTGAGTGATAGACCTTGAGCATTGAGGCTTGGGTGTTCCCAAAGTGGTGAGGCTTTTAGGTAGTCCTAAGTAGTGAGGCTTGGATGTTTTCCTAGCAATTAGGTTTAATAATCTAAATGGTGGATTGATACACCAAATCACTCATAAGATAGTGTCATGACCCTCCCAAATGGAATTTTGGAACATGGAAAAACAATATATAAACAAATGTGGCTAATGTTCGATTTTGTGCAACTAAGCAGCTTCATGATATTAGATAAGTAATGAAGGATATGTTACTGCTAATGAATTGCCAATGTGTAGGATCAGGTGCACTCGTGAGTGGAGGAAATTGAGTCATCCACTAGAGACAAGAGTACTTGAGGAAGGGAAAATGATGATAAGGCAACTCGAAGGTAACATGGATAGATACCTTCATATAGGTATGCATTCGATTATGGGATAATCATCAATGTCTAATCACCTTGAGCCCTAGACTGATAGCCTAGTAGCTATCATAAGTTCTAGAGGCTAAGACAGGTGATTAGATTGACGGAAAGACTCCCTCTTTGTTTGATGCACTTGCATAATTGTCTTTTACTTCAGAACTATTAATCTTGATGACCGGTAGTCATGGAATAGATGGTTTACCTTCACAAACTTCTTATGTGTATTGTTTAAATAAATAGTTGATTTATTTAAAAGAGCATAAGATAATGTTTAAATAAATAGTTGATTTATTTAAAAGAGCATAAGATATTGTTTAAATAAATAGTTGATTTATTTAAAAGAGCATAAGATATTGTTTAAATAAATAGTTGATTTATTTAAAAGGGCATAAGATATTGTTTAAATAAATAGTTGATTTATTTAAAAGAGCATAAGATATTGTTTAAATAAATAGTTAATTTATTTAAAAGGGCATAAGATATTGTTTAAATAAGTAGTTGATTTATTTAAAAGAGCATAAGATAATGTTTAATTAAATAGTTGATTATTTAATATAAATCAAAGAAAGGGGCCTCATGAAAAATGAGCGGTTGATTATGTAAATAATGTTGGTAGAGGTCCATGTGATAAAATGATTGATTTATTCAAAAAGTATTAATACTAAAATAATCAAAGGTAATTAATTTACCAAAGCTATTGCTGAAAACTTATCTTAAATTAAGAAAAGTAGAATTCCTTAAACCTCCAGCCTCGGCGTACCTAGGAAGTCATCGCCCACCCATCGATCGACCCTCCCTAAGGCGTTATGGCGACAAGACGACATTCGGCAAGCTCCTCTGATGAGAGAAGAAAATTCTTTATGGCGACTACCTTGGGAAGAGAACGGGGAAGGGTGTTCACCCTACCTCCTATCGAAGGTGGTCGGGGAAGTAATGGCGGGTAGGTGGAACATGGACCGAGGAGGGGGAGAAGGGTGGAAGGAAAAGCACGAAGGGTAGGGAGAGGCAGCCAGAAGGATAGATGGGGGAGGAGCGAAGAAAGGAGCAGCGAGTGATGAGCGACCGTCAAGAAGTGTAGGCAACCCAATCACCACAGATGAACCAGGTTGGTTATTATCTGAAGTTGGTTGTTATGATTTCCTCTTTGTGTGAAAGGAGCAATGAAGCTTCATGTAAGAGCCATAAATATCTATGTGAAAGGAGCGTAAAGCTCTGTGTAAGAGCATAAAGCTTTGTATGTAAAGAGAAGCAAAGCTCTATGTGAAAGAGGAAAGCGTAAAAACCAAAAAAAAAAAAAAAAAAAAAAAAAAAAACTCGAAAAAAAAAATAAAAAAACAAAAAAAAAAAAAAAATAAAAAATAAAAAAAAAAATAAAAAACTGAAAGGAGCGATGAAGCTCTGTGTAAGAGCCGTAAAGCTCTATGTGAAAAAAGCATGAAGATCTATGTAAAGAGCAGTGAAGCTATATGTGAAAGGAGTGATGAAGCTTCATGTAAGAGCCATAAATCTTTGTGTGAAAGGAGTGTAAAGCTCCATGTAAGAGCATAATAAAGCTTTGTGTAAGAGCGTGAAGCTCTATGTGAAAAGAGTATAAAGCTCTATGTTAAAAGAGCATAAAGCTCTATGTGTAAAGATTCGTAAAGCTCTATGTGAAAGGAACAATGAAGCTCCATGTAAGAGCCATAAATCTCTATGTGAAAGGAGCAATGAATCTTCGTGTAACAGTCGTAAAGCTCTATGTGAAAAGAGTGCAAAGCTCTATATAAAGAGTAGTGAAGCTCTATGTGAAAGGAGTGATGAAGCTCCATGTAAGAGTTGTAAAGCTCTATGTAAGAGCCATAAATCTCTATGTGAAAGGATCGATGAAGCTTCGTGTAATAGCCGTAAAGCTCTATGTGAAAAGAGTGCGAAGCTATGTGTAAAGAGCAATGAAGCTCTATGTGAAAGGAGTGATGAAGCTCCATGTAAGAGTGAAGCTCCATGTAAGAGTCATAAAGCTCTATGTGAAAGAAGCGTAAAGCTAAAAACTATGAAAAAAATGAAAGGAGCATAAAGCTCTATGTAAGAGTGTGAAGCTCTATGTAAAAGAGCATAAAGCTCTATGTGAAAGAGCATAAAGATCTGTGTGAAAGAGGATGAAGCTCATCAAACTGAAAGACAGAAGCTAAAACAAACCAAAAAGAACATGTGAAAGAAGCATGAAGCTCATGAAGAGAAAGGAAAAAAAAAAACAAAAAAAAAAAAAAAGACAAACAAAAAGCAAGAACCATGAAAGACAAAACATAGGCAATCAAAAAACGGAAGCTCTATGTGAAAGAAAACAATGGAGCTCCATGTTAAGAGCATGAAGCTCTATGTAAAGGGTATCGAAGCCCTATGTTAACGAGCGTTGTAGCTCCATGTTAAAGCGAGCATCGTAGCTCCATATTAGAGCATTGTAACCCTATGTTAAAGGATGCATAGCATCATAGATGGTCATGTTTGTGAGAGCCAAGGATCTAGATGCTTTGCCATTCGATAGCTCTTAGCAGTTGGTAGAAGCTTAGTTATTGTTCATTGTCTTCTTAATAGATTATAAAATGGAAATGAATGTTATTTTGTAATGTAGGGGTATGGGACCTTATGTTATGAAATAAAATGGAAATGAATGTTATTTTGTAATGTAGGGGTATGGGACCTTATGTTATGAAATAAAATGGAAATGAATGTTATTTTGTAATTTAGGGGTATGGGACCTTATGTTATGAAATAAAATGGAATTGAATGATTATTTTGTAATGTAAGGGTATGGGACCTTATGTTATGAAATAAAATGGAATTGAATAGTTATTTTGTAATTTAAGGGTATGGGACCTTTTGTTATGAAATAAATGAATTAGATGATTATTTTGTAATTTAAGGGTATGGGACCTTTTGTTATGAAATAAATGAATTAGATGATTATTTTGTAATTTAAGGGTATGGGACCTTATGTTATGAAATAAATGAATTAGATGATTATTTTGTAATTTAAGGGTATGGGACCTTTTGTTATGAAATAAATGAATTAGATGATTATTTTGTAATTTAAGGGTATGGGACCTTATGTTATGAAATAAATGAATGATGGTTATTTTGTAATTTAAGGGTATGGGACCTTATGTTATGAAATAAAATGAATGATGGTTATTTTGTAATTTAAGGGTATGGGACCTTATGTTATGAAATAAAATAATGATGGTTATTTTGTAATTTAAGGGTATGGGACCTTATGTTATGAAATAAAATGAATGATGGTTATTTTGTAATTTAAGGGTATGGGACCTTATGTTATGAAATAAAATGAATGATGGTTATTTTGTAATTTAAGGGTATGGGACCTTATGTTATGAAATAAAATGAATGATGGTTATTTTGTAATTTAAGGGTATGGGACCTTATGTTATGAAATAAAATGAATGAATATTATTGGTAGTTTAAGGGTATGGGACCTTATGCTATGAAATGAAGAAAAAGGTTTATTGGGAATTAAGGTAGTTGTTTGAGTAATGAGATGTGTGAACCTAGTTCCTAACAATTAAGGGTATGGGACTTTAATTGTTGAGAAGGTTTGTTCATTTATTTACAAGTAGAGTGCATGAGATGATGCATGGTTGATTGAATCCCTCAAGTTGACTAAGGGGGAAATGGAAAGGGTAGTTTCCATGATTAGTACTATGCATTAGTAAGTTGAATTGCTTGGGTTATTTGTATAGTTGCAATTTGGCAATGAATTAAGTAAGTGCATATAGAAGCATGTCTATCCAGATCCATGAGTGTCCTGATCCCCTAATATCCTCACTTGATCGATGGAAGAGTGGGAAGGCCAGAATCATGAGATGGACCAATTCACAAGTTTGCTCTCTACCTTACATCTTGTATTTTATGCATTAGATTAGATTGTGGGGAGATTTCCCCAATAAAATGGATGTAAAGTATCATGGAAAGTATGGGATGTACCATACTTATTTATGTATCTGAATGAACATTACAACTACTATGCTTAGTACTTCTTTATTTAGATTATTGCATTTAAATATTTAATGTATGTCTATTTGGTGATTGTTTCTTTACGCTTGATTATTCTTGTTGTTAGTCAATTCATTTTGTTAGATTTAGTATCTAGATCTTTAATGCTCTTGTGTGATTAAAAGAATGAATCATTAGTAAGTTCTAGGTGAACTTAGTGGATACCCTAAGGGCTTGAGACCCCCTTAGGGAGATTGGTGACTAGGTTTGGAAGATTGTACCAGAGTTAAGATAGCTTGTCAATAGACAAGATCGATAGCTTAACTCGTAGTACACGTAGCATACCACACATAATGACTTGTGTGGATATGGAGATGCATGTATACCTTCTAATGATTGAAGGTGGTAAGTCTAGCTCATCAATACTGATGAGAGGGATGGACTTATATGCTCAACATAAGATAGGCTTACGCAGATGGACTTGCATGAAGGGAATCTTGTGTGGTATAGTTCTTAAGAAACTTAGGGGATGTCAAATAGTAAGTCGGTCTAAGGTTGGGAAAGGATTTATGAATCCTTCTCCTTAGTCAAAAAATATATAGATAAACTTTATTTTCTCTTTTGTTTTGTATGTTTTCTTGTTTCGTGTGAATTTGGGGTATTACATTTGGTATCAGAGCTCTAGGTTCGAGGGTATAGAGCTTCTTATGTGTTGTAGAAGAGATTTGGGGATCTCCAAAGAGGCTCGCTTGGGAATAAGTTGAAAGTTAGAGTAACCTAGAGTCTCTGCTATTAGGTTCTAATGGAATTGATTTTGAGGAAGGATGGATATTAAAGATACCTTAGTATGGGCTTTGGTATTGATGATATATCCTCACCTAGGAACCTCCTCCTAGTTAGACCTCTAATGATTAGAAAAATAAGGACTCTGTATTATGGTCAAGTTAGTGATTCAGTTGAGGGATAACTGTAACCTAACTCTTTTTTTGGTGGAAACCAGATCAAGATGCCACCCAAGGCCAGAATGGGAAGGCCTCCACCTAGACAGACTCGACAAAGCAATGTCGAAGAAGAGATCCAGAATGAGGATCTAGGAGTTCCCAATGTAGGAATAGAGGAACTTACTACTATAGTTGTCGAGTTGCAAGATCAGTTAAGACAAGTACTAGAAACCATGGCAAATCAAAACTCATAGGCTAGAGATTCGAAAGTCAACCAAGTTGAGGGGCTGATAGTGGAATAGAAGCAAGCAAGAACCCTCTTAGAGAAAGAGATAGTGAGAGACCTAAAGAATATATGTATCTCCAAGTTTTATGGAGAAGGGGAGGGAGACGCAACTGAAGCTTGGTTGAGAGAGTTGGAAGTCTTCTTCATAGTAAAGGGGTATTCTTCAGGTACCCGAATAGTTTGGGCTACTATTTACCTTGAAGGAGCTACCCTGGATTGGTGGGAGACTTACTATGAGGAGACTAAGATTGAACTAATAGATATTCCATGGAAGGAATTCATAGTCATATTCAAAAAGAGATTCCTCATGGAACACTTCTATGCATTGAAGTTTGAAGAGTTTTCCAGCCTAAGACAAGGGAGTAACTTAGTGGAGGTATACTACCGAAAGTTGGTAAAGTTATTGAAATATGTACCTACCTATAATGAGAAGATGTGGATTCATAAGTTTACTCATGGATTGTAATCTAGGATAAAGCATGACGTAGAAATGTAGGAACCTAAGTCATTACAGAAGGCTTATGATTTGGCAAAGAAAGTAGAGTCTCATTTTTGCTATAAGTATGAAAATATGACCATCTAAGAATATCAAGAACTAAAGAAGAGGAATAGCAATGGGGTTATAAAATGGGAGGTAGAGCAAGAATGGAAGGCTAAGAACCCCCAAAATCTAGAGAATAAATTCAATGGAGGTCAAAATAAATTCAAGAAGAACTTCTTCAAGAAAGGCAACAAACCCAATAATGCTAAACCTCCTCCGTAGAAACCATCAGCTCTAGTACCAATGATTAAGAATGAGGAGTAGAAAATGAAAAAGAAACAAGGGCCCAAGGATGGATGTTACCATTGCAAAGGGGCTCACTATGCTAATCAATGCCTGTATCGACCAGGGACAAGCACATCCAACAATAAAGGAAAGGAGCCAATGCATAAGATCTACGCTGCAATTGGGAATCAAAAACTTGAAGGGCAAGCCACCCCGTTAATCATCAAAGGTAAGATTTTTGGTAAGCAAGTAGATATATTAATAGATAGTGGAGCCACCGATAGTTTCATTTCTTGTAAATTAGCCAAAGATATGCTAGAAAGGCTAGGGTATTTGGCTCATGGATGGAAGGTTGAGTATGGGTCTGGATAGACCTACTCCATAAACCAATGTTTCCCAATGATGGAAATTACTTTAGAAAGTGGAACCATAGAAGGTTGCCTGTATGTAACCCCACTTCACGCCTTTGATGTGATCCTAGGGATGGATTGGCTATAGGCCCATCAAGTCGTAATCAATTTCCAAGATAGATGGATTGAGTATTTTGAGGGAAATAATGAGAGGCTATAAATTTATAGCAAGCAAGGGGTATTCAAGCCCCAGATGTTGTCTACCATGCAGTTGAAGAAAGCCCTCAAGAAAGGGGGAATCATTTATGTTGTAAAAATGAATGAAGTTGAGAGAGATCGAAAGGAAGAGGTGATTGAGGCACACCCAATTCTACGAGAATTTTAGGATGTATTTCCAAAAGATCTGCCAGGGCTCCCTCCTATGCAAGAATTTGATTTCACTATCGATCTTATACCAGGAGTGGAACCCATCCATCGATATCCATATAGGATGTCACCTATTGAGATGCAGGAGTTAAAGGTACAACTACAAGGGTTATTGGAGAAGGGGTTGATAAAACCAAGTGTGTCACCATGGGGTGCACCCATTTTATTTGTGAAAAAGAAGGATGGATCTCTAAGATTGTGTATTGACTATAGGATGTTGAATAAGGCCACAATAAAAAACTAGTACCCTCTACCCAAGATCAAAGATTTATTTGACCAGCTAAGAGATGCCATGATGTTTACCAAGATAGACCTAAGGTCAAGGTATCACCAAATGAGGATTCATGAGGAAGACACTCACAAAATGATATTTAAAATAAGGTATGGGCATTACGAGTTCACCATCCTACCCTTTAGACTAACCAATGCACCCATTGCCTTCATGAATTTAATGAATAGTGTGTTCAGAAGGCACCTGGACCAGTTTGTCCTTGTATTTCTTGATGACATCCTCATATATTCTTGGAGTAGGGAAGAGCATGATAAGCATCTCAGGGTCATGTTGGAACTGCTAAGAGAGAATCAACTCTATGGGAATCTAGCCAAGAGCGATTTCTATGTTTTGGAGGTGCGCTATTTAGGGCATATTATATCAGAGAAAGGGATCATAGTGGATCCAGAGAAAATAGAGGCCATGATAAATTGGTCACCCCCTACAAATGTTACTGAGGTAAGAAGCTTCATGGGGCTAACAAGCTATTACTGACATCACATAAAGGATTTCTCAAAAATCACCTTGACAATAACTAATCTCCAAAAGAAGGGAAAGGAATTCAAGTGGATGGAGAAGTGTGAGGCTACTTTCACCATGTTGAAGCAAAATCTTACTACTGCACCGATACTAAATATTTTGGATCCTCAAGGAGATTTTATAGTATGCATGGATGCATCATTGGAAGGACTAGGGGGAGTGCTCATGCAAGAAGAGTCAGTAGTGGCTTATACTTCAAGGAAGCTTAAAAAGCATGAGGTTAATTATGCCACACATGATTTAGAGCTAGCCATTATAGTGCATGCTCTAAAGGCTTAGTACCATTATCTAGTAGGAAGACCCTTCGAGCTAAGATCAGACCATCAGAGTCTGAAGTACATATTTACTCAACCAATGCTCAATGCAAGGTAGAGAAGGTGGGTCGAGTTCCTCATTGAGTATGATTTTGAAATTGAGTACATTAAAGGAAAATAAAATAAGGTTGTGGATGCCCTGAGTAGAAGGAGACACCTAGCAGCCATAACTAGAAGCCACATAAAACTCATGGATCAAGTAAGGCAAGAGCAATTTCAAGATGGATATTGTCAAGAAATTCTAGCCAAGTTAAGAGAAGACCCTGAGGGCAATAAGGAATTTGGGGTGATAGATGACCTCGTATGTTATAAAGGAAGAGTCATCATACCAAAATCAAGAGATTTAAGGAGGATATTGATGCAGGAAGCCCATATATCTCCTTATATGGCTCACCCTAGAGGGGTAAAAATGAGAGAAAACCTAAAAAGGACCTTTTTTTAGGTAGGAATGAAGAAGGATATTACAGATTTTGTGGCCCGATGCCTTGAATTCTAGAAGGTCAAGGTAGAATGCAAGCATCCCATAGGATATTTGTATCCCCATAGTATACCTACTCAAAAATGGTAGGTCATATCAATGGATTTTATTGTAGGCTTACCTAAGACCAGGTACCAACATGATGTAATCTTTGTGGTGGTCGAAAAATTAACCAAGGTCGCACACTTCATACCTGGGAGCACCAAGGATGATGCTCAAGTGGTGGCTAATAGGTTTGTTAAAGAAGTGTTCAGATTGCATGGATTCCTAAAGGTAATTATATCAGATAGGGATTCCAAGTTTACTTCAAAATTTTGGAAAGCCCTACATCAGGCAATAGGCACAAAGTTGCATATGAGTTCAGCATACCACCCTAAAATAGATGGTCAGATGGAGTGAGTAAACCAAGTTCTGGAAGATATGCTTCGAATGTATTGCATGGACCACAAGTCTTGATGGGAAGACTATCTATCATTGGTAGAGTTTACCTACAATAATGGATATCATTCCTCTTTAGGGATGGCACCATTTGATGCATTGTATGGGCAAAAGTGTAGGACACCTCTATCATGGGATAACCCGGAGGATAGAGTAGTAATTGGACCAAAAATGGTCAAGGAAATGGAAGAGCAAATTAGGGTAATCAAGCAAAGGCTCAAGGAGGTTGTTGATAGGCAGAAGAGCTATGTCGATTTGAAGAGAACTCCTAGAGAATACTCGATGGGAGATAAAGTGTTCCTAAGGGTCAAACCAATGAAAAGTGTGATCAAGTCCACAAAACTAGATCCACGATTTGTAGGGCCCTTTGAGATCACTGAGAAAATTAGCTCGATTGCATACCGACTCACCTTACCTCCAAATTTATCAAAAATCCATGACACCTTCCACATATCTTTGCTTAGAAAATATATTGCTGACCCTGAACATGTGTGGGATATCTCTAACTTGCAGATGGCAAATCCAAAGGTAATCGAAGTAATTCCAATAAGGATCCTTGAATTTTACTCTAAAGCTATGCGAAATCAGACCCTTGAGTAGTGTAAGGTCCAATGGGACCATTTCTTTGAAAGAAATGCCACTTGGGAGAAAGTGGCAGATATGCAAAAACATTTTCCTTTCTTGTTTGATGAACTTTAAGCTATTGTAACAAATTGCTTAATTTTATATGCGATTTAAAACTAAGAAACATCGAGGATGGTGTTAATCCTAGTGGGGGAGGATGTCATGACCCTCCCAGATGGACTTTTGAAACATAGAAAAACAATGTATTAACAAATATGACTAATATTCAATTTTGTGCAATCAAGCAACTTCATGATATTAGATAAGTAATGAAGGATATGTTACTGCTAATAAATTGCCAATGTGTAGGATCAGGTGCACTCGTGAGTGGAAGAAATTGAGTCATCCACCAGAGATGAGAGTACTTGAGGAAGGAGAAATGATGATAAGGCAACTCGAAGGTAACACGGATAGATACCTTCATATAGGCATGCATTCGGTTAAGGGATAATCATCAATATCTAATCACCTTGAGCCCTAGATTGAT
Source organism: Wollemia nobilis (assembly GCA_028583015.1). NCBI lineage: Eukaryota > Viridiplantae > Streptophyta > Pinopsida > Araucariales > Araucariaceae > Wollemia > Wollemia nobilis. The sequence goes on from JAQPPZ010017121.1 coordinate 6,482,757, forward strand.
GGCCTAGTAGCTATCATAAGTTCTAGAGGTTGAGACAGGTGATTAGATTGATGGAAAGACTCCCTCTTTGTTTGATGCACTTGCATGATTATCTTTTACTTCAACATTATTAACCTTGATAACCAGTGATCATGGAGTAGATGGTTTACCTTCACAAAATTCATATGTATATTGTTTAAATAAATAGTTTATTTATTTAAAAGAGCAAAAGATTATTTTTAAATAAATAGTTTATTTATTTAAAAAGAATAATATTTTTTGAATAAATAGTTTATTTATTTAGAAAGAGCAATGGATTTTGTTTAAATAAATAGTTTATTTATTTAAAAGAGAAGATATTGTTTAAATAAATAGTTTATTTATTTAAAAAAAAATATTGTTTAAATAAATAGTTTATTTATTTAAAAAAAAATATTGTTTAAATAAATATTTTGATTTATTTAAAACAAAATATTGCTTAAATAAATAGTTGATTTATTTAAAAGAGCATAAGATAATATTTAATTAAATAGTTGATTATTTAATATAAATCAAAGAAAGGGGCCTCATGAAAAATGAGCAGTTGATTATGTAAATAATGTTGGTAGAGGTCCGTGTGATAAAATGATTGATTTATTCAAAAATTATTAATACTAAAATAATCAAAGGTAATTAATTTACCAAATTTATTACCGAAAACTTATCTTAAATTAAGAAAAGTAGAATTCCTTAAACCTCTAGCCTCGACGTACCTAGGAAGCCACCACCCACCCATCGATTGACCCCCTTGAGGTGTTATGGCGACAAGATGACATTCGACAAGCTCCTCTGATGAGAGAAGGAAATCCTTTATGGTGACTACCTTGGGAAGAGAACAGGGAAGGGTGTTCACCCTACCTCCTATCGAAGGTGGTCAGGGAAGTAATGGTGGGTAGGTGGGAACGTGGACCGAGGAGGGGGAGAAGGTGTGGAAGGAAAAGCATGAAGGGGAGAGAGAGGTATCTAGAAGGATGAATGGAGGAGCGAAGAAAGGAGCGGTGAGCGACAAGTGACCATCGAGAAGTGCAGACAATCCAATCACTATAGACAAACCAGGTTGGTTATCATCCAAAGCCGATTGTTATGCTTTCCTCTCTGTGTGAAAGGAGTGATAAAGATCTGTGTAAGAGCTATAAATATCTATGTGAAAGGAGCGTAAAGCTTCGTGTAAGAGTGTAAAGCTCTATGTAAGAGCATAAATCTCTATATGTAAAGAGCAGCGAAGATATGTGTGAAAGGATTGTAAAGCTTCGTGTAAGAGCATGAAGCTCTATGTGAAAAGAGTGTAAACCTCTGTGTGAAAAGAGCGTAAAGCTTTGTGTCTAAAGAGTCGTAAAGATTTGTGTGAAAGGAGCAATGAAGCTCTGTGTAAGAGCCGTAAAGCTCTGTGTGAAAAGAGCACGAAGCTCCTTGTAAGAGTCGTAAAGCTCTATGTGAAAAGAGCATGAAGCTCTGTGTAAAGAGCAATGAAGCTCTATGTGAAAGGAGCAATGAATCTCCATGTAAGAGATGTAAAGCTTCGTGTAAGAGTTGTAAAGATCTATGTGAAATGAGCGATGAAGCTCTATGTAAGAGTTGTAAAGCTCTGTGTGAAAAGAGTGCAAATATTTGTGTAAAGAGCAGTGAAGCTCTATGTGAAAGGAGCGATGAAACTTCATGTAAGAGTCGTAAAGCTCTGTGTGAGAGGAGCATAACGCTCCATGTAAAAGCGTAAAGCTCTGTATGTAAAGAGCAGTGAAGCTCTGTGTGAAAGGAGCATAAAGCTCCATGTAAGAGCGTGAAGTTCTATGTGAAAAGAGTGTAAAGCTCTATGTAAAAAGAGCATAAATCTCTGTGTAAAGAGCCATAAATATTTGTGTGAAAAGAGTGATGAAGCTTTGTGTAAGAGCCGTAAAGCTCTATGTGAAAGGAGTGATGAAGCTCCATGTAAGAGCCATAAAGCTCTGTGTGAAAAGAGTGTGAATATTTGTGTAAAGAGCAGTAAAGCTCTATGTGAAGATTAAGAGTTATACTCTTAAGATCCCTCTATGTAAGAGGAGCATAAAGCTCTCATGTAAGAGTGAAGTATTTATGTAAGAGCACACTCTTATTTGTTAATATATGAAGCTCTATGTGAAAGGAGTGATGAAGCTCTGTGTAAGAGCTATAAAGTCTATGAAAGATAATCTATGTGAAAGAGCTAAATATTTATGTGTAAAGAGTTGTGAAGCTCTGTGTGAAGGGGGCGATGAAGCTCTGTGTAAGCGCAGTGAAGCTCTATTGAAAGGAGCGATGGAGCTCCATGTTAAGAGCGTGAAGCTCTATGTAAATGACGTTGAAGCCCTGTGTTAATGATCATTATAGCTCCATGTTAAAGTGAGCATCGTAGCTCCGTATTAGAGCATTGTAACCCTATGTTAAAGGATGTATAGCATTGTAGATGGTCATTTTTGCACGAGCCAAGGATTTAGATGCTTTGCCATCCGATAGCTCTTAGTAGTTGGTAGAAGCTTAGCTACTGTTCATTGTCTTCTTAATAGATTATAAAATGGAAATGAATGTTATTTTGTAATGTAGGGGTATGGGACCTTATGTTATGAAATAAAATAGAAATAAATGTTATTTTGTAATGTAGGGGTATGGGACCTTATGTTATGAAATAAAATGGAAATGAATGTTATTTTGTAATGTAGGGGTATGGGACCTTATGTTATGAAATAAAATGGAAATGAATGTTATTTTGTAATGTAGGGGTATGGGACCTTATGTTATGAAATAAAATGGAAATTAATGTTATTTTGTAATGTAGGGGTATGGGACCTTATGTTATGAAATAAAATAGAAATGAATGTTATTTTGTAATGTAGGGGTATGGGACCTTATGTTATGAAATAAAATGGAAATGATTGTTATTTTGTAATGTAAGGGTATGGGACCTTATGTTATGAAATAAAATGGAAATGAAGTTAATTTTGTAATTTAAGGGTATGGGACCTTATGTTATGAAATAAAATGAATGATGGTTATTTTGTAATTTAAGGGTATGGGACCTTATGTTATGAAATAAAATGAATGATGGTTATTTTGTAATTTAAGGGTATGGGACCTTATGTTATGAAATAAAATGAATGATGGTTATTTTGTAATTTAAGGGTATGGGACCTTATGTTATGAAATAAAATGAATGAATATTATTGGTAGTTTAAGGGTATGGGACCTTATGCTATGAAATGAAGAAAAAAATTTATTGGGAATTAAGGTAGTTGTTTGAGTAATGAGATGTGTGAACCTAGTTCCTAACAATTAAGGGTATGGGACTTTAATTGTTGAGAAGGTTTGTTCATTTATTTACAAGTAGAGTGCATGAGCTGATGCATGGTTGACTAACTCCCTCAAGTTGACTAAGGAGGAAATGGAAAGGGTAGTTTCCATGATTAGTACTATGCATTAGTAAGTTGAATTGCTTGGGTTATTTGTATAGTTACAATTTGGCAATGAATTAAGTAAGTGCATATAGAAGCATGTCTATCCGGATCCATGAGTGTCCTAATCCCCTAATATCCTCACTTGATCGATGGAAGAGCGGGAAGGCCAGAATCATGAGATGGACCAATTCACAAGTTTGCTCTCTACCTTACATCTTGTCTTTTATGCATTAGATTAGATTGTGGGGATATTTCCCCAATAAAATGGATGTAAAGTATCATGGAAAGTATGGGATGTACCATACTTATGTATCTGAATGAACATTGCAACTACTATGCTTAGTACTTCTTTATTCGGATTATTGCATTTAAATCTTTAATGTATGTATGTATGGTGATTGTTTCTTTACGCTTGATTATTCTTGTTGTTAGTCAATTCATTTTGTTAGATTTAGTATCTAGATATTTAATTCTCTTGTGTGATTAAAAGAATGAATCATTAGTAAGTTCTAGGTGAACTTAGTGGATACCCTAAGGTCTTGAGACCCCCTTAGGGATATTGGTGACTAGGTTTGGAATATTGTACCAGAGTTAAGATAGCTTGTCAGTAGACAAGATCGATAGCTTAACTCGCAGTACACGTAGCATACCACACATAACGGCTTGTGTGGATATGGAGATGCGTGTATACCTTCTAATGATTGAAGGTGGTAAGTCTAGCTCATCAAGACTGATGAGAGGGATGGACTTATATGCTCAACATAAGATAGGCTTACGCAGACGGACTTGCGTGAAGGGAATATTGTGTGGTATAGTTCTTGAGAAACTTAGGGGATGTCAAATAGTAAGTCGGTCTAAGGTTGGGCAAGGATTTATGAATCCTTCTCCTTAGTCAAAATATATATATAGATAAAATTTCTTTCTCTTTTGTTTTGTATGTTTTCTTATTTTGTGTGAATTTGAGGTATTACAGATAGTATAGCGATGGCATCTTGAATAGTGAGGCTTAGGTGACCATGCTCATTACAAGGTGAGTGGTAATGACCTTAGTTAGCCTGTGAAGGTGTGGTAACTAATCACTAAGGAATTACACTAGAGTAATCCTACATAGATAGATTTATGTAGGGTTAGGGAATGGACATCCCCCTTTAAGTGTTATGGGCCTTAAAGGATAATTCCTTTGTTGTGGTCAAGTTACCTTATACTAGTGAGGGTATAGGAAAAGTGTGGGAACCACTTATGGCATCCTTTCTAAATGGTGAGGTTTCAAAAGTTGAACCCTATAAGTACGAGAAGTTGGCCACTCCTATCCACTTGAGTGTCATTTGTAGTGACATTAAACTCAAAATATGGTTATGTCTTACAATTCTGAAAAAAATATTGGGACTTCTTTGTGAGCTTCCTTGTGAAAATGAAAAAATATCTCTCTCCCTTAGGTTGATTTGGTGGGTTGTTATACATAAATTTCCCCAATGATATCTATGTCATATTGGAGTCTTTTAAATTCTTGGATAAAGGCTTTTGTCAACGCTTCACATGATGCAAAGGTTTTATCTTTCATCTTCTTTAGGTTACAATCCATTGTGATTCCTTGCAATATCACCAAAAATAATATTAACCATGATTGTATATCTTTAACTTTGTTTTCTCACCATATGGTTACACATGTTCCTATATGACATTATAGGTATTCTTTTTATTGGAGAATATTATATTTTTTGGTACATGCAAATGTACCCCTATGGTACCTTAATGGTACAAATATAAATATATAATAGATTAGGGTTGAGTCTCTAGTTTAGATGAGTGATTTATATTTCCCCTTTCATATGTGTCAATATGCAGGAAATGCACAAGTGTCATGTAAGAGTGCAAGTGTGTATTGAGAGAATGTGCACAAGTGTCATGTAAGAGTGCAAGTGTGTATTGAGAGAATGTGCACAAGTGTCATGTATGTAAGTGTGCAAATATGTAAAGTGAGGATGTGCACAAGTGTCTTATATTAGGAGTGCATGTAGGAGAGTAAGAGTCATGTAGAAGTGTGCAAGTGTCATAGAGTCAAGTATGCATATAAGAAGAGAGTGAAGAGTCTAGTATACAAGTTACAAGATGAGAAGCCAAAGGTCAAGAATAGGAAAGGTCACATCTCCCAAATATGTGAGGAGTGCAATAGAAAAGTATTGAAGAGTCACATTACTATATCTATATTATGGAGATAAAGCTCCATACAATGTAACACGAGAAAAAGGTAAAATATTTTGTAATGATCACCACATATCAAGCATTGATAACAAAGCTTTTATACGGATTTTGAGAAATTAATATTGTAAGTTTTCTTCATGCTTGTACATGAATGATTTTGACAATTTACATTCATATTTGATATTATAAGTGAATATTATTTTATTATTATATTGACTTGGATATATATATTTGATTTCTCATATATAATTCTACTCTTGATATTGATATTTTGACCTATTATATTGTTGGGTTATTTCTATTGGGACCTATGATATTTTGAGATAGTTAAGCTTAAAAGCTAACAATGGTATCATAGCTACCATTTTTTATAAAGTTATTTTAGCCACCATTATATTAAAGTCTATCCACTTTGAAAGTAGTGAAGACTTAGACTCTAATTTAAAAGGTTTGATTGAGTAGATATTGAGGGGATGAGAAAAAGTTGCCCTTATTTGGATGCTAGGGTCTTTCCACTTGGTTGAAGAAAAACTAGTGAATACTAGGACTCGTCTTGAATTTGATTAAGGGCCAACTTAGAAGAAAAATATACGTTTGGGTACATTTATAGTCATCCTAATATTAATTTTTGGATTCTTTAGAAAAGAGGTGAATATTTTTCTTCTTTAGTGAGACCTAAGACATTGGAGATAGATTTCAGATATTAGAGAAGCATCAAATATTTCATGGATAGAGAGGCATCTAAGCTTCCTAAGTACAAATATTGAGAAGTAGCAGTATATAGAGAATAGATAAGAGTTGTACTAAGAAGTATGGGGAAGAAGCCTCTAGAGATAAAGAAATATAGAGGAATAGAACAATTTTGGTTATCCAAAAAACTAGAAACATTAGGTTGACTGTAGTAATATCAATCTTGGTCTTGACTTATTTTTTGGAATATTTTTTGAAGAGGTCTAATATTACAACATGTAGAGAATAGCACTACCAGAGCACAATCTAGCGATAGCAAGAAGCATTAAGAAATAATGGAACTATCATCCACCAAAGAATAGGCTAGAATCAAAGTGGCCAACATAGATGAAGAGGTCATCATCTAAGCAACCAACATAGAAGAAAATGTCGACACCAAAGCGGCCAATATAGAAGAAGAGACCATCACCTAAGTAGCCAATATAGTTGAGAGATCATCATTCAAGTGGACAATATACATAGAATATTGCATAACTATTTAAGTGGTATACAATGGATATAGAGTGGTCAACGAAGGAAACTAAGAAGCATACCATCAAGAGCAACATTGGAAAATAAGAGTGTTATCCATAGGAGACAAACATTGTAATAAGAGAGTAAAGCTACGTTAAAAAGCAAAGCACTATCCAAGAACATAAAAGTAAAAAACAATATTGTCACAAAAAGACATTGTCCAATATTAGAACACATTTTAGTGAAAAGCTACTTTATAGCAGAAGGGTATTGTCCAAGGTTTGAATTAAGACAACATAATTTGAGCACATCTCAACATGTTATCCTGCATCAATAGAATTAGAGCACATTCCAATTGTACTATCATGCCATACAAAATTTAAAATAGATTTTAATTATGCTCTCTTGTCATTCAAAAGTTAGAATAGACTCCCATAATGCCATCCAAAAGATAGAATAAATTTCTATCATTCTATCTAAGCAACATGCACTAAGTGTATCATCCGACCAAAGAAAATAGAGAATGCACTAAACGTGCAGTTCAATTTATGGAGACCATGATTGCCCTACACAAGCTATTTATCATAAAGAGACAGAGAAGATTTGAATGTTGAGCAAGACAGATACCATTCAGTTGAAGAGAATCTAATCAGAGCTCAAGAATGATAGAATAATAAGTGCCATGCTTTGGAATTTCAAATGCCTAAGTGAATGTTAGCATAGAAGTCGAGATTGAGCACATAAGGCAAAAAGTAACGTCCATGCATTACAAATTAGGAGTGCTATTATAGTCTTTAATAATGTTCAAAAGAAAAGGTACGTTAATATACCTTTCATTCCTTTATTTCTTGGAGGTTAAGTTTTATTAAGTGGGGACTTATAAGGTTTTCTACCTTAGTAATTTTTTGAAGTTCATTTTTTCAAGAGTTTATGCTTTTTGAAAATATTTAAAGTTATTTAAGGTTTAGAGTGAAAAGGATTTCTTCTGGGATTAGAAGAGTTAAGACTTTGGAAAGTAGTGGAGTTAAAAGGTTTGAATATTTAAATTTTTATGGTTTTTGAGAACTTGAAAAATTTTAGATTTGAAGTTATTTGAAGATTTGAAGTTTAGTAAAAAATTTGAAATTTTTGAGATTTGAATTTTTTGAAAATTTAATTTACTAGGGAGTTAAAATAACTTCTACATCAAAGTTTAGAAATTTTAAAATTTCTTATTTTTTTAACTTAGGAGATATAAGGATTACAAATTCAAAGGAATTATATCATCAAGTTGAATCTTTAATTATTATGGAAGTCCATAATCGAAAAGAAAATATTAGAATTTATAAAATTTGGCATTGGTAAATTGATTGAAAAATCTAATGGTAAGCTAGATATGGCAATGCAATTCATCTATAGAGAAGTTATGAATGAAATATTTGAAACATTCAAATATTATTTACATTCAAAGCTTGTTGAAGCAATTGATAATTCTAAGGATGATATTATGATACCTATTGATATAGGTAGTATAATGTATATGGCATTGCTTTCACTTGAACTTCATAAAGATGAAAATATAAAACAAAGAGTTAACTGAGACTCTAAAAGGGAAAGTAGAGATTGATACAAGTGAATCAAGGGAATCATATCTAAAAATAATATTTTATTCTTCATGCAATATTGACATTCCACATTCATCTAATTCAAGAAATTATTATGACACTCTAAGTGAATGTTCAAAATTTACAGGACAATATCAAGATTATAGAAATCTAGATAAAATGAAGCACCTAATTCAAAGGTTGATAATGAAGAAGAAGTCATGCACACCAGAATGAAGATGTACATTAGCCAAAGGATAAATAATAAGCTTAAATAGTTCGTGAACCAACTAATGAAGAAACATCAGAAGAAAATGAATTCAAAACTCTTATAATAAAATGCATAGTCAATAAATATATTCATTCATCAAATATTTTTTATGATACTAATGTTGCAAATATTCTATAAATCATAATACATAAGAAAATACCTTAGAAATACAAGGTAAGATCAAGACCAGGACTAAAAAGAACATAATAAAGAAACATAATAAGAATATCAGGAAAATAAAGATAAAGAAAGCTAGAAAAATATACAACCCAAAGCAAGTGTCAGAACAAGAACCTGCAGGATCATATACTAAAGACCCGGGAAAAAGTTTGAAGGAAGAAAATTGAAGATGAAGACCAAGATTGAAGACTAAAGTCTTCAATAACCAAATAATGTAATATAGGGGGGTTTTGGAGAATATTACATTATTTGGTACATGCAAATGTACCCCCATGGTACCTTCATGGTATAAATGTAAATATATAATATATTAGGGTTGAATCTATAGTTTAGATGAGTGATTTATATTTCCCCTTTCATGTAAGTGTCAATGTGGAGGAAATGCACAAGTGTCATGTAAGCAAGAGTGCAAGTGTGTATTGAGAGAATGTGCACAAGTATCATGTATGTAAGTGTGCAAATATGTAAAGTGAGGATGTGCACAATTATATTATATTAGAAATGCATGTAGGAGAGTAAGAGTCATATAGAAGTGTCCAAGTGTCATAAATTCAAGTATGCATGTAAGAAAAGAGTGAAGAGTCTAGTATACAAGTGGCAATATGAGAAACCAAAGGTCAAGAATATGAAAGTTCACATCTCCTAGATATGTGAGGAGTACAATAGACAAGTATTGAAGATTCACATTACTATGTCTATATTATGGAGACAAATCTCCATACAATATAACATGAGAAAAAGGAAAAATGGTTTGTAACAATCACCACATAGCAAGCATTGATAATAAAGCTTGTATACATATTTTGAAGAATTAGTATTGTAAGTTTTATTCATGCATGTACATGAATGATTTTGGCCATTTACATTCATATTTTATATTATAAGTAAATATTATTTTATTATTATATTGACCTGGATATATATACATTGATTGCTCATATATAATTCTACTCTTGATGTTGATATTTTGACCTATTATATTGTTGGCTTATTTATATTGGGACTTGTGATATTTTGAGATAGTTAATCTTAAAATCCAATATTTTCCATCATCCAAGAGTGGTGGGCACTTATTTTTACCTGTAGTTACTACAACTTATTGCTTAGTCACCACTTCCTCACCTCACATACTATCACCAACAATATTCAACCAGTATTAGCACTTTGTGACCTCCTTCACAAATATACATGTACTAGTTCTATTCTACTAGCTCAAGCACTCTCCCATGGTTGCTCTTATGCTTGACTCCATCCTTTGTGCCTATTGACAAACTCCCCTAATCTTGCTCCAGTGTTACTAGCCAACCATTGTCTCCACATGCTCTCTCCAATTGGTGCTTCTACTTGCATGAACATTCTTCATGATCTCTACCTTATTTGCTCACATGTTTCCATCAACTTCCTTTATTGTTAATAGCAATATTTTCCACCTCTTGTGTGTTTTTCTTGGATTCTCCTCCTTTCAAGGGCTCCACACACATTCAACTATTAGCTCCTTAATATTAGTCTCTCAAAACTATAGTGCTTGGTTGGTAGTATTTTTCTCAACACCTCATTGATTAGTGATCCATGTGATTCTTTTCATAGGAACTTGACTATATCTATGACCACATCTTCCATATCCTCATGATAATAAATATATCATTCATCTTCTCCCTCTTCACACATATTGATTCTTTGTCAACTCGACCCACTTTGATATGGCAATGATAAAGGTGCCAAATGTAGCATGGTGGCAAGCATTCTAGAAATAGAGGAATAGGATGACATATTAGGGACCAAAAAAGCTATAATCAATGTAGTTGTCATCTTATACTAAGAATGACATCAACACTTTATAGTCTGAAAAATCTACTAGAACAACATGCAATGGTAGTACACTTGCACTAGAATGGCATACACTAGTACAACAAGTGCTAGAATGGTAATCACTATAATGGTAGTTCCACTAGATTGACACACATTGGAACAATAGTTCCATTGGTACAACAAAGTGTTAGAATGGAAAGTGCTAGAATGACACTTGTGGAATGATAAGATCTAGTCTTAGCACAATAAGTGCTCCACACCATTATAATAGCAACTTGCACTAAAATTACACTCTTGGTAGTTCAACTTCCACCATATTTTGGATTGTAACTCTTTTGTTCCACATTCAATTTCAATGATGATACTTACACACAGAGAATCCAACATACACTACAAACTACCTATGGTATCACACTTGCACTAGAATAACAATACACTAGTTATTTCGTATTGTTCCCTTTCCAAAAATATCTCATGCAAGTCAATCGGAGCAACGAGCGTGAAGTTATGACCCTGGCAAGTTTGCCTTCGAAATTCAAATTTCAAATGCATTTTTTTAGGAGGGAAAAGGGGAAAACAGGGTATTAGAGGGAAAATTTCAAAATTTTAAAGGGGATATTTTTCTTTTGTATCCTCTTCTTTGGAGAAATTAATGAAAATGCTTGTTGCTAACATGATCAAAGTAAAAACACTTGTGCATGGTTTATTTCTTGTTTGTTGATCTTTACCAAGATGTTTGCTCCAACTACAAAGAAGATGATTTTTTATTCGTTCTTTCTATTGTAGCACAATTTGGTTGGAAGGTATATATTAGATGGACGTTAAAATTATTTTCTTGAATGGAGTTTTTTAAGAGGAAGTCTATAATGTGGATCCAAAGGGGGTTTATATACCAATAAAAGGACATCTAGTTCATAGATTGATTTCCTCTACATAAACTTAAGTAGGATTCCCAAGCTTAGTATTTCAAAATTAATCAAAATCTTAAAGATTTAGGATTCAATTAGAGCTTTTCTAATCTTTAAAATTACAAGTGATGATATTTCAATTCTTATTGTTTATGTTGATAATTATATCATTATTGGTAGTGGATCCCACTTGATTCATTAGGTATAATCTGTTTTGTGTTCATATTTTGATATAATAAATTTCATTCATCACTACCTAGGTGTAGAATTTGGTAACTTGATCATGGATTGCAAAACATATTAAAATTCATCATCACTATATCCGAAAACTAGGGACCATAAATTTATTTATTTAAATTATTGTTCAAGTTCTAAATAGATTGTTGATATAGTGACTAAACCTTTAGGGAGAGAAAAAAATATAAAATTTAGGGTAAGCTTGGGATTGTAATCGAGTTAGTCATTAAGGCGGTGATACAATAAATTTTGATATGATAGGCATATATATTCTAGTCTTGGTTATTGTAGTTTTTCAGGTAACTTGTTACATTGTTGTGATTTGATCTTATCAGCATAAACTAGCTACCATAATGTAAATCACTATAAATTTATGCTAAGAAATGCAAATAATGTAGTTTGTGTTACGTTCTTTTATTTTGTATGGAACTACATGAACATTGTCAATTATACTAAGTAGATGATGTATCATTGATGCAAACTAGGCAATCATGTGAAGATCTATCCCAAAAAGGCAAGGTAGTTAGAATGTGAATTACTTGTATATTTAAGAGAATTCCTTAGAATTAATATGTGATTTCCATAACTTGAACATAGGTATAGAAGTAAGAGTATTATAACCCATCGAGGAGTGGAGAAGATGGTAGGGAACTTGAATTCAAGTTGAGGAATAAATTATAAAGGAAAAGAGTGGCAAAGGAAATGAGCTTATTACAACTAGAATAGAGAAGATGTTAACATCACAAAGGTTGATGATGCAATTTATGTAGTCAAGCATACTTATGAATATGTAAACCTTATTTTATGTAATTATGATACTATACATGATGGTAGAAGCATTGATATTCTAGACAATAAGAAATAAAGCAAGAAGAGAAGTATCACCACAAAAAACAGGGACCTAGGACCAATTCATTAACTTGGAAGTGTTGAAGTTTAATGTTGGAGAACAATCTACCTTTGTAAACATGGAACTACTTGGTGACATATGGATACATGCTATCCTTAATCATGGGTCAAGCATAAGTGTATTCTTAGAGAATATATGGAGAGAATTGGATGCATTGACTCTGTGGGCTTCCAATTTCAGATTGTTGGGAGTGGACCAGTATGGAATTAAACTGAAGTGTTGTCTAGATAGAAAATCACATTGCCAAATAAACCTTCATGTTAGATTTGTGGTCATCATGCTATAGAAGGTCATTACAATGTATTGTTAGGTCATGTGTGGTTTCAAATGGTGAAGGTAGACCAAAAATAGGAGGATAACATCATGTTTTAAAAGGTCCAACACAAATATACTATAAACCTAAGAAACTAGTCAATAAGAGTGTCACATCCTCAGATGAGTTGGATATATCTACATCCAAAAAGCAAGACAATAAACCTAAGAAACTAGTCAATAAGAGTGTCACATCCTCAGATGAGTTGGATATATCTACATCCAAAAAGCAAGACAAAGAAATAGCATGAAATCCAATGACCAAAGTGTGTTGGAATTGGAAGAGTGCATGACAGATAAGGGTACTCAAAAAACAGACTCATCCATTGTCTAATGGAGGATTACAAAATATTCTAGCTAGCATATTTTTATCTTAATATGGATGAAGAACAAAGTTTGGATTGGCTACCTGATGTATCTAGTTAGTCCTTGGGGTATTTTCATAAGATCGCATTCCATGAATTTGGATAGTTTAACCATTCTAGATATGCAAATAGTGATAACAATGGTGACAATGACAAGGAATTCACATAAAAAAAAATGACATGGCTTCTCTACTCAGAGATTGAAACAAGGGGGTTAAGTTGTATGTAGTAGTTTGGTCCAATGATTAAGTAGAAAAATTTGTCAAAATACCTTGGAAAAAATGGGTTATATATGCAATTGAGATTCCCAAAAAAATGAGGTTGATGAACGTCAATTTCATTGTGCATGTTGCAATGGAGAGTCAAATGGCAACAAAGCTTATAGAGATATTCATACCTTTAGAAGTTCAAAACTTGCAATGTTTGATGGACAAACTCCATGTTGAAGGTAGTAATGAAAGTGGACCAAGTATGTTGGTAGCAATTTCTAGAGCATAATCAACATGAACATAGAGAGGATAAGACAATGCACATCAAGTAGATGATAACTTTGTGATGGAATGTTGATGTGTGGAAGTTTAGAAATAATAGTCAGTCTAAATGAAATAGTCAGATATTGAACCATTCAACTCATTTTTTTAAAAAAATTATGGTTGTGCAATGATTATTGAAGATTTAAAAGTGAAATAGACACCATTTTCATTATACTTGTAACATGTATGACTTTAAACATGGAAGTATCTTTGATATAGGCACGTGCACACAAGGACAAAATAAGCACTAATCACTTGAACAATTATTACAACCATTTGAGTTTAATATTGTACAAAAGAAACTTCTATCGATGTGGAATCCCTTGGGCATGCATCATGAACATTATCAACCAAGAAGTAATAAGAATGAGGGTTTACACTTATGGATACAATGAAACCATAATGCAACTAAGTGAAACAAATAAGAACATGTTTTAAAAAATGAACAAGATGACCAAATTTTTAGCTTAATAAACAAAATGATAGGATCATATGGTGAAAAAGTGGTTTTGAAGGGGTTCATATAACACTAGACCATCTAGCTCATGACTATAGCCATCTAGCGCATGGACTTGATCGTCTAGGTCCAAGTCATCTATCCCTAGGTCATGATTGTTTGGACCTAAAACTAAGTATTTTAGGCTAAATTGGAGGCTATTTATTTAGATAGAGAATATATTCTAGCCCAAATACAGGTCGTTAGAGGTAAAGGAAAGGTATTCCATACATAGAAGTCACTTATTTATAGAATTTTGTTTTGAGAGTCTTCATGACATGGGCTAATAAATGGGTTATCTGGCTCAAAGAGGAAGTTGTCTAAGGGTCATCTAGCTCATGTGAGACAACATTAGGAACAAGCAAGAAAATTTTCCAAGTATCAAGTTGAGCAAGCAAATCTTTAACATCTAATAGATGACATATTGGTTGTCTATATTGTATAGCCAATTGGTCATTGAGTAGATGAAAAATAGATTGTCTATATCATCTAGTAGTTTGACGAAGCTATCCAAGTTATTTGGTCATTTGGATAGGTCATCTAGCCAATGGGATAGGATGTCTGACCATCTGGCTAGGTCATCTATCTAATGGGATAGAATTTTTAGTCATCTTGCTAGGTCATCTAGTCAATGGAATAGGATGTCTACCCATCTAGATAGGTCATCTATATTCCTAGATAGATTGTCTAATCCTATGTCATTCAAACATATGGTCTACACAAGGTATCACTTGTGGGCATGTCTACATGTACACTACCAAGTATATCAAGTAATCTAGACATATAAAACTTATAAAATTTTCAAAATTAATTTTTCATCTTCACTCATGACAAAGAGACTCTTCCATTAGGATGTACAGGTCTCTCAAGGAACATGACAGTTAGGGTTTGGAGATATCATCTAGGAAGAATTATCCAATTCTATCAAAGTAGAGGAAACCATTTTCATTTACAAAGATAAGGAAAAGGAATTTTCCAAAGACTTTAAATTAGGATTTTATAGAATCAAAACTAGCAAAAGAATTATAAAATGAAGAGTCATTTCTCAAGTTGTATGAGGAATAGAATCATGTGTCATGGAGTGATTGAGGTTGTACATCATCTAAGACAACTCATTCAATTTATAAAGACTACATGGGGCTATAAAATGTCATACAAGGGTGTTTTGGATGGACACATAGTTATACATTAGTGGCACATTGTTCAAAACAAAGGGAAAGTAGAGTAACTTATACAGGGTTTTTTGACGAAGAAAGAAAGTTGTTCAATTTGTGTAGGTAATTAAATAAAAGCAACATATGATCAAATACATGATAAATTTGGTCATCCAAATGAGAACATCTAATTGAATGACTTGGTCGGTTGACGAGATGATGCCATTAAGAATGTGCACCTAGGACATCAATGGTTGAACAACATTGTCTAGGAGTGTAAGAGTGTCATATGAAAATAGTTAGTCATCTAGGTAGAGATAAGATTCACAAGACATGGAATTACACATAAGGTAAAATCATTATGTAGGGCATAGATTCATGCATATAGAAAAAAATTTGCATTGCTTCCATGATAAAAGTATACCATGTTGTTTGCATTGTGGATGTTACACATTAGAAAGCATATTGAAGAAGCACTTATGTCAAGGGTTGTCATGTATGTATGAAGTGTTGGATTGTGAGCATTATCAACCATAGCACATAATAGATTAGAGATATGCAATGCA
The DNA here is from genome assembly GCA_028583015.1 of Wollemia nobilis. NCBI lineage: Eukaryota > Viridiplantae > Streptophyta > Pinopsida > Araucariales > Araucariaceae > Wollemia > Wollemia nobilis. The sequence continues at coordinate 6,498,908 of JAQPPZ010017121.1, forward strand.
TAAGGCTTTCAGGGAAGATGTAGAAGAACTAAAGCAATGCTAAAGTGATGACATCATGCACAATCACTTGTCGTGGTAGTTACAATTGTTTACAGATATTACACAATATTGCATAGCGAAGGCTTTCACATAGTGTAAGTTTGAAAGTCAACATTTGAAGAGACAATGTCTATGGCATGTATTATGATGACCAAGATATATAGTGATCTATAGTTGTAGAGGGTTCCTTCATAGATCAAGCAACAAAAAAATACATTAATATGACAATGGTGAACATCCTCAAGAATATTTACATGCACACTAACAAGTCTATTATGTGCAACCATATATTAAATTTGCAACATGGACATCGCTCTGCATCTAGACATGAGAGATCATGCTTGCAATCATGAATTGATACATTGTCACCACAAAGATATCCACAACTATGAAAAACCTCAATTATCAAAAATATAGAGGGTATTGAAGGCGTGTCTTATAAGTAGGAACATGAACTGTATTCTATAGAGAGGGTCTCCTTCAATCCAACATCTTGCACAACCAGAGGTTAGACAACCTATTAAGGGAAGGCCATAGTTATTGGAACAAATAATCTAATTTTGGGATTATATTGTAAAGTCACCTAAGTATAAAGGTGAATAATAAAATTAGGTATCTAGGATTTAATATAAATTAAATATATAGGCATTTAATTTATATTTAATATACCTAGGTTAGACTAATATATATTAAGGTATATGAATAAAATAAATATATACCTATATTTATTTTATTCTAACTCTAGTCAACTCAAGGTCAAAGGTGACATGGCATGAGACTTGAGTGTGGTGGCATGTGTGGGGCACATAATGGCATGTGGTATGAGTGTGGTGGCATGTGGCATAGGTGTGGTGGCATGTGACTTGAGTGTGGTGGCACACACAAAGGTTTGGATGAGGACATGTGACCTCAACATTGAGTGGTGGCATAGGGGTGGAGTTGCATGAGACACTTGTCTCATACACTCCATGTTGTGGAGTTTTTCCTCCATGACTATTTTCCAATAGGAGGATAGCCCAAATTATATATTTGGGCTAAACTCCTTTCTTCCGTTAGAATTCTTGTGTTGAGAAAATGAGCTAATTGTGAGGAAAAGGCTTGTATATTTTGCTGAAAATAATACAAAGAGGAGATACAATTTTGGTCATGGTTTTTCCCTTTACAAGGTTTCCATGTAATATTGGTGTCTTTTATGTGGTTTGCTTATTTTGATCTTATCTTTCATTTTAAATTTAATTTTTTTAAATTCTATGCAATTTACATTTGTGTAATACATTTTATGGCATACTAATAATTTTGTTGATTAAGTTTGATTTAATCTGTTGCATTTGGGGGATTTTACTTACTTCCTTCCTCTTCAATAGTAGTAGGTATGGTACATGCCCATACCACCAAAAAAAGGAAAGGGGAAGGGATGAATGCAATTTCCCCATCTATGATTATATTGACCTCTCTCACAAGTGAGAAATTTCAAAAGTAGTAGAATGAGCACCATGACACACGAGTTGAAGCAAACATTCAAATAAGCATCCATACACTATCTTATAGGCTCCATATTTTTATAAGGGGCCATTCAAACTCTACTTGGTACAAATGTTGGAAAAGTATGAATCAAATAGATTATTCTACAAGATTGAAATGGGATATATGCATTGTAGACGAATTTTTTGTTCAAGGCTCTCAACGAGTGTTGAAGATACCTAATCCACCATACCAAAACAAGTGCACAAATAGGAGGTAGGAAAACACATGTTGTAAGATTACTTGGCTAAATACAATGACATGGATGATTTTATGATTGAACAATTAGTTAGACTTTAAACCCATTAAAGCAAGGGGCTGAAGGTGTATATGGTGTGCAATGAGGAGTTGAGTGTGCAATATGTCTAGTGGTGTCTTGTCTACTTGGAAAAAAACAAGCCATAGATATGTCTACATGGATCATACATTACATATAGGGGATGATGAAAGATGAGCATATGATTAAGGATCAAATTTTCTAAACACATTTATAATTTTTTTATGTTTTCAACCAAAAACTTCTTTGTGGGATATCATGCTAATGCATTATTGTTGGATGCAACATACAAGGAGAATGTGATTGTGGTAGAATGGGGGTGACCTATGGTGATTATAGAGGATGCCTCAACCATTTTTTATAGGGTGGACATTGCACATGTACAACATTCATAGAATAAAAGAAAAGGTAGGTTATTCCCACATCAACCGATGAAGAGGAAGAAGCCTAGAAAGAGGAATAAGGGGAAAGTGAAGAGGATCCATGTAGAAAGGAGGAACCCTTGCAACATCATTGATGAATTGTAAGAACCATTTCTCCCTCAATTCACCAAGGCCAAACTATGCAAGAGAAAGTGGACTATTCACATAAAGTGGAGTGCACAAATGTTATACAACCAACTACATAAAGGAATCTTGTGCAGGAGTTTGGAATTATATAAAATGTTGAGACTATGCAATTGATTGAGATTGGATACTGGATGAGAATGCACAAAACAATGAGGCTATGCACCACATAGACATCCCACAATAAAAGGGCATCATATAGATGTAACATGATAAAGACATGGGAGGTGATAAAATTACACACGTTGAAGTTGCATATGACATCAAAATCATGGTCAAAGCAAGCCTTGTTGAGCATGATTGCATAGAGTGGAATGAAAGTCAATGGTAAAATTCATCAAGTAGACCACACACATCAAGGCTACAAGAGATAAGGTTCTAGATGATGAGATAATTAATAAGGGTAATTCAAAAGACTTGGAATCATCATAGAGATATTTTTTAGAAAAATCAAACTTCCTAATTTCACCATATTTTGATTACACAAGTCTGTTGGCAATTTTGGGTACTTTGGGTACATTTCTTTTGCTCAAGTGTATAAGTTGTCATTGATGTCAAGAAGCTCTTGAAGGAATTTGATTTGATGTCAAACAATTTGTTTTGATGAAGGTTACGGCATGACAGTTTCAAAGGTCTTTTGTAAACCCCAAGTTGGCAGGTTTAAAGATTTTAGGTGGATGCATTAGTTTAATGCATTTGGGTCCAAGAGGAAGTATTTATTTAAATAATTAAAAACCTTGTTAAGGTTCCTTTTAATTATTTTTAAATAAATATTTGTTTGCATTGGGTTCTCCTAACCCATGGCGCAAATGTCTTAACTTTGATGGCGCTATGTTCTAATTTTGTGGGCGCTAGCCAAGACCTCCGTCGACGTGTTAAACTCCTCGTCAACGTCAAGAGTTTATGGGAAATATGCATATAAATCTCCCACGATGAAGATCAAAGATGATCCCATTCGCATTTTTGAAAAGTGTTGCTCGTTGTGAATTCGCGATCTGATGTTCAATTTATTCCTCGCTAAGATTTCGTGATCCGTTGTTTGGATATCCGCTGTTCATTTTTGTATCCACCGTAAGGTTTCGTCATCGTCGTTCGTGTCAGAAGACAGGGAGGCATGTTGTTTATTTTAGCTCTGGCACAGAAGGTACAAAGGAAACAGAGTGAGGTTTAAACTTCACCGGACGCCTTTGGCACACCGATAGCGGCTAGGTTGTTGGCGCGCTACCCGAACAAGAGGTTTCGCATTCGAATAACGCAAAAGGGTTTTTCTTCGTTGAAGTGGACGTAGTGGGTGGTGTTAGATTTCGTGCGCAATTTCTCCATAGCACGATTTTTGGTGTTGGCCAAGGTATTTTTGAAATTAATTTTTGCTAGTGTATTTTGCGGATGGAGGAAGTTTATTAGAGAGAAAAACAGTTTAGGAGTTATAAGGAGTTTGAAGCTTGCTTTATTTTGATAAAATATTCTTTTGAAAGTGTTGTTTGCATTATCTTATTGCATTCTTATGAGAGATAAAGTTTTTTGTTGATAAGACTATAAGGGAGAAATAAGGTGTATAAGGGATAAATATTTCTTGTAATGTTGAGAGTGCTTTTGGTTGATTATGGAAATGAAAGCATGATGTTTTAAGGTTAGAATTGCTTCTTGTGTGAAGTTGTGAAACCTTAAGTGGGCAGCTTTGAGTTTGACATTAGCTTTCATTAAATTGGTTATAATCAAGCTATTCTTTACTTGGTTAAAGTGTTGGGCTTACTCCTTTGTTGATGATTTGAAAAGTTATTTTGTGCTATTGAGATTTGAGTTGGTGGATGTTTTTTTTTCAAACAATATTGGAGAGAAAAGGAGTTCTACTTGTTTCCTTTTCTGATGTTGATTGTGAAATGCTTCAATGTTATGTTTTGAGTTGAATGGTGTTGATTGAACCTTGTTTGATGAGCATTGTTGTTGAAGCCCTAATTGATGGTGAAAAGAACATGAGTATCATTGTTATGTGATTCTTTGCATAGTTGGCAATTGTTGGGGTTTCATGTTCTTGAAAGAAAGCATTCTATCCTATCCATTTCAGATATTGATTTGATTTTTCAGATTTGAGATTGAGATTGAGCTGAGTTGATTTGAGTTGAGTTTTGAGATTGGGAGTTGAGTATAGAACATATTGAGTCTCTAACAATTCTCTTTATGCTTCTATGAGTTTGACAAATCACATTGGGTCTAACAATTCACTTTGTGATTTCCTACTAAGAAAGTTTTTCTTGGTGAGCTTGCTGAGTTTTTGGACAGGTTTCGATGGGGACTTGTGAGCAGTTTTTGGACAGGTTTTGGTGGGGACTTGTGAGCAGTTTTTGGACAGGTTCCGGTGGGGACTTGTGAGCAATTTTTGGACAGGTTCCTGTGGGGACTTGTGAGTAGTTTTGGACAGGTTCCGATGGGGACTTGTGAGTAGTTTTTGGATAGGTTCCGATGGGGACTTGTGAGCAGTTTTGGATAGGTTTCGGTGGGGACTTGTGAACATATTTGGACAGGTCCTAGCAGAGGACTTGTGAGCTGAGTTTGATAGTTCTATCAGAGAACTTGAGGACGGAGGTGCACTGGTTCTATGAGAAGAACCTGAGGATAGATTTGGCAAGTCTTTGAGAAGGCTTGTATACAGAGGATTGATTTGTTCAAGAGTTAGACAGATCCTGACGGACAGAGGAAGACTTGTACTAGATCGACTGACTATGTTTGGTACGATTGTTGAGCTGCTATGGACGTGATCATAGAAGGCGGAGGTCTCTTAGGCTAAGCATTGAGGACAGGAGTTCTTCGATGGAAAGGAGTTCCACGTGCTGGCAAGAGGTAGAGGCGATTGATCTTCTGAGGGATCATTTCTAGAGTAGATGGGAAGGTATCTCCTTTGAGCAGAGGCTCATAAATTTTGATTGGGGGAAGGTATCTCCTTTGAGCAGAGGCTCATAAATTCAGATTGGGGGAAGGTATCTCCTTTGGGCCAAGGCTCATAAACATTGTAATTGGGAAGGATTCCCAAAGAACTTTGAGATAACTTTTGGAGAAAATTTTTGTGGATGTAACCCAGCCATTACGGGTGAACCACGTTAAAATTGGTGTCACTTTGTGGATGATATTGTGCATTGCTTTGATATTGCTTTGGGTATATTGCTTTACTATTTTGAAGTATAATGGAAAAAGTATAAAGATGTCTTATACTGTTAACCCCCCATCTTAGTATAAGCTTGTGTTCTTCAAATTCTACCACTAGAGGAGGAGTCACTTTGTGAGGAGTCAATTGGGGAGGAATTTGCTCATTAGAAGATTAGTCCTAGTGAGAAATCAGTCTAAGATGATACTAAGCAGCAGTCGTTGTAACAAGATGTGGGAAAGGAAAAGAGTGTTGTGATTGATAATAATGAGGATATGGGTATAGAGGATGAGAAAAATAATAAACAAAGTTATTTTTCAACATGATTGAGATACCAATATTGAGACACCCAAGTATGTCAAGTGAAACAATTGATGAACTTGTCATGAACTTCTTCTATCAGATGATAGATGTTACAACTCATGCATGTAATGATTTCTTGTAGAGCTCATTAGCATAGTGAATATGGTCAATGTGCATGGTGAATGAGATTGCAAAGTTCTATAATTAGACTCACAGAGATATTTGGAGAGCACAATTGGCATAATTCACTATAATGAGAGCATGGAAGATAGAGGTGGAATCATAAAGTATATTCATGCTTGGGTCATCATAGTTATCAAAAACACTTGTCCTATATAGACATTTTCCTTGCATCTATTTGATGGAAGAACATACAAGGGGTACCCTACTTCACCCACTATGAATAGGTATACAATTACTAATAATCTTGAGGTGTTGTACACACAACTCAATTATTTTATCTATCTGATAGGGTGGTATACATCCAACACTTATGCATTGAATGAATTATCAAAGGAGTTAAAAGTATTGGCAAACATAGAGACAACTTGAGCTAAGCTTAAGGAATATGTGCAACAATTGGGAGAAAGGGTAAAGGCTAAGGCAAAACTGCAAAGAAAGGAGATTCAGTCCTTACTCTAAGAACATGTTGGCAATTTTGCCACACTAAATTTTTCTTGTAAAAATTTTGAAAAGAAGATAAATGATGCAGTTGTGTTATTTTTACTGTTTTAATATTTTCCTTCCTTGTAAGCAATTTCATTAAATAAAAGGTTGAGTTTGTTTCTGGAGATGCACAGTAGTTTTATCGGTAACAAATTAATGAAAGTCGTGAGAAAAATGTAAGAAGGAAAATCAATGGCAATGGGCATTTCAAGATTGAAGGATTAATGAAGAATCAACTATGACTTTGGTAGTTTTTATTGAAGATGAAGGCACCACTAAAATTAAAGGAAAGACGTTTTCACCCCATGGAGGGGCGAAAATCCTTTGTGCCCCTCCTTTGGGGTGAAACTACCTTGAACGATTTCGTCTGAACAAAGGAGAAGAAAAATTTTGCAAGTGACGTAGATGGGTCAAAGTCAAAAGCACCCCTTGAAAGGGGCGAAAATCATTTTCACCCCTCTCAAGGGTGAAAACACAATTAAAATCATCTTCAAGGTGAAAATAGAATGAAGAGAATGCTTAGCGCAGTCAAAGTCAAAGTCACCCCTCAACAGAAGTGAAAATCATTTTCACCCCTCTTAGGGGTAAAATCCAGTAAAAGACAATTTCAAAGCGTAAACATAAAGATGACATCATCCAGGAAAATATAGAAAAGTCAAAGTCAAAGTCACCCCTCAAGAGGGGCAAAAATCATTTTCGCCCTCCTTCGAAGTGAAATTCCAAATGAAGATGTCTTGAGGTGAAAGTCCCAGAGAAAGTAGTTTTCCTACCAATCAAAGTCAACGTCGCCCTTGGGTTGGGGCGAAAATCATTGTCACCCCTCTCAGGGGTGAAATCAATTATTTTTGCCTCCTTCCTTCCAGAAGATGTTTTTAATCATTTTTAGGGTGAAATCACCCAGGAAAGGGGTGAAAGTATATTAAGGGGTGAAACTCCCATTTTTTCCTATCATTCAAACAAGAAGACATCATGGGGCAAAATAAATTAAAATGAAAGGTGAAATTCTAGCTGTGAAGGCAATCATCAACCAGGGTTACTTTCTAAAGTGCAAAGGAATAGAGATTGATAAAATTTAATGCTTGGGGTAGTAAGAGTGATGATCCAAAATTTTTACTAAAAATTTGCTAGGATTAAATGCTACGTCCTCAAATCCGATGTGATCCCAATTATTTTCAAGGTGCCCTCTATGGATTTCATTCCTTTTCAAAGCAGAATTAAATTTCATTGATTTCAACTAGCAAGGGTAAGATTCCAAGGTAGAAGAGAATGTAATGGCACCCAAAATTTAATATCCAAGCTCTTGATTGTCAGGTGACATTGCTAAGTTTCAATGCACCGATGCTTGGGACATTCTTTCTATCATCCATTTTTGTCGATTTTCCAAGTGCACTCCATGAAAACTGGATCATTATCCCCTAAAGAATAATTTGATTCGAGCATCACCATTACCAAGGAAGAAATTGTTGTTGCTGATTTTTGACCAACTAACATTTTGTTGTGTTGTGCATTTAATGAAAGAGGTGAAATCCTCTATAAATACTAAGCATTTCAATGTAATGAATGAGGATAGACACTCTGCAGAAAAATACTTTAAGTTTCTGCATAAATAGAAAGACATTCGACTTTTGGTTCCTTGAGCAGTATTGTGTTTGGTTTCTTTCTGCTTGTCATTTCTGATTAAGTTCATGTCCTTTATTTGTTGATTTTAAATTTTGCATCTGGATTTAATTACTGCTTGTGAGGGAGTGAATACTGGAATGCTTCTTGGAAGTTATCTCTGCAAAACTGTGAGTGGTTTTTGTGCTTGGATTTCTATTATATGCTAATCCATACTTGTGAATTTTTATTGTTAGTTTATCCCCACCTTATATTTCTAGCTTATAGCCATATTTCCCATTTATTTCTATTATTTCCCATTTCTTTCATATTACCCTAATCTTTAAACCGATCATTAGTTTTAGTATGAGAACCAACCCTCTCTAGATATTGGCCCGAAGGACATTTCTTTCCTTCGACTTTCAATGTTGGTTGGGTCTAGGGTGCACAAATAATATTTTGTACTTAGGCAGATTCATGACCAATAATTTTTGGCATACCCGATGGGACTCTAAAAAAGTTCCACTTTCAACAATATTAAGGTTTGATGTTCACCTTTGTACTGTATGATTAGAACATCTAGTGACTCAGCTCTACCCAGAAGCCTCTGAACGTGAAGTGAGTGAAAGATTTCTTCATGATCACAAGATTGAAGGCCAAAAATCTAGAAGACCCCATTGAGTTTTATGAGCTTGACACCCAAGTGCTAGGAGAACATCCTAGGTTAGTTACCCCAACTATCCCATCAAGTGTTACATCTTCATAGTTAGCTAGTGTGTTCTCTATTCCTTCAAGTCCTGCTAGCATAACCACTAGTTTTCCACCTCCCCAACCACACACACCAGTCCACATGGCTCAAAATCCACCACCATAGCCACCAAGGTAGTTCCTAGCATGGAATCACTCTGAACCTCTAAATCTACAAGCTCAGAACCTAATTCCACAAGCAACAATGAAGGCTTTACCTACCTACGATGGTATGAGGAAGATGACTTATGAGCATGTCCAAGATGTAGTTGCCTTGGCGATAATCCATAGCATCATAGATGAGGATATAATGGTAATATTGCTTGTGCTCTCTCTCAGAGGTAAGTTGCTTTATTGGTACCGATCATTACAACCTATAACCATTACTACCTGGGACCAGTTGGTTGAATTATTGATCAAAGGTTTCAATGAACAAGCGGATCCATTCTCTCTACTGCATCAGTTTACTACTATTCAAAGGCATCCATAGGAGGAAATCATGGACTTCAATGTCAGGTTCACCCAAACTTGGCATAGAGTTCCTGATGGTCTCCGATCGACTCCTGAGCAAGCGATATTTTACTACCTCTGAGCTTTCAACTCCGATATCAGTATGGCCATCCGATAGTCTAATGTCAATACATTTCCCGATTTGTATTCTACTGCACAAAAAGTCAAAGCTGACCTGATTGCTATTGGTAAGCTTCCACCAAAAATGGCCATGCCTATTTTTCTTGATCTTCCATAGTATTTGTATGCTAATGCATCTTCTCAGCCTTTGCCCATGTCACCCATGTATCCAATCCCTTCATGGAATCCGAGTACATCTCAGACCATGATGATATTTATATCCCTCAACTCCCCACTCCAACCATTCTATAGTTACCCACTCCAGTTCCATTCCCAACACTACCATCTCCACCTATCCCACTACCATTACCAACTCCTCTAACACCCTCAAACCCTGATCCACAAGAAAAAGTGTTGAAAGAGTTACAATCCATGAATCAACCATAAAATGGGTAATGAAATCACGATAATCAAAAGGAAGTAGGCAAAAAATATTTCTAACCTAGGATATTTCAACCATCGATCACTAGGGAGCAAGGAGCTTCGACCAACAAGGTGCCTAAGAGAAATCCAAAGGTACTGACAAATGAAGAAGTTGGCACATCAGACAAAGCATATTGGTGCTCTACGTGCAATGATCCACATGGTGAGGAAACTTGCATGGTTCATCTAAACTACATGCAGACATTGGTAGAAAGTTCCTCCATTAGTCAAATCAACATGATCACAGAAGTTGATCATAATTTCATGGTCCCTTCTGAAGAGCAAGTTTTAGTTCTCACAAGAACTGGAAGAAAGCCCATTACTATGGACCCAACTGAGTTGGAACCCCTGAAGGTACCTACTAACTCAAAGATACAAAATGAGAAGAAATAAGTGCAAGCAAAGGTAGTTATTCTAGCACCCAAGCCAGATGCACCTATCCTATTGAAAGATCTTTTGCCTCCATGAGCGAAAGAGAAAGTGCAAGAAAAGGCTTCAACTTTATAGGCAAGAGCTAAAATAGAGGAGCAGGCCAAAGAAAAGCTCAAGTACCCATATTTGACAAAATGTCAGAGGGTGGAAGCCACACAATAGTATCGAAGTAGATATGAGACTGCCAATGAAGGAAAGGGGTCATGTGCATCCATATATAACATCATTGAAGAATTAAAGAGGATTCCAGCCAAGGTGAGTCTCTATGATGCACTACAATTGCCTGGACAAGTGGACTTGTTGCAAGAATCATTAAAATTTGTGAAAGATAAGGGGAAGAATCCGACTCAGATAGTGTTAGCTCAAACGCTGACAACTTCTACCACTAGAAAGAATAGACCACCCCCTTTCTACCTATCCCTCAGGATGGAAGGTTGGATTATGCACAATTGCATGATCGACTCAGGTGTTGCAATGACTATCATGCCAAAGGTAGTGTGTGATGTTATGGGTATGGAGTATACAAGGAGTAGCCCTAGCATCTTGTAGTTAGATGGAACCCCTATCAGGATAGTGGGAGTCATCAAAGACATCCCCATCATATTGCACAAAATACCTCAGATAACTATGATCCAAGAGGTGGTCATGGTTGATCTAGAGCCTTACTTTAGCATGTGCCTATCATGAGAGTTTACTACCAAGTTGGGAGGCTACCTTTCTCTTGACTATTCTCATTTGGAAATTCCTATCAAAGGGAGGAGAATCTAAATTTATAATGAGAAGCCTTCAACTTATCACATAGAGAAGATTGAAGAGGAGGATAAACCCATGAATTCTATCAATTTGATGATCGAAGAATTGGAGGAGTTAGACTTGATGGAAGAAGTTTTGGATGAGCTTTGAATAGAAGATGAGTTTTTTATAATATTTTAATGCCATGATGGAGATCGAAATTGGATGCTACACCATTACTAAGCCTAAAAAGTTGAAGTGAAAGTGTCTGATGATGAAGATCCTATTCTAGATCAATTATGGAAGTTGTACTTTGATGGTGCAAGGTGTAAGAATGGTGCAGGAGCTAGAATTGTTCTCATTTCTCCTTCTAGTATACAAAATATGTACTCTTACCGATTGACTTGGAGTTGCACGAACAATGCCATCGAATACGAAGCACTCTGTTTGGGTCTAAAAAAGGTAGAGAAGCTTGGGATCAAGCAATTGTAGATCTTTGGAGATTTTGAGCTAATCATCAACCAAGTAACTAGTAAGTGTGTTTCCAAGCAGCACTACTTGAAGGCATACCAAAATAAGGTATGGGATTTGTTTGAGGCTTATACAACATTGAACATCCAAGCAATCTTGTGGGAGCAAAACAAGCATGCCGATCTCTTGGCATCCCTTGGTGCTAATTTTTCCCAGTGGAGCATGTGGTGAGGAAGCCCAAGACTGTGAGGTTAATTTATAGACCTTCAGTCCCTGACAAAAATATCCACTAGCAAGTGTTCGAAAGTGATGAGCAGATTGTTAATTTCTTGATAAGAGAAGCTAGTAATGTGGAAGAGAGAACACTTGATGAGGAAGAAGCCGAGGGTTTGATCCAACTATAGAATAATCATATCCCAAAGGGGTTGATCACACTTGAGAGCCTCTTTGATCAAAATGATAGAGCAAAAAAGCATAGGATCAAGGTGGATGAAAAGGAGTATACTGAACTGCATCTGGGACCTAAGAAGTCGATCAAAGTCGGCACAGATTGCACTCAAGAAGAGCTGGAGTAGATTAAAGAGTTGTGTCATGAGTACCCAGACATTGTTGCTTGGAGTTACCAAGATCTGAAAGGTTACAACAAAGATGTAATCCAACATACCATCGAGTTGCAGGAAGGAGTGAAACCCTTCAGGCAAAAGTAGAGACCGATCAATCCCAAGATTGAGACTTTGATGAAAGTAGAACTGTTGAAGATGCTTGAAGCTAAAATCATCTACCCGATCAAGCACTCTACCTGGGTAGCAAATCTGGTCCCTGTGAGAAAGAAGAATGGAGATATCCACCTGTGCATGGATTTTCAAAATTTAAACTAGGCATCTCTGAAGGATCACTATCCACTACCTCAAATTGATCAGATTCTTCATGTGGTAGTTGGTGCCCAGAGATTCTCTTTATTAGATGGATTCTTCTGGCTATAATCAAATCTAGGTCAAGGATGAAGACCAATACAAAATGATGTTCACCACAAAATGGGGAACTTTTGCTTATCAATGGATGTCATTTGGTCTTTCAAATGTTGGTGCAAATTTTTAGAGAGCAATGGACATAGCCTTCGATGAGTTATTGAATCGTATTATTGTTATTTATTTGGATGACATGACTATTTTCTCTCACAATAGGGAGGAACATAGTCTACATCTGAGACAAGTGTTCGAAAAGTGTCGAGAGTTCGAAATATCAATCAACCCGAAGAAGTCCATATTCATGGTAAAAGAAGGAAAGCTCCTAGGACATATTATTTCAGAAGAAGGTTTGGTGATTGATCCAGCTAGAGCTGAAGCCCTCCTGAAGCTTCCATTACCAGCTAGCAAGAAGGATTTACAATCATTCTTTGGGTAAATTAACTTTGTTCGAAAGTTTGTTGCAGATTTCACCCAAGTGGTGAAGCCAATGATAGAGTTATTAAAGAAGAATGTGGAGTTCAAATGGACCGAGCCGAGGAGGTAGGCATTCAAGGAGATAAAAGAGAGAATTGCTCAAGCTCCAGTCTTGGTGAACCCAGATTACTCAAAGTATTTTATCCTATACGTCATTGGTGAGCAAGAGAGCTATGCAATGGTGCTTACACAAAAAGGAGATGATGGAGATGAGCGACCAATTGCTTTCTTGAGTCAAGTCATCCAACCACATGAAGAGAAATATAATTTCATTGAAAAGCAAGTATATGCGATGATGAAATCCTTGAAGAAGTTTTGACATTTTGTTTCTCAAAGCAAGACAATAGTTTATGTGGTCCACCCAGATGTTCGGAGTTTCATCATTCAAGGAGAGCTTGGAGATAAGAGAGTTGGATGGGTCTCCAAAATCTAGGAATATGATATTGAAATCCATCCAACCAAGCTAGTTCGAGGTCGAGCACTATGTCAAGAGCTTGCAAAAAGTATTGCATCTGAATCCATGGTTTGCCAACTTGAAAATTTGACGAGTAATTTTGCTAACCGCTCTATAGGCGATCATGATTGGATAGAGGACCTTGTCGAATATTTCCAATCAAGAAGATGTCCTTCACACTTTAATGCCTCATAGAGAAGGAGATTCAGACTCCAAGCCCTTAGGTACGTGATGCTGCCAAATGGGTTGTTCCATAAAAATATTGATGGAGTACTTCTCAAGTGTGTCCGAGAATCAGAAAAACAAAGAATCCTAGAGGAGTTTCACTCTGGTCTATCAAGAGGCCATTATGTAGGGAGGCCAATGGCATTAAATATCATCAAAGTAGGATATTTTTGGCCTACTCTCTTTGTAGATACTTTCAAAATCAGTCAAAATTGTGATAAGTGCCAGAGATATGTCGGTAGAAGCAAGAATGCATCATTACCCCTTCATCCGATTCAAGTAGAAGCACCATTTCAGCAATGGGGCCTAGACTTTATTGGGGTTATTGATCCCAATTCCTCTATCGAACACAAATATATCCTGACTACAACTGACTATTTTACCCGATGGTCAGAGGCAATTCCAACCAAGAAGGTGGATCAAGCAACAATTATTGCTTTCCTTGAAGGTTTAATCACTCATTTTGGCATACCTGATGCAATCATAATGGACAATGGGACTCCCTTCATCGATGCTAGGATCAATGAATTCATGGGTAAGTATAGAATTTATTTGAAGATATCATCTAACTATTATCCGTAGGGGAATGGCTTGGTTGAGTCCACAAACAAGAATTTGCTGAGAATTCTGAAGAGGACCCTAGGTGACAATAAGTGTAGTTGGCACTTACTTTTAAACCAAGCATTGTGGGCCGACCGTATCTCCATGAAGAAATCCATTAAAACATCTCCTTACTCCTTGGTTTATGGTAAAGAAGCAGTGTTGCCCATTCATATTGAATTACCAGCTCTGCAGTCATGGCACTTATTGTATGGTGAAGATGACGATGAATCTGATCCCATGAGCATGAGGTTGGCACAAATTTTACAGTTGGAAGAAGAGAGGGAGAGATCATACAATGTCTTCATGGAACATGCCCGGATGATGCAGAAATGGTTTGGAAAGAAAGCTTTCGAGAAGTCATTTGAGGTAGGTGATCTAGTGCTGAAATGGAATGAAAACAAGGCTAAGCCCGACAAGCACCACAAGTTTGAAGTAATATGGGAGGGCCCATTCCAGATTTTGGGTGTCAATCAAATCAATTCATTTTATTTGTAAGATATGGATGGTCGTGAGCTGCCAATTCTCGTAAATGGTCTTCATTTGAAGGCCTACCATCAGTGATAGAAGTTTGATCAAGTATGTATATATGTACATAAATTATTATGTTATTTTGTTTTAGTTAAATATGTTTAAAATGATATAAAAAAAAATAAATAAAAGAAGTTGATTTCATCGAGAAATCATTTTCGCCCCCAAGGCAAGTGATTTCACCCCGAAAGCACCTTGCCACCGACAAAAAATTATTTTCCCAAAAACATTTTAAAAGGCTTTTATATTATTTTTGAGCGAAAAGGGGAAAAAGAAAGCAAATTTCTTTTTTAGAAATTATGAAAGTGCCATGGGTTTAGCTTTTTCATTAAAAAGCACTCCTATTTTGCCAAAAGAAAAAGAAAAGTAAAAGTTTGAAAAAAGGAGCCCATTTTTATTAATTTCCCCACTTGTTTTAAAGTTGCCAAGAAAAGCAAAAGATGAAAGCAAGAAGGATTTTAAAATTTTATTTTCGCCCCACAAGGAGGATTTACCATGCTTTTTCTATTTTTGGGGTGAAACCCTCATTTATTTCCCCGAAGATATTTTCAGAGCGAAACTCCAGAGAAGAATTAAAAATAAATGCATGTTTTTTCCAAACTCCAGTTGATGGTGCTAAGTTCGGCAAGGAAGAAGGCAAAATTAATTTCACCCTACTTTTTCATGCAAAGCACTCTCAGTAAAATCTTTTACTTTTTAGGGTGAAATTAGAGAAGAATTATTTTAAAAAGGATTGAGAGGCATGTAACTCCACAAAGCAGGTAGAAGAAGCAATTTTAGAGTGTAGGTGATGTGAATATTTTTACCTCGATATATTTTCAGCTAAGCAAGCATGCTCCCTCAATGTTTTTTGCTGAACGACACTAATTTCAGGAAATATTTCAAAATTAATGTAGCAGATTAGATTGATTTCATCCACAAATATTCTAGAAGATATTTTGGCATTTTATATAGTGAAATTAATTATTTTCGCCCCCATCTCTCACACGTGGTGCTTGCTTTTCTCGAAATGAGCTATTAAATATCCAGATTGCATCCTCCAAGGTAAAAAAGTGGTTGAGTTCGACATCCAAAGAAGATTCACAATGCAAGGGTGTTATTGGTAGTTAATGGGCAGTTGAGTTTTCATTAAAAAATATGTCGAGCGAAAGAATCAAGGAGCACATTCACCCGAATTCCTCAGGTGCAACACATGCATTAAATCTGGTAGTTGGAGGGTGAAAGTTATAAAAGGAGGAATTAGAAGCTTGCAATCGAAGATTATTTTTACCATTGCTAGGTTATCCTTCAAACCCGAATTGCTGCTTTGTTAAAGATTTACCAGACTATTCTAGTAGGAGCTATGGTACAAATATGGGGAAGAAGGTAACTGATCCAAAGAAAGCTTCAAAGCCAAAAAAAGCATAGGGTGGTAAAAAAGCTAAAAAATCTAGGTGGCATGAAAATACCGAGTTGGACCCATATTCTGATAAGCTGGCCAATATTGGAGATTGTTCTATTTCAAACAAAGGCATAGAAAAATTGTGCCAAGATGTGGAGACTATAGTCAAGCAAGGTTTGACATTGGAAATCCCATTAACCATTGCTTATCATGCATAACTTTCTTAGTACTTGTGTACACCTGTGCATCCTTACCCTGAGCTAATAATGGCAATTGCAAAATTTTATCAACCTACAACAAGGGCCATCCAAAATGCGAAGGGAGATAAATTGTTTACCATTTCACCCGATGCAATCAGAGAGGCATTTGCTTGTGGGTTGAAGCCTTCCTCAGATGTCATGTTCAAGAATATGAATCTAAAGGAGCAAGAGGAAAGGTATCAATCAACCATAACATTGCACCAATTCATGGAGAACCAACTGATAAAGGTGCCCCAATTCGGAGAGTTTCCAACTTTACCAAAACCCTTGATAGAATTTAAAATCTTAGATATGTATTCTATGTTGGCTTGGGTATCTGGTCTTCCTACTAATACCATAGTGTACAAATGGCAAGCAACAATGGTGTAGTGCATTTCATAAGTAGAATTTTATGCCCCTACAGCCATGCAAGCAAGCATAAACCCCATATTCTTCGATTGGGTAGATTATGTGGCCCGAGCAATGCACACCCAATTGGAGAGAATACAGAGTGAAGAAGCAGTTTTATTCAGGCATGCTTCATTTTTGGCCTGGTACTTTTTCTTCCATATGCACCAATGGTTTTCTTTTATTGCAGTGAAGCAAGTTGATGAGGCAGATAATAAGTTACCAGTATATTTATGGACTTCAAGTTTGTCAAGGGGGAGTCATTCTATAATTTTAACCGCATGTTCTTGGGTCCCACCCTCGAACTTATTTTTTGCACAAGTGAGAGAGTGTCGAGGGCAATGCGGGAAGAAATTATCACTAAGGAGAAAGGAGATATTTTCTTGTTGATGCAGGGCATCATGGTGCAAATTTTTGGCTTCACTAGCAAGTCGTTTCTCCTTCCATATTTTACTATCGAGCACCTCTTTGCAATGGAAGTCATCCGTCAGACCGACTACATCAATGAAATCTATGGGGTAGGATGAGGCAAGAAGACAACATGTACCATGCCATTTCGCTTTGATGGCATTGAGATAGACCAGGTTGGCTAGAATAAATTGATCAATGAAGCACTTTATGACATGGGTATGGTGGAGTTACCTCAATAGTGGAAGTATGACCCTTTGGGTCAATTCACGATTTTATTAAAGCCAAAAAATTTCATTGTTGTCCTAGACCTGATATTCAATGACACAAAAATAATCTAGAAGGGCATGATCTTGAATGGCATGTTGAGAAGATGATACCACTTCCACCATGGCATGATTTTTATGAGATGGAGGTTGAGTACAACCTCATAGTTTACAGGTATCAAATTCCTCCCTCGGGTTTGTTTGAAAAGATGAAAGAACAACTACCAACTTGGTCTGATGAAAAAATTACCAACTGGTGGGTTATGAGGGCCCACAGAGGGAAAATCAGGTCAGCTTATGGTCTAGTAATGGATGAGGTATTTTTGGATGTCTATGATGAGTACTATGATGGCTATCAACCAATATCTTTCACCAATATTGTACCTCGAACTTTTCAAAGATCTGACAGTGAAGAGATCATGGTTGAACATGAGCAACATGTGGTTGAAGAAGTACCACTTGTGGAAGAAGAAAGATAGCCATCACCAGAAGTTCAACTCCAGTGGAAGAAGAAGAATAAGTATGAGGTGCTCCCTTTCCCAAAGATATCCAAAAATCCAAGAACATGTGCAGTTCCTTCATCCGTGGTGAACCCTCCTCCTACAGATGAAGCCACACAAGCTAACATTTTAGAAGATCCTCCTTTGGTTCAGGTAGAACAGCTTGGCCAACACATGGAAGTCATAGATCTAGAGAAGGAGGTAGAGGAGGAGCAAAACAAGGGTGAACCAGCACCACAATCACCCTCATCACTAGCTCAAAAGGTGTCCGAGCCCGAAGGTACATTTTCTATACCTTCTTCCCTTTCTCTTGAGCATTCGGTGATTGTTGCACCCCATTATGTAGTTGTTGCTTCCATATCACCTCCATTCGGTATACCTACCACCTCCATTTCACTTCCTATTTCCCAATCCCCAGTCATCGATGCTCCCTCTTATTCTATTCCCACTTATACTATTTCCCTTTCTTTCAATTCTTTTACATCTGGTCCCAACCCATTTTTACTCCCTTCATCCTCCATTCTAGTAATTTCTACCATAGCTATAAGTACACAAGCTCCTCCTCGAGTGAGTGTAACTGTAATCGAAACCCTCACTTCCATCCCCTTAACCACTTTCATTACATCAACCATTCCCATTTCCACTTCCCTTCCCAAGCCAAAACTTCAACAGGCTCATTTTCCCCTTACTCCTTTTCTTGAGTTGCAGGTGCTTCCAGAGCCGGAGATAGAGATTGTACTAGAGCATCCTATTGTTGAAGATGAGTCGAGCCCGATTAAGTGCATCACAATGGCTGAAGAGCCATAAGAGAAAAGAAGCTCAGGCTCCAGCAAAGGTATTGAAGAAGGTCACTTTTGACCCTGAAACTATGGAGTCTCATACTATAAAAATGATTCCCCAGGTCCAGAAGCCTCAAGGAGAAATGGCTCCAAGTGATTACACTTATGAAGTCATTACAGAGGACCTGACAAATATTGACACCATGGAGAAGTTGGGGAATATGCAGGTGGACATGAGCTCTCTTTACTTGCATGATGAGCATTACAAGAAAAGCTTCTTCAAGGTTGAGGCAAATATTATTGAGTTGAATGATGCTCTGGCCAAAAATAGAGATCAACTAGAAACAACAAAATCAGAGGTAGAGCACTGGTAGAAGAAGGTAGAGGAATGGGAGAAAGAAGCCAAGGGTTACCAGACATCTTGGGTAGGAGTAGAGAAATAAGTGCAAGCATTAACAACCCAACTTGAGGTTATACAGAAATAATTGGCTGAGAAAGCCACACAATCAATAGGCTTCTCCAAGGAAAAAATCAAAGAGACTCACCACCATTTATTGAAATATTGTGTGACTTTGGTGATGGATGCACTCAAGGTTCTATTATACATTCATGAGGCTCGGATAGTGATTTTTCTTGGAGAGAAAACTTTGGAATATGTTGAAGAGAGGCTAGAACCAAAACTAGAAATGGCACTAAAGATTCAAGCATTGGTGAACTCTAATTTCTAGGTTAAGCCGATGAGCGAGATGGATCATAGTTGGTCCAAGGCCAGAATGATATTGCATGACTATTTTTCTCAGTTGGAGCTAGCAAGAGAAGCCCGAAAGATGATAACTATGTTTGAATAGGAGCATTGCATTTCGCTCATATATTTTGAGGTTCTAGCCGATGTTAGGTTTTTGAGCTTCATTGATGAGCAGGGTGAGTTGTTGCCAACAAAAGAGTTGAAGATGACCTGGCAAGATTTCATAGAAGATACTTCAAAAATCGATGGCTAGGAGGAACCAATAATAGAGGAACAAGCACTACCTTGCATGGAGAGGCTCACCCACATCGAATCTTCCCTACTAGAACTTCAATAGAGAGCTAATCGCATCAGCATGGATCAAGTTGAGATATTACGCTTTGTCATAGATTCACTGAGCACATTCTTAACATTCATAGATGATGCCTAGGCCGAGGTAGTTGTCATGTATGAAACTACAAGTGAGAGCCTCACCAAGCATGAAGCCCAAGCATGGGTAGAAGCAGAGCAACAAGCAGCAGAAGAACAGGAGAAGCAGGTGCAGGAGGAAAGAGAGAAGAAGGAGGTTACAGGATCAAATGCACCATCTAATACAATCAATAGATCTGATGCAACCGATGACACTGACAACTAAGCCCAATGGATAAAGGCCTAGGGTCGATTGCATTCAGAAGAACTGAATACCCCGAGAGCCACCAAAAGTGTTGGCAATTTTGCCACACTAAATTTTGCTTGTAAAAATTTTGAAAAGAAGATAAATGATGAAGTTGTGTTATTTTTACTATTTTAATATTTTCCTTCCTTGTAAGCAATTTCATTAAATAAAAGGTTGAGTTTATTTCTAGAGATGCATAGTAATTTTGTTGATAACAAATTAATGAAAGTCATGAGCAAAATGTAAGAAAGAAAATCAATGACAATGGGCATTTCAGAATTGAAGGATTAATGAAAAACAACTACGACTTTGGTAGTTTTTATTGAAGATGAAGGTGCCATTAAAATTAAAGGAAAGATGTTTTCACCCCATGGAGGGGTGAAAATCCTTTGTGCCCCTCCTTTGGGGTGAAATTACCTTGATGAACAATTTCATCCAAACAAAGGAGAAGAAAAATTTGCAAGTGATGGAAAGGTCAAAGTCAAAAGCACCCCTGAAAGGGGCAAAAATCATTTTCACCCCTCTCAAGGGTGAAAATCTAGTAAAAGCATCTTCAAGGCAAAAATAGAAGGAGAATGCTTGGCACAATCAAAGTCAAAGTCACCCCTCAAAAGCGAAAATCATTTTCGCCTCTTAAGGGCGAAATCCTAGTAAAAGATAGTTTTTGGAGTGCAAACATAAAGATGATATCATCTAGGCAAAGATAGAAAAGTCAAAGTCAAAGTCACCCCTCAGGAGGGGCAAAAATCATTTTCGCCCTCCTTCGAAGTGAAATTCCAAATGAAGACGTCTTGAGGTGAAAGTCCCAAAGAAAGCAACTTTTCCTACCAATCAAAGTCAACGTCGCCCCTAGGTTGGGGTGAAAATCATTGTCATCCCTCTCAGGGGTGAAATCAATTATTTTTGCCTCTTTCCTTCCAAAAGATTTTTTTATCATTTTTAGGGTGAAATCACCCAGGAAAGGGGTGAAAGTATATTGAGGGGTGAAACTCCCATTTTTTCCTATCATTCAAACAAGAAGATATCGTGGGATGAAATCAATTAAAATGAAAGGTAAAATTCTAGCTTTGAAGGTAATCATCAACGTAGTTTTATTTCTTCTCTAAAGTGCCATAACTACATATTTTTTGAGAAAGGACAGAGATTGATAAAATTTAATGCTTGGGGTAGTAAGAGCGATGATCCAAAATTTTTGCTAAAAAGTTGCTAGGATTAAATGCTACGTCCTCAAATCCGGTGTGATCCCGATTATTTTCGAGGCGCCCTCTATGGATTTCATTCCTTTTCAAAGCAGAATTAAATTTCGTTGATTTCAACTGGCAAGGGTAAGATTCCAAGGCATAAGAGAATGTAATGGCGCCCAAAATTTAATATTCAAGCTCTTGATTTTCGCGTGATGTTGCTAGAGTCTCGATGCACCGACGCTTGGGATGTTCTTTCCATCATCCATTTTTGTTGATTTCCCAAGCGCATTCCATGAAAACCGGATCATTGTCCCTTGAAGAATAATTTGATCCGAGCATCACCATTACCAAGGAGAGAATTGTTGTTGCTGATTTTTGACCAGCCGATATTTTGTTGTGTTGTGCATTTAATGAAAGAGGTGAAATCCTCTATAAATACTAAGCATTTCAATGTAATGAAGGAGGATAGACACTCTGCAGAAAAACACTTTAAGTTTTCTGCATAAATAGAAAGACATTCGGCTTCTGGTTCCTTGAGTAGTATTGTGTTTGATTTCTTTTTGCTTGTCATTTCTGATTAAGTTCATGTCCTTTATTTGCTGATTTTAAATTCTGCATCTGGATTTAATTACTGCTTGTGAGGGAGTGAATACTGGAATGCTTCTTGGAAGTTATCTCTGCAAAACTGTGAGTGGTTTTTGTGCCTTGATTTCTGTTATATGCTAATCCATGCTTGTTGTGAATTTTTGTTGTTAGTTTATCCCCACCTTTCATATTTGGCTTATAGCCATATTTCCCATTCCTTTCTGTTATTTCCCATTTCTTTCCTGTTACCCTAATCTTTAAACCGATCATTAGTTTTAGTACGGGAACCAGCCCTCTCTGGAGATTGGCCCGAAGGACATCTCTTTCCTTCGGCCTTTCAATGTTGGTCGGGTCTAGGGTGCACAAATAATATTTTGTACTTAGGCAGATTCGTGACCAACGAATACCAAGAACATCTTTCAAAGTGTGGTCAACAAATGATGAATAATGACTAGCAGATCGCAACCATAGAAGCAACATAGAAAAATATTGATAAGCATTGCATGCAAAGGAGGTTGAAATGCATATAAAATAGATGGATTCATAGGATAGGATTGCATCTCTTGAGAAGAAGGCTTAGACGCAAACCTAGCACTTGAAGCATTATGGCATCAATAGAAAAACATGCTAATTATAGCAAAAATATGGAGAGATACATTATTGCATGCATTGAGATTGAGAGATTGGAGGCTCTTCTTACTAAGCAACCACAGACACCAACACTTGTGCATGTGCCAACACTTGTTCCTGAGCCCATACTAGTAACAGCTCTAGTAGTCCAACCTACCCCCATGATTCAGAGTTGTAGCCAATGAAGATGCCAACCAATTTATAGGGAACGAAAAATGTAGACAAAAATTCTAACGTGGTGTCATCTCAGGTGTCATCACAACCATGAGTACATGTGTACATGAATTATATATGTGAAAGCAATTGTATATGTACATAGTCTATAATTTTGTACTCAAGTTATGTTATACGTTGCATGATAGTAGATGACATAGTTTTTGTATGTAAAAGTGGGAGATTAAATTTTGTGTAGACAAGTCCAAATGGTAGTTAGTCATTATGCAACTACCTCCCAACTCACTTGGTTGTGTATACACATCCCTTACTTCCATTTGTGGGCATCTGTAATGACCCACTTTCTCAACCTAAGAAAGAGAGCTAAAGAAAAAAAATCTACAAGGATTAATTAACTCAATAAGAAGACCCAACCATTTCATGAGTATAAGGCATAACCATCTCGAGTTCATTGTCGTTGCAAACGACACTCAAGTGGACAAGAGTGGCCAACTTCCTGTAATTCTTGGGATTCACTCTTCTAACCTCACCATTAGAGGGTATGAGAGGGATTAGTTACATATTTCCTAAGTAGGGATATGTGGAAAGTGTCATGGATTTTTGATAGGTTGGGTGGTAAGGCAAGCCGATAGGCTACTAGACTAATCTTATCAATTATTTCAAATGGCCCAACAAATTGAGGATCCAACTTAGTTGACTTGATGGCACTTTTCTTGGGTCGCACCCTTAAGAAGACTTTGTCTCCCACGAAGAATTCCCTTGGTGACCTTTTTGAATCTGCATAGCTCTTTTGGTGATCAACTGCTTCCTTGAGCCTTTGTCGAATCACCTTGAGTTGTTCCTCCATCTCCTTGATAGTGTCTAGTCCGATCACCACCTAATATTTCAGATTATCCCAAGATAGAGGTGTTCTGCACCTTCTTCCATATAAGGCCTCGAATGGAGCCATTCCCAAGGATGCATGGTATCCATTATTATATGCAAATTCTACCAGATGCAAATAGTCTTCCCACTTAGACTTTTGATCCATGCAATACATGTGGAGCATATCTTCGAGGACTTGGTTTACCCTCTCTATTTGTCCATCTATTTTTGGATGGTAGGTAGAACTGATATTCAACTTGGTGCCCAAGGCACGGTGAAGAGCTTGCCAGAATTTTGACGTAAATCTAGAGTCTCTATCTGAGATAATTACTTTAGGAAAACCATGCAACCGGATTATTTCCTTGGCAAACTTACTAGCCACTATCGGTGCATCATCCTTAATGTTCCTTGGTATGAAGTGTGCAACCTTTGTCAACTTATCCACCACCACAAGGATTGCATCATGTTGGTACCTAGTTTTAGGTAAACCCACAATAAAATCCATCGATATGACCTACCACTTTTGAGTGGGTATATCATGTGGATATAGTTTTCCTATTGGATGTTGATGTTCTGCCTTTACTTTCTGACATTCCAAACATCTAGCAATGAAACCATTGACATCTCATTTCATTCCAGGCCAATAAAAGATCTTTTTCATATTCTCTCTCATATTGGCACCTCCTGAATGAGCATAATATGGAGAACAATGTGCCTCTTGCATAATCATTCTCCTTAAATCTCCCATTTTTGGTATAACAACCCTATATTTGAAGCATAAAAGATCATATTTTATGTTGAAATCCCCACTTTCCTTAGGATTTACCTCTAATTTAATTCGGATTTTGATGCAATATGGGTCTTATAATTGCATTTTTCTAACTTTTTCAATCAAGTCAACATGACTTCGGGTTAAAGTTGTTATATGCCTCCTACTCAAGGCATCAACCACCTTATTTTCCTTTCCTTTGATATATTCTATACCAAATTCATACTCAGCTAAGAACTCTATCCACCTTCTTTGCCTTGCATTCAACATTGGTTGGGTAAAGATATACCTTAGGCTTTGGTGATCTGTCCTTAGCTCAAAAGGTTTTCCCAACAAGTAATGCCTCCAAACCTTAAGAGCATGGACAACCATTGCTAGCTCCAGATCATGCGTAGCATAGTTCAACTCATGCTTCTTAAGTTTTCTAGATTCATAGGCTACTATAGCTTCATTTTGGGATAAAACTCCTCCCAACCCTTCTAAAGAAGCATTTGTGCATACTATAAAATTCCCAAAAGGATCAGGTATTTTGAGAATTGGTGTTATAGTAAGCTTATTCTTAAGAGTTGCAAAGGTGACCTCACACTTCTCCATCCATTTGAACTCTTTTCCTTTTCTTTGAAGGCTAGTAATAGAGTATGCAATCCTTGAGAAGTTTTCCACAAATCGCCTATAGTAACTAGTCATTCCCATGAAACTTCAAATTTCAGACACATTAGTAGGTGCAAGCTAGCTTAGTATGGCTTCAATTTTCTTTGGATCAACAACAATCCCTTCTACAGATATAATATGCCCTAAATATTATACTTGTGAAACATAGAAGTCACACTTTGACAACTTTCCATAAAGTTGATTCTTCCTCAACACCTCTAAAACCAATCTCAAATGTTGATCATGTTCTTCTTTGGTGTGGGAATATATCAAGATATCATCTAAAAATATCAAAACAAAATGGTCTAGATATTTCTTGAACACACTGTTCATTAGGTTCATAAAGGCCATTGGTGCATTTGTCAACCCAAATGGTAGAACCGTAAATTCATAGTGTCCATATCTTGTCTTGAAAGTTGTTTTGTGAGTGTCTTCCTCATGAATTCTCAATTGATGGTATCCCAATCTTAGGTCAATTTTTGAGAAAATGGTGGCATCTTTCAATTGATCAAAAAGATCATCAATTCTTGGTAAGGGATACCTATTCTTGATGGTCACCTTGTTCAACATCCTATAATCAATACATAGTCTTAAGGAACCATCATTCTTCTTTACAAACAACACCGGAGCACCCTAGGGTGACACACTAGGTTTAATCAAACCCTTTTCCAACAAGTCTTGGAGTTGCACCTTTAACTCCTACAACTCAATAGTGGTCATTCTATAGGGTGTCCTAGCAATAGGTTTGGCTCCAGGCATTAATTCAATAGTGAAATCAAATTCACATCGAGGTGGAAGGTCTGAAAGATCTTTCGAAAACACATCCCTAAATTCATGCAAAATTGGATGTTTCTTAAATAATTTTGAATCTCCCTTACTTCCTTCCTTTCCATTTAATTTGACCACATACAACATTCCACCTCTTTTAATTGCCTTCTTAAGTTGCAAAGCTGACAATAAATGGGGTTGAAAAGACCCTTGCTTGCTTTGAACCCTTAATATTTGCTTATCTTTATCAGTATAATCCATCCACCTTTCTTGGAAATTGATTAGGGCACCATGGGCTCTTAGCCAATCCATCCCTAAAATTATATCAAAGGCATGTAGTGGTGCTACATATAAGTGCCAAACAGTTGATCCATTGGGTAAGGAAATCTCGGCATTGGACAAACATTGACTCATTGAATAGGTTTGTCCAGACCCATACTCAACTTTCCACCCTTGTGCCAAAAATCTAGGTTTTTTGGCATATCCCCAATAATACTAGTAGAAATAAAACTATCTGTGGCTCCACAATCAATTAAAACATTTACATTTCTATTAAACAATTTACCATTTATAAGCATAGAAGTTGCCTAACCATCCAAGTTCTGATTTCCTAAGGTTGTTCTTCTGTTCTGCCACTCTGACCTGCCCGTTGAGGACACTTGTTCACATAGTGAGGACCTCTGCAAACAAAACAACCTTTCTTAGGCGCATGAGACTTCTCTTGTCTTTTGTCCCTTTGTATCCTCCTTTTGTGCTAAATAATTTTGTTTCTAGGGATGAGGTTTCGAGTTATCCATTCTATGAAATTTCTTGTTATTTTCCTTGTTTTCATTGTTCCTATTCTTGAAATTTGGTCCCTCTCTTGGGTTTCCTTTGCTTTTCTTATTTTTTTCATTAGTCCATCTTGCAAACCCAATGCTTTTCCTCTTTCTGAGTTCCTATCGCTCTTCTTCTTTCAATTCTCCATAATTAAAGGTCTTTTTAGTGTGTTGATTTGTCTCCTCCTGTCGAGCTAAATCATATGCCTTCTGTAGAGTTTTGGGCTTAAGCAAGTTGATTACTATTCGGATCTTAGGATCTACTCCTAAGATGAACTTTTGCACCTTCAAATGTTCCTTAGTCTCATATTCAGGAACATATTTCAAAATTTTGATAAATTTTTTATAATAAGCTTCCACAGTCAAGGTACCTTGTTGAAGTGTAGAAAATTCCTCAAATTTCTCTACATAGAATTGTTCAGTTAGGAATATTTTCTTGAATACCCTTACAAATTATTTCCATTTCAAATCCACCACTTGAATTCCTCTACCCACCTTAAATGTATTCCACCATTCCAAGGCAGCATCTTGTAGATGAAGGGTGGCCCAAATAGTTTGTGTTTTAGGTGAGTAGTTCTTCATGGAAAAGTAGGTCTCTAATTCATTCAACCATGATTCAGCTGCATCACCCCCTTCTTTTCCACTAAATTTAGGTACCCTAACATTCTTTAAGTCCTTGGCAAGCTCAACCTCAATCCGAGCTTTACCCTCTTGGACTTCTCTAGCAAGATTTTCTTCTTGTCTACCCTCTGAATTCTGGTTATTGGATTCCCAGTTAAGAAGTGTTTCCAACATTTTCTATTGTTGCTCCATCTTCTCTTGTAGCAACCTAACTATTGATGTAAGATTTGCCATCCTTTTGTTGGAATCCCCTAAACCTCCAGATTCCTTTTGGGGATGAGTTGTAACTTCTTCCTGCGTAGCATATCCCCCTCTCAAAACAGGTGCCATTTTTGAGTCACAAAAAGCATCTAGGTTAGGTAATGGAAGGTAATGATTCCCAATAAGATGTACTTTCTAATATTTCTACTCCTTGGTCTGATCGGTCAAGACGAAGTGTAGTACTCACTTGTCTCGAATCAACTTAAGGTCCCTAGAAAAATTTAGCCTTCTTAAAATTAGCACATCAAGGCAAGTTCAACCTACTTTTTTTAAAGGAAGCATTGAGTCCTACGACCCAAGGTAGAGAGTTATTTTTTCTCTAAACCTTGGCAGTCAAACATATATATAGCATTTCCCAAGAAGAGGAGATCAAAGAATGGATTGGAAGAACTCAAAGGTCTGGGTGGCTTCTTGAATTCTCATGCGTTAAAACCATATTTAGAAATGAGAATCTCATTCTTAAAATAACATTTAATGTGGCTTCTAATTAATTAATTAACTCACTATGGATCACTAATAAGGTAATATTAGCAATTTAATAGTATTAATTGTACAACTCAACTTTAGTAGCATTTATTGTGCATTAACTATTAATACTATTAAATTTTGTGTATACATGTCCAAACAGTAGTTAATCGTTATGCAACTACCTTCCCACTCACTTGGTTGTGTATACACATCCCTTACTTCCATTTGTGGGCATCATATATCATGCATTTATTTTTGATAGCAAATGGATGTTGGTTGTGTGTTGATGCATTACTATTACATTTGCAGGCATTGTATTTTACAATTTTGGCAGTATAATTACTTTGTGCGATATATTTTGTATACATATGGATTGTTCCTTTCAATGTTGCATTCTTTGTGTATTCTTACTTGTACCATTCCTTTGTGTTGGAATACCAAACCACTGTGCTATAATCTCTATCTCTTATAGTAAGTTCAAAACCAAATTTAAAAAAATAATGCTTCCTCGTTATATCTCTTTTAGAAGCAAAATGAGAAACTTGCAGTGGCACTCAAGACTTTAAATCCAAAGAAAGTGAAGGATTATTGAAGTCGTTTCAAGAACCCTACCAAATAATTAAACATACAGGATATGATACAACTGCACGCCTATACACTGAAAACAACAAAAGGCAATTTCATGTTTAGGAACTTTCTATAATCCAATATTTTCTCTACATGCATGTTTGTGTAAGGTCTGGAAACTTAATGATAGAATTTTATTCTATAGGAGAGTTCTTGTAGTGGATAATGAACATCATGTTGATCGTCTTCACCACTACTAAGCCATATTTTGCAGCATAGAATGGTTAAATTTTTATTAAACATAACTTGAGCTACATTCATAAGGAAAGTAAAGAGCAAGTATAGTCATCCATTATTTGAAATCTTATCATTTACATTAAAACTTCATATTCAACTGAATAACTTGGGAGTAAACCATAATTCTTCGACTAGAAATAATCAATTCCAATTATATGTATAAGTTCCTAATGCACTTGGGGGATGCACAAGCCTCATATTTTCATGCGGTGATCAATACCATCCACGTCAATGTACCAACCTTGTTATTGTTTTTCCAGGATTATGTTTAACATCATAACACAACAGAACATGGTTAAAGATGAGTGAGACAACTATAGAATGGCATTCTTGATTAACTTTGGAATTCCAAATTCCATGACCACATGTCTAATATTCTCATTGAGTCAGCAGGAACCAGTCTTTGTTATACCTTAATCCCTTTATTGTATGTTTTGAACTCAACTATTTGATTTCTAAATATAATGACATTTTATACTATGCTTAATGGTAAGCATTATATTACAGCTTCTTATGGATAGAAGAAGCAGAGACAGAAAAGACTATCATGTTTTAAACAAGCTTAACAACTGAGGATGCAAAAGTGCACCAAAGCCTTCAAATGTGATTTGAATTTCAGTGATCAACTTGAGCCAAGTTGGAGCTTCCTCTCTTCTCCTCTGGACTAGTGCTAGAAATAAGTTTATCATTATCCTCTTTTTATATCAAGATATGCTGAACCAAACAGAATCCTTGCCAACTGTGACCCACAAGCAGAATTTCAGATCAAGTAGCTGGTTGGCTAACTCCCTCTGATATTAATCGAACTTCATACAAATTATCTCCATCTTTTCCTGCACTCAAAAAGTGTACATATAATGGTGCAAATAGATTGTAAATCATATATAATGCAATCAACAGTAAAATATGCATTTATCAATTTAATAGATGTTTATGTCAAGCTAGAGAACACAACCATCTATACAAAGTTCATACATTTGACCACTCCCATGTTTTTGCCAAAATTCCCAATCATAGCATATGACATAATGTAAATAAAATTAAACAAATATATGATATGCTAATCCACATTGTCATAGCTAGAACAAAGAACCTTTTCATTGTTCCAGAGACCAGAAAATTTAGATTATGCAAATAAAGCAATTAGATAGCATACCAACTTCTGCTGTGACACCAGGTCCAAAAAAGGATGCAAATTTGGCCTGCACAACTAGTTTTGTTCAGAGATGTGAAAATTTTGACTTTATCTTGATTTTTAAATAAATAATTACACCATTATGGTTTATGTATTCACAAGGTATCTTCTACCATCAAAAGAGAAAAAGTCATGGATGTTCAGAACAATATGATGTGTCAGAAGTGAACATGCATGCATATGTATTATTGCACATATACGCATACACATATACATACATATATACACATGCATGTATAAGAATGTGCACATGCACTCACAAAAAACTAATTAATGAACCATTCAAAAAAAATATTTAAGATGTTTTAAGGGGTGAAAATATGCCTGTCTCTGCTCAAAATCTGTCAGCTGCAATGCTTTTGCTTCAAACACCAGCACCACAGAGTACTTTCCTTCTGTAGTTACCTATGAACATTCAAATATTTAATCAGTAATCTTACACTAAGTTAACAGTATTGCAAAGAAATTGATGGAAATATAAAATAAACGTGGAATGCAGGGCACATGCCTCCCTAGTTAGAAAGGCTACAACTAATGCAACTTCTCAAAAAAACATACGTTTTCATGAGTGCAAAACAACCTGATCAATTTCATTTCACATCATACAAAATAGTAGCATCCTCCACTAATTGTGGCACAGTAAGACATGTAAAAGAATTTAAACAAAACCGATTGTAATAAGAGAACTTTCCATACTGAAGCCGAAATATTCAGAAGGCAAAGTAGCTCTCATATGTCATGGATTGTTATAAGAATCACCATCATGCTTCTAAAACACCAGCCACCAGGCATTCGGCTGCAGGCATCTAATTCAAGACCATTACAGACTAAAGAAAAAGAGGATTTTCCAATTTAAGATCCATCCAAGAGAATTGCTGAATGCAAAAGAATGCTCACCTCAAATACCAAGCAATCAATGATACCAAGTGGAAAACTCACTCAGGATCCCCTTTTTGTTAAAGTGATGGTATGATTTAGGCCTTCTTGTCCACTAATAAGATTGTTCGCAAAGCTTCTACATAACTGATGCACTTGTGTCATCTTTTAATGGTATTACTCTTTCAAATTATTCCTTTGGATGAGATGCTTTTGTATGCAGGCGAGATCTCCTCTGAACTTTAGCGCTGAAACATTTTCTCAAATTTTCTATTAATGTGGAAAAATGCACTGCAGATGACGGTTTCTAAATATCCTTGACCATCTCAAGCTTTATGCAATGATGTCTAGCACTTTCTCACAGGTAATTCAAGCAATATAAAACAACTGTTTCAGCCAGTGATAATTGAAACATTTACTTTAAACAAGGAGGAAAACAGCAACTGGTTTTTCAATTGCTTTAAAAACACTTTACGGATGAAACAAAATAATTTGGTTCCTTTCCTTCAATCCAAAAGAATTGATAAAAGCATACTGCCGATAATTTCATGAAAGGTATATACCTTTATAATCGTCATATAGTAAATAATAAAAATCTTCTTTTATTTTTATGTACCTCTTCCACATTAATTCTTTTGAAAGATTCTAAGATAGCATCAAGGATCAATTAAGAAAATAACTGGTCATTTTCTTGTTTTAGAACTGATATTCTTCTCACAGGAACAAAAGGTGGTTAATTTGCTTAATGGCAAATTTGATCAGGAATCCTGTGAAGTAGTGGACAAGATTTAACAAAGCATTTTATTCAACCAAAAAGGTTATATCTATGAACTCTTATTCTTTGAGACAATTTTTTTTACCATTTGTAGTTTAATTTATGAGAACATATCTGCCATAATCAAACATCATTTTGGTAAAAGGATGCATAAAAATGACACTGAAAAAGAACAAAAGAGGTAAGGTAAACATACTTCCTCACGAATCATTTTTAGTTTAGGAGCATTACGTCGTTGGATGCCTCCTGCCTGTAAATAAATATAATTAATGTTAATATAGATTTACAAGGCATTCGACTACATGAAAGACCACTAAGGGAAAACCAAAAAATATTAAAACCAAGTTCTAATGCAATTCCATAAGTTGTTTTTTAATTCAATATGATGTAATATAAGATATATTGTAGGGGAAAAAAGTCTCCACTAAGCTTATGAAGCATTGGCCTTAGCAAGATATATTGTAGGGAGGTCTCACAGGAATCAAAACTAAAGAACGTTACTATTAGTCCTCTTATGAAATGAAATGCAAAGCCACAATGAATGTAATTCTTCCATAAAAACATAGATTTCAATGCATAAATGATTCACTGTAAATTGATATGCATAAGGATGTAAACATTTGCCTTTCATGATTGTTATAGCACTAGTAAAATTTTCAACCAGGTATGGACACATATAGATAGATGTATGCACATTCAACCCCAAAAGCACATAAAATAGTTAGTCCATTCCCCATTGTGGCATACAAAATAATTAGTTCATTCATACTTATTTAGCAATCACCATGTCTTGATTATCTATGCACTTTTGCATGCTTCCTTGTATCTATGTATGCATGCATGATGCAATTGTTTTGAAAAGCACTACTGCTTTATTTGACAAGGATTAAAATTTTGCAAAGACATTTGGAACCTATGGGACTAAGTCTATAGCCTTTGTAAGTGTCTAAATGAATAAAATCCCAAATATACAAATGCAACTATTCTAACTGGAATATCAATTTAGAATTCAAAATTTATAAATGCATGTCTATAACTAGACACTCGTTTAAAGTTTCAACTAATTATGAATGAGTTGAAGCCTATCAACAAATAAGCATCCAACGAGGACTCAAGGACGCATAATATCTGTCGCTTGTTTTCTTCACCCTGCAATGTAACACTTTTCTTAAATTTCCTATGAAGAGAAAAACATTAAAACATATTAAAACAGAAGCCCAGAATGGGGAACATTGCAACAGAAACACTAAGAATAAACTGTTGCAATTTTATTTCTATGCATACAACCTTGCAGCATGCAGCATAACATTTCACTAAACTTCTATTCATAACAGGAGATCTCAAGAATAGTTGTGCTGTCCGAACCGTGGTCCCTCAAATAAGAATATGTCAATTTACTGAATGCATGCTAAGCTGAAAAAAGTTGTTTTATTATTTGTCAACATAAAAAGAGACATACTACATATAGAGAATGATCCTTACATACCTGCCCATATCGGAATATTCTTTTTAATGCTTCATCTAAATGTTGTTCATCTCCATACCGATATCTTGTAACATCATTTCGTACCTAAGAATGAGATTTTGAGTTTCAATCATTAAGGTTCTTTAAACTTTAAAGTAATCCATATCTAAGGAACAAAAATGTAAATCTTACATGTGCCTTCACTTTCACAAGTATTTGCAAGAAGTCCATTTTTTGTTTCTAAATGCAAATTTCCATGTCCGTGTGTTAATTATGTAGAATGGATTTCACATATTGATTTCATCATGGATGCAAAAGAAGGTATTGCATGAGGTTGTGGCAAGTGTGGCTTTGCTTCTTTAGAGTGTTTGACATACAAAAATTGCCAAAATTGATCAAAGATTCTCCTTCAAGATTTCTTGAACATGAGATGAATGTGAAAATTTATAATTAGTTCTCAATAAATTGCTTAGAATAGCACATAAACTGCTCACTAAATGGATAAAAAATGAGCATAAATAGGAATAAAATGAATTGCATTAAAAATTATAACCGAAATTTAAAATAAGAGTAACCATAAAGCCTGCTCATCAAATGGCTAAACCCTCCACCAATGAGGTCTTGGTTCAATGGTTGAGGCATATGAGTGATGTAGCCCACACCAAGGTTCAAATCCCAGTGGCACCAAATAGGGTGAATAGCTCTTATTGTAAAAAGGAAAAGGGTAACCCTTTCAAAACCCTATATAATAAAAAAAAATGGCTGAACCCTCCTGTTAAGTAGCATAAAATAAGGGCCTTGAATATAAATTCCTTGTGCATAGGATAAAGCAAAAAATAAAAATAAAAAAATGCATTGTTATGTGATGATACACCTGCATGAAACATAATATTACACTCCAAACAAATTGTAATAAACTTCGGATTGCATGCTCAAACTTAATGAGGCAGACAATGACAATATTCCACTTCCAAAATGTAATGCCTCCCTCATTCATTACCCAAATAAACAACCATCATGATTAACATAAGGTGCCACAGTTTTTCTAAAAAAATAGAGCAGAACACTTTGTTGCAGGAAACTCTTAGGGTGACCCCATTTCCCCGTTTCGGAAAATCTAGGAAACTCATGACTTGTATAGCATGATCTATAACTGCTGAGCTTTGACATTAACAATTGTACTCTATATGAGATTTAACAATTAAATGTATTTCCATCCATTTGCGATCTCCTTGATTCAATTTTGTCTAGAAATTTGAAATATATATATATATATATATATATATATATATATTCCATATTTTTTTAATTAGGCGTTTCTTTTGTTGTTTCGTGTTTCCAAAGGGATTGCGGACTCACGTTTCCTAAATTGTTTCCGTTTTCGAAAAGTTCATCCACTTCCAGGTTTTGTGTGACTTAGGCAGAACATAACAAAAGTATGTAATAGGGTTTAGCACATCATATCACATATCCTCTGTTGAAATATGTGGAGGTTACTATCCACTTGAGGCCACGATCGGCTTTGTATTGTATTGTATGTATAAGCCATTTGGGCCCTTGTCAACCTTGAAAAAGGTATTTTTGTAATACTTTATTATTCAAACCTGAAGGTTGGTTAGTTAACCTTGACCTAAAAGTAACTTGTAATTGGGTATAAATACCCCATCATACCAACCATTTTATTATCGGTTGGAGTGTATTCTATTTTGCAATAATGAGATTATTTAGTGTCCACAAACACCTCGCTTATATCATGTGCATTGCTTTCTTGTGTATTTCTTTTTCAATAATAATGGTTAATGTGTTGATTCCATTTGCTTTTGGAAATTACTATGAAATCCAACATGCTGTCAGAGTGGGTGTGAATCTACTTTACTCAATTGCTTGTCCTTGACAAATCAGCTTCTATGGGTCTCCCAAGGGTAACAGTGTTTGGAGCAAACAAAAAAAAAAATTTGTAAGCTGACCACAAATATGGAAAAAGGTTTTTTTTGATAAAACCCTAGGTGGACTTGGACTATGAAGATCTTACTAGATTTAGGAGATTTGCTTCAAGAGAAATATTCACTAATAGGTTCTTTTGTTCCTCTTATTAGCACTCAATCCTTTTATTTTTTTTTATTTCTAGCCAGATGGATGCTCTAGTTTCGGGATTGAGCTTTTCGAGGTTTTTTGAAAACTTCATTTGGCTTCTATGGATTCTTTCAAAAAATCCATTTCCTTTTCTCTTTCAGCTTTTTATGTCCAATAGCAACAAAAATGAGAGGACAATTGCTTGGCTTCCACAAAAGAAGAAAATAAGAGGTTGAATAGTTTTAGACAGACCCCTGATGCCAAACAAGTTATGGGCATGCTTCCATGCATGGCAAAGACCTCCGAGCCGCTTGAAAAGTTGCTAAAATGGTCCAGCAACTTTTTTGTTGCATAGGCATGAGAGGATGTCCTGATTGGTTGCATTTGATAGAAAGGTTGTATAGGGCAAAACTGTGATAGATACGAAGGAACCGTAGGCATTTTTGGATTCTTTGCAAAAATTCAAGGGAGTCCCAATTCAAAAATTTGCTTTATTTCACCTTCAGGTACCTTCTTTTGCGTTCAAAATATTTTTAATTGAAGAACACAAGCTTATACTGAGAGGAGGGGGTGAACAGTATAAGACAACTTTTTACTTTTCTTTCCCAATCAATATTATGCAATGTATAGATTAATATCAACAATAATAATCAAAGCAATGCACAAAACACCATACACAATAGAGACACCACAATTTACGTGGTTCACCCAATGTGGGCTACTCCACGGAGAAAATATTTCACTAAAATTTTCTCAATCAATCTCTTGGGAATCCTTTCCCTATTACAATGTTTATGGACCTCTGTCCAAAGGAGATGTTGATCCCCTAAATCAAGTTCGTGGATCTCTATCCACAGGAGAACTCCTCCTCTGCTCTAGCTGGTGATCCTCTAGAAGACTACTGCCTCCACTGCACTGGCTTGTGGATCTCTCTCCACTGAAGACTCTTGTCCCCACTCAGAAGACCTGTCCTCACTGCCCTGGCTGATGGATCTCTATCCACTGGAGACCACTCTCCTCTCTGCTCTATCACCTCCAAAGCTCTATCTCAAATCTGCACTAAACACAGTCCTTCGGTCTAGCACAAATCTGCTCAATCTCTATCTCTGGTCTGGCACAAACCTGTCCTCAAATCTGCACCAAACTTTGCTCCACAAGTCCACTCAGAACTTGCTCAAATCTGCTCAACAAGTCCACTCAGAACTTGCTCAATCTTCTCAACAAGTCCACTCAGAACTTGCTCAAATATGCTCAACAAGTCCACTCAGAACTTGCTCAAATCTGCTCAACAAGTCCACTCAGAAATTGCTCAATCTGCTCAACAAGTCCACTCAAAACTTGCTCAAATCTGCTCAACAAGTCCACTCAGAACTTGCTCAAATCTGCTCAACAAGTCCACTCAGAACTTGCTCAATTTGCTCAACAAGTCCACTCAAAACTTGTCCAATCTGCTCAATAAGTCCTCTCAAGAACTTATCCAAATCTGCTCTCAATATGTATTGTAAGCTTCCACAAAAGCTTACTCAAATCTGTCCACAAGTCCTCTCAAAGACTTGCCTCAAATCTTCTCAACAAGTCCACACTAGAACTTGTCCAATCTCATAGAAACATAAAGAGAATTGTTAGAGACCCAATATGTTCTATACTCAATGCCCAATCACTTTCTCAACTCAAATCAGAATATAGAATAGTTTGTTTTATGGAACTTGAACAATCACTTCACACACTCACTTGACTAGGCTCAACCAACTCTACTCAACCAATCACTCAAAGAAACAACCCTTGCTCACAAACCCTAGTCCAAGCATGTAAACATCAACTCAAAATGTTTCCAACAATGCTCAACAACAATCCTCACATAACAATGATACTCATGTTCTTTCAAACCCTAGTTCAAGTTCTTTGCTCAACAACTCACTTTAACAACAATGCTCATAAAACAATCTTCACATAGCAATGATACTCATGTTCTTTTCAAACCCTAGTTCAAGTTCTTTGCTCAACAACTCACTTTAACAACAATGCTCATAAAACAATCTTCACATAGCAATGATACTCAAACCCTACACAACCAATGGCTTCAACAACAATGCTTATAAAACAAGGTTTTAACCACACTTCTTTATTCCAGAAAACCTTGTAGCAATCACTCAAACACACTTAAAAGGAAACCCTAATCAAGTCCTTTTCACTCCAAACTTATTTTCTAGAAAACAACCAATCAACTTAAACTTTGAAAAATATGCCCATACCTTTTTCTTGATAAAGATGACCTTCAAGAATATGCCACAATAACACAATATTCCTTTGCCAATATCAAAAGGATTAGATGACAATACAATGCATATATTAATTCATGAGTATACCTTATTGCTCCAATCTCAAAATAATATCCAACATCAAACTATTTTGAATATTCACCTCTCAAGCATAAGTCACTTTTGTTTTTCAAAACCCAAAGCTATTTCTACTTATAACTCCCTAAACTTATTATTGCATTAAAGATAATTCTTTTAATAAGATAATGCAATTTATCTTTCCCTTTTCTAAGGTAAAAGTATTTTACCCACAAGTAAATCTTTTCACCTCAATACTTTATAAAAACTACTCCCTTTTAATTTAGGCATTCATCAAATTAATTACAACCTTATTTCTCCTTTATTCAACCTTAGCCTAAATTAAAATTAAAGATCACAAAAATGTTACCAGATTTATTAACGCCTGAAGCGCTTCTTCTTCCAAGCGCCTTCCTCTTGGCTGTCACCACCGTGGAGCTGCGTTCTCCCTTGGAGCCTCCACACCTTACGCCTTCGCCTGCTTCAGGCCACGCCTTGCTACGTTCGCTGCCTCAAGCCACACCTTGGCTACGTTTGCTGCCTTGAGCCACACCTTGGCTACGCTCGCTGCCTTGCGCCACTCCTTGGCTACGTCTGCTGTCTCTAGCCACACCTTGGCTACGTTCGCTGCCTTGCGCCACTCCTTGGCTACGTTTGTTGTCTCTAGCCACACCTTGGCTACGTTCGCTACCTTGCGCCACTCCTTGGCTACGATTACTATCTCTCACCACACCTTGGCTACGTTCGCTGGTGCATAAACAAGATTTTCGCTGCTCTTTCTTCCTTACAGACTTAAACACAATTGCACATTTTTATCATCGAGCAAAAGGATAAATTGAAATGCCTCCAAGGCATT
This sequence comes from Wollemia nobilis, assembly GCA_028583015.1. Taxonomy (NCBI): domain Eukaryota; kingdom Viridiplantae; phylum Streptophyta; class Pinopsida; order Araucariales; family Araucariaceae; genus Wollemia; species Wollemia nobilis. The sequence goes on from JAQPPZ010017121.1 coordinate 6,537,316, forward strand.
AGATTTTATACTAAATCTCTTCCTCCATGCATGACGTCGGCGCTCGATTTATTCTCAACGTCGACGCTCAATTTTCCTTTGAAACTTTATTAATTTATAAAATATTTAAATTCTTTTGAATTTAAATTTTATAAATTAATTCTTTAAACCCTATGGTTTTAAAGAAAAACCTTTTATTTTTGCCACCATTGGTTTTAAAGAAAAACCTTTTAATTTTTGCCACCATTGGTTTTAAAGAAAAACCTTTTAATTTTTGCCACCATTGTTTTTTACGAAAAACTTTTTAATTTATCCCACCATTGGTTTTAAAGAAAATCTTTTATTTTTGCCACCATTGGTTTTAAAGAAAAACCTTTTATTTTTGCCATCATTGGTTTTAAAGAAAAACCTTTTAACTTATGCTTCCACATAATATTTAAAAAATATTATGGAGCCCTTTGCCTTTAACTTTTGCATTGTTCCTTTTGATCTTGACTTTATTAGAAGCTTCTTCCAGAATATCAATGACAACTTTGATAACTTGTTTCTTGACAAATTCCTTGATATTTAATGATGACTTCATTTCTTGACATCAATGACAACTTTAACTTTAAGGACTCAAAATGTCCAACATTAATTTCCCCCATCTTTCAAATTTCAAATTTTCAAAATGGATATGCTTGGGAATATTCCTTAAAAATTAAAAAGCACACGCACATCATTGCGATGCAAGACGTAGACTTGTGTCATGCATGTAGCATAAAATAGAGGCACTTGATAGTTGCCTTGAGTTTATTTTTAACATTAGCACTTTATATTCCAAATTGGGGCCTTGGCGCTAGTAGCTAGTAGAGCCCACTTTAGGGCATTGGGCCTTGGAGGTCCAAGGTTCAAACCCCCATTGCCCATTGCAAGTGTGAAACCTTTTGATAACATCAACAACCTCCCAAATGACATACCCAACAATGACATGACACTTGATGTCGTCACAAAATGTTCACAAGGTGTGATGACGTGGCACCCGATGATGTGGAATTCCGTAGAGCTAATGACGTGGCAGTCCATATAGTACCCAATGCTGACGTGGTGAATGATGTCGTCGTCCATATGGTACCTACTGTTGATGTGGCAGGTGATGTAGCAATCCGTGCAGATGATGATGTGGTTGCTAACATGGTGGTCCGTACAAGTGTTGATGTGGCAGTCCATGCAATCGCTAATGTGGAGGTCCATATAGGTACTAACATGTCAACAACTGACGTGGCAGGTAGATCGCCACATGGCAAGTATAAATACAAGGTCAGCCAATCACATTCCACCCACTCATCAAACCGAGTGACCATACAATCGCACAATCAGCAACAGAGTTGGCAAAGCACATATTTCGGAGCGAATCAGAACGTGATAGGTGGCATAGAATGGTTCGCAGTTTACAAAGCGCAAGGAGTGCAAGTTGGGTCCCTGGTACTCTACCCAGTGGCCTGCACAATCAAGGCACAATTGGCAGCCCCTATTTCAAATTGTGACGAGTGGTGTTACCTCATTTGTTGGTACGTTGTCCAGTCAATGCATAGTTAGCACCCCTCACCCACTCACGCAATGACATCTGGCGGCCTCCCCATTCGTTGCAATTTTTTTTTTTTTCAAATTTTGAAATGTTTCGAACATCTTTGGCGTGATTTTTGGGCCAAACTTCTTGGGGCCATAACTTTTGCATATAGAAGCATTTTGAGCCCGTTCTTTTTTCAAATCACATGGTTTTTCGAGATCTTTGCATTGGTGGTGTTGTTTCTGGTCACAACTACATGCAGGATTTTGTATTTTGGCAGGAAAGTTATGGATCAGCATATGCCCTTGCTAAATGGTCCAAACTATGCTACTTGAAAAATAAGATTGAAGCTTTGCTCTGGAGTAAGGGGTTACTCAAATATGTGAATGAAGAACCTCGGGATACTAATTTTGAAGAGAGGAAGTAACTCTACAAGGATAAGAAGGATGAGGCTCTTGGTGTGATAGCTCTTCATGTTGACAAGATCTATGACACTCATGTTAGCAGCACCATGGACCCTAAGAACTACTTAGTAAGTTTCAAGGAACTACTTGGTAAGTTTCAAGGATTGTGTGATCGCATTGATTCTACACAAATCAGTAGGTTGGAGGTAGAGCTTGCTACTTTGACTATGGACTCTTTTGATACTGTTGATGAGTACATTAGTCGATTCAAGAAATTGCAAGATGATATCCAGACTGCTAGAGGAATTCCAAAGGTGACAGGAGAAGTTCAAGAGGCTATGGACAAGGAGAAGAATATTGAACTACTCAACATTGTCTTCAACAATGTTTTAGAGACATGAGATAGTTGTGGTTGTGTTTGAGATGCTTTGTATTTACTTTCCTAATTCTCCTCCACCACCAATTGATGAGGTGTTCAAGTACCTTCTTCATCATTAGGCTAGAAGACAAATGCATAAGGGTAATTCTTTCATCAATCAGGCCCATCCAAAAGAAGTTGTCAAAGCTCAAAATGATAAGAAGCCAAAGCAGAATGAGAAGAAGCCCAAGAAGCCCTTCAAAAAGCCAACATGTGAGTTTTGTAAGAAGGAAGGACATAAAGCAGAATTTTGCCAGATTTGCATCAAGAAGCTTGAGGAAGCAGCAAAAAAGGGGGGTGTTGATGCTACTCTCTTCTATGCATAGGGTGAGGACAATTTTGATGGAGAAACCTCACAGGCACATGTAGTTGTTCATTCAACATATTGGACATCCACCTCTTTTGATGAGTGGATTGCAGATTTAGGGGCAACAAGGCACATGACAAAGCACAAACATCTCCTACAAGGGTACAACAAATCGCATTCAAGGGAGCATGTTGTCATTGGAGATGACTCTTCTTTACAAGTGGCAGGATGTGGAGAGGTTAGTATTGGATCTTCTTTTGATGAAGTTCTTCATGTTCCTAGTGTTGGCCCTAATCTCTTGTCTATTTATCACATTACTCATACAAACAAAAAGGTAGAATTTTAGCCTGATCGTTGGGTAATCAAGGATATAGACAATGGATTCAAGATAGTTGCTTCTAGTTATTGTGATGAGTCAGATCAAATGTATAAGCTAGGGGAAAGACCCACTCTTGTTTCTTCCTCTCGGAAGAAAGATTTTGTGGCTATGGTGGCTCATGCAGATGATGAGAGTCAGAGGTGGCATCATAGGCTTGGGCATCTCAATTATGGATCATTGAGATACATGAGTCATTGTCAGATGGCCATTGGACTTCCTCATATTTCCCCTCCGAGTGGTGCATGCGAGGGATGTATTCTAAGGAAGCATCATAGGGAGACCTTTCCAAAAGGGACAGCGAGACATGCTACTCACCCCTTGGAGATCATACATAGTGACATATGTGGACCCATGGGTACACCCTCCATTTTTAGAAATAGGTACTTCCTTCTCTTTATTGATGATTTCTCTAGATATGTGTGGTTATATACTATTCGCACCAAGGATGAGGCCTTTGAGAGATTCAAGGCATTCAAAGCTCTTGTAGAAAATCAGCTAGATAGGAAGATCAAGTGTCTCAAGTCAGACAAGGGAGGTGAGTACATGAGCAATGCCTTTCATGATTTTTTGACTCTTCATGGGATAGCATATCAGAGGACTATTCACTATACCCCAAAGCAGAATGGGGTAGTTGAGAGGAAGAATAGGGTAATCATGGAGATGGCACATTGTATGATTCATGCCAAGGGGATGGAGCACAAATTTTGGGGTGAGGTTATCACTTGTGCAGCATACATCATCAACAAGGTTCCCACTAGAGTTGTCCAGGGTATGACACCTCTTGAGAGGTTGACAGGTGATAAGCCTGATGTGTCTCGATTCTACATCTTTGGGTCTTCAGCATGGGCTCACATACCCAAAGATCTTCGAAAAAAGGAGGCATTGAAGAGTCATAGATGCATTTTTGTGGGGTATTTGGATACCTCTAAGGCATATCATCTCTATGATCCTTAGAGGCATGAGATCCTTATTCGGAGAGATGTCATTTTTGATGAGGTTCTTCCAAGGGCTCCATCCAATCCACCACACAAGCTTTTGGCAGAAGATCCTCCTATTTCTTCGATTGACTTAATAGATTCTTCAGAGATTCTTATAGGCTCTATTCCTATTAGAGCATCTTCTTCATCTTCCAATGATGATCCTATGCCTATAGATTTGACCCCTTCTCAAGCAGCACCACCTACAACACCTTCAATCTTAGATTCATGGAATGTTGAGCTTGACACACCAGTTCCATGTGCTTCAATTTTGCATGATGAGGTGAGTGGTGAGTTTGATTTGGATTCTTCAGGTTTGGCTTTTGATGTTGCTTTGCCATAGGATGTGCCTAGTTCTTCTTTAGTTCATCCAACACCCAAGTGGGTTTGGACACTTCTGCAAGATGCTCAACCCATTTTGTCTTTGGAGCGACACCAAAAGGCCCCTTCTCAAGCATTGCTCTTGAAGGTTGATCATTTTAGAGATCCTCTTACATATTCTTAGGCTAAGGGTCGACTAGAGTGGGAAGATGCTATGCTTGCAGAGTATGAGTCCTTGATGAAGAATAGGACATGGGAGCTTGTTCCTCTTCTAGAAGGGAAGAATGTGGTTGGATGCAAATGGGTCTATAGGACCAAGTACACTTCGGATGGTTAGGTGGAAAAGCACAAGGCATGCCTTGTTGCTAAGGGATTCTCTCAGTAGGAGGGAGTTGACTATTCAGAGACATTTGCTCCAGTTGCTAGGATGGATTTTGTCAAGATGATTCTTTCTATAGCTACTTCCTTTGGTTGGAAGGTACATCAAATGGATGTGAAGAGTGCCTTCCTCCATGGTGAGCTTCAAGAGGAGATCTATATGCAACAACCACCTGGTTTTGAGCTTGAGGGTCCCACTCCTCTGGTTTGTCAGTTGACTAGGTCCTTGTATGGACTTAAGCAAGCACCTCGCGCTTGGTATGAGAAGATCCATTCCTTCTTTCTCAGTTGTGGTTTTTGACGATGTGAGGCCGAACATGATGTTTACATCAAGCATCAGGATGGGGAGACCTTGGTGATTGTTCTCTATGTGGATGATCTTCTCATTATGGGCAAGCTCTCCTACCTTGATTTAGGACATGAAGTCACGACTTCATGCTTCCTTTGAGATGATAGATTTGGGGCTCCTGCACTATTTCTTGGGGATTCAGATTGATCAGACTGCTTCTAGGATCACTATCTCACAACCCAAGTATGCCTTGGATCTTCTTCAACGCTTCAGGATGGAGGATTGTAAGTCTGCTCGGACTCCTTTTGCTTTAGGACTAAAGCTTCGAGCTGATTGTACGACTCCTTTGGTGGATGCCACTTTATATCGATCCCTTGTGGGAGGTCTCCTTTACCTTACCCACATGCGACCCGATATAGCCTTTGTTGTCAGCTATTGCTCTAGGTACATGCAGGCCCCTCAAGAGAGTCATTGGACCATGACCAAGAGGATTCTCAAATATATCAGAGGTACTTATCAGATGGGTATTCATTATTCAGTTGGTTCACCTCCGATTTTGACAGGATTTTTAGATGCAGACTAGGTTGGTGATTTGGATGAGCGATGCTCCACCATAGGCTTTGTTTTCTATCTGGGTTTTGGCCCTATTTCATGGTGCTCCAGATGATAGTCTACTATCTCTCAATCTTCCATGGAAGCTGAGTATTGTGCTGCCAATGAGGCAGCTAAGCACCTTCGATGGATGCTCATGATTCTAGAGCAAGTGGGCATTCCTCAGACCTATCCAATCACTCTTTAGTGTGACAATCAAAGCACCATCCAACTTGTTCGCAATCTAGTGTTTCATCAGCGGACCAAGCACATTGAGATTTGGATGCATTATGTGAGATGGCTTTATGCCCATGGGATGCTTGATCTAGTCTTCATGTCGTTAATAGAGCAAGTAGTGAATATCCTGACCAAGGTTATGCCCGAGGTTCCTTTTGTGCGCATGCGGAAGCTACTTGGTGTGGGAGAGTGTCCCTTAAGGGGGGATGACTAGTAAGGGTCTCTCTCTATGTCCCCCATTCAGCTTAAGGGGGGATGTTGAAATATGTGGTGGTTAAGCTTCACTTGAGGCCACGACCAACTTTGTATTGTATTGTATGTATAAGCCCTTTGGGCCCTTGTAAACCTTGAAAAGGTATTTTTGTAATATTTTATTATTTTAAACCTAAAGGTCGATTACTTAACCTTGACCTAAAGGTAACTTGTAATTGGGTATAAATACCCCATCATACCAACCATTTCATTATCGGTTGGAGTGTATTCTATTTTGCTATAGTGAGATTATTTGGTGTCCACGGACACCCCCTTATATCATGTGCATTGCTTTCTTGTGTATTTCTTTTTCAGCAATACTTGGTAATGTGTTGATTCCATTTGTTTCTAGAAATTGTTGTGAAATCCAACATCCATACCAATTCTATTTCAAACTAGAAACATCTAACATAGTAAATTCCTATCATGGTCAATGACCTCCCAAACGGGTCCACAAGCCTCGGCCCTCCCCTCCCTATGGCTCTTGAATGGACCGCCTAACTCACCTCTACCTCTAGCCCTCTCTAGTTAGAGCATCCTCAGATCATTTGATGGAGTAGCCACAATTGTAACCCAACTAGAGGACCCCTCCCACCTCTATTCATCCTCCATGGACACCAATAAAATGGTGGGGAAAACCACTAATGTCTTCTATGGGCATACCATCTACCACCACCCCATCCATGACATCCATAACATCTCCCTAGGCATAGAGGATCTCTCCTACCTCCACTCATCCTCCATGGACACCAACAATACGATGGGGAAAACCGCCAATGTGAACTGTGGACATTCTATCAAAGATTCAACCATCACACCATCCATGACACCCATATCATCCCTCCAAGCATTGAGGCCCTGGTCCTACCTCTACTCATCCTCTATAGACACCAACAGCACGGTGGGGAAAGCCATTGATGTGTCCTATGGACATGCATCCACAACCACCATGACATCTAGGATATCTCTATAGGAGTATTGTTGGTTACAAATCTGCCACTAGGATAGGATTTTAATCTAATTGCGCCCTAGATTCGCCCAACAGATTGAAAGGCCGGAAGGAAGGAATGCCTTCCGCGCCAATCTCCGGAGAAGGCCGGCACCTTTGGTTTCTCAACTTGGGTGGTTTAGCTTAGAGTGCAGGAAAGAGATTAGCAAATACGAAAAGAGACATAAACATGCTTGTTTCGGGTGGGGAAGATAAGCAGCACAGTAACGAACCAATCACTACTACTAGCAACAACCAAAATAATGGGTAAAGCAGAAACTAATGGTGCTGTTCTATCTTATGTATCCTTTACTTTAGTGCTCCAGAGTTACTTAATTACCAATATTGATATCCAGATGCAAAATAACAATAACCAGAAATATAAGCGACACAAAGCAGAAACACTTAGCAAAGGCAACATACAAGATAAAGACAACCAATAGAGCCAAGTATACTTTATATTTTGGAGACAAATGCATAGCTACAGAATTTTCTTAGCAGTATACCTTCCTTCCACAACCTATATAATGAAAAGAGACTGCAATATATAGTGAAAAATCCCACCCGATTACATTATGGTCCCAGTGTCCCAGACCTGACAAAACATACAAAAGCTGACAAAAGCGGCTGATGCTTGACCCCTGCAGATAAGAAAGTAATGGCAGTGAGGTCCACTTGGAAACGTGTCAGCTCCGTGGTGATCCGGTGGGTGAGAAGCGGAATCTGGCTTGAATGGGAGCAGATGAAAAAGAAATTGTCAGTTCATGCCCATCCGAATAGCACTTGAGTAGCACAACTTCTGTCACACCCTGATCCAAATCCCGAGACAGGACACCTGTCAGCATCTGATGTCTGCTGGTGGAAGATGGGGTGGGGAAGACACTTAGTCGTTTTCCTTGAAATCTGATTTCGCCCGGCAGCGCGCAAAAATGAAGCGCAGTCAGACAGTGCAGCCTTGAAATGGTGCAGTCGGGCGGTCCCTGCCTTAGCCACTTCTTGGCTTCTCCATGTTTCTCCCGTCCGAGGGCGCATAAAGGTGAGCGCGCAGTCGGACGGCGCGGCGCACTTGGGCGGGTCCATGCCTTAGTCATTTTTCAGCATAATTCTCCTTTTGCCTCCCGATTGCGCACTACTGGGTCGGCGCCGCCCGACTTCGCAACGAAGTCGGGCGGCCTCAACACTTAGTGGATTTTAGATGCTCCTTTACTAATGACGCCCGAGTGCGCATTCCTCTCTTGGGCGCCGTCCGACTTCGCGCGAACTCGGGCGGCCCCGACACTTAGAAAATTTCTGGGCTTGCTCTTCTCAATGTCGCCCGATTGCGCACTAGAACTTGTGCGCCGTCCGACTTCGCACGAACTTGGACGGCTCACACTTAGAAATTTTTTCGGACGGTCCTTGCTCTTCTGCCCAGGTGCGCAAGATGAAGCGTGCGCAGCCCGACTGCGCAGCGCAGTCGGACGGGGACCAACACTTAAACTTTTCTTGGGTGTTTTTTGCCCACTTGACAGAGATGCTTACAAACATGAATTTAAAGATGAAAGAGATAAAATGGAAGAACAAGGAGCAGAAATGGAAAGAAGAAGAATGGGAGAGAAGAAAGGAGGGAGGCAAAGCAGCAACCTTACAGTTTTTTCAAAATTTTGCACCCCGTGCAAAATGTGGCAACAAGTACATCTGGAAATGAGGCCTTAATAGAATATTCCTTAGTTCTGCTACATGGGCCAACCCTCTCTAACTGAGATGGTAACCTATACCACCCTATTCAAAGGGGAAATTTAAGTGAAAGTATGAATATAATATGATATGCAAGTGAGATCCATAGCCTTATCTAAGCATCATAGGCCGTTCACATGTGATCACTATCCTCTTTTCATTTTATCTTAATAAGAAAATAACAAGCAGATATATGCCTCATTCCATTTTCATGATAGGAAACTAAATGGCAAATTCTTGCCTATATGACAAGAAACTGAACAACAGGAAACTAAACTGCGGATCCATGCCTTTATGACAGCAAACTGAACAGCAAATCCATTCCTGTAAAAATTGTCGATTGTTGATGTGTTTTTTAAGTGGATTCAAATTTTATATATATTGGTTTAGAGTCTGTACATCAATGCCTAATTACAAACAGTCATCCATACGTCTATATAAAGATTCTAAGACATTTAAGAAAATAACAAGCAGATATATGCCTCATTCCATTTTCATGATAGGAAACTAAATGACAAATTCTTGCCTATATGACAGGAAACTAAACAGCAGATCCATGCCTTTATGACAGGACACTAAACATCAGATCCATGCCTTTATGACAGGACACTAAACATCAGATCCATGCCTTTATGACAGGAAACCGAACAGCAGATCCATTCCTGTAAAAATCGTGGATTGTTGATGTGTCTTTTAAGTGGATTCAAATTTCATATATATTGGTTTAGAGTCTGGACTCTGGACATTAATGCCTAATTACAAACAGTCATCCATATGTCTATATAAAGATTCTAAGACATTTAAGAAAATCCTCAACTATATGATGAAGAGAAGCTTTCCTATGCAAAAGTGAGGGTGTCCTGAACCTTCTTATCTTATCTAACCATTAACGATTGTGATCAAATAAATCCGAACCACTTGTTTCTTTAGTGAGTGCATATTAGGATGCTAAATGCACAGCTAACATAAAAAATAAATGTAAGTTCAATGTTACAATAACACAGTCACTCTAGTACCTGTTGTTTTGCATTCAGTGCTTTTAATAGATTGAGGATAGGTTTAAAGAAGCAATCTCAACATGCTATATGTAACACCTAAGTCACACAAAATTGTAACTAACGTCCAACAGTGCTAGCAACAGCAGCCCAAAGCACTTGAAGTGTTCTATTGAAGATCTGTTTCTCGGTTTCTACGACAAACCTGATTCAAAATGGGAGTAGCTTGTGTTTCACGCAATGCCAAAGCATCAGAGTAGGTAATGCAAGGTACTGGCTTCAGTTCTGCATACTGTGAAACATTGGGAAAATATATAAAAGATTAGATACACACATATATTCTTCAAAAGCTTGTAAATTTGAATAATAGAATAAACCAGAAGCTTCGAAAAGGGTCCAGGAATTGTTTTTGAGAAACACACAAACAAGGCCATTTGCAAGAATTTATTACAAAGAAGACATTTCCAGATAAAACTAAAAAGCCAGCAATATTCTTTAGAATCTATTCGTTCCTATGACTTAGTACACAAGCATATCCACCCTGCCTGTCATTTTGGGATTCTGACTTTGAATGAAAACAGACTGTCTTAAAAGATTTCCTTGTTCCAATTCTTGCACTACCAAAGCTCAGGTCTCAAAACGTTTCAACTTGGGATACTGGACTGGGGAAGATTTGGAAAAATTGTTGGGGAAGATTTGGAAAAATTGTTAAGGAAAGAAGCAGGAAAAGTCCAACATGCTACAGCTTGGATTGACAAAACAGTAGGTCCAGTGTTTAACACGCGAACAAATGTAAAATTTAATGGAAAAAGGATATTACCTCAAAAAGACTTCAGAAAATTCAGAACAGATTAAGACTCCTCAGTTTGAATCCATGAATTGCATAGGAAAACCAATACCTGAGTATAGTGTCGGCATAATAAGGGAAAGTGAAAGATTACTGTTTATATAATTATAGCAAGAGTAGACTGAGTCTATAGTGTCGGCATAATAAGGGAAAGTGAAAGATTACTGTTTATATAATTATAGCAAGAGTAGACTGAGTCTATTTAAGAAATCTTAAACAAAGTCATGGATGAAATCTTGTTTGCATTATATGCCCCTTTGTACAAGTTGGCTGATTTCTACTTCAAGGACAGTCTCCTGTACAAGTCGGGTAAGCTTTGTGCACCACAAGGATCAAGTCGAATTCACTTGAGAGAGGCACATATTCTTGAAATAGCCGGTCACTGTGAACTAGAAAAGATAATTGCCAATTTACAAAATTACATATGTTGTCCCATGACACAAAAGGATGTCTCAAAATCACCCACAGTTATACTTTATGTGCTACTTGCAAGCTGAGCAATAGGAATTTCAGATTACATGCACTATTATCGATTCCAACAAGGCCATGGCAAAGCATTTCCATGGATTTCCTAGGGTGATTACCTACAACAAAGCAAGGAGATATATCTGCTTGTTCTAGTTGATCAGTTTAGTAAAAAGTGCATTCTTATTCCATGCAAGTCCATTTTAGGTCAATAAGCAGCTCACAAATTCTTCACAAATCTTTGAGTCCACTTTGGATTGGAAAAATCTAAAGTATCCATTACAGATACTAGAATCTTAAGCATTTTTTGGACTACCTTGTAGGGAAAGATGGGTACTCAGCTGAAGAGATTCACAGCATTTCATCCATTAAAATATGGTCAGACCATAGTAAACCACACATTGGTTCATTTCTTTAGATGCTATAATGGAAAGAATCCTAAGACGGGATGAAAGCTTTGCATATATATGACGTGTACAATAGGGCTGTCAATACTTATGCCACCATGTCACCATATGATGCATATACAACTGTGGTACAAAACTCAATGAGTTTTCTTCAAGCATGCTATGTCCAAGGCCAAGTGGGCCAAAATGCATTTTTTGGGTCTCACTTGTGAGTTTTGAAAGAATTGCCAATTTATTTTTTCCCTTCATAATTTAAAAACTCATCCGACTCAATGACTTGATAAGACTTGTGGGACTCGTGAGTCCCGAAAAAAGAACTCGTTGGCATTTACACCCATTTACCAGCCAACATAAAAGGAAATTTTAGATTTCGCCTCATTTTGGCATGTTCCAATAACAGTGAGAGCTGAATGGAAGTCAAGACAACCTATTCAAACAATCATGTGCATCCGCGACATGAATTATTCCAAGTTTAGAAGAATCTGTCAAACACAGCAAAGAAGTATTATGCTGCCTATGCTTAAATCGTAGGTTTTTCCTTTTGATATTCTGAATTTCTAATTAGTTGTTTATCTCTATGTGTAGCCACAGTTAAAATGGCCAGAAATAAAGATCCAACTTGGAAGCACAGGACAGAGGGTGTGAAGAAAAGGGAAGTTATTTGTACCTACTGTGGGACCTTGCCAAATGGATGCATAAACTGCCTCAAATACCATTTAGCAAGGATCCTAGGCTAAGATGCAACATTGTAAGAACAAGTGGACACCAATATTAAAAGGGAAATGAATTCCCTCATAGAGACATGTCAAGAGAAGAGGTAAGTGAAAAAAAGAGCTAAAGAAGAGATAGCTTCTCCTTCTCCTTGGCCTCCTTCTATGGAGGATGGTAGCTTTGGACCTAGAGTGCAGCATGGCAGTTCATTGACATAGAGGGTCCTCTTCTTTCTTTGTTCCCCATTCTACCCTACGTTCACAACCCTCAATTGAGGGCATGATTGCATAGAATTATGAAAGGCCCACTAGGGTGAGGAAGGATTGTGCAAATTTAAGTACTTTTCCACATTCCCTTCAATGTGGCGAGGCCTCCATATTGGGTGGGTGTGGTAGAGGCCATCTTTGTTTGTGGTGCAAATCTAAGCCACCCACTTACAAAGATTTTAAAGGCCCTCTTCTAAATAAGTCCATAGATGATTTACAGTCTCAACTTGAGGAGCAGAAGAAAATATGGAGAAAGAAGGGTTGCACAATCATGTTCGATGGTTGAACCAAGAGGAAGAATCAGACATTGATCAATTTTTTGGTTTCTGCTATAGGAGGACAAGTGTTCCTCAAATCGGTTGATGCATTGCCGCAAATAAAAAATGTTAAAATCCTTATCATCTTGGAGGACGTTGGCCAGAATATGAGGGAGATTGTCCAAGTTATCATGAAAGATGCAGTTGCATCTATCAAAACTAGAAATATTTTGAGAGGAAAAATTTTCCACCAGTTTTGGACTCCATGTTTTGTCTCGATTTGGTTTTCGAAGAAATTGGGAAAGAACAGGCCACCCAGGTTGTAGAGAGGTAAAATATACACAAAATACATTGACAACCATATATTGGTTCTTCAACTGATGAGATAGTTCACTGAAAACAAGAAGCTTGTGCAACCTGGGGCTACACGGTTTGCCACTAACTTTATCACATTGCAGAGCTTGTATGAAACAAAAGAAACCTTAAAAGAGGATTTTTGTGAAGAGTGGTTGGGATAGGCAACTGCAAAATATTGATCCATCAATGAGAGCAAGAAGGTGGTGAAGGATGTGTTTGAGGACCCCTTTTGGATGGTCTTGCAGGAGGCTAACCAGGTGTGTACATGTTTAAAATTCTTGTCCTTTTTTTTTTTTCTTTTCCCCATTTTCATATTTGAATAAAGTAAAGATTTCATTTATTCTATTCAAATTTTAACTTTTCTTAAACTTTATCTCCTAGAATTTAATCCAAGATGCAAATAGCTAATGAAAATATTTCTTCTAACTTTAGGTGGCAAAGCCTTTGTTGATATTTCACCTCGTTAATGGAGAAAAATCGCCTATGGGTATTTTAATGAAGCCATAGATAGGGCCAAAGAAGTGATTAGCTCATATTATAGGTAGATGGAGAACAAATACCGTCCCATTTGGGACATGATTGATCATCAATGGACTTCTCAGCCCCATAGGCCATTACATGTAGCAGGGTGCTATCTCAACCATAGTTGAGATAATCGGCAAAAAATCGGCAAACTCCCGATTTTTTGCCAATTTTTCCACCGACGATGCAATCGGCAAAGTATCGGGAGTCCGCCAATTCTTTAACAATTTTTGCCATTATTTTGCCATTTTTTCAAAAAATCGGCCACAACCACACAGGTAGAGGCTGCGGCTGAGTAAAAGGAAAAAGAACATTTTTTTTTCATTTTTTCTCCTGACCTCTTGCAAACAGAAAAACAAACTCTCCCACCTTGCTACCACCCCGACCAACTATGCCAAGGCATCCTAGGAGCGCAAGCGATTGTGGTGTGAAGGAATCCGACAACCAACAACATCCGCCCAAAAGATTCATTCAAGGTCAGAAATATTTTGAAAACTTTTTTTTTTTTAAAATAGATTAGGGCTGTTTGAAATTAGGTTAGGGTTGTTCTCAACTTTAAAACCCAAAACCCTAGTCTAGGGTTTTGGGTTTAGGGTTTTTTTTCTCCTCCTTTTAAGTAGATACTAAATTGATATATGCAAGCCAAATTATTAGCTATCCTATCAATATTTGTTAAACATTAAACCCTAAACCCTAGTCTAGGGTTTAGGTTTTTTTTTTGTAAGGGTTTAGGACTTTTTTTTTCCTCTTTTTAAGTACTTACTACTTAGTAAATATTGCTGCCTATCAATATTTGTTAAACATTAAACCCTAAACCCTAGTCTAGGGTTTAGGTTTAGGATTTTTTTTTCTTCTCTTTTTAAGTAAATATTGCTGCCTATCAATATTTGTAATTTTGTTTATGTTAAACTTAAACATTAACATTTAACCCTAAACCCTAGTCTAGGGTTTAGGTTTTTTTTTAGGGTTTAGGATTTTTTTTCTTCTCTTTTTAAGTAAATATTGCTGCCTAATAACTATGTATGCAAGCCTATTTTTCAGCTATCAATGACTCAATGTTTCAATTTTAAACCCTAAAGGGCCTAAACCCTAGACTTTTGGTTTAGGGTTTAGGTTTTTTTTTTCCTTTTTTTCAAGTGATTGTAAGTTGTAACTTTGTTGTTACTTACTGTTTCCATGTGCAGGCATATAAAAAATGAAACCATTGGATCCAACATGGGCATATGGAATGCCAGGGCCAAGAAAAGGGTATTTTAAATGCAATTTTTGTGGCGATACTTTTACTGGAGGCGTTTATCGCCTCAAATTCCATTTGGCACAAATACCTAAAAATAATGTCAAGATATGTGATAAGGTGCTTGTTGGCATTTTTGCCACATTAAATTTTTTGACAAAATTTTGCTTAAGTATGGAGCTTTAAATCGGCAAAGCACACACAGAAGTGTTGGCATTTTCGCAGGCCCTAAAAGAGGATGATAAAGTGGATGAAATGATCTTTGGATATTTCGTCATTGCAGATCTTTTCGCAAGCTTTCCGGCGATATATTACAATAGGCGATCGGGTCAGCGGATCAAAAGTTATGGCCCCGAGAAGCAGAGCCAGCGAAAGCCCACTTCGGGCTTGAAAAATTGGCTAAGGCACGGCCCAGAAAGCTTCACTTCGGCCAAAAAGTTCCACTTCGGCCCCTAAGTGCCCACTTCGGCCAGAAAGCTTCACTTCGGCCAACCACCTCCAGAGAAGCGCCAGTTCGGGCTTGAGCACGGCGAAACATGCACTTCGGGCAGCAGGATGACCGAACTGCCACTTCGGGGTCCATTTTCGGCGAAGCAACCATCCATAGCGAAGTGACAGTTCGGCCAAAGAGTTCTTCAAAACAGAAAAGTTAGAGCCTCCTTCGCCCCTCAACGATGCCGAACCTTAACTTCGGGGCCCACTTTGGCGAACTTCCACCCAGATGATGAAGAAAACTCTTAAGGCAGGCAATCCGCTTCGCCCAAAATGTTGTCGAACGTCCACTTCGGGCCTCCACTTCTGCGAAGTTCAATGTCGGCCAAAACGTTCAACGTCGGCCAAAGTGCTCTAAGTCGGCCAAAAATGCCTAAGTCGGCCGCGAAGCTTAACTTCGGCCCCGAAGTGCAATGTCGGCCCCGAAGTTCAATGTCGGCCGCGAACCTCAAGTCGGCCAAAAATGCCTAAGTCGGCCGCGAAGCTTAACTTCGGCCCCGAAGTTCAATGTCGGCCGCAAACCTCAAGTCGGCCAAAAATGCCTAAGTCGGCCGCGAAGCTTAACTTCGGCCCCGAAGTGCAATGTCGACCCCGAAGTTCAATGTCGGCCGCGAACCTCAAGTCGGCCAAAAATGCCTAAGTCGGCCGCGAAGCTTAACTTCGGCCCCGAAGTGCAATGTCGGCCCCAAAGTTCAATGTCGGCCGTGAACCTCAAGTCGGCCAAAAATGTCTAAGTTGGCCGCGAAGCTTAACTTCGGCCCCGAAGTGCAATGTCAGCCCCGAAGTTCAATGTCGGTCGCGAACCTCAAGTCGGCCAAAAATGCCTAAGTCGGCCGCGAAGCTCAACTTTGGCCAAAAATTTCCATGTCGGCCAAAAAGTTCAAGTTGGCCAGCAAAGCTCCATGTCGGCCAAAAGGTTCCACTTTGGCCAAAAATCCAGCGAACTGCCAGTTCGGGCCAATTTCTCAGCGAAGCTTCTCCGGAACTTTTTCTGACACCGGTGCTGTTTTCGAGGGGCACGCATTCAAAAATGGGGTATGAATCCAAGACACTTTCGCGGCGCATAAATGCAAATTTTCCGCCTAAGGTGGCCCTGTAACCAATTGTAGTAATTAGATGGGAGGTTTCGTTTGCAAAAAGCGGTCGAGCGTCAATTTTGAGCCGCTCTAGCGTCCTTGTGCGTCTAGTTCATTAATGGCTCAGAGGGAGGGTCCTCTATAAAAACCCATATCTTGTAATGAAAAGGGGGGGAACATATTGCTAGAAAACTGTTGTATTTGAAACTTTTGCATCAATACTGAGGAATCTTGGCTTCAATTCTGTGTTTTCTTTGTATGACGCCTCTGGCAGGTATTTCTGTACATTTCATTTATTTTTCTGATTGTTGTAATTCTGCTATTTGGATTTAGGCATTGGAGGATATATGAACCTGGAATCCTTTTAGGGGATACATAGGGAAAATTAATGCAGTATTGATTTCTGTTCGTTTTTCTGTATTGATAGCTGCTGGGTTAAATATAGATGAGTTGTTGTGCTGCTTGTTCTTTCCCACTGCACTATTAAGCTATTTACATTTCTTTCTGTACTCTTTTAATCTCTTTCCTGCACTCTTATCTTGAAAACCCCAAGTAGTTAGTATAGGAGCCGGCCTTCTCCGGAGATTGGCACGGGAGGCATCTCTTCCTCTCGGCCTTTCAAGGTTGGTCCGGGTCTAGGGCGCGTGTGCAAACCAAAACCCTTTCCTGTGGCAGATCCGTGACCAACAGTGCCAGAAGAAATTAAAAACAAAGTAAACGCCATGATCACTGTGGCAGATGAACACGCTAGTCTCAAAATAAGTCACCCCCCTCTTGAGCTGCTCGTCCTAGTGGCAGCTTTAGCCGGTTTCAACAGAGTAGTTCGAGTCCTTCAAGTGCACAAGCAACTAGTGGGACGAGAGAGTCCTATTTTGTAGACCGTTCCGTGCCAAGGGCACAATGCACACTTGAGGGTATGGTCGTGTGGAACCAAGAGAAGCACAATGCTGCAAGGACAGCCATTGCCACTTTTTGGTACTATTCTGACATTCCCTTCAATGTGGCAAGGTCTCCATACTGGTGGCGCATGATAGATGCCATCGCAAGTTGCGGCACAAGATTTAAGGCGCCGACTTATGATGACCTTAGGGGCCCTCTCCTTCGACAATCTGTGGACAACATTCAAGTTGTGTCATTGTGCTTGACTAAATTTATATATATATATGGCATGACTAATTTTTTTATATATATTAATATGATAAAATCAATATGCAATGTGCATGACTAAATTTTTTTTTATACTTCAGGTTGTGCTTGACAACCAACGTAGGGTGTGGAGGACCAAGGGTTGCACTATAATGTTTGATGGTTGGACAAATGGGAAGGGAAGAACCCTACTTAATTTTTTGGTTGCATCTGCAGAAGGAACTGCATTCCTTAGGTTAGTAGATGCATCGACACATGTTAAGAGTGTCGAAATGCTTGCAAGGTTGTTGGAGGAGGTTGTCTTGGAGGTTGGGGAGGAGAATGTTGTCCAAATCATCACAAACAACGCAGCAGCATATAAAGCAGCCAAGAGGATTTTGGAGGAGAGATTCCCCACCATTTTTTGGACCCCATGTGCAGCCCATTGTCTCGATTTGCTCCTCGAGGACATTGGGAAATTACCTTGGGTGGCAGAGGTTGTAAGGAAGGCTAAGGCCATCACAAAATTCATTTACAACCATTCATGGGTCCTTCGCCTCATGAAGTGGATTACCAATGGGAGGGAGCTAGTGCGGCCTGGCATTACACGCTTCACCACAAAATTTGTGACATTGCAGAGCATTTATGATGCAAGAGGGTCACTAGAGCAAATGTTTGAGTGATGAGTGGAATTCTGAACTAGCTGCAATATATCGAACATCACCTAAGGGGCATAATGTTTATACTTATTTGTTTGAGGAGGACTTCTGGATGGCCATGGATGAGGCCATCAAGGTACAAGACTACGCTTATTAATTTGTTTTATTTTATTTATGTTGTAAAATATTTTTCTTTAAATTATTATTATTATTTTTTTTTTCAGGTCTCAAAGCCATTGGTGAAGATTCTTTGTCTTGTTGATGGAGAAGAATTTCCAATGGGATTTGTATATGAGGCTATGGATAGGGCAAAAGAGGCAATTGTTGCATTTTATGAACATGCCCGCACCAAATATGATGCCATTTGGACTATCATTGATAACAAATGGACATCACAACTCCATAGCCCTCTTCATGCAACGGGTTACTATTTGAACCCTAAATTCTTTTATACCCCTACATTTTGTGTTGATTATGAGGTCAAGATTGGCCTTCAAGATTGCATTAACCGCGTGCTCTCAGCAAGTAAACAATTGCGCGATAAAACGCGTGCAGAGATACAAGATTATAAGGCACGTTGTGGTCGCCAATTCCCATCTGAGCAATGCATAAATGCTATTGAGATATTGAGGCCAGGTAAACCTCATCGAATTATTATTTATTGTCTTTTGATTTTGTTTTAAAATTTAAACTTTTAAGTTGTTACATGTGAAATATTAATTTTTTTTTTTTTTGTTGTTTCTAGATTTATGGTGGGAGGACTTTGGTGATTTTACGCCCAATTTGCAGCACATGGTCGATAGAATCTTATCTCAACCATGTCGTTCTTCAGGTTGTGAGCGCAATTGGAGTATGTTTGAGCATATACACTCCAAAAAGCGCAACAGACTTACACAAGAAAAGTTAAATGATGTTGTGTTTGTGCATTACAACCTTCGTCTCCACCAAAGAAGTTTTGAAAAACCAAATACTGAGCCCATTGACCTAAGTGACATTGATCCATCATCTAAACGGATCACAGATGCAGCATAGAAGCAGCAGGAACAGCAAGAGCCTCTATTCACCATGGAATATTTAGAAAACTATGAGAACCTAGCAGAGGAGATGGTAGCAAGGGACCAACAAGAAGACTTAGCACAAGAAACAACGCAAGGAACTACAAGCACACATCAAACAAGAGAGACTAGGGCTTATGATAGGACAAGGGGCAAAGGAAGACAATAGATAGTGGGCCTATTGAGGCATTTTGACACATTTTGTAATTTATACTTTTTCATATTATAAGCAATACAGGATGTGTTTTGTCACTTTCATGTGTACTTAAAGCTTGAGGCTTGTATGATGTCTTGACTTGAATTGTTGCTTTTATTGCAATATTTAATTTGCATAATGTTAATTATGTGTAATATGCACGAAAAAACTTTTATTCAATGAAAATTTTCGTTTTCTTCGGTTTTTTTTTGTCGATTCTTTCCCCGTTTTTTTGCCGATTTCCAATTTTTTTCCAATTTTTAAAACTGCCGATTCCGATTTTCTCAACTATGATCTCAACCCCACATTCTTCAATGATGAATCCTCTAAAGCTGATGAAGAGGTGAGCATAGGCATTAACAAGTACATTGAGAAAATGATGCTTGATGATGAGGTTAGGATTTGTAAACACATGAATTGAAAGGTTACAAGTGTGCAAAGGGCTACTTTTTCACCCCATAGTGCATTCGAGGGACAACAACTCAAATGCCAAGTAACTGATACAAATTGACTTAAATATTCAACATTTATTATTTGATTTGTCATTGTCTTGTTAAAAATAACTCCAGTTTACATAAAATCTAAATTATTTTTGGATTGTATAGAATTATAATGGGAGGATTGTAGTATTAGAGCACCCCATCTCCAGCTCTTTGCCATTAGAATTTTATGCCAGCCATCAAGTGCTTCCATTTGTGAGCACAATTAGAGTATGTATGAGCACAATCACTCCAAAAAGCGCAAGAGACTCATGCAATAAAGGCTGAATGACCTTGTGTTTGTCCCCTATAACCTTTTCCTTTGACATAACAAATAATGAGAAGTGATTACAAGGTGATTGTTTTAGATGAAATTGACTCATCATCTAAGTGGATCACAAAGCAAGAGCAGCAGGAGGAGAAGCACCTCTTTACATGGGAGGAATTGGAAAGGATAGAGCAAGAGGCATATGCAAAGAAGCACAAAAAGGCATGAGCACAACAAGAGCATATGCAAAGAGAGAGAGCCAAATCAAAGGTAAAGGGAAAGGCTCCTGCTAGAGACTAGATAGATAAGTCATGTTAGATTGATTAGGCATCACTATTTTTGAATTCAATATAACTATTTTTTGGAATTAAATTTTCTTGTTTAAAGTGTATTTTATTTCTTTTTGGCTTAGATGATCAAATTTGGATATTTATAAAGTTAATTAGCTATGACACGCACGAAAATAATATTTTTAAACAAAAAGTTTGCATTTCTTACCCTTTTTTTGGCCTGAGCTTTTCTTGAGTTATTTCCCAAGTCTAAGTCAAAATTGGCCTGGCAAGTTTTGGTCGAGTGTGAGTTTCTCAACTATAATGTATAGTATGCTATGGTTATTTCCCTTAAACTTCATTTGGCAGAGTCCATGAGCTCATTGAAAGAATAACGTTGAACATTACAAGATTACAAGGAAGGCCCAAGGAGACCCAAGCCAAGAACAAAACAAGATGTGACCAGCATAGGCGAGATCACCAGTTCCAAGTTATAGACATGTTGTGGCTTTCCTTGAGCAAGGAAAAACTCCATGGAAAAGGCAGGAAACTGAAGCCAATAAAGACATGGTCCCTCTCAGATAGTTCAATGAGTGGGAAGCAATAGTTTCAAGTTGAAACTACCACCATATTTGCAGATGTATTTAACGGTAAATATGGAAAACACGAAATTCTAGGAACCATCCATATTGAATGAGGAAGAAGAAGAGCAAGTTCTGCCCTCGTTTGAAGACAAACCAGCCAATACCCAAGAAGAGGTGAAGGAGGATACTGTTATGCAGCAGAAAAATCAGACCTCCTCACAAGGGTGAACAAGAGTGTTGGCTGGTATGTTGGAAAGCATAACTTCCAACCAAGACAAGGTGGCCATATTGTTTCCTCGCCTTATCTACAAACGATCTTTTGGGTATCAAAAGCTTCTCCACTGGGGAGACATGATCTATATGAATTGGATGATCTGTTCAAACCTCAAAAACATCCACAAAACCATCTAAGACAGTTGAACACCACATCATACCTATTTGATGACACACAAACTATAAGGGGTGTGATGGAACTAACATCTAGGCACCTACTAGTGCCACATACTGCAGATCTAGGGACTTGGGAGAGGATCAGAAATATATTTGATCAATCAGAGCTGGAAAACAAGTCCAGCCCCACAACTTCACTGGAAAAATTGCAGCACACAGCAAAGATGTCATCCAAGCACCATAGGCGTAAACTACTAGTGGAAGGTTGGCATGTGGCACCACAATCTAGACGTGAGTCAACAAAGACAAGGCAGTCAAATCAGCACAATTTTCCCAACTAGTGGAAATGCTATGCAATGAATATGTTAGAATGGAGGCTGTATAGACTGAGGCTAAGTCAACATTACCTTTGGCATTCCAGCATTCCAAATCTGAAACAGGTTGGAGAAATTTAATCAACATGATACTGAAATGTCACAATGCTTCTACAAACACATGCTATTCCATTAAGGAGGGATTCTCTGAACAAGTCTGGGCAGGTTAGAGCAGGTAATATGATTAGAACAGGAAGTTGCAGGGTTGTAGCAGAGCAAAAGAGTCAAGTCCAGACTTTAATGACCTCTACAGAGAACATTGTATCTACCACAAAATAAAACAGCTGGAATTTTGTGTCTGTGGGCAAAATGTCTACTGGTCTCTTGTTTCAAATGACATCTCTAAGCTCTTTATAACTGCTTTCAGGAGACTTTATAAGATAGTTATGGGTATTTTTGGACAGCCTCTAGACCCTCACATAAGATAATATAGAAAAATTCTATTGATGTCTATGGATGATCAAAATAGTACAATGGGACTTGTTGAAAAAAAAACTATCACAATGTAATACAACAAAATAAACTAAATTGGAGTAAATAAACTAAACTACACAGAAGTGAACTACTATACAACATCAGGTCACAGCCCCAAGAGGTGGACCAAAAAATGGCTAGTCCCTAAATGTGTAAATTAATGATAGAGTTATGAGGGAACCAATAGTCATGTGAAAACAGAGAAATAAAGAGAAATTTGAGAAATAGGGAATAACTCAAGTGGATCCAAGCATTAACTCAATCTGTAGAAGAAAGTGAACTAGAAACACAGCCACAATCATCACCAACTATCCCAAAAGATCCAGAACAGGATCTAATATTGCTCCCAAGAGAATATCCAGGATAAGAGAGCCTAGCTAGATAATCCTGGAAGGACAATGAATCTAAAATCCTGAAAGCTCTCCTAAAATCCATGGTCGAGGAATCAGTAAAAGAGGATAAGAAACTAGTAAGTTGCATCTATTTGTAACTCCTAGACAAGCGATGTGGAGCCAACTCCCAATATTGGAGAGCCATAGTCTTGACCCACTACATGCAAGAAGGCATCAAAACCCTAATAGTTGCTCTCCTATGTGGACAACGACACAAAGATTTGTCATTATCATTTTGAAGAGTCATATAGCTTCAAAAAGATGCTTGCTGCTCCTAGCAATAATGAGGTAAAAGAATGAGGTGATTAATCAATCGACCAGTAGATGATCTGTCCTCTAATACATAACGCCAAAGAGTATTGAAGGTACAAAGCAAAGCATCTTTGTTTGGGATGGCAAAAAAAAGTTGGAAAGCAATCCACTTGAGTCTCTATATAAGCAACAATATCTCCCCCAAATCTCATCATAAACAAAACATATGACCATAGTTGAGAAAATCGGAATCGGCAAAGAACCAACATTTTTAAAAATCGGCAAATATCGGGAATTGGCAAAAATTCGGGGAAAATAAAACCAAAGAAAACAAAATTTTTCATTGAAAAAAAGCTTTTTTCATGCATATTACAATGAGTTAACATTATGCAAATCAAATATTGCAATAAAAGCAATAATTTATGTCAAGATATCATACAAGGCTCAAGCTTTAAGTACATATGAAAGTGACAAAACACATCTTGTATTGCTTATAATATGAAATGGTACAAAGTTACAAGTAACAAAGAAAAAAAGGTTTCATTTTTTATATGCCCGCACATGGAAACAAGCAAGAACAAATTTACAATCACTTGAAAAAAAGGAAAAAAAAACCTAAACCCTAAACCAAAAGGCTAGGGTTTAGGGTTTAAAATTGAAACATTGACAGCTGAAAAATGGGCTTGCATACATAGTTATCAGGCAGCAATATTTACTTAAAAAGAGGAGGAAAAAAAACCCTAAACCCAAACCCTAGGGTCTAGACTAGGGTTTAGGGTTTAAACTTCAAGTTCAAAGTTCAAAGTTTCAAATTCAAACACTAACAGCTGAAAAATGGGCTTGCATACATAGTTACCAGGCAGCAATATTTACTTATTTACTTAAAAAGAGGAGGAAAAAAAAACAAACCCTAAACCCAAACCCTAGGGTTTAGGGTTTAAAATTCAAAGTTTCAAACATTAACAGCTGAAAAATGGGCTTGCATACATAGTTATCAGGCAGCAATATTTACTTAAAAAGAGGAGGAAAAAAAAAAACCGAAACCCTAAACTAGGGTTTCAAATTTAGGGTTTAAACTTTAAACTTCGAAGTTCTTGCATAAAAAAACTCTAAATCAGCCACAGCCTTATATAAAAAAAAATATATTATAAAAAAAAATTAAAATTAAAAAAAATCATAATTTGCAATTTTTTTGCCGATTTTTTGAAAAAATCAGCAAAAAATCGGGGATGCAATCGGCAAAGAATTGGTGCATCGTCGATTCTTTACCGATTGCATCGCCGTTTCAAAAAATCAGCAAAAAATCGGGAGTCCGGCGATTTATTGCCGATCTTCTCAACCATGCATATGACAATGAAATGCTCTTCACTCTCCACTTCCCGGAAAGAGCAAAGACGACATGCCCTATCTTTTCTAGGAATATGGTGGTTAGTCTCAACCCATGAGCTGACTCTAAGCTGACCAAGAGGGATCCTAAGGTCATGTCCACTATCATTGGACAAAATCAATGCAAGCAATAATGCCATCCTCAATCTTTATGAAATGCTCAATGTGGTAGGCTAACTTTGGACTAAGAGGCCGAGATGAAGCGATCTAAGCAATCTGAATATATTGCGTATGTATATATATATATATATTGATTAACAAAATAAAAAATCATTAAATTAATTAACTTTAATAAAAGTTTTTTTCAAAACAAAAAGGAGGGGGATAGTTTTGCCCCATTGCAATTTAATTTGCCATCCTTAAGCCTACCCCTTCGATGGAGATGCCTTTGGTTTCGCAAGTAGTTTTTGAACCATTTGAGATATGGGGAATTCACTTTATTGGACCAATAGACCCTCCAAGCAAAGGTAATAAACACATACTTGTGTGTATAGATTATGTTACTAAGTGGGCTATATCCATCCCCAATTGCTTGGCGAAACACCTTCTTATTAGAGAGAAGGTGGAGAGGAACATTCAAGAAGTAACAGAATGGAGGTAGTTGGTCTATAGATATGCCAATCAATTAGAGGGAAGTAGCCTCTAAATACCATCCTTGATGAGATCCAAAAGTGCTCCTAATGGGAAGTCATTCAGAGAAGCAAAGTGCTAAATATGGATATTTCTCTCTGCCTTCTATACAAACGATTTGACACATGAACAACCAATCATGTCTACATAAATACATGAGTGTATGAATGATTGAGAGCATGGATGCATATAGCATGTGTTGGTTATGTGTAAATAGAGTTGTCGTATGTAAGTGTTGTCATATGTGTATGTGGCAATATGTGTTTGTAATAAATATTATGTAATTTGCTATGGGATATTTTAATATTTCTTATGTATATAGGTAGTTCAGTGGTTGTTAAATAGTTGTCAACTGCCTATCAGGTATGGGGTAGACACACATACACGCACGTGTGCACAAACGCGCACACACGTGCACACATTTATGTTGGGAGAGTGATGTTAGCAAAGGTCAATCAAGTACAGGTAAAGGAGTTGTTTCTTAGAGTAGTATATTGTTTGATAATGTTCAAGGTAGTTGTGTGTGTGTGTACGTTTTACCGGACCATGATGTATTGCAAATAACTGGGTTGTGAAGGATACATGTGTGTGCAATATATCCAAACGTATATGTATGTTCTTCCCAATATTTACCTTTATTTATAGATAATTATAGTGTGTTGCATTCTATTTGAATATTTTGGCATTGTTGCCTATATGAAGTAGATTTGAACTTGGTGACAAGGAGTTGTGACAAGCATTTTGCTCAAAAAAGCACACAACGACAACAATGGGATAGTTGCAACATGCTCGAGTGGCATAGTCCAAGTATGCCCTTGCCACCTCAAGCAGAGGGAAGATTGGAGTCTTGATAGGAAGTCATCCAGACTTGTTTGTTCACATCAATGAAAGGCCAAGTGACGAAGTTGTTTGTAATACAAGGCATGATGAAGGTGTGCATGGCAACACAAGTTGCAAAGGCATGCATGATGACACAAGGCATGGTGAAGGCATGCATGACGACACAAGCTACAAGGTGTGGATGACAACACAAGGTATGACGAAGGCGTGTGTGACAACGTGAGGCAAGATGAAGGCGTGCATGATGACATGAGGCATGAAGTTGTTCGTGACAATACAAAGCATGTGTGATGATGTAAGACATGTCAAAGGACCAAGTGACGAGTCTAAGAATAGAGAAAATCTAGTTCTACAAAAAAGGCTAATAGCAATTGAAGCAAGTTGCTCGTTAGACAATTCACGGAACAAGAGTCCAACACTAAAGCAAATGCAAGTTGGCATATCCAATGATGAGCACAAAGGAAGTACAACATTGGAACAATTACAGGTTGACGTGTTTGATGACGAGGGGACAAAAGTCCACTATCGGATAAGTTGTAAGTTGGCACAACCAATGGTGCACAAGTCATGAGTCTGACACGAGAGCAATCACAATGTGGTTTGTTGGATTGTGTGTGTGAATAAGTGTAGCCGCAGAATTTTGACACACTTCAAAATTCCCTCTTCCTAGTAAAACATGTTGTTTACCCTAACAACATGAAATTTACCCTCAAATACCCCTACCTCGATTTTTGTGCCAAGAAAATGGAAATTGATTTAATTTCCCTTTTTTTGGGAAATTCGGGCAAACCCGATGAAATCGAACTTTTCCGACAATTTCGGATGTCCAAATCCCACGTGCGCCTAATTTAGGCGCTTTGTTGGGATTTTGAACCTAATCTGGGCCAACCCAGATTCCCGACAAATTCGGGATCAGGCAAAATTCCAAATTGGCCTAACTACTTGGCCTATTTTTGCCTCCCTCCCTGGTTCCTCGACCTGCATCAGGCATTTAAACCCCTAGAACCCCCCTAAACAAACTAATGGTGATAATTTGTAGGAAATCTTGATTGGAGAAGGAGATTTTAGAGCTTTTGTTGCAGGTTACAATGGATATTTTAACCTTTAGATCACCATTCCTGGAGCTCTCAGACATGGCGACACCTACTGCAAATTTAGATCTAGTTTATGCTTAATAGTAATTTGATTTTTGCATTCATTTTCACAAATTTGGGACATCCAAATTTATCATAAAAACTTGATTTTTAACCACTATTTTTGCAGAACTAGCCATTAGATTATTTTGAGACATCCGAAATCATAGATAAAGTCTGAAATCATACATAAAGTCCAAAATCATACCAATTAATATTGGGGGTAAAATTTTGATTGCAGGATTATCAATTTGATTCATATTTGCATTATGTCCTTTTACTTACTTTAATTACTCCACTATATCTCATTATTTTATTATATTTACTACATTTAATTTTATATGTTTTGCATTAGATCCATAGATCCTTTATTTTTCATACGATTTGCTAAAAGAATCGAGGGGATTTGACTATCACAGATCATGATCTACTATGACCTAAGAAGATCCCCCATCCCTAATTTCAAATTTTAGTGTTGCATTATGAAATTGTAGGTTTCAAATATATTCGAATGATCCAAATTTATCTAATAAATTCAGACATCCGAATTCATACTGCAAACATCCAAATTCATCCTATAAACACCCAAATTCATCCAAAAGCAAACATCTAGACCAGGTAAGGATCTAAACTTATTTCTCATACATTAGATTTATATTTCTATATCTTATAGGCATCTACATTTAATCAAAAAAATAGAAAACACCAAAAACATAGACTTTATTGCATTTTTTCAATACTAGTCAAAAATATAAAACACAAAAAAAGAAAACATGTTAGCATAGATCTTCATATCTTGCTTTCTACAAAACCATTGCATCTTAGTTAAACTTTACAAAGCTTTCTAGCTAGATCTGTATACTTTATTCTCATTTGAAATTGAAGTGCATATAGCTAGGTAGAAATTGCATTTGGCCAAACCCTAGGTGTATGCAACTCAAAAGGAATACATCAAACATCCACCTTACCTAGGCATGGAAACCACCACATAAAGTGTTTCCTGGTGAACCCTCACCCCATTCATCGACAAACACCAAGGAGAGTGCAACTCAAGCGCTTCTCATCCGAGGTGTAGATCCATCATTTTCCCTCCCCTTTTAGGCATGGATCCATTAGCCTAGAAGAAAGGGGTGCAAAAATTTTGGGTCTACATTCTTTGGTGAACCCGACGTGAACTACACCATCATTGTCAACTTTGTTATTTTTCCTTTTCAAAAAAAAAAAAAAAAAAAAAATCTTTCTAAATGGTAGAAAATAGTATTAAAGAGTCTTCATTTATAGACCTTAGAAAAATACTCATAGAGCAAGAAGTTGACCTCTTCTACAAAAATTATCATACAGAACGCCAAGTGGACTTGTGGAAAAACTTTGGTATCATTGAGAATAGATCTAAAGAAATAAGGAAAATTAAAAGAATTGATGTTACTAAAGCCCTAGGGCCAGGTTATTACTCTCCCTATTTTGAAATCAAAAGAGGTTGTGAACGTTGGCTCGCAAACAAATGAGCTAGTGTTCATTCAAACATCTATCCTTGGGATAACTATCTAGAAGAAGCATTAAATATCCATAAATTCTTAGCATACTTAGAGGACAATGAGGTAACCCTAGAACAAAGAAGAAGATATCACAAAGCACCTAGGGTAGTCCTCTTTCGAGACTATTGTTATGAATTGCAAGTTCAACCTTCTACCTCAGATACTAAGGAACTTACCCTTGTCCACTTCATCCAACTTCTAGTAGATGATTTCTCTTTTGAGGAAGAACACTACATGAGTCCTGAAGATCTAGAGCCCATTAATGACATTCACAAGCTCTTCAAAGAAGATTAAACCATTTAGCATTGTTATCAAAATTCTATAAATACTTGAGTTAAAGAATAGTAGATTGTTTTCTTTTTCAAAAACAAAAACAAACAAAAAAAAAAAAAAAAAAACAACAAAAAAAAAAAAAAAAAAACTTTTAATTAGCATCGATAGGAAAGATGCCTAAAAATTTAAGGAGTGGTAAACAAGTGGCAACCAGCTTCGAAGAAGAGTCAAAAACTAAAAACCCTAATACTGAAACAGAAATAGAAGAAATTCTAGAAGAACAAGTAGCCCAAATAGAACAACATGAAGAAGATGAAACAATTACCATTTTGACCCAAAAATGGGACCTCAAGGAGACATTCATTTTGAATCTATGCAACACTTTTGTGAATTTTTAAAACATAATCGATCTACTATCACTAATACATTGGAAATAGAAGATCAACTTACAAAAGGTGATTTCTCGATGGAAGAAGCCTTAGAAGTAGCTTTCCAACTTCACCCAAAACTTGAGACATATATAAATACTTCATTACAACATGCCACTTATAATGATCATTCCTTAGATAATACCCAAAATATACCTCCTCAAGAGGATAATTCTCAAATACAAACATCTATGGCACCACAACAACAACCTATTTTTGTAGCTACTACAACCACTTCCACCCAAAAGCAACCTTCTCCATCTAATAATAATACTTTTCTTTCTCAATATTTCCAACATCTATTCACTCAAAATTCTACTTCTCAAAAAAATAAAAATATGCAAATTCCTAATTCTCCTCGACAAAATGCTCAACAAAATGCAGCTCCTTATAAACTCAAAAATCCTCATATTTCAAACCCTATGCACAATCGTATCTCCATTTCCACTCCTTATAAGGTAGCACAACAGACATATTATCCTCCACATAGCAACATAGTAGCACAAAATAGACATGATGAGCAACCACATCATCTTGAAACTATAGTGAAGCAATTAGCTTCACGATTGGATCAAATAGACCCTTATCACCCTACATACAACTATAAGGAAATGTGTAACCAACCATTAGATCCTATTGTTGTTGCTAGACCATACCCTAAATGCTTCCCCATGCCAATTTTACCAATTTATAAGGGGGTCGAAGATCCAATCGAGCATATTCGTATGTTTAGGACAGCTTGTCATGACATTGCATATGATGATATGTTATTGTTAAAGATATTCCCAAAAATTTTAGGAGGTATGGCATTAGAATGGTACTATCAATTGCCAACACATTCTTTAATAAATTTTGAAGAAACTATAGAATTGTTTGTACATCAATTTGGTGCCTACATAGAGAGGCATGTCACAATCAAATATTTGTACAACCTCAAACAAGGAAAAGAAGAGAGCTTCACATAATTTCTAGTTGGATGGAGAAAAATTCTAGGAAAACTACATTTCACTTTACCTCCAAGGGAAATGTTAGAAATTTTCATTGGGAATTTACAAGAGCAATTATCCTATGAGTTAGCTACGACTACTGTAACATCCTTTGATCAAGCTATAGACTTGGCTAGAAGGGTAGAAGAAGCCCTAATCAGAAGGGGATAATTTAAAAAGAAGGATGAAGATAAGTCATCTAAAAATCAATACAAGAACAAACATGTGGTAGGAGATGGGGTTACAGATAGTAGACCCCCTCCAAATGTTAATACCATAGAAACTACAAAGAAGTTTGTGTTAAAAGCACCTCAAAAACCTCCACAAAGAAACTTCACAAGATTAAATCAACCTTTGACAATGGTCTTACCACAATTGGTAGAAAGAGGTTTGATAAAATTGCCAGAGATACGACAACCTGACCCCTCTCAACCTTGGTACAGACCGGACCAACATTGTGATTTCCATCAAGTTGATGGACATCCAACCAACACTTGTAAAATATTAAAACACTTAGTACAAGACTTGATTGACAATGGAAAATTGGGAGTGGAAAATCCTCCACCTAAGGCTAATCCGCCAATAGAACCACAAAAGCAATAGGTACAAAATGCCAATCAAGATCTAGACATCTTCCAAAATCCTTTACCAAACCATGGTAAGGAAGTTGTAAATCAGCTAGATTATAAGATTGTGCCTCATCCAACACATTATGTGGGAATTATTAGTAGTCACTTACCATCGCAACTCTCACAAACTTCCTTTGTGCCTACTCAATCTATTGTCACAATTGAGCAATTTCAAGGAAGGACAATACAATTCTCATCCTTTAACCATATAGAAAGTGAAACTGAATCTGAGGTAGACATTAGTTCATTACATTCTAATAGTTCAGAAGATGAATCAGGACCAATTCTACCCATCATAGATTCATTAACTCTAGAGGAACCATTTCCAAGAATGATAACAACCCGTCCTTCTTCACAACAACTTCTTCCCATAGAACAAACATCAAATGCTAGATCACAACTTGTTCAAGATGATCCTCCCATTCCCCATCAATCAAACAACATTGTGGCTACAGTTGGAGCCATTACTAGACAACAAGCTCAAACTCAAAATTCTCAACCTCAATTACCTACAACTCAACCAAATAATGAGGATCAACCATATTTTGTTCTGAAACCACCTTATAAGGGAAATAATGTAATTCGACCTCAACAGAAAGCTCCCTTTGATATTAATGAACAACTAGCTAATACAACAACTAGGATTTCTCTCTTAGATCTTCTTAGAACTTCATCAGTTCATAGAGAAGAATTAATGAACACCTTGAGTCAAATGATGGTACCTCAAGACATAGAACCAACTATTGTAGTGAATGTTGTAGCTTCTCATGGAGTTGATTACATTGATTTTCATGACAAAGATATACCTCCACATAGTATGCATAGGGATAATCCCTTATACATAACAACATTAATCGGAGATGTAGGTGTTAAGAGAGTATTAATTGACAATGGCTCATCCTTAAATATTTATACCTATGACTTTTTCAAAAGGTTTGGGTTCAGAAATGAAGACTTAAGAAGAACTGAAATGATTATAAAAGCTTTTAATGATGAAACCCAAGAGGCTTGTGGTGTGATATCTATCCCATTACAAGTTGGCCCTAGAATATTGGATACATCTATTTTTGTTGTATCTTGTCCTACATCATACAACATCCTTCTAGGATACCCTTGGATTAATGCAATGAGGGCAGTTCCCTCTACACTACATCAATGTGTCAAATTTGAGTTTAAAAATCAATTGGTCACCATCCATGGAGATCCTAGACCTTTTGATATGTGTGCAATGGTGGAACCTATTGATGTTCCATTTTGTCCAGCCTTATCATCATCAATTCATATTCCCCCTAAGTCTTCTTCCCCAAAAATTGAACCTTTACCTTCTTCTGACACAACTATACCATCTAAAACTGATAATCCTTCTACCTCATATCCCCTCATAGATGAAGCTTTACCAGATTTATCTACCATATTAGCACCTATAGAGCATGCTAATTTTGTTGTACAAGACTCCATTAT
The DNA here is from genome assembly GCA_028583015.1 of Wollemia nobilis. NCBI lineage: Eukaryota > Viridiplantae > Streptophyta > Pinopsida > Araucariales > Araucariaceae > Wollemia > Wollemia nobilis. The sequence goes on from JAQPPZ010017121.1 coordinate 6,569,548, forward strand.
CTTATCCCAATTACCACCATCCCCACATACAATAGGTTTACCTCACAAACGAGGAAACATATATCATGTTGGAAGTTGTACTTTTATTTCTATAGGATGTTCTCCCAATAAAATCAACATCAAGCAAATGAGCTTTACATTCGATGAGAATAGTTTTGCTCAATGTTATTTCTCCAACAAATATATAAAATCAAAACAAATGATGTGTGATATGGGTTACAGAGGTAAAGGTTTGGGTCCTTTTGAAAATGGCATACGTGAACCATTTGAGGTTGAGGAATGGCCTGCTCGATGTGGTATAGGCTATATCCCTACAAAATCTCAACCTTTCCCTTTTAATGATGATGATCATCTAATCACCTATGATGAATATTTAGAAAATCAAAAATATTTAATGAATAATAAGAAGAGAAGACAAACTCATTTTTCTTGCAATATGATTTCAATAGTCCATCCAAAAATGATTGCCACTCCAGATGAGTGTATAGAAGGAGATGTCTTTTTTGACATCTCCCTCGAAGAAGTCATGAGGAATAGTTTCTTCTTTGATGGGTCTATCCCATGTATAGCCCATGTCCACATAATAACCCCACAAGAAGAGTTAGCCAAATTATCCCTAGAAGAACTTCAGGAAATGGGTGTTTCACCCACCCCTCCTAACTTCGAAAGGGACTTAAATATTTTGGTAGAAGATATCTTAAAAATCAATATTGGAACAAAAATTAATCCTCACATGGTCAAAATTGGAGCTACCTTGAGTAAATAAGAACAAATAAAATACACATAACTTCTTGTGGAATACCTTGATATATTTGCATGGACGTATGTAGATATGCCTAGCTTAGATCCTTCTATTGTCATGCACCACTTAGTGGTGCATCCTGATGCTAAACCAGTAAAACAAAAACTTAGGAAAATGCATCCTAAAGTAGCCTTGCTAGTTAAATATGAGTTGCAAAAGTTATTAGATGTTGATTTCATTCAGGCCATAGATTACTCTGATTGGATATCTAATGTCATCCCAATAACCAAAAAAGAGGCTACTAAAATTAGAGTATGTACTGATTTTAGGGACATCAATGTTGCATGTCCCAAAGATGATTTTCCCCTTCCTAATATGGATCAAATCATTGATTTCATAGTAGGAAGTGGGATGTTATCCCTTATGGATGGATTCTCAAGATATAACCAAATCCGTATAGCACAAGAAGATCAACCCAAAACTACTTTCATTACACCTTGGGGGACTTTCTATTGGAAAGTAATGCCCTTTGGTTTAAAGAATGCAGGAGCAACTTATCAATGAGCTATGACCTACGTGTTTCATGATATGATGTATGATATCTTACATGATTATGTAGATGACATCATAGCTTGATCCATTAAGGAAGAGGATCATATTCCCGACTTGCGATGAGTCTTTAATAGACTTCATGAATATAAAGTCCGCTTAAACCTAGAAAAATGTGTGTTTGGAGTAAAATCAGGTAAATTATTGGGATTTATTGTGTCTATGTGAGGAATAGAGATAGATCCTATCAAAATCAAGGTAATCATTGATATGCCACCACCAAAAACCTTAACAGAACTCAGAAGCTTACAAGGTAAGCTCCAATCTATCCATCATTTCATTGAAAAATTGGTGGATAAATGTCAACCCTTTCTTAAGTTACTTAAGAAAGATACTTTTTTCAAATGGGATGAAGAATTTCAAGAAGCCTTTGAAGCTCTTAAGACATATTTTCTTACACCGCCAGTACTCATTCCTCCTAGGCCCGAGCATCCTTTTATTCTATACATTTCTACCTCAGAACTTGCGTTAGGAGCAATGCTAGCACAACATGATGAGGATAAGAAAGAAAGAGCTATTTATTACATAAGAAGAACCTTGATAAGTTATGAAACTCATTATACTCCTTTAGAAAAACTCTGCTTAGCTATTGTGTTTTCTACACAGAAACTGTGCCATTATATGCTTAGTCAAAAAACTTTTGTTATAGCAAAATTTGATCCATTAAGATACTTGATGAGTAGACCTTATCTATCAGGATGCACAACAAAATGGGTTCTAGCTCTGAGTGAGTTTGATCTAACATTTATTGGACAAAAATCCATTAAAGGGTAAGTCATAGCTGATCAACTCATCGTTGCCCCTCTTGAATCTACTCATCCTTTGACAATAGAGTTTCCAGATGAATGCCTTAACCTAGAAGGTGAACCTATAGATTCATGGACTCTATTTTTTGATGGAGCCCATTGCATGAGTGGTGCAGGTGCAGGCATTATATTAGTGTCTCCCCATAAACAACTTATCCCATTATATTTTAAACTCCAATTTGCTTGTACAAATAATACAGTAGAATATGAAGCCTTGATCCTTGGGTTACGAGCAACTTTATCCTTGAATATTAAAATTTTATTAATTTTTGGAGACTCACAACTCATGGTAAATCAAATCAATAATATTTATCAAACCCGAGATGAGAAACTCCACCCTTATAAAGAGTATATTTTGAAACTTATATCTTTATTTGAGAAAGTTACTATCGAAGCTATCCCTCGTACTAGTAATCATTCTATGGATGCTATGGCAGCAGTTGCTTCTCTTATTCCTTTGGAGTTGGATGATGATCATGCTACTATCATCATTCACCAACTTTGAGAACCTGCATCATTAGAATCTTGCCTAGCACCCTTAGATATTTTCACAATTGAAGAAACATCCTCAAGATCATGGTATGGAGATATCTTTAATTTTATCCAAAATGGGTCATACCTAGATGGCTTAGATAGGAATCAACGTAGACTATTACGTAAAAGAGTTGTTCATTTCATAATCATCAAAAATACTTTATATAAAATATCTTTTGAAGGTATCCTCTTAAGATGTCTCAACCTAGAGGAATCCAAGAAAGCACTAAGTGAAGTGCATGATGGATCTTGTGGAGGTCATTTTAGTGGTGGAGCCATAACTAAAAAGCTCCTACAAATGGGCTATTTTTGGCCCTCCATGGAAAAATATGCCAATGACTATGTGCATCGATGTGAAAAATGTTAGTGACACACAAATTTAGTCCATGCTCCTACCCAAGAGCTTCAAGCTATTTCTTCCCCTTGGCCTTTTTCAAAATGGGGCTTAGACATTATAGGGAAGATTAATCCAATTTCATCAGATGGTCATAAATTCATCATAACAACAACTGAATATTTTACAAAATGGGTAGAAGCCATGCCATTGGCTTCTTGCATAGGAACCCAAGTCTCTAAATTTATTTTCAATCAAATCATCTATAGATTTGGGATTCCATCCACACTTATTTCTGATAATGGAACTTGCTTCAAAAATAAAGATATACAAAAACTTTGTGCTAAGTATAAAATCCAACATAGATGGTCTACTCCTTACTATCCACAAGGAAATGGCCAAGTTGAAGCATCCAATAAAACTTTAATTAAAATACTAAAAATATTGGTTAATAAATCAGGATGAGATTGGCATACTCAATTATATCCTGCTTTATGGGCTTATCGAACTAGTGTTCGAACCCCTACTGGCGCTTCTCCTTTTGTCTTGGTATATGGCGCTGAAGTCGTATTTCCTTTTGAGCTTGAAGTCCCTTCTTTAGGTCTTTTACTTCAAGATGCTGAAGTAGGAGATGAATATCGTGTTGGATGACTAAGCCAATTGGAATTACTAGATGAAAAGTGCATAAATGCTTTAGAGCACCTTCGCTCCTATCAAGATAAACTCAAAATATCATACTCTAAGAAAGTTCATACTCGATATTTTGAGGTTGGTGATCTAGTTCTTAAAGAAAATCAAAAAAATACAAATGCTCGAACTGATCTTAAAGGAAAATTTCAACCAAATTGGCTAGGTCCATTTATCATCACTACAAAATTTGGATCAGGTGCATATCGTTTGGCTACCTTAGATGGAAAAGACCTTAAGGAACCAATGAACATTATGCATCTTAAAAGATACTATGCATAAAATCAAAAAGTCTCACCATTGTACATAGTTGTAAATACCTTGTACATACATTTCTTGCATCTACTTCAATCATCTTATTTAAATCATATTTCACTTAGTTGCATTTATCTATGAATTTATCAAAATAAAATTGTGGTCCAATTGCATATGACATATGGTCACATCCAATTATTATTCTACTTATATTAGACCTATGTTATCAAAATTCATAATTAATTTTGGTTTACTTTAGAAGAATTCAAAAATTATCTTGAACCACTCACAAAATTCACATTTTAATAAAATATTGATTCTTAATATTGATTATAAATCTCTCTTGAACCAAAAGCACTATTGTTTCACTAAATAAATTTTGAAGTTTTGGGAACTGATCTTACCACTTTTTGAACCAAATCACACTTACACATCTAAAAATGATTTTGCACAAGGGAAGATGATGCTACATAGTAGACCTAGCTCCTTAAGCGAAAGGTTTCCCTTGCTATCCTATTATGCGCATGGTCTAGAATGCTGAGAATTGGAAAAAGGACAAGCTCCTCCCTACCCAAATAAAATCCCTTGCTCTTTGTCTAATCTGAGCAAGTATCCCTTAAAAAAAAATGATTTTACTACAAAGCAATAAAATCCCCTTGTTCAAAACAAAAATGAACAAGAATCCCTACTCAAAGAAATCAAAAGAAAAGAAGGGGGTAATGAGCTTGAATCCCTAGAATTCCTTAGTTATTTGAACACCATGGGGTGATCCCTATTACAACAATGGGCTGAATGAATCCCACCTAGCAATAGGGTAGTCTTACGCATGGTGACATGTCTATCACATTAGCGACCTTCTTTTGTACAGACCAATGTCAGCTTATGGATCAGCTAGCTTTTGGTAGCTTGTATTACATAGTAGTTAAGTCTAACTGAATGCATAAAATCATGGTAAATGAATCCATCATTTGCACACACATTGGTTCTTAAAGTTGGTTTGCATCATTACCTTACTCAAAATTGGTAAATGAACTTCATAAGCACACACATTTGATCCTTGAGAGATTTTGTATCATAATTAAGGTCAAGATGGAAAATGAATACACAAATCACACACTGGTTCTTGATAAATTTGACTTCATCCTAGAAATGACCAAAATTCTCCTTGAAGTTTGATTAGCAAACATCATTATTTCATCATGGATTTGTATGACTGTTAGCATATGCAATTGGTCCTAAAAAATAGTTAATATTGCATTTTCATACCTATCACTTAGCATAAATACTTCCATTTTACTATATTGCATGATTGCTTATCATTTACAAAAACTTGCATTTGATCATACATAATCACTTTCTCATATAATTACATATTGACTTCACAATGATGGCATGAGACAACCCTAATAAAATATTTCTATTTACTTCACACTAGGAATATTATGCCTAGCGCAAGTCCTCTACCCAAATTTTCATGCTTAGTCACCTTCATCTTACTTCTCTTAAGATTAAATCAAAATTAATATTAAAAATCATAAAATACTTTTCATCAAACTTATCACTTTTAAATCAACAAAATTTCAAATTATTTTTTGACCACAACCCTTTGATGTTAGCAATATAACAAAATCTCATACAGGATCCACTTAATGACCAACACGAGGGGCAACCTCCATAGATGGTCATATACAAGCATACATCCTCGAGATATATTGTTAACTGATCAAAATCAATAGGGTTCATTTTCAAAATACTTTTCTTCTACAAAACAATCCAATCACACTACATTACAAAATATCAATTTCATTAAATCACACTTTACTTTTTCCATATCTTGATTAAGCATGATGAAAGAAAAATTAACAATCAAACATGACTGAAAGCATGATTATGTAGATCATCAAAAACAAATCATATTTTGCATTACACATACACATAAACACCAAAATACTAAAAAGAGAACAACAATATTATATATATATATCATCAAAAATACATAGGGTACAAAAAGTCGACTGGTATACCACAATCATAAAATAGGCATACTCAATCACTAGGGGGTATACCACAAAATCTAGCCTGGTATATCATCCCCTAGAACCCCTAGAACTCTGGGTATCATCACCTAGAGGTGGTCTAGGCTCCTAAAACTGAGGAGCCATAGACACTAACCTAGAACCTGATCTAGAGTGGCTCGAAGCAGCTAACTCTAGGGGTAGTGGAACCCTCTAACCCTTGAGCATGACCTAAAAGTACAACATCTAATAAAATATCATTCATTGAGAGGCTAACATAGCCTCTACTATGCACCCGAATCCCACTCCCTGAAGATTAGCTTAAAGCCACACTCCTCAACTGGTGTGATTGAGACTAGGTCTGATGAGACAATCCATGTCCCTACATCTAGACCAACGAGCTCAAGCTTGACTCAATAGAGTATGTTCCTGCATGAGTTGTGCCTCTAAGGTCTAAATACGACTCACCTGAATGCCAATCTGACTCCTTAGACCAACAATCTCTGACCTAAGAGTAGCTACCTCTCTCACATTGCTCGACTCCCCAACCTTCGTAGCAATGCCCTTCCCAGGTGAGTCATGATGAGAAACTGTAGGCGTCTCCCCATGAGGTGATAAATACCTAGTAGAGGTACATCCTCACCTCCTACCCTATCTATCCACTCTCTCCCAATCTAGGAGAGCCTCTCCCCTAAATCTCATGGCTAGTCACCCTCCTCTCATCCAAGGCCCCTCTCTCTATGGTGGCCTCTATCTCTCTCCTTCCTAGTCGAGCATCATCTAGCTACCTCTTAAAAATTATGTACTCACTCAACTACACTCTCTCTTCAAGTAATCCTCAGTAGGATAGATGTTGGTATACCACTCAGAATACCCATCCACAACCCCTACATCATCTCCCTCTACAAGGGTGACCACTACATCATCCTCATCAACCTCTATAAATATATTAAGATCCGATACCCCACTAGTGGTCATCAAATCTTGAACTACCCATAAGAATATGAAATCATGGACCTCAAGAATCACCTAAACCAAGCCAAACTATCATAGCACCTAATCTACTCAGTGCAACTCTATCTCTCCCCTCTCCATAAAGCCATCACACTCACCTCACATGAGATAGCTCTACTCTATCATCCTCCCATCTATGGTGCCCTCACCAGGATCTCCAAAAATCTATGATATGATCAAGTCATCGATCACCTGCCTAGCCTCCTCTAGGCCACTCCTCCTCCCTCAGCCTACTATAGGACCCCAAAAAATACGTAGGTCATCCATCCTCTACATCCTAATGAGGAAGCCCCACTGGCCTCCTCATGATAATGTGCTCCCAACACCATACCTAAAGAAAGGAAGTAAGAATCAAGTTGCAACCCTTCTTATACACGACCCTAAACAAGGTCCTATATAAGCGGCATAATATGTAGGGTCCCTAAGCAAAGCGCATGTTGGTATCTCGCATGTTCGCTACAACCTCTACTAAACCCCATGGCAGGTGTCAACCACTCTGATGGCACACCAGTAAGCCTACAACTATCCCTACAAATACCTATGTCAAGAGGGACACTCCCTCTATCGTAGTCAGTCCATCCATGCTCACCCCACTATTCAATGGGGAATGATGGGTCTCCTATCAGTATCACATAGCCTAAGCCTGGGACTAGTAAACAAAATAGCCCTTGATCGACACTCTAAGGATCCTCCATATATCCTCTAAAGTAGGGGCCATCTCCCCTATAGGTAGCCAAAATGTCGATGATCCTAGATACCACCGCTCCACCAAAGTTGTAAGCAGACTATAGTCTACCTCTATACATGGCATCTCAACCACATGGTTCAGGCCCACTACCATCATAATATCCTTATCATCTACACTCAAGGCTCTAACATGATCATCAAATCTAGTATACCACCACTCATGGTTCTTAAGTACCCCTTACTACAAAAAAAACAAAAATAAAAACAAATTAGTTATTAAATCACAAAAACATCATTAGAACATAAAATAATGAAGCATACATTATAAACTTAGTCCTAATTGATAAATTTAGACTTTTCGAAAACAAATTCGGCCGTCCGAATTTGCAAATTCAAACTTTTCATGAATAAATTCGGACGTACAAATTCATCAAAAAGTTATCAAATTTATGAATTTCGACACCTTTTCCAATGAATTCGAACATTTGAATTTGTCGAAATGGTCCAAATTCGTCACTTGCGACCGCATGACAGTAGGCCGCATCTAAAATCCAAAAAATTTAAAAATAAACCAAAAAAATCCAAATTAGAAGTGATGAAATCACTTACCCGCATACTCTCACCAGTTCTATTGTTCCTTGCTCAAACTTTGTCCGCTCGATACAATGCCATTTTTTTTTCTCTAGAGCTCAATTTTCAAAAAAGTGAAGGTAAAAATGAATTAGGGTTTTACCCTAATTTCTATTTTATATCCCCTTTTTACCCCTTTTTTTGCTTCAAATTTTGAGTTTTGCAATAAATTTCAATTTTTTACAAAACTCGAAGGGGGTACCCTAGATAATAAACATAAAAAGAAAAATTGAATAAATTTTGGTTTTTCGCAACATAATTTCCATTTTTGCTACATCTTTCTTTAACGCATTTATTGTTCATAAATGCGCCAAAGAGGGGGCAAAATGTAGCCACAAAATTTTGACACACTTCAAAATTCCCACTTCCTAGTAAAACATGTTGTTTACCCTAACAACATGAAATTTACCCTCAAATACCCCTACCTCGATTTTTGTGCCAAGAAAATGGAAATTGATTTAATTTCCCTTTTTTTAGAAATTCGAGCAAACCCAATGAAATCAAACTTTTTCGACAATTTTGGACGTCTGATTTCATCCAAATCCCACGTGCACCTAATTTAGGTGCTCTATTGGGATTTTGAACCTAATCTGGGCCAACCCAGATTCCTGACAAATTGAGATCTCGAATTTATCCAAATCAAGAAAAATCCCAAATTGGCCTAACTACTTGGCCTATTTTCACCTCCCTCCCTAGTTCCTCAACCTGCATCAGGCATTTAAACCCCAAACCCCCCTAAACAAACTAATGGTGATAATTTGTAGGAAATCTTGGTTGGAGAAGGAGATTTCAGAGCTTTTGTTGTAGGTTACAATGGATATTTTGACCTTCAGATCACCATTCCCGAAGCTCTCAGACATGGCGATACATACTATAAGTTTAGATCTGGTTTATGCTTAATAGTAATTTGATTTTTGCATTGCTTTTCACAAATTTGGGACATCCAAATTTATCATAAAACCCGATTTCTGACCATTGCTTTTACAGAACTAGTCATTGGATATTTTTGGGACATCCAAAGTCCAAAAACATACATAAAGTTTGAAATCATACCAATTAATGTTGGGGGTAAAATTTTGATTGTAGATTTATCAATTTGAGTCATAGTTGCATTATGTCCTTTTACTTGCTTTAATTACTCCATTGTATCTCATTATTGTTATTGTGTTTACTGCATTTAATCTTATATGTTTTGCATTAGATCCATAGATCCTTTATTTTTCATACGATTTGCTAAAAGAATCGAGGGGATTTGACTATCACAGATCATGATCTACTGTGACCTAAGTAGATCCCCCATCCCTAATTTCAAATTTTAGTGTTGCATTGTGAAATTGCAGGTTTCTGATATATTCGAATGATCCAAATTTGTCTGATGAATTGGACGTCAGAATTCATCTAAACATCCGAATTCATCCTGTAACACCCGAATTCATCTGAAAGCAAACATCCAGACCAGGTAAGGATCTAAACTTATTTCTTGTACTTTAGATCTGCATTTTTAAGTTTTATCGGCATCTACATTAAACAAGGAAAACAGAAAACACCAAAACATAGACTTTATTGCATTTTCTTCTATACTAGTTAAAAAACACAAAACACAAAAAAAAAAACATGTTAGCATAGACTTTCATCTTTTGCTTTCTACAAAATCTTTGCATCTTAGTTAAACTTTATCATGCTTTCTAGCTAGATTTGTATACTTTGTTTTCATCTAAAATTGAATTGCATATAGCTAGGTAGAAATTGCATTTGGCCAAACCCTAGGTGTGTGTAACTCAAAAGGAATACATCAAACACCCACCTTACCTAGGCATGGAAACCACCACAAAAAGTGTTTCCTGGTGAACCCTCACCCCATTCATCGACAAACACCAAGGAGAGTGCAACTCAAGCGCTTCTCGTCCGAGGTGCAGATCCATCATTTTCCCTCCCCTTTCAGGCGCGGATCCATTAGCTTGGAAGAAAGGGGTGCAAAAATTTTGGGTCTACAATAAGATTGAGACATGTAATCAACCACTACCTATGCCAAATCAACATGTCAAGACAATGATCAATATTGATGTGTCATACAAGTGTCCCATGCTTGATGGTCATGAAGTAGAGGACCCATTCAAACATTGGAAATATGACTTATGATGTGGGAGGCAAATGGGTAGATGAATGACACTATTTGAAGGAGGTTATTCCTTGCAACATTGTTTGGAAACACGATGGATTGGTACATGGAACTGCCAGAGGGCAAGTACCAAAACTAGGAGGAGTTGCAAGAAACCTTCATGAACAAATGCAAGTTGTTTTATGATAATGACGAGGTCATTGCAAAAATCCATAGAATAAGGCAAAATGAGTCATGATTCGTAGGTCATACAACAAGAGGTTGAATGGGTTGGTCAACAATCTAGAGAGAGAGTCGTCAGAAGCATAGAAGTGGTTCTTGACGAGCCTTCACCCTACGTATAGGAAGAAAGTCAAAGCAGTCCTATTGTCATATCAATAGGCCTTTGAGCAGGTCATGAACTTAAAAAGCAATGAAAAGACATCATCTCAATGATGGGTTTGAAAGGTCAATGACAACAATGACTTTAAAGATGGAAGTGGCTCTCAAGTTGAGAACAACGAGTGATGACTCTGAGAATAAGCATTAGTTTAGTAGCTTGGCTGCTACCTTCTAATTCCTCCAAGGAATAAGACAAAGAAGACAAAGAAAATTGAACTTTGCAAACCTACAAACAACATTGCAAAATTAACAAAATTTAGCCAAGTCTCCAAAGAGGAGCGATTCACTCCAAGGTGGGCCGATTTATTCCTTGAGTGTCCATTGGTTCAGGAGCTAACCATTAGCAAGTGGACCGATTGGATTGCAAGAGGAAAGCGCTAGGCGTTTGTTGGCAAATCGCTAGCAAAGTGGAGTGATTCGTTCGCTTCCTGGAGCGAATCACTCACAAACCAACAAAAGGATAAAATATAAGCAGAGATCATGAGGAAGATCTTTTGTGGCCCCAAAACCCATCTTAGAAGGCTTCTAAGCCATTTAAAGGCATAACTAGAGGCATGTAACATTTGGAGGTGCATAACTTTGTTAGAGATGCCCCAAAAAAAATTACTTTTACTAAGAGTAATAGTTTCTCACTTCAAGCAACTCAAGGGTAAATGTTTCCTATAAATAGGAGCCATGGGCTCCATTGTAAACATTTTTTGGCCATGAGAATTCAAAGCTACACTCTGTGAAACCCACATTGTGCTTTGTAACTCATGAAATTGGTGAGAAATTGATAAGTCTTTTTATTTCCATCAATGGAACAGCCCTCCTCGATTATAGAATGCACAGTAATTGAAGCACAACCCTTTTTCCCATCTTGTCATTCGCTCCACAATTTCATATTAATCAAGTGGGGACATTGTAGTTATTCAAATTCTCATGTGTTGATTGATCGCACACTTTCCTTGCTATGATTACGGCCATATTTTCATTTAAATCTCTTTCACACCCTACACTTAATCTTCGCATTTACCTTCCGTATTTTAGTTTCATGCAATTAGATTAGTCTAGATTAGAATTTAGCAAGGATAGTGGGCAATTGGCCTAAATCCGGAAGAGATCATATACCCTTCCATCCAATAATTTGTTGAAAATTTGGAATTGGGACACATTAATCAAATTAGAAGTTAGACTATTCCCTAATTCAACATAGTTTTTCTAGCATGCCCAGAGGGACCAACGATTGCCCCACATATAACATCCACTAAAATACCCATTACACACCATTCAACATAAGATTTTGGCATGCCCGATGGGACCCTAGTCCTTTAGCTCATAATTTGGCTAAACTTTTCAATTTTGGTGCCAAATTTGCATTCCACCATAGGCAAGAGTGATTACCCTGAAGTTGAAGAATTTTTGCCAAGTTCCAACACAAGTAGCGATTTGCTTCAAATTTGGAACGATTCACTCCACTAATCAAATTAGAAGTCACACTATTCCCCAATTCAACATAGTTTTTCTAGCATGCCCAGTGGGACCAACAATTGCCCCACATATTACATCCACTAAAATACCCACTGCATGCCATTCAACATAAGTTTTTGGCATGTCCGATGGGACCCTAGTCCTTTAGCTCATAATTTGGCTAAACTTTTCAATTTTGGTGCCAAATTTGCATTCCACCATAGGCAAGAGTGATTAGCCTGAAGTTGAAGAATTTTTGCCAAGTTCCAAAACAAGTAGCGATTTGCTTCAAATTTGGAACGATTCACTCCACTAATCAAATTAGAAGTCAAACTATTCCCCAATTCAACATAGTTTTTCTAGCATGCCCAATGGGACCAACGATTGCCCCACATATTACATCCACTAAAATACCCACTACATGCCATTCAACATAAGTTTTTGGCATGCCCGATAGGAACCTAGTCCTTTAGATCATAATCTGGCTAAATTTTTCAATTTTGGTGCCAAATTTGCATTCCACCATAATTGGGAGTGATTAGCCCAAAGTTGAAGAATTTTTGCTAAGTTCCAAGTCAAGTAGTGATTTGCTTCAAATTTGGAGCAATTCGCTCCACTAAGCTAGCAATTCGCTCCAAATCCGTGAAATTTTCATAACTAGAATCCAAAGTGATTTGTTGGGGCCAGGGACTTGATTTATCAAGCCTAGTCCCAAATTGACCTTGAAATTCACATATTTTTTCATTATTTGTGTCCGACTTTTGCAGAAATTTGCCAAAGTCCAATCTAGCTAGTAATTCGCTTCGATCATTTGTCAATTTGCTCTGATCAACTAGCGATTCACTCCAAAATAGTAAAATTTCCCCAAGTAGAATCCAAGGAGTGATTCGCTTGGGTTCTAAGGAGCAATTTGCTTGGAAAAGTACAAAAAAAAATTCTAACTCCTCTAAGAAGAGCAATTTTCCCTAAAATCAAAGTGATTTGCTTGGCTCTCTTTTGCAAAAAATTTCAAAGTTGGATTTCTAGAAGCAATTAGATCCAGTTTGCTAGCAATTTGCTCCACTTGGGGAGCGATTCGATCGTCTGTTCAAATTTTCAGAATTTTCAAGTTTTTCACCCCAAAACTTTGTTTGTGCAGGTACATATGCAAGAGGATCTAGGCTGATGCTTTGCAGGATGGTGGCTTTGTCACGAGCTTTACCAAAATCAAGTGAATGATTTGCTTTCCTAATGCAGTAATTCGCTAGTCAATGAGCAAATCAATCTCAGGTAAAATCAAGTGAGTGACGTGGTTTCCAAAAAAACAAAAAAGAGATTTGCTCCTGTCTTCGACATATTCAGGCTTCTAGCAGTGTCATGGTGGCTCAACTACAAGGGAATCCTCAAATTTCACTAAATATGTCATGGACTCAAAATCTTCAACTAACCCGGCTCAACTACAAGGGAATCCTCAAATTTCACTAAATATGTCATGGACTCAAAATCCTCAACTAACCCAATATGTGCAGATTCCCCAAGGTCAACAATAGTTTCTACAAAACCCATAGTCAAACATGGAGACTCGTCAAATAATGCAGAATTTTGGTTTATAGCAGGTGTATCAAAGCCAACAATCAATGCAGCAATTCATGCAACAACAAGTGGTGGCACAAGGTTACCATGTTGCACAAAACCAACAATGGATTCAATATACTCAACAACAAGCATATGCTCCAACAGGACAACCTACATACCAAACGTTGTGTGGGAAGACACCATATGTGTTGGAAATAGAGTCTATTCCATCATTTGGGTTATGTAAATGTATCCTCCAAGATACATATCTAGATTACTTCCTGTGCAAGTTATCTAGTTACTTCATGCAATGTAATAAATGCACAAGTGTCAATGTGCAAGTTGTACATGTGCAAGTTGTCCCTTGCACAACTAGATAGAGTGTTGGCCAAGTATCCTATTTTGCCTATATAAGGATGGCCTCTTAGATAGATAGATAAGAGAGTCGGGGGACATAGTCAGATAGCGTAGCTTAGTGGATAGTGTAGTTTTGTGTGCCTCACCATTCATTGGTGATGGATACAATGTAGATCTAGTAGCTTTGTTAATGGAGTGCTCACTTCCTCCATAGCTACATTGTAATATTTTATATGATTTATATTTTCAGCATACTTCAGTCATCTAGCAGATTTACTTTCTTTCATGTTATTCTGCATCTTGTGATTGTTATCTCCCAAGGCTCATTCATCAAAAGCTAACAGTGGTATCAGAGCCACGGTAGATCTAGTCTGTGTAGGTCAATAGGGAAACCACCATTGTTGGTTAGCCTGAGAGTTTTGTCAAACTAATGCGCCATTGGACCAACCACTATCAAAAGATCTCAGAAGAATCTAGGTGGTAGATTTTGGGAGAGTCACAAAGATAGGACTGAAAGGAATCTCAGTTTCAGAAAATACTGAGATCATTTTTGTCTAGAGTCTTTTCCACAGAGTTGTTAGGAAAACTCGTGAAGACTAGGGACTCAACATTCAATCCACTAGATTGACAAATCATCTAGTGAAGATCATCCAAGTTATCTGGAATTTACTAACTAGTGCCTAAAGTTTCTTTTGTTGCAGGAAATTAATTCTCAGAGGATTGGGACTCCTCCTACGACAGAAATCTAGGAGACTCCAACTTCGTTGCCCGAAGGTCGTGTGCCCTCATAGTGCAGAGGTTAGTTCATTGTGCAAGAGAAGAATACTACGGAAGAAGACTTCTAGTGAAGGATCGTGGTGAAGATAGGAGACTAAAGATCTCCATTGTTGGATTGCAGAATTCCATAGTTGAAGAACAGGCCATAGGAGCCTTGATATAGAAAGGCCATAGAAGCCTTGAAGAAGAAGCCATAGAAGTCTTGATATTGAAAAGGCCATAGAAGCCTTGATACTAAAAAGGCCATAGAAGCCTTGGTACTAAAAAGGCCATAGGAGCCTTGATATTGAAATAGGCCACAGAAGCCTTGATCCTAAAGAAGAATTCAAGAAGAATATATGATTCAGAAGCAGACTAAATATTTTAGTACTAATATCTTTGTTGTAGGAACAAAAGATTCAGTGAGTTGGGAGACTTCCTACAAGAAATTTAGGAAGAGTATCTTCTTCAGAATCAACTCAACCCTAAAGCAAAAGTGAAGAGATCAGGAGAATATCTCATTGAAGAACTTCCAATATTGGAAGAAGAAGAAGGACTAGGAGAGTCCTACTCAAATCCAGGAGCAGCAGAATCAGAAGATCCAAGAGAAGATCTCACCACCAACACTTCCAAGAGTAGAAGGTTGAAGAAAAGGTCTCAAGGAAGACCATCAAAGCTGCTAGATCAAAGACCTTGTGAAGGTCTCATCGAGCATCCAAGAAAGGCTAGGAGAGCCTTACTGAAGATCAAGAGAGTTCTTTGAGAACTCATTGGAGAAATCCACTATCTAGGTGAAGTCCTTGATAGTGAAGGACTTGGGACAATTGTCGCCATCCAACAACAAGCCCAAGAGGAGAATTTGGCAAGGAGTGCCAAATATATGAAGAAGAATAATTTGGCAAGGAGTGCCAAACCCTAGAAGAAGATCCTACTTGAAGTCAGAATTTGACAAGAAGACTTGAAGATAGAAGAAGCTCACCAAATCTTGGAGATTTGAAGATTACCTCTCATAGCAAGAAGGCACCACTTTAGAGACATAGACTTCTCCAAATCTATAGCAGAAGGAGGAGAACACAAGAGGAGAACAAGCCACCAAATCCTAGGCTCATGAAAGAAAGTTTGAGACCATCATTTGGTGAAGAAGGAGTTGTTCAGGACATCCTACTTGAAGCAACAACTTGGTGTTTTTAGACACCAAGGTCTACATCCTCTACAAAGGTGGGAGAAGAGCTACAGAAAAAGGTATGCAACTTATGGTGCAAAAAGATTCATTAATTGGATTATTTATCAGATTTATTAGAGCACCTGAATTTGGATTAAAGTTGCAAAAAGGAAATTAGATTACAATCTTCTAAAAGTGCAAAAGGAAACAAATTCTTTTTAAGGATTCATTTGCACATTTATTAGGAGTTGATTAGATTTCAGATTAGCTTCTATCAACTACCTATTATCTACTTTTGAAAAAGAAGACTAAGTCCTACAACATTGATTGTAGTGAAATTGCAGAATAACTCCTAAAGATTCATTTTAGGTTATTCTTGATTAGTTGCAGAAAATTATTAGTGCATGACTTTGAGAGTTGATTGGAGTGATAAGGTGTAATATTAGTGCATTAAAAGTGAAGAACTTGTACTATTATACCACTCTCAAAAAGAAAATTAGTTTTGTGTTTCTTGAAAGGCACAAAATCTGATTTGTATCAAGTGTCTAAAGACACTATTGAAGCACAAAAATCTGCAACTTGAAGTGGCCAATAGAAGCCACCAAAAAGGGTTAGAATCCTCCAGAATTTGGAGAAGAACTTAACTAACCAAAAATAGAAATAGAAGCTTAAGAAAGTGAGACTTGGTGAGTCTCAAAATCAAAAAGCATTACAAAGTTGAATGCAAGGAAAGAAAGTGCAGAAAATTGCATCAATTAAAAAAGCTTCTATCTACTGTTATTGAAGCTTGGATTTGTTATCAAAAGTGTCCAAGCAAAAAGGGAAAGGTGTGTCTACTCTTTAAAGACAACCTCAAACCCTTGTATTGCAGGAAAAATCTGCCACAAAACCAGAATTTCAGATCTGGAAATAGAGTGCAAAAGAAGGTATATTAAAAAGCCTTATTATACAACATTATAATACATTATATGCACTACTCTAATCTGGTTTTTGATAGCATAAGAGCAGATTTGAAGTGCCACAAAAGGGCACATTTTCTACAAGGAAAAACAGCCAACAAAGGTCGGACGTCAGCACTCTTCTTCCCAAGCTAGAAGGAGCCACTCAAGGGCTCATCTTGGACGTACGTACCTGCAGAATCAAAGCTCATTTCAGATCATTCAAGAGCTACATTTACGTAGACAAGCGAGTGCATATCGATTTCTAAAAGATATCAAAAAAATCTACAAGGGATTCAACATGATTGGAGGTATAAAAGAAAGAGGCAAAGGTGTTACATTCATGGTCTCTAACTTGGAGAAGACCATCCACCACAAGGAAGCTCCAAATCATCATCCAAGCTCCATAGCGCATCGTCTATCCACCTACAGGAAAATAGCTTGCTTGCTGCCCAAGCAACGTAGCAAAGCAAAGGGATTGTGGAGTTATAATCTCCATATTCGAAGACGTTACAAGAATGGACTCCATGCAGAAATAACACTTGGCATTATGGTCATCATTCCTCTCTCAACATTCTAGAAACTCCCACGCAGGAGTTACAAGCAAAGCAGTGACACTTGGTATTCTCCACCAGCTTCACACGAGTGCCCATACATTTTTAGATTTCTTCAAGAGCGTTGAACAAAGGACTTGGAGCGTTACATAAAGAAGGGAGCACTCACTTGTAATGGACGTGACACATGTCACAACGTCCATGATCAATTATCCTTAAAAGGCATTCGAAGTCCAAGTTCAACATGTGTGAGTGAAGCGCAGTCAAAGACGTCCAAAGAGGGAGCGAAGCACAGTCAAGGAAGGAGTGTAGCACAGCAGAAATGTTCGAAGTGCAACGTGGAAGATAAGGGGAAGGAGCATTAAAGGCTCCCCCATTTTTGAAGGTCAAACCTTCAGCGCCATACGTACCAGCATTCAAGACCAACTACTCCAAGGAATATCCATTAAATCAAGCGCCTAAGGTACCACTTATACGTTGTTATACTCAACCACAGAAAGCACCAAATATTGAGGAGATATTGCATCTAAAAAGGTAAGGTCTAAATCCCATTTATTATTGCTTTCATAAGTTGGAGATATAAGGGTTATAAACTAAGGTTAAAACTTAGATTTTGAAAGCAAAAGGGGTGACTTATCTTATTAAATTAATATTTGCAATCTTACTTAGGAGGAATAAGGAATTCAACTTGGATTAAATTATTTTGCAAATATTATTATCATTTCTCTAATTTTCCAAACTTGGGAGCCACAAGGATTACTCCATCAAATTTATTTTATTGGAAATTAGAAATAATCCAAGGGATATAAAAGAGGTTATTAAGGGTTTCTATTAAGGTTGGATAAATATATTTTTACTTGTCTCAAATCTTCAAAAAGGGACAAAAGAATTCCAACATCAAAACCTCTTCAAAATTGAAAAAGTGCTTAGTTCAATTAGGAGTAATAAGGTGTTAAAAAGTTGATTTTTGATTCTTACAAAACTTGTACAAAATCAACCAAAATTGAACTATATTTTTACAAAAAGCACTATATCATACTCTTATCACTAGGGAGCTATAAGATAAGACTATTAAGGTTCTATCAAATTTCAATTCCAAGAAACATTATGGATGAAATTTTGAGAAAAGCTTTCAATAATGAAGAACTATTCCATGAAGTAGAATTCTACTCTCAAAACTTAATAGATACTCTAGATGGATACGAGTATCTATCTTCTAATGACAAGATGAAATTCTCCTTATTTCTTAAGGAAGCCAAAGAAGGTAGCTTTACGACATTGATTAACTATCTTCATGAAATTCTCTTCACAACATGGTGGAACTCACAAAGATTGGTTATATTTTCTCCAGAAGAATGTCTGATGATTTATCTATCATTAATTGTGTTTGTACTTACTCAACACAAGAAACAAGTTGATGTTAAAGAACAATACTTTTGTGATGATAGACTAACTTGTTTTAAAGCTGAGATTTCACCTACATCAAAGCAGAATCACAGGAAGAGAAGAAGAAAAAGGAAGAAGAGACATACTAAAAGGAATCAAGACATGAAGACTGAAGCAATAGAGGAAAAACTAGTACACCAAAAAGGTAAGCACAGAAGAACGAGAGGACAATTACATCATGCCCTACTCATTCATCAACAATCAGAATCAAATGAAGATACTTGCAAGGAGGACTATAAAGGTGGTTGGATAGAAGATGAATCTGAACATGCCAAAGATCATCCAATGAGAGTAGAAGGCCTAGCTGTAGCCTACTCTGCATCATATGAAGACACAAATTACCTGTTGAACCTGAATACAAAGAATGCAAAAGAAGATCAAGCAGAAGATGATGAAGAAGATCCATATTGAAGACTAAAGTCTTCAATACCCAAATAATGTAATACAGGGGGGTGTTGGAAATAGAGTCTATTCCATAATTTGGGTTATGTAAATGTATCCTCCAAGATACATATCTAGATTACTTCCTGTGCAAGTTATCTAGTTACTTCATGCAATGTAATAAATGCACAAGTGTCAATGTGCAAGTTGTACATGTGCAAGTTGTCCCTTGCACAACTAGATAGAGTGTTGGCCAAGTATCCTATTTTGCCTATATAAGGATGGCCTCTTAGATAGATAGATAAGAGAGTCGGGGGACATAGTCAGATAGCGTAGCTTAGTGGATAGTGTAGTTCTGTGTGCCTCACCATTCATTGGTGATGGATACAATGTAGATCAGTAGCTTTGTTAATGGAGTGCTCATTTCCTCCATAGCTACATTGTAATATTTTATATGATTTATATTTTCAGCATACTTCAGTCATCTAGCAGATTTACTTTCTTTCATGTTATTCTGCATCTTGTGATTGTTATCTCCCAAGGCTCATTCATCAAAAGCTAACAATATGGACAAGCGTTTCAACAACCTCAAATCATTCAATAGCAAAATCCAATGGTGTTTGTGCAGCAAGACTATCCGGCTTATTCAGCCCAAACCTATTAGCAACAAGTGACCCCATAGTATCAACAAGAGCCCTAGCATCAACGGGACTTACAAGAGTTTAAAAAGGACTTGTACCAACTCAAAGGTATGCTTATGGTCCTTAAATGGATAAAGGAACAAGATGATGAGTTTAAAGAGGAGAATTGGAGAATTCAACAACAAAACATACATGAGCCTCAATGTTCAATGACTCAACAACAAGACCTACCTACCCCTAATCCTGAGGAATATTTGGCCTATAACGAGTCCCTTTGTAGAGCACTCCAACAAGGAAACATGTCGATGATTAATTAAGCGCATAATGGCATGAGTAATATGAATTCAAATTTCTAGTGACTTACCTATGAAATGGGTCATGATCCCACAAATTGTGCTATGGTGATCCACCATACCCAAGCGATAAATCAACAAAGCCATCCTACAATAGCAAACCAGCCTATTGCGATCAATCCAACAATGGTTGGTCAACCCATGATAAGCCAATTAATGGAAACTCAGGTGACTGAACCCCAAGTCAATGTGGCACAAGCCTATGCAATGCCTAGAGCACCTGAAATCCGTGGTTATTCCCTCCCTACTCAAAGCGCAGTGGCAAACAATCCTTCAGAGTGTCCTTAGCCTATTCCCCAAGAAATATACCCCCTTTAGATAGAAAAGGAACCTAAGATAATAAGGGAAGCTTTAGGTAACAACAGGTCAATAATTCTTATGGAGGAACCCCCACCCTTCCATCAAGAGGCATGCCTCCTATGGTCTGAGGGAAGAGTTGATATTGAAAACAAAGATTTTTAAGGCAAAGAAACAAAGGATGAAGAAGATTGTGAATCATTTCATCCTTTCACAAATGAAGAGTCAGAGTCCGTAGAGATATCCAATTTCTTACAATTTGACCGTTCTTGTCATTCTTTGGATTGGAGAGTTTTTCCACACCCTCCAACCCACTCTTCATCCCACATGACCATATTAAAGTCTCCACCGAGGTTCCACTTAGTTGTAGAAAGGTTATATATTGTCCATCTGCACCGCTGGCATTTGCCAATGGGATAATTATGAGCATTTATGGAGCAAATACCCCATGCCTCTCCACCTATGAGAAGGCTCAGCCAGCAACAATCACCAGTTGGATCTTCTCTTAGGATGTTTAGAGCGCCTAGAGGCAATAGCACACAAAGTTGCTCCTTTTCCCTCTTCATGGTAGGTGGAAATGTACTTGCCATTCCACCAATTCATTAGTGAGCATAATCTGAAGTCTGTGACTTTTATTTCCTACAAGCGGAGTACATTTCAGTGGAGGTGGGAAATCATCAACTTTGTGTATGTTTTCCTACCACTGCTGGATACTCCCCTAATATTCCAGATTGTTATTTTCAATTTCATAGGCCAGTCTCATCAAGTAACTGCTGAAGGTCTGCAAACCTTTTTTTTTTCCAGTGACATCAGCCTGCTGCATAAGAGGATCTGAGGATGTTGAGGTGAAATATGAATAGGTCTGGCTTATGTGTGGGTCATATTCGATTTTTCTTTATTGTTGATGCATTTCACGGCTAACAGTCTTTCCTGACTCTTGTATCTGTTCCTTTTCCTTTCTTCTCTGGAGCATTAGTCTAGAACCCATTATATATCCTTCCAGAGTGATCAGATTTAAGTAAAATTTTACTTTTAACAGCATCCAATGGCAGCTACTTTTTTCCTCTGATGGTTTGCAAAAAGTTCCCTAGTTTTATTCTTGATTATTTTTATCTTTTCTGTGTCTTTGTTTGCCACCCTTATTCATCTTCAAGTTGTTGAGAAGGTGAGCATGCATCCTTAATGTTCTCTGCAGTTTTAAGTGAAGTTACTGAAGTTGAGTTCTTTGAATTTCAGCTTTCTTTCTTCTAAAAACAGCAAATGACATGTTCAGATAAATTACCTTTTTGAACATATCAGCTCAGCTTTCTTTCTTCTAAAAACAGCAAATGACATGTTCAGATAAATTACCTTTTTGAACATATCAGCTGCCATCATACACTCTAGCCAGATTTCTGAAGAAAATTTCCTTGATAAGTCTATTTCCACATAAACTCTAGCATTAAGGCCCCTCTTGTCACCAACCAGAAGACTCCAAAGGGCTTAGCAATCTTCTCAATGCAGGCTCAAAAATGTTCAGAAAGGTTCAATCCACAAAGAATACTAGAGCTAAAATGCTTGCTTTGGATTAAACTTTCCCTCAGTCGAACATAAGCTAGTGCACAAGCATTCATCCAAAACCCACTATGATAGAGTCCTTGGGCAGATTCCACCTTATCCAAGATAAGACAAATATACGCTTTTCCTGATCCACAGGATGATTCCACTTTCCCTTTGTAAGTTTCCCTCTCGTCTCCATATCACCTATAAAGCTTTTTTCCTGGGGGTATCCTGTGAAAGAAGTTTAAGATAACTGCCCTCCTTTGGAGGTGATGTGCAATGGTGTAGATTTCAGCATCTTCAGAGAAGTGTATATCAAATTCGCCTAGCTGGTTTGTTGAGCATTTTTCGTCAATGATTAATGAGTGATTCTGTGAGGGACACTAACTGGTAGGACTGTCCATTCATCCCTCCAATCTTTTGTAACTGTAAACGAAATTTTCTTGTTTAGGTTCTTCTGTTCAGGACAGACTTGCTGGGGTTCTCCAGATTTGTAAAATGGAAAATACTTTTTCTTTCCTGTAAAGTTTTTCTAACATGTGAGTTTTCTCCACAGAAATTTTATATTTCAAATGTTTTTGCATTTTTGCTTCCATTTCACTGCTGCTATTTTGATTTGTGAAATTGTTTTGGGCACATTTACTTAACAATTGAACGTAATTCTCCAATATTAAGGAATGTGCTAGACAGGCTATAAATTCAGTTTTTATTTAATCAAGGAATCTTTGAGAAGAATTGACATCAACTGTAAGCTGTGAAATCGCAGATCAATTTTCTTCAATTGTGAGTTTTATGGTTGGATTAAATCGATAGTTATAAAATTAATACATTGATGCTTGCATGCCTGCATGACACGATAGATTTAGTAAGGATAGATATATAATGTATATTCTAAAATATATTCCATGATTATGCCTAGACTCAAGAACCAATAGAAATGAAATGAAATATTATTATTGTCCACGGTGGGCCAAAATAAGACCCAAGGGACTATAAGAAGGACAATAATGACTGCCAACTAGCAGGCTAAAAAGCCCAACAAAGAAAAGAACTGTTGGTTACAAATCTGCCATGAGGAAAGGATTTTGTGTTAATGCGCCCAGATTCGCCCACCAGCTAGAAAGGCCGGAAGGAAGGAATGCCTTCCGAGCCAATCTCCGGAGAAGGCCGGCTCCTTGTGGGTTTTGGTTTTAAGCTAAGAGTGCAGGAAAGAGATAAAAATGCGGAAAGAATTTACAAATATGATTGGAGTTGGGTGGGGGAACTAACAGTACAGCAACACATCAATCACCACTACTTACTGCATTATAAGTACAAAGCATAGCCGAAAACTGCAAAGTCTAGTATACTTTCTGTATAGAGCGGTGTACGCACAGCTACAATGGTCCCCTAGCAAACATTCTCCCTACAAGGAGAACTAACAGCACGGCAATGCATCAATCACCACTACGTACGGTAACTCAAACAAAAAGCAACCAAGAGATGTCAGATCCAAGTATATGTGTTATGCAGAGAATTTATACGCACAGCTACAATGGTCCCCTAGCAAACATTCTCCCTACAAGGAGAACTAACAGCACGGCAACGCATCAATCACCACTACGGACAAGCAACGTAACACACAACTGAAGGAACTGCTACCACATTTATTCTATGTATCCTCTAATCTATTAAGTTCAAGAGTGCTTGGCCACCAAATGCCGAAGTGAATCAACAAGCCATGACACAAGCAATGCCTCAGGTGTACCTGACCACCAAATGCTGAAACGAATCAACGAGCCGTGACACAGAAAACGTAAGCGTACATGTAAAGGAGAGGCAGCATAAAAAATAAAAGCAAGAGAACAGAGCCAGGCATATACTTTATATTTATAAGGTAAGCACGGTTACAATGGTTCCCTAACAAACATTCCCCTTCCACCACTTTACAATGAAAACATGGTGGGTATTTATAGCCCGAGTCCCTCCCGTTACATTAATGGGCACAAAGTCCCAGTCAAACATTGGCTGACAAAAGCAGCTATGGAGTTACTGATGCTGACCTTTGTCGGACAGGACTGTACCTGCAGCATGGTTCCCCTGAAGGCCGGACAGCTACGTGGCAGCGCGTTGGGTAGATCTTCACATCGGCAGGAACGCGGGCAGCTGGAGCTGGTAGAACCTCTAATCAGCATTAAATGAGGCAGCTGGCATAAGTAGTGCAGCCCATGCTTGTCCTTTTGCTCGGCACGTCTTGGCTCAGATCCCGAACTGGACACTTGTCGGATGATGCTGTTTGACATGTGTCTGCCTTGAAAGGCAGTTTATCCAACTTCTCTCGGGATAGGAGCGTCATTGGGTTGCGCAGGCAAAAAACAGCGCAGTCGGGAAGGCCTTCATGCCTTGGGTGCATTTCTGAGTTTGTTTCCCTACTGCGCACCTGTCAAGGGCGCACTCCGACTTCGCTGCGAAGTCGGGTTGCGCACAGGTGAAAGCTGATGTCCGCCGCCGTACGGACTTCGCCCCAAGACTTAGTCATTTTCCCGCCACCGCCACTGCTACAAGGTGCGCTCAGAAAGTTGGGAGAAGTACGCACTTCGCACCAAAACTGGGAGAAGTACGCACTTCGCACCAAAACTGGGAGAAGTACGAACTTCGCACCAAAACTGGGAGAAGTACGCACTTCGCGCGAAGTCGGACTTCGCCCTAACACTTAGCCATTTTTCAGGGCAACTGCTGTCAAATTTGAGATCAGACTGAGGGGCTCAAAAGAAAGGGGGGAAAGAATGAGAATGCAGGGAAGAGAGAGAAAGGGAGAGAAGAAGAAAGGGAGAGAGAGGAAGAGGGAAAAGGAAGAGCAGCACTCTTACAAAACTGAAAACATTGCACCCCGTGCAAAATGTGGCAACATTTCTGGCGGCTCGCGGGGTGTCGAGCTCGCCTCGGCGCAAAGAATCCATGCCTTCATCCATTGGGTGCAGAGGAGCTTACTTCCCCTGCTTTCTGCTGCTCTAGCTGTTCACTCCGCGGCAACTGTTCTTCAGATCCACTTTCAGCAGTTGCCTCCTCAGAATCACCTTCCGAATGCTCTCCAGCATTGGCTTCTGCCTCGCAGATGCGGTTGTATGCGGCCTGGGCTTGGCCCCAGGCTTCTGCTTCGAATGGTCTCGCGGTCAGCAACTTCTTCTAATGCTGCGTGGAATGCAGCGACCGCAGTGTGTCGATGGTGAGGTATCTTTTTCCCAGCCTCCCGGAAGTAGGAACCGATCCTCGCAAGGACTTGGACACCATCTCGGGTGACCCGACTTTCTTGAATCGGCTCACCCAGCTATCAATTTCAGCCGTATCCGCTTCAAAGGACAGCCAATTCTTTTTCACCTGCTCGTGGGTGAGGAATTCACCATTCTCAACATAGCCGGGGCACCCTAGTTCAGAGAGAGCGTGAAAAGGAGCCAGACAAATGTCCTTTTCATGTTCGAATGCGTCTAGCATCCGTCTGGCAACTCTCACCTCTTCTCGCTTTTTTGAAATATTTATGCAAGGTTACCCTTGCATCTGCCCATTCTGCAGCGAATGAGGACATGGGGGAGAATTGGAGGCCTTCGCGCTCGCGCTCTTGAAGTTTTATTGCCAGGTCCAGCCATTGCTTCGCCTGGCGTTCGGCCTCCTCTACCACAGGCTTTCCCTGGGCAGAAACTTCTTGGATCCTGAGTGTGAAATCCAGGACCGACATAGCCTTATATGTGTGGGGCTTGCATCCCCGCAGCAGATCAGCCCGCATCTCCTTAACTTTGCTCTTTGAAAAGACCGTCGCTTGAGATGCTTTCTCTGCAGATTGCGACTGCGCCTGTTTCAAAGACTCCTGGAGCTGAGAAATCTGCTCCAGGGCTGCCTGCTTTTCCGTTGCGGCTTCTTGCCGAGAAGCGGCCAGCTGGGCTTTTAGTTCATCTATTTCTCGTCGCGCCGCTTCCAGCCGCTCGCTGGACCCGGACAGTCCTCTTCAAGCTGTCTTGTCTTATCCCGCAACCGGAAAAGCTCTTCCCGTTCCCTCCGCATTCTTGACAAGGAGATTATCCGCTTTACGGAGGATTCCCTGAATCTCGTATTGCGGGTGAATGTCATCAAAGCTCTTCTTCTTTGTCTGGAGCTCGTAGTCCGCCCTGGTCATTTCCCGAAGAGGCTTCTTCACTTTCGGGATTATCTTCTCTCGTTGTAAGCACTCTCCTCTCGAGTTAAACTTGGTGCGCTTTACCGGGGCGGCTATCTCTTCAGTTCTCCTCCGCTTCAGGTTTTGGAGGAAAGAGATAGGGTATTCTACAGCTCTCGTTGCCAGAGGCAAATCATCCGTGTTTTGGAGGTCGTCCATGAAGTCTGGTTCCCCCAGCCTAGGGTTCTGCTGAGACGTCTCTCCTGCGGGAAGGGAAGGAGGAGAAACCGGACGGACTTTGGAAGGGGCGGCCGCTTCTGAGGGCGACCGGGAAGTGGAGATAGGAGCGGCTGGCGCTGGAAGGGTTTCAAGCGGCTGAAGCGATGGGTGCAACGGTGAACGCGCGGCTTCAGCACTAACCACAGGTGAAGGGTTTGGGGTTTGACTCAGAGATAGGGAAACGTTGGGGTTCTGAGCAAACTGGTCGAAAGAATGGGGGCCGCTAGAAGGGTGTGGAGATGGGGAGGAAGATGCGGCCATGACTTGCTCGGATTGAGCGGGAGATGGAGTAGGAGTAGGGCTAGATGAGATCAGAGGGAGTGGGGCAGCAAACGTACCTGCGGGCTCCGCCTGAGCCGATGCTGGATGGATGTCTGCGATTCTGGTTCCGGCGGCTGGCTCGGGACTGTCCAGAGAAACAATCTCTGGAGCGGCTGAACGCGGCTGCGGCTCTGCGACTGGCTGCTGCACTGTCAGACTAGGTCGCCTGATCTTTTCAACTCTCTTCCTCTTTTTATTTTCCGGAGCGATGGCTGGATCGGGGGAAGGAGATGGAGCAGGTGCAGCAGGCGCTGATGTTCCCACGGTAAACTTGTACCGGGGTTTGACTTGCAGAAGGTCTGCCGCAACCGGTCCGCTCTCTGGCGGCGCCGGCGTCTTTTGTGCCCGAGGAATCACCTCGGGCGTTGCCTTGACTAATTTCTTCGCCTTTTCGGGCGCCGCCTTGGAAGCCACGGGCTGCATTGGGTCCACTTGGATGTCTGTCGGGCCCGCGCTGGCAGTTGCCGAAGTGTACAACTGTTGGGAGGAAGACCCTCCTTTATAACCCTCAAAGGGACCTCGGGGAACGTAATCTCGAAATGCGAAAGGCCGCCAGCGTCATGGTGCCGGGTCATATAGAACCGAAAAGTCGTCATCAACGGCCGATTCCTCCCCGACGGATTTATCGTGGCCGCGTGCGGCACCTCATCTTCCAAAGATTCAACAATCTTTTCTTTTGGCCGCTTAAGGCCTCGCTATCTTGGAGATGAATTTTTTAAATCCTCGGAGAAGAGAACTTGTGGTCCGGGTTTCGCTCGGGGTCATATGCTACCTCCTCGCAGAGAGAAAATCCTCGCCACGGAGGCCATGCTTCCATCGAGTCAATCTCCCAGTCGAGGTCAACATGGACCACATCGCATCTGTCTTCGATTATATCCGCCCGGGGGCAGATATGCGTGAACTTTCCCCTTATCCCATACGGGTCGTACTTCCAGCGCTGCGGCAACAGAATCAGGCCAATGCGAAAAAGCTCCTGCTCGAGATAGACATGCTGTCCCACCTCTGATATCTCAACGTTCGCCCAGGAAAGAGGGTATGGAAAAATATGGCCCTTTCTCTTTCCCTGGCCGAACTCGTCTTCAACGTAATCCATCTGCCGGGCAACCTCCATCCCAAACTGATGATCCGTGCACCAGTAGGGCAGCAGATGAGGCTTGCCTTTGAATCCGTAGATTCTGACCACAATCCCTCGCGCGCCTAAAAACGTCCCCGAGCTTGTGATTCAAGAAATAGTTCGTCATTTCTTGGGGGGCGAGGGATCTCACCCTCGCTGAAGACTGACATGACCAAGCCCGGAAAGTTGAAGTTGAACTTGTAGTAGGACCCTTTCCGGTATAGGTCATCCGTCCAATCATAGACGGGCTGTGGCTCTCCCCTCTCATTTACCTTCTTCAGGTTCGGGATCGGCATCCGGGAGTGCAAATGATACAAACATAGCCAAGCCAGGAAAGAACTGAACCGAAATTCAGTCGACTGCTTCTTCTGGAGCTTTACCAGGCTGGAGTGAATGGCATATGCCAGCCAGTCCGCCCAGTCAAAAAAGATAGGGCGCTTCCCACTTCTTTGCGCTGCTGGTTCGTAGGATTCTCCGCATAGGAGACATTCTGCCAGCGCTAACTGATACGGCTGTACCAGCTCGTCTGAGTCGCAGCCGAGGACCCACGCCAGAATGGTGTATAGGTATTTGCTCTGAAACCTTTCCAGGGGTATGGGGCCGGTTGGCCATTGTCCAGTTGCAAGCGGGGCGTTCAGTTCTGAATTGAGGAAATCCCTCATCCTTTTTGTGTGCGTGAAGCGTCCCGCTTGTTCGCCAAGATTTATCTTTCTGACAATCGTGCTGGAGTCATACTCCAACCCTGGGGCGAAGGCCGGCTGGATAGTCTCCTTGCGAAGTGCGAACAAGGGTTTACCGCTGGAGCTGCAAATCTGCGGGTAGCTGGTCTGTAATGTCTGACAATTAGGTCTACCAGCTCCGGGCATTGATGGACAGGAGGGCACAAGAACCGGAAGAGGTTAGACTTGTACGCCGCTCCGAAATGGTGAGAGGGCGAAACCTTGTCAGCCCAATTCTCCACATTTATCCGCAGCTTAGTAAGGCTCATGGAAAACGAGCCGTCCTTGTATCCCGACAGGTAATTGACCGGCGGTGGTGGGGCTTGCCCACGCTGTACTTTCTTTGGCCGGGATTTTGACTTTTGCCCTGGCGGTGTCTCACTCCTGAAAACACTTGACTGCGGTAAATCCTCCAGTTCGCGCCCTTCGCTGGATTGCGCTGACATTGTCAACTTTCCTTTGTCCATCCTTCTGAAACAGCAATAATTAAGATTTCTGGACGCCTGCAACAGATTTCACAGTCGTAGGAATAATTTGCGCGATTTGGCATGTCTGGATGCATCGGACCCCCTTTTCTAGATAATGACAGCGTCATTAATGTCGCGCAGGAGGGGGTAGGTCGGCTGGCAAGTGAAGGAGTTATGTTTCTTGGGTGGCCGCGCAGGAGAATGTCTTGGAAGATGCACCCCGGCCGCCGCGCCATGCTTCTTTGATTGCACTTTCATTGAAGACTGCGCAATCATTAAATTTAATTTCGAATGTTGCGCCATGGCTGACGTCACTGCCACAATATGGGCACACTGCTCAAGAAAAGCTCCTTGGTTCGGAAACCCATCTCAAACCGTCGCAACGCGCCTTGGGCCCACGCTTTAGAATTTTTTATTCATTTTTTAAACTTACCCAAGCTGCGCTTAGACAACAGGGAGAAGTCGGACTTCGCGCGAAGGTTGGGCGCGATCCGACTTCGCCCGCGCAATCGGACTTCGCTCCAAAGTCGAGCGCAGTCCGAACGGCCACTTGCACTGAGATTGTTTTCCTTTCTTTTCCTACTGCGCCCGAGGATTGAGCGCAGTCCGACCTTTGCAAACTTCGGAAGAGAGGCGAGCACTTAGAATTTTATTGCCTCTTAGGATCGGGTGCACGAGCTGCGCTTATACAATGGAGCGCGTTCGGACTTCGCTCGCGGTACTTCGCGCGAAGTTCGCACTTCGCGCAGTGTGCGCGGTTCGCACTTCGCGCGCAAGCTGGGCGCAGTACGTACTTCGCGCGCAAGCCGGGTGTGTTCGGACTTCGCGCGCGAAGTCGGACTTCGCTCAAAAACTGAGCGCAGTCCGAACACTCGCAAATTTGCAGCTTTCTTCTTTCGAACCTCGCCTTTTGGCTGGCGCGCAGCCCGACTTCGCTGCGAAGTCGGGCAGCAGCCAGCACTTAGCCGTTTTTCTGCTTTCTTCACTCAAGCAGCCCCTTCACGAACTTCGCTCCTTCTGAGGGGCGACAACAGACTTCGCTGCGAAGTCTGTATTCTCTCCCATGTCGCAGTTTGGCTCAAACAAAATAAAAAACTGAAAGCTGGAAACTGTACATGCTGAAAAAGCAAAATGCATAAGGGAAATTTTTACACAGAAGGGCCCATTGGGCACCTTCAGCAGCGGTAAACTTTTAAGTGGAACCCGTTAACGGGGATAGGTAGGAGCTGACCCTCCATATCCCGAAGTACATAGGCATTGAACTGGTTCACCCGGGCAATCTGATAAGGGCCCTCCCAGAGGGCATCAAACTTCCCGTGGTTGCTCCGGCTTCGCCTTATATGAGTCCCACTTCAAGCACCAGGTCCCCGATTTTAAAAACTCGGGCAGTGGTGCCTTTTGCAAACCAGCCTTGAGTGGCTCCAATATGCTGGGTGAAGGCCTGGTATGCTTTTTCTCTCGTCTTCTTCCAACTGCAGAAGTTGGCACAGTCTGTCATCCACCGGGTCTCCACTGCTCCTGTCTTCGTCCAACATCCATAGGGCAGGGATTTCGATGTGGGATGGCATGACAGCCTCTTTACCGTAGACGAGCGCATAAGGGGACGTCCTGATGGATTTCTTGAATGAAACTCTGTCCGCCCATAGCGCCCGGTTCAGGAGTAAATGCCAAGTCCGCTTGTTCCTGTCAATGGTCCTTCTGATGATCTTCAGGAGGTTCTTGTTAGTAGACTCGGCAAGGCCATTCCCCTGCGGGTAGTAATTAGAAGACATCTTGTGATAGATGCCAAGTTTGCCAGTGTACTCCGTGAGTACAGCCGCTCGCGAATCCCGGACCATTGTCCGTCACAATTGACTCGGAACCCCGAACCGGGTAATCGTGCTCTCAAGGAACCCAATGACCGTTTCTTGGTCCGCGTTCTTGGTCGGGATCGCCTCTGCCCACCGTGTGAAGTAATCGGTGGCTGTAAGAATAAACTTGTGTCCGGCAGAGGAACTAGGCGAAATCACCCCAATGAAGTCTAGACCCCATTGCCGGAACGGAGTCTCGGCTCGAATCGGCTGAAGGGGCAGGGGTGCTTTTCTCGCTTCTCGCCAAAGAAACCTCCGGCATTGATCACACTTAGAACAGACTGCACAAGCGTCTGTAAACAGAGTGGGCCAATAGTACCCAACTCTAATTATTTTCAAGGCCGTAGGCCTTGCAGAATGATGACCCCCAGGCATCCCGGAATGAAAATCTCCGAGGACCCTGGGCTGATCTGATTTCATGACGCACCGCAACAGGATGCCGTCAATATTTTTGAAGTAAAGCCCCTCGGGGCGAAGAGTGTACTTAAGTGCACCTAGCCGAAATCTCCTTCGTTGTGAGGCGTTCAGGTGATCTGGACATCTTCCGGTGCAGAAATATCTCACCAGTTCATCTGTCCAATCACTCCCCTCCGATAAGGAGTCGGCTAGGTAGATGCTTGTCGCTGTGTCCTCCCACTTACAAGCGGAGATGCCGGCTACAGCGCTTCGGGCCAGCTCCTGACACAAGGCTCGGCCTCTGATAAGCTTTGTGGGCCGCACTTCGATGTCGAACTCCTGGATTTTTGCAATCCATCCCGCTCTCTTGTGACCCGGCTCTCCTTGTATGATGAAGCTTCGAACGTCGGGTGAATCACGAAGACAGTCGTTTTGCTCTGGGAGACAAAATGCCCGAACTTTCGGAGGGATTTCATAACAGTGTGAACCTGCCGCTCTATAAAGTTGTACTTTTCCTCATGCGGCTGAATCACTTGGCTCAGGAACGCTATGGGGCGCTCCTCGCCATCGTCTCCCTTCTGAGTTAGGACTGCGGCGTAACTTTCCGGTTCTCCCACCGCATACAGGATGAAGTCCTTGGAGTAGTCCGGGTTTATCAACACCGGAGCTTGCGCAACTCGAGCCTTGATTTCCTCGAAGGCTTGCTCGCTCTCATCAGTCCATTCGTAAGTCGTATCTTTTTTCAGCAGCTCGGCCATAGGCTTGATCACTCGCGCGAAGTCCGGAATGAACTTCCGCACGAAGTTAATCCGACCGAAGAAGGACCGCAGCCCTTTTTTATCAATGGGGCCGGCAAGCGAAGGAGGGCTTCGCTCTCGTCAGGGTCAATGGCGAGGCCTTTCTCGGAGATGACATGTCCCAACAGCCTTTCCTTCTTTTACCGCGAAGACAGTCTTCTTCGGGTTTATAGAAATGCCGAATTCTCGACACCTCTCAAATATTTGCCGCAGGTGGGAAACATGATCCCCTCTTTGGTGAGAGAAAACATCATGTCATCAAGATAGATGACAATGATCTTATTGAGCAGCTTCTCGAAGGCCAGGTCCATGGCCCTTTGGAATGTGGCACCAGCATTGGATAAGCCGAAAGGCATGCGCTGATAGGCGAACGTCCCCCATTTGGTGGTGAACGCCGTCTTATGCCGGTCCTCATCCCTGACCCAAACTGGTTGTAGCCGGAAAATCCATCTAGAAGTGAGAATCTCTGGGCTCCAAGAACGATGTGTAGAATTTGGTCAATTTGGGGAAGCGGATAGTGGTCCTTGAGGGAAGCCTGATTCAGGTTTCTGAAGTCGACACAGAGACGAATGTCGCCATTCTTTTTCCTCACAGGCACCAAATTCGCGACCCAGGAAGAATGCTTGATGGGGTAGATGATTTTGGCCTCCAACATCTTCAAGAGCTCTGCTTTCATCATGGCCTCAATTTTCGGATTTACGGCCCTCTGCTTCTGTCGGAATGGCTTGGCGCCATCCTCTAGCTCAATGGTATGCTGGATTACATCTCTGTCATACCCCTTCAAATCCTCGTAGCACCAGGCCACGATGTCGGGGAACTCTTGGCACAGTGATCTGATCTGCTCAAGTTCCTCCGACGTGCAGTCTGTCCCGACCTTGATAGTTTTACCAGGTTCAAGTTCCAGGTCGGCATACTGCTTCGGGTCTACTTTGATCCTGTGAGATATTGCTCTGTCATTCTGATCAAATAGACTCTCCAATGTAATCAGTCCTTTTGGGACATGATTATTTTTTAACTGTATCAACCCCTCATATTGCTCGTCATCAGGGTCTCTACCTTCGATTGAACCAACTTCGTTAACCAAAAATGTGACGATCTCCTCGTCACAATCGAACACCTGCCGCTAGGTGTCCTTATCGTGCACGTAAGGCCCGTAAATAGTGCGAACCGGCTTCGGTTTCGGACAACGTCATCAGCCGGAACGCACTGGCTCCAACGTACGCCGTAATGTCAGCGTGTTTGTTTTTATCACGTGATATCGCCTTGACATTCAACGAGTCAAACGACTCCATCAGGTCCCACACCCGATTGCGGTACGCCTTGAGGTAGTGATGTTTGGAGGCGCACTTATTCGTAACTTGGTGACACACCAGCTCTGAATCTCCAAAGATCTGCAGGTGTTTGATCCCCAGCCTCTCCGCCTTTCGCAAACCCAAGCACAGGGCTTCGTACTCCGCCGAGTTGTTAGTGCAGCTCCAGGCCAACCTGTAGGTATAGTCCTTCTGGACCCCGGTCGGAGAAACCAGAAGCACCCCTGCACCGGCGCCATTTTTGCATCGCGCGCCGTCAAAGAAAAGCTTCCACAGCCTTCTCAAGTGCAGGTCCCACTTCTTTTGACACGACTTGTCAAGCCTCTCGGGCCGTACAACGGAGTAACAACCCTCGTCTCGTCTCAATTACGGCATTGAAATCCCGCAAAGAGAACTCATCTTCAAGCTGTAGCACTTCGAGGGCTTGCTCCGTCAGCTCAACTGTCACCAGTTCTTCTCCCGACAGCTGGACCATGCAGTCCAACTCTCCTCCGGGTATCTTCTCTACTAGGAAGGTGGAAGGCTTCTCATTGAAAATTTTCAGTCTCCTTCCTTTGAAGGGCACTTCCATGTGTGAGTAGTCTAGAGACAGGTACCCGCCCAGCTTCGCAGTGAACTCCCGAGAGAGACACATGCCGAAGTAGGGAGCCAGGTCAACGACCACGACCTCTTGGATGACCACAATGTCGAGAGCCTTATGCAGCCGGATAGGGATGTCCTTTATGACACCAACTGTCTTGACAGGGGTGCCGTCTAATTGCAGCACGCCTTGGCTGCTCCGTGTGTACTCCATCCCGATCTCATCGCAGACGGCCTTCGGCATCACAGTCGTGGAAGCGCCAGAGTCCACCATGCAGTTGTGTACTATGTGCCCTTGCATCCGTAAAGACAGATAAAAGGGAGGCGGTCTGTTCTTCCCAGTGGCTGAGACTGTCAGAGGTTGAACCAGGACAGCAGTCGTATCCGCTGCCGTTCTTCATGTTCTTCGTAGATTCCCGCAGCAGATCCACCCGGCCTCGGGAGCGAAGAGCATCGTACATGCCGATTCTAGCAGTGTTCTTTTCAACTCGTCTACTATGCCGTAGCCCGAGGTGCTAGCTCCTTCTCGCTTCTTTCGCCGGCTCATACTTCGTCCGGCATCGCCGGGTAGCTTCAACTCGCCGTCTCTTGGTCGAGACGGTACTTCAGCCTTCTCCTGTGCTTGTTCTTTGGTTTCAGCTGGAGGCCGAGGTACGGGAGCTTTAGCCGGAACTCGGAACCTTTGCTATAGGAGGCTTGGCCGGAACAGGGGCTGCCTTTGCCGAAGGAGGCTTGGCTGGAGCTTTGTCTTTGGACGCCTTCTCCTGGGCCGTGTAGGGCCACAGCCGCTTGTACGGTGGCAGCCCACCGGGCTGCGGTTTTTCTCTTCTGGCATAAACTTGCAAAGGCTTGGCAGCATCTGCAGCTTTCTTTTCTTCCTTGGCGGGCGGCACTAGATTCTCCTCTGGGAGGGCAAAGTTGGCTTCGCCGTCCAGGATCATGTAGAGTTCATCGTCCCTTATGGCGCTGCCGGCCAAAGTCTGGATGTAGTGCTGGTGCAAAGGTGCGCCTTCCTCCGAATGCGGGTCATTGCACGTAGTGCACCGCTAACCCGGTCGGAAGGACCAGGCAGGTCTTCTATAGCAACATTTCTCGAAGGCGGACGCCTCTGCAGCTGGTGCTCTGGGGGTTTGTCTTTTGTCAGTGCCGGGGGCGGATATGGCCTCCTAGGAACGAGGTCCATCCGGGCCTGCTTCTTCTTCAGAGCGGTCATGTCATTGGACATGGCATGATATCCTGAGGCCAAAGCCCGCACCTCCTGGAGGATTGTATTCTGAATGCTACTGTCAGGAGGCGGCAACTGTGCCGGTGGAGGCAATGCGGCTAATGGAGGGGGATTGGAATAAGGTGCGTACTGCGGAGGAGCAGGGAGCGCTGGAAAATGCGGAGCAGGAGGAGGCGGGTGAGGATAATGCAACTGAGGCGGGCCGTAAGGAGTTACGACCGGCGCCGGATTCCATTGCTGCTGGGGTTGCTGCCCTGATGTGGACGGCGCACCACCAGAAGCAGGAGGATACCGGGATCTGGGGAAGTCGGGATGAATGGGTTCCTGCACCTCGGACCGGGAGTCTGCCGATAGAAATAATATCAGCTTCAGCTTGCTGGGCAGCCTCGTACAGAGCAGGAAACTCGTCTATTCTGGCAATCTTCAGCAGCAGGCATATGTCTGAGTTGAAGGATCTCAGATAGTAGTGAGCAGCCATGCCAGCTGAAGGCCGAAGTTCGCGAGGTACCCGTTTCCAGGGATCTCGCAAACCTGATGTTAAAGTCAGACACCTCCTCTTGAGGATGTCTCTGGATACTTTGGAACCGATGCAGCAGAGAAGTAGGGTCAGCGGACTCGTTGCATCCTTTCACGAGCCTTCTGGCAAGCTGGGGCCATCCTGTGATAGATCCCTCCGGCAGCGATCTCCACCAGTAGAGAAGTTTTCCCCTTAGGGAAAGGGCCAGCAGACGGGTCTTCACACTCTCGTCAGTAATGGAATGCAATGCGGCCAGGGCAAGGATGTCCTGGATGTGCTCGTACGCCGTCTTGCCGTAGCCGTCGTACGTAGGGATGGACTTCAAAGCAGCAGGGGGCACAGCTTGCTGTCCGACCAGGGCCAAGGGCCCTGTAGAGTCCACCGCCGGGAAGAGATCATCATCATTTTGCTGCTGGGCAGCCATTTCTTCTTCTTCTCCTCCGTCGGTTGTGTACTCAGTGTCGGTACCTTCCGAGGATGTAGATGCCTCTTCTTCCTCGGCCTCTTCTACTTCGTACTCAGCTCCTCCAACCTCGCGCTTCTTCTTGAATTTCAGCCTCGGCTTCGTCGACACGAGCTTGTTGATCAGCCAGCCTGACAACTTCGCCCCGAGCGTTGATGTCCGGCTCGTAGAAGTCAAGCGGGTTTCTCGGATCCCTTGCTCGCCACCTTCTTGTTTGCATGAAGGTGCTAGGACCGGTCTTTCGGACTCAGAAGATATGTTCGTGCAGAGTCGCCAGGTGCTCTGATTTTGAACAGCAATGAAGCGAACACCAGTGCTTCGATTCCGTTTGGGGGTGGGAAACTTCCTTGGCCCACCGAGTGCTCAGAATAAACTGTCAGCCCGAGTGAACACGAGCCTGAGTTTTTTCAAATGTGGGACTCCGGTCCCACCGGCGTGGCGCGAGAAACCGTTGGTTACGAATCTGCCATGAGGAAAGGATTTTGTGTTAATGCGCCCGCATTCGCCCACCAGCTAGAAAGGCCGGAAGGAAGGAATGCCTTCCGAGCCAATCTCCGGAGAAGGCCGGCTCCTTGTGGGTTTTGGTTTTAAGCTAAGAGTGCAGGAAAGAGATAAAAATGCGGAAAGAATTTACAAATATGATTGGAGTTGGGTGGGGGAACTAACAAGACAAGCAACACACCAATCACCACTACTTACCGCATTATAAGTACAAAGCATAGCCGAAAACTGCAAAGTCTAGTATACTTTCTGTATAGAGCGGTGTACGCACAGCTACAATGGTCCCCTAGCAAACATTCTCCCTACAAGGAGAACTAACAGCACGACAATGCATCAATCACCACTACGTACGGTAACTCAAACAGAAAGCAACCAAGAGATGTCAGATCCAAGTATATGTGTTATGCAGAGAATTTATACGCACAGCTACAATGGTCCCCTAGCAAACATTCTCCCTACAAGGAGAACTAACAGCACGGCAACGCATCAATCACCACTACGGACAAGCAACGTAACACACAATCGAAGGAACTGCTACCACATTTATTCTATGTATCCTCTAATCTATTAAGTTCAAGAGTGCTTGGCCACCAAATGCCGAAGTGAATCAACAAGCCATGACACAAGCAATGCCTCAGGTGTACCTGACCACCAAATGCTGAAACGAATCAACGAGCCGTGACACAGGAAAACGTAAAGCAAACATGCAAAGGAGAGGCAACATAAAAAATAAAAGCAAGAGAACAGAGCCAGGCATATACTTTATATTTATAAGCAGAAGCACGGTTACAATGGTTCCCTAACAAACATTCCCCTTCCACCACTTTACAATGAAAACATGGTGGGTATTTATAGCCCGAGTCCCTCCCGTTACATTAATGGGCACAAAGTCCCAGTCAAACATTGGCTGACAAAAGCAGCTATGGAGTTGCCGATGCTGACCTTTGTCGGACAGGACCGTACCTGCAGATGGTTCCCCTGAAGGCCGGACAGCTACGTGGCGCGCGTTGGGTAGATCTTCACATCGGCAGAACGCGGGCAGCCGGAGCCGGTAGAACCTCTAATCAGCATTAAATGAGGCAGCTGGCATAAATAGTGCAGCCCATGCTTGTCCTTTTGCTCGGCACGTCTTGGCTCGGATCCCGAAGCTGGACACTTGTCGGATGATGCTGTTTGACATGTGTCTGCCTTGAAAGGCAGTTTATCCAACTTCTCTCGGGATAGGAGCGTCATTGGGTTGCGCAGGCAGAAAACAACGCAGTCGGGAAGGCCTTCATGCCTTGGGTGCATTTCTGAGTTTGTTTCCCTACTGCGCACCTGTCAAGGGCGCACTCCGACTTCGCTGCGAAGTCGGGTTGCGCACAGGTGAAAGCTGATGTCTGCCGCCGTACGGACTTCGCTCCAGTACTTAGTCATTTTCCTGCCAGCCTGCTACAAGGTGCGCTCAGAAAGTTGGGAGAAGTACGAACTTCGCACCAAAACTGGGAGAAGTACGCACTTCGCGCCAAAACTGGGAGAAGTACGCACTTCGCGCGAAGTCGGACTTCGCCCCAACACTTAGCCATTTTTCAGGGCAACTGCTGTCAAATTTGAGATCAGACTGAGGGGCTCAAAAGAAAGGGGGGAAAGAATGAGAATGCAGGGAAGAGAGAGAAAGGGAGAGAAGAAGAAAGGGAGAGAGAGGAAGAGGGAAAAGGAAGAGCAGCACTCTTACAAAACTGAAAACATTGCACCCCGTGCAAAATGTGGCAACAAGAACTAAAATAAATACAAGATGAAATCCAACAACCGGGCCAAAGAGAAAGGGAAAAGAAAATGGAGAGCAGAGAGGGGGAGGGCTGCAGTCCAGAAGAGAGGAGTGCACGCCAAGAAGAATGGAGAGAGAGGAGGGGGGAGGGAGCAGCCTAGGAGGGGCAAGCTCCAAGAACCCCCAGAAACTATTCTCTCCTAACAATCGAGGCCGAAGTACTGGAGCTGAAGAAGTTCATGATATGTCTCTGACCAGTGTTAGTCTGAGAAACTGAGGGTGCACTGTCTAGTGACCCTGCTTCCATCCGAACTGGATGATGTGGGGCGTTTCCGACCAGAGTCACTTTGTCCGTCGGAGCTATTAAAGTATGTTGTGATGAACCGATGTTGAGGAGGATGAGATCCATCTGGAGAACTTTTATGTCGTCTAAGCTGAGTTATCTCCCTAAGAAAGAGTACGAGACACCGTTGGTCCAGGTATTTGAAGGTAGAAACAGATCGAGAGTTGTCCTTGAAAAGGCAATGAAATCTACCCCGGATCTCATAATAAATGGGACAGCAAAAAATAAAAGTGATGAAGGATTTCAACTTCACCCAAGGGGCAAAAAAAACAAATCCGCTCCTCCATCAGAAGATGGTGATTTGACTCAATCCGGAGTTGGTGAGAACACACCCTAAGTTGCCCAATAGTGATCCGAAGACTATGCATTGTGTGTTACTGAAGGTATTGTGGAGGAACTATTTTGCCCTCCTGTATCTATAAGAAGTGCTCATGGTAGAAAGATAACTTGGGGGAAAGAGGGGCAACAGGAGAGATCCAAGTGCATCTGGTATACTGGAGACTAACATCCTTTCGAATCTCATGGAGCATCCTCTCCTTACTAAGCCGAGAGGGGGGGAGAACACCCAAAGAATAAGAGGGGAGCCTGTCTATCTGTATCTAAATGCTGGCCAGGAGAGCAGAAACTTGAAAATACCAGCTCCTCCGACCTCCTCGAGAACTCGGAGAGAGGTCCATCAAGGAGTGAAGGGCGAGGTAAGGGTACCGCTTGCAACCCTCAGGGGTATCTCCAAAAGTATGGATCCTATGAAGATAACCGATAATAAGGAAGATAATCTCAAGCTGGAGAGGAGAAGCCCTAAACTTTGCTAGAATAATAGAGCAGGGGACTGTGCCCTTGCAACGAATGAATCGTCGAAGAAAGAGTGTCTGGACTCGTTCAACCCGTGACCACTCAGTCGGGCCAAGACTAGGACCCCAAACCACTAACCCATAAGTTATAGTTGGCTTGACCAAGGCATCAAAATCCTCATCTTCACAGGTATATCCTGAAAATGTGCTTTGAAGCAATTCCTCTCTAGCTAAGACAAAGTTGCATATCCCTTACACACTCGAACCTGAGTTGCATAGAGGATAAATAGATAATAAATTTTAACATTCCCCATGGTTGTGTGAAAGTCACATGCATCAAAAGAATAGTGAGGAGAGGAAAGAACCACTCAAGCAAAAAAAAATCATCCTCACATTATAATGACATCAGTTGACTCTACAAAAATAATGTAGGAAATAAGAAACTATATTTTTTTGTTTCGCAAGTCATTGGATGGGACTTGCAATACAGCATGCATGGTAAGTCAAAAGAGTGCTTAAGGCACCTCCAACCTAAACAAAGTAAATTGAAATCACATAAACAAAAAGTTGTGCATAAATGTAGAAGAAGATGCGGCCATGTTCTGCATGGGATGAGCAAAGTAAATTGAAATAATTGAAGCTCAAAGAATACTTTCCAGATGTGTACTAAATTATTAATGACAAGACATTAACACTGTACAACCATAAACACCTACAAAAAGATCTACCTTTAGAGCCATGCCTATAATTGCCAAAGGGAATCCATAAGTCAACATTAGTGCAGACCACTCTGATCCAGGAAGAATGTTAAAGTAAGCTCCAAAGCCATACCTGAAATTAAAGTTCCCCAGTAAAAATGTGCCCAAACTTTATGTATATAACACAAGAACATCAAAATAAATATCTTGAATTAGACAATGCATACTTACGAAAGCAAGGAAGTGCCTAATGCTAATCCAATAACACCAAATGATGTCTGCATATGAGGAAAAACAATTAGAAAATGACTCTTGAAAGCCTGAGAATGATATGAAAGAAATAACATCAACTGCTCAATTTAAGTATCAGAATGAACAGAACTCATCAAAGTAGAAGATGAGCAATGAACTTTTTTTATTTTATGGACTGCAACATCTAGCCCTTGGGTATATACTAAATACACACAAAAAGCTCTAACATCAAGTTGCATGGACCATTAGAAAAAAAAATTCTTATCCTTTCTATTATCACAGTCATGCCCATGACAATATACGATACGTTCCAATATTATTATTGACTTATATAGGAATTATACCAGTAAGTAAGCGATCTACTACAAAATTATTGCATCACACCTTGAGTCAGTGAAAATGCTCATACTAGAGAAGCAACTGAAGAATGGATAAAATGTCAAAAGTTCATCATCTTTACTTCAATATCTGAATGTGGGATAAAATGAGATATATTTCTATGGAAAGTGTGATGTAGTAGTGTTGTAGCCGTATTCAATGGAAATATATGTAAGACCTGATTTCATTAGTGACTCCCAACAACTTTGATGCCAAGCAATGAGTTTTCCATCATACTTAATGAGATGAACCTAATATTTTCCCTATTTTTCCTTATTCATATTGCATGCTTATTTTTATGGATTTCAGATTAGAGTATATAGTGTAGATAAGGATTCTTGTTATTCTTGGTTTTAACCTCTGATGTTGCAGGAGTAACATAAAGTGCCATACTGATCGCTGTATTCTGGAACAATTATGGTACAGGTGCTACTCTCACAGTTACTATAAGAAGCACCAGCGTTTGCTGCAGCTTAAGCAATCAGACAGTAATGTTAATAATGCAAAACATTCTAAGGTTCTTATAGATACTTGTGTACATGATATACTTCTATGTATTTTTTTATTGTGATGTAATCTTATGTATTATTTTGTTGCATTCAGACGAGATATTTAGTGCAGATCAGTTTTATGTAATGTTACAATGGAATCGTTGGGAATTATTCCTTACTATTTTAATCGAATTTAATACTTCTTATTATGGTCAGGAATTTCTTTTAACTGAATATCAAGAAAGAGATTCCAAAGTAAGGTCATAAAGTTGTAGTCTGTGGTAGCCTGGAAATTATCTCAGAATTGTTTTAGTAAAATTGAAGTGTAAATGGAATGCCAGAAAATTTTGGAAGGCATAATAAGGAGTTCTAGATGTTATATGCTGCATAAATACTTAAGGTTAGAAGTTAGTTATGTTTTCAAGATCTCATCTGTGTCATAAATCAAGAATTTCAATTATTATCGTAGTGGCAATGA
The DNA here is from genome assembly GCA_028583015.1 of Wollemia nobilis. Lineage (NCBI taxonomy): Eukaryota > Viridiplantae > Streptophyta > Pinopsida > Araucariales > Araucariaceae > Wollemia > Wollemia nobilis. Next base: position 6,611,630 of record JAQPPZ010017121.1, read on the forward strand.
CAGTGTGAAAAGTATTGATCACAATATTCCTTCATGTTTAATATTGTATTTTTAATATTCATATGTTAGAGCCTAGTTGAGGAATGTAATCAAGGATTTAAGGTCAGTGACCAGTTCTTATCGTAAGATAATGTTGTGTCAAAGAGACAGCCAACAAATCATAATATAAACAGATATTTCAGCAACCACATCTCCCTAAATCCAGCCAACATAAGTCAAAGATGGAAGACATATTTGTTGGTTGGTGCTGAATATTGAATAATATTTTCCATGTACTTTTGATTCTATCAATAATATTTAACAACGTTTCCATGAAAATTTTGTGAACAAAGAGGGCAGGAAACATGCCTGAAAGACACCCAGGGGGGTTGTTGGAAGCATAGTGTCGAAATTTGGACTTGTCTCAGACTTTGCAAGCTTATTTTTTTGACCCAGATTCAGGCTTGAGGCAAAACTCAGGAAAAATCTCAGCAATGACTTGGCAAATAAGAGAAAAATAAAATATAGTAGATTTTAAAGAAAGACACTCAGCATGGGTCTCAATGACTTGGCTGGGGTCACTCTGCTTGCCAACTCGCTAAAACTCGCAGACTCAGAGAAAGTCTCAACACTGTGGTTAGAAGTAGGTTCCCATTGCAAACACAGTGAAGGACATGGCTCTCCTGTTTATTAGGTTTACTATTCCATGCAACTTTTCTAAATTTTCTCAAGTTCTATCAAATTTGTTTGTTTGCGTCAAATGTGATTCATTGTTCTTGTAGATTTTGAATATTATATGTTAATTGTATGAATGGTGTCTGTGTATAGTGTACCATCGCCTTGTAATATAGTTTCCCTGCTTGACAAATAAAAAGTTACTTTTTAGTACCAATTTAGCATTGACATTGGAATTATCATCATAGAAATCCTTCATGTGTGTTCAAGAAATTGTGAACAAGCAGTGCTGCTACAATGCGTGCATTCCTATGATCATAACAGACATGATTAGAATTTAAAAAAAGTTGTGAAGTGCATATTTTTAAAGACGAATTGTATTACATAATAAACACATTACTGGACCCAAAAATGTTCCATAGAAGCAAAAGCTACAATAAAACAAAACTTTAAAGGAAAGCAAAGTTAAATCATATTGCAGAAACCCACAGCAAAAATATTTACTTCATTACTTTCAACTATATCAAAAAATAATATAAAAATAAGTCATGTGCCCCTTTCGAACATGGAATGACACTTCTTGTCCTGACTGTTGTATAATTTCATAGACATGCAACAGCAATAGAAAAATGCAAAGTTGGAGTGCAAGTTGGGAGAGAACCTCACATTTTCTTGTTTTAAATATTTGGGGAGTAAGGATTGGGTGCTTCAAGTGAGTAGGTAGCAAATGCGAGCAAGCAATGCCCTCACCTTTTCTTGTTCCATACCTTTGAGAAATTTTTCAAAACAAAGGATTCTTATGAGGAAAAGCTAGGTAGCATGGCAGGAAAGTCATTTTTGAAAGTCCTAACTGGAAGTAAGGATGCCCTAGCTGGAAGTATGGATGCCCTAGTTGGGGACAAGAGGAAGAGCAAATCTATGGCAATCCCTATCCAGGTAGCAGATGTTACACCAAAAGTGATTATCAAGGATGAGATGATCGAGCATGACATAATGGTTCTTAAAAGCAGAGGGTTAATATGTAAGTTCCATGGATACTAGCCAGGTTTTTCAGAGATTCAAAATTGGATCAAGTGGAAGTGGGGATTGAATTCAAATTACTCCATGACTTTTCTTTCAAAAGGATTTTTCCTCATCATCTTCTCTAGTTTGGAAATCAGGGATAAAATAATGGGTGGTGGCCCATGGTTTAGGGGAGAGATGCATTATATTTAAGACCATGGAGTGAGAGATTTTCTTGGAGAAAGAAACTATTAAAAGGCTTCTAATGTGGGTTAGGCTTTTTGGACTTCCATATCAGCTTATCAATAAGGAGGTTTTGAAGAATATTGGCAATACTCTAGGGGAGTTCATCCAGGAGGGACCAACTACTAAGGAGCGAAGGCATGTTGTATATACCCGGATATGTGTTGCCATGGATATTTCAAAACCTTTGCCACAATCCATTAAGATTAAATCTGAATCAAGAGAATGGGATCAACAAGTGGATTATGAAAACATTGCATTCCGATGCCACAAATGTTATGAGACTGGACACATGGCAAGAGATACAAAAACAATGGAGTGGATTGTGAAAACATTGAAGTGGATTGTGAAAACAATGGAGAAAGAGACAAAAATTTTGGGCATGAGACAAACTTCAAGATGAAGCAAGGAGATCATACCATAGTAGAAGTTGGATTAGATCAAGGATTTTCCACTCCCAAGAAAGTGGCAAAGAAAGCCCCTCTACATCATCAAATGGCAAAGGCCATCACAATTTACTCAAATCAACCATTAGAAGAAACAAAGGACACAAGGGATAAGGAAGTACAATGCGCAAGTTCAAATTCAAAAGGAATTAAAGATGTGAAGGAAGATATGGAGGCAAATTTTAAAACAAAGGAGATGAAAGAGGTCAAGTTTAATCCAGGTAAATCATCTTCATTTTCCTCAAGTAGTATAAAATCCTCTCCTTGCAATAAAAATGAAAATAGTGTAGAGAAGAAAATTAAAAAAATAAAAATTATTAAAAATAAAAAAAGTGTAGAGTATATCCCTTGCACTTTAGGGTTTCAAGAGCAGCATAATAAAGAAATGAGTATGGAGGATATCCATAAAAATTTAGGGTTTTTATGACAGCATAAGAAAAAATTACTATGTAGAATCATCCTTGCACTTTAGGGTTTCTAAGGCAACATTTAGGGTTTTTAGAGCAGCATAAGAAAGTAAGTACTATGGAGGATCATCCTTACACTTTAGGGTTTCCAAGGCAACATAAAGAAGAAAGTGTTTATGAGGCTATTCCTTGCACTTCAGATTCTCCAAGGCAGCATAAACCTATAGATGATAAGTCTCATTATGAACAATATGGAAAAATAGAAGAGATTGATGAAGATGAAAGTGTTGGTGGGAATGAAAAAAGGAGAGGAAGACCCTTAAAACAAGAACAAAGAGAAAAGGAAACTCAAAGGGATATCAATATGGGAAAACAAAAACAAATATCACAAGTGTTAACAAAAAAAGTGATGATGAAAATGGTATCATGGAATATTAAGGGTATGAATAAGACCTCTAAAAAAAGAGTTATTAAGGAATTAATAGGTTGTTATAGTCCTAAGTTTATTTTAATACAAGAAACAAAATTAAGTAGTGAGGAATGTAAGGATGCATTCAAAAAGATTTGGAAGATGGGGGATTGTCTAGCAGTTTCTGCTATAGGAGCTTCAAGAGGTATTGCAACAATATGGAACAAATGCAAATGGGATGGACAATTGCTAGAAGCAAAAAGTAATTGGGTTGCTAGTCTATTTTGTAGGAAAGAGGAAAATATCAAAGTTGGAGTTATAAATGTATATGCTCCAACTATAGTTACTCCTTATGAAAGATGTTGGAAGGACCTCAGTATATTTATGTCAAATACAATGATGATTCATAATTGTGATCTATAGATTCTTTTTGGAGGGGAATTCAACATAGTTCTATCTCCTTTAGAAAAGAAGGGTGGTACTCCTAGATGGTCTAAATCAATGGAGGATTTTGCTTCATTTGTCAATTCAAATAGCCTTTGGGATGTTATTCCTTCAAGCTTTCAATATACATGGGATAATAGATGCATTGAGCAAACTCATATAGCAGAAAGATTGGATAGATTTTTGTTATCTAATACATGGTTGCAAACAGAGTATACAATCTCTTCAGACATTTTATTGCAAGCAGGATCAGATCACAAACCCATTCTCTTGAGATGTGATCTACTCAATAATGGTCATCCAAAGCCATTTTAATTTCAGTCTATGTGGCTCCAAGACCCTGATTTCTTCCAAATGGTTATGTTATGGTGGGATGAAGCAAGGTTTGAAGGATCATATATATACAAGTTTGTTCAAAAGATGAAATATCTAAAGGGGCAAATGAAGATTTGGAATGTCAAATCTTTTGGTAACATATTTAAAATAAAAGAGGAAATTAAATCCAAGCTCAACAATTTACAAGAGATAATAGAAATCAATGGAATGGACCAAGATACTTATGTGCAAGAAAAACAATTACTTTCTAATTATCATAATGTATTAAAAAAGGAAGAGTCATATTGGTCCCAAAAATCTAGGGAGAGATGGCTTAAGGAAGGGGATAGAAATACCAAATTTTTTCATGCTACAGCCAAAACAGATTTGTCTTTTCATCGAATAAAAAATATTTCAACTCCAAATGGAAGAAATATTGAGGAAGAAGAAGATATCAAGAAGGAAGCAATTAATTATTTCAAAGATATTCTATCAAAAGTTGGGCAAGATAAGGAGGCTCAAGGTAAGCTTTTGCAAAATATTCCATCAATTATCACACAAGGACAAAATGAAAGCTTGATGAGGAAGATCTCTATGGAGGAGCTACAGGAGGCAGTTTTCTCATTCCACCCTAACAAGGCACCTGACCCTGATGGATTTCCTACAATTTTCTTTCAAAAAATTTGGGATTTGTTGAAGAGTGATATGTTGGCTACAATTGAAGAGGCCAGGAAAAAGAAGGCTACAATAAGTGAGATCAATGCCACCTTTATTGCATTGGTTCCCAAGAAAGGTGAGACAAAATATTTTGATAATTTTTATCCAATAAGCCTTTGTAATATGATTTATAAGATAATTTCAAAAATTATGGCAAATAGATTGAAAAGCATTCTAGATTGTGTTATCTCAAAGGAACAAGGTGGTTTTGTTCATGGTAAACAAATTCTTGATGGTATAATCATTGCACAAGAGGCCATACATTCTCTTCATTCCATGAAAAAACCAAGTATGCTTATAAAATTAGATATGAACAAAGCATATGATAGGGTTTGTTAGAGTTTTCTACATGATATTCTCAAAAAATTGGTTTTGATCAAGGTTGGTGTGAATGGATTAGATGTTGTTATAGCACTCCAAAATATTCTATTTTGATCAATGGATCCCTTATTGGATACTTTGAATCATCCTATGGACTCTGCCAAGGTGACCCACTATCTCCTTATCTATTTATTATTCTTGTTGAGGCATTGAGGAGAGCTTTCTCAAAGGCAAAAATGGAAGGAAAAATCAAAGGTATTCAAGTTGCAACAAATGGTCCCTTTGAATCTCATCTCCATTCAATAAGGCCATGGAGTTTAAATCAATATTATCATGCTATGAGAAGGTTGTTGGACAGTTGGTTAATACTATAAAATCCAAGATCTTTTTCATTAACACTACCCTAGATTTACAATAGATTATTATGGAGATTTTAGGGTTTAAAATTGGAAAATTTCCATCAACATATTTAGGTATTCCTTTGTCTAATAAAGGAAAGAAGGAGCTTTGGGACTCAATTTTGGATAGAATGAAATCTTGTTTGGCAGGTTGGAAAGGTAAGTTCTTAACCATGGCTGGAAGGCTACAACTCATAAAGACTACATTGCAATCTATCCCTATATATATGATGTCACTTTCAAGATTGCCAATAGGTATAGCATCCAAATTTGATAAAATTCAAAGAGATTTTCTTTGGAAAGGATGTGAGGAAAAATTTAGGTTTCCTCTTTATAAGTGGGATAGGGTTTGCAAAGGAAAGAATATTGGAGGGGCAGGCTTGCAAAATTGCAGACTTATGAGTTTGGCATTAGGGGCAAAACTTGGTTGGAGATTATTCAAAGATCAAGGAAAGAGTTGGGCAAAAATGTTACTTCAAAAATATATAGGTTCTTGATGCAATGAAATTATTCAAGAAACGAACCCTACCTAGAGGATCGACAACATGGAACTTCATATCAGATAGTTTGCAATTGATCAAGAAACATATTAGATGGTCAGTCAATGAGGGGGATTCTACAAATTTTTGGTCTGATGCTTGGTTGAAGCCTTATCCTCTTATTTCTTATCCAAAATGGCAACCATTGGCTCAAGCATGTTTAGCTTGTAAAGGTCCAAAGGTCAAAAATTATATTAATGTGAGCAACAACTCCAAATCATGGATTTCTATTAGCAACCTAGTTGAAGGAGAGGAACTCAAACAAATAGCAGATGAGCTTCAAAAGATGCTTCAAGAGTTCTATTTGCCTATTTTTACACGAAAGGATGAGTTGGTTTGGAATCTATCAAAAGATGGTGGATACTCAATCAAGTTGGGATATAAGGATTTAGAGCAATCAAAATTTCCTACTCCCAATGATTTCCCTTGGAAGAATGTTTGGTCACTAAAGGCCCTCCCTAAGGCCTCAACATTCCTTTGGTTAGCAATCCAAAGCAAGATTCTTACAGGAGAGAGTCTACAAAGAAGAGGATATCATGGACCTTTTAGGTGTGCCTTGTGTGAGAAGGATCTAGAAACATCAGATCATTTACTTCTTCATTGTCCCTTTGCTTACACCATTTGGGGCTACTTTTTCAAAAATATGAGAATATATTGGGTAGCTCCATCAACATTGAAAGAGTTGATGAAATATTGGATTAATTATTTCAAAGCTAAAGCATTATGCATTCTATGGAGGATTGGTCCTACCATTATTTGTTGGAATTTATGGCTTGAAAGGAATAATAGAAATTTTAAAAATAAATCTCAAAATCATGCCCAAGTTTGGAATCATATTATTGCCTCTCTTGCAGAATGTTTACAGACATGGTGCTCATCATGGGAAGTCTCAAGTGTGGAAAAAGAGGTGCTAGCCTCTTGGTTACAAGATTTGAATATACATGGAAGGGTCATCTATGACAATGGAGTTAACACAAAGGATCTGCTTCGATCTATGGTAAAATGGAAATGTCCAGAAGTTGGGTTTATCAAAATTAATTTTGATGGTGCTTCCAAAGGAAATCCAAGAAAAGCTGGTGGAGGTGGTGTTTTTCGAAATAATGAAGGCAAAATTCTCCTTACTTAGAATCATATGGAACTTCAACTAACAACTATGCAGAGGCTAGGGCACTTCTTACAGGGATCAAAATTGCCATTGAAAAAGGATGGAAATATATTTCAATTGAGGGGATTCACAAATTATTATTAATGCTATCAAGAAAAATGGATGTGGGGATTGGATCAAAAATAACATTATTTTTGATGTTCATCAACTATTGTTGGAGGCAGTATCTTGGAAATGTCAGCATATCTATAGAGAAGGAAATCGGGTAGCAGATAATTTAGCCAATCGCGGTGTTGATCTTCGTCTTGGCAAAATTCAAATTTTAGAAGGCAACTGGCCAAGTGAGATTTTATCTCTTAATGAAAATGATGTCAAGGAGTTGATTGCAGAAACATAGCAGTTTGAGGAAGATGAAGAATATATTTGATAGAAAGGGAGATGAAGAATATCTTTGATAAAAAGGCAAGTTTGATTGACCTCACAACAAATGTAATATTTTGTTATTTTGATGGGAGTGGCCCCCAATAGAAGCCACACATACTTTGTTTAAAAAATAAAATAAAATAAAAGAAATGTAAGGTTTCAAACTTTCTCGCTGATTACATTTAGTCTTTCTAATATTCCTTTGTCAGCTTTTTATGATGAATCACCTAACAATGCTGAATGACAAAATTATCATCTAAAATAACAAATTATGATTTGTCACCCATGTTGAACAAGGGACAATAAGGATTCTCTTTCCATTCATCTACTAAATATGCAATGTTTCGACCCATATTCTAGATGATATAGGAAGAAGTTAGAGCATAAGAGTCACAACTGCATATTAATTAGATATAGCCAGGAATCTTTTGATTTGCATGATCCGAAGTCCAAAAAGGTCATTCAAAGAGATGTATCTAGGGCCTTTAAAGAGAACCCTTCCTCCATAGATTTGGTTCTCCTCTTGTTCTTTATTATTCTAATGATTTTCCTATTAATGATAATCTTGCTAGCTCTTTGCCTAGTTCATATACTTCAGACGTTTTGGATGATAATATAGATATTATCATTCAAACTAGCGATATTGCTTCTTGTATACTTGAGACTTCTTTGCTCCCAGGGAGATTAATTGCCCTCATGGGATTATGGAGACAAGAAAGCTTGTGGCAAATAGAAATGGTAGATGCATTGGTTGATGTGTATGACTACATCATGAAGAACAACATTTAGAAGTTTGTTCCTCTTTCCCCTATGACGAATCTTATTTGATGTAGGCAAGCATATAAGACCAACTTTACTTTAGATGGCCAAGTTGAAAAGCACAAGACTCAATTATTTGCTAAAGCACAAAGCTCAAGTTGACCTTTCTATCAAAATAAGGATTTGACTATATCAAGACTTTTCAATCTATTGGTAAGAGGCAAATCATTTGTATAGTGCTCTCTTAGCACCGACTTCAATTGAAAGTTTACTAATTGTTAATGGATGTCAAATTGGGCTTTCTTTAAGAGTGGCTTGAAAGAGAAGATATATAGGTAACAACCTCCATGTTCTGAATACATATTGCAAATATAAGAATTTTTAGCATGAATTGATGATATGAATACACGAAGAGCACACAAAGAGATTCATGCTCACATTAAAAGGAAGGGTGTAACCAGATATAAATCTTACAAAGACATTTATATGAGCACACCATCAAAAGGAAGGGCATCATCAGACCCTTGTGAGAGAACTTTATGTTGTTCATCAATCATAGCCCAAGAGCTTGGTCATCCATTTATTATGTTAGGACACAAGAGACGCTTAAGAGCTTGGTCATCTGTTTATTCTGTTTAGGACACGAGAGACACTACTCTAAGAAATTCTTAAGGCTACCATGGTCAGTCTTAATGATGAAGCAACGCGCCAACAAATAAGGCCTCCATTTCTCTACGGCATGCAGAACAGCCAACATTTCCTTATCATAATTTGATCGTCCCAGATTTTTGCCAGAAAGTTGCTTACTTTCAAAGGCCAATCGGTGTCTATCCTGCATGAAAACAACTCCATACCTGTACCAGAAGCATCATACTCAATGAGAAAAGGTTTTCTAAAGTCAAGAGTGGCCAAAACAAGAGTGGTACACATAGCCTTCTTGGGGGCTTGGAAGGCTTGGGAATTCAAAACAAACAAAGGCATCCTTCTTAGTGAGATCAATGAGAGAAGCAGCAATCTTGCCATAATTGTGCACAAATTTCCTATAGTAGCCCATGAGTCCTAAAAATCCATGGAGTTGTTTAAGGGATTTGGGCAAGGGCTAGTCTTACATAGCTTTGATCTTGTTAGGATCCATCTTGACTCAATCCTAAGTTACTATATGTCCCAAGTATTTTGTAGGCAGGCAAATTGATATGTTTGCATAATTAGTGAATAAGTTTTGCCATTTTGTGTTATTTTGTAGTTCATACGCAAAGTGTTTGACAAAATGTGCATATGTATAATTAATAAAGTCATAATGTAATATTTCATATGATAATGTGTAATGTTAAGTTATGTACAATTAAGTCATAAAGTGACTCATGAAATGAAATGTAAATGCATGTCAAATGTAATTTAGGAAAATGATTGTAGCACGGTGGTGAGTATTTTGACTATTGGAGGAACAATTGGATGACAGATTTTAGGAGCCAATTGAGAAGCCAACTAAAACTGTAATCATTGCTGATCCAAACACAATTGACACAAGCAATTGTACGGCAAATATCAACTTGCACTTGTACGACAAAGTCTCCACATACGCTTGTATGGTTTGTACGGTACAATCACAATCCGCTGTCAACACTCCCTGTACGGCACTTCATGGCGACCCTTGTACGACACTCAGATGGAAATACTTGTACGATAACTCTCGTATAGTTATTATGGATTACAACTTTCGTCTGCAACCCTATGCACAAAACTTAGCACACACAACCTAGCAATCCGCTACAATAATAGTCTCACACAGACATATACACAGATGGAAACGGAATGTCATTGCATTATTACTACTTGTTAGGCACTTGCATTACAGATATGTCTGTACTTGCAAGACACAGACCACACAGATGCTCGCACATCACAATGCACTCCTAGAATCCTCGTACTCTCCAATGCACAATACTCTCCATCTCGTAGTATGATTATTGAACAAATGTGTAGGGGGTCCTTTTATGCTTGTGGGTCGGCAGTTAGACACAATTTCCGCCCAAACACCTCACCACTTAACTACCCACATTCCTATTATGCAACCATTACATTAGCCGTACATTTTACAAATTCAAATTATCAATCTACGATGTCATCCTTGCAAACTTCAAGTAACAAAATATCATTTCACTTGCATTTCATTTGACATTTCATTTCACTTTCATGTACATTTGATTTTACATTTCATTTACATTACAATTTTGTGCACATTTGCACTTATTTTCCTATGTACAACATTCACTTCGGTTGTTGTCCAGAACTAGCTCCTACATCTACCCTCCTCTTTAGATTGGTCGACGTCTTCGTCAACAACTATCTCTACTCCTGGAGGCTGGGATTTTGCTAATGCTAAGGAGTTGGAACAAGTATACCTCCCATCTCTTTGATTTGCAGCTTGAGGGCCTCTATTTCTCCTTTCAACCTCTTGAAGTAGTTCAAATACCAGGTCCATTGCACTGCGTAATTGTTCACTTTATACTTGGTTTCCGCCAACTTTGCCAATATCTCTTCCTCCCTCCTTGCAAATGCAGTTTCAGCCTCCTTCCTTGCTATTTCTACCCATTCCTGGCTGCAATTGTTAGTTGCTCATCTTTTTCTGGAATCAGTTGATCTCGAACCTTAACTTCTTCATTCTTCTTCTCCAACAATTGTTCCCTCAACAAACATTCTGATTTCAGCTGCCCGATCAGCGTGTCCTCCTGTTCCTCCTGAGCCTTCATTCTCTCCTCAACTTCCTTTCTAAGTACTACTAGTTCTACTTTACCATTCTCCTGCATTTTCCAAAGTCTCTCCTCCCATTGGTTAGCATGTTTCTCCATTGACTCATGAATTATATTCACCCCTGTGGCTAACCATTGAATCAAGTATGCCAAAAAATTAATCTTGGCATACGTCTTCACTAACTCAAGTGCAAGCTTCACATACTTCACACCTGCTTCATCTGCTGGACAAGGTGCCAAATTCCCTTCATCAATATAAACCCTGGTTGGCTACATATAGATTGTCTGAGTTCCCTCTAGCAGGTTTTCTACTCCAATATATACCAATTTCTAGCTCCCATTGCTGCATTTGATGAACATTAGCAAGCTCCTTCAGCTTCTCTTTGTCTGAGCCCATTGTACTAACTTGCCTAATTCATTTTCTACCAGCAACTACCATTGTTGCCAATCTCCAACGCATCCCGCTTGGAACTCCATCCTTGCTCTATCCAAGGCTCTAGACATCTTTTTGAAAAAGGCATGAACCTGTGCATTGATACAGTCCCCTAGAGTTGGTGGTCTCCTGAAATTCGGCACTTCTATGAGGAAATGCTCACTTGTATCCAGCTCCATGTTTGTATCATTTTCGGTGGTTGTTTCCTCTCTCTTCCTTCTCCACCATCACTTTTTAGGTTGATTGGTCTCTTGGCTGTCTTGTCTCGTCATACCTGTCGTGCTACATCCACAATTCGTTCTTCAGTCATTGCTTCTCGTACTCTCTCCTGTTCTCCTTTAAGTGATTGGTTGTTTTCACCTCTATAGAAAATTTGGAATTGTGATGTAGACCGCTTCCCTTTCTCTCCCTACTCCATAGGTATTGTTCTCCTCTTTGCCAACTCTGCTGCGGATGTGATTTCAATATCTATATGCTCATCCAATGGAGGTGATCTACACAGATCCTCTTGCTGCTCCAAAGGTGCTAGAGTGTTGAAAACGTGAGGTGAATTAATGTTTTCCACTTGTTCATCTCCTACACCTTCCACTAAATCCATTGTTGCTGTCTCCTCTTCTACATCCACAATCAGAATCGACTCCTGTTGTTGCGTTGTTCTTTCCTCTTCCTGTCCATCCTACGCAATAGTCTCCTTAGGCTATTGCTATTCATTGCAAGCCTCTCTTGAGTCATCCATCTACCTATAATGCCTCCTTACACAGACTCCCTAGTTGTGCAAATTCTTCCTGTTGTAGTGCTCTCTGTAGTCTTCCACACACTTTAATCCTACCCTCCAGCATCCATTCTGCACTGCCACCAACATTTGTTGTGGCCTGCTGTGGAGGTTGTTGCTCTTCTGGCTCATGTTGTTCTTGAGGTTGAACTTTCGTCCACTACTGCTCCAAACTCCTACATTGTTTCTCTCTTTGCATCGGCTCTGTCCTTGGTTGTGCTGCAGCTCCCTCTGAATCCTCACTTCATCTTCCATGGGCCCCTGTGTCTTCCTTTTCAATGTCTTCTTCTTCACCGAAGTTCCTATATTCATTGGTGCCATCACATTGATCCACCAAAAAATTGTTTGTTCATGCTTTGACATATCCCTATGAGGATTCAATTCTAGAAATCATACCTTTGTCTGTATCACAGCATTCATCATCAGTGCAATGGTGTGGAAATCCATTGGAAAATTCATCATATACCACATCAAGAAATTCCTAATGCGGTATGACAAATATGATGCCCAATCTTATGCTACGCCAACTATTATCCCTTGCACATATGTTATGAGCCAAGTGGGCATTTCCAAGGCTCGTTGTTCCCCCGAGAGTTTTGACATGATGACATTCATTGCATACTGCAATTCCAGCGTCTTCAATTGCTGCATCTTCACTCAACAGCTCCTGTGCTTCAACAACTTTTGTTGCCTCATCCGAAGTGATGTCGATGACCTCATGGATCATCTCCCTCCATCGGTTCATGCCCACTCTCTCCTTTCTAACCGCTATTCCATGATTCCACAACTCAAACGTCCTTTTAAAGTTACCTATTGAAAACACCATTGTTACTTCTTGGTCACCAACTCTAACTCTATTGGCATTTTGTTGTGGATTGTACGTTTGCAACATTTGCGGCAAAAACTCCTCAAAGAATTCTTTGTCAAAATTTGGAATCTACAGTATAAAATTCACTCCTACATTCTTAAATGTTTTCCTCGATCCTTTGGACTCTTCTCCTACCATGTCCAATAAAACTCTCCTGCTGGTTGTACCCATGTGATGTCTTGCAAGGGTACTATCAACCTCCTCTTCCCCTTACTTTCTCCCCCTCCGGAGGCAAAGCCTCAACTTCTCGCTCCTCCTAAGTGTTGGTCCTTGGCCTTTCTCTCAAATGTCCAGCATGTTGCCTGCTACTACCTCATTTAGTGTTTGAGTCATGTTCTCCCTTCCTCGCACATGCTTTGCAAGACCTCCTCTTGCACTTCCTTCGACACCACCTCCACAAGAACGAGGTTTTGCCTACGTCATTGGGTCAGATGGAACCCTTCTCTACTATTGTTTCACCCAACGAATTCTTTCCTTGATACTTGGTTGTTTTTGCATCTTCTACTTCTTAGCAACTCCAACTAACCTCTGCTTATGCTTGGATGGAACTTGTTGTACACGTTCTATCTATATGGCCCCTGTTGTACACAAGCTTGTACGGCGAACGTTTTGGGTTTGTACGACAGCCATTCAATTGCCTACTTGTACGACATTGTCATTTGAAATGCACCTGTACAATAGTGGCGTCCCTTGCTTACACCTATACAACCAATATTTTGCACCAATTTGTATGGCCTTGGCGTACAAACTCCCCTACACTTGGATGGTGATGGTATCTCCTTCAACTTGGTCGTTCACCCTTCTGCTCGTATGACCCTTCTACCACTGCTTGTACAACAGCCTTCTCTACCCTTATCTTGTATGTATAGACTTGGTGTATTCTCTGTCGCTCCAAAACCATGTTCGTACAACTACACACACCTGCAAACCCTCACGCTGTTTGCAAATGTTCACTTCAATGGTCGTTTGTACTTTGTACAATTGTATGGCTCCATACGACTACAATTGTTGTTCTTGCAAAACCCTCTCTGTAACATCATCCTTTGCAATTTCTTCCTTTCATTACACACAAAAGCTTCTCCTCAAGACATGTCTATCAATTTTGCACTTCTTCGTTCAATAGTTTTCCTCCTTGTATCGGCAGCTCCTGTGTTGGTACTGCTCCTACGTTTGCAATGTACCTACGCATGCTTCACTTTAGCACTGCATCTTGCATCCTCCGCCTTTAGCTCTATACATGCACTCTTCATCCTCCCTTCTCTGTCAGGCATTGAAAAAAATGCAATGCTCAAGCCTCCTCGATGCACATATTTATAATTTGGCAAGGGTAGTTGTCGCTCATGCATAACTGAATGCCATCTTGCATGTAACTGATGTCGTGCTTTTTCCTTTTTTGTCACTTTTTTTTTCTTTAAGATGTGTCTGAGTTTATCTCCGTTGTACAATTCATATGGCCACACAAACTACCACTTCTACTGCATCATTTGTCAATGAATCGCTTTCTTCCCCTTGACAACAATTTCCTTTCTGCTTTGTTGTACAATTCCTCGCACTTGAATGACAATTTTCCCCTTGTGTTGATTATGTACGACGATTTGCTATACAATCACCCTTGCCCTCATTTGTATGGCAGTTAGTTGTACCATCATTTTCTATACGACTGGTTGTATTTGTACGACCACCTTGACATGTACGACAATCCCTAGTTGTAAGGTCTTCTGTCGTACCACCCTATCCATTTGTACCTCCATATTGACTTTGACTTGTATGGCCAACATTTGTATGACAATTTGTCGTACAAGCACCTTTCTAACTTGTTGCACTTGTACAATAGGTCGTCCTACCTCTTCCTTCGATATTGAGCCATCGTCTTTGTTCCTATCTCATCCAATTTGGCTCTTCATTATCCCTTCTTTGTCTCCTTCATCACCTTGTCCTCCATGACGATCTAGCAAACTCAGACACGTTTCTTTCTACATTAGCTTCGGACGGAAGTAGGGTCACTAGACAGCGCACACAGTTTGTCACGATTCCGAACTGGTCAGAGACATATCAGGGACTTATTTAGCTCCAATACTTCGACCTCGATTGTTAGGAGAGTTTAGTTTCTAGGGGGTCCTTGGAGCTTGCCCCTCCTGGGCTGCTCCCTCCCCCCTCCTTCTCTCTCTCCATTCTTCTTGGCGTGCACTCCTCTCTTCTATACTACAGCCCTCCCCCCCTCTGCTTTCCCTTTTCTTTTCCCTTTCTCTTTGGCCCGGTTGTCGGGTTTTGTCTTGTATTTATCTTTGTTCTTTTTTTTGTTGGGATTTTTAGCCTGCTAGCTGGCAGTCATTATTGTCCTTCTTATAGTCCCTTGGATCTTATTTTGGCCCCCTATGGACATTAATAATTTTCATTTCTTCCTCCAAACTGGCCTCCCTGACTTGGGACTGCCCATTCCTTCCTCCAGGTTGTCCAAGGTCCATCCGTGATCTCCTTTGGTTCCTCCACCATCTGTTTATATGGCATCTTCAGTTAAGGCGAAAGCCAAGAGGCAGTCTTGACATGCCATCATGATGGTTGCACGGTAATTGGTTGTTTGTAACGTCAACAATGATAGTTGGATAGCCTAGAGATAGTTGGAGGGAAAAATCTTCCCCTCTAACTACCAGGAGGAAGGTCAACCAACCTCCTCCCTTGGTCCAGCAAACTTAGATGGCCGAGAAGACCTAACAGCCCTCCCAAACTACCAAAGATGCCTCTTTCTTGTACCACTGTTGGAGTGTAGCAGTTCTTGTGAACTTAGAGCTCGTGCTTCATTATTTTTGTTTACTAATGGATCTTCCAACCTTCTTGTCCGCCTTCCCTCCTCGAAGTTAGTTTGTTGGTTACTTCTTCCTTCTACTTGGGGAACTGGTTGAGGTCCTGGTGTAATTCTAACTTGTCTCCTGAGTCGTGAACTTGAATTTCAACAACTAGAATCATAAGAGCTTATGGAAAACATACTACTGGTATCTGTTCACCAATTCCTCCCATCTCCTTCTTGAGATGTAGGTATTTCAAATGTCTCTCCATAATATCTCATTTGCCCTATGTCTTCTAACTCTTCTTTGCTCAAGATCATCCAATACTTCTGGTCTTCTTTGCCATGCTTCCAGATCCTCTATCATTCTTGCAATTTGTTGATCAATTTGTTCCCTCATTTGCACATTATGCCTTTGAAGTCGCTCACATTCCTCCTGCAACTATTGTGTTTCAAGGCATATTTGTTGGTGTTGAAGACCAACTCTTGCTAGCAGACTCATTCCCTCATACTCACTGCCATCTCTCTGAGGTTCATGATTAGGTGGCTCTCCTCCATTCGCCATTGCCACCAATCATTGTTCCTGTGCTTCTAATGTACCTAGCGTGCACCTGCAATCTTCTCCATTCTGTTGGATGAGGTTCCAACTCTTCTTGTTCAATCATGGGCTGCTCTCCATTTTCAGTCCCAAACAACCATCCCAGATCCAATTCTCCTTTTTCCTGTGATGCACCATTTTCTTCATTGGTCCTACTTGGCTCTCCTCTTTCATGGACCACTATTCCTTCAAAAAAAATTTGAATACTATTGTGGTCCTTCAACCACTCTTCCTACAATTTCCTCTTCAACTGGTTCAGATTAACCATATTGACTTGCACCTTCACTTTGTATGGCTTTAACCTCGACCCATTAACTATCTCGAAACACTATCCTGTCCAATTTTTTCAACTTTACCGCACCATTATCCATCATTTCTACCACCTGGAAGGGCCCAAGCCATAGGGTCTTCATATTCCCTGGCTTGATTTCACACTTGCCATTAAACTTCAATACCAAATCACCTAGTTTCAACTTCATTTTCCACAAGTGCTTGTCGTGCCATAACTCTCTTTGTCGTTGGGCAATTTCTGTTGGCCACTGAGCCATCACTCACTTCTCATCCAATTGTACAAGTGCCACAAGCCTCTCCTTTAGGCTCTCCTGGTCTCCCAAATGATTCAGTATTGCCACCCTTAGACTTGGTACCAGGAACTCTACTGGCACTGCTGCCTCCTCCCATACTTCAATTGGAATGGCATGTGGTTTGTTGTCAGATTGAATGTTGTTTTTTTTGCCCATAGAACAATTGACGATCTTTACTCCCAATCGACACCTTCTACACCACGTCTTATAAATAATTGAGACCAAGACTTTATTTGCCACCTCCACTTGCCCATTTACCTTGGGATAATACGGACATGACAAGGAATGCAAAATCTTAAACTCAATGGTTAGCTTTTGGATTATTTCATTGACAAAGTGTCCTCGTCTATCACTTGTCAGTTGTAAGGGTATGTCGAACCTTGTAATAATTTGCTCATAAAGGAATCATGTCATACGCCACGTAGAATTCTCTAGCAATGCTCTTGCCTCTACCCATTTTGTCAAATATTTTGTGGCCCACACAATATACCTACATTTTCTCCTTCATCTTGTTCTCAACGGTCCAACAAAAATGAGACCTCATCTCTCGAATAACTCCTACAGGTGCAACAAGTACAATGGCATGAAGTCCCTCTTCAGTGGCTTCTCGATCCGTTGGCACGTCTCACATGCCTTCACATACTCACTTGCATCGCAATAAAGGGTGGGCCAGCACAGCCCTACCAAAAGTACTTTCCTTGTTGTCGCATCTAGCCCCATGTGCCCTCCTGCCAAACCTTCATGAGCCTCTCTTAGCGTTGTATTCACTTCTTTGTCCATGACACATCTCCACAAAACTCCATTAGGTCCAATTTTGTATAACAAGCCTCTACCCACTTTGTCAAATATTCTATGGCCAACACAATATACCTACAATTTCTCCTTCAACTTGTTCTCAATGGTCCAACAAAATCAAGACCAACCCCATCTCTCGAATAACTCCTACAGGTGCAACGCGTACAGTGGCATGAAGTCCTTCAACGGCTTCTTAACTCATTGGCACATATTGCATGCCTTCACATACTCCCTTGCATCACAATAAAGGGTGGGCCACCATAGCCCTGCCATAAGTACTTTCCTTGCTATCGCATCTAGCCCCATGTGCCCTCCTACCAAAACTTCATGACCCTCTTTAAGCGTTGTATTCACTTCTTTGTCCATGACACATCTCCACAAAACTCCATAAGATCCGATTTTGTATAACAAGCCTGCTATTAACTAGAATGGTGTCGATTTGATAATGATGCATTTCCTTTCTGTTGTCGTCATCTCCTTTGGCAGCTCTCCTTTTGACAAATATTCTCCAATATGTTTGTACCATGATGGTATTGCACTTACAGCAAACAAATGAGTGTTTGGAAACTCGTCCGACACTCCTGCAAGTTCCCCAGAGCGAATCCTTAATAACTGATCTGCTATTACATCCTTCTTTTTGAATCTCACCACTACCCGAAAGACAATCTCCTACAACATGACGAGCCACCTGCTAACTCATGTGTGAATAGTGGGCTTATTGATCAAGTAGAGTAATGTTTGCTGGCCTACATAGAAAGTGAAAGGATTGGAAAGCAAATAGTGTTTGAACTTTTGGATTGCATATACCATTCCCAAGGCTTCCCTCTCCGTCGTGCTGTAATTCTTTTCCGCTCATGACAACAACCGACTTGAAAAGTAAATAGGCTGGTCAAGCCCAAATTGCCCCTCCTAGGCCAACCCGCATCCAATTGCAAAATTAGATGCATCCACGTGAATATGCAATTAATTATCCCAATCTAAAAATACCAAAATGGGCGCACACACCAACTTCGCCTTCAACTCTTCAAAGGCCTTTTGATGCTCCTCCGTCCACCTGAAAGGAACATTCTTGCATGTCAAGACATCTAATGGATGGGATTCTTGTGCAAAATTTTTAATAAATCTTCTATAATACCCAACGTGTGCTAAGGACTTCAATGGACTGACGTTGTACGGCTCCTCCATGTTCATTATGACTTGTATCTTGTCAGGGTCTGTCTTCAATCCTTCTTTGTAGACAACATGTCCGAGCAACATCCCATATGGGAACAACTTGCACTTTTGGGGATTCAACGACAAACAAGCATTCCTACACAACCTCATGCATTCCTCCAATGCCTTCAAATGCCTAAGGCCTCTAGTTTATTCCAAGTATATCATCTTCTTCTGTTGCGGAGCGTGAGGGGGATTTCTGCTGCGCGCGGGAGGGGATTTCTGCTGCGCGCGAGGGGATTTCTGCTGCGCTCGAGAGGGATTTCTGCTGCGAGCGAGGGGGATTTCTGCTGCGAGCGAGGGGGTTTCTGCTGCGCTCGGGAGGGGATTTCTGCTGCGCGCGAGGGGGATTTCTGCTGCGCTCGAGGGGGATTTCTGCTACGCTCGAGAGGGGATTTCTTGGTGTTCGTGTGTTATGGGGATACTTGATGAAGGAGGAATGGAGGAAACACGGGCTTCTCCTCTTAAATCTATCCAACGCTTTCACACAACAGTTTCATACCAGCGTTTGTCTAAACAGATTAATTCTCTCCAGAAACAGCTAGACACACAAGCTAGTATTATACTCTCCTTGCAAGACCAAGTGAAAGACGGCAGCCGCATTATCGCAGATCTCCAAATTAAACTTCAAGATCAGCAAGCTATCATTACTCAATTGCAGACTGCACATACCGAACAACCTCCTCAGAATTCCGCGAATTTACACTCTGAAATCTTAAAAATTCGAGATGAACAGGCTGTTCTTCTTGCTGAGCAGGAACGTCTCAAAGAAGCATCAACTGCACAAAGCCAAAAATTAGCTGACCAACAATCTTGGGTTCAGGTTGTAGCCGGAAAGAAGAACCCCCCTCCCATAGTTGAGTTGGCTGTCCAAGCTAAATTTGAAGAAGAAAGAATCCGTAATGCGAAAGCGCTCAATCTTAGGGTTAGTGGGGTGCCCAAACCTATTGATCCGCTTCAAGCTGGAAATGCCTTCATTCACAACACTCTTGAGTTAACAGATGTTACTCTCGAGAGAGCATGGTTCTCTCCCGACTCCACATTGGTCATACGCTTCAAAAATGCGGAAGAGCGTATGAAGGCGTTGAGGGCCAAACGGAAATTATTTACTCTTCGGGACAAGATCTACCTTGATGAGGACCTTACGCGACTCCGGGTTGAAGAATTGAAGAAAGCTAGGGAACAAGTAGCCGCAGCCAGGAAAGCTAACAAATGGGCAGTTATTCGTAATTTGCGTGCAGTGATTAGGGACTCTCCCCCACCTGGTTGGTCCAAACCCTTGCCTAACAAATGACTCCATCGGCACGGAAGGGGGGTGGCAGATAAGCTAGCTATAGCTTGTTGGAACTGCAATGGTATGATGTGGTCTGCCCCAGGGTCCCTTCTTGATGTGATTGGTAGACATGACATCATTCTTATACGTGAGACGCACGAGAGTCCCGAGCGGGCCCTTCCAATTATCTCTGGTTACTTTTGGTGGTCCAGTTGTCGGCAACTCACTCGACGCTCTGGAGGGGTTAGAGGATCGGGGAGGTGTTGCTGCTCTTATCAAGGATAAGCTCCAGGGTTCGGTTTCCTTGGTTTCGACTGACCCCCACTCCAGGTTTTTATGGATTAAAATCCTTCGTCACCCACCTCTTTGGGATATCTACATTGCCACCTGTTACTTTCCCCCCACCACGTCCAATTTTGTTATTCACACGGACGGGGACCCTTTCCAGGATCTCTATGAGGACATTACTAGATACTCGGCTTCAGGGGAGATACTTTTGTTGGGAGATTTCAATGCTCGGACCGGACCTATGCAGGTTTCTCTTCATGACCTCACAACCGATGAGATGCGGACTCGGGAATTGGATCTTAAGGACCTTGGTTTTGCTCGAACCTCTAGCGACACACGGTGACTGCTTATGGTAAGCATCTTATTGAGTTGGGTGAATCCAACAGGCTAGTTCTTCTCAATGGTATATCTTGTTTTCCAGATTCTAGTGGGTTTACTTGCTTTCCTCATAGTGGTGGAGCCAGTGTCGTCGACTATGCTATTTCCTCTACCACCCTCATTCCATTCATTTCCCGATTCAACGTCTCTGATCACCCTCCTCCCCTTACCGATCATTCAGTTCTTTCTCTTACGTTATCCACTGTTTCCCTTCCTGTTACTCCTCCCCCTCCTCCCTCCCCTTCAGTCCCTCGAGTCACTATAGACTTTGACTATTATTATTCCTTTACCTACATGGACCGGTTGCGTCATGTTCTCCCCAAGGTGTCTTCTCTTTCCGATGTTTCCGATCGTTTTGCTTGCTTGGTCCAAACTATTTGGAAGGCTGCTTTGGAATCATACCCCCACACTATTCGTCCTCCCCCTCGTCCTCGTCCCCCTGGTCATTGCCCCATGAACATATGGTATGATGAGGAATGTAAGTCTGCCCACCGAAGGTTGAAATATGCCATTCGAAATCCTTCCCAGCCCCATGCCATTTCTCACAAAGACTATAGGATGCTTCTTCGAAAGAAGAAGCGTCTCTTCCTCTCTCGGCATCGACTTGATCTTATCCACTCCCTTCGACAATCTCCTAAATCCTTACGGCGCCTTATCCTCCCCCGTGATCGGATTACTCATGGGATCGATCTTTCCTCTTGGACCATCCATGCCTCTTCCCTTTATACCATCCCAAATCAGCCTCGTATTTCTGTTCCCTCCCCCCCCTCTTCGTGCCACCTCTTTTCTACTGGTCTTGTCAGGCAGGCTATCTGGAAACTCTGTACAAGCAAAGCAGCAGATTTGGATGGGTTACAGGCGGAATTTTTGAAGCATGGTATTGACCCTCTTGTTGGGCCCCTTGCTGATCTCTTTAATCTTGTTGTCTGTTATGGGTTTCCTGAGTCCTGGACTCAGCATATCATTCACCCCATTCATAAGGCAGGTGATCCCCATGAACCCAATAACTACGGGACTATCATGATTGGGCATATCTTTGCCAAGCTCTATGCCACGACATTGGATGTGCTTCTCTCTCGAAGGTTGGAGGAGGGGGGTTTCAGGGCTCTTGGCCAAGCTGGTTTTCGGCAAGATCATCAGACCACAGATCACATTCTAGTCCTCAGAGCTATTATTGAGGAGGCGCGTTCCAGGTCCTCGAAGGTTTATTGTTGCTTTGTAGACTTCAAGAAAGCTTTCGACACGGTGCCTCGACATTTACTTCTTGAGAGGCTTCGATCAATTGGCATCTCTGGGCAGCTTTTGACAGCGGTTACACGGTTATATGAGACTGTGAAAGGTCGGTTTCGCTCCCCTCAAGGGCTTTCAGCCAATATTCTTAGCACCATAGGAGTGAAACAGGGATGCCCCCTTTCGCCGACACTTTTTGGGATCTTTATCGACGAGCTTGAGACTTTTATCAGGGAGAACGCTCACCCAGAGGATGGTTGCCTTCTTCACCATGTGTTGATTTCTATTCTCCTCTTTGTTGATGATGTTGTTCTTTTGGCCTCATCCCCTGAGGGGCTTCAGCGTCATCTGGACACACTTGCCGCTTTTTGTGACTCGAGACAGTTGACGGTGAATCTTTCTAAGACCAAGGTTATGGTATTCAATACTACCAAAGAGGCTCTATCCCATCTCCACTTCCTTTTCCAGGGCCAGGAGGTCGAAATCACCACCTCTTATGTGTATTTGGGGGTTCTTTTCACTGGTCCCACTTTTGGTATGAAACCCGCCGCCCAAGTCCGGGTGTGTAAGGGGTATGCAGCTCTGTCTTTGCTAGAGAGGAATTGCTTCAAAGCACATTTTCAGGATATACCTGTGAAGATGAGGATCTTTGACGCTTTGGTCAAGCCAACTATTACTTATGGGTCAGTGGTTTGGGGCCCTAGTCTTGGCCCGACTGAGTGGTCACGGGTTGAGCGAGTGCGGACACTCTTTCTTCGACGATTCATTCGTTGCAAGGGAACAGTCCCTCGTTCTATTATTCGGCGAGTTTGGGGCTTCTCCTCTCCGGCTTGAGATTATCTTCACGATTATCGGTTATCTTCACAGGATCCGTACTTTCGGAGATACCCATGAGGGTTGCAGGCGGTACCCTTACCTCGCCCTTCGCTCCTCGATGGAACTCTCTCCGAGTTCTCGAGGAGGCCGGAGGAGCTGGTATTTTCAGGTTTCTACTCTCTGGCCAGCATTCAGATACAGATAGACAGGCTGCCCCCTTATTCTTTGGGGGTTCTCCCCCCCTCTCGGCTTACTAAGGAGAAGATGCTCCACGAGATTCGGAAGGATGTTAGTCTCCAGTACACCAGATGCACATGGATCTCTCCTGTTGCCCCTCTTTCCCCCAAGTTGTCTTTCTACCATGAGCACTTCTTACAGATACAGGAGGGCAGAATAGTTCCTCCACAATACCTTCAGCAGCACACAATGCATAGTCTTCGGATCACTATTGGGCAACTCAGGGTGTGTTCTCACCAACTCCGGATTGAGTCGGATCACCATCTTCCGATGGAGGAGCGGATTTGCTTGTTTTGCTCCTTGGGTGAAGTTGAGACCATGCATCACTTCATTTTTTGTTGTCCCATTTATTATGAGATCCGGGGTAGGTTCCATTGCCTTTTCAGGGACAACTCTCGATGTGTTTCTACCTTCTTCAGATACCCGGACCAGCGTTGTCTCGCACTCTTTCTTAGGGAGATAACTCGGCTTCGACGACATAAAAGTTCTCCAAATGGATCTCACCCTCCTCAACATCGGCTCATCACAACATACTTCACCAACTCCGACGGACCAGGTGACTTCGACCGGAAACGCCCCACACCATCCAGTTTGAACAGAAGCAGGGTCACTAGACAGCGCACCAACAGTTTGTCAGGGTTCCGAACTAGCAATGGGCAGAGACATATCATGGACTTCTTCAGCTCCGGTACTTCGGCCTCGACTGTTAGGAGAGATTAGTTTTGGGGGATTCTCGGAGCTTGCCCCTCCTGGGCTGCTCCCTCCCCCTCCTCCTCTCTCTCCGTTCTTCTTGGCATGCACTTCTCTCTGTTGGACTGCAGCCCTCCCCCCTCTGCTCTCCCTTTTCTTTTCTTTTCCCTTTCTCTTTGGCCCGTTTGTCGGGTTTGATCTTGTATTTTTCTTAGTTCTTTTCTTTGTTGGGCTTTTTAGCCTGCTAGTTGGCAGTCATTATTGTACTTCTTATAGTCCCTTGGGTCTTATTTTGGCCCACCGCGGACATTAATAATATTTCATTTCATTTCTCCCATACAACGACCAATCATCTAAGAAGACCTTAAACTTCCCTGTGGACATTTGCTCAAAGATGTACAAGATTATCCTTTGAAATGTAGCTGGAGCATTGCATAAACCAAACGGCATCCGGTTATATGCATATATTCCATTCTCCACTACAAAGGTAGTCTTCAACTTATCCTCCTCGGCAATACTATTTTGATTGTATCCTGAGAATCCATCCAAAAATGAATAGATCTCATGCCTTGCTACTTCCAATATTGAATCAACAAAAGGAATAGAAAAGGAATCCTTGATTGTTACAGCATTCAAACTCTGAAAATCCACACAGATGTGGATTTGTCTCGCCTCGTTCTTCAAGGTAATGACGATCGATGATACCCACTCACTCACTATGACCTTGAAGATTATACCCACATCCAAACAATTTTGTATCTTTGTATTCACCACGGTTGCATACTTTGGGTTCATTTGGTATGGCCTCCTTCTGACTAGCTATGCACCTAGAATCAATGGGATTCTATGTACACACAACTCTGGTGGGATCCCTTTCAAGTCCTTGTACATCCACGCAAAGATATCTTTATATTGCATGAATATTTTGAAAGCAACGGCTTTCAACACTGGGTCCCAATCGTCTCCGCAATGGATAATCTTCTCTTCATCCTTTTCACCGAGGTTTACCTGAACCATCTTCGAAACTTCATACTAAATGGTGTCAGGTTCTTTTTTTGCCTTTAGTACATCAACTGGGTATGCTAGCTTCTCATCGATCACCATGTCACCAACAGTGTACTCCGCAAAGTACTTCAAAAATGTCCATTTTTCCTCCTCTTCCTCTTTTGGTGCAGACTTCTTCTGACTTGATTCACCGACTTTGTACATAGTTTGTTTTCTTTCATCATGGTCCACTTCTTCCATTTGAATACATAAACAGTTTGGTAGGATAATTTCGTAATCCTCCATTTGCCAATGGAGAAGTCCACTATCTAAATCTTCATCATCTTCTGTATAGTCTTGAGGTTTCGACACTCCGTCATTTGGCTCATGTCCGCTATCATCATTTGATGATGAACTTCCTGATTCATTAGATGTCACGTCTTGACTTACGAACTAATTCTTCAAATTTATCATGTATTTGTGTTGTCCCTTCTTGAATGTAAGACACTCTTTCTCCCATTATGATTCACTTTTGCCATACGCAGCCGTCCACACCCCAAAAATGCATCATAGGACGGTTTCTGCATGACAATTACCGCAAAGTCCACAATGAACTCCTAATCAGCAATCTTCATTTTTTGGGCTGTCAACAGTCCCTTCATTTCAATGCCATATTGGTCTACACCATACAATCAAAAATTTGGAGACCACAAAAATGGTGCTTCAATGTCTTTCCAAGTCTTCTCAGGCATCACCTTCACACTAGATCCTCCATCAATGATTATCTATGTCAACTTGTGATTAAACAACTCCATATGAATCAATGTCGGCTTTTTCCCAGCTTCAATCAACACCATCAAATCAATGAATTGATCCCTTCTTATCGTTGGTACTTCATGATGGCATCGTGGCTCCATCACTCTTCTCATTCATTCCATCTCTCCTACCTTCGCTTTAAACTTAGGTATTGCACCAAGAGAACTGGACACCTTCACCTCAACTATTGTGTTCAATACTCGTGCCACCACTCGCTCTGCTGATCATGAATGTACCTCTGGTACTTCTTTTGTGGTGATAAATTTCTTTGGCTTTTTCTCCTAAAGTAATCTCTCTTGTTTAGCCTTATTCATTTCTTATTCTATCAAATCATGTGCTTCTTGCCACCTTTCCTTTTCATTGGCAGGACTTGGATATTGTTGGTTACGAATCTGCCACTTAGGAAAGGATTTTAATCTTTTGCGCCCTAGATTCGCCCAGCAGATTGAAAGGCCGGAAGGAAGGAATGCCTTCCGTGCCAATCTCCGGAGAAGGCCGGCTCCTATACTAATCTACTTGATTTTTTAGATAAAAGTGCTGGAAAGAGATAAAAATGCTGAAAGAAATGAAATATCATGTGTTTCAGGTGGGGAAGAACAAGCAACACGATCACAAATTAGCATCCAAACCAACAACAATCAAAACAAAACATGTAACAGAAACTGCTATTGCGATTCTATCCTATGTATCCTTCATTCGGTATTCCAGGTCTACTTAATTGCCAATGCTGTGATCCAAGATTCAGAATGACAGCAATCAGAAAAATAAATGACACGATGCAGAAATACTTGCAGAAGGCAGCATAAAAGAAAGAGACAAATAGCAGAGCCAAGGATGCTTTGTATTAAAAGAAGTGTTCTGTCACAGCAGAGCTCTCTAGCAATATGTTCCCCCTGATTACAATGAATTGAACTGCTATTTATAGCAGAATTTTCCCCCATTACATTGACATTTTCCCCCAAAAACTGGCGGGGCAATCGAAACTTGACCCCTGTCAGATGGCAGAGTATCCCTGGGATTCTGCCTCTTTGCGTTTACAGGTGCTCTGAAAGGGCGTAGTAGTTGTGGCTGGTACGGCTTGCCCTTTGCAAGCTCTCTGGGGACCTGACATGGTCATCTTGATGGGATGGGGGAAGAGATTTGCACTCACGTGCCATGGATATGCTTTAAAGGCTCACCTACCCCGTACTCCGAAGTATACTTTCAATTCCGCCAGGAGGGGCTCAGATCCCGAAATTATGCTCGTTCTTTACCTTGGGAGGTGTTTTCTGCCTTAGCAGCTCTAAGAACTGGGGGGAATTGGCCTTAGACACTTCCCTACTGATCGCTGTCGGAGGTCGCTGAAAAATGAAGAGATGCCAAGAATCGCTGAATAGCGACGGCGATCTCCGGAGTTGGAGCTGGGAGCGACCTCGGGCACAAGCTGTGAAGCGCTCAAAAATTGAGCGATCTTGAGAAATCCTGGTGAGCGACAGCGATCTCGGGCGTGCTCCTTGCTGCAAATCGCTGAAAACCTGCAGCGTTGCTGGGAAAGGTGGGCGGCGACGGCGATCGCGGGAGCAGGGACACTTAGCCAATTTTCTTTGTTTTGCTCCCTTTCCTCGCGTCGCTGAAAAATCGCGCGACGCCGGGCGTCGCCGAGCGGCGACGGCGATCGCGGTCATGGGCATCTTCTTCCGCCGTCGCGCCCAAAAGCGCGCGACGGCGTCGGCGACGGCGATCGCGGGCACGGCGACACTTAGCCAAATTTTAACTTCTTTGTGCAGCTCTTGGTCGCCGAAATGTGGCGCGACGACGGGCGTCGCTGGGAAGCGACGGCGATCCCGATCGTCGACACTTAGCACATTTCAAACCTCGCTCCGGATCGCTCAAACTACGCGCCGTCGGGGATCGCTCAACAGCGACGGCGATCGCGGGCACAGGCCAACACTTAGCAAATTTTAAGCCCTTTTTCAGCTGCTCTTGGTCGTCGAAATGGCTCGCGCTGCCAGGAATCGCCCGAAAGCGACGACGATCGCGAGCATGGGCCAACACTTAGAAATTTTTACATTTTTCTTTCCAAACAATGCATCCAAATCTGAAGATTGCTCTGCTTAACTGGAAACTGAACAGACTGAAAATAGAACATAACAAACTGGAAAATGAACTGAGGAAGGAGGGAGGCAACGACCTGCTCGAAATTTTCAAAATTCTTTTACCCCTAGCAAAATGTGGCAACATTCCTGGCGGCTCGCGGGGTATCGAGCTCGCCTCGATGCAAGGACCCATGCCTTTATCCTTTGGGCCCGGAGTCATCCCCGGTCCCTGCTTCTTCTTGCTGCAGGCCTTGGTCTTGCTGCTCTTCCTTCTGCTCCTCCTTCTCGGGATCATCTTCACCTGATTGATTTTCAATGTCCTCCTCCTCGGACTCCTCTTCGGACGGCTCCTCTTCTTCTTCTGGATCTTGCTCCGGATTAACCTCCCCAGAGTCAAGGCGGCCTTGGATTCGTTCGAAAGTGTCCTGAACCTGAGCCCAGGCATTCTCTGAGAAGGGCTCCATACCGCGAATATCGCTCACCAAATGCCTAAAGGTTTCCACCTGGAGCATATCAATCTGTTCAACCTTCTGGCTCAAGTCAAGCAGGCAGGAGCGAATCAGGCAAAACCTGGAGGTGAGCTCTGTCACTTGTTCCTCTTGAACTGGGTCCGCCCACCCATCAATGTCCGAAGTATCATCGGCAAAGGCATCCCATGCCGGCCGCAGTGCTTCCTTTGGGAGGCAGTCGCCATTGCTATCTGTAAAGCTCGGGAATCCGAGCGAGGAGAGAGTCAGAAAGGGGGCCAGGCATATATCCTGCTCCTTTTCCAGTATGTCCAGCAATGCTCTGGCCCTCTGAACTTTTCCAAATCTTTCAAAGAATGTATGCAAGGTTGCCCTTGCAGCTGCCCAATCACAGGCAACGGAATCTGTAGGGGGAATTTGGAGGTTCCGGCGCTCAAGGGTCCCTGCCTTGACAGCCAGATCGAGCCAGCGGTCTGCTTCTCGCTCTGCCTCCTCCACCAGAGGCTTACCCTCGGCGGATACTTCTTTTACCCGGGTGATGAATGTGAGAACCAAAAGGGACTTAGAGGCCCGGGGTCTGAAGTTCTTCAACAGTCGGGTGCGGATTTCCTTGATGTGGTCCTTGGAGAATGTCTCCACCTGTACAACCCTCTCCTCCAGCTGTTGTTGAGCCTGCTGAAGCTGGCCCTGAAGTTCAGCTATCTGGTGCTCAGCAACCTCCTTCTGTTCTGCTGCCTCCTTTTCCAAGGCTGCAACTTGTTGCTTCAGCTGCTGGCACTCTTTCTCAGAATTGTCCAACTGGGCCTGCATTCTTGCCATGCCCTCTTCCAGTTTGATTTTTTCATTTTCTAGCTCGTAGTAGCGCTCCTTCAACTGGAAGTGCTTTAGGCGCAGCGTATCGGTTCCATCATGAAGAGCCAGCGCCTCATTCTCGAAGCTGACCTCATTCAAGTCTTTGGTTTTGCTTCGATACTCATAATCTTCAGGGGTCATATCCTTCAGAGGCTTCTTAACTTTTGGAACCCTCTTTTCCTTGTACAACAACATGTTGTTGAAGTCAAATCTGGAGCGCTTCTCCACTCCAGCAATCTCTTCGCCCCTTCTCTTCATCGCGTTCTGCGCCCATCTGTTGGAGGTACGCTTAGCCTGAGTTGCCACAGGCTGGTTCTCCATTATCTGAATTAAATCTGCCTCTCCGAAGAGAGGCCTGGCCAAAGGCAAACCCTGCTGCGACATGTATTCCTCCGCGAACAGGTAAGGGGAAATAGCAGTCTGATGCTCTTCTGCTCTCGGGGATGACTCAGTCTGAGCGGCGGAGGCAGACGGGTTTTCAGGGTTTTCAGATGATGTGCCGGCTGCGGGCGAAAGGCGTGGAGATTGCGGCGGATTTGAGGCAGCGGCGCCTGGTAGGGTTTCTTCTAGGGTTTGGGGAATGTTAGGCTCTATGGAAGAATGGCCAGGCTGGGACTCTTCAGCGACGAAATGTTGGGCTTCCTCAATGAGGGGGTGAGATGCGGCAAGGGAAAGGGTGGTTGCTGCTCCGCTAACCAAGGGAATGGCAGCGGGGACGGGTACAACAACAGAGGACTGAGGCGCCGCAGATACTGACTCAGAAGTTTGAAAGAATAGAGAATGCGTACCTGCGAGCTCCGCCTGAGCTGGTGTGTCGAAGAGTTGGGTCATCCACTGATCCACCGTTGACGGGGATGTGTCCTCCTTTATGGTCGCGACCTCCGAGGTTTTGATCTTCTTTTGAGGTGGAGTATCCTCGGACTACGGGACAACTTCCTTCACGGGTGCAGCCCTTTGCCCTTTTGACTTTTCTGTTTTTCTCTTCCTTTTGAGAGGGGCAACCTCTTCTTCTTGGGTGTTGGGCGATGGGCTGATGGTTCTCTTCGAAGCTTTGGGGGTTTTTATCGTCAGCTTGATCTGTTGCTTCTTCTGGGGTGTTGGGGACGCCTGCGTCGCTTGGGCTTGCGTTGCTTGGGCCACGTGCGGGGCTACCTCTTGCCTGGATGGCGCTGCTCCGGCTGGCTGTTTTTCAGAAGATTGCCGCATCCTGGGCTCTACAGCCTGTCTTACTTGTACTCCACTGCTGGACCCTTCACCACGTGATTGCAACTGTTTGGGTGGGGCCTGCCCCTTTTGTAGGCGTTGAGAGCCTGGAGGCACAATATGCCGGAACACAATGGGCTGCCACGTGGCATAGTGTTTATCGTAGAGCGTGGAAAATGTGTCGTCATTGGCCAAGTCTTTTTCGGACTTTTCCTTCCTAGTACGGACGCGCATTATCCACCACTCTGATATCTTTTCGGGTTTCCACCCTCTTCCTTGTAGTCTAGCTTGCAACTTCTTGTACGTTTTGGTATCTGGCCTGTGTTCCTTGTTGTGGACAGGATCAAATTCGGCCTCTACGAAGTAGAAGTCGTGCCACGGAGGGAAAGACTGCATGTCTTCAATATTCCACTCCAAATCTCTTCCCGACGGGTTGTTGCGCTCGTCCATGATTTCCTTGCGGGGACAGACATGGAAGTCCTGTACACCTGTAAAATCCCTCACTATGTCGAGGGGATCGTACTTCCATCTCTGGGGCAGCTCGACCAAGCCGAAGCTCAAGAGCGTGGCATTCAGATACTGATGTTGTCCATTGATGCCGACCTCAATCCCTGCCCAGGTGATTGGATAATCGAACAGATGTCCCTTTTTCCTCCCCTGGCCATACTTCTGATCAGTGTAGTCCATCTGCCGTGATGCCTCCAAGGCGAATTGGTACTCTGTGGTATAATACGGCAGCAAGAAGGGTTTGCCCGTGAACCCGAAAATTCTTATCACGAACCCCTGCGTCAACCGGAAAGTGTCGCCAAAATCCTGGCTGCTTACTTGTTCTCTCATCGAACGCGGGACGCGCGGGCAGGTACCGTGGAGAAGGGCTAGGGCTGGGCCCAAGAAGGACAGATTGAACTTATAATAAGACTCCTCCTTCAGCAGCACCCTGGTCCACTTGTAAACTGGAAGTTGCGCACCATTCTTATCTTTGCGCTGCACTGGGAGTGACTTTATGTGGCTGCTCATGTGAAACAAGAATAACCACGCCAGGGCCGAACAGTATCTGAAGCTTTCGCTCGCCCCGCTTTTCAATTCCTGCAGTTGCAAGTGAATCCCTCGGGCCACGCAGTCCGCCCAGTCGAAGAAGACCGGCTTGGTTTTGTCAGTCATAGCCTTGGGGTCATAGAATTCCCCTCGCAGGATGCATTCGGCAAGAGCGATTTGGTAGGGAAAGACCATCACGTCTGTGCCGATGCCCAGAACCCAGGCCAGCATGGTATAAATGCTAGAACTCTTGAAATCGCTCAGAGGCCTAGGCTGCTTCGGCCATTGCCGGGGTGGAAGGGGCTCATGGAGCTGAGAATCCACAAACCTCCGCATATTCGGATTATCTGAGTATCTGTTCGTCTGTTCGCCGAGATTGATATTTCTGATAGTGTAATCCTTGTCTAGCGCTAGACTTGGTGCGAAGGCCATCCTCACAGTCTCTGGGAAAATCGAGAACAAGATGGTGCCCTCATGGTCGCAGACCTGCCTGGTGTTTGGTTTGTAATACTCAACAATTGCTGCCACCAGTTCAGGGCAATGATGCACCTGCGGGCACAAGAACCGGTATAGGTGGGAGTGATAAGCAGCGGCGTAGGGGTTCGAAGGTGAAATCTTCTCTCGCCATTTCTCAATTGTTTGCTGCAGCTGACTGGTGCCCTGTGAGTAAATCCCGTCTCTGAGCTTTATCCAATAATCAATGGGAGGATGGGGAACTGGCTTTGGCGGCGCTGTCCGGGGTTTCTTCTCCTTTTCAGTTCCAGACACCTGGGCTTTCCCCTTATCCTTCCTTTCTCTCTTCTGCCCACTCTCTGGTGTGCTTGAAGCCGCTCGGCCTGCTGCTGCACCCTTTTGCCCACTTTCTTTCTTTCCCATGGCGAAGGCGAAATTTAATTCAATTGTTGCTTGACTGCAAGAAGCTCCTGAATTTTTCTCAGTGCAGCTTAGAGCGCGTCGGAGTTTAACTGGTAAAGAGCTTCTGAGAGGTTGTGCTTTTATAGCAGCGAACTTGGGACGGGCCTTTAATGGAGGGCACTTGAATTTAATACCAGGCGCACGGAGTTGGTGGACGTTGATTTTGTTCTTGGGTGGCCATGCATGAAATCTTCCTTGGAGGCGCCAATATTTAAACTTTTACCCTTTGGAGCACGTCCCTTTTGTACAATCATTTTTGGAATCAGTGCAAATCCTCTTTCCTTTGGCACGTTCCTTGAAAAACGGGCCTTAGTCGCCCTTTCCCTTTGGCACACTTTCCTAGGTCGCTGAGTGGAGAGGAATGCGGCCCGCTTTAATTTTGCACATTTTCTCGAAATCGCTCAAAACTTGAGCGATCCCCGGCGCGGGTCGCTTTGGCGAGCGACGGAGGGCTTTAATCCCTGGGAACAATTACTAACTTCTTTGCCATGCTCGATTTCGCTCGCCAATTGGGGTGCGCTTGGGAGAAGACGCATTGGGCGCGCGACGTCGGGCTCATCCATACTTAGAAAGTTTTTGCACTTATTTCGCTCAGATCCCCTTCTCTCGCCCTTGATCGCCGTCGCCGAAAATGATGAGCGATTCCCGGAATCGCTCAAAATTTGAGCGATCTTGGGATCTCTCGAACACTTAGACAAATTGGCCACCCCTTGCTTGCTCGAAATCGCCGAAAACTTGGTGGCGCTCCCGGGATCGCTCAAAAAATGGGCGATCTCGGGCAACTTTACTTAGCAATTTTCCTTGTGTTCTCCTTAATTCGGCCATCGCTTGGGAGAGATTCTTGCCGTCGCTGAAAAAACAAAGCGATCTCTGGATTTGTCAAATAAGCGAGCGACGGCGGGCGAACTCTGTCTTTTGCTTAGTTCTCCAGGACTTTCTCTTGCAGGGGAATTGCTTCTGCATCCACTTGGAATCAAAGATTTTCCCAGACCCAGGGATCTGGAGAACAACTTGGCTCAACAACCTAAAATTAAAACAACTGAAAAGCATATTTACATTCAAGCAAGGAAATAAATTTAAAACAGCAGAAAAGAAATTATGTACAGAGGGAACCTCTTGGTGCTTCTCAGTGACGATAGGCTTTCAGATGAAAGCCGTTAACCGGTATCGGGAGGATATGACCCTCCATGTCTCTCAGGACGAATGAATTGAATTGGTTGACCCTGGCAACCTGGAAGGGGCCTTCCCAGAAGGCATCAAACTTATCATGATTACCTGTTTTCTTCTTCCAGGAATCCCATTTCAGCACTAGGTCCCCGATCTTGAAGACCCTGGCAGTAGCCCCTTTTGCGAACCATTTCCGTGTGGTGCCAGCGTGCTTCATAAAAGCCTCATGAGCTTTTTCTCTCTGTTCTTCAAGATGCAACAACTGGGCTAGCCTGGCATCAAGGGGATCCAGGTTGTCCTTTTCATCATCCAGCAACCAGAGTGCGGGCATCTCAATATGGGTAGGCAAAACAACCTCTTTCCCGTAAACCAGTGCGTATGGGGATGTCCTGATGGACTTCTTGACGGATATGCGGTCTGCCCACAGAGCCTGATCCAGGTACAAGTGCCAGGACCTCTTATTCCTCTCCAGAGTCTTCTTTATAATATTCATCAGGTTCTTATTCGTCGACTCGGCGAGGCCGTTCCCCTGCGGGTAGTAGTTGGATGAAGCCTTATGGTAAATACTGTACTTGCAAGTGAACTCTGTCAGTTTGGCTCCTGTGAACCCTGGACCATTATCTGTCACAATCGCCTCTGGGATTCCGAAGCGAGTTATCAAACTTTCCAGGAAGGAGATAACTGTCTCCTGGTCAGCGTGCTTCGTGGGTATAGCTTCGGCCCAACGGGTGAAGTAATCTGTGGCAGTCAAGATGAACTTGTGCCCTGCAGAGGATTCTGGTGAGATCTTTCCAACAAAGTCTAAGCCCCACTGCTGGAAGGGAACCTCCACTTGAATTGGCTGTAAAGGCATTGGAGCGTTCTTATTCCGACCAGCGAACCTCTGGCATTTCTCACACTTCTGGCAGACTTCTTGCGCATCCGCGAAGATGGTGGGCCAATAATAGCCCGCTTTGATCATCTTTAAGGCCGTAGGCCTTCCTGAAAGGTGTCCTCCCGACATTCCGAAATGGAACTCGTCGAGGACTTTTTGTTTTTCCGTTCCCTTAACACAGCGTAAGAGAACACCATCAATATTTTTGTAAAACAGCCCCTCGGGGCGCAGAACATACTTCAAAGCATTAAGCCTAAACCTCCTTCTTTGTGAGGCAGTGAGCTGATCTGGACATCTCCCTGTGCTGAAGTACCACACTATGTCATCTGTCCAGTCACTCTCCTCTGATAAGGAGTTGGCAAAGTTACCTTCCATCACGGGATCTTCCCACTGACAAGCAGACACCTCGGCGGCAGCACTTCTGGCTAATTCCTGGCATAGAGCCCGACCTCGGATTAACTTGGTGGGTCGCACCTCTATGTCGAATTCTTGGATTTTAGCAATCCATCCTGCCCTTTTGTGACCCGGTTCCCCTTGAATAATAAAATTTCTGACATCGGGGTGTATCACAAAAACTGTAATCCGGCTCTGAGAGACAAAGTGCTTAAACTTCTTCAAGGATCTCATGACTGCATGCACTTGTCGCTCAATAAAATTATATCTTTCTTCATGTGGCTGGATTACTTGGCTCAAGAAGGCTATTGGCCGCTCTTCGCCGTCATCTCCTTTCTGGGTCAAGACTGCAACATAGCTCTCAGGTTCCCCGACCGCATAAAGGATGAAATCCTTAGAGTAGTCCGGGTTTATCAACACGGGCGCCTGAGCAATCCTGGCCTTAATCTCTTCAAAGGCCTGCTTTCTTTCTTCAGTCCAGACAAAATCGGCATCCTTTTTTAATAGCTCGGCCATAGGTTTGATGACTTGAGCGAAATCAGGCACGAACTTCCTCACGAAGTTGATCTGGCCGAAGAAGGACTGGAGCCCTTTCTTGTCTACTGGAATGGAGAGTTTCAGGAGAGCTTTTGCTCTATCAGGATCAACTGCTAGCCCTCTTTCGGAAATTACATGACCTAGCAGCTTCCCCTCCTTGACGGCGAAGACTGATTTCTTGGGATTGATGGATATGCCGAACTCACGGCATCTTTCAAACACTTGTTCCAGATGAGAGGTGTGTTCTTCCCTCTTGTGGGAAAACACGGTCATGTCATCTAAATAAATGACAATGATTTTATTTAGCAGCTCCCGAAATGCAAGGTCCATGGCCCTCTGAAATGTGGCCCCGGCGTTGGATAAGCCGAATGGCATGCGCTGATAGGCGAACGTTCCCCATTTGGTGGTGAACGCCGTCTTGTGCTGGTCCTCGTCTCTAACCCAGATTTGGTTATAGCCAGAAAATCCATCTAGGAGAGAGAACCTTTGAGCTCCTGCGACCACATGAAGAATTTGGTCGATCTGCGGGAGCGGATAGTGATCCTTGAGGGAGGCCTTATTCAAATTTCGGAAGTCAACACAGAGGCGGATATCCCCATTCTTCTTTCTGACTGGGACCAGATTTGCGACCCAAGAAGAATGCTTGATAGGATATATGATCTTGGCTTCTAGCATTTTCAGGAGCTCTGCCTTCATCATAGCCTCGATCTTCGGGTTAACCGCTCTTTGTTTTTGTCTAAAGGGCTTAACCCCTTCTTCTAGTTCTATGGTGTGTTGTATAATCTCTCTGTCATACCCTTTTAGGTCCTGATAACACCAAGCTACAATATCTGGATACCTTTTGCACAAGGCCCGGATCTGTTCCAGTTCTTCTGGGGTACAGTCTGTTCCGACCTTGATTACCTTTCCTGGTTCTAGTTCCAGATCCCTGTACTGCTTGGCATCAACCTTGATCCTGTGAGATATGGCTCTATCATTTTGATCAAACAGGCTTTCAAGGGTAATGAGTCCCTTAGGGACGTGGTTATTCTTCAACTGTATCAACCCCTCATACCGCTCGTCATCAGGGTCTCTACCTTCGATTGAACTTGCTTCATGTATCAAGAAATTGATGATATCTTCGTCACAATCGAACACCTGCCAATGGGTGTCCTTATCAGGCACAGAAGGCCTGTAGATGGTATGGACCGGCTTCGGCTTTTGCATAGTGTCATCAGTCGGAACATACCTGGCTCCAACAGACGCCAAGATGTCAGCATGTTTATTCTTTTCCCGGGAGATAGCTTTGACATTCAAGGAGTCGAATGACTCCATCAGGTCCCAGACACGGTTGCGGTACGCCTTGAGGTAATGCTTCTTGGAGGCGCATTTATTGGTGATCTGATTGCACACAAGCTCTGAATCTCCAAAGATCTGCAGTTGTTTGATCCCCAACCTCTCTGCTTTCTTCAAGCCTAAGCACAAGGCTTCATATTCGGCTGCGTTATTGGTGCAACTCCAGGCCAGCCTGTAGCAATAGTCCTTTTGTATTCCAGATGGCGAGACTAGAAGGACCCCTGCCCCGACGCCGTTCTTGCATCGGGCGCCGTCAAAGTATAGCTTCCATAGCTCATTCGGGGCAGGGCCTATGTCTTCTTTTGTTGTCTCCTTCGGCTTCTCGGGCTGGGTGACGGAGTAACAACCTATGTCTGATTCGATCATGGCATTGAAATCTAGCAAGGAGAACTCATCCTCCACTTGTAGCTGCTCTATGGCCTCTCCCACCAGGTCCACTTCTGCCAGCTCCTCGGTCATCAGATGAACCGTTTCACTCTGCTGTTCCTCCTCGGGCATCTTCTCAACTAGGAAAGTGGAAGGTTTATCATTGTAAATTTTTACTTTCCTCCCTTTGAAAGGGATCTCCATGTGTGAGTAATCAAGCGACAAGTATCCACCGAGCTTGGCGGTAAACTCCCTCGAGAGGCACATGCCGAAGTAGGGCTCCAAGTCAACGACCACGACCTCTTGGATGACCACGATATCAGGCGCTTTGTGCAACTGGATCGGAATGTCTTTGATGACGCCCACCGTTTTCACAGGAGTGCCATCTAGCTGCAAGACGCCTTGACTGCTCCGCGTGTATTCCATACCAATCTCTTCGCAGACAGCCCTCGGCATGACGGTAGTCGATGCACCAGAATCAACCATGCAGTTGTGTACTACATGGCCCTCCATCCGCAGAGACAAGTAGAAAGGAGGTGGTCTGTTCTTTCCGGTGATTGAAGTAGTCAAGGGCTGAGCTAACACGGGTTGTGGCAGCTTTCTAGCTTTAACAGTCTTCAGAGACTCTTGCAGCAAATCCACCTGACCCGGGAGCTGAAGGGCATCATACATGCTTATTTTCGCCGGGGTCTTCTTGAGCTCATCTACAATGTTGTATGCCGAAGTGTTGGGCCCCTCCGCCTCCTTTGTTGGCTCGTACTTGGTACGGTACTGCTGTGTTGCCTCAACCCTCTGCCGCTTTGTTAGAGACGGATACTTAAGCTTTTCTCGAGCCTGCTCCTTGGTCTCGGCCGGAGGCTGAGTCGCTGGAACTTTGGCTGGTGGAGGCTTCTCTTTCGTCGGTGGAGGCACAGGTGTTTTGTCGGGAGCTTCCGCAGCGGGTTGCACCTTCTCTCTTCTGGTATACACCTTTAATGGCTTCATCTGGGCCGCATCGACCTCGATTGGCCTTTTCCCCTCCTTGGTCAGCATAGACACTGGGTCCTCTTCTGAGACCGCAAAATTGCGCTCTTCTTCCCGAATCATGTTGACTTGCTCCTCCGGGTTGCTGCCTGCCAAGGTTTGGATATAATGTTGATGCAGCATACAGGTGGATTCCCCGTGAGGGTCATTGCACGTAGAGCACCAATGTACACTATCTGGAGTGCTTGATTCAGCGTTGTTAACAACATTTCTCGCCGGAGGCCTATGAGCCTGGGCTGCTTGATCTCTAGTCAGCGCTGGAGGAGGATATGGTCTCCTTGGAATAAATTCCAGCTGCGCCTGCTTCTTCTTCATAACAACCATGTCATTAGACAACGTTTGGCAGAAAGAAGTAAGCGACTCTACTTGTTGCAGAATTTTGGACTGCACATCAACGGCTTGTACCGGCTGGGCCGGCGAGGGCAATGGTGCCAATGGCGGTGCTGGAGGCAATGCTGGGTATTGTGGAGGAGCGGGAAGTGATGGGCATTGCGGGGCAGATGGAGGCTGGGACGACAGTGGAGTGGGAAAATGCACTTGTGGAGGACCAAATTGAGACACGACTGGTGCGGGATTCCATGTTGGATCGTGGTATGCAGCGGATGAGGCAGACGCCGGTGGATACTGTGATTGAGGGAAATCTGGGTAGATTGGCGGTTGCATCTTGTGCGGGAGTCTACCTATGGCAATCATATCTAGCTCTGCCCTCTGAGCTACCTCATACAACTCGGGGAAAGTGTTAATGCGGGCCAACTTGATGACCAAACAGATGTCCGAGCTAAACGCTCTGAGATAGTAGTGGGCAGCTTGTCCATCGGAAGGACGTAGTTCAATGGGCACTCTTTTCCAAGACCGCGCAAACCTCACATTGAAGTCTGATATCTCCTCTTGCGGATGTCGTTGAATGGTTTGAAACTGGTGCAGCAATGAGGATGGATCCGCGGACTCATTGAATCCTTTGACTAGCCGTCCGGCCAGTTGAGCCCATCCCGTGATAGCACCTTCCGGCAAGGATCTATACCAGTATAGGAGCTTCCCTCGCAGAGAGAGAGCTAACAACCGGGTCTTGATACTTTCATTGGTGATGGCATGAAGTGCCGCTAAGGCTAAGATGTCTTGAATGTGTTCATAGGCCGTCTTCCCAGTTCCATCATACGTGGGAATAGCCTTTAAAGCAGCAGCTGGAACAACATCTTGTCCAACTAGATTGAGGGGTCCAGTGGAGTCAACATCTGGGAATAGCTCAGGAGCATTCGGCTGAGGATTTGCCATATCTGCGTCTTGATCGTCTTGATCAGGATCGTGGTAGTTGTCAGTGCTTTCTGAAGCTGTCTCCTCAGTTTCAGTTGTATGCTCAAAAGCTTCGTCTTGATGGGCTTGATAATCGATCAGCCTCGGGTGCTCTCCAACAGCGTTGATGTCAAGCTCGTAAAACTCAGGCACTTCTTGTCCCGCGTTCCTAGCTCTCCATCTTGTATGCATGAAGAAGCTTTTGATATTGGACCAGTCTTCGAGACTCAGAGAATATTCAGGTTCAGCAGAGTCGCCAGGTGTTCTCTTTTGACAACACTGAAGCGAACACCGATGCTTCAATACCGCTTATGGGGTGTGACACTCGTGTCCCACCGGGCGTGCCAGAGAAACTGTTGGTTACGAATCTGCCACTAGGAAAGGATTTTAATCTTTTGCGCCCTAGATTCGCCCAGCAGATTGAAAGGCCGGAAGGAAGGGATGCCTTCCGTGCCAATCTCCGGAGAAGGCCGGCTCCTATACTAATCTACTTGGTTTTTTAGATAAGAGTGCTGGAAAGAGATTAAAAATGCAGAAAGAAATGTAAATATCATGTGTTTCAGGTGGGGAAGAACAAGCAACACGTTCACAAATTAGCATCCAAACCAACAACAATCAAAACAAAGCATGTAACAGAAACTGCTATTGCGATTCTATCCTATGTATCCTTCATTCAGTATTCCAGGTCTACTTAATTGCCAATGTTGTGATCCAGGATTCAGAATGACAGCAATCAGAAAAATAAATGACACGATGCAGAAATACTTGCAGAAGGCAGCATAAAAGAAAGAGACAAATAGCAGAGCCAAGGATGCTTTGTATTAAAAGAAGTGTTTAGTCACAACAGAGCTCTCTAGCAATATGTTCCCCCTTGATTACAATGAATTGAACTGCTATTTATAGCAGAATTTTCCCCCATTACATTGACATTTTCCCCCCAAAACTGGCGGGGCAATCGAAACTTGACCCCTGTCAGATGGCAGAGTATCCCTGGGATTCTGCCTCTTTGCGTTTACAGGTGCTCTGAAAGGGCGTAGTAGTTGAAACCTCATATCCCATTGATGCGGCTGGTACGGCTTGCCCTTTGCAGGCTCTCCGGGGACCTGACATGGTCATGTTGATGGGATGGGGGAAGAGATTTGCACTCACGTGCCATGGATATGCTTTAAAGGCTCACCTACCCCGTACTCCGAAGTATACTTTCAACTTCGCCAGGAGGGGCTCAGATCCCGAAATTATGCTCGTTTTTTACCTTGGGAGGTGTTCTCTGCCTTAGCAGCTCTAAAAACTGGGGGGAATCCGGCTTTTAAAACTCTCTACTGATCTCTGTCGGAGGTCGCTGAAAAATGAAGAGATGCTCAGAATCGCTGAATAGCGACGACGATCTCGGGAGTTGGGGCTGGGAGCGACCTCGGGCACAAGCTGGCAAGCGCTCAAAAATTGAGCGATCTTGAGAAATCCTGGTCAGCGACGACGATCTCGGGCGGACTCCTTGCTGCAAATCGCTGAAAACCTGCAGCGCTGCTGGGAAAGGCGGGCGGCGACAGCGATCGCGGGAGCAGGGACACTTAGATCTTTTCCTTTGTTTTTCTTCCCTTTCCGCGCGTCGCCGAAAAATCGCGCGACGTCGGGCGTCGCTGGGCGGCGACGGCGATCGCGGTCATGGGCATCTTCTTCCTGCCGTCGCGCGCTAAAAAGCGCTGCGGCGACGGTCGTCGCCGGTCGGCGACGGCGATCGCGGGCACGGCGACACTTAGCCAAATTTTAACTTCTTTCGTGCAGCTCTTGGTCGCCGAAATGTGGTGCGACGACGGGCGTCGCTGGGAAGCGACGGCGATCCCGGTCGTCGGCACTTAGGCATTTTTCAAACCTTGCTCCGGATCGCTCAAACTACGCGCATCGTTGGGGATCGCTCAGCAGCGACGGCGATCGCGGGCGCAACCAACACTTAGAAATTTTAAGCCCTTTTCAATGCTGCTCTTGGTCGCCGAAATGGCTCGCGCTGCCAGGAATCGCCCGAAAGCGACGGCGATCGCGGGCATGGGCCAACACTTAGCAAATTTTTACATTTTTCTTTCAAACAATGCATCCAAATCTGAAGATTGCTCTGGAAACTGGAAACTGAACAAACTGAAAATAGAACATAACAATCTGGAAAATGAACTGAGGAAGGAGGGAGGCAATGACCTGCTCGAAATTTTCAAAATTCTTTTACCCCTAGCAAAATGTGGCAACGAGATATTGCTTGAACTTCCTTGCTTGAGCCCTTGTTACTGCTAGCACATGTTTATCCTCATTTTGTTGGTCCCCTACAGGCTCCTCTATGTCAATAAAATTGACATTCTATGTTCCACTAGAACTTGTTTTCTTTGGGCAATTCACCTCCTTGTGATTGCTTGGTTTGCACCATCTATACATAAGTTCTCTATTGTTGTTTCCATTGTTTCCGGTGTTTCCTCCTACCAGTGGGTTCTAAAAATTCCTAGCAAAATGTCCCCACTCCTAGCATCTTCTACATTGAATAATGGGCCTTCTATCCAAGTCATACTATAATCGACTCTCTCCACCCTGTTGTCGATTACCTTGTTGGGGTTGCCTTCCTCCATGAAGATTATCTTGTATCCATTGCTCGTCACCTTTTGTTCATTCTTTGAAGTGTTGGGTTTTTCTTCTTTCTCTTCTTTCTGCACCATCATCATCTAGTGCCTTGCACTCCTCAAATTGAATGGACAATCTCCAATTGCATGCCCCATGACTTCACATATGTTACAATAAGCATTCCTCAAACAATTCACATTTGTGTACCCTTCTGTCTTACAATTTGAGCACCAAATTTCCTTCTCTTTCTTCTTTTCTCCCTTCACCTCATTTATCATTCTTTTGAAGTCCTTTTTCATCGCTTGGATTGCTACATGCAAGTCATCTCTGTCACTGTCAGAATCATCACTTCTAAAATGATTTATCCCCACCATTGTTTGCTTCACATCGCTCTCTAAGTTTAGAGCTCTTTCATATGCTTCTTGATAAGAGGCAGGCGGTACTACCTTCATATTTTTCTTGTAACTTGCTAGCAACCCATCAAGGAACCACTGCTTTTGCAAATTGTATGTTGGTTGTGCTTATATTTTGTCAATTAGTTCCTTGAGTCTCCTGTTATAGAACTTAATATCCTCATCTTTCTTTTGTTTAGTAGAGTATATTTCTCCAATGATTTCAGTGTCATCTTTCAATAGCTTGAATTCATCAACTAGATTTGTTCTTGCTCTCTTTAGATGCCACTCCATCGCGATTGCTCGCAATTTAGCTGGAAACAGTCTTACCCAAGCGTCCTCATCATTGACTCCGTTTGCACGCCATATCGTTACTCAGGTTCCAATGTGACATTTTGGGTCCTTTCCATCACCCAAAAAAGGTAAGCATTTTCTGTTTGCATGTCGCTGCAACAATTGTTGCCATTGGTGGGTGATTCTCTTCTTCTAACTATTCCCCACTTAGTGATACCTCACTTGGCACTTCTTCTATTGACGGTTCTGCTCTTGGTGCTTCTTCATCAAACAACTCCTCACCTGCAAACAATCTATGACCGCTTACTAGTGCACCTATGCTCTGCAACGTCCTTCGCGAATACACGAGCATTGGCTCTGGTCTTTGCACACTCCCCCGTGATTGCCCTTGTGCCTAACTCCTGTTGGTTACAAATCTGCCATGAGGAAAGGATTTGGTATAATGCGCCCCAGATTCGCCCACCAGATTGAAAGGCCGGAAGGAAGGAATGCCTTCCGTGCCAATCTCCGGAGAAGGCCGGCTTCCTGTGGGTTTTCTTTAGTGTTTTAGCTAAGAGTGCAGGGAAAGAGATAAAGTGCGGAAAGAGATCCAAATGTGATTAGAGTTGGGTGGGGGGAATAAGCAGCACGGCAACGATCAATCACCACTACTAACAACAATTAAATACAAAACACACCATAGAAACTACAGCTATCATGCATCCTATGTATCCTCTATCTATGCATTCCAGGAATACTTAATCATCAAATACTGGAATCCAGAGTTCAGTATAACAGTAAGCAATGAAATAAGAAACATGAGGCAGAAATGACAAGGAAAGGCAGCATAAAAGATGATGACAGTAAGCAGAGCCAAGTATGTGTCTTGCATTCAGAAGCAAACGTATAGCTACAATGGTTCCCTAGCAGTATATTCCCCTTCCACCCTTTTACAATGAAATGGTGTGGCTATTTATAGCCCAAGTTCCCCCGATTACAATTACGGGCACAAAGTCCCAGACCAGACAATAGCTGACAAAAGCGGCAGAAGAGCTGCTGATGCTGACTCCTGTCGGCGAGGACTGTACTTGCAGCAAGGTCTCCCTGAAAGCTGTACAGCTACGTGGCAGCGCGTCGGGTGAAACTTCTAGTCAGCAGGAATGCGGGTAGCTGTGGTAGATGGAACTTTACATCAGCTTAAATGGAGGCAGCTGGCGTAGGTAATGTGGTCCGTGCTTGTCCTTTATCCCGTCACATCTCGGCTCGAATCCCGAGGCTGGACACTTGTCGAATTCTGATGAGTGACACATGTCTGCCTTGAAAGGCAGTTTGTCCAACTTCGCCCGGGATCAGAGCGCCATCGGGTAGCGCAGGTGGGAAACAACGCAGTTGGGGAGGCCTCCGTGCCTTAGCCAATTTTTGGGCTTGCTTGATGAATGCTGCCCAACTGCGCACCGGTCAGAGGGCGCAGCCCGACTTCGCTGCGAAGTCGGGTTGCGCACCGGCACTTGGTTGTTTCGACCGCTGTTCGGACTGCGCACAAAAAGGGGAGCGCACCCCGACTTCGCTGCGAAGTCGGGTTGCGCTCCAGCACTTAGCTGAATTCTGCAATCACTGCTTCCCAAGTGCGCACAGGAAGAAGAGCGCACCCCGACTTCGCTGCGAAGTCGGGTTGCGCTCCCACACTTAGCCAAATTCAGCTCCTTTTCAGCCTGCTTTCACACTTCGCATCCCCTAGTGCGCTCCAACTTGAGGGCGCACCCCGACTTCGCTGCGAAGTCGGGTTGCGCCCTGACACTTAGAATTTTTCAGGGAATACTTGCTCTGTTTTGGGAATTTGAGCTGGGGGAAGTACAAGGGAAAAGGGAGGAATGAAACTGCAGGAAAGGGAGAAAGGGAA
Organism: Wollemia nobilis; assembly: GCA_028583015.1. NCBI lineage: Eukaryota > Viridiplantae > Streptophyta > Pinopsida > Araucariales > Araucariaceae > Wollemia > Wollemia nobilis. Next base: position 6,656,013 of record JAQPPZ010017121.1, read on the forward strand.
AAATGGAGAAAGGGAAGAAAGAGGAGGAGGGAAGGAAGAGCAGCATACTTACAAATTTTGAAAACATGGCACCCCGTGCAAAATGTGACAACATTCCTGGCGGCTCGCGGGGTGTCGAGCTCGCCTCGACGCAAAGAACCAGGCCTTCATCCTTTGGGCGCAGAGGAACTCCCTTCCCCTGCTTTCCGCTGCTCTGACGGCTTCTTCCCGGGCAACTGTTCTTCTTCAGGTTCACTTTCGGCAGTTGCCTCTTCTGTTTCTCCTCCTGAACCTGAATGGTCTTCGTTGTCGGCCTCCCGCTCGCGGATGCGATCATATGCAGCCTTGGCTTGGTCCCAGATTGCTGCTTGGAAGGGCCCTAGGTCGCTGACCTCTTTCAGCGCTGCGCTGAAAACAGCAACCGCATGCAGGTCGATGGTGTCGTATCTTTCTCCCAACTCTTTGAGGGAGGTATTGATTTTGCAGTATCTTGACACCATCTGGGTGACCTGAGCTTCCTGGACAGGCTCCGTCCAGCTATCGATTTCTGTTGTGTCTGCCTCGAACGACAGCCAATTCAGTTTCACCTGCTCCAGGGTCAGAAACTCGCCATTCTCGACGAAGCTCGGGCACCCGTGTTCAGACAGAGTGTTGAAGGGGGCCAGGCAAATGCTCATTTCGTGGTCTAATGAGTCCAACATCTTCCTGGCGGCCCTTATCTTCTCTGTTTTATCAAAATAAATGTGCAAGGTTACCCTTGCATCTGCCCACTCTGAGGCAAGTCGGGACATCGGGGGAAATCGGAGGCCTTTGCGCTCATACTCCTCAAGTTTCATAGCCAAGTCCAGCCATTGCCTCGCTTGGTGTTCGGCCTCCTCTACCACAGGCTTTCCTTGGGCAGATACTTCTTGGATCCTGGATGCGAAATCCAGGACCGATATAGATCTGACAACGTTGGGCCTGCATCCCTGCAGCAGACCAGCCCGCATCTCCTTAACCTTATTCTTTGAAAAGGCCGCCGTTTGTGATGTTTTCTCCTCTAGCTGCGACTGAGCCTATTTCAATGAATCCTGGAGCTGAGAGACCTGCTCCAGTGCTGCCCTTTTCTCCTCTGACAGCTGTTCGGCTGTCTGTTTTGCGCTGCGGCCTCCTGCTGAGAGGCGGCCAGCTGGGCTTTCAGTTCATCGATCTCCTGTTGTGCAGACCCCAACTGCGCGGTGGCCCTAGCCAGATCTTCCTCCAACTATCTTGAAGTATTCTGCAGCTGAAACAGCGCCTCCTGATTCTCAAGTCGCTTGACAAGGAGATTATGTGTTCTACGACGAATACCGTTGATTTCGTATTCCTCGTTGATGTCATCAAAGCTCTTCTCCTTGACTTGATGCTCATAGTCTGCCTCGGTCATTTCTCGGAGAGGCTTCTTCACCTTTGGGATCAACTTCTCAGTTGTCAGCACTCTCCTGTCCAAGTCGTACTTGGTGCGCTTTACCGGGGCAGCTATTTCCTCGGCTCTCCTCCGTTTGACACCCTGGAGGAAAGAGGCGGAACATCCTGCGGCCTTTGCTGCCAAAGGCTGATCGTCTGCGATCTGCATGAAGTCGCCCATGAAGTCTAGGTCTTCCAGCATCGGAAGTCAAAAAGTGACTAACTATAGAAAAACAGTTGATGCACCTTTTTGCATATTTCCAAGAAGACCAAAGGGCGAGATCAAAGAAAGCAAAAAGGAGGAAAAAGGAACGAATGGCTCGCAAGCAAAAGCAAAGAGAAAGAGCAAGGAGGAAAAGGTCGAGAAAAAAGAGAAGAGCAAGAGGAAAAGGAGTAGAAAGAGAAAGAGCAAGAGGAAAAAGGCCAACAAGTGATGGCAAAGAAGAGAAGAGAAGGAGGAAAAGGAACAGCAAGAAGAGAAAGAGCAGGAGAAAAAGAACACGAGACAGGAGGGCAAGAGAAGAAGAAAAGAGAAAAGAGAAGAGAAGTAAAAAAACGAAGTGGAAAAAGGGACAAAAACACCACATCGGGCCTTGCTGCGGCATCTTCCCTCCAAACAACGAAGCGGGAGGGATTCCAGAAGGAGTGGCCGCTTTTAAGGGCGACCGGGTCCTAGGGGAAGCGAGCGGCTGAGTGGACGGCGTTGGCGGGGTTTTGAACGGATGAGGTGAGCGGCGCGGCGATGTATGTGCAGCTTCGACGCTGGCCACAGGCGAGGGTTCCAGGGTTTGGCCGAGGGACTGGAAGGCGTTAGGGTACTGGGCAAACTAGTCGAAGGAATGGGGGTTGTGGGATGTTTGGACAATCTGGGAAGATGAAGATGCAACTACGGCTTGCCCTGATGCGATGGGGGACGGCGTTATGGCAGGGCCGACTGGGACTTTGGGGAGCGGAGAAGTGGACGTACCTGCGGGCTCCGCCTGAGCCGCTGTTTGGAGGACGCCTGCAGCCCAAGTGTCTGCTTCTGCTTCAGGGCTGTCTAGCGAAATGATTGCCGGCGCGGCTGTCCCTGTCTGCACTGCGGCCGGTTGCTGTACAGACTCTTTAGGCCGTTTGGCCTTTTCACTCTTCTTCTTCTTCTTTTCTTCCGGCACCGCGGCTGCTTCGAAAGCAGATGAGGTTGGGGCGGCAGGCAGTGATGTCCCCACGGTAAACTTGTACCTGGGTCTAGCTGGGAGGATGCCTGCCGTGGCCGGTCTGCTAGCTGGCTGTGCTGGCGCTTTTTCTGCTTGGGGGGCCACCTCAGGAGTTGACTTCTCTGACCCTTGCGCCCTTTCGGGTAATGCTTCAGGAGCTGGAGGCTGCATTGGGCCCACTTGACTGCTCGTTGGCGTTGCGCTGGAAGTTCTTGGAGTCGACGATTGCTGGGACGGGGACCTCCTTGTATACCTTTTCCTAGCGCCTCGGGGAACGCAATCTCGAAATGCGAAAGGCCGCCACGTGTCAGCGTATTGATCATATAGGGCCGAAAACTCATCATCAACGGCCAGCGTTTTTCGGTTGGATTTGTCGTTTTGCGTGCGGCATCTCATCTTCCAGCATTCAATGATTTTGTCCTTTTGCCAGTTGAGGGGCGCCACCTTGGCGAGGAATTTTTTGAAGCCCGCAGAATCTAACCGGTGATCCGGGTTTCGCTCTGGGTCATACGTCACCTCTTCGCAGTAAAAATCATGCCATGGAGGCCATGATTGCATCTGCTCGATGTGCCATTCCAGGTCTGCGCCTGTTCTGTTGCCCCTTTCCTGCATAATCTCTGCTCGGGGGCAGATGTGCGCGAATTTGCCTCTGACCCCAATCGGGTCGTATTTCCAGCGCTGAGGAAGCATTATCAGACCCATGTCGATGAGTTCCCGTTCGAGGTAGACGTGTTGTCCGATCTCGTGCACTCGGGTATTCGCCCAGGTAATAGGATACTGAAAAATATGGCCTTTCTTTTTGCCCTGGCCGAACTCTTCTTCGACATAGTCCATCTGTCGCGCAATCTCCATCCCGAACTGGTGGTCAGTGCAGAAGTAGGGCAGCAGGAACGGCTTCCCCTTGAATCCGTAGATTCTGACCACGACGCCCTGCGTCAGCCGGAAGGTGTCCCCGTACTTGTGCTTCCTCAGATAGCTTGTCATGACCTCTGGCGGGCGGGATGCCTTACGATTGAACAACCCCAGGACCATGCACAGAAATTTAAAATTAAACTCATAGAATGACCCTTTTCTGTACGGGATCTCGGTCCATTCGTACACGGGCAGCGGCTCTCCTTTTTCATTTACCTTCTTCAAGTCGGGAACTCTGATCCGGTAGTGCATGTGGTACGAGGCACGGCCATGTGAGGAAGGAGCAAAGCCGGAATTCCGTTGTACGCCTGCTCTGCGGCTGACTAGGTTTGAATGAATGGCGTACGCCACAGTCTGCTCGATCGAAGAAAATAGGGCGCTTCCCACTCTTTTGCGCCGTGGAGTCGTAAAACTCCCCATGCGCAGGATACATTTTGCCAGCGCCAGCTGGTACGGGCGTACCACTTTGTCAGAATCACAGCCGAGTACCCATGCCAGGATGATGTATATGTATTTGTTCTCGAACCTGTCCAGGGGTATGGGGCCTGTCGGCCACTGTCCGGCTGCCAGCGGAGTCTTCAGCTCTGAGTTGAGGAATTCTCTCATCCGCTTGGTCTGCGTGAATCTGCCCGTCTGTTCATCCAGATTAATCCTTCTGACAATCGCGCCGGTTCGTACTGAAGCCAGGGCGAGCAGTTGGACGCTCTCCCTGAAGAGTGTGAACAACACTCTTCCCTTGTTGTCGCAGACTTGCCGGGCAGCTGGCTTGTAATATTCTACGATTGATTCAATCAGCTCCGGGCACTGGTGAGTAGGAGGGCATAAGAACCAGTATAGGTTCGATTTATACGCAGCCCCGACATGGTGTGAGGGCGAAACCTTGTCTGCCCACTTTGCTATGTTCGGTCGCAGCTTGGTGAGGCTGATAGAAAACGAGCCATCTTTGTACCCGGCCAGGTGATTGACGGGCGGCGGTGGAATTTGCCCTCGACTTCTCTTCGTCCGGGTTTTCCTTTTCTGCTCTTGCGGCGCTTCGCTCTCATGAGCGCTTGATTCAGTCTGTTCCTCAGCTTCGCGCCCTTCGTCGCTGGATTGCGCCTGCACTGGCGCTTTCCCCTTGTCCATTTTCTCTGTTAGAATTGGCAGAGACAGAGAATTACGGCTTCTGATTTCTCAGTTCTGCGCTTTGCAGTCTCGGAGTCAGCTCGACAATCTGAATTTTCTGAGTATGCCAGGGCCCTTTTTCTAGGCAAGGATTGCAGCATTAATGGCGCGAGGGAGGGAGTTAAGGTGGTTAACTTGAAGTTGGTGGAAGCGTTATAATACTTTGGCGGCTGTGCATGGGTTTAATCTTGAAAAGCGTACCCTAGTTGCAGTTGGTCCAAATGCGCCTTGCTTTCTTAATGACATCGTTTTTGAAAGTTGCGCAATCATTAAAACTTCTTTGGACTTCGTGCTTTTGATGACGTCATAGCCGCCGCCTGGGCACACCTTTTGAGGGAGAATTTCTGGCCCAGGGCCCAACTTCGCACTGTGTCGTACTGCGCCGTCTGGGCCCACACTTAGAAAGATTTTACCATTTTTCCTTGCTTCCCGCGACAGGTCACCCAAGGTGCGCCCAAAAATGAGGGCGCACTCGGACTTCGCCCAAAAATCGGGCGCACTCCGACTTCGCCAGATTTGTCGCAGTCGGACTTCGCCCAAAAACTTTTGCACTTAGCCGTTTTACCTCTCCCACTGCGCTCCCAAGACGGTGCGCAACCCGACTTCTGCGAAGTCGGGATTCGCACCCAGCACTTAGTCAAATTCTTGCCCCTTTTGTCAGTTGCTTTCTCTCAAACTTCGCACGATCCAAGGAGCGATACCCGACTTCGCTGCGAAGTCGGGGTTTGCTTTAAGTTTTTCTTGGGCTCTTGAAAACTAACAACTGAAATGCTGAAATAAATATATACATTCTGAAAAACTAAAATGCAGAAAAGAAAACTGTACAAAGGAAGGACCCATTGGGTGCCTTCAGTGGTGATAAATTTTGAGGTGGAACCCGTTGACGGGAATGGGGAGAAGTTGTCCCTCCATGTCCCGGAGCATGAATGCATTAAATTGGTTCACCCGGGCAATCTGATAGGGACCCTCCCAGAGGGCGTCAAATTTGCCGTGATTGCCCGGCTTTGCCTTCAGTGAGTCCCACTTCAGCACCAGGTCCCCGATTTTGAAAACTCGGGCGGTGGTGCCTTTTGCAAACCAGCCTTGGGTCGCTTCAGCGTGTTTAGTGAAGGCCTGGTATGCTTTTTCTCTTTCTTCTTCTAACTGCAGTAGCTGGCACAGTCTGGCGTCCACTGGATCCCCGTTGACTCTCTCTTCATCCAACATCCAGAGTGCGGGAATTTCTATGTGGGTTGGCAGGACTGCCTCCTTGCCATACACGAGCGCGTAGGGGGATGTCTTGATAGACTTCTTGAATGATATTCTATCCGCCCACAGCGCCCGATTCAGGAGTAGGTGCCAAGTCCTCTTGTTCTTCTCTACTGTCCTTTTGACAATTTTCAGTAGATTCTTGTTGGTGGACTCGGCCAGGCCGTTCCCCTGCGGGTAGTAGTTAGAAGACATCTTGTGATAGATGTCGTACTTGCTGGTGTACTCCGTGAGTACAGCGCCTGCGAACCCCGGACCGTTGTCCGTCACTATTGACTCTGGGACCCCGAAACGGGTGATGAGGCTCTCGAGGAACCCAATGACCGTTTCCTGGTCCGCATTCTTCGTGGGGATCGCCTCTGCCCACCTAGTGAAGTAATCGGTGGCGGTAAGAATAAACTTGTGCCCCGCTGCAGAGTTAGGCGTAATGACCCCGATGAAGTCCAGACCCCATTGCTGAAACGGAGTCTCGGCCTGAATTGGTTGGAGGGGCAGGGGTGCTTTTTTGTTTCTGCCAACAAATCTTTGGAATTTATCACATTTTACACGGACCGCATGTGCGTACGCGAAGAGAGTGGGCCAATAGTACCCGGCTACGATGATTTTCAAGGCCGTAGGCCTTCCAGAATGGTGTCCTCCGGGCATCCCGGAGTGAAATTCTCCAAGGACCCTGGGTTGGTCGGTTTTCTTGACGCACCGCAACAGGATGCCGTCAATGTTCTTGAAGTAAAGCCCCTCGGGGCGAAGAGTGTATCTCAAGGCATTTAGCCGAAACCTCCTTCTTTGTGAGGCATTGAAGTGATCTGGACATCTCCCGGTGCAGAAATACCTCACCAGGTCATCTGTCCAGTCACTTTCCTCTGATAAGGAGTTGGCTAGGTTGGTGGTTGTTGTCGGATCTTCCCACTTACAAGCGGATATCTCGGCTGCAGCGCTTCGGGCCAGCTCCTGGCACAAGGCTCGGCCTATGATCAGCTTTGTTGGCCGTACCTCGATGTCGAACTCCTGGATTTTGGCAATCCATCCTGCTCTCTTGTGACCCGGCTCCCCTTGTATGATGAAGTTCCGGACGTCCGGGTGTATCACGAAGACAGTTGTCCGGCTCTGGGAGACGAAGTGCTTGAACTTTCGGAGAGACTTCATGATTGCGTGAACCTGCCGCTCAATAAAATTGTACTTTTCCTCGTGCGGCTGAATCACATGGCTTAAGAACGCTATGGGGCGCTCTTCGCCATCGTCTCCCTTTTGAGTCAGGACTGCGGCGTAACTCTCGGGTTCTCCCACCGCGTACAGGATGAAGTCCTTGGAATAATCCGGGTTTATCAACACCGGAGCTTGTGCAATTCTGGCCTTGATCTCCTCGAAGGCCTGCCTCCTCTCGTCAGTCCACAGGAATTCGGCATTCTTTTTCAGCAGTTCGGCCATGGGTTTGATCACTTGTGCGAAGTCCGGTATGAACTTCCTTACGAAGTTGATCTGGCCGAAGAAGGACTGTAGCCCCTTCTTGTCGGCTGGGGCGGGCAAGCGGAGGAGGGCTTCGGCTCTGTCAGGATCCACTGCAAGGCCTTTCTCGGAGATGACATGTCCCAGCAGCTTACCTTCTCTTACCGCGAAGACTGATTTCTTCGGGTTAATGGAAATGCCGAATTCACGACATCTCTCAAATATCTGCCGTAGGTGGGAAGCATGGTCCTCTCTTCTGTGAGAGAATACAGTCATGTCATCCAAGTAGATGACAATGATCTTGTTAAGCAGCTCTCGGAAGGCCAGGTCCATGGCTCTCTGGAATGTGGCGCCAGCATTGGACAAGCCGAAGGGCATGCGCTGATAGGCGAACGTTCCCCATTTGGTGGTGAACGTTGTCTTATGCTGGTCCTCATCTTTGACCCAGATCTGGTTGTACCCAGAAAATCCGTCTAAGAGGGAGAATCTCTGCGCTCCAGCAACTATGTGGAGGATCTGATCGATTTGGGGAAGCGGGTAATGGTCCTTTAGTGAGGCCTGATTTAGATTTCTGAAATCTACGCAGAGACGAATGTCTCCGTTCTTCTTCCTCACGGGGACCAAGTTCGCAACCCAGGATGAATGCTTGATGGGGTAGATTATCTTGGCTTCCAGCATTTTCAGGAGCTCGGCTTTCATCATGGCTTCAATCTTCGGGTTTACAACCCTCTGCTTCTGCCGGAATGGTTTCGCACCATCTTCTAGCTCAATGGTATCTTTGGATTATCATGTCTGTCATACCCCTTCAAGTCCTGGTAGCACCAGGCTACTATATCGGGGAACTCTCCGCACAATGATCTGATCGTTCGAGTTCCTCTTCAGTGCAGTCCGTTCCGACCTTGATTGTCTTTCCGGGTTCAAGCTCCAGGTCGACGTACTGCTTGGGGTCTACTTTGATCCTGTGTGATATCGCTCTGTCATTATGATCAAAGAGACTTTCTAGTGTAATCAGTCCTTTCGGGACATGATTATTCTTTAAGCTGTATCAACCCCTCATATTGCTCGTCATCAGGGTCTCTACCTTCGATTGTACATGCTTCGGTAACCAAAAAAGTGACGATCTCCTCGTCACAGTCAAACACCTGCCAGTGGGTGTCTTTATCAGGCACAGAAGGCCTGTAGATGGTACGAACCGGCTTCGGCTTACGGACAGTGTCATCAGCCGGAACGTGCACTGGCTCCAACAGACGCCAGAATGTCAGCGTGCTTGTTTTTCTCACGTGATATGGCTTTGACATTCAATGAGTCGAATGACTCCATCAGGTCCCAGACCCGATTACGGTACGCCTTGAGGTAGTGCTTCTTGGAGGCGCACTTGTTCGTAATCTGGTTGCACACCAACTCTGAGTCGCCAAAGATCTGCGGATGCTTTATCCCCAATCTCTCCGCTTTTCTCAAACCCAAGCACAGGGCTTCGTACTCTGCCGCGTTGTTGGTACAGCTCCAAGCCAGCCTGTAGGTGTAGTCCTTCTGGATCCCGGTCGGGGAAACCAAGAGTACGCCTGCACCGGCGCCATTTTTGCATCGGGCGCCATCAAAGAAGAGCTGCCATAGCTTTTTTGGTGCAGGTCCTACTTCTTTCTTGGCTGACTGGTCAAGCCTCTCAGGCTGAATGACGGTGTAGCAGCCTTGCTCAGTCTCGATCATGGCGTTGAAATCCAGCAAGGAGAACTCATCCTCCATTTGCAATAGCTCAAGAGCTTGCTCTGTCATGTCTACCACCACCAGTTCTTCCTCTGTCAGCTGAACCATGCAGTCCTGCGACTCTTCTCCGGGTATCTTCTCCACTAGAAATGTGGAAGGCTTCTCGTTGTAGATCTTCAGTCTCCTTCCTTTGAAGGGCACTTCCATATGCGAGTAATCCAGGGGACGAGATACCCACCCAGCTTCGTAGTGAACTCCCTGGAGAGACACATGCCGAAGTAGGGTTCCAAGTCGACAACCACGACTTCTTGAATGACCACTATGTCAAGAGCTTTGTGCAGCCGGATCGGGATATCTTTAATGACACCAATTGTCTTGACAGGGGTGCCGTCTAGTTGCAGCACACCTTGGCTGCTCCTTGTATATTCCATCCCGATTTCGTCGCAGACGGCTCTTGGCATAACAGTCGTGGAGGCACCAGAATCCACCATACAGTTGTGTACGATATACCCTTGCATCCGTAATGACAGATAGAAGGGAGGTGGTCTGTTCTTCCCAGTGGCGGAGACTGTCAGGGGTTGAACCAGAACAGCAGGTTGTATCTGCTTGCCATATTTCATGCTCTTCAAAGATTCCTGCAACAGATCAACTTGCCCTGGGAGCAGAAGAGCGTCATACATGCTTATCCTTGCGGGAGTCCTCTTTAGCTCATCCACTATGCTGTAGCCTGAAGTGCTAGCTCCCTCCGTTTCTTTCGCAGGCTCATACTTGGTGCGGTATTGCTGCGTGGCCTCGACTCTCTGTCTCTTTGTCAGAGACGGGTATCTCAGCTTCTCCTGAGCTTGTTCTTTGGTCTCAGCTGGAGGCTGAGCTGCGGGAGCTTTCGCTGCGGGAGGCTTGGCTGCAGGCAATTTTTCCTTGGCCGTGTGAGGCCACAGCCTCTTGTCAGGTGGCAGCCCAGCAGGTTGCGCCTTTTCTCTCCTGGCGTATACCTTCAATGGCTTTGCAGCAGCTTCAACAGGCTTTCTGTCTTCTTTGGCAGGGGGCAACGCCAGATCTTCCTCTGGGACGGCAAAGTTGCCTTCATCGTCCAGGATCATGTAAAGTTCTTCATCTTCTATGGCGCTGCCCGCGAGTCCGGAGGTAATCCTTGGTGCGGTGTGCAATCTTCTTACGAATGCGGGTCGTTGCACGTGGAGCACCAGTTAACCTGGTCGGAAGTGCCAGGTTGGTCCTCGATGGCAGCATTTCTTGCGGAGGGCGCCTCTGAACTTGCCGTTCTGCGGCTTGATCTTTTGTCAGTGCCGGAGGAGGATATGGCCTCCTTGGAGCAAGGTCCATCTGGGTCTGTTTCTTCTTCAGTATAGTCATGTCATTTGACATGGTATGATATCCAGAGGCCAGAGCCCGTACCTCTAGAGGATTTTGTTCTAAATATCATTGTCCGGAGGCGGCAGCTAAGCTGGCGGAGGTAATGCGGCCAATGGAGGAGGTGCAGAATATTGCGCATACGGAGGGGGAGCTGGGAGTGTTGGATAATGCGGAGGAGGAGGCGGCGGGTTAGGATAATGTATTTGTGGCGGGCCGTAGGGATTTACGACCGGCGCCGGATTCCATTGCTGTTGGGGGTGCTGTCCTGAAGTCGACGGCATCACACCGAAAGCCGATGGGTACTGGGATTGAGGAAAGTCAGGGTAAATGGGTGGCTGTACCCTATGCGGGAGTCTGCCTATGGAGATTATGTCCATTTCAGCTTGTTGGGCAGCTTCGTACAGGGCAGGGAATGAGTCGACTCGGGCTATCTTCAGCAGCAGGCAGATGTCTGAGTTGAAAGACCTCAGGTAGTAGTGCGCAGCCTGACCTGCTGAAGGTCGAAGTTCGCGAGGTACTCGTTTCCAAGACCTCGCAAACCTGATGTTGAAGTCCGACACCTCCTCTTGGGGGTGTCGCTGGATGCTTTGGAACTGATGCAACAAAGAAGAGGGATCAGCAGACTCGTTGCATCCTTTTACGAGCTGCCCGACCGGTGGCGCCACCCCGTGATAGATCCCTCGGCGGTGATCTCCACCGGTAGAGAAGCTTTCCTCTTAGGGAAAGGGCCAGTAGACGGGTCTTCACACTCTCGTCTGTAATGGAATGTAGCGCAGCCAGGGCCAGAATGTCCTGGATGTGTTCGTACGCCGTCTTGTCGTAGCCATCGTATGTAGGGATGGACTTTAAGGCAGCGGGGGGCACAGCTTGCTGTCCGACTAGGGCCAAGGGCCCCGTGGAGTCTACCGCCGGGAAGAGATCATCATCATTCTGCTGGGCAGCCATGTCTTCTTCTCCTCCGGTAGTGTACTCGGTATCGGTACCGTCCGAGGATGTAGATTGCTCTTCGGCCTCGGCCTCTTCGATTTCGGTTTCAGGTTCTTCTATGCGAGCTTGGTGGTCAGCCAGCCTGACGCGCTCTCCTGGAGCGGCAATGTCGATTTCGTAAAGGTCAGGTTGGTTTCCCGGATTCCTTGCTCTCCACCTTCTCGTTTGCATGAAGGCGTTCGGACCGGTCTTCACGGACTCAGAGAATATTCAGGTACTTGCAGAGTCGCCAGGTGTTCTGATTTTAACAGCAATGAAGCGAACACCAGTGCTTCGATTCTGTTTTGGGGTGGGAAACTTCCATGTCCCACCGGGCGTGCCAGAGAAACTGTTGGTTACGAATCTGCCATGAGGAAAGGATTTGGTATAATGCGCCCCAGATTCGCCCACCAGATTGAAAGGCCGGAAGGAAGGAATGCCTTCCGTGCCAATCTCCGGAGAAGGCCGGCTTCCTGTGGGTTTTTAGTGTTTTAGCTAAGAGTGCAGGGAAAGAGATAAAGTGCGGAAAGAGATCCAAATGTGATTGGAGTTGGGTGGGGGGAATAAGCAGCACGACAACGATCAATCACCACTACTAACAGCAATTAAATACAACACACACCATAGAAACTACAGCTATCATGCATCCTATGTATCCTCTATCTATGCATTCCAGGAATACTTAACCATCAAATACTGGAATCCAGAGTTCAGTATAACAGTAAGCAATGGAATAAGAAACATGAGGCAGAAATGACAAGGAGAGGCGGCATACAAGATGATGACAGTAAGCAGAGCCAAGTATGTGTCTTGCATTCAGAAGCAAACGTATAGCTACAATGGTTCCCTAGCAGTATATTCCCCTTCCACCCTTTTACAATGAAATGGTGTGGCTATTTATAGCCCAAGTTTCCCCCGATTACAATTACGGGCACAAAGTCCCAGACCGGACAATAGCTGACAAAAGCGGCGGAAGAGGCTGCTGATGCTGACTCCTGTCGGCGAGGACTGTACTTGCAGCAAGGTCTCCCTGAAAGCTGTACAGCTACGTGGCAGTGCGTCGGGTGAAACTTCTAGTCAGCAAGAATGCGGGTAGCTGTGGTAGATGGAACTTTACATCAGCTTAAATGGAGGCGGTTGGCGTAGGTAATGCGGTCCATGCTTGTCCTTTATCCCATCACATCTCGGCTCGAATCCCGAGGCTGGACACTTGTCGAATTCTGATGAGTGACACATGTCTGCCTTGAAAGGCAGTTTGTCCAACTTCGCCCGGGATCAGAGCGCCATCGGGTAGCGCAGGTGGGAAACAGCGCAGTTGGGGAGGCCTCCGTGCCTTAGCCAATTTCTGGGCTTGCTTGATGAATGCTGCCCAACTGCGCACCGGTCAGAGGGCGCAGCCCGACTTCGCTGCGAAGTCGGGTTGCGCACCGGCACTTGGTTGTTTCGGCCGTTGTTCGGACTGCGCACAAAAGGGAGCGCACCCCGACTTCGCTGCGAAGTCGGGTTGCGCTCCGACACTTAGCTGAATTCTGCAATCACTTGTTCCAAGTGCGCACAGGAAGAAGAGCGCACCCCGACTTCGCTGCGAAGTCGGGTTGCGCTCCACACTTAGCCAAATTCAGCTCCTTTTCAGCCTGCTTTCGCACTTCGCATCCCCTAGTGCGCTCCAACTTGAGGGCGCACCCCGACTTCGTTGCGAAGTCGGGTTGCGCCCTGACACTTAGAATTTTTCAGGGAATACTTGCTCTGTTTTGGGAATTTGACTGGGGGGAAGTACAAGGGAAAAGGGAGGAATGAAACTGCAGGAAAGGGAGAAAGGGAAAAATGGAGAAAGGGAAGAAAGAGGAGGAGGGAAGGAAGAGCAGCATACTTACAAATTTTGAAAACATGGCACCCCGTGCAAAATGTGGCAACAACTCCCATCCTCCGCACCTCTTGGCAATCTCCCTCACTCTTGTGTTGGTGTTACCAATTGGTCAACCTCGTCTCCCCGTGCACTCTCCACGTTGGTGTCTCAACTTGTGCAAATGTCTTCCTCGGTCCACCCTTCATTTGCTTGCTACACCTCACCTCGCACCTCATCCTGCATTGTCAAAAACAACATATGCCACTTTCTGTTTTCGCCACTCAAACTATCCTCCTCTTGAGGATTCCAAACATGTTCCACCTTCGGTTGTTCAAGTTCTATTCTTCTTGACTGCACATCTCAATTGGCAATGTTTTGCTCAACACAACACTATTGGGCAATTCTCTAACTTCTCATAGGTAGGTCTTGATTTTTTTGCAGTTACGTCTCCCATGTCCTTGCAGCAAGGAATCTGTCATCCACCTCTCCTATCTTCACACGTGCTGATTCGAACTTCAAAAGACAACTGTGCCAAATGTAGCACATCGGTGAGTATTTCAACGGTTGGAGGAACAATTGGATGACAAAATTTAGGAGCCAACTGAGACTACAGTCATTACTAATCCAAATACAATTGACATAGGCAATTGTACAGCAACTCCACTTGTATGGCAAATATCAACTTGCACTTGTATGGCAAAGTCTCCACACACACTTGTACGACACAATAACAATCCACTTGAATGGCAAACTCCAACAACTATCACACTTGTCAATAATGACTTGTATGACAACTCCATCAACACTCCTCGTACGACATACTTTCTCGTACAACTCTTCGTGACGACCATTTTTTGACACTCCGATAGCAATACATGTACAAAGACTCAACAGTTATTCTAGACTACAACTTTTGTCTGCAACCCTGCACACACTGAACTTGACACACACAACCTAGCAATATGCTACAATAATAGTCTCACATAGACATACACACAAATGGAAATGGAATGTCATTGCATTATTATTACCTACATGGCACTTGCATTACAGATGTCTGCACTTGCAATACACAGATCACACAAATGCTCTCACGTCAAAATGCACTCCTGGAATCCTCATACTCTCCAATGCACAATGCTCTCTCTCGTACTATAATTATTGAACAAATGAGTGGGGTGTCCTTTTATGCTTGTGGGTCAGCAGTTAGAAGCAACTGCCACCCGGACACCTCACCACTTAACTACCCACATTCCTATTATGCAACCATTACATTAGTCGTACATATTACAAATTCAAATAAATGACACCATCCATGCTGACAACAACTAACAAAATGTCATTTCATTTCACTTTCATGTACATTTGATTTTACATTTCATTTACATTACAATTTTGTGCACATTTGCACTTATTTTCCTATGTACAACATTCACTTCGGCTATTGTCTAGAACTAGCTCCTACAATGATGAGGTGTAGGGTAGTTGGAGGTTACAACTACTTTTTAGTGTTATAAATAAGACCCTTCCCTCATTCATTGGTATGGTGGTAATTGGGTGGTAGGCCAAAGTGGTGGTAGCCAGGTTGTGTGGATGTTGTCGGGAGGCTAGCCAGTGATTGTTGGCTGAAGTTGTAGGTGTTGGAAGGAGATATTCCACACAAATGTATATGTAAGAAGATGTATGTAGTTAACTATACAAGCTATTGTTAATACAAGATTTGCTCATATTCATTTATCATCTGCTATTGTTATTGTATGTATATTGCATGTGTTGTCATTATTGATTGCTGTAATAGATAGATTTTGTATTGTTCATTTCAAGTTTCGAATGCAGGGTGAAAGTCGTAGACCAAGTGTTGCCTTACAAGTGATGTTGTCATACAAGCAGTTGTTGTGATTGCAATACAAGTGAAGAGTCTTGGTTGATTATTAAATCTGTCATTCAAATTGTTCCTCCAAGTGTGGAACACTCCCACTATGCTACATTTGGCACCGTTATCGTTGCCACTTTCAAACTCGCACCCCATGAAACTTGAAGAGGTGGATGACAGCGAGGATGTGAGAAAGTATGTTGTATTTGATTTCTACATCATGGAGATGTTGCCTATGCGAAATTGGGTTAATCCTGGTGACATGGAATTGTGATAAGCAAATTACATAGTGTGTTAGCAATCTGGAAAAGGGCAAGTCGTCCTATTCACAGACTGAGCCAGCTGAAGCACATTACCATGCAGATGAAGACATAGACTTGTTTGTTGGCACTAACAAAGGGTCGTACAATAGGACATGTACGACAGGCACACAAGAGAAAGAAGCATACGGGAGGTTGTCATACAAATTACGTGTAGGAGACCTCATACAAGGTAGTGGTGTGTATGGCACATCACCCTATAGATGAAATAGTGTACGGTAGATGTCATACAAGCAGTGGTGCATGTTGTCATACAAACAGTGATGCATGTTTTCGTACAAACAATGGTGCACGCTGTCGTACAAGCAAAGAGTGCGTACGATAGCTGTTGTACAAGCAATGGTGCACACTGCCATACACGCCGAAGGTGTGAACAATAAATGTTGTACAAGCTGAGGGTACAAAATAGTAGACGCAAGGTACAACAAGAGTTGCCCAAGGGCATCAGTGAGGAATTGCATGTTGATGAAGAATGTTTGGCACCAGAGCAATTACAAGTTGATGTTTCCAATGGTGAGCACGACAAGAGTCTGACATTGGTGCAAATGCAAGATTGTGTGTCAAATAGTGTGCAAGACGGGATTCCAGCACTAGAGAAACTACAAGTTGGTGTGCTCGATGGAGCAGGATGAGAGTCTGATATCAAAGCAACTGCAGGTTGTTATGCTCGATGATGAGCAAGACAAAAGTCCGATATTGGAGCAACTGTAGTATGGCACGTTTCATGGTGCGAGACAAGAGTCCGACATGAGCAATTGCAAGGTGGTGCGCCCAATGATGTGCATGACAAAGGAGAGCATGACAAAGGAGAGACAGATGAACAACCACTACCAAGGTTAATTCAACCTGTCACAACAAAGGTCAATTTGGGCATATCATGTAAATGTCCAATGTTCCAAGGAGGAGAAACATAAGACCCATTCAGGCATTGGAAAAAATGCCTCACAATGTGGAAAATAATTGGGCAGGATAATGACAGATTGGGGGAGATTATTCCCTACGACATTTCGTGGAGTCGTAATGGCCTGGTATATAAGATTGCCAAAGGGCAAGTACCAGACATGGGAAGAGTTGCGCAATGCATTCGTGAAAGAATTTTGGTTGTTCCACAATGACAATGCGGTCATTGCTGAAATTTATCAAATGGAACAAGGTGAGAAAGAGCCTGTTCATTCGTACAACCGAAGGTTGAGTGGGTTGTTTACCCATCTAGAGGAAGACCCATCAGACACATTGAAGAAGAGATGGTTCATAGAGGGACTTCTTCCTACATATGGAAGAAGATCAAAGTGGTTCCTTCGACATCATACCAAGAGGCCTTGGAGCAGGCCTTGAACTTGGAAAGTGATGCAAAAACATCACTAAAGTATTGGGGTCATGTTAATATGGATGAGAGTGACCTTGAAGATGGCGGTGATTCTAAAATTGAGAATGACTCATACAGTCAAAGTGATGATTTTGAAAATGAGAGTAGTTCATCGTTCAAGTGTTGGGGTCAAGATGTCAGTGAAGGATGTGACTTCGAAGAGAAGAATGATGACTTCGAGGATGAGTGTGACTCGGAGAGTGCAAGATCATTGCTACAGGTATATGAATCACAAAGTGAGATTGTACGAAGGGGGGATGCCACTAGTAATGTGGTCTGTGACAACCATCGGAGAACTAGAAGACACAAAATTGAGTATGATACTGAGGGCAGACCCATGGTGCAATGTTGGCAATGCCATTTGTGGGGGCATTTTGCACATGAATGTCAAAGTGTTGTGAGTCAAGATGAACCAATGATGCGTACAGAGTTCAAAGCACCAGAGAAGAGTCATAGCCCTAGCCAGGAAGCAAAGGAGGTGAACCTAATTGCAATTGAGGAGATGAACTTGATGAACTTTATGGCAATTGAGGAGGTAAACTTTATTTCAATTGAAGAGGCAGAAATCCAACAGGTAATTGAAGCTATGTAGGAAGTTGCAGAAGTGGTTGATAAAGACAATGAAGAGAGAGATTGTTTGGCATCTGACCGACTGCTAGGGCTATCTGTTCATATGGACTTGGACCGTTTGGAGGACAATCTAAACGAGGACTTAAGTCCGTATGGTGAGCAAACATTGAGCAAATGTCATACAAATGAGATGTCGTACAAGTGATGCCAATGTATGCCACCGTACAAGTGATGCCAATGTACACCACCATACAAGTGGTGCTGACGTATAGGGTCGTACAAGTGATATCGCACAAGAACCTAACGTACAAGAAGGTGTCGTAAAAGAACTTGCCATACAAGGTGTCGTACAAGGATGTTTCGTACAAGGACCTGTTGTACAAGGATATATCATACAAGAAGTTGTTGTATAAGACGGTGTCGTACAAGGTGCTATTGTACAAGGAGAGAGATGTTTGTCAAAGGCTAAGGTAGGACCATCAGAGGCCAAGAAGTAGTCTTCTAGAGCCAAAGAGAAGTCATTTAGAGTTGAGGGGAAGTTGTTTAAGTGGGTCGAATAAAGGCTACCAAAGTGCAAATGATGAGAAAAATTCAATTCAGACAGTGAAGGTTATATTGATCAAGTTGTTGCCTGTCATGTTAGTCATGTTGGCCATATGGGTTATGTTGATCCAGCTGATGATGCGGTTGTCTGCAAAAAGCAGATTGAGCAATCGGAGAACAATGTGTTGTGGGCAGCAATTTGAAGTGATGCTAGTTGCAGAAGATATCTGGAATAGGAGAAAACAAAAGGAGCACAACAAAATATTCCAGTATGTTGTTCAGTGCTTCTATCCCCAGTGTTCAATTCATATGTCATCGACGACGCCAACAAGTTTACAAAAGGGGATAGATGTAGGCAAGCAAATTGATTTTGTGTTATCTTGTAGTTTGTGCACAAAGTGTTTGACAAAATGTGCGTACTTATAATTAATAAAGTCATAATGCAATATTTCATATGATAATGTGTAATGTTAAGTTATGTACGGTTAAGTCATAAAGTGACTCGTGAAATGAAATGTAAATGTAAGTCAAATGCATGTCAAATGTAATTTAGGAAAATGATGAGGTGTTGAGTAGTTGGAGGTTGCAACTACTTTTTAATTGTATAAATAAGACCCTTCCCTCAGTCATTGGTATGGTGGTAATTGTGTGGTAGGCCAAAGTGGTGGTAGTTGGGTCGTGTGGATGTTGTCGGGAGGCTAGCCTATGGTTGTTGGCTGAAGCATGTAGGTGTTGGAAGGAGATATTCCACACAGATGTATATGTAAGAAGATGTATGTAGTTAACCGTACAAGCCACTGTTAATACAAGATCTACTCATATTCATTTATCATCTACTATTGTTATTGTATTGTATATTGCATATGTTGTAACTTGTCATTGTTGATTGCTGCAGTAGATAGGTTATGTATTGTTCCTTTCAAGTTTCGAATGCAGGGTGAAAGTCGCAAACCAAGTGTTGCCATACAAGTGATGTTGTCATACAAGTGATATTGTCGCAGATCAAGTTGTGATTGCAGTACAAGTGAAGAGTCCTGGCTGGTTATTAAATCTGTCATTCAAATTGTTCCTCCAAGTGTGGAATATGTAGGCAGGCAAATTGATATGTCTGCATAATTAGTAAATAAGTTTTGTCATTTTGTGCTATTTTGTAGTTCGTACGCAAAGTGTTTGACGAAATGTCCGTATGTATAATTAATAAAGTCATAATGTAATATTTCATATGATAATGTGTAATGTTAAGTTATGTATGGTTAAGTCATAAAGTGACTCACAAAATGAAATGTAAATGTGAGTCAAATGCATGTCAAATGTAATTTAGGAAAATGATGAGGTGTCTCGTAGTTGGAGGATGCAACTACTTTTTAATTGTATAAATAAGACCCTTCCCTCATTCATCCGTATGGTTGTAATGGTTGGAATGTAAGGTTAGGAGTGTGAATGTTGTTGAAAGGCTAGCCGGTGTTTGGTGTGGTTGTGGTTGGTATGGAAGGAGAGGCTGATCGGGTACATTGGGTACTGTGTATGTAAGGTGAATGTCGTACGTATTTTACCATATAGGCTATTGTTAATACAAGATTTGCTCATATTCATTTATCATCTGCTATTGCTATTGTATGTTTCCTATATGTATTGTCATTGCTAATTGCTGCAGAAGGTAGATCTGTAGGTTTATTTAAGTGGAAATGGAATTGTGTTGCATTATGTTAAATTTTATTTCTACGGAATGCTCCCACCATGCTACATATTCTACCTCTTGGATTCCAAAGTAACATTTGGACCTTTCGACAAAAAAAATTTCCCTTCGTAATAGGTGAAGAAATTTGTCCACGTGAATTAGATGATCCTCCCAAGACTTGCTATAAATTAAGATATCATCAAAGAAAACCAGGTCAAACTTGCAAACAGAAGGATGAAAGACAAAGTTCATGAGACTTGCTATAAATTAAGATAGCATCAAGAAAACCAAGTCAAACTTGTGAAGAAAAGAATGAAAGACAGAGTTCATGAGACTTTGATCTCACTAATGCTCCTTCCACTTTCCAAAGTCTCATGAACTTTGTCTTTCATCCTTTTCTTTGCAAGTTTGTCCTAGTTTTCTTTGATGATATCTTAATTTATAACAAGTCTTGGGAGGATCATCTAGTTCATGTGGACAAAGTTCTTCACCTATTACAAAGGGTCAAAATGTTCCTTTGGGGTCTAGGAGGTAGAATACTTGGGACATATAGTAACTCAGGAAGGAGTCAAGGTAGATCCTAACAAGATCAAAGCTATGCAAGATTGGCCCTTGCCCAAATCCCTTAAACAACTCCGTGGATTTTTAGGACTCACAGGCTACTACAAGAAATTTGTCCGCAACTATGGCAAGATTGTCACTCCTCTCACTGCTCTCACTAAGAAGGATGCCTTTGTTTGGTCTGAAGCCGCTTCCCAAGCCTTCCAAGCCCTCAAGGAGGCTATGTGTACCACTCCTGTTTTGGCCACTCCTGACTTTAGCAAACCTTTTGTCATTGAGTGTGATGCTTCCGGAACAGGTATTGGAGTTGTTTTGATGCAGGATGGACACCCATTAGCCTTTGAAAGTAAGCAACTTTTTGGCAAGAATCTAGGACGATCCACTTATGAGAAGGAAATGTTAGTTGTTCTGCATGTCGTAGAGAAATGGAGGCCTTATTTGTTGGGGCATCGCTTCATCATCAAGACCAACCATAGCAGCCTTAAGCATTTCTTAGAGCAACATCTCTCATGTCCTAAACAGAATAAATGGATGACCAAGCTCTTGGGGTATGATTTTGTCATTGAATACAAGAAAGGAAAGGAGAATGTGGTGGTTGATGCTTTGTCTCACAAATATGAGGATGTTGTTGTTGTCAATGCCATCTCTAGTCCTCTTCCACAATGGCTTTCTCAACTTCGGGAGGATTGGCTTTCTGACCTGGAGACTGCTCGGATCATTCAAGAAATGGAGGCGGGCTCATCATTGCATTCTTGTTTCTCATATACTGATGGAGTGCTTCGCAAAAAGGATCGCATTTATCTTCCTCAATCCTCAGCTATTAAGACAAGTGTCCTCCAAGAATTGCATGCATCTCCTTTGGCGGGACATTTGGGATTCTTGAAAACATATCAGCGGGTGAAGCAATCTTTTTCTTGGAAAGGATTAAAAGCAGATGTCAAGACATTTGTGGCCGAGTGTGAGGTGTGTCAGCGTAACAAAGGGGAAACAGTTAAATCTCTTGGATTGTTGCAACCCTTGCCTATCCCTGACCGCCAATGGGAGCACATATCCATGGATTTCATTGAGGGCCTTCCCAAATCTGAGGGCAAAACGATGATCTTTGTGGTAGTAGATCGCCTTTCCAAGTATGCTCATTTTTGTGCATTGCAGCATCCCTATTCAACAAGTAAGGTGGCCAAGGTATTTCTTGATTATGTTTTTAAATTGCATGGTATGCCCAAGTCCATTGTGAGTGACCGTGACCCTGTCTTCACCAATAACTTTTGGAAAGAATTGTTTCGTCTTAGTGGTACTAAGTTGAGTATGTCCTCTTCTTATCACCCTCAATCGGATGGCCAGACAGAGATTGTTAATAAATGTTTGGGTACTTACCTCCATTGTTTTGCTCAAGACAAGCAGTATCACTAGGTTCATTGGCTCTCATTAGCTGAATGGTGGTACAATACTTCTTACCATTCATCCCTCAAGATGTCCCCATTTGAAGCATTGTATGGTCAAAAACCTCCATCAATGGTAGACTATGTTCCAAGATCCTCCAAGGTTGCCCAAGTAGATGATTTGTTACAACAACGACGGCTTGTGCTTCAGCTTCTTAAAGATAATTTGACCCAGGCCCAGAACCACATGAAGCAACAACAAGATTCACACCGTTCTGAACGACAATTTGCCGTAGGGGATATGGTCTTTTTGCGCCTACAACCCTATAAGCAATTGTCCTTGAAGACCAAGTCCAATCAAAAGTTGGCTCCTCGATTTTATGGGCCCTACAAGGTGGTTCATCGCATTGGTGAAGTGGCATATCAGTTGGAGCTTCCACCATCTTCCCGCATCCATCCTGTCTTTCATGTATCTTGTCTCAAACAGGTTATTGGCCAGAAGGTGCAGTCCCAAACGGAGCTTCCAATACTCGATGAAGAAGGTCGAATCACTCTCCAGCCAGAAGCAGTGTTGCAGTCCAAAGTTCGTCATCTTCGGTCTCGACAAATTCAAGAGTTCCTCATCAAGTGGCAGGACCTTCCAGAAGAAGATGCTACATGGGAGCCTGAGAGCATTTTCCAGTCTTTTCTAGCTTTGAGGACAAAGCTTTCTAGGGGGAGCCATGTAACGGCTCCAATATAGCCACGTCGGCTATCTTTATTTTTATTAGCTCGGGCCCTAGGTTTAGATAGTCGGCCCTTGAGCATTAGGGTTAGGGTTAATGATTGATTTAGTCTATAAATAGGAAGAGTTAGGTGGTAGTTGGAATCATCTTTCATATTCGAATCTTAGTCGCCTTTGTTGCGCATATGAGACTTCGCCCTCTCCAAGTGGCTATGAGACTTCGCCCTCTCTAAGTGGCTAAGGATTTGCATTGATTTGAATCTGGGATTTGATTATTGCATATTTGATTTTCTGGCAATTGGATCTGAATTATTGTTATCATTGGGTATTGTTATTTGCACATTATTGGATTGCTACTGCTATTGCTATATTTCTTGAAGTTGTTTCATTACAGGTACCAAGTAGTTGATTTATGTATAGTAATGTATATGTGGACATCAAGAAGAGCATCTTCAATTCAAAGAATACTAATTGTTGGAATGGTGTTAGAATGAGAGATAACAACCCCTTCATCAAAGGTGGTGACGCATAACGCTTACGTTGGCTCACATTCACTACATCATACATACCAAACTAAGAAGGAAGAACCACTCAGAAGCATGTCCTCAAAGATGTTGCAAAAAAGCATAAGGCCGATATCAATAGTTTTATGTTCATGATGCCATTGAGCCTTAAAAACATATGCTAATCCAAGTAGAGACAAACTTTATCACCAACCTAAAAATGTGAAACAACTCAAGGCCAGTCATAAATCTCTATGCTTGGCTTGAGTCTTCAATAACGTATCATTAAATATGCATGGATTTAAGCCAAATGTCGCCCATGTTGAACAGGGACAGCAAAGATTTTCTGCACATTCATCTATTTAATATGCAATGTTTTGACCCATATTCTAGATGATACAGGAAGAAATAAGAGCATAAGAGACAACTGCATATTAATTGGATATAGTCAGGAATCTTTCCACTTGCATGATCCAAAGTCCAAATAGGTCATTCAAAAAGATGTATGTGGGGCCTTTAAAGAGAACCCTTCCTCCATAGATTTTGTTTCTCCTCCTATTCTTATTTATTCTAATGAATTTCCTATTAATGTTAATCTTTCTAGATCTTTTCCTAGTTCATATACTCCAGATGTTTTCGATGTTACAATAGATATTATTATTAAAACTAGCGACATTGCTTTTTGTACACTTGAGACTTCTTTGCTCCTAGGGAGATTCATTGTCCTCATGGGATTGTGGAGACCAGAAAGGCTTGTGGCAAATAGAAATGGGAGATGCATTGGTTGATGTGTATAACTACATCACGAAGAACATTTAGAAGTCTGTTCCTCTTTCCCTTATGAAGAATCTTATTTGATGCAGGCAAGCATATAAGACCAACTTTATTTTGGATGGCCAAGTTGAAAAGCACAAGGCTCAATTATTTGCTAAAGCACAAGGCTCAATTATTTGCTAAAGCACAAGGCAAGTTGAACTTTCTAGCAAAATAAGGATTTGGCTAGATCAAGAATTCTGAATCTACTAGTAAGAGGGAAACCATTTTTCTAGTGCTTTCTCTTACCACCAAGGAAACAGGGCTCGCGCACCCGGTTTGCTGGGTGCGCGAACCCGCACCCGCAACGGCATCGGTTGCACGGTTGCGGGAACGGATGCGATTGGGCCGAACCCTAGCCGCACCCTATCTGACAGGGTTCAGCTCAGCCGAACCCTGCGGCCAGTTAGGGTTCGGCCAGCCGAACCCTGTCCTATTTTGGCATTAAAATGCATAATTTTTTTTAATTAATTTTTAAAAAAGTTTTTGATTCGGCGAGGAATATGCCGCCTCCTTTTGTTCCACGTCTGAGGCCGCCATTCATTTGGCCGTATCCCTCCTTCAGTAGTCTAGCTAATACTTCAAATAGTGCAGACAAGGGATTGTCATCTGTGGAGGTGTTGATACATTCTTCATATATAACCGAGGAGTCTGACAAGGAATCGAACCGCGTCAGTTTATTGCCTGATAGTGATCGCTGAAGTTGGATAGTTTTGTGTGTAATGAGAGTCGATTTTGATCAAATTTAGCTCTCAATTCTTTTGGTTGAATGGTATGTTGTAAACTTAATTACCTTACAAGCTACTAAAATCGAAGGGCAAGAAAGAAATTTTGTTGTAAGGGGACGAGGAAGTTTGCAATTTTGTGCAAAGTCATTTATTCCTAGACATCCAATCTCCATCCTCCGTATAGAGAAACATAACTTACTGCGGCATTATGATTTTCATTTAGTGGGTACTATTGCTTCATAGAAGTCTGTATTTATTTATTTTTTTAAAAGGAAATGTAATAGTTCATTTATATCTATCTATCCTGTGGTTTAACTTAATTTTTTTAATATAAAAATCTAGAAACGATGTCGCCAGACATTATTATTAAGATACGCAATTATAATTTGATAATTTATCACATTTCACTGGACTAAAATTTCTTAGTAGGTATAGCCTATTTTTAACTGCTCCTCTTAATAAGTAACTCAAAATTTTATTCATTAATTAAGATCAAATTTGTTGCTCTAAAATTACTTGACCAAGCGGCCACTTAAAAAAAAACTTACTTGACAACACCCAATGTTTTTCCATATCCTCTCTATATGGTCCTAACACATTAAATATTCCTTATTATCTCTACCTTATTATTAGCCCTTGCTGGTGAGGATGAAATTGTAACAATTAACTATTGTTAAATATTAAAACAAAAAAATAAAAATTAAAGATTAAGTTTTTATTGTTTAATGTATTTTTATTTAATTATTTTTAAAAATTAATTGTACATGCACTATTTGAGGAGGGCCTATATATTGTTATCTTTTTATGACTTTGACATCCTGTTGAATATCATATATGCTTTTATGATGCCAATGTGTATGATTTATTTATTTATTTTGTAATGTGTATGATTTATAATTTATTTTATTATTTTGGATAAAAAATACATAAATGATTAATATATATATATTAAAAATTAGCCGCACCCGCACCCGGCGAACCCTATTTTTGGCGGGGGCCGCACCCGCACCCGCACCCGCGATTCCCGCCGCACCCGCGCCTCCGCACCTGGTACCCTTGCTTACCACTGACTTCAATTGAAAGTTCACTAACTGTTAATGGGTATCAGTTGTGCTTTCTTTAAGGGTGACTTGGACGAGAAGATATATACGTAACAACCTCTAAGTTTTGAATACATATTGCAAATATAAGAATTTTTAGCATGGATTGATGATATGAGTACACAGAGAGCACACAAAGAGATTGTGATTATTAGAACTACAATGATGTAAATGTATTTATATTATATATAAGAGAACAAAGGAAGCTTCTAGGATGAAAAAGATTAACATGGAAGCTTCTTGGAGAAGGAAGAAAAGAAAACTTCTACATAAAGGTATGTGCAAAACACATGCAACATGTGCAAAGGATGCACAACTGTTAAATGCACGTATACTTATTAACTACAATATCCCAAGTGAGGATGCACAATTTTTAAATGCACGTACACTTATTAACTACAATAGCCCAAGTGATTAGAAATATCCCATGTTATGCTTGTCATTTCCTCCCCTTAGAGGAAATTGTCCCTAATGTTTGCTGTAGATGTGTAAATTGCAGCTCCAGTGTTGTCTGGGACAACTGTCTAGCTTGGTACAAAGTATGTAATTGATATATCTATAGAAATGCATATGTGGACATCAAGAAGAGTATCTTCATTCAAAAAATACTAAAAGTCTTGAATGGTGTTAGAATGAGAGATAACAACCCCTTCCTCAAAAGTGATAGAGCATAATACTCAAGTTGGCTCACATTCACTACATCATACATACCAAGCTAAGAAGGAAGAACCAGTCAGAAGCATGTTCTGCAAGATGTTGCAAAAAAACCTAAGGCCTATATCAATAGTTCTAAGTTCATGATGCCATTGAGACTTTAAAACATATGTTTATCCAAGTAAAGACAAACTTAATCATCTTGGCTTGAGTCTTCAATAATGTATCATTAAATGTGCATGGACTTTAGCCAAATGTTGAACACAAGAAGCCTTATCTTAATCATGTTTGTTGGGGGGCCTTATCTTAAGCATGGGGAGATGAAGTTGGGGAGAGAGCTATTGGGATCTCATTGAAACTAAGCGGTTGATACCCATAGCAAACCTCAAATGGAGAATGTCCTCTAGAGACATGGCTAACATGGCTAACCCTATTGTAACTATATCGTACTAAATGAAGGTAAGTATCCCACTACTTATTTTGATTATGATAGATGTGAAGAAAATGAACAAAGATGTGATTACGTACCTCAATATTTTATGGGTGAAAGGATGTATTTAACTTCAACTAGCAACTCAAAATTTCTTTGTTAATTTTATATTTTGATATAATTATATATATCCCATGTTTCCCCATTCTGAACATTTTGAAGGTTGGGTTTCTGAAACATGTACATATCTCAGAATATTTTGTTATTTCCAAATAATATAGGCAATAACATTTCCAACGACCATAAGTCAGCTACATTACATCACAATCTTATCATAAGAACCAAAGACAAATTGTAAGAATCAAAGCACAAGTTCTTATAATGCTGTATCAATAGCCTACAACTCCTAGTATTTTGCATAAATTGTACTTTGTATCTTGGAGAAGGGGCCTTCGGAGATAACTCCTCCCACAATCTGGATCAGCTTTCTTTACAATGAAACATTAAGACTCAACGCACCAATTCTCATAATGGACCATTAATAGCATACAGCTCCCATATTTTGCATATATAGGACTTTGTATCTTGAAAAAGGATCCATGAAAGATCAGCTCTCTCACAAATGTGCTCAACGTTTTATACAATGAAACATTAATATTTCAGTCTCGTATAGTATATCATTTTAACTCATTTAAGTCTTCGTACATTAATTCTCTTTGCAAGCAAGCAATCAATGGTCAATTTCTAACACTGGTAAGTTTATCCTTTACTCTTTACGGCAAGACCCAGATCCTCATTTAGGACATTTTTTTAATTTTTGTGACCATTAATAGTTGCAAAGAAAATGATGTTTACCACAGCAGTGCATGCATGCTCTCTTGTAACCTGTTGCCCAAGGCCAAATAAAGAGATCAAGTTTGCACTCCCACACCAGCCTAGAAAAGAGCAAACAACTTGGCCTATATGTAACAAAATGTATAGTAGCTGTAAACCAGCACCAAACAGTGCATTGTTTGTTATCAGATCTTCTTTGCAAACCTAAGAGGAGCCATGCACACAATTCGCTCTCCTACACACTCCTCCAGTCTATGCTTTTATTCCACTCCAGCCTATTCATCATTGTTAATTCACCATTATTGTCTTTAACTCAATCAGATATCATAGAGAACCTGTGGCATAATCCAACCAATATATCTATCCCTTTGGTCCCAGTAGGAGAGATCAAGCAACAACTTATAACTTTCAAGAGGATAACTGCCTTTGAACCGATCAGAACTGTAAGGAGTCACAAGCAGCAAGAACAAGGGCTGGTGACTACAACAATAATAGTGTGGAAGGCTCTTTTGATACCACTGATCCGCACCGCAAGGAACAGAATGGTGGTGTGGAGGACAACTCCCCAACTCAGCTGGTGAGGAAGGATGAGTTATGCTTCAGAGTTGTGCAGCAGAGGTGCAACAAACACATCCTCAAACATCAAGGCATTAGATGTAAAAGATAAAATATGATAAGATAATTTTATTAACGTCCATAGATAGACAAAGAAGGCCAACTGGATTCATTGAAAAGAGTTCTTACAACAATGCACCATAGTAAGTAAGTACTACAAAAATAAGTTAAACTAGAGAAAACAATCTAGTGTAAGCTACTCTGAGGTTGAACAACCGTGTGGCCTAAAATTACAGCCTCAAGGGTTACCCAAAATGGATAAACCCTAACATGCTAAAAGTAATGATTAAGAGAGAGCTATCAAATGGTATTAGCTCAATTGGTTATATTCCTCAACTTTCAAGGAGGAGACCCAGGTTCTAATCTTGCCAAATGATACATGCATAATTGCCAAGTTGTTGTAATACCACTATGTGGTCATGATGTAATACGGGTGGGGCCCATTTTGATCCCTTATAACCATTTTAAGGGAAAAAATGATTAAGAGAGAGCTAGAAATCGAGGAAAGTCAAGGAAAACCATAGAGTATATAAAGAAATGAGAAGCTTTATTTACAAATCATGCAAATGTAAATGAACAGCAAAATACAAAGCACTCATCTATCAGAATTATCAACGATACCTAACTGCAAGCTCTGAGATGCAATGGGCAATCCTTTATGTTGAAAGTGTTTAAGCACAGATTCCCACTTAGCCTTCCTGATCTTGACTACAAGATCTAATGTTGCTCCTTGGCTAAATGAATAGGAAGACTAGGATGATTCCAAGAGAGTCATTTATATTGAATACTACAGTATATACAGATATGTAAAATATAGTTACAAGATCTCTGCAAAAGTGGAAACAATTCTACATGCCTTCTTGTGGTGCTTGGTGGAATAGTGAGTTGACAACTTGATCTGACAACTGATGCAAGTCTTCTAGCATTGGATGCATGGAGATGCTTCTGACCTATGTTGCCACATTTGCTGAAAAAATTAGAAAATGTCCAAATATTGGCGATTGTCTTGTGCCACCGAAGAAGTTTGTCAAAATTCATTTAATTCACCCTTTTAAATTTGGGTGCATAATAAACCACTATCAAGCCCTTCTAACTCACTTACATGAAGGCAGGGTGCCATAAGTGTTCTATTATATATATATATATATATATATATATAGATGTTTATCGAAATTACTAGTGAATTTCATTGCCCTTATTTTTTGTAGCAAATTTTTATTTGATTTTTATCTTTGTCAAACTAGAATGCGGCAACTTAACTTTTGACAAAACATGCGCATCCAAATTCAGCACTAGGTGTTGGCACCTGATACTTGTTTGCGTGCTGGCATTGGTGCCCCAAACATTGTTAGTGGCACAGGAATGATGCTAGCATCCACAACTAACGCTTGTGCTTGACTTGAGTTGGTTCTAGACAAGAGTTTGGTGCCCAGTACTAAAGAGAGATGATGGTGCTACATATCGCCAAGCTGTGGCGTTGCAATAGCATATTCTGGATCTTGGCACCAATATGAATGAGGACTCAAGCAACCCATACTCCATTCTAATCATGAAATGTCATTCTTGAAGCAGAAAACAACAACGAATGCAAACAATGCTGCCATGCTTAGCAAAGTTGAAAAATGGTTGTCTGAAACACCAGAAAACACTACCTTATTGTGTAACCTTTAACATGGGCTGGCACAACTTGACATATAATGTCAATCTTTAATAATATCCCAATGCACTTCACAAGGAAGATCCTCAAGTAACTACAATAATTTTCTTTAATGTTGTAATTGTTCAGAACGATGTGCTTTACACATAACCTTAGCTTGTGAGCCTGTGACTATGCACATCCTATGCAACTTGCGGAAATGTCCTAACATGAAAAATTTTGTGCACTCTTTGATGGAAGGTCTAGTTGGTAAACATTGCCAAGTATCTTGAGAATTAAATTTGCATCCCACTCCACTATGTTGTCTATCTCAACATGCCAACTGTTCACACAAATTCTCCATGCTAATCGATCTATAGATCTCAACCAACTACTAGACTCCTCAAGACGTTTTTAAACTCTATATGGCAAATGGTGAAATGACCAATCAATCAATTTGAATCTTATAAACTCAACTGGAAACAGAGCCTCCCTTAAGATCCAACTCCCTAAGCCAGATCAATTGATGCAGAGGATTCAAGCATGGGCGCTTGTTAAACACAGAAATCGGCAAATGCAATTTGCGCTCAAGATCGTAGTTCAACAAATGGATGGGGAGGGTTTCACTCTCCCCAACCTCCAGATCTTGGGCCAGTTCCCTTCTAACTAAGCTGAAAAACAATGAAAGAAACTAATCTAAATTGCAGAAAACAAATCTGATCTACTTTGTATAAGAGAAAAGGGTGCAAGAGAAAAGAAATGTAAAATACGGCCAAAACCGTAGTGAAATTCAGCTTTGTGTGAATGGCAATTTCAGCAGTGACCAAATAACTACAGCATGTAGGATCTTCGAATAACCTGCAATAACAATTAAAGAGGACTAATAGGGGAAAGGAGGGCAGAGCCACTGATTTCACACATTCATAAGACAAAAGGTCAAAGACATAGTTGAATAAGAATGCCACGCACAACTCTTTATTGATTTTGTAATTTGAATGTTCTATGCAAACTTACTCTTAAAAGTAGCTCTAGTATGCTCTGAAGGCCAAAATACCTTTACAATGAGTATGAAACTCTTATTTATACTTGAAAATGGAGCCAAAAATTGACTACATGCAATGTACCATGGTGATAACTACAAGGTGACACATCATCCTTATCCATTTAGCAAAATTAGACTTCAAGCGAGAAGCTCTTATGGAGGGCAGCTTGAGCAAGGCGCTTTGCTAAGCAAAGTGTTCCAAGAGTGGAGTGCTCTATTGAGCAACACACTTCAGGAGCAAGACGCTTTGCCAAGGGCAGTACCAAAGTGAGGGAGCCTCTCGAGCGGGGCGCTCTACTAAGCAAGGCATTAATGGAACAAGGCGTTCTATGAGTGGGGTCTTCCGACAGTGGGTTGCTCTACTGAGCAGGGCACTACTGTCACAAGGTGCTCCAAGAGTAGAGGCGCTACCAACATGGCGATACTGGAGTAGGGAAACTCACAAGCAGGACGCTACCAAGCAGGACGTTGTCAAGCAAGGCACTCGAAGCGGGGCACTGCAGAGCGGGATGCTATTGCTTCCAAACACTTAGCCGATTCTTGCTGATTTCTACCTTGCTCCGTCTTCTACCTCAGCTTGTGCAACGGACCTCCGTTCGAAGCGTGATGGTAGTAGCAAGCTACTACAGTGCCTTATTTCATGAAGGTGTGAAGCATCCCAAAACATGAACAATACATCCTGTTGCCACATTTTGCACGGGGTGCAATGTTTTCAATTTTTGTAAGAGAGCTGCTCTTCCCTTTCCCTCTTCCTCTCTTTCCCCTTCCTCTTCTCCCCCTTTCTCTCTCTTCCCTACATTCTCATTCTTCCCTCTTTCTCTTGAGCCCCTCAGCCAAATCTCAAAAATGACAGCAGCTTGCCCCGAAAATGGCTAAGTGTCAAGGAGCAATCCGACTTCGCAGCAAGTCGGAGTGCGCCTCCAGCTTGGAGCGCAGCAGGAGTGCAAAGTGCGCAGGCGATCAGTAATCAACAGAAGAACAAGTGTTCTGGGCGCAACCCGACTTCGCAGCGAAGTCGGAGTGCGCCCTGCTTTCTGGGCGCACTTGGTAAGCAGGCTGGCAGGAAAATGACTAAGTGCTGGGGCGCAACCCGACTTCGCAGCGAAGTCGGAGTGCGCCCCCTTTCCAGGGCGAAGTCCGTACAGCGGTAGAAATCAGCTTTCACCGCAACCCGACTTCGCAGCGAGTCGGAGTGCGCCCTTCGACAATGCGCGTAGGGGAATAAACTCGAAAGTACCCAAGGCATGAAGGCCTTCCCGATCGCGTCGTTTTCTACCTGCGCAACCCGACGGCGCTCTGATCCTGGGCGAAGTTGGATAAACTGCCTTTCAAGGCAAGCACGTGTCAAGCAACATCATCCGACAAGTGTCCAACTTTGGGATCCGAGCCGAGACGTGCCGAGCACAAGGACAAGCATGGGATGCACTACTTATGCCAGCTACCGCCTTTAAAGCTGATTGGAGGTTCTACCTGCTTCAGCTACCCGCATTCCTGCCGATGAGAAGTTCTACCTAACGCGCTGCCACGTATCTGTACAGCCTTCAGGGAGACCATGCTGCGGGTACAGTCCAGCCCGACAAAGGTCAGCATCAGCAGTTCCGTGGCTGCTTTTGTCAGCTAATGTTTGACTGGGACTTTGTGCCCATAAATGTAATCGGGGGTTCTCAAGCTATAAATAGCCACCACGTTTTCATTGTAAAGTGGTGGAAGGGGAATGTCTGTTAGGGAACCATTGTAGCTGTGCTTCTGCCTTTTAATATAATACATACACTTGGTGCTGTCATACCGTTTTTATTTTGTATGCCGCCTCTCCTTGACATTTCTCGCCTTACGTTTTCTTGTGTCATGGATTGTTGATTCATTTCAGCATTTGGTGGTCAGGTATTCCTGAGGTGCATAAATCAGAGGATATATAGGGCAAACGTTAGTGGCAGTTTTCTGGTTATGTTTTGTGTTATAGTGTTGTTAGTAGTGGTGATTGATGCGTTGCCGTACTGTTAGTTCCTTGGAGGGAATGTCTGTTAGGGAACCATTGTAGCTGTGCTTCTGCTCTTAATACAAAACATATACCCGACTGCTCTACCGGTTAGTGACAAGATCCATAGTGGTGTGTTATGGTTATATTGGTGTTAGTAGTGGTGATTGATGCGTTGTCGCACCGTTAGTTCCCCCCACCCAACTCCAATCTAATTTGGAATCCCTTTCGCATTTTTATCTCTTTCCCCGCACTCTTATCTTGAACCTCAAAACCCCACAGGAAGCCGGCCTTCTCCGGAGATTGGCACGGAAGGCATTCCTTCCTTCCGGCCTTTCAATGTTGGTTTGCGGGTCTAGGGCGCAATAACAACAAAATCCTTTCCTCATGGCGGATTCGTAACCAACAGTTTCTGGCACGCCCAGTGGGACAAGGAAGTTTCCCACCCCCAAACAGAATCGAAGCACCGGTGTTCGCTTCATTGCTGTTCAAAATCAGAACACCTGGCGACTCTGCACGAACATATCCTCTGAGTCCGAAAGACCGGTCCTAGCACCTTCATGCAAACGAGAAGGTGGCGAGCAAGGGATCCGAGAAACCCGCCTCCCTTTTACGAACTAGACATCAACGCCGAGGCGAAATTGTCAGGCTGGCCGATCAACAAGCTCGTGTCGACGAAGCCGAGGCTGAAATCCAAGAAGAAGCCGAAGCCGAGGTCGAAGGAGCCGAGAACGAAATAGAAGAGGCCGAGGAAGAAGAGGAATCTACATCCTCGGAAGGTACCGACACTGAGTATACAACCGACGGAGGAGAAGAAGAAGAAATGGCTGCCCAGCAGCAGAATGATGATGATCTCTTCCCGGCGGTGGACTCCACGGGGCCCTTGGCCCCGGTCGGACAGCAAGCCGTGCCCCCGCCGCCTTAAAGTCCATCCCTACATACGACGGCTACGGCAAGACGGCGTACGAGCACATCCAGGACATCCTTGCCCTGGCCGCATTGCACTCCATTATTGACGAAAGTGTGAAGACCCGTCACCGGCCCTTTCCCTAAGGGGAAAGCTTCTCTACCGGTGGAGATCGCCGCGTAGGGATCTATCACAGGGTGGCCCAGCCGCCGTAAGGCTCGTGAAAGGATGCAACGAGTCCGCTGACCCCACTTCTTTGCCGCATCGGGCCCAAGTATCCAGAGACACCCCCAAGAGGAGGTGTCCGACTTTAACATCAGGTTTGCGAGATCCTCGAAACGGGTACCTCGTGAACTTCGGCCTTCACCGGCATGGCTGCTCACTACTACCCGAGATCCTTCAACTCGTACATATGCCCGCCGCCGAAGATTGCCGTAATAGACTCGTTTCCTGCTCTGTACGATGCTGCCCAGCAAGCTGAAGCAGATATCATTTCCATTAGCACTCCCGTGCAGAGTGCAGGAGCCCATTCGTCCCGACTCTCCCAGATCCCAATATCCATCAGCTTCTGGTGATGCGCCGTCCACATCGTGGCAAGCAACCCCAAGAAGAATGGAATCCGGCGCCGGTCGTAACTCCTTACGGCCCGTCGCAAATACATTATCCTAACCCGCCTCCTCCTCCGCATTTTCCAACGACTCCCCGCTCCCCGCAGGACGCACCTTATTCCAATCCTCCTCCATTAGCCGCATTGCCTCCATCGGCACAGTTGTCGCCTCCCCGACAGTAGCATTCATAACACAATCCTCCAGGAGGTGCGGGCTTTGGCCTCAAGTTATCATGCCATGTCCAATGACATGACCGTTCTGAAGAAGAAGCAGGCCCAGATGGACCTCGCTCCTAGGAGGCCATATCCGCCCCCGGCGCTAACAAAAGACAGGCCTCCACAACAACTGCAGAGGCGTCCGCCTCCGAGAAATGTTGCTATCGAAGACCAACCTGGTCCTTCCGACCAGATCAACTGGTGCACTACGTGCAACGACCCGCATTCGGAGGAAGACTGCACACTGCACCAACACTACATCCAGACTTTGGCCGGCAACGCCATAGAGGACGATGAACTCTACATGATCCTGGACGGCGAAGCCAACTTTGCCCTCCCAAAGGAAAATCTAGTGCCGCCCGCCAAGGAAGAAAAGAAAATCGCAGATGCTGCCAAGCCCTTGAGTGTATGCCAGAAGAGAAAAGGCGCAGCCCGTTGGGCTGCCACCATACAAGCGGCTGTGGCCCTACACAGCCCAGGAGAAGGCATCCAAAGACAAAGCTCCAGCCAAGCCTCCTCCGGTAAAGGCAGCCCCTATTCCAGCCAAGCCTCCTATAGCAAAAGCTCCAGTTCCGGCTAAAGCTCCAGAACCTCAGCCTCCACCGAAACCAAAGAACAAGCCCAGGAGAAGTCAAGTACCCGTCTCTGACCAAGAGACAGAGAGTTGAGGCCACCCAGCAGTACCGGACGAAGTATGAGCCGGCAAAGAAGCAGAGGAGCTAGCACCTCGGGCTACAAGATAGTAGACGAGTTAAAAAGAACACCCGCTAGAATCGCATGTACGATGCTCTTCTCGCTCCCTGTGCCGTGGATCTCGCCGCAGGAATCTCTCAAAAAACATGAAGAACGGCAAGGATACATGCCCGCTGTCCCGGTTCAACCTCTCGATGGCCTCACCACCGGGAAGAACAGACCGCCTCCCTTCTATCTCTGTCTTTACGGATGCAAGGGCACATAGTACACAACCGCATGGTGGACTCGGCGCTTCCACGACCGTTATGCCGAAAGCCGTCTCGTGACGAGATCGGGATGGAGTACACAAGGAGCAGCCAAGGCGTGCTGCAACTGGACGGCACCCCCGTCAAGACAGCTTGGTGTCATAAAAGACATCCCTATTCGGCTGCATAAGGCTCTCGACATCGTGGTCATCCAAGAGGTCGTGGTTGTTGACCTGGCTCCCTACTTCGGCATGTGTCTCTCCCGGGAGTTCATCGCGAAGTCGGGCGGGTACCTGTCTCTAGACTACTCACACATGGAAGTGCCCTTCAAAGGAAGAAGAGTGAGAATCTTTAATGAGAAGCCTTCCACCTTCCTAGTAGAGAAGATACCCGGAGAAGAGTTGGACTGCATGGTCCAGCTGACTGAGGAAGAACTGGTGACGGTAGAGCTGACGGAGCAAGCCCTCGAAGTGCTACAGCTCGAAGATGAGTTCTCTTTGCGGGATTTCAATGCCGTAATTGAGACAGAGCAGGTTTGTTACACCATTGTACAGCCCGAGAGGCTTGAAAAGTCAGCTGAAAAGGAAGTGGGACCTGCACCTGAGAAGCTGTGGAAGCTTTTCTTTGACGGCGCGCGATGCAAAAATGGCGCCGGTGCAGGGTGCTTCCGGTTTCTCCGACCGGGATCCGTAAGGACTATACCTACAGGTTGGCCTGGAGTTGCACTAACAACTCGGCGGAGTACGAAGCCCTGTGCTTGGGATTGCGAAAGGCAGAGAGGTCGGGGATTAAACACCCGCAGATCTTTGGAGATTCGTAGCCGGTGTGTCACCATGTTACGAACAAGTGCGCCTCCAAAAAGCACTATCTCAAGGCATACCGCAACCGGGTGTGGGACCTGATGGAGTCGTTTGACTCGTTGAATGTCAAGGCGATATCACGCGAGAAAAACAAGCACGCTGACATTCTGGCGTCTGTTGGAGCCAGGTACGTTCCGGCTGACGACGTTGTCCGTAAACCGAAGCCGGTTCGCACTATTTACGGGCCTTCTGTGCCTGATAAGGACACCCACTGGCAGGTGTTCGATTGTGACGAGGAGATCGTCACATTTTTGGTAAATGAAGCATGTTCAATCGAGAGTAGAGACCCTGATGACGAGCAATATGAGGGGTTGATACAGTTGAAAAATAATCATGTCCCAAAAGGACTGATTACATTGGAGAGTCTATTTGATCATAATGACAGAGCTATATCTCATAGGATCAAAGTAGACCCGAAGCAGTATGCCGACCCGGAACTCGAACCTGGTAAAACCATCAAGGTCGGGACAGACTGCACTTCGGAGGAACTTGAGCGGATCAGATCACTGTGCCAAGAGTTCCCCGACATCGTGGCCTCGTGCTACGAGGATTTGAAGGGGTATGACAGAGATGTAATCCAAAGATACCATTGAGCTAGAGGATGGCGCCAAGCCGTTCCGAGCAGGCGAGGGCCGTAAATCCGAAAATTGAGGCCATGATGAAAGCCGAGCTCCTGAAGATGCTCGAGGCCAAAATCATCTACCCCATCAAGCATTCATCCTGGGTTGCGAATTTGGTGCCCGTGAGGAAGAAGAATGGCGACATCCGTCTCTGTGTCGATTTCATAAACTTGAATCAGGCCTCCCTCAAGGACCATTATCCGCTTCCCCAAATTGATCAAATTCTACACATCGTTGCTGGAGCCCAGAGATTCTCACTTCTAGATGGATTTTCCGGCTACAACCAGATTTGGGTCGTGGATGAGGACCAAAGATAAAACGGCGTTCACCACCAAATGGGGGACGTTTGCCTATCGCCGCATGCCTTTCGGCTTATCCAATGCCGGTGCCACATTCCAAAGGGCCATGGACCTCGGCCTTCCGAGAGCCGCTCAATAAGATCATTGTCATCTACCTTGATGACATGACTCGTTTTCTCTCACCAAAGAGGGGATCATGTTTCCCACCCGCGGCAAATATTTGAGAGGTGTCGAGAATTCGGCATTTCCATAAACCCGAAGAAGTCTGTCTTCGCGGTAAAAGAAGGTAAGCTGCTGGGACATGTCATCTCCGAGAGAGGCCTCGCCATTGACCCTGACAGAGCAGAAGCCCTCCTTCGCTTGCCAGCCCCAATTGATAAAAAAGGGCTGCAGTCCTTCTTCGGCCAGATTAACTTCGTGCGGAAGTTCATCCCGGACTTCGCACAGGTGATCAAGCCTATGGCCGAACTGCTGAAAAAAGATACAACTTACGAATGGACCGATGAGAGAGAGCAAGCCTTCGAGGAAATCAAGGCTCGAATTGCGCAAGCTCCGGTGTTGATAAACCCGGACTACTCCAAGGACTTCATCCTCTACGCGGTGGGAGAACCGGAAAGTTACGCCGCAGTCCTAACACATAAGGGAGACGATGGCGAGGAGCGCCCCATAGCGTTCCTGAGCCAAGTGATTCAGCCGCATGAAGAAAAGTACAACTTTATAGAGCGGCAAGGTTCACGCGGTCATGAAATCGCTCCAGAAGTTCAGGCATTTTGTCTCCCAAAGCCGAACGACTGTCTTTGTGATTCACCCGACGTTCGAAGCTTCATCATACAAGGGGAGCCGGGTCACAAGAGAGCAGGATGGATTGCAAAAATCCAGGAGTTCGACATCGAAGTGCGGCCCACCAAGCTTATCAGAGGCCGAGCCTTGTGCAGGAGCTGGCCCGAAGCGTCGTAGCCGACATCTCCGCCTGTAAGTGGGAGGACACAGCAACAAGCATCAACTTGGCCAACTCCTTATCGGAGGGGAGTGACTGGACAGATGAACTGGTGAGATATTTCTGCACCGGAAGATGTCCAAATCACCTGAACGCCTCACAACGAAGGAGGTTTCGGCTAGGTGCACTCAAGTACACTCTTCGCCCCGAGGGGCTTTACTTCAAAAACATTGACGGCATCCTGTTGCGGTGCGTCAGAAATCAGACCAGTCCAGGGTCCTCGGAGATTTTCATTCCGGGATGCCTGGAGGTCACCATTCTACAAGGCCTACGGCCTTGAAAATAATTAGAGTCGGGACTATTGGCCCACTCTATTTGACGTACGCTTATGCGGTCCTGCTCCAAGTGTGATCAATGCCGAGGTTTGTCGGCGAAAAGTAAAGCACCCCCGCCCTTCAACCGATCCAAGCCGAGACTCCATTCTAGAAATGGGGTCTAGACTTCATTGGGGTTATTTCGCCTAATTCCTCTCGTCGGACACAAGTTTATTCTTACACCACCGATTACTTCACACGGTGGGCGAGGCGATCCCAACCAAAAACGCGGACCAAGAAACGGTCATCGGGTTCCTTGAAAGCCCGATTACCCGCTTCGGGGTTCCAGAGTCAATTGTAATCGGACAATGGTCCGGGGTTCGCAGGCGCTGTACTCACGGAGTACACCGGCAAACTTGGCATTTATCACAAGATGTCTTCTAATTACTACCCGCAGGGGAATGGCCTTGCCGAGTCTACTAACAAGAACCTCCTGAAGATCATCAGGACCATTGAAAGGAACAAGCGGACTTGGCATTCACTTCTGAACCGGCCGCTGTGGGCGGACAGAGTTTCGTTCAAGACGTCCATTAAAACGTCCCCCTATGCGCTCGTCTATGGTAAAGAGGCCGTCATGCCATCCCACATTGAAATCCCCGCCCTCTGGATGTTGGACGAAGAGAGAAGCAGCGGAGATCCGATGGATGACAGACTGTGCCAACTCCTGCAGTTGGAGGAAGACAGGGAAAAAGCATACCAGGCCTTCACCAAGCATGTTGAAGCCACTCAAGGCTGGTTTGCGAAAGGCACCACTGCCCGAGTTTTTGAAATCGGGGACCTGGTGCTGAAGTGGGACTCATTGAAGGCGAAGCCGGGCAACCACGGGAAGTTCGATGCCCTCTGGGAGGGCCCTTATCAGATTGCCCGGTGAACCAGCTCAATGCTTACATACTTCGGGATATGGAGGGTCAGCTCCTACCTATCCCCGTTAACGGGTTCCACTTGAAAATCTACCATCGTTGAAGGTGCCCGATCGGGCCCTTCCTTGTACAAATTTCCCTTCGCATTTTACTTTTCAAGCATGTACAGCTTTTCGCTTTTAGTTTTTTATTTTTTAAGAGCCCAAGTAGGACAAAATGAAGACACAGACTTCGCAACGAAGTCGGTGTCCGGCCTCGAGAAAGAGCGAGATTCGTAGAAGAGCCCGCCGACAAGAGGGGCAAAATGGTTAAGTCAGGTGCGCAACCCGACTTCGCAACTGAGTCGGGCTGCGCACCATCCAAAGGGCGCAGCTTGGAAAGAAGCAAAACAAGTAAAAAGCAAGTAGTTCAGCTGCGCGATTTTAGGCGAAGTCCGACTTCGCGCGGCGAAGTCCGAGTGCGCCCAATTTTGGGCGAAGGTCCGATTGCGCCCGTTTTCCGGCGCAGCTTGAATGGTTTATAAAAAAAATATTCTCAAGTGTGGGCCCAGGGCGCAAACGTCCAAGTGGAGGGTTGGGTTTCCGAACCAAAAGGGTTTTTCCTTGAGCGAGGTGCCGCAGTGGGGCGGTGACGTCGGCCATGGCACAAAGATCAAAGTCAAATTTAATGATTGCGCAACCTTCAAGGAAAACGCAATCAAGGAGGCATGGCGCGGTAACCAGGGTACATCTTTCAAGACATTCCTTGCACGCCACCAAAAACATAACGTCTTCACAAGCCAGCCGACCTACCCCCTCCTGCGCACCATTAATGACGCTGTCATTATCTAGAAAAGGAGGTCCGGTGCACCTGTACATGCCAAATCGTGCAGATTATTCTCGTGAACGCGAAATCTTGTGCAGACGTCCAGAGGTCATAATTATTGTTTTTTCGAAGGAATGGACAAAGGAAAGTTGCCAATGCCAGCTCAATCCAGCGAAGGGCGCGAAAGTGGAGATTTCCCGCAGTCAAATGCTTTCAGGAGTGAGACGCCGCAGGATCAAAAGTCAAAATCCCGGACAAAGAAAGTACAGCGTGGGCAAGCCCCACCACCACCGGTTAATTACCTGTCTGGGTACAAGGACGGCTTGTTTTCCATGAGCCTTACTAAACTGCGGATAAATGTGGAAAATTGGGCTGATAAAGTTTCGCCCTCTCACCATTTCGGGTCTGCGTACAAGTCGAACCTTCATCGGTTCTTGTGCCCTCCTGTCCACCTATGCCCGGAGCCGGTCGACATCATTGTCAGACATTACAGGCCAGCTACCCGGCAAATTTGCAACTGCAGCGGAAAACCCTTGTTCGCACTCCGCAGAGAGACCGTCCAGCCGGCCTTCGCCCCGGGGTTGCAATATGACTCCAGCGCGATTGTTAAAAGGATAAATCTTGGCGAGCAAGCGGGGCGCTTTACGCATACAAAAAGGATGAGGGATTTCCTCAACTCAGAGCTGAACGCCCCGCTCGCAGCTGGACAATGGCCAACCGGCCCCATACCCCCGGAAAGGTTTCAAAATAAATACATATACACCATCCCGGCGTGGGTCCTCGGCCGCGACTCGACGAGCCGGTACGGCCGTACCAGCCTAGCGCCGTGCATGTCTCCTATGCGGAGAATCTTATGAACCAAGCGCAGAAAAGTGGGAAGCGCCCGATCTTCTTCGATCAAGGGACCGGCTTGCATACGCCATTCACTCCACTCGGTGAAGCTACGTGAAAAGCAGTCAACCGAATTTCGATTCAGTTCCTTCTTGGCTTGGCTATGTTTGTATCACTTGCACTCCCGTATGCCGATCCCTAACCCTGAAGAAGGTAAATGAGAAGGGAGAGCCACAGCCCGTCTATGAATGGACGGATGACCTATACCGGAAAGGGTCTTATTACAAGTTCAACTTCAACTTTCGGGGATTGGTCATGTCAGTCTTCAACGATGGTGAGATCCCTCGCCCCCGCAGGAAATGACAAACTATTTGTTGAATCACAAGCTCGGGGACGTTTTTAGACTGACGCAGGGATCGTGGTTAGAATCTACGGATTCAAGGGCAAGCCTCATCTGCTGCCCTACCGGTGCACGGATCATCGCTTGGGATGGAGGTTGCGCGGCAGATGGATTACGTTGAAGAGGAGTTCGGCCAGGGAAAGAAAAAGGGCCATATCTTTCAATATCCTCTTTCCTGGGCGAACGTCGAAATATCAGAGATAGGACAGGATGTCTATCTCGAGCGGGAGCTCTATGACATTGGCCTCGATTCTGCGCCGCAGCGCTGGAAGTACGACCCATACGGGATAAGGGGAAAGTTTGCACATATCTCGCCCTCGGCGGATATAATCGAAGACAGATGCGATGTGGTCCATGTTGACCTCGATTGGGAGATTGACTTGATGGAAGCATGGCCTCCGTGGGCAAGAGTTTTACTGCGAGGAGGTAGCATATGACCCCGAGCGAAACCCGGACCACAAGTTCACTTCTCCGGGATTTAAGAAACTCATCACCAAGCTGGCGAGCCTTAACTGGCCAAAAGAAAAAGTTGTTGAATGCAGGAAGATGAGGTGCCGCACGCAGCACGATAAATCCATCAGAAGGAATCGGCCGTTGATGATGATTTTTCAGCTCTATATGACCAGCACATTGGCAGCTGGCGGCCTTTCGCATTCCGAGATTACGTTCCCCGAGGTCCCTTCGAGGGTTATAAAGGGGGGTCTTCCTCCCAGCAGTTGTACACTTTTACAACTGCCAGCGCGGGCCCAGCAGATATCCAAGTGGACCCAATGCAGCCTGTTGCTTCCAAGGTGGTGCCCGAAAAGGCGCAAAAATCAGCCAAGTCAACGCCCGAGGTGGCTCCTCAGGCACAAAAGACGCCAGCGCCGCCAGCGAGCGGACCGGCCGCGGCAGGTCTTCTGCAAGTCAAACCCCGGTACAAGTTTACCGTGGGAACATCAGCGCCCGCTGCACCTACTTCATCTCCTTCTTCCAAACCAGCCATTGCTCCAGAAGAGAAAAAGAGGAAGAGAGTTGAGAGGGTCAGGCGACCTAGCCTGACGGTGCAGCAGTCAGTCGCAGAGCCGCAGCCGCGTCCAGCCGCTCCAGAGGTTGTTTCTCTGGATAGTCCTGAGCCAGCCGCCGGAACCAGAACCGCAGACATTCATCCAAAGATCGGCTCAGGCGGAGCCCGCAGGTACGTCCGCTGCCCCGCTCCCTCAGATCTCATCCGGCCCTACTCCAACTCCATCTCCCGCTCAATCCGAGCAAGCCGTGGCCGCATCTTCCTCCCCATCTCCACAGCCTTCTAGCGGCCACCATTCTTTCGACTAGTTTGCTCAGGACCCCAACGCCTTCCTATCCCCGAGTCAAACCCCAAACCCTTCACCCGTGGTTAGTGCCGAAGCCGCGCGTTCACCGCCGCATCCATCGCCTCAGCCGCTTGAAACCCTTCCAAGATCAACCGCTCCGCTCTCCGCTCCCCGGCCGCCCTCAAAAGCGGCCGCTCCTTCCAAAGTCCTTCCAGTTTCTCCTATTTCCCTGTTCGCAGGAGAGATGTCACAGCAGAACCCTAGGCTGGGGGAACCGGACTTCATGGACGATCTCCAAAACACGGACGATTTGCCTCTGGCAACAAGAGCCGTAGAATATCCTATCTCTTTTCTCCAAAACTTGAAGCGGAGGAGACCTGAGGAGATTGCCGCCCGGGTAAAGCGCACCAAGTTTGACTTCGAGAGGAGAGTGCTCACGACGTAAAAGATAACTCCAAAAGTGAAGAAGCCTCTCCGGGAAATGACCAGGGCGGACTACGAGCTTCGAGAAAGGAGAAGAGCTTTGACGATATCCACCAAGAATACGAGATTCATGGAATCCTTCGTAAAGCGGATAATCTCCTTGTCAAAAATCTGAAGGAACAGGAAGAGCTTTTCCGGTTGCAGGACAAAACAAGACAGCTTGAAGAGGACCTGTCTAGGTCCACTGAGCAACTGGAATCGGCGCAGCGAGAAATAGATGAATTAAAAGCCCACTGGCCGCTTCTCGAAGAAGCCGCAACGGAAAAGAGCAGCCCCGGAGCAGATTTCTCAGCT
This sequence comes from Wollemia nobilis, assembly GCA_028583015.1. NCBI lineage: Eukaryota > Viridiplantae > Streptophyta > Pinopsida > Araucariales > Araucariaceae > Wollemia > Wollemia nobilis. The sequence continues at coordinate 6,699,333 of JAQPPZ010017121.1, forward strand.
CCAGGAGTCTTTGAAGAGGCGCACGCAACTGCAGAGAAAGCATCTCAAGCGATGGTCTTTTCAAAGAGAAAAGTTAAGGAGATGAGGGCTGATCTACTATGGGGATGCAAGCCCCACATGAATAAAGCCATGTCGGTCCTGGATTTCGCATCCAGGATCCAAGAAGTTTCTGCCTAGGGAAAGCCTGTGGTAGAGGAGGCCGAACGCCAGGCGAAGCAATGGCTGGACCTGGCGATAAAACTTCAAGAACACGAGCGCGATGGCCTCCAATTCTCCCCCATGTCCTCATTCGCCGCAGAATGGGCAGATGCAAGGGTAACCTTGCATAAGTATTTTAAGAAAACAGAAGAGGTGAGAGTTGCCGACGAATGCTGGATGCATTCGAACATGAAAGAGACATTTGTATGGCTCCCCTTCACGCTCTCTCTGAACTAGGGTGCCCGAGCTATGTTGAGAATGGTGAGTTTCTCACCCATGAGCAGGTGAAAGAGAATTGGCTGTCCTTTGAGGCAGATACAGCTGAAATCGATAGCTGGACCGAGCCAATTCAAGAAAGTCAGGTCACCCGATGGTGTCCAAGTGCTGCAAGATCAGCTCCTACTTCCAGGAGCCGGGAAAGAGATACCTCACCATCGACTTGGACACGGTTGCTGCATTCCACGCAGCGTTAGAAGAAGTTGCCGACCGCCGACCCTTCGAAGGTAGCCCGGGGCCAAGCCCAAGCCGCATACAAGCGCATCCGCGAGGCGTGCCGACGCCGGAGAGCATTCGGAAGGCGAATCCGAGGAGGCACTGCCGGAAGTGGATCTCGAAGAACAGCTTGCCGCGAGGGGAACGGCCGAGCAGCAGAAGGCGGGGAAGTAAGTTCCTCTCGCACCCAATGGATGAAGGCATGGATTCTTTGCGCCGAGGCGAGCTCGACACCCCGCGAGCCGCCGTAAATGTTGTCACATTTTGCACGGGGTGCAATGTTTTCAATTTTTGTAAGAGAGCCGCTCTTCCCTTTCCCTCTTCCTCTCTTTCCCCTTCCTCTTCTCCCCTTTCTCTCTCTTCCCTACATTCTCATTCTTCCCTCTTTCTCTTGAGCCCCTCACCAAATCTCAAAAATGACAGCAGCTGCCCCAAAAATGGCTAAGTGTCGAGGCAATCCGACTTCGCAACGAGTCGGAGTGCGCCTCCAGCTTGGAGCGCAGCAGAGTGCAAAGTGCGCAGGCGACATAATCAACCGGAAGAACAAGTGTTCTGGCGCAACCCGACTTCGCAGCAAGCCGGAGTGCGCCCGCTTCGGGCGCACTTGGTAGCAGTGGCAGAAAATGACTAGTGTCGGGCGCAACCCGACTTCGCAGCAGTCGGAGTGCGCCCTTTCCAGGGCGAAGTCCGTACAGCGGTAGAAATCAGCTTTCACCCCGGCGCAACCCGACTTCGCACAGTCGGAGTGCGCCTTCGACAGTGCGAGGGGAATAAACTCAAAAGTACCCAAGGCATGAAGGCCTTCCCGATCGCGCCGTTTTCTACCCGCGCAACCCGACGGCGCTCCGATCCCGGGCGAAGTTGGATAAACTGCCTTTCAAGGCAAGCACGTGTCAAGCAAGATCATCCGACAAGTGTCCAACTTTGGGATCTGAGCCAAGACGTGCCGAGCACAAGGACAAGCATGGGATGCACTACTTATGCCAGCTACCGCCTTTAAAGCTGATTGGAGGTTCTACCTGCTTCAGCTACCCGCATTCCTGCCGATGAGAAGTTCTACCTAACGCGCTGCCACGTATCTGTACAGCCTTCAGGGAGACCATGCTGCGGGTACAGTCCTGCCCGACAAAGGTCAGCATCAGCAGCTCCATGGCCGCTTTTGTCAGCTAATGTTTGATTGGGACTTTGTGCCCATAAATGTAATCGGGGGGTTCTCAGGCTATAAATAGCCACCACGTTTTCATTGTAAAGTGGTGGAAGGGGAATGTCTGTTAGGGAACCATTGTAGCTGTGCTTCTGCCTTTTAATATAATACATACACTTGGTGCTGTTATACTGTTTTTATTTTGTATGCTGCCTCTCCTTGACATTTCTGCCTTACGTTTTCCTGTGTCATGGCTTGTTGATTCACTTCAGCATTTGGTGGTCAGGTATTCCTGAGGTGCATAAATCAGAGGATATATAGGGCAAACGTTAGTGGCAGTTTTCTGGTTATGTTTTGTGTTATAGTGTTGTTAGTAGTGGTGATTGATGCGTTGCCGTATTGTTAGTTCCTTGGAGGGAATGTCTGTTAGGGAACCATTGTAGCTGTGCTTCCGGCTCTTAATACAAAACATATACCTGACTCTGTTCTACTGGTTAGTGACAACATCCATAGTGGTGTGTTATGGTTATATTGGTGTTAGTAGTGGTGATTGATGCGTTGTCGCATCGTTAGTTCCCCCCACCCAACTCCAATCTAATTTGGAATCCCTTTCTCGCATTTTTATCTCTTTTCCTGCACTCTTATCTTGAACCTCAAAACCCCACAGGAAGCCGGCCTTCTCCGGAGATTGGCACGGAAGGCATTCCTTCCTTCCGGCCTTTCAATGTTGGTTTGCGGGTCCTAGGGCGCAATAACAACAAAATCCTTTCCTCATGGCGGATTCGTAACCAACACATCCCAGATAGGATGACACAAAGAAAGCACTTGGATGTTTTGTTGAAAGTGTGTTAGATGCCTTGGCATCGTATGGAATAGTGTATATATATAATACTTACATAATCTATCAATTACCACACAACAACTGTAGAAATGCAATTTCATATGCTCACAAACAGTTCCATTTCCACTTTAAATATTCTACAGATCAGCAATCATTGTAGTATAGCAATGATAATGCACAGAAAAACCTGCAACAGTAATAATAACAGCAGCAATGACAGAAATAGCAGCAGCAATGGTAGAGAACAGTAAATACAGCAGTTTATATTAACAATGGCATTTATGATACAACATTACAGTTTCAGCATTACAATCTGCACTTGCAAACCCTAGGCTGAACATCCTTCATGGCTGCACACAACAATGGACTGCATCAATCACCATGTATTGCTCTCCTTACTGCCTGCACATCTTCTATGGGTGAACAACTTGAATGAATGAGGGGGGGTTTATTTATACACCCAAAAGTAGTTATGTTCTCCAACTACCTCATAACTTCCCTCAAATTACATTTCATGTGCATTTGCTCTTGCATTACATGACATTTGCACTACAGGACGAAATAGTAATTTAGCCGACATACATGACTTAATATGACTTTACATGACTTTATTATTACGTACAATATTAAATTGCACTTTACAACATAATAATTAAATATATGCACGCGCATTTCGTCAAACACTTTGCGTACATTTACAATACCAAAACTGATTCAGCAAATAAGGACGTATCAATTTGCCTGTCTACAACAACCATTACAAACAAACCCTTTTTGCATGCCTTTAATCCAACGGAGGATGTGTAAGGGATATGCAGCTCTGTCTTTGCTAGAGAGGAATTGCTTCAAAGCACATTTTCAAGATATACCTGTGAAGATGAGGATTTTTTATGCCTTGGTCAAGCCAACTATCACTTATGGGTCAGTGGTTTGGGGTCCTAGTCTTGGCCCGACTAAATGGTCATGGGTTGAACGAGTCCAGACACTCTTTCTTCGATGATTTATTCGTTGCAAGGGCATAGTCCCCCTCTCTATTATTCTGCCAAGGTTTGGGGCTTCTCCTCTCCAACTTGAGATTATCTTCCTGATTATCGGTTATCTTCACAGGATCCGTACTTTCGGAGATACCCCTAAGGGTTGCAAGCGGTACCCTTACCTCGCCCTTCGCTCCTCGATGGACCTCTCTTCGAGTCTCGGGGAGGCCGAAGGAGCTGGTATTTTCAAGTTTCTACCCTCCTGGCCAGCATTCAGATACAAATAGATAGGTTCCCCCTTATTCTTTGGGTGTTCTCCCCCCTCTTGGCTTAGTAAGGAGAGGATGCTCCACGAGATCCGAAAGGATGTTAGTCTCTAGTACACCAGATGCACTTGGATCTCTCCTATTGCCCCTCTTTCCCCCAAGCTATCTTTCTACCATGAGCACTTCTTACAGATACAGGAGGGCAAAATAGTTCCTCCACAATACCTTCAGTAGCACACAATGCATAGTCTTCGGATCACTATTGGGCAACTCAGGGTGTGTTCTCACCAACTCCGGATTGAGTCAGATCACCATCTTCCGACGGAGGAGCAGATTTGCTTGTTTTGCCCCTTAGGTGAAGTTGAAACCCTTCATCACTTTATTTTTTGTTGTCCCATTTATTATGAGATCCGGGGTAGATTCCATTGCCTTTTCAGGGACAACTCTCGATCTGTTTCTACCTTCTTCAAATACCCGGACCAGCGGTGTCTCGCACTCTTTCTTAGGGAGATAACTCAGCTTTGACGACATAAAAGTTCTCCTCCATATGGATCTCATCCTCCTCAACATCAACTCATCACAACATACTTCACTAGCTCTGACGGACCAGGTGACTCCGGTCGGAAACACCCCACATCATCCAATTTGGACGGAAGCAGGGTCACTAGACAGCGCACCCTCAGTTTGTCAAGGTTCCGAACTAATGCTGGTCAAAGACATATCATGGACTTCTTCAGCTCCAGTACTTCGGCCTCGACTGTTAGGAGAGAATAGTTTCTGGGGGGTTCTTGGAGCTTGCCCCTCCTGGGCTGCTCCCTCCCCCCTCCTCTCTCTCCATTCTTCTTGGCGTGCACTCCTCTCTTCTGGACTGCAGCCCTCCCCCCTCTGCTCTCCCTTTTCTTTTCCCTTTCTCTTTGGCCCGGTTGTTGGGTTTCATCTTGTATTTATCTTAGTTCTTTTCTTTGTTGGGCTTTTTAGCCTGCTAGCTGGCAGTCATTATTGTCCTTCTTATAGTCCCTTGGGTCTTATTTTGGCCCACCACGGACATTAATAATATTTCATTTCATTTCCCTTGTTACAAATTTGCAACCCTTCACATCCCTAGACATTTTTTCTCACCTCTGCTATCTAATGTCATTTGACATTCACTCCTGCATATTTAGTCATCCAAGATCATCTTCTTTTTTTCAACCCTTTAGAGATTACCCTCCACTTCAACTAAATACTTCATATAATTTACATCCCAATTAGAAGGGATAAGAACCCTTCTCCAACTTGTTTCCTATCCATAGCAAAACCAAAATAAGAGAGAAACCTCTCAGATTGAAGATCAGATAATTATAAAATTGAATGATTTCTTTGGAGGGACAGAAATATGCTTGTTTATAATACAAGAAAATGGAGGCCTCCTAGGTTACAAGACATATTCTATAAAAAACAGGTAGCTTTCTGAGTTTATTATGCCTTGGTTATTAAATAATATAGTTTTCTGCCCGTAGACATTCCTATGATTAAAAGCTTTTAGGAAGTCATGATCATGGGTAAAGAAGCTCATAAAAAAAATTGTTAAAGACCTAATGTGAAGGAATTTCCAAATAAAATTAATCACAGGCCAATAATTAAGTTGTTTAGGCTTAGCATGCTAAGCACCTAGTTAGCAAGATACCTTCTGTGTAGGACTTATTATAGTTTAATTAGAAATTTTATGATTTTACGGACATTTTTCAACTTGTTTAACCTTAGCCACGCTTGTATCCAATCGGAGTTACAAAGTTCTACTTATGAACTAATTAAAAATTGTGTAAGGAGGAATGAGTCCAAGACTAGAAATTCTAATTCTAGATGAAATGAAGTCCATATATATCCCAGAAGCTTTCTAACATAATTAATAATCAGGAAGATAGGATCACAATTTGAGTACAGCTCACCATAGGTGACTCCGGATAATATGGTCTCACCTTAATCTCACTCAAATTTATGATAAGGATTAGTGAGCACGGCAATTGGCCTTTGCTTGGTGAAGACCAACTACGCCTCCACACACACAACTTCCATCTTGTTTAGACTTTATGAGTACATGACCTATCTCTAGAATTTTCCAACAAATCATATGAGGGCCAAACAGATCATGAATATAATGCGCCAATTTTGACCCCCTTGGATATGTAAATATGTTTTATGTAATTTGTGTATAGCATAACAAAGAATATTTTGCAACAAAGGTAATTGCCAGCTTGGTTTTCCCCAATTATCGTACTTGACCTGGGAAGAATTATGTTTTGAAAAACCTCTTGTACAAGGGTAAGACCATGAATCCTGTGGATGCAATTAATAAAATAAAAGTATGCCAAATTAAAGGAAAACCAGAAGGCCCCAACAGGAATTCAACTAAGGAAAATGACATGACAAGTTGGGGAAAACAGAGCAACGATGCTAGCAAGTGATATCAGAGCAACGATGCTAGCAAGTGATGCTAGCAAGTGATATCAGAGCAACGATGCTAGCAAAGTGGGGATTGTTTTTTGTGGATTACAGAATTAGGGCAATTTTTTTCCAAAAAACATCTCATTTTTTGGGAGCCATATCTTTGTGTAAAATTGTCCGATTCATACGATTCTTGCTCCATTTTGTTCGGAATTTGAAGAGCTTTAAAATGGGTGGTCATATGAAGGAATGCGAGCAATATTGAGGGAGATACGACCCTATGAAATCAGCCGTCTGGAACAAAGACAGTGTTAGGGCAATTTTTTTCCAGAAAATGTCTCATTTTTCAAGAGCCATATCTTTGTGTAAAGTTGTCCGACTCAAACGATTCTTGCGTCACTTTGTTCAGAATTTGAAGAGCTTTAAAAAGAGTGGGTCATATGATGGAATCTGAGCAGTATTAAGGAAGATACGACCCTGTGAAATCAGTTGTCTAGAACAAGGGCAATGACAAATTTTTTAATCACGTATTTTTCCAAAAAACAAAATTTGAGATATTTGTGAGTTGGGGTAAGCAAATCATCTACTGTTTTTTGTTTTGGTCTAGTTCTTTATGTGGAATTTTAGCTTCAAAATATGTGGCAGATATATATTTTTGTAAAACCCTAATTTGCATTATCGTTTTTGTGGATGTAAACTAATGGAGTTAGAAATTTTTTGGAGAGAATGATATTGATGTCTGAGAATGGTGGATGAAATTTAGATCTCTATATTTTGATGATTATTGTTGATGATTCCATCCCAGCAGATTTTTAAAAGAGGAAGCTTATTTTTGGTGGGTAAGTTTTGTTAAAGAAAAGAATTATAATCACTTGGAACAAAATGGAGCACGCATTCTTGAGTAGATGGGAACCTATTCAATTTCTTTTTTTTTCAATTGGTTATATAGGATTGAAACGGGCCCCACCTGTAATACATCATCACCACACGGTGGTATTACAATAGAGGTTGGATATTTTCCATGTATCACTTGGCAAGATTCGAACCTAGGTCTCCTCGTTAAATGTTGAGGAATCAAACCAATTGAGCTAATGCCATTTGATCAAGATTTTAGGGTAAAGCACGAGTTTTTTTAAAGGGGTCCAGGTCCCCTTGTACCGGGGTTTGAAATTGGGTCTCCTAAAAAAAACCCAAAGACAACACTATGGTAATCGGTATCCCTCACAGGACTAAAATTTAAGGGTAAAGCAAGGGTTTCTTTGAAAGGGTCCTGGTCCCCTTGTAACAGGGTTTGCGCTTGGGTCTCCCGGATGAAAACCCAAAGACATACCACTACGGTATCCCTTACAGGACAAAATTTTACGCAAGTTTTGAAAGGGTCCTAATACCTTGTACCGGGGTTTGAACTTGGGTCTCCAGGATGAAAACCCAAAGACATACCACTACAGTATCCCTCACGGGACAAGAACCTATTCAATTTCAGTTACAAAGAAAGTTAGATATTTGTATAAGAAAGCTTAAGGGAAAGGATAAAAATATAGATAGCTTGATGGGTGTCATCAAAGACCTTGAAAAGAAACTACAAGGGATTCAAAATGAGAGAAATGAAATAAAAAGAGAGTGGGAATTTTTCAAGAAACAAAATGAAGACTATGAAAAAGAAATAAAATTACTCAAGGAGGAGAAAGAGGAAAATGTTAAGGAAGATAGTGAGAAGAATGAAGAAGCCACATCTTTGGATTTACAAAAGCGAAAGTTAAATTCGTCTAAAAATTCTATTTTGCAGTTCATGGATGCATTCAAAAGAAAAAAATTATTATTTCCATTAACCCTAGCAGTAGATATAATTTCATTAATAGTGCTTTGGCTAAGAGGTTGTAGGTTCAAGCAACAAAAATTAAGGACATACAACTTAAGGGTGAGAATGTTTAGACTTTTAAAGATTTGAAGATCACCATGGATATATATGTTTTGCATTCAGATTTTCCTGCTACTAAGATGGATGATCTGGATATTGTTCTTGGTTATCCTTGGTTGGATTCTTCGGGTAGTATTATCATTAATGTGCAAAAGAAGTTTATGAAATTATGGTACAAGAAAAAGAAGACAACACTGCATGATATTTCTTATCTTTAAAAACAAGGATCCAGGAAGAAGCTAGAAGCAGTTATGGTAAAGGAACAAGTTAAGGAACCAACAAAAGAATCAAAAGTTAAATCTAAAATAGCAGCAGCAACAGAGTCCATGGAAGAAGCGCACAAGGACACACCAAAAGAAGGGCACAAGAGAGAAGAGCATGAGGAAGAATTTAAAATAGAGAAACAAAATGCTAAAGAATCAAAGGAAACAGAATGTCAAGTTAAGGTCGCAGCCATAGTAGCAAAAATCGACAAAATCGCGATTTTTTGCCGAGTCAATGATTTGCCAAGTCAGATCGGGTCGAATCATCGAGTCAGCAATTTTTTGCTGGTTTTTTTAAAAACATCGCCAAAAAATTGGCTGCAGCTGCACAGGTAGAGGCTGCGGCCAATTAGGTGAAAAAGTTCACTTTTTCACTTATTTCTTCCATGTAACCTCTTCCAAACAAAAAAAGAGTCTGCCTACTTGTTACCACCCCAACCCAAACACGCTAGGGCATCCTAAGAGCAAGCGGATTGCGGTTTGAAGGAATCTGGCAACCACCAACAGCCACCAACGGCAATGCTATACATTATTAACTAATGAAATTCTCCATAAAAAGATGTTGAACTATCAATCCAAACTTATTGCTCAATATGCTTGTATATAGGAGTAATATTTAAAACCACAAATGATATGCTTGTATGCTTGTTTATTGAAAAATTTAGTTCAGATAGTGAAGGGATTAATGGTATTGTCGTTGAGGTTTCGGGCGTTGCCCCAAACTCTACGGGGACGCTGCCCCTCGACCCTACCCTGTATCACAATAAAGTACGCTCAATGGGCGCTGTCCCTCGACCCCGTAAGGCGCACTACCCCTTGACCCTGCAAAGGGGCTCCCGATCCCTTGACCCTCGACACAAGTGGCGACCGACGTTAGAAGCCAAAGCACAAAAAGAGGCATGGACACAACGACAAAGAGAGATTAGAAATTTTGCTAGGGCAAAGGGCAAAGGCATTCAAAGATCTTGAAACATTGTATTTGTCATGACTCATGACACATTTTGTAATTTGCACCTTTTTTATATTATAAGCAATACAAGAATATTTGAATTTTGGAAGCATTAAAATTTCTTTATTTAAGATGTGTTTTGTCACTTTCATGTGTAGTTTAAGGCTTTAAGTTTGTATCACTTGCCACTTTCATGTGTAGTTTAAGCTTATAGTCTTACATCATTAATATTTGATTTGCATAATGTTAATTCATTGCAATATGCATGAAAAAAGCTTTTTTCAATGAAAATTTGTGTTTTCTTTGGTTTCTTTTTTGCTGATTTTTTCCCAATTCCCAATTTTTTCCAAGTCAATCATTTGCTGATTCCGAGCTTCTCTACTATAGTTGCAGCATATCGCCACCCACACCACCTTGAGCGACAACAATCTTAGAGGCATGGATTAGGGCATCAATATTATTATGGATCTACATGGAGTCAAAAAGGCATCAAGTATGGCAGTGTTTGGCATAAAAAGCATAGTGATTATGGATTTCAAACGGGTACAGCAGCATCAGGGAACAATAGGACCAATCATTTGAAATACAAGAGTAGAGCAGCAAAAGATTGACTTGGAAAAAATTGATACCAATCATTGAAGACCACCACCAATCAAGATTTCACTTGAATGGATGGATCAAGATTGATACCAGTTATCAGCATTGATTAGAAAATCATATTATTTAGTTTCTTCTCATGTTTCGAGGACGAAACATTTGTAAGGAGGGTGGAATTCTATGGTAACTATGAATAGAAATATAGCGATATGATATTATATTGTATATGGATATTATGGATGGTTGAAATGGGCCACACATAACCCAGGGTTGATTATATTATTATATTATATTATAATGAGTGGGATAAGGGTTCATAAGATGGATATATAAAGAAAGGATATTGTCATTGTAATCATTATAATTCATATGAAGTATTATTGTAATCGTCTTTATCCACAAAGTGGCTTATGAGCCTTTATCCTCTTTAAGTAGTGCTCTCATCTTGAGAGATTTTGTGGAGTTATTCCTTCCTTAAAGAGTATTATTGGTGTTGGCCTACCCTAAGGATATTATCTATCTTTGTCTCATTGTGTGGATAGTTATTGTGAATAATTATTTGTGGATGAATGATCTAATACTTTTGCATGTTGGAAAATGATTTCTGTTAATGAGAATAAAGTTTTATAATATAAACAATTGTAAAAAATAATAAAATTTGACTTAGAGCTCTGCTTATTTTATGTTTGTGTTAAGCATCCTTAGAGGATATTATTTCAAATACAATTAATATGGTATTGTCCTGCTGATGACCTTATTAAAGTAAAAATAAAATAGGTTTTAAGGTCTATGGGGGCAGTAGGCCACATGGAAAGATATGTTTATCCAATGTGTATTTATCTAACCAGAACCCAACTTTGGTTACCAGAGCATGATGTACAACCCTATTCTCCGGAGGGAGCATGGAATACAACCTTATCCCATCGAATTTAAAACTTCGACCTCTGATTGAGAGAACCCTTGCAGAAGTTAGCAATCCAACCTTGAAATGAAAGTTAAATAAACAGCCACTCACACTGCACAAACAAGAAGTGCAATGTTTTACTGATCCCAATAAGCCTTCATATTTTTTCATAGGTAAAATCCTTTCAAACACCTAATAGGGTACTTAACTCGATAACATACACTCAAAATCCAACTAAAACTACTACATGAATAAGATAAGCAAACCCTCCAGGATATTAAAAAAAAAACTCTCGTCAACGTGACGGCAAGTGCTTCAACTTACTAGTAGACCACAAACGAATAGAAAATTGGCATTCAATACAATGAAGGCAATGTACAAGTTAAACATTAAGAGGCAAAAATTTCTATAGCCCATAGATTATAATTGATGTTAGACATGGACCTGCTAGAGCTTGAACCTACATCCAGCAAATTTTTCAGTCCATTTCAAATTTATATCAATTAAATTCTTTAATTTAAGTTAACAACGATCAAAATGTTGTCAGATTGTTATAATAAAATATGTGATTATAATATAATATAGATAAATATGTGATTATAATATAATATAGATGGGTCCATTTGGATAACATATAACCAATTAAAAGGAAAAAAACATTGCCTGAAAATTAAATTCCTTTGATCATTGTCATTTATTCTTCCGCTGCAAATTTTACACTTTCCTTCATTCAATTGTCTATAGAGCATCCACACAAATTCAAGCAATTGGCCACATGGCCACCCATGTTCTTAATGAATGAACTCCACACACCACTGATGCTCCACACGAATTGTGAAAGCCAGTATGTATATTGCTTTGGAAAACTTATAGTAAACAAAATTGAGAATACCTTAGTGATGGAAATTTCTGAATCCGGAATTATTTGCTTGTCGGCAGTTGTTGAAGGCTGGGTTGTATCCACCTGGCTGGCTCCTCTCACAATCAGAATCCTTCCGAGGCGTCTAGTCTTTCCAAACGAATATACACATCGAGTATTAACTCTGAAATTCACTCGTGCAGAATTTGGGAGAGCTTGCGGGACTTTAACAAGTGGTCTATGTGGTAGCATAAGAAGGGAAGAAGTAGCCATGGAGGCGTGAGAGTTGGTTTCTAGTGCAACAGAGCTGACTACGATAACGGAGCAAGTGCCATGAATGTGGGCTTCTAAAGAGACGGTTGGATTATCTGTGGGGTTCCTCATATAAAACAAATCCAAATTCAGGAGGCAAATAATGCCACATGTGGCTATGCCACTCCCACATGAGGATGCATTTTTTTTTTTTTTTCTGAAAATTCATCCACATGGTTTTTCATGCGTGCATCTCCCTATCACTTCTGGGCCACTAACATAGGTGCCAAGAACATGGGTAGATCTCTCCTTTTTATCTGGCTTAAATCCCTTTTAACGTAAATGTTTGTTCGTGTTATATATCTATATTATTTGTTTATTATAATAAATTAAAATATAATTGAATATGTGGTTTTGATTGTTGAGATGCAAAGCAGTAAGTTCGTGTTTTTATAGACATAGAAACCCCTTGTAAGTGGCGAGTGTTCAACCTCTACGTGAATGATTAATCTTGTTTTAATGGGCATACAAACCATGCTTGAGTGAAGAGGCTGAAGATTTAAGTGAATGACTGACAAGGATTTAATTTAAGTGAATGACTGAAAGAAAAAAAAAATTTAATTACGTACGCGACACCTTAATATGGTTTATGGGACCTCAAATATGGAAGTACAATTACTCAAATCATATCATATGATCTTTAATATCTTTGAGAAGGTTGTTCCTTCTCCTGCTGATTTGTGTTAGCAATTCCCCAACTTTTTTTATTTTACTGTCTTCAAATAAATCCACCATAAACCCGTGCCCAAGTGTTTCTTTGTATTTGTCACGGATATCTGAAAAATTTGAGCATTTATAGATGAAGTGTTCCTCTGTCTCTACTGCCCCTGTGTTGCATAGAGTACATATCCTTTCTTCTTATTGTTCTTTGGGCATTGTCCATCTCCATGTTTCACATCTAAGCCTATGAGAGCTAGTCCTTATCTGAGCAATGAGTATTTTTTCCTTCCACTTGATTTCAGCGCCTATATACGCTTTTTCCTTGTGGTCATACGTAGGGTTAAAATTTGAATAGAGATTTAAAGTTTAAATTTTTGGAAGTAAAGTTGTACACAGTAATTAAAGTATGATTAGAGATAATTGTTTCATATGGTTTATGACTTTAAAAATTATTTTACCTTTTACTTCTTTGTCCCCTCTTTAGATATAGAGATAGTTTTCATTGGTTATAAAAAAATGGAGTAGTTTCTATTGGTTATAACTTATATACGTGATTAAGAAGTCAAAAGATCAACGAAGAGAAAATATTAATGGGGCAAAGTAGTAACAAGAGGGAATTAAATCAAATGGCAATGAACTACTATAGAAAGAATAAAGAAGAAAACAAAATAAATGGAAAAAGTATTTCAGTAGATGGAACCACTAATAATGCATTGGTACCCTATACATAAGCATCAGAAGTTATGGAGGTGAACTAGAAACCTAGTAAAAAGATTAAAGTGGACACGAATCAAAAAGTTGGGAAGAAAGCGCAACCAACATCACATGGTTAAGTAAGGTCAAAAATTAATTGAGGAAGGTAAGGTTACAACATTTACCCATCTTTTTAACCCTTGTTATTAATGAAAGACATTACATGGAATATCAGAGGACTGAAAGGGAGTCCTAAATAAAATGAGATAAAAAAATGATTCAGATAAACCGACCACAAATGGTCTTCCTCCAAGAGATGAAGGTATCTTTCAAGAAAATGGATATAATAAAAAGAACAATATGGCAACATAGTTAAGCAATATCCTTGAGTGCCCAAGGAGCTTTTGGGAGACTTACATGCTTGTGGGACCCCAAAGAACTAGTGGTACACTATACAATTGGCATAAAATGATTGATTGGTGTGATACAAAAATAGACAATATGACCAACAAATTCTATATCTGAATGTATATGCCCCAAGCACCATTGAAGAAAAGAGGAAGCTATAGAGGGACATAGACTATATCTCTTCACATTTTTCGAAGCATGGATATTGTTGGGGGAGATTTCAACACCATTCTCTCTCTAGAAGAGAAAGTGGGAGGAAACTGGGTTCTAGATGGAAGTATGGATATCATGAGTGAGTACATGGGACATTTGCACCTCGTAGATATCAAACCTAATAATGGTTTGATTTGGTCCAACATGAGACTAGGCTCAATTTGCATTTTGGAAAGATTGGATAGGTTCTTAGTATCAAAAAATATTTTGATATAGGGACATATCCTTGAAGGTCAAAATATTAAATAATGTTGTGTCTGATCATTGGCCTGTAATGATAGAAGTTTGGAAAGCTAATCCAAAACAAGTGCCCTTTCGGTTCCAACTCATGTGGCTTAAAGACAAATCATTCAACCCACAACTATAACAATGGTGGCAAGAAGGAAAACCAAGACATAACACACAAATATTTTGTTTTACCAAATGACTACAATATATCAAAAACAAAATTAAGAGATGGAATTGGGAGGAATTTGGGGATGTCACAAAAAAGAAAAAGAAATTTATTGAACGACTAGAGGAGTTGAATGATCAGATAAGAAAGGAGGGGCTCACAAAAACTAGGGCCAAAAAAAAATTGGATCTCATAAACCAAAAGGAGGAATGGGAAAGAAGGGACGAGCTATTGAGGAAACAAAAATCCAAAATCAAGTGGCTAAGAGAAGGAGATAGAAACATGAGATTTTTCCACAAGTTCATTTTAGCCCGAAGGACATATAAATTTATCTCTTCTATGAAAAATGAAGAAGTGGAGACAATTCACACATAGGAGGGCATGAACTCGATAGTAATGAACTATTTTACAAATTTGTTCATGGTTGAAACCCTAGATCTAGCAGCCCAACAATAAATGCTACAAGATATACCCACACTCATTATAGAAGAATAAAATGATATACTAAGTGCACCGATAATTATGCAAAAATTATAGGAGGTAGTGTTCAAAATGCAAAAGGGGAAAACTCCAGGTTTGGATGGATTCCCTATTAAATTCTACCAAGAATTTTGGTATATTGTGTAGGAAGACCTTTTGGAGGTGGTAGAAGAGGTGAGAAAAGCCAAGGAAATATTGAAGGGAAATCAATAAAATTTACATAACACTAATATTAAAGGCAAGGAAAGTAGAAAATATAAGTGGATACTGACCAATATAATTATGTAATTTTTTATTGAAGATTATCACCAAGGTCATGGCTAAGAGGTTAAAACCACTTTTGCACATAATAATCTTCCCCTAACAAGGTGGATTTATAGAGGGTAGATAGATAGTGGATGAGATACTGCTTGCCCAAGAAGCAATATATTTTATGGAAGTATAGAAATCCTCCACTATGTTCATCCGACTAGACCTATCTAAAGCCTATGATAGAGTGGATTGGCACTTCTTAATTTGGGTTATGAAAATTTTGGGTTCTTTAAGGAGTGGACAACTAGATCAAAGGTTGCATATCATCGGTCTCATACTCAATTATCATCAATGGATGCCCCACAAAGCTATTCCCAACATCAAGAGGTATTAGACAAGGGGATCCCCTCTCCCCATACCTATTCATTATTCTAGTTGAATGTCTAGGGAGAACATTGGCTAAGAATAGAGATACTAAGAGACTAGAGGGAGTTTTAGTTGCTAATGGAGCTAGCCCAATCACCCATTTACAATTTGTTGATGATTCCACATTGTTAGGAAAAGCAACAGTTAAAGAAGTAGTTAAAATAAAGTAAATCCTAAACTGCTTTACCAATGCAACAAGCTAGATTGTGAATAATGATAAATTCAAAGTAATCTTCTTCTATTATTCACCTCGACAGGAGACCTTGGTATTGGACAAACTTGTTTTTTGGAAAATCTCGCTCCTAGTTAGCTATTTAGGGGTCCCAACAAAAGGAGGATTGGACATGGTTAGTAGATAAAATCAAGGGTAAAATTAGCAAATGGACAAACAGGTGGCTATCATAAGGAGGTTGTATTACCTTAATCAAGTCAGTGTTACAATATATCCCCATCTATATGTCATTAGTTCTAGATTTCCTGAAGGTGATGCTTTGAGATATTGATCACATAAGTCATAGATTCCTCTAGACGGGTGCTAGGGAGGAAAGGAAATGGACCTTGGTAAAGTGGGAAACTTTGTGTTTGTTGAAACAAGAAGGGGACTAGGTTTTAGATCTGCAATAAAAAATAACAAGACGTTGGCTACAAAATTATATTGGAGAATAATTAATAGTCCTAATGCGTTATGGATCAAAAATTTGTGAGCAAAGTACATAGAGAATAAGGCACCAACAGATATTGTTCGATATCAGTTGTCTAATAGAGGTTTAGCGATATTCAAAATAGGAGAGAAACTTATCAAAGAAAGGTTGTTTTGGATAGTTAATAATGGGAAATATATAGATTTTTTGTTAGAATCATTGGATGGGCATCCACCTTGGGTGACTCAATACCTAGAGTGGACCCTAGTGGTGGAGGAGCTACATAGAAAGCAATGGATAAAAGTAGAAAGATACTCCAAGGACTAAACACAAGGACCAAAAGTTGGAAAATTATGGATTTCATTGAAAGAATGGCCAATCCAACTTCTAGGGAGACTAGCAAAAGAAACTGACCAAATCATACAAATGAGATCATTATCATAGTCCTATAAGGAGGATCATTTGGATAGAATAATATGACTAATGGGGTGTATACATTAGTGCAAGGATACAAAGCATTATGCCCTAGAACCATTCATTTGAATCAAGATCTATTCACACAACTCTGGATGCAGAAGTCATGGCCAAAGGTTAGGTTCTTCAATTGGTTACTGACTGGGGATAAATTATTGAATAGGGGAGTCTATGGACCTTTTAGATGTACATTGTATATGGAGGAGAATGAAACTTTTAATCACCTTTTATAGAATGTCCCACAATGATGAAGTTGTGGAAAATGATAACATCTTTTCTAGGTTTACATTGGATCAACAATCAGTCTATAGAAGAGATATGGAGAGGATGGAAGAATCAACAAGGAGTAGATGGTTATGTGGGGTAGATAGTGTGGACGGGGATGATGATCCTACCTTGGAACATCTGGAATGAGCAAAATAGAAGGATCTTCAAACAAGAGACTAGAGATATCCATTGTATGTGGGTGAAGACCATATCCAATATAACATAGATTATCCAATTCATGCTAAAGCAACCACAAAAATCACACTAGTGATGGAAGCAAATAGTGGCATGACTCAAGATCAATCTCTAGATGGGAAAAGCTAGAAGAGCCAAACCATAGGACAAAATTATGGATAGAACCTTAAAATAGTAGCGACCACCACTGATATTTAGAAAGGTAAATGCAGATGGGACATTGAGGGGTAACCTAGGAAAGGTCAGTGCAAGGGGAATAGGTAGACTATTGGATGGTGCTCTCGAATTTCACATTTGCAACAAACTTAGATACACTTTCCAACAACATTGTGAAGGGATATGGAATTTTGAGAGGGATGTAGAGGGTCTCAAGGCCATATGGAATAGAGTGATAGTGGAGTTGGACTATTACTTATTGATTAACTACCCTAAATCCCCATTGAGAATCAGGAATGCTAGTTGAAGAATTCAAGGGATTGTAGAGAAAATTAGACAAATACAAAGTAGTTTTGTAGAGGTGATATACACCCATATACCAAGAGAGCATAATAAGGCAACTGATGGTATGGCAAACTGGATTTTAGACAAGGGAGACCTCATTTGTTATGGTCATCCTCCTAAGTGGTGGGCACAAGAAATAAGGGAATAACTTTTACATATTCAATATATTGATGATAAAAATCTTGGTAATGCGTAGAGATTCAACTTTTTGTGGTATTTTTTATTGACAGGGATTTTGGTTCTTAGTACAATGGTTGAGATAGATAAAATTGATGTATCCAATGTCAAAACATGGATGAAAAGCCTATGGCCTAGAAATGCCAAAGATGTAATATGGTTTGATGATCAATATAATATAATCACTCTTTTAAAAAAAACTTATATATGGTGATGTGGTTATCAAGTGTCTATCTACCTACAAAGGAGTATGGTGTAAAACCTTATCCCTTTTGATTTAAACCTTAGATATTTTATTTAATATTTCAAAGTGTTAACCATTAAATCTACTAAACAAATGTTGAACTTGAAGGTAAATAATTAATTTAAATGATAAGTGCTTAATGTTTAAGCAAATGATTTTTATTGATGTGTTAATAGATAGAGACCTTACATATGAGTGACAAGTGTTTAATGTCTAACTATTTAGTTTTTAAGTTAATTGTCTTAATATCCCTTTTAGTTAAAAATTTTAATGACCCCTTGCTTGTGGCCTCTTGAACCTTAAAAACCTTGTATTATATAATTATTATTAAAAGCTATAGCTTTTACAAATTTTAGTTATGGTCTTTTAAAATAAACAATCTTCATATAGAATGTTATTTATTACTATATATTTATTTAACTACACTTTGGCCATTAAAGTATGGTGTACAACTCTACCTTCATTGGGTTCAAAATTTGAACCTCATTATTCCAAAGTCTTACCTTCATAAAGCTTAAATCATTCTTTTATCCTTGAAAGAAAGATAAATTAAAAATTAAGCTATAAAAAATTCAAATATTACTTTTCATCCTTTCTAAAGGATAACTTAAGGGAATATTTTCATTTTCATTAAAAAGGTAAAATAAAATTTATCCATCCAAAATAAATATATATATTAATAATAAAAATAATATATATAAATGTTATTAGTTTAACCAACTATATTCCTTAAACTTTCAAGGAGGAGACCCAAGTTCAAATCTTGTCCAACAATACATGCATAATTGTTAATTTGTTGGAATACCACTATGTGGTTATGATGTAATACGAGTGAGGCCCATTCCAATCCCATATAACCAATTTAAAAAAATAATAGACATTATTATATATAAAATTTTAAAAAATAAAAAGACTCGTATTTGATTAAGTGGTATTAGATCAATTGGTTAGATTTCTCAACTTTCAAGGAGGAGAATTAGATTCTAAACTTGCCAAATGATACAACATAATTACCAATCTATTGTAATACCATTGTGCGGTCATGATTTAAGATAGACGACACTCATTTCAATCTCACATAGCTTGTTGAAAAAAAAGAAAAACTCATATTTGTAAGCTAGGAGCAAGCCTCACTAGGTAGCATTGAAGGAAATCCATGCTTGAAAGTCTTAATTAGAAGTTAGGATGCCCTAACTAGAAGTATGGATGTCCAAGTTGGAGATAAGAGAAAGAGTGAATATATGGCAAGTTCAAACTAAGGAGCAAATATTACATTAGAAGTGATTACAAAGAATGATATGATCGAGCTATCAGATTTTATAGTAGTTTCTAGAAATGAATGGAATTAAAATATTATCTATAAATGTTGAACATAACACACAAAAAGCAATGCATACAATATAAAAGAGTTCTTGTGCACATTAAATTATCTCACTTAAAAAAAATAGAATAAACTCTAATTGATAGGTATTTATACTTAATTATAATATTGTTTTAGGTCAAGATTAAGGAACCGACCTCTAGGTTAAATAATACACAAGGTGCAAAGGCCCAAAGGGCATATACACATAATATAAAATACAAATTCGATCATGGCCTAAAGTAAAGTTTAAACACCACATATTTGAACATCCCCCCTTATGCTCAATGGAGGACATAAAGAAAGACCCTTATGAGTCATCTCCACTTAAGGGAACTCTCCTACACCAAGTAATTTCTACATGTGTACAAAAGAGACCTCGGGCATAACCTTCATCAAGATATTTTTTGCCTACTCTGTTGATAACATAAAAATTAGATCAAGCATCCCATGGGCATAAAGTCATTTCACATAGTATATCCAAATTTCAATGGGTTTGGCTTGTTGACAAAACATTGAATTACAAACAAGTTGAATGGTGCTTTGATTATCATACCAAATAGTTGTAAGCTAAAAATGAGCAACACCAAATAAAGCAATCTTATCAAAAGTGAATCAACACAATATTGCACAAAATGAAGAATCTTATTAATATGGAACTGGGGGGAGCCTGGATCTCCAAAGTGTACAATATATATACCCGAATATGGGGTTACAATATGCTTTACAACCTTTGATACAATGTTACAATGTTGAGGGTTACAAAACCCTCGTTCACAAGAATAGTTGGTGTCTTCAACGCTCGTTTTTGCTCCAAACAAGTTGGGGGTGGGCTTGAGTATCCCTGTAGGGCCACCCTAGCTGCAACAACTTTCAATAATGTAGCTCCTACACCTGCAAATAGATCAACAACACCAAGAGGTCAATAGCATATGAGAGGGCTCCACTGTGTGAGGCCCTCTTTGAAATAGATCTACAAAACCCTAGTACTGTAAATAATGAAATGCAAGCAAATGCAAAAAACATAAGATATAAATAATAAAATATTTTACCTTGTCAAGAATATTTACTGTTCTTATTTGCGTTCTTGTGTCTATGATCTGAAGTCATACGAACACCTAGAAGCATTCGAGGGTATGGCGACGGTAAACTAGAAGTTGGGAAATGCTCGAAAGCATTCGATAATGGTGGTAAATGCCCAACAACATTCCTGGAATGCTCAACAGCGTTTGCAAGATGCTGGGAGACGTTTGGGGGTTTCTACGGAGGGTACTACAAAACCAGATCTGGTTCATAGGGGTTTTGGCGACTAAAAATAGAGGATTCAATGGTGATGGTGAGGGGAATGGTAGCAGAATGCTAGGGTTTTGGGGAGGGATGGAAATGAGGGCTCAAGAATCAAAATAATGCTTAGAAATCAAATGATCGCTTAACCTCATTCATGAGAATGAGTGACTTTTTATAACTTGCCTTCCATATGCTAGGGTTTCGATGACACCAACGTGCGGTCAAGATTAAAACATAATGGATGGCTAAGATTATAATCTTTGAAATGTGACACGGATCAAGTTAAGTGGATGGCTGAGATTGAAACGTTGATGAGTGGATGTGATTTCATTCATACATATATATATATTTATATTAAATATATAAATATTTATATATATATATATATATATATATATATATATATATATATATATATATATAATGGGTGGATGTGATTGGATGATGTGGATGGATGATAAGTGGCTAGGATTTGGTGTCTATAGATACCCCTTTTTGTATCGCATTGTGTGAAACACAATGCGGTGCAAAAACAAGAGACACCTGGTTTGGATGAAGCAACTTTCTTTCCTTGGAGCGCAAGAAGATCTTGAAGATAAAAATAATGTGGGTGTAGCTTACCCCCTCAATTGGTGAATGAGTGAAGAATGAATCTCACGAGCCAATTGATAAAAATGTGGATGTAAATGTAAGTGTAAATGTGGGTGTAAATGTATTCTATTTTTACCCCAACAGATGCAAGGGGGTTGTTGGAAATGTGGATGTAGATGTGATGTAAATGTCATGAAAGTGACATAGATGATGATGCAATGAGTGATTATGTTCTTTGCCCCAATAGAAAAGGGGTTTTGCCAATGATGTGTGATGTAAATGTGGTGTATTCTATTTTTCCCCAATAGATGCAAGGGGTTTTTGGAAGTGTGGATGATATGAATGATGTAAAAGATGTATCCCAATGTGGGAAATCAAAATCAAATTTGGTTACCCCAAGTTTGGGGTGGTCCTATGTTGTTGAAGAATGTGTCGTATGGCATCATTGAAATGCAAAGTTATGAAAATGCAAAATGACATAGGGGAATATAACCATTGTAGTGATTTGTTGTGAGATTCCTTCCACTAAGAACCAATCATGCTACTGGTCCACATCCCCAGTGACTATCTATGTAAAAGAGATGATGTATTGGAAGTTGTCCATGTTTCAAGCCCCAACGAACAAGGCCATCAATGACAGCATTTGAGCAAATTATTCTAAGCATAGTCTCACTCAAAAATGAGGGACCAAATGTATTTTGATTTCGAACAAGAGGATGTTGGATGATGGGCAAGTGTCCTTATGGTGATCTACCCATCCTACCGAATTGCATGGATAGCCAATCGTTGCAATCGCCAAGTGAATAGGGTAAACCACTAGATACGAGGTTCACTTGAAAAATGTGAGTGGAATTGGAAAATTTTGAATGATAATGTATGGAATTGTGGATGATATGAATGATGTAAATGAATGTATATGGATGATGCAATGATTGGTGGGTGAATTTGATGATTTTGTGAAGTGATTTGGAATGATTTGAAGTAATTTGGGGAATTTTGTGACTTTTGGTCGCAATCAATAATTAAACACCCAAATCAATCCAAATTATCACAAAATGTTATGGGATGATGTGATGTATGTGTAGAATGATGAATGTGGCCATTTTGTGAAATTTGGGGCCGTTTTGAAGCTTTTGTAAGCAAATTTGGTATTTTTATGACTTTTGGTCGTAAATGAAAATGAAGCATCCAAATCGATCCGAACCTTCACAAAACATGATGTGATAATGGAATGGATGCATGGATGAATTTTGGAGTGATTTTGTGGGGGTAAGCTACATTTTTGGGCCTTGTTGGTCTTTCTACAACATTTTGGAGCTAGATGCTGACCAACATCCACACCATGCATAGACGTCGGTAAGCGTCTGCCACCCTACAAACATAGGGCAGCATTGAGTGCACTAGGAAGATGCCCATGAGCATTTGAGTGTGCCAAAAATAGCTATAAAAGTGTTACAGAAGTGAAATTAGACTCATTCTTGCATTCACGAGTTTTAGAAGTAGCATCTAAGGATTGAGTGAGTGTGAAGGAGTGTGAAGTGAGGTGAAGGATGACGATGGAGGGCATGGATGCGGTAGTAGGCATGGAGGCGCAGGTGGCTGAGGTAAGTGCCCTTGGCACTCTTGTTTGGATTTATGCAATTTTTTTTTGAAATGTTTTTTATTTATGCAATGAATGTGATGTTAATGTATTTGCAATTGTGTTGTTGTAGTTGTTAATCTTGGAGGCTCGACATCGATTCTCATCGATTATACCAAGGGTGAGGAAGGCCTTGCAAAAGGTCGAGTGGGATAAGTTGGCAGATATGGGTTTGTCTGAGGTGGCACGGATTGAGGTGGTGAGGGTAGATGAGGGGTACCTCTCAACCTTGGCTGAGAGATGGGATCCAGATAGGGGGACTTTCCAGCTCCTAACTGGGGAGATGACAGTGACACTGGAAGATGTATACCACATCTTTCAAGTGCCAGTGGAGGGATTGCGTGTCCAAGTTGGGCACGATAAGGAGTATGAGCTGAGGAGGATTTTTGGGGATGGATGGAGGGATGTGAATATCCATAGTGGAGGGATAAGGTATTTGGCTATGTATGTGGAGGAGAAGTTGGAGGCCTTACCCACCTTGATCATGTTCCTACTAGCCAACATATTGGTGCCTAACAACACTGGACTATCGGTTCCCATGGAACATGATAAGGCTGGTGTATGACATGATCGATGAGCCTTGAGTGTATGCATGGGCACCTGCTCTACTGGCTCAGATGTATACAGAGCTTTATGAGGTGAGGAGGTAGGGGTGAAAGGGGTTGGGTTGCAGTGTGTTACTACAATTTTGGGGTTAGGAGCACTTCAGTGTGGCTCATCTTGTGGGGCTATCGTGTGAGGATTGGGATAGGGATCAACCCTATGATTTGAGATGGTGAGTGAGCGAGGAGGTGCAGCCTAGTCATCCTAGTCAGAGTGGCCAGGAGTGTAGGGATCTATGGGTTGGGATGACACTAGATTAGGTATGTTGGAGGCCATGGTGGGAGGCTAGGTGGCTTAGCGATGGAGAGCAACTATGGAGGACTCGATAGGTGAGGTGGGTGGTTGGGTGACATGGGAGTGAGGTGGAGCTGATCCAGTTCTCATGGGTGCTGTGGTAGTTTAGGCTGAGGTAGGGAGTTCTAGAGGCTCCAATACTCTATAGGCATCAATCAGATGAGTCGAGCCTACCTTGTGTGGAGGAGTGGTGAGTGAAGTATGAGGATGATGAGGAGATAGATCTCCTAGATGTAGATGATGTTGGGACTACAATAGAGTATGAGGTTTGGTTTACCTCATAGCCTCCATGGGTGCCAATTTAGGTGGTCAAGGAGGGTGGTGGAGATGAGGAGGAGGCAGTAGTAGAGGAGGCTCCTTAATGTCAGAGACATCATTAATCTAGCAGAGGGAGGTAGGTGAGGGATGTAGTAGAGCAACCTCTAGAGATTGGAGGTGATGATGGTGGTAGGGATGATATGGAGGAGGTTCTAGAGAGACCTCCAGGTTAGAGTGATGAGGAGTGGGTAAGGATCGAGGTAGAGTGAGATCAACTCTGATAGATGGTGGTAGAGTGGGATGCAGAGATAGTGGCTTGGGATGTAGTGATAGTAGCTCGAGATGTCGAGAATGCTCGACTACGAGTGGAGCTAGAGGTACAGAGGGCTACAAGCAAAGGAGTGGATATGATAGTGAGGCTCTAAGGTAGAGTTGAGATAGAGGGACTCTCGATAGAGGTATGATGTACTACACCTATGATCTCAAGAGGCATATATCTAAGATTTAGAGGATCTATGTATGCAACACCACATTGGGCTACCAGATCGACCCTCTTCTTCCATAGTGGATTCTGGTAGGCCTAGTGATTCTAGGCATAGTGTCTCTAGGTCTAGGGCTCCTTCAAGGTCACAAGGGTCCTCCTATAGGTGTTAGCTAGTGCTTAGATGCACTTTTTGTATATGAGCCTTGGTGCTCCATTGTATATAGCCTTTGAGCATTCATTGTACATGTGATTTATATATATATATATATATATATATATATACATGGCTTTTACTTTTGTGTTATGAATTTGTGTGGATGTTTGTGTGAATGCATATGTATATGTGATGGATGATATGTATATGTGAAATGAAAATGAATGCAAATGAACTAATGCACTAATGATCATTTGTAGTTTATATTTTGCTTGACCATTGTTGATCATTGTTGTTTAATCAGGGGCACCAAAATGGTGGTATGTGAAATGGAAGACTCATGTAATGATATGGATGTTGATATGGATGTTGTTGACTTATGAATAGCTGATTGTTTTGCAGAGACTCAAACATACTAGTGATTTCAACCAAACTCCCTAAGTTCTATCTAATTTCTCTAAGACCAAAGGTGTGTGTAGGTGAGATGTTCATTTACCAAATCATGAGCATGGTAAGGACTCAAGGCAATCAAGAACCAATGTGTGTGCAAGTGAGTTCATTAACCCATATTGAGTAAATTGAGATGAAACCTATCATGGAGGAGACCAAGAAGCTAGCTTGTCCTTATGTGCGATCAGAGGTCTCTTCAAGAGAGATGTGTCACCATGCATGAGCGTACTCCACTACCAGTCAAGCATCTATAGCCCCGGTGGAGATTAGCTCCATAGTCCAATGATCTGATCTCTAAGCTTTGGGGATTCGGACTACCTAACCATCTGGATGGAAATGTAGTGCTATCCTTACAACTTGAGGATCTGTGGTGTGTGATTTGTAAAAGAGTTAGAGCTTTGGGGAATCATATTCTCAACCAAGGTATGATGAGAATTTTACCCTATCCTTACTACTCATTCTTTTATTTTGGCAATGTGAGTAGTGGTGAAGACCACTATTTTTTATTTTGGACTATGTGCATAATGGGATAGGCAGAGATAACTTTTTTGCTTTGAGGTTCAACCCAATCATGGTGTTATCCCTCTTTGACACAAGATGTTCTTAATATGTGTAAAATATGGTTGGTTCAAGAGTGTTAGATTCAATTCCAGAACTCAAGATTTTCTTTAGTGAAAATGTGACTTGGTCCTAGAGAAAACTTGACATGTATTGGAGTTTGCTTGAAACACTAGGAGTGGCTGAGTGACCGAAAACACCTAGTGGTAATGAAGTGATAGTGCAAATGGTAAATTGGCTTATGAAATGATGTAATGAAATGAATGTGAACTTGGGGGTGCCCCTGATTAAGGTAACGAGATTTATTGGATCAATTATTGTCTAAACTTAACAAATGATCCCTAGTATGGTAGATGAAATGCATCGAAATGTCAATGAATGTGTTTGTGTAATGTGGATGTATGCAATGCGTGTGTATGAATGTAATGTTTTTGTGTATTAGCCATGTATATATACATATATGTAAATCACATTAAGCATAGAATACTCTCAAGTGGATAATATTAAGTGGTTCGAGGCTCTTCTTCTCCCTCTAGACTAGCAAGTCTATATGTTCCTTGACCCACTTTTTGGGTGACAATGTATGGACCTAACCAATTAGCCACGAATTTATCACGAAGATGCGACAATGCATTGGTGTTTTGTTGATTCTCTTTGAGGACAAGATCTCCTACTTGGAATTCATGTAGATGGACTTTGGCATTGTAAGCACACTTGAGATGATCTTGGTATACTCGTAAATGTTCTAAGGCATTAATCTACCTTTCATCAAGGAGTGTAAGTTGGTCAAGTCATGCTTGTCTAGCAGTATCATCATCTATGAATTCCTACAATGAAATTCATAATGAGGGGATCTCGAGCTCAAGAGGCATGATGGCTTCGGCACCATAGACCAATGAGAATGGTGTTGCCCTAGTAGGCATGCGGATGCTTGTTCGATAAGCCCATAATGCCAAGGGGATTTGAGTGTGCCAATCTCAATGATTTTCTTTGACTAGTTTCTTGAGAATAGCAATCAAGGTCTTATTGGTTGCCTTAGCTTATCCATTTGTCTGTGGGTAGTAAGGAGTCGAGAAACTGTGTTGGATATTATATTTTTTGCAAAGTGCTCAAACATCCTTGTTCTTGAAAGACTTGCCATTGTTAGAGATGATTTTTGAGGGGATGCCAAAATGATAGATGATATGTTGAAGTATAAACTCCACAATTCTAGGTCCTATCGTACTGGTTAGAGGAATTGCCTCAACCCACTTAGTGAAGTATTCAATGGTTGTGATGATGAATGTGTGTTATCCCGAGGAAGGAGGTGATATTTTACCAATCAAGTCCAAACCCCATTGTGAAAATGGCCAAAGACTCTGAATAGGTTGCAAGGCTTGTGATGGTACATGAGTTAAATTAGTGTGTTGTTGATATTGTTGGCATTTCTTGACGTAATTGCAACAATCACGTTCCATGGTGGGCCAATAATAACCCATGCATAAAATACACTTTGCAATGGCCATTCCACTAAAATTACCACCACAAGTACCATCATGAGCTTTTGATATTGCTCTTTGGGCCTCTGTAGGCTCAAGATAATGAAGGAGGACTCCATCATAACCACGTCTATACAACACGTCCCCCAAGAGAGTAAAATGAGCTACCTTTTGCTTGAAAGTGCATTTAGCAGTCTGTGATATGTCAGATGGGAGTGTTCCAAACTTGAGGAAGGATTTTATTTGGCTAGACCAAGGCTCATATGACTCTGCGTGGATAAAGCAAACATCCTTCTCATCTTTAGACTCAGCTTGAGAAATTGCATATTTAGAGATCGTTGTGATAATCAATGGTTGTACCTCTCCTTCGAAGTTCTTTGGAATCAATGATCCTAGAGAGGCCATCACATCTACAAATCTATTAGTTGATCTAGGCAAGCTATCAATTTCATACCAGTTAAATTTTGCAAGCAATTTCATTGCTACTTCATGATAAAGTTTTAGGACTGGTTCTTTGCATTGGTATTCTTCGTTTACTTGATGAACGATAAGTTGAGAATCACCAAATATCCTGATACACTTTATGCTCATAGCTATGGCTACTTGAAGACCTATGATTAAGGCTTCATACTCTGCATTATTGTTTGTGCATGGGAAATCGAGTTTGAATGATAAGGGGATAGGCACCCCCTGTGGTGTATGAAATATGACTCCAGCACCTTGTCCTTTTTCACACTTAGAACCATCAAAGAATAGTGTGATATCGACATATTCCTCTAGAATGAAATCTTCTTCTTGTTCAATGATAGTAAATACCAAATCATTTGGGAGCTCAATAATCAAGGGTTGATCACTAGGAAGTGGAGCTTTCACAAGTTGATCGGCTATTACTTGACCTTTGATGGATTTTTGGCTAATGAATTCAAGATCGAATTCAGTGAGAAGCATTATCCATTTTGTGGTGCGGGTGTTATTGTAAGTGCGAGACATCATGTAACATAGAGGGTTTTCGTGGGCGATGACATATGTTGTGTGGATTAGCATGTAATGTTTGAGTTTCTTGGTGGTAAAAACCACTGCTAAGCATGGGTACCATGTTTGAAAGCCACTTAGGATAGTCAATGGGTACAATGAAACCCACATCTAATAGTTTTTGAAGCTTTTCTTTGACCATGAAGGCAATGGTAGGATGCATGTTTCTTAGTTTTTATTTGATCAACTTAGCATCAGTATGCAAGGTTAAGTTGTGGACAACCAAATTGGGGTCAAGGCTAGACATGTATTTGTAGGACCATGCAAATATTCCCTTCTTCCTCTCAAAGAGAGTTATCAAATGCTCTTGTTCATCAGTGGATAAAATTTTTCCAAGTTTGATGATTTGTGGATTGTTTGCATTTGAACTAAGGTTAACATCAATGGTATCTTCAATGGACATGTGAGAACCTTCCTCAAGATGATGGGGTGTTGGGATCAGATGAATATCATAAATAATATTATCAAACTCTTATGACTCAATCTCGTCTATGTTTACTTGGAAAACCTCAAGATCCGAGGGTGAAGGCAAAGGTGAAGGTAGGGATGAAGGTGAAGGTGACAAAGGAATGTAAGCAGTGAAAGCTCTTAATAATTCCTTGGATAGGATAAATTTTGCAAAGGATGGTGAGAACCGTTCCATATCAATGAGGCTATTGTCAAATGGAATTGGCTTTGCCAAATCATATGGATTACAGATTGGGGTAAATAAGTCAACAAGATTAATGATGACTTAGTGAGGAATGGTGACTGGCATTGTGAAGGGTAGGTTGGTCCTGTCAGCTGAGTATCAATGAAGGAACCTTGGGAACCTGAACAACAACAAGCAACACTTGTAAATGCAAATGACAAAAACTATGCACATGCAATGCACAAGATTCTTGTTTTGTTTTATTTATTTTTGTGAATTATGTACATATGTTACAACATGTTCTAGTGAGGTGCATCAATGAAGTGGAGGTGGTGGTTTACCGATTGGCTCAGCTCTCTCCCTTGGAAGAAGTAAACAAAAAATGGGCTCATGGATGGGAAATATTATGAGGTAAAGCTTATATTGTTTGATAAATGGAGTGATGGGTGTCGATTACTCATCAGATTCATCAGAAGCTATCGACATAACATCATATTATTCATATATTTCCTCCTCAAAGTCATCGTTGTGGGTGGTTTCTTCTTCTGAACCTAAATGAAGGCTTTGGAAAACTTGTTCAAAAGAAGTGGGAGAATGAGAGTGGTAGCCCAAACCTGAATGATCATGCACTTCTTTATATGAAGTGTCGATGATCTCGTGCATGCCTTTTTCATGTCGTCCTAGGTCGTATCCTTGCCAATTGACTCGATGAAAGTAGCGTGAAGGAAAACATGTCATATGTTGTATATTAGCAGGGATTGGTTGTTTGGGTCCTTCTAGGGGAGGTGGATAGAATTATGAATCAATCCCCTTGTACACAAAATTAATACTACTAGGCACTGAACCCATATTATACATCGCTCTTATGGATAAGGATGGATTGTATGGACGACCGTAATCCCTAGCGGTTTGGATGTTTAGCAGTGTAATAGTGATGTCTTAGACCACGTATTCACTAATGCCAGGATTAGTGAGGTGGACCGCAACTTAGAATGATGTGGAGGTGGATTAAGTGGATGTGGATGTGGAAGGCTTATGGATAACTTGTGGCTCAGGTAGTGGGAGGGATATATGGTGAAATGGCATCTCACAATCTGTTAAGTCAACTTGTGAGACATCTGTTGATGTGGATGAAGATGGGTGTGGTTGAGGGTTTTTTTGAATGGTTGATGATGTTGATGTAGGTGGAATGGTAGTGGATGTTGATATTGATGATATGGACAAAATGGTAATGGATGATGATGTTGATGATGTGAATGAAATGGATTGGGATCAACCACATGTACATGTAGCTGACTATAATGAAGGTGGAGGTGTAGAAGTGGAGGCCTGATGTGGGTTGGTGATGGGTAGATCCTTAGGAATGGGAGCTTTAGATGAAGAAGTGGTGAATGGTGTGGTTGATGGTGTTAGGAATAGGTGGTTTTATGGAAGTGTGGGTTCGTAGGGATTTGAAATAAAATTACAATACTTAAACAGTTTGATGTTTGTCGGTATGCAATGAACATGTCCCTCCTGAACATATTTTAAATATTGATACAGAATGGAAGGGACACATTTCATCTCCCTAATCCATGGAAATTAAAGGAGTACATTGTAAGCCATGGGCCCCTCTAGAATGTGAAACATGGTGTGCAACATTTTTACCCCCACTTCTATGGGTAGAACAATAGTGCCAATTGTGGAACAAAGAGCATCATTACATGCTATTAGGGTGAATGTGGATTTGGTTATATGGGATGGCAGAAGATTGAGATGTTGGAGTGCAAATGTGGTGATAATATTGATGTAAGAATTAGTGTCAATTAATACTTGTTTAAATTGCTTCCTATTTTTTTGATCCATAATATGTATTGGAGGGTCCACTGCTTCTGATGACATTGATTTAATTTCAAAGTCAAAATGTAATGGAAGATTCCATACACATGTGAATACTCCCTACAAAATTTTTGAAGGCATTAGTATCTTGGGATTGTAATTCAATGGATTTTAGAATTTCCATTAATGCCTTGTGATGTGGGGAATATTGTTGAATTAGCTCATAGATTGATAGTTTGGTTGAAGCCATTTTAAGGCTAGTTGTCATCCGACTACTTAATGAGATGATTGACCATTGTGAACACTTTGGGGGATGAATTTGTGGTGATGGATGACTTGGAATATGGATGGGTTGGGATGAATTGGTAGAGAAATAAATGAGTGATGATGAGTTGGTAGGTTGTGGTGACACACTTGCTTGAGGTGCTATAGGAGGTGGAACTACCTGTTGTTGTTCATTCTGTCTATTAGTGCTTCTTTGACCATGGGTAACTACGTGAATAGCCCCCATAAAACCTTGATATTTTTGTATGTATTTAAATTAATTAGGAGGAGTTGTTGGGCAAAAACATTGGTTAGTTTTCTACGTTTAAGTTCACTGCCTCATTTAATTTGTCAACCCGGGGTAGCTCGTAGACTTGTGAGCAGCCTTGCACAATATATGCTTATAATTTCCTCCACAGAGATGAGTCCCTCAGATTTATGGTTTGGGGGGTGTTGGTGTTCGTTGAAGTTCTGATTTTTGCTTTCCAAACCACTAATCTATCCTACGTTTATGAAAACATGCCTAAATTACATTCAAAAATTAAAACTGCACATTGCTGGAATTTACAAAAAATAGGGGAAAATACAAGAATTTAAATTAATCTACAAAAATAAAATGAAATTAAAGAAAATAGAAAATAGGAGAAAGGAAAGGGAAGAACACCATTGTTGAGAGGGGCCCCCCCCCGCCCCCCCTATCTCCCCCCCCAAAAAATATTTTTAAAAAAAGGGGGGCTGGGTGGCCTGCATATTTATAATATATGTGGCCACACCCTATTACAAAATAGAAATAAATCAAAGTCTTGATTTTACTTTACAACGACATGCATGAATACAAGGAATCGAGCAAAATATCAAACTGTGTGGACTATTTCGACGTATTCTATTTTATCAGAATACGTCTGATATTGGTTTTGCTTGATTTACATAGATATTTATATAGAAACTAAAAAATAGATGGTTAGTCATATTTGAAATTGTCCCTAGTCTGGATTCAATGCTGAAACTCCATCTACGCTTATCATTGAAATCGTATTCTATTTTGCCGACCACAGAGTCATGCTGGAATTCAGCTTCAATGGGAATCAGGTACCTTATCTATAGAAGTCGGGAAGTAGGTACCTTATCTATAGAAGTCAGGAAGTAGGCACCAACATGGGAGTCAAGCACCTAACGGTAGAAGGTGCCTAATGGGAAGCAAGTGCCCATAAATTAAGCATCAAATAGAAGTCGAGTGCTTCAAAGGGAATCAGGCACTTGACTTAGCACTTCACACCGGTGTACTACAAATGTTTTGCCTTCATGAAATCGAAGGTGCCAAGTCCAAGTGGGACCTTGATGAAAACATGCTAAAACACAACAATTTCTATGAAATCTACACAAAATACACTTAGAAACAAATATTAAATAACATGTAAAATAAATTGTTAAATATATATAATTCTCATTAAACATATATCTACAGAAATAAGTGTCATTGTTTATAAGGAAAGTGGTACAAAAAATGAGCATTTTCAAGGCTCATCATCCCCCCATGCTTAAGGGGTGGCACGTCCCTATGCCACTTTATACTAGTAATTACCAGTTTTATTTACAACTTTCCAATAGGCCCTGACTGTTTCTTTCCTTTTATTTTTAGCCTTTTTTCCTTGTCTCTAGGCTTTGCCCCTTTGGTGCTTTGGGAGTGGTTGCCTCCTATTTCTACTATTTCTAGTGCTTGTTTGCTCGAACTGGTTGACTTAGCCCTACTCTTTTTCTTGGTTGTTCCCTTGTCCAGGCCACCTTGCCTTTCTCAATATTTAAATAGTAGCTAGTGAAACTGGTGGCATCCTTCTAGAATGTAGGCTCAACCATTTTCCAGTATTCATGGTGAAGGGGTAACTCTTCACCCATAGGTACTACAGATTCATCGCCAAATGGGATGCTAGACTTTTTAGCAACCTTGGCTGTGGGCAAATCAGCCCTTGTTGGGTCAAGTTCAGGTTCAGCCTTAACCTCTATTTCTACCATCGAAGGGGTTCTGCTGCTTGATGCCTGATCTACAGGTGGCACAGGACCTAAAAATCCCATCCTCATGAAATATACCTTCATCCTTGAAGGTTGATCACCTATCGACCCATATATGCCCCAGAACTGATGAGGTTGGGCAACTAGAATTTTCTTGGGAGGCTTCTTGGCCTCTTTTTTTGCTTCCTTGCATGCCCTCTTAGAAGCCTTTTTCCAATTCTTTTTGTCTACTTCTATATCTTCCTTAAGCTTTTCAAATTTTTCTTTTTGGGCAGCAAACAATTTCTTTGTTGCCTCCCATTCCTCATCAGAATCCAGTTCTGATTCCTCATCAGATTTTATGCCCAATTCCTTTAATTCTACAACTCTTGCTCTGGTTCTGGGTCTTCGCTGAGATGCCCTTACAACTTTTTGCTTTGATCTCAACTTTTTGGGTTGTATCTCAGAGTATGTTGGTGTTGTTGCTGCTTCCTAGTTTTTAGCAGATGCAGGTTGTTGAGCCTCTTCTACCTATGTAGCAAATTGTTGCTCGACTAAAACTACTTTTTCCTCCTAAGGTTATTCAGCCCCTACATCAGCTGGAGAATATTCTAGCTCTTCCTCCTTATCTAAAACTTGAGGCTCTTCAGCCTCCACCTCATTCTCCTCTTCATCTACTTTTTCTATAGATTGTTTTGAATTCTGAGGTTCCTCAACCTCAACCTCATCTTCTTGAATTACCTATTCTATAGAATGAGATGTTGAATAGGGCTGCTCTACTTCCATTGTAGCATCCACTCCTTGCTCAATTTCTATGTTAGTAATGGGCACCTCTATTGCCCCATCAGTCTGCACCGTTGCATCTACTTTGGTTAGTTGCTCAACTTCCACTACTCTACCCTGTAGTTGCAATCTTCCTATTTGCCCCTATAATTGTCAAATTATCTGATACAATTCATGTATCTTCAATGCAACTTCTTTCCTAGACTCTTGAAATAGAGTTCATTCTTCCTTAAATTTGGCTTCCCAAGTGGAAGCCTGCTCTCTCAATAACTACAATTGTTGCTGCAAATCCTTTGCCTGGCCCTCCTATGGTAAATCTTCTATTGCAACCTCCTATTGAGGAGTTTTCCCCTGGAAATATCCTATAAAATTTGGGCTAGGTATTCTTCCTTATTCAGCTCATCGATTGTTGCTTCATCGTCTTATGAGCTCGAAACCACCCTAGATGCCTTCATCCTTCTACTTCTAGTTCTGGTGGAAATTGGCATGAAAGGAGGGCTTGGTGGATCCTACCTTACCTCATCATCGAATTGAGGGCCAGTGGGGGATAAATCCTATCCTGCTTCCTCATAAAATTGGGGAAAAATAGGGGATGAGGCTTGTCCTGCTTCCATGTATTTTCCTCAAGCTGGGATGCAGGCATCATCTCTTCTCATTCTATCACCCTCTCAACCGACTGCTCATTCTGTAATGGCACCTCTACTCCTTCTTGTGCCCCTAGAACTACATTAGTGCCCTCGATCTCCTCAACCATCACATTTCTATGTGACTCTGCATATCATACCAAGGCCAAAATCAGGCCATGGTGAGCCAAGGTAGATGTTGTGCCTACTTGGTACCATTTGGCCTCATATTTGAGGGTGCATGCAAGGTAATATGGGACATTGATCTTATCCCCATGTAGTATGTGGTTTAGAAATCGAAAGTGATTCGAGTTCAACTTAGAGTACCTACTAGAATAGGTGAAAAATCATGTGATCTATTCGAAAACCACCCTCTAGAGCTCAAGAATGTGCTGCTTGGGCAAACCAACATGTGTTAAGTGCTCTATCGATCTACCAAAGAATATCTATGCATAGAGAGCGGGTTGTCCTCCTTGTACATGTACTCCCCTATCAGAGGAAGGCCCATCACCATGGTGATATACTCTTTGATGACTAGAATTTCTAGTCCCTACATATGCATGACCCCATCCCTCATGGATGCTACAAACTCATTGGCTACCACTACATCCTAGCCTTAGCTGACTAGTTGATAGTACTCCATCCATCCTACAACATCGAATTGGGTTTGGACATCCACAAAAATCCTTGAGCAGTCAATAGGTTCACTCTTCTTCAAGTCATGGTTCTTAGATTTCCCCCATGCTTAGAGTGCAAATTCCCTTCAATTTACAATTCACTCGGTAGCTGCTTCACACTCTACTTTTTTGAATTGCCACACTCTATAGTTTCCCTCCTTACACAATAGTTATTTTAGTAAGCAATTTTTAAAACCAGTTGCTTCCTTGGATGTAGGTGGTTAACTACCATAATCAGAAGTGATTATGGTTATCCATGTAAAATTTCCTTAGAGCATGTGCCAGATTGTGTGGAGGTGATAACCATAAGCATTTTACCAATCAGAGCCATGACACGTAGCCAAGTGCCAAGTGGAATTATTTGGGTGGCTAGGACTATAATGGGGGTTGTGCCAACACTTTTCCATAGACACACATGCATATGAAAATAATATAGACATAAAACAAAAAATTTAATCATGTACCTAAATTCATTTTATGGGTGCATCATGTGCAGATATCCATGGTGCATCATTATTGGTTGATGGATGATGACTAGATAAACCTCAATGGACAATGATGGCCATATTTCCCATACGATGAATTTCTCTCCATGTGATTGGTTCTTGATAGCTGCAACATGATTCGTTCGAGACATCCTACAAGGTTTCAAAACAAAGGTTAGAAAAAATATATCTTCATGGGATGACAAACATCCCCTCCTCGAAAGTTGGTTGATGTCAAATTTTAATTTTATCCGTGATAGATTTGACTTTGCACGTGAGTGGGGTGCTGACGTGGCTCGAGCCACTTTCCCAATGCTGAAGTTTTATTCTTACAAGGTAGAAATGGTCATGACAATGGAAAGCAGATACCTTTTCTATGTGGAAATCAAGTGCCTTCTTTTCAAATTATGGCATGCAGGTGCCTCAAAAATAGAAAGTAGGCACCTTAGCAATCAGTGCTATGCTTAACATGGGAAGCAGACACCTTAGCAATCGAGCACTATACTTAACATGGGAAGAACCTTAGCAATCGGTGCTATACTTAACATGGGAAGCAAGCACCTTTTTCTAACTATCGAGTGTCATACTTTTAAAGCAAACTTTATACAAACTCTTTTTTTAATGTTCAGAAGATTCAATGTCGCTTTCCAAAAAATGGAAGTCGGATGCCCTTTTTCTTGGAAAACCTAGGAATCAGGTGTCAATCTACCAGAATATGGGACGCAAGTGCCATATCCTTAACATACTAGGAATCAAGCACCTTCTTTCATAAAATGAGAATCAGGTACCTTTTACCGTAAATATGGGAATCAAGCACCTTCTACCATAAAATGAGAATCAAACACCTTTCCCATCAATTAATAAAAAATAGATGCTCCTCCTTTATTGCAATGTCCGCTTGACATGCCCACTTATATACGCTCAAGGTTGATCAGGCCTTTTAGTACTCTAGTTGAAGAATAGGGACAAAATCAACATCCACCCCTAAACCAATAATTGAGTGTTTTATTGTCCATAAAGACCAATCCAAACACTCTTATGCAGATTCAGGTATAGTATTCCCATTTCTAAATGGGGATAAGCTACTCCTACTACAAACAATTCTTCTAGAAATTTGGGAAGGTGCAAGTTCATGGATCCTATGCTTGTTAGGCCTAGGTTTCCCAGGTTGCCTAACAATTGCACTCAAGGCATCATTCCTGCAAAACAAAAATACAACTAAAAAAAGAAAAACTTTGAAAGAATAATTATTTTTGGGACTATGTGGACTAGGTCCACATATTACTGACTCAATTTAAAATCAGAATCAACTGGGGTCTCCCCCATGCCTAATATGGACTCAATCATGTATGCTTCAGACACATGGTATGGACACAGGCGATGACCATTGACTATTAATGTAATGTTGCTACCATCAATTATTTTGATCCTCACAACTCCATTGTTGATGACTTCAATCACTTCATATGGCCCCATCCAATGTTGCATGAGCTTACCTTTCCTTTCCTAGAATCGAGAGTCATATAGTAATGCCCATTCTCCCACTTTGAGCTACTTTGGCCTAGTGTGGCGGTCATGCCACTTGGCCCTTTATTTTTGAATGATCTCTATTTTCTACAGAGCATCAAGGTGGTATTCATCCAACTGATTAAGCTACTGAATTCATTCTTTCTATGCATCATCCAGATTTATATTCAACTCTACTATAGTCCTAAGTGTTTTGACTTCAAACTCTATAGGCATCATAGCACTCTTCCCATAGACTAACTGGAATGGTGTGAAACTAGTAGTAGTCTTCCAGGTGGTCCTGTAGGCCCACACTACTTTTGGTAATCTAGTGGTCTAGTCCTTCCTATGTTGTTGCACTATCTTTGTTAGGATATTTTCCAACTCTCGGTTGGTTACTTCAACTTGTCCATTCACCTATGGATGGTAGGGAGTGGTTTTGTTATGCCTGATTTTATATTGTTGCATGAGTTCCTGAATCATATTTGAAGTAAATTGGGGTCCTTGATCAGTTGTGATCTCTCTTGGAACCCCAAACCTTGTAAAAATAGATGAATACAAGAAGTCTGCTATAGTCTTCTCTTTTGAATCATGCAAAGCCTGCACTTCAACCCACTTGGTCACATAGTCAGTACAAACTAAGATAAACCTCTTACCTATTGATTATGGATTAATGGGTCCTACGAAGTCCATCCCCCATTTATCAAATGGCTCTATGTGAACATGTGGTTGGAGTGGCATCTCATCTCTGAGAGTAGGTCTACCCATCCTCTGACATTGATCACACTAGCTCACATGCTTGGCTGCATCTTTGAATAGTGTAGGCTAGTAATAACCAACCTGCAACACTTTATATGCAATCATTTTTCTTGCAAAATGGCCACCACAAGGTTCATCATGGCAAGCCTTCAATATTTCTATTATCTCATTCTCAGAAACACATCTTCTCATGATCTGATCAGGCCCTATTTTAAATAGGCACCCATCAATCCATGAGAAGTCTACACTTTTCTCAATTAAAGTTTATTTTTCATGAGGTAAAAGTGTAAGGGATACTTTACCAGTGGCTAAATAATTAGCCATATCTACGTACCATGGTATCTATTCATTCAGAGCAAACAAATGCTCATCTAGAAATTTGTCATCTATAGTTGCATCATCTAGAGGTGTCAACCTGGACAAGAAATCAACTACCACATTGTCTTTACCTAGCTTGTCTACTATTGTCACATCAAACTCCTACAGAAGCAACAACCATATAATAATTCTACCACTAATCCCAGGTTTATTTGTTAGGTATCTGATAGTTGAGTGATCAGTATGTACAAAAACTTGATATCCTATAATATAATGATAAAATTTGTTAAGAGCATGTATAACTGCAAGAAACTCTTTTTCTGTGATAGTATAATTAAATTCAGCACCTGTGAGGTGTTTACTGACATAATAGATGGTATAAAAATCATCACCATACTTCTATCCCAACACTGATCCTATTGCATTGTTAGATGCATCAACATATATGTGAAAAGGTATGGTCCAATTTGGACCTCTCAATACTGGGGTAGTAATCAATTTTTCCTTTAAGGTGTTAAATGCTTGTTCACGTTCCTCTATCCAGACAAACTCTATGTCCTTTGATAACAATGTGCTCAAGGGTTTAGCAATTTTGCTAAAGTCTACTATAAACCTCCTATAGTAACCAACTGATCCCAGGAAACTATGGATATCCTTCTATGTTTTGGGAGTAGGCAGGTTTTGGATAACTTCTATCTTCTTCCTATCCACTTTGATCCCATATATAGAAATATGATGTCCTAAAACTATCCCTTCCTACATTAGCATGTAACATTTCTCATTATTGAGGGACAGGTTAGTTTCCTCACACCTCTCAAGTGTTTTCTCCAAATTTTCTATGGCTATTTCAAAATTTTCACCATATACAGTGAAATCATCCATGTATACCTCCATAGTTTCTCCAATCATGTCAGAGAATATGCTCAAAACTACCCTCTAAAATGTGGTAGGTGCATTACACAGACCAAAAGGTAAAACTCTATAAGCAAAAGTCCCCCAAGGGCAAGTAAATGTGGTTTTATCTTGATCTTCTTCCCCTATTTGGATCTGATTGTATCCACTGAACCCATCCAGGAAAGAAAAATACTTCTTACCTACTAAGGTGTCAAGGACCTGATCTATGAAGGGTAAAGGGAAGTGGTCTTTCTTAGTTGCTTTATTCAACAACCTATAATCCACACAAATTCACCACTTGCCATTTTTCTTGGGCACCACCACCAAAGGTGATACCCATTCACTATCTGAAATGGGGTAAATGAACCCAACTATGAGGAGTTTTTGCAATTCAATTTTGATAATTTCCTTCATTGTTGGATTCATTCTTCTCTATGGTTGTCTTACTGGTTTAACCTGGTCTTCCAGATATATCCTATGAGTATAGGTTTTAGGAGCTATTCCTCTCATGTCTGAATAGTCCCAAGCAAAGGCATCTTGATGTTTTACCAATGTTTCTTTTAGTTTGATTTGTTGTTCAGTTATCAAGTTGTCATCTATGTTCAACACTCTACCAGGTGCAACCTCTATTTGCTGAATATGATGGTCTTTTCCTCCCACTAATGGCAACTCAAGAGGAGGACAGGAGGGTTCCCCTTGAAAAAATTTTGATATTACCCTATCCTCATCACTCTCATCTTCCAATTCATCAAGTGTCATGATAGATTGGATCATTGATAGACCACCAATGTTCTGATTTTCATCTTCAAGTTATCCCAATACTTCTGCAAATTGTGTAGGTCGATGGATAATCAATTTTTTTTATGTTTTGTCCATAAAAAATGGTCATCTGGCCATCTCTACAACTTATGTAAGCATCGATTGTTGCCAGCCAAGGTCTACCTAAGATTAATGGATATCCACCCAACCCAGACTTGGATTGTAACACTAAGAAGTCTGTTGGATACTCCCATGCATCCATTATAACTGTGATATCCTCCAGTATTCCTTCTGGAAGCACTGTAGACCTATCTACCAACTACAAAATAGTCTTGGTTGGCTTCAGGTTAGATAGTTTAAGATTTTGCATGGTTTCTTTGGGCATGACATTAATGGCAGCCCCCAAATCTACTAGTGTATTGGGTAAAACGCAACCCTCTATTTGTACAGTTAAGACAGGGCTTCCTAGATCTGAGTATTTTTGGTTGTAGGTGTTCCCTAACATGAGATCAGCTAACTGACCCACCAAACTGATTGACTTTGTAGGTTTTCTTCCTGGTTTCTTCAGGCACAATTCTCTTATGGCCTTGCCATAGATAGGAATATCTTTGATGGCCTGAAAGAGAGGGATTGTGACTATCAAGTTCTTTAGACTAGAGAGAATATCAAATTCTGATTGTACTAGCTTTTTAGGTTCCTACAATATTTATGGAAAAGGTGGAACCTCTTCTCTATTATTTACAGGTGTTGATTCTTCTTCTACTTCTACTATAAGAGGTGATTCCTCTTTTCCTAATTCTATGTTTTCCTCCTCTTCTACCAGAGGAGTGACTTCTACACCTACTTATTTTCCTGACCTTAATTCTATTGGACTATAGTCTACTTTAATATTGTACATGGGGTACATCTCATTCTCCACTTGATAAGTTAGCTGTTATTTGTTATTTGGATTGGTTGTAGGTTATGTTGGTAGTTGAGTAGGCCTGAAAGTAGGAGGAGCAGGTAGGGTTGGTTATAGTGGAACTGGAGCAGCCTATTATGGGTTTTGATTCCAAGCATTATGGTTCCTCCACTACTACCCAGGCTATTGGTATTGCATCCATGGATAGGGATTATAAGGATTTTCTCCTTGGGGATACTGATTCCAAGGTTGTTGCCCCCACCAGCCCATGTTGGGTGGTTGAGCTTGACCTTGATTCTAAAAATTGTTGCCCCCATAAGATGGCATTCCTATTGGCATGTTGTTTCCCATAGGAGACTGCTGCCAGTTTCTCCTATTACCCATGAAGTATGCTTCTGCTACCTCAGGTTCCTCTCTAGGTTTTGATAACTGTGGACACAACTTTATTTTGTGATCCTTTGAACATACAACACACACTCAAACTTTGTTTTCTGGACATTCATTTCTAGGGTGTTTTCCCCTGCATTTGGGACAAAAGTAGGCCAATGTTGCCTCATTCTCCTACTTCTTTTTCTGAAGTAGAAGGGTGTCCATTTGAAGAGCCAGAGATGATAACATCTCACTCTTGAGGTCTTCAAGCATGTTGCCTATTTCTATTTTAGTGATAGTGGTTGATTGTTTGATATTTCTAGGGATCAACTTACCTTTTCTTCTTGAAAAGTTTTGACACAAATGTTGAATATCATCCATATGATGTTGATAAATATCCCCTCCAAAAATCATGTTTAAGGCTTCCAAAGATTCATTTGTAAGTCCTTTTAAGAAGATGCTTCTTAAGGACCTGTCTCCTAGTTTTGAATGGGGTGATCTTTGCAAATTAAAGTTGAACCTATCCCAATATTCCTCCATAGATTCCCCTTCCTTTTGTGTCATGTCTAGGACTTCTTCCCTTGCATCACGTGCTCTACCAAAATCTTGGTACTATTCTAGGAAAAGTCTCTTTAATTATTCCTAGGTAGTTATCCATTTATCCCCCAAACTGATGAACCAACGCAAAGTTGAATCATCAAGAGTGGAAGGGAATAATTTTAGTTTTTGAGCATCAATGGTGTAATCCATAGATCTACATAAAACATCAAATTTAAATAGAAATAGATCTGGATCTTCTATTGGTAGCCCTCTAAAGGTTGGAAGGTGGGCAGGGGAGATATGCTTCATCTTGTGATCTCCCACTACCTCTCCTATGGGAAAATTGAAACTAGTGGATGCTTCCTCTGCATCAGCCATCTTGTCTGTGAATAGGGTATCTACACCAGCTACATTCAAAGCAACTTTCAAGGCCTCTAGTTCATTTCTCTTATCCTACAGAAGGATTACTAAATCTGTGTTTGATATAGTTCCTTCTCTAACTACTTGCCAACATTGAAATTTTAATAAGTCTTCCTCAGACTGAACTCTACTTATCTCTGATCCTTCTCTATGATGTTGTTGATTTGTTTCAGAAGGATCCTATGCAAATAATGGGTGTTCTCTCCAATGCATAGGTGGAGATTGTGGAGAAGAGGATTCAATATCAAGATCAGGTACAACTAAAGCAGAAGACTTTTGAGAAATGTCCTTGTTTTTAACAAAATGATCATTCGGTCCTCTATTCTTAGGTGGACTCATACAAAGCTTTAGGAATGGAGGTTCTGTAGGTAGCAACCTAAACTACAACTAATATGCTTCCTTCAGAACAAGAAATTACAATAGGCTACTCCTCGAAAATGGTGCCAAAATGTTGGGCAAAAACATTGGTTAGTTTTCTACGTTTAAGTTCACTACCTCATTTAATTTGTCAACCTGGGGTAGCTCGTAGACTTGTGAGCAACCTTGCATAATATATGCTTATAATTTCCTCCACAGAGATGAGTCCCTCAGATTTATGGTTTGGGGGGTGTTGGTGTTCATTGAAGTTCTAATTTTGCTTTCCAAACCACTAATCTATCCTACGTTTATGAAAACATGCCTAAATTACATTCAAAAATTAAAACTACACATTGCTAGAATTTACAAAAAATAGGGAAAATACAAGAATTTAAATTAATCTACAGAAATAAAATAAAATTAAAGAAAATAGAAAATAGGGGAAAGGAAAGGGAAGAACGTTGTTGAGAGTGGGCCCATGCTTCCAACAGGTTCTACCCGCGTTAAATCATTCATCGGATGCTTAGTCGATTTAACCAGAAATGACTCAAAAAATATTTATTAAAACTTGCAGCAGAAAATATACAAGGAAATCTGAGATCACATTTTCAGGGGTGGCCTACATATTTATAAGATATGTGGCCACACCCTATTACAAAATAGAAATAAATCAAAGTTTTGATTTTACTTTACAATCGCATGCATGAATACAGGGGATCGAGCAAAATATCAAGGCGTATTCTATTTTATCAGAATACGTCTGATATTGGTTTTGCTCGATTTACATAGATATTTACGTAGCAGCTAAAAAATAGATGGTTAGTCATCTTTGACATTGTCCCTCGTCCGGATTCAACGCTGAAACTCCATCTATGCTTATCGTTGAAATCATGTTCTATTTTGTCGACCACAGAGTCATGCTAGAATTCGGCTTCAATGGGAATCAGGTGCCTTGTCTGTAGAAGTCGGGAAGCAGGTGCCAACATGGGAGTCAGGTGCCTAACGGGAAGCAGGTGCCTAATGGGAAGTAGGCACCCGTCAGTTAAGCATCGAATGAAAGTCGGGCGCTTCAAAGGGAATCAGGTGCCTGACTTAGCACTTCACACCGGTGTACTGCGAATGTTTTGCCTTCATGAAATCGAAGGTGCCAGGTCCGAGTGGGACCTTGATGAAAACATGCTAAAACACAACAATTTCTATGAAATCTACACAAAACGCACTTAGAAACAAAATATTAAATAACATGTAAAATAAATTGTTAAATATGTATAAAATTCTCATTAAACATATATATCTACAGAAATAAGTGTCGTTGTTTATAAGGAAAGTGGTACAAAAAATGAGCATTTTCAAGGCTCATCGGGAGTCTTGATGGTTGACC
Source organism: Wollemia nobilis (assembly GCA_028583015.1). Lineage (NCBI taxonomy): Eukaryota > Viridiplantae > Streptophyta > Pinopsida > Araucariales > Araucariaceae > Wollemia > Wollemia nobilis. Next base: position 6,743,158 of record JAQPPZ010017121.1, read on the forward strand.
CTCCTATTGGTTGTTGTTTTTCCTCATGATAAGGAAGTGGTGTTTGGTATATACCAAGGTTTTGATTTTGTTTGGCCAAGGGACTATCAATCTTGATGGCCCCTAGCTCTATCAGATCTTGCATTATGTATTTAAATGACCAATAGTTGTTAATGTCATGCCCTTTATGCTGATGGAAAGGACAAAACAAATGCTCTCTATAGTCCTTGCCTCGTTTAACTTGATCTTATGATATAATTTTAGGTAAGGCAATGGCATTGGTGTCATACTACCTGTGAAATTTGGAGGTGTATGATTTGAACAAAGGTGTGAAAATGCGGTCTTGTCGAATAGATTGTCTATGTTGGAAAGTCTCCATAGTTGGAGCTATAGCATGAGGTTGATGAGGTGGGGGAACCGCTTGATAATTGATTTGTTGTGGTTGTTCAGTCATTATCGACTGACTCAAGACCACTTGATTTACTTTATTTGGCTTTGGTTGGCCAGAATAATTACTTTTAGCTTGGCCCTTATTATACCATTCTTTCTTCTTAGGCTCTATCTCACCCTCTTGAATATTGATTTCTTCAATGACACGGGCTTGAGCGAGAGCCTCATTGAATGTTATGTATTATTGTAGCTATAATAACAAAGAGATAGGTTTTAAGCAACTCATTGTGAACATTTAGGTTAGTTATTCCATTGGTAGGGAGAATGACAATTTAGTGATAACAACCCTCCAACGGTTTTTGAAATCATAGATTGACTCTTCTTCGTATTGTCTTAAGTTGTATAGGGCAGTCAATGTGGTCTTCTTTCAAACATTGAGGGTTAATCTCTCCAAAAATTTATCTACCAGTTGTTCAAATGTGAAAATGTTGTGGTAAGGTAGATGGTTATACCAATCTTGAGCATCTCCCCCTAATGTATGAGGAAAGGTTTTGAGCATTAAAGCATCTTGGTCTTGGATCTAAAAACATGAGTGGATAAATGTGCTTATGTGCTCTCTAGGGTCCTCAGTCCCTTTAAACTTATCGAATTTTGGTACTATGAAATTTGTCAGATATGGTGATGGTGGTACCAAAAAGTGGATAGGTTGATTGATTAGTTGTCTTAGGGTGGGCTTATGGTACATCATATCAGGAATATGTTGAATCAAGCTATTAATCTATTATTGCATTGCTTGGATTTTGGGATCTTCCATATGTGTATGAAAGCCTTGGATTGTTTGATGATTAAGTGGAGGTGATGTGTGTGAAGGAATGAGTTGTGAAGAAATGTGATGTTGATGGCTTGATGAATTGAAGGAAATTTGATGATGTTGGGTGTTTTGTTGGATTTGATGTTGGAATGATTGATGTTGATGAAGTGGATGTGAAGTTTGTGGGATGTGAGTGTTTTGGGTTGTGAGAGTGGTGTTGGTGTGGGTGAATGGAGGCATGGGTATAGCAACCTAAGAATATGGTGATACCCAAGATAATCCAAGTGTGAAATAAGTGTGTTGACTTGGGATGGAATGGGGTTTGAAATTTGTTTTCTAAGGTTGTTGTTGGGGGTAAGAACGAGTGTCTTGCTGGCCTATGAGTAATTGAATAAGGTGTTGCCATGCTTTCTGTATGGCAATTTCTAAAGTAGATGGTGTGGTTATGGTGGATGTGGATGAGGTGTAAATATTGATAATGTTGGTAGATGTTGGTGGAGGGTAAGTGGGAATCACAAAAAAATAAGGGGTAGTGGATGGCATGGTAGATGGGATGTGTGAAGTTGCATTGACATGTGCTTCATAGAGTGGATTGGTGTAGGTGGTAGTATGGATAGATGAGATAGAAGGTATTTGGCTATGTTGTGATGGAGACATGTGATGTGAAGGTGCGGTTGATACCTCAAAAAGAGGATTTGTGTATGTTTTTATAAAGTTGGTGAGGTGTGAATGAGCAAATCCTGCTGAAGAGAAGGAACTTGACTATGTAGGATGTTGAGTTGTTCTAAGACTGGTCTGGTTGGTCTTATATAAAGTCCAACCTTATCCATGTCTATGCATGTGATTCAGGAATTAGTAGGTGTAGAAGGATCGATCTCTGGGATGGAAGTGTGAATAACTCTCTCCATCACATCTACATTTGAAGTAAACACAGAATGTGAAGGTCCAATAAAAAACAAGAATAGCTTATTTGTATCACACTTGTAGGGTTAGCCACATAAGTGGTTGGGAAAGAGGTGATGCACTTCATGGATGAAGTGGATTGGATAGTGGATGCTTGAATCATGATTATGGCTTGGCTTTGAGTTGAAACCATAAGCTAATGAGCCAACTAGGGTAGTGAATGTGTGGAATGTGTGTGAAAATACGGAATGATAATAAAAAATACAAAAAATCAAATAAATTGGATTCCTACTATGCAGGGTGGATTCCTAAATTGGATGGTAAATGAGGATTATTTTGGTGATGAAATAAAAAAATCGGTCATGGGTTTCTAAGGCATCTACGGGGTAATGCAATGGATGGAGATGAAATCCATCATCGCTGGTCTTGATCATTGGTTGGTGATGAAGTCAAACGCACTAATGTTTAAACTGATATATGCTCGTGTGTGATTCTTTTTAAAGTTCTTGTTATCTATGGTGTTCACACAATGCCAAGAAACCCTCTTTTAATCAGCTAAGCTAGTGATCAAGAACATTAATATTGAGTTCACTAAAAAAGAACCTATCGTACACCACTTAAGATCCACCCTGAATCGTCAAGTGATTCCAATAGTGGAGGGTTCACCTAGCTCTTCCACCCTGAATCATCAAGTGATTCCAACATTGGGAGTATGCTTGAATATCACTGACTGGTTCCAACTTACAAGAAATAAAAGTGGGAGACTTTAGCTTAGGATGTAGCTACTTATGCTCTTTCGTATTATTGTAGACAACAAACAATGTAAAAAGTAGAAACACCACAAACAACAAAAACTTTAAATTTACTGTGATGCATATTATGATGCAACTAGCATGGATGCACAAATGCAAATCTCTCTTATGTGTAAAATATATAAAGCGATATTTGTAAATGCCTAAGATGCAAAAATGCATTGCTTTTTAAACAAAAGTAAGTATTTCTTTTTCAATCTCTCTTTGAAAAGCAAAGAAAATGGAGGTGGGGTTTGATCCAAAATTACGAGGAAGCCTACATTTTTTCTTCCCAACTCTCTTGAAAATGGTGAGGTGTCTCTAAAACATGGTAAGGCATCCCTAGAACACTGTAGGGCATCTGTGTGACCACAAATCGAATTTTTCTAGTTCCAAAAATCCTAGTTTCATGATTTTTGTGCGATCAAATCTCTGTAAACCTGCAACAGAAACACAAAAATATAGATCATAAGACAAGGAAAATTAAAATATAAAACTCTTTGGGGTCCCATCGTGATTGCTATTTTGTAAGCTAAAAATGAGCAATACCAAAATAAAGCAATATTATCAAAAGCGAATCAACATAATATTGCACAAAATGAAGAATCTTATTAATATGGAACTGGGGGGAGATTAGATATCCAAAGTGTACAATATATATACCATGAATATGGGGTTACAATATGCTTTACAACCTTTGATACAATGTTACAATGTTGAGGGTTACAAACTCTCATTCACAAGAATACCTGATGTCTTCAATGCTCATTTTTACTTCAAACAAGTTGAGGGGTGGTCTTGAGTATCCCTACAGGGCCATCCTAGCTACAAAAACTTTTAATAATGTAGCTCCCACATCCGAAAATAGATCAACAACACCAAGAGGTCAATAGCATATGAGAGGGCTCCACTATGTGAGGCCCTTTTTGAAACAGATCTACAAAACCCTAGTACTATAAATAATGAAATGCAAGCAAATGCAAAAAATATAAGATATAAACAATAAAATATTTTACCTTGTCAAGAATATCTGTTGTTCTTATTTACGTTCCTATGTCTATGATATGAAATCATACGAATGCCTATAAGCATTTGAGGGTATGACAATGGCAAACTAGAAGATTGGAAAATGCTCAAAAGCATTTGACAATGGTGGAAGATGCCCAACAACATTCCTGGAATGCTCAATAGTTTTTGTAGGATTCTGGGAGGTGTTCAAAGATTTCTACGAAGGGTATTGTAGAACCAGATCTGGTTTGCAGGTATTTTGGTGACTAAAAACGGAGGATTAAACGACAACGGTGAGGGAAATGGCAGCAGAATGCCAGGGTTTTGGGAATGGATGGAAATGAGGGCTTAAGGATCAATTTAATGCTTAGGAATAAAATGATCGATTAACCTCATTCATGAGAATGAATGACCTTTTATAACTTGCCTTCCATATGCTAGGGTTTCAACGACACCAACATGTGGTCAAGATTAAAACATAATGGATGGCTAAGATTATAATATTTGCAATGTGACACAGATCAAGTCAAGTGGATGGTTTATTTTAACACGTTAATGAGTGGTTATGATTTATTCCTACATATAATTATTTATATTAAATATATAAATATAAATATAAATATAAAATACTTATATATATATATATTTATAATATAAATAAATAAAGGGTGGATGTAACTGGATGATGTGGATGGAGGACAAGTGGCTAGAATTTGGTGTCTACAAGAATGACGAAATAGGACTAAGGAATACCCATCCACTTCAAAATTATAAGCATTCATCAAAGGTGTTTAATTACCTCATTCATTGCATAATATTTAGCTTTTGTGTCTTGTAGGGACACCCTAGTGGTTTATCATTGGACTATTATCCTTTTTGCCTAAGTTAAAATCATGGGGAGGGAGGCCACCGTTGTTTCCCCAATGAGTGTGGCACAAGTTGTGCCACCTGTTGTACTTTACCTTACTTCAACAAAAAAAATAGCTTTTGTGAAAGACTAAGAAATAATTGACTATTGTCTAGAAAGAAACAGGTCAAGAACCAAGATAGAAGACAAAAAATATAGTGGAGCATCATTGTTATAAATGACCAACCCATTGTGCATGTGAAAAACCTACCAAATTGAATGTGTACCAACTAAATAATGGGTACCCATCTGATATGTACCTTTGATTGTATTGAATAATCCTCTTGGTCGTGGTCCAATGACTCTCTCAAAGTGTGTGCATGTACCTAGAATAGTAGTTGACAACAAATGCAATATCAGGTTGCATGTGAGTGAGGTAAAGGACATCTTCAGTAAGAGACAAATATAGAATGGTATCCACCAAATGAGTCATGCAATCTTCTTGAATATTCAATCCTAAAGCAAAAAGAGTTTGAGTAGACTTGCAATCCTCCATCCTGTTATGTTGAATAAGATCTAAGACATAGTGATCCCAAAAGAAGCTTGATAAATATAAATGCTTAAAAAATAATGCAAAAGCCCCAAATATATCATAGTAAAGGTAGCATAAAGTCATGATTTTATGTCTTGAATCAAGGTAGGTCAGTTTCCTGTAATGAGAAAATCATCCACATAGAGCACAATTGACAAAATTTCCCATCTTGATGTTTGATGTAAACATCATAATTTGTCTCACATCATTGAAATATACAACTAAGAAAGGAGTGGATCTTCTCATACTAAGCACACAATGTCTATTTAAGTACAAACAAGGCATTTAAGTCCAAACAAGGGCTTAGTCAATTGAAATTTTAAGGGGTAGAACCCTCAAGCTCAAACTAGATAATTGTTACATGTATATATTCTCTTACATCTCACCATGAAGAAAAACTCTCTTTACATCCATCTAATGTACCTTCCAACCATAGGAAGTGGTTATGGATATAATCATCCAAACAAATTCCATCCAAAAAATAAGGGTAAATTTCTATGAGTTGTCAATTTCCTCCTTTTAAGAGAAACCCTTAGTGATAAGGCATGATTTTTTGCTTCTTAACTTGACCATCTAAAGTGTACTTGGTTATGTAGATCCATTTGCACCCAATAACATTCTTCTCTTCTAGAATAGGAGCAAGATACCATGTCTAATTCTTCATCTAAGACTCATACTCAACAAGCATAGTAGATTTTCACTTTGTTTAGCCCTTAACCTGGGAGTAGGTGAGAGGATCTCATGAAATATCAACATTTAAGAGAAAATATTGATAAGGGGCCTTCTAATATCACTCCATGGAAAGAATGAGTTGAGCATCCTACAATAGAGTTCAAACCCACTTGGATATTGGATGAACTATGGAAGATCTAGGCACATCTTAAGATGAAGAAACATTAGAAGCCACAAGTGAATCATTGAAATCATAATCATCACAATATTATGGCATAAGGAACTAGTGTGTTAAGCTCATCATTCCTATAATCCAAGATCAAAGGTGTTGGAAATCATACTATATGAGAAGGGGTCAAATCTAGAGGCATAGGGACTTCACTAGAAGATGAAGAGTAATATCAAATACAAATAATTCCCATAATAATATTTGAAGAATCTATTGGAGTAGTAAGAGAAATAAGAGGATCTTCGACCAAAAGCTTAGGTGGAGAAATTACAAAGTTGTTGGAAGAACCTCATCAAAAATCTCCTCTCTCTAAATAAGAACCTTATGCCTATAAGGATCATAAATATGACATGCCTTAGAGGTATCTAAATACCCAAAAAATACAACTATGACACTTTTGTACCTCCTTCTTCTAAAGACCTGTGGGTGTCTAAGCCCATGCTAAAAAACCTAAACATACAAAATCAAGATACATCAGGCTTATTACCTCTTAGTCTCTCAAGTGGTGTCATACCCTGAATTGCTCTAGTAGGGACTTTGTTGATGATGTATGTCACATAGGTGATGGATTCACCCCAAAATTTATGCTTCATCCTCTTAGCATAAATTATGCAATAGGTGATATCTATAACTACCCTATTTTTCATCTTGGCTATCCATTTTGCTATAGAGTATAATGAATAATATTTTGAAAGAAAACACCATGAACAATCAAAAAATATAAAAAAAGTATTGGCCATGTACTTACCTCATCTATCTATTCTGAGACATTTGGTCTTTATTTCTAGTCAATTCTCTACTAGATCTTTGAGTTTCTCGAGTCTATCAAAAACCTCATCTTTGGTACAAATAGTATACAAAACATTATACCAAAAAAAAATAATAAAAATAAGAAAGTACATGTTCTTAGAAATAGATAATATACTTGTGGGTCCATGTTACCATAAATAGATAATATACCCATGGATCCACATATATCACTATGTATGAGCTTTATGGGTTATGTGGCATGCCTCGTTGTCCCTTTTAGAAAGGACTATGTGATGCTTTTGCAAAATACATCCTTCATATCCACATGACAACTCATGTACCCTAGTGACTCATAGCTAAGATGCCTTAGTTTGTGATATCATCATCAACACTCATAATCTACTTATCCCACCATGGCCACAAAATCTCTCTTGAAAGAGTAAGTAGGAGCCATCGATCTATCACCTTGTTTGTATATATAATTTGACTAATCATAATACTAAGAGATAATTATCTTGAATCCATCATCAATATCCTTGATCACCCATCGATTAGGCTAAAAATCTAACTTTTTGATTGTATGGATGATGCGATAACTTTACAAAATATTGCAAACAATAGTAGTAACATGAAGAACCTCATCAAATGAATAACATCAAATACTAACCTCAGCACAACCTGCCACCTATAAGGAAGAATAATTTCCAATGACAACATGCTCCCCTTTGAGTGTGTTGTAATCATGTAGAAGGTGTTGGTGCTTAGTCATGTGTCTTGTTGCTCTTGAATCTCCAATCCATGCATCAAAATAAGTGGTTTTCCAATTGATCTAGGCATGTGACCTTTTGGGGGCATGGCTTTATGACCAAAAATTCCCATAAATCTATTTTTCTAACAATATTGTAAGGTGCCCAACTTTGTGCTCAAGACTCCATTTAGATCCATTCAAGAAGCATTAAAAAAATTAGAGGTAGAACAATAATTTTAGTAGAGAAATCTATTGTAGATGTCGTTACCAATAAATTTGTGACAAATTACTCTAGAGGCCCTAAAACATGTAAAAAACAAATATTAACTAAAAATAGTAATTTTCTATTTTTAGATTTTCATAGCCAAATGTATCTCTAGCCATGTTGACATATTGATAGAAGATAAAATACAAAGGGATAAGTCATATGTGTGTAATTTTCAATTAATATGCACTTTGTAACTCACAAAAGGTGAATTACCAAATTTTTATATTATTGACCTTCTAACTCATGGAAGGGGAACCGCCACATTTCCATATGGGTGACCTTCCATATTCAATACAACGAATTTCCAACACACCAAAAATATTACATAAAGAAATATGCACCATTGATTCTAAAAATAAGAGTAATAGATGCAATGTTATAGCCTCACATCTCTTCTTAGAGATTGCTTGTATTTTACTTTATTTTTTGAATAATAAAACCGTTATGCTATTTTTCTTATATATATATTTGTGTTCATATTTACTATGCTTTGTTATTTTGCTTAAATATAATTTTGTGTTCAAATTTGCTATGCTTTGTTATTTTTGCGTTGCACTCTTTCTTGATAGACATTAACTCCGAATTTTATATTTTGGATTAGTGGTATTGGAGGGGTATATATTTTGAGTGTATGTCCATAAATACGAGATCAATGTATCAAAATTTTAGGTATCATACATGAGATCCCTTTGATTACCTCCCTTGTCGTTCCAAAGGATCTTAGATAAGAACTAGAATGGACAACACTAATATAGTTGATCATTTCAATGAGATGTTGAACAAAGCCCTTATGAAATAGAGGAATGAGATGATAGATTAATTTAATCAATCTTTAATGACATCCTATTGTAAATTTACAACCTCCTCTACACAAAAGTTCACTACCCTAACGCCTTTTAGTGCTCCTACATATATTAAAGTATAGGTGAATTTTGATATTCTTACTTTTGAAGAAAAATTTGATGATGATGCCCTAGAAAATTGTTTGGGCTAGTTATATTAATACTTTTTGTAAAAAAAATCTTTAATAACAAAATCACTTTTGCACTCTTGAAAGGTTCGTTACCTATTTGAAATTTATGGGAAGCATGTTGTAATAGGGATACAGAGGAGAATGACTATGAAGTAGTGTTCACATGGGTATATTTCATGAAGGTCATCAAGGAAGAATAATATCCTATGGGGGTATATGAATACCAATACATGCGATAGCAACAATTTTGTTAAAGTAAAGACTAGTCTATTCAAGATTATATTGATTCTTTTCATTCCATGGAAACAAAACTAAGTATTCAAGATATAAAAAACATTGAATCCTCAAGCACCATAGTGGGTTGTTATGGTAAATTTGAGAGGACATGAACCTCTTCAAATTCAAGATATTGGAAGAGGTATACAAATTTACCTTCAAATTAGAGTATAAGCATATAAACAAAATTAGAAAAGGAGTAGGGAATTAAAAAAACCATAATACTAAGTACTAGCCAAAGAAAGACAAGAGTCTCTCTCCAAAGAAATAGGAGAAAGAGAATCAATCCCAAAATCAAAGCAGAAGAAAAATAAGGTTCCCAAGAAAAGCATCCCCAAGACTAACAAATGGTGCATATATCACAAGAGAAACCAACATTTGAAGGGGAGAGTGTCGAGTGATTCAAACCATGTTTGCTAAAGTTGCACCCATCTACATCCACTACACTACCATATCCACATCCATAAGTTGAGGATAGAGGAAAGAAAATCATGGAAGCTAAACCAAATATGACCATTGCCACCACACATGCTACACTAGTGGAGTCAGAAGAGGAGGAACATTTGTTTCACTCACAAATATGGATAAAGGTCAAACCATTGAAGTTAATTATTGATAACGAAAGTCATAAAAATTTGATTTCTACTTGGATTGTAAAGGATTTGAATTTGTTTGTCATACCACACCCATAATCATAGAATGTAGGGATACACATTTGTAACACTAAATAATTTATTCTTTCTTATGCCATAAAACCCTTAAAAGATGATTTTTTATATGATGTTTTGCCTTTGGATGCCTATAATGTGTGTATGTATCTAAGACCTAAAGTGTCATGATCATTGTTAGAGGTTAATGCTTTAGGATACCAGAGCTATCTTCTCCTACATTTATTTCCATAATCAATTTCAAATAGTACCAAAAGAAGGAAATTTATTTTGCTGATGATCAAGCCATAAAGTAGAAGAAGGATCATTGCTACATCGATCATAATCTCTATACAATAAAAGTAGATGGATAAAATTATAGTGGAATGCTCAAGTCACCAACTATAATTGCACTTCATTGCGAGGTAAAGCATCCCATTTATTTTATCCGTAATTCTCCTTTTTCTATTGCATTTGTTTATAGTAGATCACTCCTTGAAAATGATGAAATGAGGAACTAGATCCAAGAATTGATTAAAAGGGCACATAAAACTAAGTGTTTCATCATGTGGAAGTCCAATTATCTTGGCTACAAAGAAATATGGAGTGTGGAAACTTTGTATTGAATATAGAAAATTGAATAAAATTATTGTGAGGAATCACTATCCACTTCCTAAGATAGATGACTTATTGGATCAACTCCCTGGTGCAAGGTTCTTCACCAAAATTGATCTCAAATATGGCTATCATAAAATACGCATAGAGACCACTAATGTATATAAGACTACATTCAAATCTAATAAAGGTTTATTTGAGTGGTTAGTTATGACTTTTAGCTTGATCAATGCACCTTCCATTTTATGAAGATGATGGATGACATACTATGTCCTTACACCAACACACTTGTGGTAGTGTTCTTAGATACAATTCTCATCTATAGTAGGATATGGGAAGAACATTTGCAAAAATTTCCTAGATACTTCAAGCTCTTTGAGGACATGACCTATATGCTAATTTGGATAAGTGTTCATTTGGCATCACAAAGGTTCAATACCTCAAATATATCATTGATAAAGAGGGAGTTCATGTTGATCCTAAGAAGATTTAGGTAATTTCGTCTACCCCAAATACTGTAATAGAGCTTTGCAACTTTTTTGGATCTTGTCAACTTCTATCAAATATTTGTATTAAGGTTCTCACACATTGCTTGACCACTACACAAAGTGACCAAAGGAGGTGCCAAATCTAAGTTCCATTGGGGAGATACATAATAAAGTGCATTTGAGAGGTTGAAGGACCAATTTTGTTTAACTCCTACACTTTCTCTACTTGATCTATATTAACTTTTTAAAGTAATAATTGATGCATTAGATAATACACTAAAATTTGTCCTCACATAATGTGGGCATCTAATTTCCTATCACAATGTAAAATTTAATGAAGCAATTTAAAAATACCCCACATATGATAAATAGTGCTATGTCATTGTATAAGCATGTAAACAACTAAAGCACTACATCTTGGGTAAGGAAACCACCATTTATATAAATCATAGATCTGTGGAGTTCATTTAGAAGTAGAGTAAGATAAGAAAATAAATATTTCAAGAGTGGTCCACATATTTGTAGTATTTCCTTCTAATAATCAAGCATGAAAAGGGAGTCCCAATTCAATAGTAGATTGTTTGAGCCAACCTCCAATCATAACACTCACCACCACTAGACTATTTGAGCCTACCTCCAATCATTGCACTCACCACCATTCTTGAATCTTGTGGGTATGGTACTTCTAATTAGTCCACCTTGTATGAAACAAATTATGATTTTGTGGATTCATACCAATAACTTCATATGGGTCAACATGTTTTTTATTTTCATTTACAATATAACTACCTTTGTCACATAGGACATATGTGTGTGCCAAATAGTGAGTGATCAAAGATTATTTAGAAAGTGTACTTCAACAAAGTAGGAGGTCACTTTAAGATGTAAAAGAAATATTGATAACTCTTCAAAAGACTTATATTAGCCCAAAATGAGGAATGACATCTAACATTAAGTCATGTACACTTGTACTATTGCTAAAGCAACCAACAAGAAGCAAAGATTATATATCATTTCCAATGCCATCCAAGCCTTGGGAATTTATCTCCATGGATTTCCTCTCAGGAGTGCCCACATCTAAGCATGGTAATATTTGTTTTTTTGTAGTACTTGATCATTTTAAAATTGGCTATCATGATTTCTTTTAAGAAATACATTTTAGTTGAGGGGATTACTAAGTTTTATTTTAACCATGTATTGCTTAGATATGGCTTGACAAAGTCCATTGTATATTAAAGAAATTCCTTGTGAAACAAAGGAATGAGATGATGGATCAATTTGCTCAAATTCTTTAATGACTCCCTATTGCAAATTTTGCAACTTCCTCCATACATATCATTGCCCTATTGTCATTAGTGCTTAAACACCCTTCAAGATGTAGGTGAATTTTGATATTTCTATTTTTGAAGGAAAATTTCATGTTGATGCCTTAGAAAATCGATTGAATTAGTTATCTTCATATTCTTTATAAATTAATTCATCGACATTGAGAAAATAATTTTTACACTCTTAAAAGCGTTAGGAAAAATTATTACATTATTTTAGTAATATAGTTATCTCACATAGATCACATCATACTAATTAGGTATCTTACATTCTTAGGCAAAATTTTATTGCACATAACTACTATCCTATTCCTGGTTAGTTGTTACAACAAATGTAGTCTAGTCTTATAACTGTTTGATTGATTTATAATCACATAGAATGAATGAATAATTAATCTTTTTGGACTATAGTGGTATCAAAGTATAATTATTGTCTGCTACATGATGGAAGAGCGTGACGCTCATGGCAATAGTAAGCAAATATTTCATGATGGAGGTAGGCCTATAAATATTGGTGCATGGATAAGAAGAGGGTGACACACATAGTGATTATGGGTAGTGCCCTCCAAGTGGTCGAGGCATGCTAGGGTATGACCATCAATGGAATATAGATCACTAGTGATGTAATGGAAAAATCCCTTCATCCATAAAAGGAAGGGCACCTTGTAAGGCTGGCACACAAGGAAAAAACACTTAATTATCCATGTTAGTCCCATGAACTCTACATGATCACCCACCAACATCTCCTTTGTCAACCAGTGGTTTCCACACCCTTCATTAAACATGTCGTACATGAACACCAATGCCACAAATCCCTTGGGATTGTAGTACTCGTCCATTGACAATATTAGATGAGGTAGGAGGGGGATAATATTCTACTCACTTTTTGTATAAGGATATCCTTATTGTCACCACATATCACTTCTTGGTAAGGAAGATGTATTTTTTCTATCAGATCCAATGCCAGAAACTCTTCATAATATTCTGCCAATATCTGATGTTATGTAAATAAATGATAGATATAAGATTGACAAGTACAAAAATTAAGTGAGCGCCAAGGCAACACACCCTACATCTAGTTAGCATCAACTTCTTCTTCCATGCAAATCAATGTTGTAGTATTCTTGTTGAAAGATCATTCCACAATAACAAATGCACCAATAATTGAATAATTGTTGGCAGAAGGCCCTTAGAGAGAGCACAAATACACACACTAGTATATGGTTGGTTTGGCACCAAGGAATATGTAAAGACTTCTAAGGCTAAAAGTATTAGGTTCAATTCTTGACCTTTAATTTTTTTTCTAATAAATGTATTTTTATATACCTCAAACACAAAATAGGGATATTAAAACATGGAAATAAAACATTAAGTTTTAAAGTAAGGACAAGAGATGCCATCCATTTAAGACCAATACTATTTTTTACTACCTTGGGATATTTTTTTTTTGCAAATATTTTAAACAAAATGAATATTTTTCAAACATAAAAAGGAGGTAGTAAAATATTGTAACAAGGAGAATTTAGGATTTAAAAAAAATAAATTATGCTTTGCATATCTCTTCCAAAATGAGTATTAGCACATAAGTAGTATTTGGTATCAACAACACCCCTAGATCACATCTACAAGTTGAGTTGTCGCATTGAGCTATTGTATCTAACGCCTAAAATAGCTGCCATAACAATGTTTAGGCATCAACCTTATAAATCATCAAAGAGAAATAAGGTTATCTTCTAAACATTTTACACCATTGTTAACCCTATTCTTCATGCTAGACATAAACCCTATTTTTTTTTTTTTGAGTATATAGGGAAGTTATGCCTACATACAAGGATTTATCTTTAAGTAGGTGTTATTGATAGGGCAAATCCCTTTTCATATTGCCTTGATACCTTCTATCATTCTTTTTCATGTACCTTAAAGTCTCTCATGTAAGACTATGTATATAGAAAGGACTAGCTTCTTCCATGTACTGACAAGTATATATGAAGGGTAGGTATATAGAAAGGTTTGGTATATTATTGATCTAGAGATCAGGCCTTGATGTTGTTTGTGACCAGAAACTTCAATCAATGAGCTTGATCCAATGAACTTAATGCAACTGGTTGTATGGATGTTAGACCTCTAAAAAGACCTCTCAGATCTCTACAATGGTGCTGAAGAAGTTATGCTCTAAAGAAAACAATGCTCTGTAGAAGTCTAAAAAATAGTGCTCTGAAGTAACTTCGACGCAGGGGTGCTCTGAAGTGACGTAAATTGCTCTGAAGTAGTTTTAAGTCCATGCTGAAGGAATTTGGTGGACCAAATGGACACGAGACCTGACGTGGGACTTAACCCGGGACCTGAGTTGATCCGAGACTTGACCAGCCAACCACGTGGGACTATTTGACTTCCTTTTGAAGCTGAAAAGTCAAGAGATGTGTTGGACTATTTGGATTTTTTTGGGCAGTTACCAGAAACGTACCTAGGGTAGTTACAAGTCAGCCAACTCAGAGTCAGTTACAACAAGATTCATATGTTAAAAGAGATTGAGAGTTTCTGTTATGATCATGAGAGGATTTTTGGAGACAAAGAGATTTTGGTATGGGATATTTCTGAAGGAGACAGAGGAAAATATTGGAGAGAGAGTTTTGCGTAGGCAACATCCATTCTAGTGCAGACCTGAACTATTGAGGGTTGTAGTAATTTACTGATCTAAGGATTTATTCCTGTGTTGGGGACACTGTAGTGGAATTCCTCCTGGCTGTAATATTGTTGCATGGTAATCAATAGATTTGATGGCTGCTCTTTCAGAGGATGTACTCTCACATTGAGAGGAACCTCTATAAATCATTGTGTTAATTGTTTGAATGCTTGTGTTATTTTCATTCCTGTTGTTAGATCTAGTAGAATGAATGGACATGTATGCATGTTAGATAGTTGATGCAGATTTCTAGTTTTTCCCTGTTCATTCTCCATTAATCATTAAATATGAAAGTTTAAGATCCTTTGAAAGCCATAGGCTTAAGGTGATTTCAGATCATGTGGTATCAGAGCAATGTTCAACAAGTTTGAGACTGTGGATGCGAGGGACAAGATCTCAAAATCCAAACCTGATTCCTGAAGACCCTGAGATTGGTAGAAGGAGAAGAAGGGTAGATCTAATGGCTCAGAACAGAGAAGAAGGAAAACCAGAAATACCATCTAAGGAAGAGTTCCATAGAAGATTTGTAGCACTATAGAATAATATGTTGAGATTGATGGACATGATGATGAGACAGTAGTCCAGTAGTCAACCTAGTGGTGAGAGAAGAGTCCCAGATACTGAGCAACCATCTACATCAACTACATCACCAAATCCCATACCTTTCAAAATTGAGGCCAAAGTGGAGATACCAACTTTTGGAGGAGAGGTGGATGTAGAAAAGTTGAATAACTGGTTGAAGCAGTTAGAGGTGTACTTCCAAGTCCAAGGTGTGGTTGATAACCCAACAAGAATCTCTTTTGCTAGATTAAATATGGGTGGTCATGCTTTGATGTGGTGGGAAGCCCATAGTGATTCATTGAGGCATGAGAACCTTCCACCTGTTTCTTCATGGGATGACTTCAAGAGTCTATTGAGAGAGCAATTTTATCCCTTGGGACATCACAAGAAACAAATGATGAAATGGCAATTCCTGAGACAACAAAAAGGTCAATCAGTACAAGAATACACCACTGAGTTTTAGAAGCAAGCTATTGTGTTGGGGATTTCTCTGAAAGATCCAAGTGTGTTGATGAAGTATATTGGAGGTTTGCATTCTCATTTGCAAAAGACTATTATGTTGTTTGATCCTACTGACCTTGATAAATTTTCTGTGCAAGCACAATATCTTGAGGAAGATGGGAAACAAAAAAGGCAATTTGAGAACTCCAAGACTTCTAGCCAAAGTGGACAACAAGAGAAAGGAAAAGCCCAAGACAAAGGAAAAGCAAAACCACAACAAGAAAAGAAGAATACTACCACTACCACAAAATCTGGTAAGCATTGTTCTCATTGTGATAAAAGTGGACATGTTGTTGATGACTGTTGGGATATTCATCCAGAGAAGAAGGAGCAAGCATTGGCAGCAAAGAAGGCAAAGAGAAAGGCAAAGAAGGCTGCAATGGCTACAAAAGGTGAAGCAGTAAATGATAGTTCTGATGTGGATTAAGAGCTCACTTGTGCTACTACTCAAAGGCAAGAAAGTGCAAGTGAAGAGCAGCAGAAAGTGCAACTGTTCCATCTTAAGATCCAAGTGAAGCAGACCCGAATAGACTCAATATTTGACCCAGGTTCACAAGCCAATCTCATTGCTAAGAGTTGGGTAAACAAGTTGCAATTGTAGACTTTCACTCACCCTCACCCATATCCATTGGGATGGCTGAACAATGAAACAAAGATAAATGTTACCAGACAATGTAAGTTACATTTTTCCATTAGCAAGAACTTCATTGATGAAGTGGTGGTTGATGTAGTTCCTCTTGACATTTGTGGTGTGGTGTTTGGTAATCCATATCTATGGGACCGAGATGCTATTTACTATAGGAAATTGAACCAGTATAGGCTAGTAAAATATGGTAATATTTACAATGTTAATGCTCATAGAAGTAGGCAAAAGCTGGAACTGGTGATAGCAAGTCAGGCCAAAAGACTTATCAGTGCTAGTAAGAGGTTCATGATTGCTATGATCCGTCCAAATAAGTTTCTGAACTCTGTAGGACTAACTGCAGTGTTGGGTGCTACCTCATCATTGAGTGAGAAGGACAAGCAAATTCAAGTCTTGCTAGAGGAGTTTAGTGAGTTGTTTAAAGAACCCAAAGGACTGCCACCTAGTAGAGCCATCCAACATGAAATCCAGTTGATGCCAGATGCTACTCTTCCTAATATTGGATTGTATAGGCAATCTGTGATTGAGAGGGAGGAGGTCAAGAGGTAGATCTATGAATTACTTAATCAAGGAGTGATCAGACCCAACACATCACCCTGTGGTTCAACTGTTATTCTTGTGCAGAAGAAGGATGGATCATGGAGGATGTGTATTGACTACAAAGCATTGAACAAGATTACCATCAAGAATAGATACCCATTGCCAGTGATTGATGATCTGTTAGATCAGTTGCAGAAGGGTAAGTTTTTCACCAAGCTGGACTTAAGAAGTGGTTATCACCAAGTTCAAATCAAGGAGGAGGACACATGGAAGACTGCATTCAAAACTAGAGAGGGGCTATTTGAATGGCTTGTACTACCTTTTGGACTGTGCAATGCACCAACCACTTTCATGAGAGTGATGAATGAGGTACTGAGACCCTTTCTTGCTGATTTTGTTGTAGTTTACTTGGATGATATACTCATTTACAGTCAGACTTGGGAGGACCATCTTGTGCACCTTAAACAAGTTTTGCAAACTCTCCAAAAGAACAAGCTACTGCTGAAACAGAGCAAGTGTGAGTTTGGCAAATAGAGTTTGATGTACCTTGGGCATATTGTAGGTGATGGACAACTGAAGATTGATCCTGAGAAGGTGAAGGCTATTGTTGATTGGCCAAGACCCACCAATGTCACATAGACAAGGAGCTTCTTGGGAGCAACTCAGTATCTTCGTAAGTTCATTGCTAATTTTTCACTTATTGCATCTCCATTGCATGATGTAACAGGAAAGAAGGTTGTTTTTCAATGGGGAAAGAAGCAATGAAGTGCATTTGACACCTTGAAAGAGAAAATTATCAATGCATCTGTCTTGGCATTGCCCAATTTGCAGCAACCATTTGAGATAGAATCAGATGCAAGTGAGTATGCAATTGGAGCAGTGTTGATGCAAGGAAGGAAACCTGTGTGTTATCATTCTGAGAAGCTTAGTGGAGCAGTGTTAAACTATCCTGTGTATGATAAGGAACTGTTTGCTCTTGTCCAAGCTGTTAAAAAATGGAAACACTACTTGGCTGGTAGGGAGACCATCATACATACTGACCACCAACCATTGCAATACCTGCAAACATAGTCAAAATTGTAGCAAGCAAGATATTTTCAGTGGATGGGTTTCTTGCAGCAGTATCACCTCATAATCAAGTACAAGAAGGGGAGTACAAACAAAATTGCAGACATGTTGTCAAGGCCACCAATCCAAACCACTATTTTAGGTCTGAGTTCTGTTTTCAAACTCTGTCCCTTTGTGCATGAATCATACACAGAATAGTACATTAATGATTCTAATTTCAAAGAATTTTATATGAAGTTAACTCAAAACAGTATATGTTTTGAGTTAACTTCATATAAAATTCTTTGGAATTAGAATCATTAGCAGGTGCGACGGGAGTGAGGGTTTGAATTTTTTGGGCAGGAATCTCAGCCAAGGCGGTAGAGGTAGAGCTAGTATGGAAGGGGCGGGTGGGAACCTCGAGTATGGATCAAGCGAGGATCTAGAGGAAGGTGGTCAGGCTGCGGTAGATTTGGAGGTGAGCATCACACGGGAGCCCGACCCTCCTCAAAAAGACCCTGACAAAAAAGATATGAAGGACAATGCGGGGCCCAAGAAGTGGTTGTCTTTTTTTGAGACTCTTAGAGGAAAAATAAAGGAGGTTCTCTCTCTTCTGCCCTTAGTTCCAGTAAATAATAAAATTTCAGCCCCGAAAAGTTCCATGAGCCCTTTTATTTTAATGGAAGAATTCTCCTTAGTAGGCAAGTTTTTGGGAGGTAGGCCGGACATGGAGCTATCAGGGCTTGGGCGATGGGTAAATGGTGACTGGTAGGCAGCTTGGAGTTTGTAGCTCTAACTTGAGGGTTCTTCATTATCCATTTTAACAATATGGAGGATGCTAACCGTATTTTAACAGGAGGTCCTTGGTTTCTAGGCAAAAGGAGCCTTTTTCTCAGATGATGGGGTGAAGATTTTGACCTTGAAAAGCAAAATATTAACATTGCCCCTATTTGGGTTCATCTCTCGAGTCTACCTGCCTAGTTCTTCAATGAATATTGGCTACAGGGCATAGCCATAACTATAGGGGACCTGATATCCATTGACCATGCGACCTTGGCCAAGACAAGGATGACTCATGCATGAATATGCGTAAATGCTAATTTGAATAATGAATTGCCAAGGTTTGTGGAGCTAGAGTATGGAGAATACTATAGAAAACAGCTGGTAGAATATGAGAAATACCGACATTCTATGCAAAATGTAAAAATCAAGGACATCTATGCAATCAGTGCCCTAACCTGGCAATGAATAGAGAAAAGCAAAAGCAGGGAATGCTAGACAGAGGAAATTTAAGGAGTTTTCCTGGCAGAGGCAATTTAAATCAGGAAAACTATGTCTACCTAAAAAAGAAAAGAGAGGGTGCAGGGTCCTAGCAAGACAAAGGAAAACAACAGGTTGTTGGCAACCAAAATACTCAGGTAAGTTCCAATCCTCTAGTTTCAAATAAATTTTCAATTCTATCCAATATGGGAGTAGGAGGATTATTAGAAGACATGGAAGCCCAACACCTTTAGGCTAACCTTTCTAACTCTCTCGAATCCCCATCCAAGTCAGGATCCTCAAACCCTAATGCTAAAATTACTGTAAGCCCCGTGGGCATCACAAATCCAAACCCTAATGCACGATCTCTAGAATCCACATCTAAGTCAAGATCCTTAAATCCCAATGCTAGAAATACTTCAAACCCAATGGGCATCCCAAAGCCAAACCCTAATGTTGAAGAACTAAGGAAGAAAGTTGAGGCATTGGAAAATAAAAAATCTCATCTCCCTAACATCATCACTAGGAGCCAAGTGAATCCTACTGAGGGGTCGTCCTGCAGACCATGGGAATACATGAAAAAAGGAGAAGATTTGGATGTAGGGGTGGATATATGTGAAACTCTTCAGACTGAGGAATATGGCAGTCCGGTTTTGCAACAAATTACCTCCCGTCAGTTTAGTCCTAAAAAAACTAGGATCATTGTGAAGTCTCCTATAGATTTTGGTAGTGAAAAAAGAAGAGGGAGAATATCAAATGCTGAGTATCAAAAAATTAAAACTGATAATGAAATTGCCAATGGAAAATAGATAACCTTGTTTCAACAGGTTATTCCGGGTTCTGAAGACAACAAATTAGGAAAACCCCCTCAAGGGAGGGGGAGAGGAAGAAATCCCAAACAATCTAAATGAAGTTCCTCTCATGGAACGTGAGAGGCCTCAATGGCCTGCCCAAACACAGGGAAGTCGATGCAATAAGAAATCAAGTGAATCCAACTATTATCATGTTGCAAGAAACAAAAACTGATGAGATTCAGTCAAAAAAATAGCAAAAAAAATCTGGAATCAAGGGGAGATGGTTTGCAAATCAGCTAGAGGAGCATCTGGAGGCCTTATGAATTTGTGGGATCCTCGAATAGTAAAAGGCACCATTATTTAGAAATATGACAGGGTTCTTAGTGTTTTATTTAAGGAAATAAACAACAATAGGTCATGGATCCTTTCAAATATTTATGCCCCGACTTCAATTCAAGGGAGAGCTCTACTGTGGGAGTACTTAGGCAATTTGAGTGAAATCTTCCATAATGTCCCCTGGATTCAGGTTGGGGATTTTAACACTCCTATTTACCCTTCAGACAAAATGGGTGGAAATAGACCACCTATCAGGAGCATGGATAAGTTCAATGACTTTGTGAACTCCAACATGTTGATGGATTTAAAACTTAGAGGAGCGAATTATACCTGGAGCAATCGACGGATAGGGTGTCATCTCATTAAAGAAAGGCTTGATAGGTTTTTTCTATCAAAGGAGGCTACAACTTTGTTCGATGATTCTACCATGCAAGCCCTTCCTAAAATTGTCTCTAATCATAATCCCATTTTGTTGGATATTCATAACTCTATGTCCTTCAAGAAACCTTTCAAATTTCAATCTATGTGGATCAAATATTCTAGTTTTAGAGATAACTTAAGTCAGTGGTGGTAGCAGCCTGTCAGGGGTAGTGCTACTTTTAAACTTGTTGGAAAATTAAAGTTTGTTAAGGAAAATCTTCGAACTTGGAAGAAAGAGGTCTTTGGGAACCTCTTTGAAAATAAAAAATAGGTTGTTGAAATTTTGAAGATAATTGATCAGAGGATCCAACATGGTGATGTTGATGAAACTACTAGGCAGGATGAACGAACAAAAATAGCAGAGTTTCATAACATTTTGGCCTGTGAGGAAATATATTGGAGGCAAAAATCAAGGGCTCTTTGGTTGAAATATGGAGATTAAAATTCCAAGTTTTTTCACCTCACCATGCTTAGAAATAGAAGCAATAACAAGATAATTTTTTTTTAAAAAAGCAGATGGTTCTATTACTCAAGACTTAACAAAAATCAGAAAGGAGGCAGTAACTTATTTCAATTCTATCATTGGTCAAGAATCGCAGTGTAATAAGGAGGCCAAAGATATTCTCTTGCAATCCATTCCTAGCATAATAAATGAGGATATAAACCTTAAGCTTCTAGCTCCCATTTCTGATGAGGAAATTAAGGAAAACTTGTTTAGCATGGAGCCAGAAAAAGCCCCGGGACCCGACGACTTTCCCCCTCATTTCTATCAAGATTTTTGGGACATCGTAAGTGAGGATGTAATTTATATTGTTAGATAATTCTAAGCAAGCAATCATATCCCAAAAGGTATCAACTCTACTTTTATTTCTCTAATTCCTAAGAAGCAAACCCCTGAATCTATGGCTGACTTTAGGCCAATCAGTTTGTGCAATGTTTCTTACAAGATTCTAACTAAAGCCATTGCAAATAGAATGAGAAATATTCTACCCTGCATCATAGATCCATGCCAGGGAATCTTTGTCTAGGGCAGGTCAATCTTGGATGAAGTTATCACAGTTAATGAAGCTTTGCACTCTCTCATAAGACTAACAGGTCTATTTTTGCCCTCAAGCTTGATATGAACAAAGCATTTGACAGGCTAAATTGGGACTTTCTGATTGTTGTCCTCCTTAAGTTTGGTTTTCACCACCAATGGGTTAATTTGATCAAAGAATGTATTTCTAAAGCATAGTTCTCGATTCTAGTTAATGGAACAATTGTTGGTTACTTTCAAATTGGTAGAGGAATTCAGTAGGGGGACCCTATTAGCCCCATGTTATTCATCATTGTGGCAGAAGCTGTAGGCAGAACCATAAAAAATGCTTGTATTTCAAGACTAATATCGGGAATCAAGGCAACATATCTCACTAGGGAAGTTTCTCACCAACAATTCATCGATGATACCCTTATATTGACTAAGGCATTAGTGGTTGAGGCCAAAATAATTAAATACATCCTGCAACTCTACGAGGACGCTGCTAGTCAGAAAGTTAATTTTAGTAAAAGCAAGTTATATTTCTTGAACACCCCCATTCAGAGGCAAGGAAGGATTGCAAAAATTTTAGGGTGTGATATAGCAAGCCTCCCCACTTCATATCTTGGTCTCCCTCTTTTCATTGGTTCTTCGAGAGAGTTAATGTGGGACAGGGTTATTGAAAGAATTCAAAAAAAACTTGTTGGATGGAAAGATCATCTTCTATCTCAAGCAGGAAAGCTGACCCTCACTAAGGCCTCTCTTTAGAGCATTCCAGTCTATTTCCTCTATGTTTTTAAAGCCCCTGTGAAGGTTTTCCAGAAAATTAAGAAACTCCAAAGAGAATTTTTATGGACAGGATCAAAGGAGAAAAAAAGGATACACCTTGTTGGATGGACCAAAGTGTGCAGACCCAGGGAAAATGGGGGCTTAGGTCTGAGGAGAATTGCTCATATAAATTTAGCTTTACTAGCTAAGTAGGCGTGGCGTCTCATTTATGGTGAAGAAAATGAATGGACAACTATCATCAAACGAAAGTATCTTCAAAATATGGAATTTCTAAGTGACTCAGTTCCAATCAGAGGTTCTACTTTTTTGAAAGCAATTCTTAATTGTAAGGAAATCATCAAAAAAGGTTTAATATGGGTTTTAGGCAATGGTAATACTAATACCAAAAATATCTTAATTGTAAGGAAATCATCAAAAATATCTTTAAATGTAAGAAATACCACTTAATTTTATATGCATAGATTAGATTACTAATCAATATTTAATAATTGGTGCCTCAAGACATCATGGTAATACTAATACCAAGTCTTGTATCTAAGAAATATTGATCCTCATATCATTTTTAGTCTAGTACCTCAAGGTTTTCCCTCATGCACAATTATGTATATTTGGGGAACCGAGTCACCTTAGTACCAACGAGTATATCAAGGTGGCAAGTATATCGGGTAGGTTCAGGTATATAGGGAGATCTTATTGAGGTATTTCGGCTAATTTAAATCAATATTCATAGCTTTGCTACCTTTATTTTGAACAAGAGTAGTTAGTTTCTAAAAATTAAACTTTCCTCTTTAAAAATGCCTCCTACTCTTTGTAGTAAGAAGAAAATAATTGACCCAAATGAGAATCCCTTATGGGATGACAATGACCAAATCGATAAAGAGAATATAAATTTAGATGAGAAAGATGATGACACTTCAACAAATGGTTCTCTTGACCCTATAGAAGGGCTTTGTGGCTAAATTACCTTTAAATATCACCACCATATCATGAATTTATTAAGACAAAATAAACATATCATGGCAGAAATTCTAGAAAAGGATATTCATTTCAATGAAGCTGGACCATATAATATCCAAAAAATTCCTCATTCAAGTTCTATGTAACTCCATAATTCACACCATAATCCTTTGTTTAATCAATATAATTTGAATCCAAATGTTAACCCACTTGCTTCTAATCAAAACTATGCCACAACAACCACAACCAATGTTAGGGGTTTTTCTCAACCCCCCAAGTAAAAATCTTCCTCCCAACAATAATCTATTTTCTTCTGATACTCCTAAAAATAAATTTTCTTATATTAATCCAAATTCCAATAATTTATATTCTATTCCACCTAATATCAATAATTTTTCTTCTCTTACTCCAAATTATTCTTTTATTCTACCAAATGCTCATCACATTCCTCCACAAGATACTATAAATTACCCCCCTATTCTAATCCTTGTCATAATAGTGTAAACACCTCAAACATGAATCAAGTTCCATTTCAAAGAACCATGAAAAACAAATATAATCCACGCTTGGGTTATATTGGAATGAACATACCAACCACTCAACATTTGACATTGCAAAATAATAATCCTAAAATACAAAATCTAACCTCTCTAGTCAAGCAACTTGCTCAACAAATAGCCACCATTAAAGCACCAAGTTTCACCTATTCATATAGATAAATGTGCAACTAACCTTTGGATCCTATTGTAGCTTGTTGACCATACCTAAAGAATCTTTTGGCACCTCAACTTTCAATATATAATGGTACAAAGGATCCATTTGAATACACAAGGATGTTTCAGACCACTTGCCATGACATTGCCTATGATGACATGCTCTTATTAAAAACATTTCCTAAAATTCTTGGAGGATTAGAATTATAATGGCATTATCAACTACCATACCATTCTCTTAGGAATTTTGAAGAGACCACCAAAATGTTTATCCACCATTTTAGTGCATATGTGGAAAATATATTTAGCTTCCATGACCTCTACTTCCTCAAACAAGCTAAAGATGAAAGCTTCATGGATTTCCTATCTTGATGGAGAGGATTGGTGGGAAGATTACAATACACCACACCACCTAGAGATATGTTGGAAATATGTATCACCAATTTACAAGAACAACTATCGTATGAATTGGAGACCGCAACCATAACCTCTTTTGAACAAGCAGTTGATTTTGCAAGAAGAGTAGAGAAAGCTCGCATAAGGAGAGGACAATTGAAACCCAAGAAAGATGAAGATAAATCAACCAAGTCACCATATAAAAACAAGCATGTGGCAGGTGATGGAGTTAATGACAACCAATAAAGTAATAATGTTAATGCCACAAGCACCTTGCAAAAGTTGATTTTCAAAAACCTTAAAAACCACAAAGGAACTTCACCAAACTCAACCAAAATTTTATCTTCAATTCTTAAAACAATTTAGGATGCTAAGATGATTGAGTTGCCCAGAATTAGATAACCCAACACCACTACTAATTGGTATAACCCCACCAAAAATTGTGACTTCCATAGAGTGGGTGGACATCTTACAAATCAATGTAGAAGGCTTAACACATGTTATCCAAGATTTGTTAGATGAAGGTTGTCTTGTTCTAGGTAATTTTGAACCTACTCCATCCACTAATCAAGACATGGGGATATTCCAAAATCCTTTACCCAATCATGATCAACAAAAGACCAGTCAAGTTTCTTATCATGTTGTTCTACATCACTATGACAATATGGTTGGCATGATATCAACTACAACAAGACAACAATTTCAATCCCAACCATATCAACAATCCCAAACTCAAGAAAATACAACTTCCAAGCAACCTTCTATACCAAATTTAATTTTAAGGAATAACAATAGAAAAACCACCAATATTGAAAAACCACCTTTAGTTCTCAAACCTCAACCAAAAAGCTCTTTTGATCTCAAACAACTTACCAATACACCTACCAAAATATATCTTCTAGAGCTTCTCTAAACTTCTTCTACCCACAGAGAAGCCCTAATCAAATTATTGAGCCAACAAATGCTCCCCCAAGACATTTCACCAATCAACCAAACTAATGTTGTTGGATCTCTTGGGATAAGTCACATATTATATGAAGATGATCTTCCTCCCTCAATATTACAAGGGATTTCCCCATTTATATTATAGGCTACATAGGAGATAAGTTTATCAAAAGAATATTGGTAGATAATGGATCATCCCTGAATATATGTAGCTTTCAATTTATCTAAAAATTTATATTGGGATAAGATCTTGAAAAATCTGATGTAATCATAAAATCCTTCAACAATGAAGCCCAAGAGTCTTGTGGAATTCCATTCCTCTTAAATTTAGATAAATAATTATTAACACTATCTTCTATGTAGTATCTTGTCCTAATTCTTTCAATATTATTTGTGGATGCACTTGGATCCATTACATGAAGTCCATCCCATCAACCCTTCATCGATGTTTCAAATAAGAATTTCAAAATCAACTTGTCACAATCCTTGGCAATCCTCATCCATTTCAATATTATTCAGTGGTTGAGATGGACTAGGCCAAGAATTTTTTTGGTTCATCTATATCTCTAAATGAATTTCAAAATCAACTTCTCACCATCCTTGGCGATCCTCATCCATTTCAATATTGTTCAGTGGTTGAGATGGACCCGACCAAGAATTTTTTTGTCCATCTATATCTCTAAATGAATTTCCTTCCTCTTCTATTCCTCCTCCTCCTTCTTAAATAAAAAAGAATCTTAAAATCTTGAAAATCAATGATGAGCCTCAAATCATTCCTCGTAATGATCAAATCACTCAAGGTATTCAAAATCCTTTCATAGATTTTGCTACATTACCACCTTCACCAAGAAATTTAGGATTACCTCATAAGAAAGGTGAAGTAGTACACATTGGCATGTGTACCTTTACTTATGTGGGTACATCTCATGAAGAAAATATTAGTGGTAGTAACCTGTTGGAGCAAAATCTGCCTTTGGTTACGTTTGCGCCCAAGACTTTGCCAACATTGAAAGACCAGGCTAACACAGAGTTTACCTGGTTCAATCTCCAGAGGAGGTTGGTTCCTTGCTTCTTTTAGGAAAAGGGGGGAAAAGGAAATGCATAAAGAGAGGGAAATATAGCGATAGCTAGAGGATTAAAATGGTACAGATTAAGTAACAACAAAGCAACTATTGCAGTCTTTTGTAGAGAAGCATAACAGAGAACCAAAACAGAGAAACTAAAACTTCTGGTGAATACTTATTTAAGTGTAAGCTTATCTATGAAGTTAATTGCAGATCTAACTGAGCTTTATTGCAGGAATTTAGAATAAGAATTAATGCAAGTTACATTCAATTTAGATTTATATAGCAATAGACAACACATACATACTTGATTTGAAACACCAGTGAGCCAAGAACCAGAATGGATGTTCTTTATTAAACTTTCAGAAGTCTGCATACATAGCCTTGTAAACACCTAAGAGCCGACCATTTTTTTGGGTCGCTCATTCTATATATAAGAGTTTTTACATAACAAAAAACTGAAAGTTGTTACAACAGTATGCCCGTAGGCTCATTCTGGTAAAGAAGTAGTTGAAGAGAGTATGGAGCTTTCAACAAGAAGTGGTTGAGATATTCTAGTTATGGTGATCTTCTTTAACCTCTTCAAAGATGTCGTGGTCCATCTGGCCTTCAAAATATCACATCCTCATGACTTTTCACCTTAGCTTAGCTTTCAACCTTCAAAATGTCACTCGATCATGAATTTTCACCTTAGCTCTACCTTAGCTCTTCAAAATGTCACTCGATCATGAATTTTACCTTGTCTTCATTATCATGATTCCTTAACCCTTCAAAATGTTGCCATCATGAATTTTTGCCTTAGCTTATGCCTTAGCTCTTCAAAATATCACATTATCATGAATTTTTACCTTGGCTCTACCTTAGCCCTTCAAAATATCGCATCATCATGACTTTTTACCTTAGCTCTACCTTTAACCTTCAAAATATTGTGCCATCATGAATTTTAACCTTAGCTCTACTTTAGCTCTTCAAAATGTTGTCTGATCATGACTTTTTACCTTAGCTCTACCTTAGCTCTTCAAAATATCATGCTATCATGACTTTTCACCTTGGCTCTACCTTAGGTCTTCAAAATGTTTGCTCAATCATGACTTTTCACCTTAGCTTTGCTTTAGCTCTTCAAAATGTCCCCATCATGAATTTTACCTTATTCATCTTAAATCTTCAAAATATTGCATGATCATGACTGTTCTCCATACTTAGCAAAATATTGAGAAGATTACTCCTTATTTCCCTAGGTGTGGTCATTTTGACCAATATTCTTGGTGCCTCCTAGGGTAATTCTGTTAGCAAAATGTCAAAACCTAGAGCCTTTATCCATTGGGGAATGGAGTAAACAAAAACAACTTAAGAAAAAGAAGGGAAATAAGGGGAATGATACCAAGCACAAAAAGCTTCCTTCTTTGGGGTGGTCATTCTTCTGGAGTATCTTCTTCATTAGATTTTTCTGCTTCACCTTGGTCGGGAGCTACTGCACTACTTGACGAAGCTTTCTTAGCTTTTTCCTATTTGTCCTTTTATTTTACTACTTCGTTATAGGTGGTGCAAGCCTTCCTCCAGGTTTCCTCATCTGTATCTATTTTTTCCTTGAAAGTGTTGTACAGATACTCCAACTCTTCAACCTTGTCATATGATAGGGTTCTTGATTTCATATACAACTCATGTAGGCAAGAGTTCATCTGGGTAATATCTTGAACCATGCTAAAAATTTGCTCTTCTTGAATAGGCTCTTCCCAACTATCAATTTTTGATTCATCTTCTAAAAATTTCTTCCAGGCGGCTTTCAATTCATCTTCTATTAGGAGCTTTGAATCCTTGTCCCAGAAGCTAGGCATGCCATAATTTTTAGCTATGCTTATATGTTTTAGAATTGCCTTAGCCTCTGCTTTGAGCTCCTGTATGAGCTTGGCACTTTTGGTCACCAACTTGTGCCTCTTGAAGAAATTTTTGGCAACTATTTTGGCCTGGGACCAATTCTTATCTCATGCTCTGTATCCAATTATTGCTTGCATGCTATCCACCAAGACTTGAATTTTATTGGTTGTTGATAGCCTTGTTTCTAGGAGCTTGACAGATGCTTCTAATTCATCTTCTACTTGGCCCAATGTATCTTTGATTTTGAGAAGATATGAGAGTGTGGGCCTAGCCTTTGGGGTCATCTTGTTGATGCTTTCAATCATGTTCTTTCTGACTGTCCTTGATTTTTCCTTAGATAACCCACTGGTTTTATCAGTGATGTCAGAGAGCTACTTTTTAAGGTCCTCGACCTATTGTTGCAATACTTGAATTTGTTCTTTGGCTTTCATTGCTTTCTCTTTGTAGGGGGCCGCTTCATTAAACATTTGCTCCCATTTTTTGGCTTCATTTTTCAAAGCCCTTTCTGTTATCTTTTGCTGGTGCAAGGCTTCCTCTAAATGCTTTCTTGATTGTTCAGCCCAAAGGTACTTTTCTTTGTAGAACTCAATATTTAGATAAATTATTCCCATGTGAGTCTGAGCCTTGCCCCACTCATCATCCATTGGTAGCTGAGTGATATCTTTTATGGTTACCTCAGCTTGGTAGTCCTCCAGGGTCATTTCTTTCTTTGGCTTCTGCACGAGCGGGGTCATCTTCATGGTGGAACATTGCATGCTGATGGGATCCAGCACTGATCCTTCTATGATGTGGGCTATATCATTAGAACTTTGAGAGCTCCATGACTTCAGCCATGTAGCAGCATTCAGGGTGGCTTTCTTCAATTTCTTGAATTTAGCAATGGTAGGGTTGCTTGCGGGAGAAGTAGTTTGCATGGCTTGGAAGCTTAGCAGGTTGGTGGAGTAAGGGAAAGGAGTGGTGGCTAGAGGGGCTTCCATACTCAATTGTTCAGTGGGGGAACCTGTGTGAGTAGAGGAGGATGTTGGTGGAGTTTGTTGAGTTGATGGTGGTGATGGTGGAGGCTGATGAGAAGGTGATGGCGATGGTGGAGGCTGATGAGAAGATGTGGGAGAAGGATTATCTCGATGTTCAGAATGGGAAGGGGAATTATTTTGGGAATGAGGAGAGGAAGAAGGAGTATCGAGATTGATAGGAGACATACCTGAGTCCTTTGGTGGATTGGTGTCGTCGGTCCCCTATAATTTTTTAGTGTAAGCTTCTATGATCTGCTTTAGGACCGAGTCATCAATACCCATTGTTACTTTTGTCAGGGTTTGCTCCCCTCTGGGGTTTTCTTTTGGGGGAGGCTCCTCAGCTATCTCGACCATTTGTTCACCTATCTCTTGATGCTCAGAAGTTTACTCAGAGCTTTCCCCTATTCCTTCCTAGTCCCCTGATTCTTCGTGTTCCTCTGATTCCTCAAGTTCTTCTGATTCTTCATATTCTCCTCCTGATTCTTCAGAGGGTGCTTCTTCTATTTTCCTTTTATTTTGGTGTCCTCCCTTCTCTAATTCTGCTTTTCATTTTCTTGATTTTGTTCTCCTCCTATGCTCGAGCTGAGCACCATCATCAGACTCTATGTTTGATCCAGAAGGGGGAATGAAATTCTGATGTTTCCTTTTAGGGACCTTTGTTTGTTCAGTAGTGATTTGCTTCCCTTTATATTTTTTAGTACTACCTTCAATTTGTTTGATGGGGATGCCATTTATTCCCAAAGGGACTTTATCCACCAAAGTCTCGGACCAACTATCATGGTTCTCATCATACTTCATGGAGAATTCCTTGTCAATCTTCATCCCATACCTAGAAAAGGTTTGTATGTGACATCTCATTTGCCACCATGCTAATATTTTAGCGTGATCCCAGTCTTCTTCTCTTTTCTTGGTGCTTTCGATGGTCTTGTTACTTAGCTTGTGGGTTGGGTTCACCTCAGGGCACCAATATGACAAGTGCAAATAGAAGTCATGCCATGGGGGCAATGGCTGTATTTTTTCAACGTGCCATTCTAAAGGTCGATCTTCATCATTATTCCTACCCTGCTTATCAATATGTCTATCAGATGAGTGAAATTTCTTGAAGGGGGCTTTATTTAGGGTGGCTTGCCTCTGAGCGAATTTGTCCTCAGGGTCATACTTCCATTTTTGTGGTAGCTCTATCAATTTGAGATTTCTTAGAGTTCGAGCAATTTTTTTGTGGTCCCCCTTTTTTGACACTATTACTCCCTCATACTGAAAAGGCATGAGGCAAGTACCTATCAGATGAGCGCCTATACCAAATTTATAGTTAATGAACTCTATTTGCCTTACGTACTCCAGAGTGAATAATCACTTAGTAACATAATAAGGCAACAAGAAGGGCTTCTCTATGAAGCCATAGAGCCTGACGACCACCCCCTATGTTAGAATAAACCAGTCTCCTTCCTCTGCATGGGGGTGCCTCAAGGTATCTCGCATCTATTGGGGAATTCTTGGCATGGTGCCATACATGAGTTTCAATGTTGGGCCTAAGAATTCCATATTGAAGTGATAGTATGAACCCGCATTTGAAAGGAGTGGCATCCATTCACATACAGGCAAGAGGTCTCCCTTTTGGTCCTTTTGTGTGGTAGGGATAAAATTCAAAATTTTACCTAAAAGTAAAAGAAAATCCATACCAAGTAAGAGGAGAACCTGAATGCATCTGGGATATCCTTTTGTAATTTGAAGAGCCCTGCATGCAGCTATTGGGCTAGGTATTCTGGCTAGTCGAAGAAGATGGGCACTCTAGTTGGGTCTACATGCATCGCATCATAAAACTTGGGGTTGGATATGCACTATGCTATTGCTATTTGCCACCCATAGACCTGTGTGTCTATTTCCAACCCTACCACCATGGCCAGCATGGAAAAGAGCTCCTTGCTTTTGAATTTTTCCAAGGGCATTGGAGATTTTGGCATGGCTCCCTCGGGAAGAGGGTCTGACCAATGCTCTTGTAGGAATAGCCAAATGTTTAGGCCATTGGTGTAATATTTTGTAGAATTAGCAGGGTCAAATGGAATGGGGGAAACTATAGGCTTCCTACCATGGGTGAAGGTGGCCCTAATTGAGTCAACATCGAGTGTGAATATGACCTCATTCTTGGAGTTTCTTACTATTCTATTCTTGGCATCATAGAATTCTGCCATGGCCCTGATTAACTCGGGGTAGGGGTGAACCTGAGGGTAGACGTACCAGTAGAGTAGAGAGTGGTAAGGGAAAGTGCTCGGGCTCGATGGGGAGACATCTATGGCCATTATGGCTGCTATGTCCTTTCGAATTTGCCCTAGGTCTTTCCATGTCAGCTTCGTATCCATGATATGTTTATCAGGATCTACAAAACTACTTCCCTTTTTGGATGATGTTCATTTCCCTTTGAAGAAGAAGTTGGAGGTGTGGCCGTCATGGTTGTATTATGATATTTGGTGGTAGAACCAGTTTGAACATGCTTAACAGCATGTTGTAGAGCTTTCTGAGAGAGCAGGGAGCACAATGAGCAAAAAGAGAGAATGTAGAAGATGAAAAGGGTGATGAACAAAATATTTATGATATAACTGGTTGTGCATGCACGTGCCAAGGTGCCATGCATTAACTATCAAGGTGATGTGGAATAACTATGGTTGGTGGCACACATCCCTATGCTAAATTTG
This sequence comes from Wollemia nobilis, assembly GCA_028583015.1. Lineage (NCBI taxonomy): Eukaryota > Viridiplantae > Streptophyta > Pinopsida > Araucariales > Araucariaceae > Wollemia > Wollemia nobilis. The sequence goes on from JAQPPZ010017121.1 coordinate 6,775,712, forward strand.
AACGTTGTTAGGTGCCTCGATTCATGTGCCTCATTAAGAAACCAACTACCTTGTGTTACCATTTTGCTTTGGGCCAATGATATTGCTCCACTACTATCCTAGGCCAATAAAATGGTGTCACCTCTGCTCTAGGCCAATCAATGGGTACGATGGTACCTTAAAAGTGGGACTTTTTATAATGTTGAGAAAACTACTTTTCCTACCAAAAGTTCCTAGCTGCTCTGAGGTGGCCTTTGAGCACCAAAAAGTCATGCCATCATGAAATTTTTCCTTGGAGCGGCCATCGACTACCAAAAAGTCATGAAATCATGACAATTTACTTAGAAGGGGCCTTTGAGCACTGAAAAGTCATGCCATCATGACATTTTTCCTTGGAGCAGCCATCGACTACCAAAAGTCATGAAATCATGACAATTTACCTGGAAGGGGCCTTTGAGCATCGAAAAGTTGTGCCATCATGACATTTTTCCTTGGAGCGGCCATCGACTGCCAAAAAGTCATGAAATCATGACAATTTACCTGGAAGGGGCCTTTGAGCACCGAAAAGTCATGCCATCATGACATTTTTCCTTGGAGCGGCCATCGACTACCAAAAGTCATGAAATCATGACAATTTACCTAGAAGGGGCCTTTGAGCACAAAAAGTCATGCCATCACGACATTTCTCCTTGGAGTGGCCATCGGTTGCCCAAAAGTCATGAAATCATGAAATTTACTGAAGGGGCCTTTGAGCGCCGAAAAGTCATGCCATCATGACATTTTTCCTTGGAGCCTGAAAGAAAGTAAATATTTACATAAAATACATACAAGGTAGAGGAAGACTTGTTACTTGTAGTACAACTTTAGGTGGAAGCCATTGACGGGGATAGGTTGAACCTGGCCCTGTTCATTTCTCAGTTGGAAGGAGTTTTGTTATTTTTCTTCTATTACTTCGAAAGGGCCTTCCTAGAATGCATCAAATTTATCATGATTTCTGGGTTTTGACTTCTTTTCATTCCATCTTAGGACCAAGTCTCCTACCTTGAAATTTTTGAGGGTGGCCTTTTTATCAAACCATTTTTTTGTGGTGACCACATGCTTTTGATAGTGGTCATAGGCTTGCTCCTTCTATTCTTCCAACTGCAAGAGTTGGATCAACCTATTCTCCATTGGCTCAGCTTCCTCTGTACTGGTCTGATTGAGTAATTTTAGAGCTGGGATCTCTATGTGTATCGGAAGAACTGCTTCTTTGTCATAGACCAGAGAGTAGGGAGATGTGTTTATGGACTTCTTGATGGTTATTCTATCAGCCCATAGTGCTTGATTTATTAGAGAGTGCCAACTTCTCTTATTGTCCTGTAGGGTTCATTTCAAAATCTTGAGCAGGTTTTTATTTGTAGATTCGGCTAATCCATTTCCCTACGGATAATAGTTTGAGGATGTTTTTAAGTAAATCCCATATTTACATGTAAAGTCGATCATCTTGGTGCCTACGAAGGATGAGCCATTATCTATGACTAATGCATCTAGGACGTCGAATCTCGTGATCAAGCTTTCCATGAATTCCATTACAACTTCCTGGTCTACTTTTTTAGTAGGTATTGCTTTTGCCCACTTCGTGAAGTAGTCGGTAGCCGTCAGAATGTATTTATGTCCAGTGGATGAGTTGGGCTCTATTATTCCAACAAAGTCCAATCCCCATTGTTGAAAAGGTTCTTCGACTTGAATGGACTTCAGGGGCATCGAAGCATTCCTGTTCCTTCCGACGTATCTCTGGCATTCTTCATAGTTTCTTGTTATTTTGAAGGTGTCTGCGAAGATAGTTGGCCAGTAGCATCCAGTTCTGATGATCTTTAAGGTAGTGGTCCTTCCTGAGTAGTGTCCTCCAGATGAGCCACCATGGAATTCCTCTAGGATCTTCTGCTTCTGATTTTCATTTACACATCGAAGCAACACTCCATCCAAATTCTTTCTATACAACCCCTCAGGTAGCAGGGTGTATTTCAGGGCCTGAATCATGTACCTTCTTCTTTGTGAAGCATTCAAGCTTGATGGGCATTTTCTAGTTTGGAAATAGTGAGTTAATTCATCTTCCCAGTCGAGCTGCTCTGACGGTTGATCATCGTCTGATGCTACTTCCTGAGTTTGGCAAGCTATGTATTCTGATGCAGCTTGCTTGGTGAGCTCTTGGCATAGTGCTCTACCTCTTACCAGCTTGGTTGGGTGTATTTCTACGTCGTATTCTTGTATTTTTGTCACCCAACCAGCTCTTTTGTCACCGAGCTCCCCTTGTATGATGAAGTTTCGTACGTCGGGGTGAATTACATACACAATAATCCTGCTCTACGATAGGAAATGCCTAAAATTTTTTAGCGACTTCATTATAGCATAGATCTATTTCTCAATGAAGTTATATTTTTCTTCGTGTTCTTGCATAGTCTGACTCAAAAAAGCTATGGGCCTTTCTTCATTGTCAGCTCCTTTCTGCGTGAGCACTGCGGCGTAACTTTCTTGTTCGCCTACCACATACAAGATGAAGCCTCTGGAGTAGTCTGGGTTCACCAAGATGGGGGCTTGAGCTATTTTCTCCTTGATCTATTGGAAAGCCTATTTCCTTGCATCGGTCCACTTGAACACAACATCCTTTTTCAACAACTCTATCATGGGTTTGATGATTTGCATGAAATCAACAATGAATTTGCGCATGAAGTTGATCTGGCCGAAGAATGATTGCAAGCCCTTTTTGTTAGGGGGAGGGGGAGATCTAACAATGCTTTTACTCTGTTAGGGTCTATAGCTAGACCAGACTTAGAAACAACATGGCCGAGTAACAGTCCTTCTTCCACAATGAAGATAGATTTCTTGGGATTTATGGAGATACCAAATTCTCTGTATTTCTCAAACACACTTCTGAGATGTGCTATATGATCCCATTTTTGGTGAGAGAACACTGTCATATCATCTAGATATATTACTATTATTTTATTGACAAGTTCTCCAAAAGCCACATCCATAGCTCTTTGAAAATTTGCTTCGATGTTGGATAACCCGAAGGGCATTCTTTGGTAAGCAAACGTTCCCCACTTGGTTGTGAACGTGGTCTTGAATTGGTCTTCATATTTGACCCACACTTGATTGTACCCAGAGAAGCCATCTAGGAGCGAGAACCTTTCTGCTCCTGCTACTATGTGTAGGATTTGGTCGATCTAGGGGAGAGGGTAATGGTCCTTGAGTGAAGCTTTGTTCAAGTTTTGAAAGTCGATGCACAGTTGGATATCTCCATTCTTCTTTCTAACCGAAACTAGGTTAGCGACCCAAGTTGAATGCTTGATTGGGTAAATAATTTTAGCTTCAAGTAATTTTAGCAGCTCTTGCTTCATCAAGGCTTCAATTTTAGGATTCATCGATCATTGCTTTTGCCAAAATGGCTTTGCACCTTCCTCAAGTTTGATCGTATGTTGGATCATTTCTTTGGAATAGACTTTCAGGTCACCATAAGTCCAGGCGATGATGTCTAGAAATTATTTGCATAACTCCCTGATTTCATCTAGTTCCACTTTCGTAGTGTTCACTCCTATTTTGATAGCTTTATCAGGTCCCATCTGAGCTTCTCTGTATTTGTGCTTGTCAACTTTCATTTTATGGCCAGTTGACCTATCATTGTTATCGAATAAGCTCTCAAGGGTGACCAAACCTTTTGGGATGTGATTGTTCTTTAACTGGATCATGCTTGCATCCTCCTCATCATCGATTATCCTATTACTAGAGCAGTTCATCTCATGGATGAGGAAGTCCACTATCTATTTGTCATTCTCAAAAACTTGCCATAAGGTATCCCTGTCTGGCACAGAAGGCCTGTAGATTAGCCTAACTATTTTTGACTTTTGGATGACGTTGCTGATAGGGCAAAAATTCACCCCTACTGAAGCCAACAAGTCTGCATGAGTATTTTTCTCTCTTGGAATTACCTTGAGGTTCAGAGACTCAAAATATTCTAACAAGTCCCAAAATTTATTTTTGTAAGCCTTAAGGTAATGTTGCTTGCTTACACATTTCTCAGTTACCTGGTTCACTATCAGTTCAGAGTCTCCAAAGATCTGTAGTTGCTTGATACCCATATTTTTAGCTTTCTTGAGTCCTAAACAGAGTGCTTCATACTCTGCTGCATTGTTAGTGCAACTCCAGGTTAACCGGTAAGAGAAAACCTTTTCTTCGCCTATTGGAGAGATTAGGACAATACCTGCTCTAGCTCCATTTTTACATCTAGCACCATCAAAGAAAAGCTTCCATAGCTGATCAGTGGGTTGGTTAACCAGAGGGGAGAAATGGGATCACTTTTTTAGGTTTGAGAATTGTGTAACTCCCAATGTCAGTCTCGATCATGGCATTGAAGTCTTGGAGAGAGAACTGGTCTTCCTCCTATAGTACATTTAGAGCCTCTTCCATCAAGTTTAGGTCCCCTAGTTCCTCTGTCATCATGTTCACAGTGGTGGACTATTTGTCTTCCTCTTCAAGTCTTCCGATATGGAAAGTTGATGGCTTTTCATTAAATATTTTCACTCTTTTGCCCTTGAACGAGATTTCCAGATGTGAGAAATCTAGTGACAAATATCCTCCTATCTTAGTTGTGAACTCCCTAGAGAGACACATACCAAAATAGGGCTCCAAGTCCACTACTACCACTTCTTGTATGATTGTGAGTTGGGGCAGCCTGTGGAGCACTATTGGGATATCTTTGATTACCCCTATAGTTTTCATAGGGGTTCCATCTAGCTGTAAGACATCGAGATTGCTTCTTGTATATTCCATGCCCATGATATCACATACTGCTTTGGGCATCACAGTGGTTGTAGCTCCAGAGTCTATCATACAGTTGTGAACTACCCACCCTTCCATTTGGAGAGACAGATAAAAAGGAGGGGGTCTATTTTTTCCTGAAGTGGATGTCAGACTAGCTTGTGCAGAATCCATCTGAGTTGGGGTCTTATTATTATTTTTCATAGACCTCAAGGATTCTTGCAACAAGTCAATCTATCCTGGAAGCTGCAAAGCTTCATACATAGTTGCCTTGGAGGGGGTTTTCTTCATTTCCTCGACTATGTTAAATGGAAGGGGTTCAACACTCTTCTCCTTCACTGTTGCATCATACTTGTTTCTGTACCCCTGAGTAGCATCAATCCTTTGATGCTTAGTAAGTGAGGGATATCTCAGTTTATCCCTAGCTTGTTCCTGTGTTTCTACTTCTTTCTATCGAGGTTCTTCCTTACGAGTTTCTGCATCTTTCTGGCTTGAACTCGAGGGAGATTTTTCATAAGAGGTCCTTTTCTCAATAGGATTCCTTATAGGCGAAGGCACCTTCAGGGGGTTGAGATCTTGGGGATCAACCTGTAAGGGTTTCTTTCTTGATCTGGTAAGAACAACTACTTGTTCAATAGAAGGCATCATGAAATTTTGATTCTCTTCTCTGATCATATTAACCTGACCCTTGAGGCTTCTTTCAGCCTTCTCAATGGCTATATTTTGTACCTGATGTTGGTGAATCATGCAAGAAGTTTCACCATGGGGGTCATTACACGTGGAGCACCAAAAATTTGACTCTATCGAAACATTATTGGGTTTGCTATCTTCATTGGCATAAACAGTGTTAGATTTGTCATAACTTCTGCCACTCATGGAGGCTTGATCCTTTGTTACTTGTGGGAATCTCCTTGGCTGGAAATTTCTTTTCGCTTCTCTTCATTCCATTGATGTAAATTTATTTTCCAAGGTTTTGAATGATGCTTGCAGGTCTTGTAGAACTGCCAATTGAGGATCTGGAGTTGATGGGACTATTTCCAGAGGAAGTGCAGGAATAGTAGGAAGCATGGGAGAGGTAGGGGTTGTTAGCATATGGCATGGCATATATTGTATTTCATTATTGTCAAAAATATTGCTCGTAGGCAATCTCCAATTTCGTTGATTAACCAACTTATCGGTTAATCAACTGCTTTGTAATTCCTTATATTGAAATCAATGAGAATGAATCAACTGCTTCGTCGAATTCTTTATGGCATCAGAGCTACGGATGACAGGCGGACGAATGACCAGACAACAGGCGGACGAAGGACGATCTCCGTAGGCGGATGAATGACCAGACAACAGGCGGACGAAGGACGACCCAAACAGCAAACTGACCACACAGCAGGTGGATGAAGGACGACCCAGACAATAGCAGACTGACCAGACATGTAGACCAAGGCACACAGGCGCGTGAGGTAGATGGAGGACACAGACGACGGAGGAGGGGAGGACGCAGACGGTGATTGCGAAGGCAAAAAAGGGTGGGGTTGGTTGCCCGAAGGCAACCGAAAGCTTAACTGCTTTCCCCCAAACTTAAAACCTCCCACAGTGGCCGCACAGGCCATGTGGGATTTTTTATTTTTTTTCCCTTCCCAGGCCGCAACACTCTTCATCACTTGCTGTTGTCTGTTCTGTTTCGTCGGGCCGTCTGGCTCCCGTGGCAAGTGCGGACGTTGTTTGGTGGCAGATCGTGGGTTCAAATCTCTTCGGGGGTTATGTGACGGCGTTTTCTTTTGTTTGACGCCCGCACCAATTTTTTGACGCCCGCCCGACACTGTTGACGCCCGCATGGCGCCATTGACACCCCGCCCGACACCGTTGATGCCCGCCCGGTGCTGTTGACACCTGCAGCGTGTTTTTTTGATGCAGAACGCTGCCAGTTGACGGTTGCACTATTCATTTGACGCCTACAAGGCCGCATTGACGCCCCACAGCAGCCAAATTGATGCCTTGAGGGCTCAATTTTTTTTTTAGGTATTCATTTCCCATTTTTTGTCTAATTTTGCAAGTTGAAGGGGGGCAGATTTCACATGATTCATTTGCAAAATTGTCAGATAAAGGGGGGAAATCAAGCAATTTGGCAGAATAATTGCTAGATTGGTAATAGGAGCTATAAATTTGTGGGCATTTATGATTGTTTTTTTTGCATTTAACTATTTTGTTTTCTTGCATTCACAATCATAAATTAAAAACAAAATATAAGACCCCAAATTTATACCCTATTTGTGCAATTTATTGCACAACAGCGTTCGGTATTTGAGATACCTCTGGTCCACACTTACAGGTAATGTTGTCGTGCTTTGGACTACTGTATTCGCCGCCTAATATAGCTGCAACAACGACGTATGAGCTTGTTCTCTATAAATCATCGGGGAGAAATAAGGCAAACCAGTTTTTTATTTCTCATTTCATACCCACATCGTGATTGTTGTTAGGCGTAAATCCTGACGAAAGCTCTTTTTTCCAAAGTGTTTAGGGGAAGTTACGCCCCACGCATGCGAAATAAAACTTTCTATGGTAGGTGTCATTAACAACACGATGCCCTTTCAGTATCGCCTATGTTCACTATATTGTGCTTCTCATATGTACTTATAGTCTCCCTCTCGTAAGGGCGAGTACATATTGAGTAGTATATTGTTCCTATATACCTATAGTTTCCCTCACGTAAGGGCGGGTGTATATTGAATGGTTACAATATAACGATCTGGCGGGTATAAAGAAAGGGAGACCAATTGGTGATATAAGGAACCTTCATAATGGCCACAATTCATAAGTATCTCTCAGATTCTCAATTGTTGAAAGGTCCTAACTTTGTTCCATGGAAGACAAAGATGAAAGCCATACTTCAGTTGGAAGATTTATGGGATGTAGTGACTGGCACTGAAAAACGTCCTTCGTCAACAGGAACAGATCAAGATGATTGGGATAAGAAAGACCAGAAGAGTCTTGTATTTATCTTACTTGCTACCACAGATGAGGTGCAGCCTCATATTTGTGATGCAAAAACTAGTAAGATAGCCTGGGATGCTTTGCTCACAGTATATGAAGGGAAGAATCAATCCACTATTCTTCATCTTCAAACTCAACTACATAATCTCAGTATGAGTTCTGGAGAAACAGTTGACATATTCCTATGCAGAGTGGCAGATTTGAAAGCAAAATTGAATGCTATGGGAAAACCTGTGGATGATGATGTCTTGAATTCCGTTATCTTGAGAGCATTACCAAGTTCCTACAAGATGTTGATCACCTCTCTCAATTTTTATGGTAGACAAGTCTCATTTGTGGAACTGGTAAACTTGCTTCAGACTGAGGAGGCAACTCAGGTCCAGAAAGATGACATGCCAGATAATGCTCTTTCCACACAACAAAGTGGTAAACAGCAAGGCCAGTTTCAAAAAGGAGGTACTTCTTCCAAAGGAAAAGGGAAGCAATCTCAGCAAAAAGATACAAAATATTGCAAAATTTGTGACATGAATAACCATGACACCAACAGATGTTGGTTCAAAAACAAGCAACCAAATGAAAGAGGTTCCCAAAAGAAGGGCAAGCACAAGAAAAAATACCATAAGCATAAGCAATCTAAAGGCCATGTTGCTTATGCTGAATCCAACTCAGACTCACATTCTCCTGAGTCCGATTCAGACTCTGACTCTGAACGAGCACACAAGGTGCTCATGACTCATACTTCGTCTTCCCAGATAGATGCAGTATGGTATATTGATTCAGGAGCTAGCAAACACATGACTGGGGATAAATCCTGGTTTGATACGTTTGTGGAAAAAGAGGGTAAGCCAGTCACAATTGCTGACAATCAGGTATATCAAGTAAAAGGAGAAGGGGATATTTTTGTGTCTCTTCCTGATGGTAATTGTCAAATTGAAAAGGTTCTCTATGTTCCAGGCTTAGCCAATAATCTGCTTTCAGTCACACAAATGTTGGATAGAAACATGGAAGTCGTGTTTCGAGTTGTCAATGGCCAGAAGAGATGTTTTATCACACACAGTGGTAGACATGTAGCAACTGGATCTTACCAACATGGCTTGTTTATTCTCGATGCTATATCCTCTTCCCATGTTGCTTTGGCTGCAACTACAAAAGAGGCCACCTCTCTCTGGCATCGACGTTATGGGCATCTCAGTTCTGGATATTTGCTTGAATTACACAAATATGGGATGGTGACAGGTCTTCCGCCCCTCTCATCTATCTTACCGGTTTGCTCGGATTGCTTAGCAGGGAAGCAACATCGAGTGCCTTTTGAAGCAAGCTCCTCTCGAGCTGCAAAACCTTTAGAGCTGGTACATACCGATCTGTGTGGACCTATGCCAACCAGCTATGGTGGGAAAAAGTATTTTCAACTATTCGTTGATGATTACTCACGGAGGATGTGGGTTTTCTTTCTTCAGTTGAAATCAGAAGCGTTTCTCTACTTTCAACAGTTCAAGAAACTTGTTGAGAAGGAGTCGGGATGTTTGATCAAAACCCTCCGCTCAGATCGAGGGGGGGAATACACCTCTGAAGAGTTTTTAGAATTTCTTAAGAAACATGGGATCAAAAGACAACTGACTACAGCCTATACACCTCAGCAGAATGGAGTTGCAGAAAGAAGAAATCGTTCCATTATGGAAATGGCTCGATGTATGCTAAAAGGAGCACATCTTGAGGATCAATATTGGGCAGAAGCAGTAAATACAACATCATATCTCCTAAATAGAGCACCCACTAGAGCTCTACAAGGGAAGACTCCACAAGGAGCATGGAGTGGTAGGAAACCTTCCATTGCTCATCTAAAGGTGTTTGGATGTAAAGCATTCATGCACATTCCAAAACAAAAAAGGAGAAAGCTGGATGAGAAAACCTTGCAGTGTATCTTTCTTGGCTATGATGAGTACTCAAAAGGTTATCGATTGATTGATCCTAAGACCAAGAAGACACATGTAAGTAGAGATGTTATATTTGATGAAGCTCTCACATCAAAAGACACATCCACAACTGTATACCTAGATGAAGAAGAGCCTAAGAAGGAGGTTCAACTTCCACAACAAAAACAGAAAGTTCCAAAATGGTATACTAGCACTTTGAGAGATGCTAAGTTGAAATCCCTTCCAGATCTATCACTTGATAGGCCATGTACTCGCAGTATGACTCAACAGATGAAAGCAGAAGAATCTACTTCAGAGGTTGATGACCTTTGTCAACACTTTGATGATTTGTCAGTGGGTACAAAAAATGATAGAGAGGAAGATAAGGATGGAGAAAAAATTTATATGTCTACATTGAATACAAACGAACCCACAACGGTTCAATCGCACTTGATGAACCACGGTGGAAAGAGGCCATGGATGTAGAACATCAATCTCTCCTTAAAAATAATACTTGGAAGTTAGTCGATCCGCCAAAAGGGAAGAAACCCATAGGCTGCAAATGGGTGTTCAAAGTGAAGTATAAGGCGAGATGGGTCTATTGATAAGCATAAAGCCCGGCTTGTTGCAAAGGGATATGCTCAGAAAGAAGGCATAGATTATGAAGAGACTTTTGCCCCTACTGCAAAAATGACTACCATTCGTGTACTTTGTGCCATGGGAGCTCAGTTTGGGTGGAAATTACATCAGATGGATGTTAAAAGTGCCTTCTTGAATGGTGACTTACAAGAAGAAGTATATATGACTCAACCAGAAGGATTTGTGGAAAAGGGGAAAGAACAAAAAGTATGCAAATTGATTAAATCCTTGTATGGGCTAAAACAAGCTCCTCGAGCTTGGTATATCAAGATAGACAGTCACCTTGTGCAGCATGGATTCGAAAGAAGTCCTTCAGATGCAAATCTCTATATCAAGAGAAATGGTTCTGATATAGTGATCCTTGTACTTTACGTAGACGATCTGATCATCACAGGAAGCTCAGAAAGTATGATTGGCTTAGTGAAAAATGACTTGAAGCAATCATTTGAAATGACAGATCTAGGACTTCTGCACTATTGTCTTGGTTTAGAATTTACTCAAGAACAGTTTCATATTCGAGTAACACAAAAGAAATATGCCAAGACTTTAGTAGAAAAATATCGGATGACTAATTGTAAGTCCAAAGCAACTCCAATGGAGCAAGGACTTAAGTTATCTCGATATGATGAGTCACCTCAGGTAGATGGAACTCGCTATCGCCAATTGATTGGGAGTCTCCTATATCTGACAAATACCGAGGCCAGATCTCAGTTTGCTTGTGGGATATCTTTCAAGATTCATGCAAGAGCCTAAGATGAGTCACTGGAAAGCAGCAAAAAGAGTTCTTCATTATGTTCGTGGTAGTACAAATTATGGTCTGGAATATAGAAAGAATAATAATTTTTTCTTACTTGGATACACAGACTCAGATTATGCTGGATCTCTTGATGATCGTAAATCCACTTCTGGATATGTTTTTCATCTCGGGTCTGGACCAATCTCATGGCACAGTAAGAAATAGCATGTGGTTGCTCTATCTTCAATAGAAGCAGAATATCGTGCAGCCAGTGAAGCAGTCTGCGAGATAATGTGGTTAAGTCGCATTCTTACAAACATGGGCCTTCCAAAGAATCTTCCACTTCATTTGTTTTGCGACAATCAAGGTGTTTTGAATCTTGTCAAAAATCCAATTTTTCATGAACGTACCAAACATGTTGATACCAGATGTCATTTTATTCGAGATGAAGTTCCAAAGCACCATATACAACTTCAATACATTTCTATTGATGCGCAAGTTGCAGATATCTTTACCAAAGCACTTGGACGTATCAAATATGAAAAATTTCGAGATACAATTGGAATTTGCCAATAATGTAATAAGGGGGGATGTTAGCATATGGCATGGCATATATTGTATTTCATTATTGTCAAAAATATTGCTCGTAGGCAATCTCCAATTTCGTTGATTAACCAACTTATTGGTTAATCAACTGCTTTGTAATTCCTTATATTGAAATCAATGAGAATGAATCAACTGCTTTGTCGAATTCTTTAGGGGTGCCTGTATTACCAGAATATTAGGCTATCCAGTCCATTTGGAAAGATTGGAGTTGGAGGCTAGAGTGGGGGTTGGACTAGCAGTACTTGAAGCTTGGTGTAAATCTGGAAAAATGGGCATCATCATTTGGCTGGGAATCTCCTGATGGCAATCGGATATTTATCTACTTTTTGTGCTTCTTGATAAATATCGATGAATTTAAACATGTGGGACTACCTAATGGCCATACTTATATATGAGTTTAAATCTCTCTAATAGTAATACATTGTCTGCTCATGTGTTGGTCTCAACCCGTCAGGTACTTGTTGCCAAGTCCAATTGAATTTGATGTTAAAATCTACAATCTCCTCTTGAGGGTGTTTCTGGATAATAGTAAAATGATTCAATAGGTAGAATGGGTCTTCTTGCTCATTGAATTCTTCCACTAGTTTACCATAAAGCTATGCCCAGGTGGATATAGTTTGATTTTTGAGCGCCTTGTACCAATAGAGCATTTTTCCTTTCAAGGAAATTACCAGAAATATTATCATAACATCTTCTTCATGGATGTTATGTATCGGGGCTAGTGCGGCTATGTCTTGATAGTGTTCATAAGTTATCTTTCTAGTACCATCATACTGGGGTAGTGCTTTCAAGACCACCATAGGAATCGAATGTTGAGCTTCCAGGTTCAAGGGACCTGTGTGGTTCCATACGGGGTAAGGTAGGATCGGCTGATTCACGGCCATTGTGAGTATATGGATAGCCAGAGTTAAAGTTTCACTAGCAGAAGTACTAGGAAAGGTTGTAGGGGAAGGATTTGGGTATCCTGTATTATGGGCATATACACAAGTTATTTTGGCCACTAAAAAAGGATTAGCTTAGAGGCTACCAAGGTGTAGTTCGAAGAACTCTATGGGCTCTTTTGAATTTCTTGGTTTAGATATGGTTATCATAAAATATGGTACATAACCATAAGCTAGGTAAAATATTTCTTAGGGTTCTTTTCTGGTGCGGAGTTGCTAGATGATTTATAAAATATTGATAGGGCAAATCTATTCACTAGGGCTTTGATATGTATACTGCGTGGGATTCGGGTCCCATCGACCGTGCCAAAAAATGTTGGAACAAAATCTGCCTTTGGTTACGTTTGTACCCAAGACTTTGCCAACATTAAAAGACCAGGCTAATACATAGTTTACTTGGTTCAGTCTCTATAGGAGGTTGGTTCCTTGCTTATTTTAGGAAAATGGGGCAAAAAGGAAATGCATAAAGAGAGGGAAATATAGTGATAGCTAGAGGATTAAAACAATATAAATTAAGTAACAACAAAGCAACTATTGTAGTCTTTTGCGGAGAAGCATAACAGAGAACCAAAACAGAGAAACTAAAACTTTTGGTGAATACTTATTTAAGTGTAAGCTTATATGTGAAGTTAATTGCAGATCTAACTGAGCTTTATTGTAGGAATTCAAAATAAGAATTAATGCAAGTCACATTCAATTTAGATTTATATAGAAATAGATAAAACATACATACTTGATTTGAGACACCAGTACCCAAGAACTAGAATGGATGTTCTTTTTAGAAATCTGCATACATAGCCTTGCAAACACATTCTATATATAAGAATTTTTACATAACAAAAAACTAAAAGTTGTTACAACAGTATTCCTGTAGGCTCATTCTGGTAAAAAAGTAGTTGAAGAGAGTATGGAGCTTTCAACAGGAAGTGGTTGAGATATTCTGGTTATGGTGATCTTCTTTAATATTTTTAGAGATGTCATGGTCCATATGGCCATCAGAATATCACGTCCTCATGAATTTTCACCTTAGCTCAGCTTTTAACCTTCAGAAAGTTTCCTGATCACAACTTTTCGCCTTGGCTTTGCTTAGCTCTTCTAAATGTCACCCGATTATGATTTTTGGTCATGAGTTGGTCCTCAACCCTTCAAAATGTTGCCTGATCATGACTTTTTATCTTTGATCTGCCTTAACTCTTTAAAATGTTGCATTCTCATGAATTTTCACCTTGGCTCTACCTTAGGTCTTCAAAATATTGTGTCATCGTGACTTTTAGCCTTAGCTCTACTTTCGGCATTCAAAATATCACGTCCTCATAAATTTTGGCTTGAGCTCTACTTTCAACCTTCAAAATATTGCCTGATCATGAATTTTTGCCTTTGCTCTGCTTTATTTCTTCAAAATATCATGTTCTCATGACTTTTCACCTTGTCTCTGCCTCACCCCTTTAAAATGTTGCGTCCTCGCAACTTTTGGCCTTAGCTCTGCTTTCGACCTTCAAAGTGTCATGCCATTGCAACTTTTGGCCGTGGCTTCGTCTTCGGTCTGCAAAATGTCGTCTGATCATGATTTTTCTCCATACTTAGCAAAATCTTGAGAAGATTACTCCCTATTTCCCTAGGTGTGGTTATTTTGACCAATAGTAACCCATTACCTATTAAAAAACCATTTGCAACTTGTTACTTATCCAAAGACTATCCCTTACCCAAGCAAACATTAACCAATATGGGATATCAAGGCAAAGGATTATAGTCCCAACAACAAGGAATTAAAAAACATTTAGAAGTTGAAATTTGGATTGAAAGATGTGGCATTAGCTATATTCCTAGTGAAAATCATCCTTTTTCAATAGATTTGGAAGATGATCAAATTATAACTTTTTCTAAATTCATGGATCATCATGGATTAGTTTGAAGTGATCAAGATGAATAATTTTCTTCCCCATCTACAATTTTATTTTGCAACCTAATCACCATGGTCCATCCTAAATTAATTACAATCCAAGGAGAGTATTCCAAAGGATATACCTTTTGTGACATGAATCATGAAGATATTCTCCAAAATAACTTCTTCTTTGGTGGACCAATCCCATGTGTCACCCATATCAAATTTGTCAAAACCCAAGCGGATAAAATTGCAATGTCACCTAAAGATCTTGAGCATTTAGGATTTATTCTTGCCTTACCTCATTATGAGGATGAATCCCATATCCTCATTTAAGAGATCATAGATATGAACATTGGCACTTTAGAGAACCCTAAAATCCTCAAATTAGGGCAAGCCCTCTCTATTTAAGAGAAAGAGCAATCGACCAATTTATTGAAGGAATTTCAAGATATATTCACTTGGCCATATGTTGACATGCATTAGCTATATTCTTCTTTGGTTATGCACCACCTAGTAGTCCGACCAGATATTAAACTTGTCAAGGAGAAGCTTAGAAAGATGCACCTTAAGATTGCATTATTAGTCAAAGAACTTCAAAAGCTTCTTGATGTTGATTTTATCAAAGCTATTGACTATTTCGATTGGATATCTAATATCATTCATATCACCAAGAAAGAAGTCACAATCAAAATAATT
Source organism: Wollemia nobilis (assembly GCA_028583015.1). Classification (NCBI taxonomy): domain Eukaryota; kingdom Viridiplantae; phylum Streptophyta; class Pinopsida; order Araucariales; family Araucariaceae; genus Wollemia; species Wollemia nobilis. The sequence goes on from JAQPPZ010017121.1 coordinate 6,790,895, forward strand.
ATTTACTTTCAAGATATCAACTTAGCTTATTCCAAAGATGATTTTCCCTTACCCAATATAGACATGATTATAGATTTCACTGTCGTATGTGGAATTCTATCCTTAATGTATGGGTTTTTATGATATAACCAAATAAAAATTGCTCCTATAGACCAAACTAAGACTGCTTCCATTATTCCATGGAACACCTTTTGTTATCAAGTTACACCTTTTAGCTTAACAAATGCAGGTGCCACATATCAAAGGGCTATGACTTATTTTTCCATGATTTAATGCATGACATTGTAGAAGACTATGTGGACGATCTCCTTGGTCACTCCATCCACCATGAAAATCATGCACAAGACCTAAGGCACATATTTGAATGATTAATAGAATATAAATTTCACCTTAAGCCCTCTAAATGTATCTTTAGAGTCACATCTAGCAAGATTTTAGGTTTCATTGTGTCTAGAAGAGGCATTGAAGTAGATCCTACCAAGATAGCGACTATTACTAATATACCTCCCCCACACAATCTCATTGAGTTGCATAGTTTTCAAGATAAGCTTTAAGCCATTATACGTTTGATATCCCAATTAGCTGATAAGTTCCAACCCTTCTTTAATATTCTCCACAAAAATATGGAATATAAGTGGGATGATGAATGTCAAAGAGCTTTTGAAGTACTCAAAAGATACCTCACATTCCCACATATCCTTATAGCACCCAATCTAGCCAAAAAGTTATTGTTGTACATTTTTCACTATAGATCAAGACTCAGGGGCTATGCTAGCTCAACATGGTGATAAAAATAAGGAAAGAGAAATTTATTACATTAGTAGAACCCTTGTCATCTATGAAATCTAGTGCACCTCGCTAGAAAAGCTTTTCCTTGTTGTAGTGTTTGCATCTCAAAAATTATGACATTATATGCTTAGCCATAAGATATTAGTAATTGCTACTGCTAGGTTTGATCTCCTTCACTACTTAATGTCAAAGCCTCACCTTTTAGGTCAAGCCTCAAAGTGGGTTCTTGCCCTTAGTGAGAATGATCTAACCTTTATTAGTCAAAAAGCCATAAAGGGTCAAATTATTGTTAACCAATTAGCCACAACACCCTTAGAATCTGCTATCCCTTAGTTGTAGAATTTCTTGATGAGTGCATTTTCAACCTTGATGTAGAACCTCAAGATTATTGGACCTTATATTTTATGGAATCAATTTATTAAAGGGTGAAGGAGCTGGAATCATTCTAGTTATCCCACAAAAGCAACTAATACCTCTATCCTTTAAGTTGTGTTTCTCCTACACTAATAATATTGTAGAATATGAAGCATAGATCTTAGGCCTTAGAGTTGTCATAGCCTTAGAAGTCAAAATCCTTTATGTCTTTGGTGAATCTCAACTTGTAGTCAATCAAGTCAATGATGTATATCATACTAAATATGAAAAATTGAATCCATACAAAGACATTGTTGTAAAGCTTATGTAAAACTTTGATAGGATAACCTTATAGTCCATTTCTAGATCCTCTAACCATCATGCGGATGAAATGACTGTAGACGCATCTCTTATCCCCTTGGAGTTATAATATGATCATGCCACAATTATCATTAGACAACTCCAAGAGCTTGAAACCTATAGTTCTAGTCAACTTCCCTTAGATGTCTTGAACATCAAAGTTTCTTCTTCTAAGACTTAGTACAAAGATATTTTTGACTTCTTAAAAGATGACATAATTCCCAAAGGCTTAGATTGTAACAAGCAAAAGCTATTGTGCAAAGAGCATACATATTTGTAATAATCATTGATATCTTATATCGATACTCTTTTGAAGGTATCCTTCTACGATACCTTACACTCGATGAAGCAAGACAATCCCATAAATAAGCCCATGAAGGATCGTGTGGAGGCCATTTAAGTGGTAATGTAATCGCCAAAAAGCTCCTTCTAATAGAATATTATTGTCCTTCAATGGAAAAGGACACATACGACTATGTTTAATACTGTGACAAGTGTCAACATCATGCCAATCTTATTCATGCACCCTCACAAAACCTTCATGTCATTTCTTCCCCTTGGCCATTCTTTATTTGGGAATTGGAAATAATTGGAAAATCAATCCCACTTCTTTTGATGGTCATAAATTCATCATCACAACCACTGAGTACTTCACTAAGTGAGTGGAAGCCATGCTTCTATGGAACTCCCTTCAAGAAGAAGGATGTTGATAAGATTTGTGATAAATATAAAATTCAACATAAATGGTTGAACCCTTATTACCCTCAAGGTAATGGCCAGGCCAAAGCCTCTAACAAATCCTTAATCAAGATCTTTAATAAGTTGGTTGATAAGACCAGTCATGACTAGCATATTCAACTTTATATTGCCTTGTGGGATTATCATACCAGTATACATACACCTACATGTGCAACCCCTTATATCTTAGTCTATGGGACTAAGTTTATTTTTCCTTTTGAGTTAGAAGTCCCTTATTTACACATTTTGTTGTAAGATACCTCTATCGATGATGAGTATTACCTTGCCCATCTAAACCAATTAAATTTGCTTGAAAAATAGCATATTTATACCTTAGAGCATCTTCAAGCCTATCAAAATAGGCTCAAATGAACTTACACTAAGAAAGTTTGTAATCATTATTTTAAAGTAGGGGATATTGTCCTCAAACAAAACCAAAAGAACACCAATGATCAGACCGATCTAAAATATAAATTTTAGCCTAATTGGATAGGCCCCTTTGTTGTGACAACTAATTTTAGCTTGAGAGCCTATCATCTAGTAACCTTAGATGAAAGAGATCTCAAATAACCCATAATCATTATGCATCTCAAAAGATATTATGCATGACCTTATTTTTTCTTCCTCTCATTCTAATCTAATATTCTCGATAACTTCTAGAATTTAGAGAAGAGTTTGAAGTCTTGACCATAAGATACTTTCTCCCTTATCAAGAATTCTTCTAGTTTCAACCCTTCTTTGCACTCTCTTGATTATTTTTCTCAATTCCTCTATTTCTTCTACCAGATTTCCCAAGACCTCTTTTGTTCCAACTTGCATATGTTTTCTTGATCATCTTGCATTCCTGACTATCATATTTTGTATGGATTTCTTGACATGCTTCTTCTTTGTATTCATGTTTGACATATAGTTTACTTCTACTTGACATTCATATTTGCATATGACCGCTTGCTCATGTAGGTTTTCAAGAACTTTGCAATAAGGTAATGATGACATCTAGTCAGGATAGCTCATATGCATTGCACTTGTAGTAGGTCACTAATGCTTAGAAAATTCCCAAACCTAGGGCATGATTCTTTCTTTTCCCCATTGGGATGCTACAATTACCCCTCTTTTTACCTATAAGGGTAACTCTATGCTAGTGGGATTTACTTCTTAATTTTTATGCAGCAACGCATGTCTACATTTGTTAGTACAAAGTTGCTCTTGGATATCTTCACCCCCTTTCCTCTTGAATAATACTTTTCTCTTCTTTCCCATCCATCACTTGATATTGCATTTTACCATAGTATTTGATGACCATCCTAGTTAACAATGCACTTTTGCATCCTCTTACAATTTGTGTTGACACGTTTCACCTTTTATCATACTTTCTTTGATTTTTTTTCATGCATATTTGCTTATCTTACACATATTTTGTTTGCTTGGAGATATTATGTGGTGGATCATGGATCATTGTTCTCTGGTTCATATATCTGCTCACTTGATGCATTTAATTTTATCATGGGATGATGATGCTAGAATTCATCACCCAATTCTTCAAGCAAACACAATCCTCTTTATCATTCTTCTCTTATATATCCCTTAATCTTGTGAATCTAGATACATTTTTAATTTCCCAAAGTCAAGGGATATATACTTCTATTTACTTCTCATGCAATCCTAACCATTCTTTTGTTCTCTTGCATATCAACATACATCTTATCTAGACTCTGCTTGTCTATGAATGTTATACGGTTCCCTTTCCTAGTTATCTGCAAGTTGGTTGGGGATCCCTTTCTTCATCATTATATTCACATGTATCTGCTTTTCTTCTTATCATATTTTTTTTTATCATCTCCCAAATATTATCATAATTAGCTTAGATTTTATTGATTACAACATTACCCATAAAATCAATAAAAAATAGGTATATTATGATGGCATATGAGAGAATGATCCCTCTTCCTCTTTACCTCCCTCATTGAAATTTTGGTTATCGAAGGATGCTTGTAGGATAGGCTAGATACTACAAGCATCCCTTGATAACCAAAATTTCAACAAGTTAAATAAATGACCTGTTAAGGTACATGTTGATTCTAGTGATGTTTCCTAAGCACCTCATTCCTTTCTCTTCCTTTCTCTTGATTCTACCATCATATTTATTCCATAATTTTTATTGCCTACATCTAGCAATCTAATAATCAAAGCAAATGATATGTAAATCATAAAGCAAGTCAGTCAACGTCATGCACATAACACTTTTCAACATCATCAAAAGGTAGCAAGATGTCATTAGTCTCAAAATGGAGAGTACATCTAATCTGGTGTGTTGATTTACCGTAATAGAAAATTGGCACACTCGACCACCCCATAGCCTCTACCCCAATGGGAAGCATGTCATACTCAAAATTGGCATGTCATCCCATCCCTCTCTAAGCCTACAAGCCTGACTCATCTACTCTACCTACTATTGATGGCATTTGTTGTGGCATGTTCATAGAGTGAGAGATGGTTCACATACGTGATTAGGTCCTATTGTATGAGCACCGTAATGACAGTGGATGAACCTTCTAGTCTGTCGATATGACCGGGTAGTACAATGTTTGGTAGAATGTCTCCTTCTATATCGACACTTGGAGATCCTCCCTCACACTTTGTAGCTCCTCCTATAACATCTTGATTGCTTGATCCTAATAGCCACCTGATATGATAGTCATGCCCTCTTAGAAGACCTACTACCTCTCCTACTCTAGTTGGTTTCTCTCCTCTCAACCACTCTACTTTGGCCCTCACCATATTCCTCTCTATACTTAGTTGATCTTACTCCATGACGACCTTGTCCACTACTCCCCTTAATATCACCATCCTCTGAGCCCTATCCTTATAGAGTAGGTCTACATTCCTCTACAATTGGGCTATCTATGCTTGCATAGCCTACCTATCTATCTATAGGTCATCTTGACCTATCATTCCACTCAACCCAACTTTTGTATCCATGGGGGCCACTACTGTCACCCTCTCTCTCCCTGTCATTGTGTTAGTAATTGTGATTGATTCTTTAATAGTAATCATGGTCACTAACCTAACCTCCACTTGCCTATGCCTTGATTTTCCTACCATCCTTTGTCACCTCTCTGTAGTTCATTGGATGACCTCTCAAAGTGTAACTATATGCATTGATCCATAACTTGGTACCTCTAGATAGGCACTGCTAGTGAGATCCTCATTGAAATGATCCCCATGTACCACCATCTATAGCCCACGACCACCCCAACATCATTCACCCTTTGATCTATGTACAACAAGTCATCAAATTTCTCCTTTATAAAATTAGTGGGGTCTAGTCACTCATTTACTTTTTCCAGGTCCCTCACCATCCTATGATACTTGTAGTCCCCATATTTGGTATATGTTATAAAATATCAAACTACCTTTGCACCCAATTAAAATGGTGCAACTCTCATTCATCCTAGTCCATGATCATCCACTTGATCCATCGAAACTGTGACAACTCAAACCCATCCTTTGTCCACCTAGGGTGTAGATACCATGGACACTAGATAATTTTATTATCCTGTAGCTTGTCTACCACCCTCCTCCCCAATGACAAGGACCCAATAAAAGTATAATGCACCCTCTCAAAATGGTGCATCCATTGATAAGCTATTGGTATCTTTGGAATTGGCAATTACCCTAGAAATCCTTATGGACACCACACTACAATGTGCTCCTAACACCAGACCTGTAGTAAGGTCATACATGTAAAATTATGACCTCTCTTATACATGATGTTATACAACATCTTGTACAATCTATCCAAAACTAGCAATCCCTAGGTGAACCACACCTAATGATATCTCATGTTATCTATCATCCCTACCAAAGACCATGTCACATACCTCCTACTAGTCTGACACACTAGCAACCCCACCATCACCTTGCAAAGCATGCAAGTGAGATCCAAGATGCCATATCACTCGGTCATCTCATCTACATGAAGCTTGCTCTACTATATCTTATGATGTGGATCCCTCGATAATATCTATAGTGCTAGCGGTCCTATAAACCTCTCAATCCCTAATTAGGATCCTCAATATCTACCACACATCCTCTAGTGTGACAATAACCTCTCACATGGATAACTGGAAGGTCAAAGACTCTAGGTACCACCCCTCTATCAAAGCTATCAAGAGTACCCTATCACACTCTACCTGGGGCATTTTTGCTGCATGCAGTAGCCCCACCATCCTTAAAATCCCTCTTTTTGCTACAATCATATCTCTTAAGAATATCTCCAATGTCCATAGCCTCCACTCTCTGCTCTCCAAGGTATTTAGCTACAAGCACATAAACATATAGTTCTTAGCAGTATCCATATTATCGAAATAACATTACATTAAAAATAACAACATTCATCATTCATCACTTTATAAAAATCATCACTACCCTACCATTGATATTCTATTTTCTTACTTCTTCCCTCATATTTTTCATGTTTCTTGTTCTCTCCTCTTCCTCCTTTTATTCTTTTCTTTTCATCCTTTGTGATTTTGTTCCCCATTCATTTTTACAGAGCATGAAATCATAAATTTATGATCAACATTTGGAGGACATTTGGAGGGTGCAACATCATATCCCTCTTCATGGAGTGACCCGTAAATTTATGTTGGTCTTTGCGGTGATTTCCTCAAAAAATTCAAATCTAACCTAAATGTACTTCCTACTCCTAGCCTATCAAAAATATTTTGAAACTTATGCAAGCTCGCCCCTTCGACGTTCTCGCCTCACCCCTCAAAATTGTGGAATGGTGTGTAGGAAGCACCATCTGCTCTCTAGAGCTTCTTTCCTCCATTCTCATGTAGTGAAAATGATTTTGATTTTCACCCTCGCCTCCTTTTTACCCCTCCCCTTCTCTTTTTCCTTTTTTTCCCTCTTCCCCTTTTTGTTCTCCCATTCTTCTTCCTCTATCAATTTGAGTTTCCTCAAGAAGATCATCTTCCCTCTAAATCTCAAGGGGGTACCCTAACTTTAGGGGCATTGATGTCATCATTGCCCCATAAAACATGCAAAATATTCAAAGTCTTTGAAATTACACCATATTTACACCATACCTTCACCTAAACTTCCTGCCCATTTTTGTACCCTCATTTTCAAATTTGAAGGTATCTACATTTTTTTAAGCATTTATTGTGCCATAAATACATCAAAGAGGGGGTCAAATATAAACACTAAAAATTGACCCAACCAAATAAGTCATTTTTCCTTTAGAAGCCTAAGTAACCCATCAAAATTATTAAATGCAATTTTTGTACCCTTCAACCCTCCATTTTGAGATGTTTCTTAATTCAACAATTTCATGCTCCTCATTGATGAACCCTCAAATTGAGTCATTCCATTGTAGACCTTTCTTAGTCTCAGTAATTTTGTGTCCCACTTTGACGGATCGTAAAATTGCATTTTGACCCTTTCCTGCTTAGCTTTTAAGGAGATAGTTGGCATCACTTGACATGACCCACAATAGTCATATCAATGATTTCATAGTTGAAAAATACCAGCCATAAAATCTTATCCCTCAAGATAAATAATTTTTTTTTGGATTCTCTACGCATCTAGGGATTTTTGGTCAATTATGATCTTGTCTCGCAGATCTTCCCAGAGTTTCTACTAATGTCTAAGTGCCTCTCTCGTGCCTTAGTGGATTTCAAATTCAACCACCTCAACCTCCTTTACTTTAATGTATTTTCCTCTCTCCCTTCATGCCCTAAAACTCTATAAATAGAGGCATTGGGTTCCCATTTGTAGAACACACTCTCATGATAACAAAATTCTTTCAAAATTGTAGCTCAAATTGTCAAGTTGTATTTACAAATTTGGAGGACATTTGGAGGGATCACTTGACCTACACTTAGAGGACCACTCTTCTATTGGTTGTAGCCTTCCCTTCTCTTTGCTCTCCCTTTTGTAATTATTTATTTTGCATAAGTTGTGTATTGCATATATTTTGCTTTTTCTTTTTAGCTTTAACTTTATATTTTTACTCTAATACTTGTACCTAAGTTATTGTGCAATTATATGTTAGGATTATCTTGGCCTTCCTTCATTCCCAAACCCTTGAAGGATCCCTATTTGATAGGATCTTACCTCTACCCTTCATATAGGATGATTTTGTGGCTTACCTATATTAGGCACAAATTCATCGTAAGCCAAAGAAGGATTAGACCTTGTTCTATATCTTGCTCCTTCTTGCCTTCCTTACTTGCCATTATATCCCTTTTCCTTTGTAGGCAACTTAGAATCAAGTCCCACCACCCTTTTTGCTCTCTTTCTTTTGATGAGAGTGAATTAACAATCCACTCTTACAAGGCATGAATTTATTCTAAGTAGAAAAGAAATCAATTTTACCTTGCCTTGTAGCCTCCCTTAACTCGTATTTAGGTTCTTAATCCTCTATTTACACTTCCAAACTACATTGACCTAATATTCTACCTTCTTTTATGGTTTTTAGTCTAGCAGAATGATTTTACAATCGAGACTTACCATATGCAAATTCGTCTAAGTGGGCTTGGGGGCAAGCTCTATTTTGCCTCCCCTATATCTCATTCCTTTCCCTGCTCTTACCCTAGTCTATGATCTCTTATAGTAGATTTATAATGTTTCTATTCCTTGATTACACTTCCTTATCATAGTTTACTTCTAAGTATAATGAATTCATGGTTCACCCATAAGGACCACAAAATCCTTCCATTCTCTGATCTGCCCTTTTGAACTTGACATCCTGCTTTTTGTTTCCTCTATTTATTCAATTATTTTGCATCCTAGAGTTCTTTGGCATGAACTCATCCTTGTAATTAAGATCATTTACTTTCATGCACCTTTTTTGATCAGCTAAAAGGACCAAGGAGGTCTAATTGCCCATTCTGTGAGCCTTACCTCCTTAGTAGCCAAAGTAGATCCCCAAACATTGATCATCATATTTCATGTTTGATATTTTTGTAGGTTCTACGGATTCACGATCATTGTTAATAGAGCACAAAAACGTATTCACAATAAAAATTCTAGGGCATGAAATCATGGCAACCATTGAATTAGGTAAGCACTCTTGGTAATCTTATTAGGAAACCTCTTCAAATTCTATTCTATGTTGCTTTTTGTCCTTGTTCTATTTTTTTTAGCACAAATAAAAAAGGGTGTAAAATGAGCCTTAGTTTCTTTTAGTTCTATATCATTAAATAAGGAGCATTATGTTAGAGTTAATGTGTACTTTGTCTGTCAGTTATGAAATATATCCCTGACACTTGTCATGTTATCATATAGGCCTTATGCCTATATATTGTAATCATTTTGTATCAATATATATCTCATATCTTTTTCATTCCCAACATTTGATATCAGAGCACATGCGCTCTCCTACTCTGTGTAAACCCTTGAGGGGGGATTTACCTCATGGAAATCCCCCCCTCATTTTTTCCCTTATTTTTTTCTCCATTGATTAGGGAGTTGCTCTCCACTCTTGTGGATTAGAAACTAGAAAGAAATGGTGAATAACTTATGGCTACCCCTGAAGCTTCATTGCTTGGATCCATGAGATGTTGAGGAATAGGGATCTCTATTTTGTACCAGTTTATTTATTTTATTTTTTGTGAGGGTTTACCAAGTTCCATGGTGCAAGTGCGCTGTTTGGTGGTGGTCAAAATAGGCCATTTATGATGGCTATGTGTTTCCAATGCCTGAGCGATGAGAGACAACTCAGATTGATGCTTGTTGTTCATGGACATGGCCACAGTGGAAAAATTCTAGTAGCGGTGTCTATTGATGGTCAACAGTTTTGGCCCACCTACCACATGACGCACCGAAACACGGTTTGCTAAAGAGCAGAGTTTTTCACATTTTTCACCCTACCGACTGATTAAAAATTAGCTGCCTCTTTTGGATTGGTCATCTTCTACCACTTTGACCCCATCTGCCCAGATGTTGTGTGAGAGATTGTATTTTTTTTATAAATGGGTAGGTTGATACAGAATTGCTTGGATAATGAAATCAGTGCATAGGATCTTGGTCAACTAGTGCCTGTGAAAGTGTATTAAAATGTGAAAGTGTATTAAAAAACATAAAGACAATTGTCGAGTATCTTGCAGATGAGCTCATCAATGCTGCAAAGGTATCTTCAAAAAGTTATGCAATGAAGAAGAAGGATGATATTGAGCGTGTTGCCAAGGTGAAGTTCTTCAAACTGCTATAATTGACTACATAAGTCACGAGATTCCATTCTTGGTGTTGTTGCATCGAATACGATGGATGCTCCAAGCAATCTAATATCTAAAATTGCATTGTTTTCCACGTATACTCACTCGTCTTCAAGAGTGGGTGGATGACATATTCACTGGAGATTCGAATCCTCTTTTCTCAGATCTACAACTGAAACAATGAACATCAGATAGCCGATGCTTGCGATCCAAAAGCGATGATGCGTGGGGTTGAGCCGGGCTCGATGCTTCATGAACAAGCTGGATGATTTTTGTTATACTGAGATCATATTTTGTTGCTTGTTATCCTCCATTATGCATGATGTCATAGAACACCACTAAATGCCACTGCAATCCCCACAAAAATGATTATGATCACCTTCTATTTTGACATCTGCCCCCTCCACTTCATGGTACTTTGTCACATTTTTTACAACAGTCTTAATAATGGATCTTCACAGGCCGTTGATCTGCTATGCATGGGAGAATACGTCAAATATCAAATAGGATCATCATCTTGAAACTTTCATCCCTGAATCGTAGCAGATAATCGCTTGAAACTGCTACGTTGCAGTTCTGGACTGTAAAACTATTTTCAAAATTTTTACGGCCTCGGTGACAGTGATGGTGATAAAAAATGAGAAGGTGAGTGCATCATCAGATTATCATTCTATGATATGGTGGACCAAAAGATGTATGCATGTCTACCGAAGGTACCGACAACTGTGACATCATCTATATTTTTTTATATGCATTGGTTTTGTATGAGTTGTCATTGTAGAGGCCCAACCATTTGTTGGTGGTGAAACGTCGTCCATATAGGAGAACCATAGGATGCAGTGAGGGGATGAAGTTGGCCTTGGATCTATATGAAGGCCTTTAGAGAGGCCAATGAGCGGTGCTAATACCGGAGTGTGGTACAAAAATGTTGCATTGGAGAACATGTTTTTTAAATCCATTTTTCTGTTGCAGTAGAAAAAGCTGAGGATCCCACTGCCTACCTACTCACCGTGGCTAGGATCTTGTGTGGATGTAATCGTCATGCGGAGCTCTAGATGTGTGGAAAGACTTGTGAGATTCCAAGTTCGAATCCGAGCGTGGAAAGAATAGAAGAGAACAGGTCTGATTTTTTTCATAGCTACATAAATTTGGCCACCTATAGGCGGATCAGGGAGGACAGAACCGTGGTTAACATGTGAAGTACCTGGGTTTGATGAATATGCACAAGCATAATTACAAGAATCACCCGTCGAGTGGTTTGATGAAGTGGAAGTGGTTGTTGCAGAGGTTGAAATCAATGCTGCGACATCACTAATTTACAGGATTTTGTGCCACAAAATTTAATTTACAAGAGGGCACATACTGATTGCAGCCGGTGATTGCCCAGCTCAGAATCCGAAGTTTCGTATGTTGCAGCGGCCGTGTTAGTCAATTTGTTGTGCAAGATTTTTTTCGGTGAGAGTGATTATTTTTTAATTAGACTGTCAATTTTTAATCTTGTGCAGAGTGGCTTAATGCCCAGATTTGTTTACTGTAGTAGTTTTTTTCACAACCCGTGCAGATACAGGATGGTGGGTCCCACGTTGGGGTTCATGACGTTCTTGGTGGTGGCCCTCATGGAATGACTCATCGGTGCTGTCATATTCTGTTAACACAATGTGAAGTGCAGCCAAATTATGGGCCACCTGGCCGCCGTGGTCTACCCCTTTCTCACCAACGCCATTCCCTTCTGATTATGTTGCTCTCTTACCGGCCTTTCTAGCTAGGGGTGGGGATGTAGATGTTGATGTTTCTCTAAAAGAGGTTGAGAAGAAGGATGTGAAAGACAAAATTAATTGGCCTTTAATTAAATTTTCATATGTTTGAGAGGGCAAATTTGAAATGATGTTTTAATTCTGTCTTGTTATTCTGTCAGAGAGCGATGTTAGGAATATTCTAATATTCTTTGATGCTAGGAATATTCTAGATTCTTGATGTTTTTTTACAATAAATGAAGGCCTCGTTGAGAGTGAAACATAGGGGTATTTATAGTCATCGGAAATTTTTTCTGAGACGGACACAATGGTGGTGTCCTTTTTTAGTTTTGAGGTAGTTCGACTGTTGACAATTTTGGGTACTTTGGGTACATTGCCTTTGCTTAAGTGTATAAGTTGTCATTGATGTCAAGAAGCTCTTGAAGGAATTTGATTTGATGTAAAATAATTTGTTTTGATGAAGGTTCGGCATGACAGGTTCGAAAGAAAGTAAGTTGAAAAAATGTCACGATATCGTGACATGTCGCATTTTCGCGACTTAAACAGGAGAGAGAAAGCTTTTTAGAAAAGTGTCGCGATATCGCGACATGTCGCATTTTCGCGACTTAAGCAGGCGAGAGAAAGTTTTTTAGAAAAGTGTCGCGATATCGCGACATGTCATAGTTTCGCGACTCAAAGAGGAGAGAGAATGTTCGGAGTCAGAAATGTTGCGATTTCGCGACATATTGCAAGGAAGGTTGAACGGACGAAAAAGTGTCGCGATTTCGCGACATGTTGCAGGAGAGAGAGTCCGAAAGAAAAAATGTTGCGATTTCGCGACATATTGCAAGGAAGGTTGAACAGACGAAAAAGTGTCGCGATTTCACGAAATGTTGCAAGAGAGAGAGTCTGAAAGAAAAAATGTTGCGATTTTGCGACATAATGTAGGAGAGAGAGTTCGAGAGAAAAAGTGTCGCCATATCGCAACATGTCGGGTTTTCGCGACCCAAAGAAAAGAAAAGCGCTAAGGAGAAAAAGTGTCGCGAATTCGCGACAAGTCAGAAGACAAAGTGGAAGCAAGATAAAGTGTCGCGATTTCGAGACATGCTGCAGATGAAAATGTTCCAAGTAAGAACTGTCGCGATTTCGCGACAGGTTGTAGAGAAGTCGTACGGAAGCTGAATGCGTTGCGATTTCGCGACAGGCTGCAAAGAAAACGTACGAAAGCTAGAAGTGTCACGATTTCACGATAAATTCAAGGAGGAAGAGCTCAAAGGCGAAAGCGTCGCGATTTCGCGACATGTTCCGTTTTCATGGGCGTAAGGCAGAGAAAAACACAAGGCAACGAAAGTGTCATGATTTCGTGACATGTTTCGTTTTCGCTAGTGCAAGCAGACAAGAGTGCAAGGAAGAGAAAGTGTCGCTATTTCGCGACAGATTGAGATGGCAGCGTTCGATTGGAGAAAGTGTCGCGATTTCGCGACATAAATAGAATGCAGGTCTTCTATAGGAGAAGTGTCACGATTTTGCGACAAAAGCAGAAAGGAGGTCGACGAAGGGAGAAATGTCGCGATATCGTGACAAAAGCAAAGTTGATGCTGACTAAGTCAAAAGTGTCGTGATATCGCGACAAGAGCTTAGTTGAAGTCGACAAAGGCTGAAGTGTCGCGATATCACGACAAAAGCCAAAAGAAAGTATACGGTTGCAAAGGTGTCGCGATATCACGACATGTTGTAGTTTCACGATAGAAGCTACAAAAGAGTTCCAGAGGTAGTGAAGCCGACAAAGTTAAATTTTAGTTGATGAAAATTAGGGCTTGCAGCCGATGTAGATTAGGGTTTGTTTTTGGTATAACAGCCGACTAAGATTAAAGTTTTCATCTTGAAAATTTTGATATAAAAGGAGGGCTGTTTGGGCGATTGGATGGGTAGTTGATGTGCGACGTTCGGAGATAGTGCGTAGTGCAAGAAGTTTGATCGTTGTGAGCAGAGTGCGAATTCGATTGTAGTGTGTAGAGTGCATTTCGTCGAATCATTCTGAGTGTGAAAGATCACAAAGGAAGAAGAGTGTGCGCAGATAGTGCAAGGGTTGAAGTTCGACCAAGTGCGGGTGTGTTTGCGCAAAGAGAGAAGAGGGCGTAGAGAGCAGACAGGCAAAGACGATCAAGGACATTTGTGCTAGACCGAAGGACTGTGTTTAGTACAAATTCAAGGACCAGCTTTGGAGGTGATAGAGTTGAGGACAGAGGTCTTCAGCCAGAGCAGGGAGGATAGGTGTCTTCTGTGAATAGAGTTCCATTTGCTAAGGGCAACGGAGGCAGAGGTCTTCTAGAGGATCACTAGTCAGAGCAGAGTTGGGGGAAGATATCTCCTTTGGGTCGAGGCTCATAAACATTGTAATTGGGAAAGATTCCCAAAGAATTTTGAGATAACTTTTAGAGAAAATTTTTATGGATGTAGCCCAGCCATTCTGGGTGAACCACGTTAAAAATGGTGTCACTTTGTGGATGATTTTGTGAATTGTTTTGTTATTACTTTGGGTATATTGCTTTACTATTTTTAAAGTATAAAAGAAAAAGTAAAAAGAGGTCTTATACTGTTCACCCCCCCTCTCAGTATAAGCTTGTGCTCTTCAATTGGTATCAGAGCAAGTGCCTTCGAAAATTTTAACAGCTTGAAGGAAAAGCTAATAAAGAACACAATGGATTATTCAAGTGGCAATGCAGCACCTATTCTTGATGGGTCAGATTTTGGTCTTTGGAGTGCAAAGATGAAAGTTCATCTAATGGCACTTGGTAATGAGGTATGAGAAGTAATTGAAGATGAGTACACTATTCCTGTACATGGTCCAAATACTAAAGAAGAAAGGCTCCTACATCACAACAATTCAAAAGCAATGAACGCAATCCTGAAAGGCTTACGTAAAGCAGATCTCACCAAAGTAATTCACTGCAAAACAACTAGTGAAATGTGGAAACAACTACAGGTGGTTCATACAGGTGATTCAAATGTCAGAAAGGCCAAGTTGAGACACTTCAAAGGTATGTTTGAACAACTCAAGATGAATAATAATGAAAATATTAGTGACTACATGCTTCGTATGGATGAGGTTGTTAACTCCATGAAAGACTTAGGTCTTGAGCTTGTTGAAAATGATGTTTGTGATAAGATTTTAAGATCTCTTCCTAATAGATTTAGTGAAAAGATTTCTGCTATTGATGAAGCTAAAAATTTGGATAAGTTGAAAAAGGATGAGCTCCATAGTATACTTGCAACATTTGAGTTGAGAACTCAAGTGAAGGTTGATGTCAAGAAAGAGGCAGCTTTCAAGGCTACCAAGAAATCCAAGGGTAAACAGCTTCAAGAGAGTGATGAGTCTTCTAGTGATGAAGAGGTGTATTACAGCAAGAAAGGCAAGTTCTCTAGAAAGCACAAAAGCGTGAAAAATATAAGATGTTTCAATTGTGAAAAGTTTGGTCATTATGCTACAGACTGTACTATTCCCAAGGATGAAAGTGATGAAGATAAACAAGATTCTAAGAGCAAGGATTCTGAAAAGCACAAGCATCACAGAAAAACAAATATGAGCACAACAATCAAGGAAAGAGGTATTCTCACAAGCACAAGAAGAGTTTCTACCTAGACAAAGCAAGTAAGTGTTCTAGTAGTGATAGTGAAAGTTCTTCAAGTGATAATAAAAATGAGATGTTCATATCAAAAAAAGAGGAAGAACCGAAACATAGATTCATTATCATGAAATGTCTTAGATGTGGAAATTTTGGTCACCTTGAGGATGATTGCACAAATAACAATTTGGTTTCTAGTATGTATGAGGATGCTTTAGAAAACTATAAGGAAGATGCTTGTATGGTTTTTGAAAAAGGTAGCACCTCTAGTGATAAGAAATCTGAAAAAGGCTTTGATGATTCAGAAAGCAAACAAATAAAGGATCTTGAAAGTGAACTTACTAACGCTCTTAGTGTTTTTAAAAAGGAAAGAAAGAAGAATGCTAGAATCAAGGATAAGTTAGATGAATGTTGTATGGAGAGAGATGATCTTATAGAAAGTCTTGACTTCTCTATGGCTAAGACACAAGAACTCAAGGATGAGTTAGAGTCTAAGGTGCTTGAGTATAGTGAGTTAGAACAGAAAATGGCTTATTTGAAAGAGAAAACTAAAGAGTACAAGGATAAGCTTTACAGGTTTCAAGATAGCTCTAAAAAGGTTAAGTCACTCATCAAAGGTCAAAGAAAGACAACGGATAAAATAGGCCTTGGTTTTGTTAAGCCACACAAGGAACAAGTTGGAGAGTCTAGTAAGAGACTCCAAAAGGAAGAGAGTTCCGATGAGGAAAGTATTTCAGATCATGAGTCCTTGAATGATAGACGCTCAAAAAAAAAAAATGAAATTCAGAATGAGAAGAAGTTTTCAGGACCCAAGAGGTCGAATAAAGGAAAATTTCATGGCAGATGTTTTGCGTGTCACAGGTTTGGTCACATGGCTGCACATTGCATGGCTCAAGTGAAGAAGGTAAACAACAATTTCAGAAGTGCTAGTTTCTTTCAAGGGTATTGCTACTCTTGTCAATAGTTTGGGCACAAGGTAGTCTATTGCAAGGTTAATTACAAGAACAGGTTTGGTCAGAACAGGGTTAGTCAGAACAGGTGGATTCAAAGAACATGTATGCCTAAAAGAAATAACATTGTTACTTGTTATAAGTGCAACAATGAAGGTCACACAGCTAAACAGTGTAGAGCTAAACTTCCAAGGTACAGGAATAGGAACAGTGGTATAAACAGGTCCAAGGATCAAGGCATGAACAAGAACAAGGATGAGAACAAGAACAATAACAGTGACAAGAACAGGAATGATAACAGGAACAGGAATAGGAACAGTGACAGGAACAGGAATAGGAATACAAGTAAAGAGTTCAAGAGAAGGCCCGACAAGGAAATTATAGACGTTGATGATGATCAGTGTCTAATGGGAGTTTTACTCCCACCCCAGAATTAATCACCTCATCAGGAGATGGGGGAGGGACTAAGCTAAGAGGCTCATTCTTAGTCTTGAGCCCCAAAGGTGACCCTTTGCCATTGATGACAAAGGGGGAGAGATATGAGTAAGGGGGAGAGCTTCAAGTGAAGAGGAAAGCTTCAAGTCAGGGGGAGAAAAACTTCAAAGGGCACCGTTTCTCAGTTGTTAGCACAGTTGGTTTTAGTTTTGGCTTCTGAGACATGTTTTCAGTAAAGGTTTGCCATCAATGACAAAGGGGGAGATTGTTGGCAATTTTGGGTACTTTGGGTACATTACCTTTGCTCAAGTGTATAAGTTGTCATTGATGTCAAGAAGCTCTTGAAGGAATTTTATTTGATATAAAATAATTTGTTTTGATGAAGGTTCGGTATGATAGGTTCGAAAGAAAGTAAGTTGGAAAAATGTCGCGATATCGTGACATGTCGCATTTTCGCGACTTAAGCAGGAGAGAGAAAGATTTTTAGAAAAGTGTCATGATATCGCGACATGTCGCATTTTCGTGACTTAAGCAGGCGAGAGAAAGTTTTTTAGAAAAGTGTCGCGATATCGCGACATGTCACAGTTTCGCGACTCAAAGAGGAGAGAGAATGTTCAGAGTCAGAAATGTCACGATTTTGCGACATATTGCAAGGAAGGTTGAACGAACGAAAAAGTGTCACGATTTCACGACATGTTGTAGGAGAGAGAGTCCGAAAGAAAAAAATGTTGCGATTTCACGACATATTGCAAGGAAGGTTGAACAGATGAAAAAGTGTCACGATTTCGTGACATGTTGCAGGAGAGAGAGTTCGAAAGAAAAAATGTCGCGATTTCATGACATAATGCAGGAGAGAGAGTCCGAGAGAAAAAGTGTCGCGATATTGCAACATGTTAGGTTTTCGCGACCCAAAGAAAAGAAAAGCGCTAAGGAGAAAAAGTGTTGCGATTTCGCGACAAGTCAGAAGACAAAGTGGAAGCAAGATAAAGTGTCACGATTTCGTGACATGCTGCAGATGAAAATGTTCCAAGTAAGAACTGTCACGATTTCGCGACATGCAGCAAAGGGAAGAGTTTGAAATGAGAAGCGTTGCGATTTCGTGACAGGTTGTAGAGAAGTCGTACGAAAGCTGAAAGCGTCGCGATTTCGCGATAGGCTGCAAAGAAAACGTACGGAAGCTAGAAGTTTCATGATTTCATGACAAATTCAAGGAGGAAGAGCTCAAAGGCGAAAGCATCACGATTTCGTGACATGTTCCATTTTGTGGGTGTAAGGCAGAGAAAAACACAAGGCAACGAAAGTGTCGTGATTTCGTGACATGTTCCATTTTCGCTAGTGCAAGCAAACAAGAGTGCAAGGAAGAGAAAGTGTCGTGATTTCGTGATAGATTGAGATGGCAGCGTTCGGTTGGAGAAAGTGTCGCAATTTCGTGACAAAAACAGAATGTAGGTCTTCTATAGGAGAAGTGTCATGATTTCGCAACAAAAGCAGAAAGGAGGTCGACGAAGGGAGAAATGTCGCGATATCGTGACAAAAGCAAAGTTGATGCTGACTAAGTCAGAAGTGTCGCGATATTGTGACAAGAGCTTAGTTGAAGTCGACAAATGTTGAAGTGTCGCGATATCACAACAAAAGCCAAAAGTAAGTATACGGTTGCAAAGGTGTCGCGATATCGCGACATGTTGTAATTTCATGACAGAAGCTACAAAAGAGTTCCAGAGGCAGTGAAGCCGACAAAGTTAAATTTTAGCCAACAAAAATTAGGGCTTGCAGCCGATGTAGATTAGGGTTTGTTTTTGGTATAACAACCGACTAAGATTAAAGTTTTCATCTTAAAAATTTTGATATAAAAGGAGAGCTGTTTGGGCGATTGGATGGGTAGTTGATGTGCGATGTTCGGAGATAGTGCACAGTGCAAGAAGTTCAATCGCTGTGAGCAGAGTGCGAATTCGATTGTAGTGTGCAAAGTGCATTTTGTCGAATCATTCTGAGTGTGAAATATCGCAAAGGAAGAAGAGAGTGCACAGACAGTGCAAGGGTTGAAGTTTGACCAAGTGCGGGTGTGTTTGCACAAAGAGAGAAGAGGGCATAGAGAGCAGACAGACAAAGACGATCGAAGACATTTGTGCTAGACCGAAGGACTGTGTTTAGTACAAATTCGAGGATAAGATTTGGAGGTGATAGAGTTGAGGACAGAGGTCTCTAGCCAGAGCAGGGAGGACAGGTGTCTTCTATGGATAGAGTTCCATTTGCTAAGGGCAGCGGAGGCAGAGGTCTTCTAGAGGATCACCAGTCAGAGTAGAGCTGGGGGAAGATATCTCCTTTGGGTCGAGGATCATAAACATTGTAATTGGGAAAGATTCCCAAATAACTTTGAGATAAATTTTAGAGAAATTTTTTGTGGACGTAGCCCAACCATTCTGGGTGAACCACGTTAAAATTGGTGTCACTTTGTGGATGATTTTGTGCATTGTTTTGTTATTACTTTGGGTATATTGCTTTACTATTTTTAAAGTATAAAAGGAAAAGTAAAAAGAGGTCTTATACTATTCACCCCCCCTCTCAGTATAAGCTTGTGTTCGTCATTGACATGATGTTTTTAGCCTCAAATATTATGGTATTATGAAGTGCACTCTCGATTGAACCCAACACTCCCAAGGTAATTGTATGTGATCCTAGTATCTAGTATTCTCCTCTATCATACTTGGTGGATGCAACAACTGGTTACCCATGCATTTCAGTAAGATGAGGTGATTACCATAAGGACACCTACTCTAGGGACTACATATATAGACACCCTAGACTCTATCCGAGGACTTTTTCAAATCAAATTTTGAAGACTCCAAACGAACACACTTCAGAAGATTCTATTCTCTTATTTATTCTCCTCCACATTTGGATTCTATGGCTCATTTTATTGTATTTCATGGCTCATAATTATTTTGTATTAAGGTGCATTTTCGGTAGAGACCAAAACCTTCTATATTGTGAGGGGGAATATGATATTCATGGTGAACCTAGTTAGTGACCTATGAGAGGCAACATACCTAGAGGATGACTGTAGAGGCAACAAACTCAGAAGTGGCTGACCCTGAGGCATTCAGGATGACCCTGAGGCACTTTGACGGTTGACCTAGAGGCAAAATACCTATGGAATTGGTTGACCCTGAGGCAATAGACCAAGATGTATATATTGTTGATCTAGCATTACTCACAGTTGGAGAGCCAAGCGCAAAGAGCACGAGCCTAGACCAGATCATGTAACAATGTTGGAAATGGAAAAGATATGAGATATGTATTGATACAAAATGAAAACTATATAGGTATAAGGTCTATATGATAACATGATAAGTGTCAAGGACACATGTCATAACTGGCAGATAAAGTACACATTAACTCTAACACATTCAAGGAACCTAGTCATTTTGATTTGTTTATCTCTTCTCCCTTTCACTTAGGCATATAAATTAAATTGCATGTAGGTGTGCATTAAGCTAGATTGTATGTGCATTTTCTTTCTCCCTTGCTTAAAAAGAAAATATTTATTTTCTTGCAACATAGGCATAGTTTGCATACAAAGAAATAATCATTCTAGGTTAGCTTTGTCTTATTACATATCTTGTCTTATTGCATTTTAGTTAGGATAAGAATTTTCAATTAATTAGCATAGTTCTCAGAATCAAACTTAGGTGTTTTCAATATACGCATAAAACCCATAAAAAAGACTTAGAGTGAGTCTTAAAAATGCTCCTAGTGAACCTCTCAAATCCAAAATACAAAAGTTAAGGTGAGGACAACCTCGTCGGGATTTTAGCCCCAAAATATCTGTTAGGATTTTTGTGGAACCTCCTCATATTTATATTGACTATGGAATTTAAAAGAAAATCATTATTAGGAACCACTATCCACTCATTTAGATAGATGACTTGTTGCATTAGCTCTATGGTGAAAAGTCATTTACAAAAATTGATCTTAAATCTATCTATCATAAAATACCCATAGAACATACTAACATATGGAAGACTACATTCAAATCTAATGAGGGTTTATTTGAGTGTTTTTTATTCCTTTTGGCTTGACAAATGCACCTACCACACTTATTAGGATGACGTATGGAATCGTACGTCCCTACACCAACTCATTTTTGGTAGTATGCTTAGATACATTATCATCTATGGTAAGACATGTGAAGAACATATGCAACATGTTTGATAGGTACTTCAAAATATTTTAAGCCACAAGCTATATGCCAATTTGGAGAAATTTTAATTAGAAATAACAAAGATTTAGTACCTCAAAGAGGGAGTCTATTAGAGCTTTTTAGTTTTTTGGATCTTACTACTTTATAACGAAATATTCGAATTGAGGTTCTCACACATTTCTTGGGAACTATATATAATGTCAAAAGGAGTTTCAAAATTCAACTTCTATTGGTGAGAGACACAATAGAGGATATTTGATAGCTTGAAGGACCAATTATAGTCAACTCCTATTCTTTCCCTACCTAATTTGCATCAGCATTTTGAGGTAATGATTTATGCATAAGAGTACATATTTGGAGTTGCCCTCACAAAACATCAACAGCCAATTGTTATCATAGAAAAACATTCAATGGAGTAGTAAAAAAACTCACATATGACATAGAAATCTATGTCATTGTCCAAGCATGTAAATAGTGGAAACACTACATCTTAGGTAAGGAAACTATCATCCATACAGATTATAGACCTTTGGAGTTCATTCAAATTCCAAGTAAGCTAGAATTAAATCCATCAAAAGTGGACCATATATCTAAGAGCATTTCCATATTATTATTAAACATAAGAAATGAAGTTCCAATTAGTAGTAGATTATTTGATCTGACCTCCAATCATAGCTTTCACTACCATTCTTGATTCATGAGGGCATGATACTTCTAATTGGTCCATTATGTATGAAATAAATTCTATTTTTTTGGAATATGCCAAAATATTGATATGGGTAAGCATGTTTATGATTTTTATTTGCAATATATTCTCTTTTATTAGATGGGATATATTTATGTACCAACTAGTGAGAACTCAGAGATGATTTGGGAAGTGCACCACAACAAACTAGCTGGTCAGGTTAGGGTGGATAAAAATTGTTAGTTCTTCAAAAGTACTTATATTAGCCCAAAATGAGGAATGATGATGAGAGTTAAATCAATTTTTGTAACCCCTATGCTATTTCCAAACCAAAAAATATGAATAAGGGATTGCATACACCATTGCTAGTGTGGACCAAGCCTTGGGAATCTATCTTCATGAATTTCCTCTCAAGTTTACCCACATCTAAGCATGGTATTAAGTGTGTTTTTGTATTAGTTGATTGTTTTTCAAAAATGACTATCATGAATCCTTGTAAGATGTCCATTTCAATAGAGGAGACTACTAAGATTTATTTTGGGCATGTGAGGCTCATCTTTGACTTGCCAAAATTCATTGTATTTAATAGGAATAAGATATTTTGAGCATTTGCTTGTCCATTTTATGGAGCATGATGGGTACCAAGTTTACCATGTCCATAGCCTTCCATTCTTAGACTGATGGATAGAATTTATGAATAAACTAATTGTACATCTTCTTCAAATGTAAAATTTTAAGCATCCACAAACATGGGATGAGATCCTTATCTACATTTATCATGTACAATTGAGCCCTGCTTAGACCTACCAAACGAAGCTCATTTAATGTCTATTTTGAGTTTTAACCTTGGAACCCCTAATCTAGATCTCCCTAAGTAACCCATGGGGTACTCACCTCATTCAAAAATAGAAGCATAAAAGGTAACATGTTTAGTAGAATAGATTCACCATATACAAAAACAAGTCCATGACCTCTAGGAGAAAAGAAATAAAAATACAAGCAATAACATGAAAAAATATTGGGTCCCATATAAACTAAAGGTTGAAGATAAAGTTTGGTTACATCCTTAGAAAGAGAGAATTGAAATAAGAAGATCGAAACTCTTCACTAATATTCAATTTTGAACTTCTTAAGCCCTATCATTCACATCTAGTGGATAATTCCATAGTAGCAATATAGTTTAGCACTAGTCAAGGAGAGTTATATTATTGACACATGGACTTCTTGGTTTATGATCTTTCTAGTGGTGAGAAGTGTGCCCTAGACGATAGAGTCAAGATTTGATGGTTCATGATTTCTCCCTAGACAACTTCTAGAGAAGGATGGCTCCTTGTTGTAAAACAAAAAATAAAAGAAATTATGGAATACTAAAGTGAGAAATGGAGGGTTATGAAGATAAGGGAGAGAAATATAGATTAAATATGGATGACATTTGGATAACAACATTGCCACATAATATACAAAATATACTACAACTAAACTACATACAAGACCTGGTAGACCAGTCACCAAGAAAAGTATTATATAATGTAAATTAATCCTAGATTATTCCCTCTACTACTCCAATAGCCCTTAGCACCCTAAGCAAGCTTTTACAAAAGAAAGCATAACAACACAATTAAATGCTAAGCATCCCTAATATTCTAATAGCCCGAAGTGATAATCCAAATAGTAACTTAGGACTAATATAATAGACCACCCAAAAATATTTTATAGAAATATTTAGGGCCTACAAAACATCCATAAATGAAAGAATTCTATAACACAGTGCTAGCAAAGGTCAAACAACAAACCAATTCATTAGAACTATAGAGTAGAATTACATATTATACAACAGGAAAACACTTAAATTGTCAACCCTCATATAAAGGTAAATTGCACCATTTATAGATTACTATACCAACCTAGCTAATTATTACAAGTATGGCCTACCATAGGCCTGACAAGAATGGCACAACCTAGCTTATGCTGGATCAACATGCTTAGAAGGAGTGGGAATCATTTTCTACTCTATTTTATTCGATTGCATTGATACAACAACGTTCATAATGTTCAATAACCACATGTCCTTAGTAGATTTGTGCCTCCTAAGCATGCTCAACTTCTCCCATTATGCTTTATTGTTGTGCTTGTTGTTAGTGTTCCAGGCCCTTTTGCTTATGATTAATAATGGCAGTCTATGTTGTTGTTGGTTCTAGGAGACTAGCTATGATTTTCTTGTGATTGTTTCATTTTGGATGCCTAAGAAGTGTCTAGGTGGCCCATGCCTCTAATGTACACGATCTCTGCTAAAAAAGACCTATTCAAGAGCTCTCTTCATTTGTCACTATTTAATATAGGATTTTGTTTATCGTTAGGGACTCAAGGACCTAGTTAAGGATGTTATGAGTCATTGTTGATATTTTTTAGAGCCTCTAGCCACATCAAACTCTCAACCACTCAATCCTTTGGAAACTAGAGCATTTGACCACCTTATATCTAGTCACTTTACACTCGACCACTTTGAAGTGGTAAAATTTCTTTGCCTTAATTGAATTTTGGGCTAGTTAAGTTGCATTTGGACCTATGACTAATCTTTGCATGGTAATTACCAAAATTTTCCTTATATTTTGAATAACAAAATTAACAGAACTGATAGTCTAACAAAATGCTAGAATTTATCTATGTGGAGGCTTTCATGGGTCCACGTTATTGGTGCCTCTAGGGGATTTTTGCTTGTAAGATTAGAATCCCAAAAATATATTGGAGATATGTTGAATATTTTCATGTTATTTTGGTGGGGCTAACACTAAAAGGTACTGGACACTCTGTACCTATACTCATCGAGGTTCAAGGGTGGTAGCCCTCCAAAAAGAAGAGGTTCGGGGGTGGCAGCTCCCGACCAATTTTTTAAGGAGTTTTTAAGTTATTTTTAGACTCACATGGACTTTTAGGGTTACTATTTTTGAACCCATGCTTTTTTACCCATGATATTGTAAAATCTGTGCATGTGCCTTTGTTATATATATCATACTTGCATTAGGGTTTGGAGAGAGATAGAAGAGGATCATTATAGTATTGGAGACGGTTAAGATTATGCAATAAGAAGATAATACTATGCTGGTTTTTATTAGTTAAGGGTTTCCAAGATAAATATTATGTTGTGTGAATCTGTGATCTTCCTTTGATTCTACAATTACTGATTTTCTAGTTTTAGTTTATCAGGGCTCTTTATTTCTCTTCATTTGGTATCAGAGCTAGGTTTTAAATTTATTTGAGGAGTAAGGGTTTCAACCCTATGATAAATTAATTCTTGAGTGGGAGCCGTACGTAAAAGTATCTAGGCAAAGAATAAATATGGGAAGCATATGGATATATATTAAAAATTTTATGGATAGAATTTTGAGTGATGGAAACTCAAGATGGAGGATCTGTTGGTTGATAAAGATTAGTGGATTGTAGTCTCGAAAATAAAGCCAACATCAATGATAGATGAGGATTGGATGAAAATCGATAGGAAGGCAAGGAGCTCTATCAGATTGTACTTATCTTATTTGGTATTATTGAATGTATCTACAGACACCACAACAAAGTTGTTGTGGGAGAGGCTGGGAACATTGTATCAGACAAAGTCACTGGTAAATAAAATCTTTCTCAAAAAGAAATTGTATTCACTTCTAATAAATTATGGTAACTCTATGGATGAACATTTGAATACTTTTAACATTGTGGTAAGTCAATTAACCTCAATAGAAGTAAAAATAGATGAAGAAGAAAAATGTATTCTTTACTTTGTTCATTACCTGATTTATGGGATAACCTTGTTATAGCCATCACTAGTACTACATCTACATTGAAAGTAGAGGATATAGTAGGAACTTTGCTATATGAGGAGATAAGACAAAAATTTTCTAAGTATTATCATCAAAAGTAAGCCTTGGTTGTGATAGGTCATTATCAAGAAAGAAGAAAAAAGAAATTAGGAGAAAAGAAATCAAAATCTAGGGGTAAATTTGTTGCCCCAAAAAAAAGGAAATGTTGGAATTGTGGTAAAATAGGGAATTATAAAAGATACTGCAGATCTAAAAAGACTAATAATAATCGATCATCTTATGAAGGAACTTCTACAAAAATGAAGACCACAAATGAAGATTCAGGGAATTTATTCTTAGCTACAACATGCTCAAGTGAATGTGATGACTCATGGTTGATTGAATCAAGTGCTTCTTTTCATATGAATCCTCATAGGGAGGGGTTCTATGAATATGAAAAGATATATGGAGGTAAAGTCTTCTTGGGATACAATTCGACATATAAAATAATAGGTCGAGGAAGAGTCAAGCTAATGCTAAAATATGGAAGAATTAAAACCTTTCTTGGTGTGTTGCATATTTCAATTTTGGCAAGGAATATGATATATGTGAGTAAGATGAATGATGTAGGTGTGAATGTGGTATTCAATAAGGATAGTTGCAAGATGGTTCATGGATCCTTGGTGTTGGCAAGGGGAGTTCACACAGGAACTTTGTTCAAACTTAAGGCTAGCACTGTAAGTATTAATTGCAATAACACTTCAGTTGTACAAGAAAATAATATGATTGAAATGGCTCTAAGTATTCCTATAGTGAAGATAATGTTGCAGTATCAATGCATGGGGTATATTGGTGAGAAAGGACTTTGAGCATTGAAAATGAAAGGCATGACTAAAGGAATTTCTTATTGCCCATTAAATTTTGATTTTTGTGAGCACTGTGTTTTTAGGAAACAAACTAGAGTATAGTTTCCAAGTAGTGCTACAAGGTCTGAAGGAATTCTACATCTAGTTCACAGTCATGTGCTTGGACCTACAAAAGTACCATGATTAGGTAAATCTATATATTTTGTTACATTTATATATGACTTCTCAAGAAATACTTGGGTATATTTTCTACGAAACAAATTTGAGGTTTTTAATATATTTAAAGAGTTTAAGGCTCTTGTAGAAAACTAGATAGAGAAAGAGATAAAGGTTTTGAGAAGTGATAATGGTGGTTAATATTGCTCTAATGAATTTGAGCAGTTTTGCAAGGACTGTGGAATAAAAAGTAAGAGAACAACTCCGTATACTCCACAATAGAATGGGGTTGCAAAATGGATGAACAATATATTGATGGATAAGGCTAGAAGCATGCGAAGTGGTGTAGGGCTAGAAAAGAAATTTTGCATAGAAGTTGTGTTAACAACTTGTTATCTCATCAAGAGATATCCTACCTTAGATTTGGTGGACAAGACTCTATAGGAAGTATGGACTGGTAAGAAACCCTCTCTCAGACATATAAGGGTTTTTGGTTGTGATGATTATATGTATGTCCCAAAAGAGAAAAGGACTAATCTAGACTATATATCTGAAAATACATATTTGTGGGTTATAGTACTAGTGTTAAAGGATATAAGTTGTGGAACCTAGAAACACATAAGGTTGTTTACAATTGTAATGTGATATTTAGAGAAACAAAAGGGGTTCTAAAATAGGAAATGCAACCAAGAAAAGAACTAGAAATAGTGCAAGTAAAATTGGAGTAAGAGTATTTCAACGACGTAAAATATTTAAAATGATTGTGGCATGGTGGTTATAGGGGCAGACTGCATGAAGATCTATGTGGAAACTTCTAGGGTGAATAATGCAGAATACTATGGAAGCCATAAAAGTTAGATAGCCTACCCAGATTATTGGTAGCTATCGATTCCACCATGTAAATAAAAAAATAATAAAAAAATAAAATAGGAGGAAGAACCTATGATAGAACCTAAATTACAGAGAGAGTCTGAAGAGAAATATTCAAATGAAGAAGGTGAGGAGGAAGCTAAAGATGCAGAACCTAGAAATCCAATTTTGAGGATATCAGATCGAAAGAGAAGACTTCTAGATAGGTATAGTTCTTCAAAAATTTTCTCTATATTTAATTTATCAGTTACTGATGAAGAACCCAATATTGTAAAGGAGGCACTTAATTCAAGTGAGAATAAGTCTTGGAAAAGGGCTATGGAAGAAAAAATGGAGTCCTTGGATAAAAATAAGACATGGGACTTCCTAGCAGAAAACTTGTTGGTTTGTAAGTGGTTATTCAAGAAGAAGTACAATGTAGAAGCAAAGTTGGAGAAGTACAAGGCTCGCTTGGTAGAAAAAGGATTTTCTCAGGTTGAGGGAATTGACTTTGGTGAGATTTTTTCTCCTGTGGCTAAACTAACTTCAATTATATTTTTGTTGGATAACTACTTTTGATTTTGAAATAGAACAGATGGATGTAAAGATAACTTTTCTACATGGTGAACTTTATGAGGATATATATATATATATATATATATATATATATATATATGTCACAACTAGAATGCTTTAAAAATAAAAGGTAAGGAGGACTTGGTATGCAAGTTGAAGAAGTCTCTTTATGGGTTGAAGCAGTCTCCAAGGATATGGAACAAAAAATTTGATAGGTTTGTTTTGACACTTGGGCTTGGAAAAAGCAAAGTAGATCCATGTGTATATTTCAAAAAGGAAGGTGAAAATTTTGTTATCATTGTATTGTATGTGGATGGCATGTTGTTAATTGGTAACAATAAGGAGATGATAAAGTTACTAAAATCTTAGTTATATTATGAATTTGACATGAAGGATTTGGGTGCTACAAAATTTATTTTGGGTATGGAAATAATAAGGGATAATGCAAATAGAAATTTTGGTTAAATAAAAGGAAATATGTTTATTTGATACTACAGAAGTTTAGTATGCATGATTGCAAACTAGTATGTACTCCATATCTGGTTGATCAAAATTTATATGTTGAACAGTGTCCCAAAATAAATGAGAAAATTGAAGAAATGCATCGTGTTCCTTATTCTAGTGATGTGGGTAGTATGATGTATGCAATGGTCTATACTAGACCTAATATTGCACATGTAGTGGGAGTAGTTAACAGATATATGTCAAATCCAGGAAAGGAACATTGGACTGTTGTGAAGAGGATCTTCAGATACTTGCATGGAACTATAGATTATGCTATCTGTTATGGAGGAAATTTTGGAGGTAATGATATTGTAAATCTACAAGGGTTTGTGGATGTTGATTGGGTTGGAGATCTTGAAAAGAGAAGATCCATGAGTGCTTGCTATTTGGAGGGGCAGTAAGTTGGATGAGTAAAAAGCAATTAGTTGTTGCTTTATCCACTATAGAAGTAGAGTACATTGCAAAAAATCATACCTGTAACGGAGTAGAGTAGCTACAGAGGTTGTGTTCAATTGTTGGTCTTAAAAAAAAGGCTATGAGAATTAATAGTGATAGTCAAAGTGCAATATTTTTAGCCAATAATCCTGGTTTTCATGATCGGTCAAAATATATTGATATGAAGTACCATTTTGTGAGAGAGATGGTTGAAGAGAACTGGGTGATATTGGAGAAATTTGATATAGAGAAGAATACTACTGATTCATTAACAAAGGCTATACATGCTTAGAATTTTTCTTGGTGTAGAAGATCTATGGGCATGGTTGCCCTTGATAGTTGACAATGGCAGTTTTTAATCCCTATGGAAAGTATTCAACAAGTGGGAGAATGTTGGAAATATGTTGAATATTTTCATGTTATTTTGGTGGGGCTAACACTAAAAGGTACTAGACACTCAGTACCTATACTTGTTGGGGTTTGAGGGTGGCAGCCCTCGACCAAAATTTTTATGGTTTTTAAAGTTAGTTTTAGACCCATATGGGCTTTTAGGGTTACTATATTTGAACCCATGCTTTTCACCCATGATATTGTAAACTCCATGCATGTGCCTTTGTTATATATATCACACTTGAATTAGGGTTTGGAGAGAGACAGAAGAGGATCATTATTGTATTAGAGACGATCAAATTTATGCAATATGAAGATAATATTATGTTGGTTTTTCCTGGTTAAGGTTTTCCAAGATAAATTTTGTGTCATGTGTGAATCTACGATCTTCTTCCTTTGATTTAGCAATTAATGCTTTTCTAGTTTTAGTTTATCGAGGTTCTTTATTTCTCTTCAAAATATTTATTCATTGGGAATTGGAGTCAAAATTGAGATCCAAAAAAGAAATAAAACTTTGAAATAAACAACACTCGATGACTTAAAAATTTTGAGCTCTAGAGGTTTCACCTTACATTTGTTGCCTCTGCTCTTTCAAAATTGGGTCCTTTCCCTAAATATCCTTGTGTATCTCTTATTAGTTGGGGTATCCTTCTTGAGCTATAATATTTTACAAGTCATATCCCAAGCATGTTGTGGTGGAAGCTTGAATCCCTTAAGATTCTTATAGATGCCCCTAAGCTTATATAATTTTTTTTAAGAGGGGTCCAAATGTCTTCTTTCCAGATCTTGTAACTTTGCATGAGTAGTAGCTATCTTATCAAAGGACTCTAAGATCATCCCTACTCCATCATATTTTAGCTAGGTGTTGAACTCCTCTTCACTATTTCTTATATGCTCAAATTCTAGCTTCAATTGCTCTATAGTAAAGATGTAGCTCCATTTCTTCATCTTTTTCTTGGGACATTAATGTTTTTAGTTAAGGATCATACCCTTCTTTTAAATTTTTGACCATATTGTATGCTTGATACACTTTCATTCCCATCTAGCTTCAAGTATTTTTTAACTCAGCGTAAGCCTCCTTGATGGCTTGTAGGCTAAAAGTTAGGAATTTCAAGGCTGGTTGGAGTGACTTGGTGATTTCAAACATTTTGTTCCATCTAACCTTCTTTATCTACATCAAGGTTTCTTTTGAGAAATAGGAAGCTTGTGCTTGCTTATTTTCTTCAACAAGATCTTGCTTTATCCTCCCCAACTCTTCTTCTAGGTCTTAAAATTTTGATATCTTTCTTGTTGTTGTGCCTTAGTGGGAGAACTATCAAGCTTCTACTATAACTTCTTAATCTATATCTATAGTAATTTATTTTCAATCTACTCTTCATCCAAGGGTTTAGTCAAGAATTCTATCATCTACTTCTTCCTATGATACTTTGCTTTCATTTGTATTGTTTTCACATGCACGAGTTCAATGGTTGAGTGAGCACTTTGTACCACATCCTCCAATGGAACTATAACAATGTCTACCTTCTACACTTTTATTTCATATTCTTCTACTATTAGCTCTAGGGTAGGATTATAAACACTAGGAGTAATTATGGTCACAATATACTTTCCTTTCACTAGGCTTACAATATTTTTTATTCTTGGTGGTGCTCTCTTTTCTTCTTTTCTTGGCATGTGCTCAGTCATCCATATTTGCGTGTCAGCCTAAGCCTACTAGGCTTGATTTAAAATATCAGGAGTTGGATGGCCAGATAAGAGTATGAAAGAAATGTAATATTGGAGATGGAAGAATGAATAAGGAGATGGATTCAAGGTTGTGGTAGCAACATCTCTATAGATTGGAATTTGCGAGTTCCCATGAACTTGTTGATGTTGTGGGGATGTGGCAAAGGTGATAATTTTGGTCGATGATTGAGAATGTATCTCTTCTAATGGGGGTGGATGCTACTTAGGGAGAGATGAAGGGAGTGGAGACAATATAAAAGAAGAATAAAGAGTAGGGTAATGAGAAAATGCACTTGTGTCTTCTACCCTAGTATGCTTTTGAGTTGTTGAGATTGTACATTAGACTTTGGCTCTTTTTGCCTTCTTGTCTGGCTACTATAGTGGGGAGCCTTTTCTTTTTTATTCCTTTTAGATTTTTGGCTATTCTTCAGAGCTTTCAAGCACAAGCACTTGCTTCATGTGTGGTGGGATTTATCTAAATTTTTCTATGCTATACTGAGTATGAGAACTATTAGTCCCAATATTAATATGTTCCATATTTTGAGTGGGTCTAGTAATAGCCATTGAAGTTCCTCCAGACCTCCTTCTATAGATCCCATCCTCTACATGAGCTCTGCTCCTACTATATGTTATGATCAGAGCTCATACATTTATTAGATTAATTATGGTGAGGGAGATATTTCTTGAGTGTCTTACTGGAGCCTCTTCTTTCTCATGTTCATCTATGCTTGTTTCTACCTGAATTTCATCTTCCTATTCCTCAATTTGTATTTTATTTGAAGCCCAATGTTCTTTTGCACTATCTTGAAATGAGATTTTAGATTCAACCTCCTCTCAAAGGTACAATCCAACATTTTGATTATAAAAATCATCCTCTTCAACATCTCTATCTTTCCATTTTTGGTAATTATTATCATAGAGCGATGAAAATTGTTGGTTTAGGTTAATAAAACCCTTCTTTTGGAGACCATTTTCACAACTAAAGACCCACCACTCCTAAATTTTCTCTTTAAATAATTTATACCTATTTTTCATTATTTATTTTCTTTGCCTGCTAAAAACTTGGTATTTTTTCTTCGTTGAGTCAAATGGTTTCACAACAACATAAACATTTTCTCTATGGGGGCCTTTTCTCTGTTTGGCACATATCCAAGTCAATTTTTTCTTCTCTAGCTTGTTTTAAAACGCTTCAATTTATGATCTTTGGACATACTCAAATATAGGAGGCTTGTTGTTTACTTCTTGTAGCTTAGCTACAAAGATAGCTTTTGGATCATACCTCCATATGTCCTCAATCACTTTGAGATTAAGGTCCCTAAGATTTGCATTCAATATTTCATGATTTTTGGGGCTCTTAGAGTAATGGCCCCATATTTTAGGGGTAGGTTATATGTGAAACCTTTGTTTATCCTTGATCCAAAAATTGCACTACCATACTCCAATTGTTGATAAAATTTAATTCCAAAAACATAATTTGTTACATAATAGGGCAACATATAAGGTTCCTTGTCGAAGACATATACCCTTATTTCTATGCCATTTAAAAAAAAGTACCAATCTAATATTTATCTTCTAGGGGTTTGAAGATGTGTTATGTCTTGCTTTTTCAATCAGGGCACTTCTCCACAGAGGTATGCCAAAATAAGACCCAGAAGATATTTATTAAATTCGATATAGGAACTTGAAGTTTTTGAGAGTTGGGGTCTAATCTACTATCAAAAGAACCTCTCCCTCTGGTATTTTTTGGTTTATTTTCAAATTTAGGAAGATATTTGATTTATGGTAGACAAATAATTGGGCCACGTATGAAGGATACCTAAATGCTCCATATTTATTTTTTCTAAAATGCATTAGCTGGTTATGTATTACATCACTAAGGTATCAGGTCCAGTCAAAGTCGAAGGGAAATTTGGAGTAGGTCAAAATGTATGTCGTGGCTATTTGAAATTCATATACATTATCATCACTATTTAGACCAAAAATAACTACTAACATGGAAAATATGTCCTTCAAGAATTTAAACTCAATAATATTAATGGGACCCTCAAGAAATTTAGAGAAGCGATGGCATAATTGACCATCGAGCCAAGAAAAAAACTTCTTTTTATAATAACATTTTTGTTTATCTTTATTTAGGACTCCAAGGTATTTTCTAGGTTGACGACAAGTCCCTAATGCAAATGTGACTATAATATCATTAGATGAAAGGGTGAAAAGTACCTAGCCTTTGTTATTGTAGACCACTCTCTAATTAATATTGTAATGGTCCACTACAAATTTCACCAGCTTTGGACAAGGATGCACACACTTGGGAATATTTAATGGCAACAAGGAATTCCACAAGACTACGATTGGCTACTCCCCTATATGCTGAATATCTTTATATTTTACTTTCCTCCTAAAGTTTCTCATTTTGAACTTGAGTTTCGTATCATAAATGTCAACCATCCTATCTTGTAATTCCATATTTTTGTCAACCATGGATGCTTAGCTCAATTTTTAGGTGACGATTTGCAATAATTCTTTACTTAACGACTTCTCCTTTCTAGGTGCTTCAATTCTCAAATGCCCAATTAGTTAACTACCTAACATGCACATAATGCCATGAGAATTATACTTATATAGATTAGGGCTAACTACTGGTATCTTTAATGGTAAAAATTTGCATGCTCTATTCTTGCTACCAAAATTACATTTTTAAGCTAGTGGGGCATGCAAATGCCTTAAATCACATACTAGCATTAGTTCCAGCTAGAATTCAAACCAATGTCTTATACACAATTCAAAATTTTTTGTGTACCACTTTTCACTTATCAAAATTATCATGGGCTTATATAATTAAACTTTTCTATGTGCAATCATAATATAAAGCAATGCATTTCTTATTTTACACAAAGCGTTTCATGTAGTGGTCATTTTATTATTATTGACAACTTTCAACCATTGATCCCATTACATTGCATTCATGCCTTTAGATGTTTTGCTAAGGATTGGGTTTTATTCAATTAAACCTTTTATGATTCCTTGATGTAGATTTCTCCTCATCCCAATGCATTAGGTTGCCCTTTAGGACTTGTTGTGACTAGTCTCTTATGTAAGAGTGGTGTCTATCATAGTATTTTTACTATAGAATGCTATCAAAATCTTTCTTTCTAGGTTCCTCTTGTAATAGAAATCCAACCACCCTCATTTCTTAGAGTGCTTACTTTGAAATGGTTGGGAACTGTTGATATCCTATCATTGTGCCATCATAAATACCGGTGCATCCTATGTTATAGCATTAAGTCTTCCAAGAAGAATGCATCCTCTATTTGAAATTTTTTGGTCACCTCTTCAATGTAGTCCAGATCATCCTCCACCAAGTTAACCCTTTCTTCTTCAATTTTATCAGTGTATAAGGAAGATGTATTTTTCACATCGATCTTAACCTTTTTACCTTTGTAAGGGATAACCATATGAGAATAATACATGGACAAGTATCCTCCTATCTTGGCTATGAATTATTTAGAAAGGCATAGGCCAAAGTACGTCAGAAGGTCAACCACCACCACCTCTTAAATAATTGTTGCTTTTAGTAGCTTTTAGAGCACCATTGGTATGTCCTTGATGACCCCAACTATTCAAATAGGAGTTCCATCCAAATTTAGAACTCCATGAATCAAGTGAGTGTATTCCATTCCCATTGCTTTGCATAATACCTTTAGCATGATAGTAATGGTTGCTTCAAAATTGACCATGTAGTTGTGCACTATGTTAACCTTCCATTTGCAAAGACGTAAAATAGTGATGGTTGATTATTGCCCATATCAGGGCTTTGCTATTTGAGCCAAGTTTAGGTTTGAAAGCTTCATCCATTCAAGATTGATGCTTTTCAAGGCCACTTTGAGAAATTCTATCTGATCAAGAATAAGCAATGCATCATATACACTTTCCTATGAAGGATTCTTATTTAGTTCTTCAGCAATGTTGTATTTGGTGACTTTCAACAACTTTTTCTCCTTCTACTCAGCTTCCTTGAACTTTTTATAAAATTACTCAGTGTCTTCTAGCCTTTACCTTTTGGTCAACTTCCTTAGTTATTGCTCTGTAGGATACTTAATGGAATTTGTTTTTGTTGGCTCTGGCCTTGGTTTCTCTTTAGCTTGTTTCTTATTGGGTTGAGCAGGGACTTTGACTAGTTTTAGTTTCTATGGCTCTACATATAGTATTCTTCTTGGATCTGGTCAAGATTTGGATGTATTCTTCTTCCTTAGGTTCCAGAGACATCTTAAATTATTCTAGGTCCATCACTATGTTCACCACTTCTTTTTGTTCCTTTTCTACTCTTTCCATTTTCTTTGTTGCTATCAACTAAGCTTGGTGTTGATAGACCATACATGTGTTTGCATTATGAGAATTATTGTAAGCTAAGAATTGGTAATTTTTATGAGAAGAAGTAGACAACACTTATTCTATCTTGATATATGTAACATTTTTCATCCAACCACATTGCTTCTAGAAGCCCCTAGGTCTTTTGTGACATAGGGAAACCTTCTAGGCTAATATATTTTATATCTCTTCTTAGAATTTTGCCTCTCCAACACAATGAATTTATTATTTATTTTTTTAATGTTACCCTCAACTCAAGTAATTCTATATTTTCTTTACTATTTAGGATCTAGAGTTGGTGAGAGGGGCAAAAAAAGTTTTGATGGCTAAGGAAATGCTCTAGGTGTGGTATTAGGAGAAAATTGATTCGTTAAATTGGATGAAACTTGCTACATAGGAAACAATGAAAAGTATGAAAGTATGGCATGGTAACTTTAAGAGGAATCTTGCTAATAAAGATCAATGCATTTTTTGTAGTAATTGCAGCTTGGAAGACTTGTGGGAATCTCATTTCATTAGCTATGTATATCTAGAGGTCTAGATCTAGGACAAATACTCAGATGTAATAGATGCATGTTTGAGGCTAGGATGACCTGATATATTGTGGGATCCACTTCCATATTTTGTTGAATATGATATTGAAATCAATAATATTTTCTTGCAAATACCTCTGAATGGAGGTGAAGTGGGTAACCAAGAAAAATGAATCCTACCTCATTGAATTCCAAGATGAAAGGTTTAGCTAAATGATCCCATGAACTAATATTGTTGTCCTCCAAGGATCTATACCAGGATAACACTTTACCTCTAAAGGATATGGCTAGAAATTTTACCATGACATCTTCATATTGGATATTATGAGTAAAAGTTAGAGCGATGACATATTGGAAGTGCTTATAGTTGATTCTCTTAGACCCAACATAGGTTGGTAAATTATTAATAGTAGATTGAGGGATTTTGTAGAGATATAGAAGTTCAAGGGAAACATTTATCTTCCACCTTGGGTAGATTCTTGTAGCCATATTTTCTAGGTAGGGACTATTGGGATATTGTCTAGGAAATGCTTGTAGAGGGACAAGACTTGAACAAAAGAAGATTTGACTATGAAATGAGATTTACTTGATCTTTTATGAGATTTGTGTATAGGTAATTCAATGACATTCATAGGATTTTTGAGCTTCTTGGCTTCCAATATTGTTAGCACACAATTCAAAACTCTTCTCTAGAGCTCATTCCTTTAATAGAGTTTCCAATATCATGTTATTTCAATAGTGGAGTCGTTAGTGAATATATATTCTCCACTGTGAGGTCAATATATTCATGATAATCTTGATTCCTTTGGGTAAATGAGATGAATATTGAACGATTCTTCCTATCGAGTGTACCAAAACTCTTAGTCTAGAATAGTGGATGGACAAATTGTTTACCACAAAATATATTTAGTCCTATCATTGATTCTTTGTGAGACAAACTGTGTTGGTTTGATCCCATCGAGCATGCCAAAAAATCTTGGTCTAGCATGGTGGATGGACATAACTACAAATTTCGTTAAATCCCACCATTTATTCTTTGTGAGACAAACCATGTTGGTTTGCTCCCAATGGATATGCCAAAAAATCTTGGTCTACAATTTTCCTAGTGGTGAGAAGTGTGCCCTAGACAACAAAGCGAAGATTGGATGGTTTAGGATTTATCCCTAGATCTAGAAAAGTCCAGTTCCTTGTAGTAAAACAAAAAATAAGAGAAATGGAAGAATACTAAAGTGATAAATGGAGGGTTAGGAAGAGAAGGGAGAGAAATGTGGATGGCATTTGGCTAACAATACTGCCACATCCTATGCAAAACATGTTGCAACTAAATTGTTAGCTTTCTTATCATATTAATTTACAGAAAGCTCTATCCAAGATCAAGAATAAATTAAATCAATGTACTATGAATAATAACAATATCTCATAACTATAACTCAAATATGCACAATATCATAGAATTGCAAGAATGATATAGATTGATTACATTGCATGGAGCTTTACCTCCAATATATCAATTTACATGACTTTTTAGTACTCTGACTATTGCTCTCCTCTTTCATATAAGAAATGCAACCTTTCATATTCCTCATATGGACAAAGCTCTCATCCAGCCACATATCATGTGACTCTTCATTCTCTCTTGATACCTTACACTTTCTCTCATATTGATACATACATTATACAAAATATAAATCATCTACCAAACTAATATTGCAAGGGGTCAAATAATGTAATATCTCCAACACCCCTTGTATTACATTATTTTCTAGGAAGGATTTTTGCCTTTCTTATCTTATTCTTCTTTCTCTTTAGTATTTAGCTCTAACTCTATCATGCTTGAATGTATGCAATCTTCACTAAGTAATTCTTTATAAATTATTTGTGTCTACCTCTAGATCAATGTATCTGAGTCACCTCTGGATCTTTGTCTATGGGTCACTGCCTCTGGGTCACTGCCAATGGATCTACATCTAGGTCTCTGCATCTAGGTCACTACCTCTAGGTCATTGCCACTAGATCACTGCCTTTGGGTCATTGCCACTAGATCACTGTCTCTAAAAATCTGCTTCTAGATCACCTCTAGATTATCATTATCTCAAGGTCATCCACTAGAATATTTATAATACTATCATATATGTAGAATCATCACTAGAAATGCTTTCACTATAGGTTACCTCCCAAGGTGTGCTTGGGTCATAATCATTCATTTGATATTTCTTTATGATAAGACCAATATCATTCTTTACATTTAATAAATTTTGATTCATCATCACACTTGGTTTTATTTTGTAGAAATCATGCAACATTCCTTTCATATTATTCCATCCATTAATACTTATCCATCCACATTCCATTTTCAATTTTTGACTTTCCTTTTATTTATGTAGACAAGATTTTTGAGAATGATTATGTCCTCCACAAGTTTCACAACAATGGAGATTCCAACATTTCTCTATATTATGTCCATGTCTACCACAATGATTACATCTATTCTCTATTACAAATTTTCTTTTGCCATTTGGTCCTTCATTGTTACTGATTCTATTAATCTCTATCACTACTTTAATGTCATTGTTTTCTATTACAAACTTAGTTCCTGATTCAATATTACTGATCTATCCTATATATCCAAGACCATATTTTGGTCTTATTATTGGTACAATTGGTTATTTTATTCCTTGTCCATGTTTTCCCAAACTTGTGTCTTTATATCAAATTTTATTTAATAATTTTAAATCAATTCCTTTAGTATACCTTTCAAAATAACCAAAAATATCATTAGACTAATCTTTATCAACACAACTCTGAGCATGACTATCTCTGTCATCATTTATGTCATCATCGATTCTGATAGCATAAGCTTTTTCTAACCAATTATGAACTATACTCAAATCATATATATAATTTTCTTTTGTGTCATAACATGCATCCACTATCATAGATTCTAAATCTTTATTGAATTCCTTATTACTTGATAACAAACATATGTGATTTACCATAAGATTTCTATGTATAGATTATGATTGTGCAACTTACCCTAATTGATTACTCTGATATCTTTGATTCTCTTTAGGATATTATTTGTCTTGACCCTTCCTAGTCAATGCATTATACTTACAAGATTTTGTATTATGTCTTTCTTTTTCACAAATATAACAATACTTCTTTTGTTTTTGTTTTTGTGATGAAGTGCAAAAACCTTTTTCTAGTACAAGAGCCTTATTGAATGACTCATTTATCAATTGATTTTCAAGTTCATATTGATAAATAATATTTAATAATTCTTCAAATGACACCTTTATATTTGATACTAGAAGAGATGTGACCATCATTTTGAATGATTTAGGAAGTGCTCTAAGTACAATTGAAACCATAAGTTTATCTTCAATATTTTCCCCTAAAGTATGCAGTTTTTATTTTAATTCTGATATCCTTCAAATAAAATCTTCTATGTTTTGTCCATCATGAACTCTTAGTGCATACAATTGTGATTGTAGGTGCAAAATAGTTACCTTATTCTTTCCTTCAAATATCATACACAACTTTTCCCATGCAATTTTTGAAGTTTCTACTTCACTAATGTGTGCTTGAATTTCATGAGATATGCCAAAAAAAATTAACATCAAGGCTTTAGCATCATCATATTTGAATTTTTGAGTTCATGTTTTGCCTACTGGGACATTTCTTTGTCCATTTAATACATCCAAAAGTTTTTCAACAATAAGAATTGACCTCGTATTATTTTTCCATGGGGTAAAATTAGGCTCATTTAATAACTAAGATTCAAATTTTTTTTTTCTTGCATTTGCCATTTCCTTTGGAGTAGTAGCCCTTTAATCTCCTTAGGTTTAAATTTTATAAATTTATATTTTTCCTAAAGTTTGAGGTTGAAATCTTTTTATCTCCCAAATAACTAAATTTGCAATAATTTGCTAATTCAATAAATTTTCTACCCTTAAATTTTCTATCAAAAATTTTAGGAGTAGAAATAATAATCTCCAAATACTTTTAATCTTTGTTGATGAAAACCTTTTATTTCTCTAATTCAATTTTTTCCAAACTTAAAATACTTAAATTTTAAAAACTTTTAAATTTTTTCAAAAATTTCCAAAAACTTTAGAAATTTTTAAATAATCAATGTATTACTCCAAATTAATCAATTTGCAAATAATTAATCAATTCAAATTTATATCTAAAAATGAGTCTTCCTTATAACTCCAAGCTTATCATTCTAAACCTTAACAAGGCTTTAATATTTCCTTATTAATAAACCTTATTTCTCCATTTAATATAAAAGCTTTTAAAATTTATAACTTCCAAATATAAAACCTTATATATTCAAATTTAATAATTTTTCTTTAAACAATATTTTCAACCTTAGGAGTTGCAAGTTTATTGCAATGGTAAGGGCTTTGGCTTCTCTTTGAGATGTCCAAAGTTCAAACCCCACTTAATATGAGGGGACCATGACCCCTCATAAAAACATGTGTAAATGTTAGAAGCAGGGCACAAACTAATCAAAACATAGACATTACCTTCATCATTGATAATTAGGAAATATATAGTGCAAACATAGGCTATAGATAGCCTTAGGATATTAAACAAAATAATATTCCTAATTAACGCTAACAACTACGTGCTAACCTACTAATGTAATAAAAATGATTACAATGACTAACCAACTAGGTAGGTTAACGTAGTCAAGT
Source organism: Wollemia nobilis (assembly GCA_028583015.1). Taxonomy (NCBI): domain Eukaryota; kingdom Viridiplantae; phylum Streptophyta; class Pinopsida; order Araucariales; family Araucariaceae; genus Wollemia; species Wollemia nobilis. The sequence goes on from JAQPPZ010017121.1 coordinate 6,831,887, forward strand.
TGACTACTATCACCTAGTTACCTAGTTACCACAAGATATTCCAAACAGTGAATATCTTCGAGGTAAAAAGTAAAAGGAAATGTAATAATCTAAATCTACCATGCGGTAAGTAAAATCTACTTAAGAGATCTACTAATTACCAAATGAGGTAATAAATATAGTTACTGTAGCATAGTAACTCTAACATCCCCCCTTATTACATTATTTGGGTAATGTATATAACTACCCCAATACAGTGAAGAAGAGAAAATGAAAGATGCTGATCTGTTGTATCTTGCTTTGGCTCATGGATCTGGCTGCTCTAAGCAAAAAAGTGGGTCATTCCTCACTTTGTTTTCACATAAATGAATGTCCTTATTGTAATCCTTTCATCCTATCGGATTGCATGGGTAACTAGCCACTGCAACCATTATGTGTACTAGAGTAGATCACTACTTACGAGGTTCATTCTATTACAATATGATTTTGCAAAAGTTTTGATAAGGTAGCTAAGGTGTCGATCGCTGCCAAAAATGCACCCTTATAAGTTTTCCCCTTTTTGCAAAACATGTTGTAATGAAACTTTTGCAAGAAGTTTGACTAAGGTGTCGATCTATGCCGAAAATGCACCCTTATAAGTCTTCCTCCTTTTTTAGCAAAAATATTCTGTGAGGTAGGAAAGAAATGTTTATCCCCCCTTAAGTGCAAAAGATATGCAACTTATGAAGCTTGTTAAGGCTTTTACAAATATTGCCTCCTAGGCAAATTTCAAAAATTTCACCGAAAAATCCCCATTTTATTACAAGTACTTCAAATAAAAAGAGTTTGCTATTTATGAAGCCTAAAAAGAGGTACAATCACCCCTTTATTGCAAGTACTTCAAGCAAAAACATTTGTTTTTATGAAGACTAAAAAAGAGATTTGTAATGGTGCTACCTAGGTGTACAAATTTGTTTCCCTTACAAATCTGTATGGGCCATGAGCACTTTGTGTGCTCTTTATGAATTAGAATCAGAATCAGATACGTCACTAGCAACATGGCCTTTCTATTGTCTATTTTGCCTTTGTTTGCCTTTGTCCTTTTTGTTTTGCTTATTTTTAAACCAATAATTTATCAAATGCCAATTTGAAATAAAGGTGTCGAGTAATATCAAAAATGCACCTTATTACTAATTTTTGCAACAAAATTTTGATTTGTGTTGTGCAAAATATTTGATATTCAAATTCTCCTCTTGTTTTAGAATTTTGCAAAGAATTTGTACAAAACCAATTGCCATTCTTTTTTATTTGCAAAATAAACAAGTTTTGTTATTCAAGTGTCCCCCCTTTTGTGTTACAACTTTGCAAAGAAATATAATTTCTTGTCGCCCCTTTGCTTTGAAAAATTAACAAGGTAGCACACATTTCAAGCCAAGTCGACATACGACAAGATTTTGAAAGGCAATCCAGAACCAGTCGACACATGACTTGGTTTTAGTGGACCCAAGGTCTATTCATTAGGAGAAAAAACTCTTACTCTCAAAATGTGAGAAATTTTTTAAAGAACTAATTTGCAAAAAAAGGTGCTATTTATTTGTCTTACATTCTCCTCTTGGAGAAAAAAAAACACTATTTTTTTAGAAAATTACAAAAAATAGGTCCTTTATTTTAATCTTAATTTGCAAAATTAAAAAAACTTAATTAAACATTTTTAATCAATAATAAAAATAAATTATTAAAAAAATCAATGTAAGTTTTGTTTTGTTTAAAAAAAAAATGATTTTAAAATATATTTAATATTTAAATTATTAAAAAATATAAAAACAAATTTTAATTCTAAAAGAAATCAAACCAAAAACAAAAGACCTTACCTTGCTTACATTTTTTTTTGTTTGAAAAGGCTTTTAAAAAAATGTTACTGCCCACAAGGTTTGATCCTGCAACCTCGTGGGTGAGAGAATCCTGGCCGCAGACACTCTGCCATCTTGGTTGGAGGGCCAGACATAATTTAAAAGGCACGTTGATGCCTTTGTTTTTGGCCTCCAGTGGGAGGCAAAAAAACAATAATAGAGCCTTCGAAGGCTTTGGGACTTATTGTCCCACATGCACTGTGAAAGCACATTCAAAATGCATAAAAAATGAGAGTGCCCCCTTCCTATGTTGATTGCCTTTGGGAAATCGAATTCTTTGGATGACACTTTTTCCAAAAAATTAAACCAACCACAGGATGCCACACATGCATGAGAGGTCAAACCGGTAGTTGCCACATTAGATATAGATGGACGAATCAGTGAATGCCAATTCAACAACATCACCACATCATACAACCCAATCACTGTTAGCGACGCCAGTTGGATCCCACAAGTGCCAAATCAGTAGATGCCTCAAAGTTCATGCCCATCTCAATAGCCAATCAAAGGATACCACATCACCACCTCGGGGTGCATGCCTGCCAGGTCAGTTGTCTAGTTGGATCAGCATGTGTCGTGTCTCGAGGAGTGTCCTACCAGGTCAAAAGGTGAGGATTGCATGTAGATGCTTTGAAGGGTGTGCTAGAGATTATCAGATTCCTCGTACTTTGTGATATGTCACCAGATCCAAGGAGACAGCTGGTTCACATGAGATTCTGGTTATGCTAGCTGAATTTTCATGTTGTTAGGTGGCTCTCGTCAGACTCCCATTAGACTCTAATTTTTGCATTGGAAGGTGTGTAATTTCTCGTGTTTCATGTGCTACCAAAAAATGGAAATTTTTGTGCAGTGATAATGATGTCAGGGTACTTGCAGTTATGGGGAGCGGCCTGAGATAGGCGACAGGAGCATTGTGCAGGAGACATGCATGTTGTTGCCACTAGGAAATATGCGGGGGACAACACTATTGTCAGTGGGCTGTCAGCTCCCGCTGGTCGGGGGTCGTTGCATGCCTCCCATGCAGGGTGTAGAGATCTAGTTCTGCACTAGTCAAAACTATCGTTGGTGGTGTAAAAGATCAGAATAAAGTGTCAACCTCCTAATCAATGCCACTACCTAGATCAAGATGATGTCAGGAGTCAAAAATTTAGCAATCCGCTTAATTTTCGAGCCCAATAGATCACCTCAGATTTTGTACCCAACAAGTTCACCAAAAAAATCCAGAGGAATTATTGCCTTAGAAAGAGTCCAAGGCAGGTTGTGATAGGAGGGGGTCCCATATTGGGAATTGTGCCCTGTTGAGCCTGTCAACAAAAATTTGTCTCGTAAAACATGCTCACAGGGACAGGTAAGTGTAACTTTGATACCAATGTTAGAAGCAGAGCACAAAATAATCAAAACATAGGCATTACCTTCATCATTGATAATTAGGAAATATATAGTGCAAACATAGGCTATAGATAGCCTTAGGATATTAAACAAAATAATACACCTAATTAACACTAACAACTATGCACTAACCTACTAACATAATCAAAATGATTACAATGACTAACCAACTAGGTAGGTTAATGTAGTCAAGTTGACTACTGTCACCTAGTTACCTAGTTACCATAAGATATTCCAAACAGTGAATATCTTCGAGGTAAAAAGTAAAAGTAAATGTAATAATCTAAATCTACCATGCGGTAAGTAAAATCTACCTAGGAGAATCTACTAATTACCAAATGAGGTAATAATTATAGTTACTATAGCATAGTAACTCTAACAGTAAACTCATTGAAAAATATTTTTAACCTTAGAAATTATAACGAAAAATAATTCTGACATCAAGATGATTACCTTCCTTGGAATGTTTAACGACTATCTTTATGATGCTCTTATGTATGCACCGTTTCAATCTCCTACCATCGTTAGATCTAGACTAAAAAATTACCTGGGTTAGTGGTTTTGGAATCTCAAACTAATGTAACTCACGTTATTGCATGCATGTTGCTATCCTTATAGAGCCTACAGGTTCTCATTGTATTACCCCCATTTGGACAAGAGTGGTCAAGGAATTGTGTTTATTCCAAGGGCTAATTGGTCTGCGTAACCATCCAAAGTTTGTGATAGACCTTCGTCCCACCAATTTTGCATGCACAGGAAGATTCGAGCATAATGAGGCCATGTCAAATATAATTAGACTAAGACTTTAGTTACTTGTTAGCTACTCCAATATTCTTTCCAGCAAAAAACTAAGTCACATCTTCAATTCATGGTGGGAAAAGTATTGTCTCATAGGTAGTTAAGTTATTCTTAAACAAAAAAACACAAAACCACCATCCATTCAAAATTCACTCGTGGTGTTGAAAAATATTAATGTGAAACACACATTAGGCTTATAAAATAGGTGGCAAAACATCTGCCTGCTATTGAGGAGAATAGAGGAACCAAAATTGGCAAAATACCTCTACTTCAGTGTAATAGAAACTTAGACAAATGTGTGCTATATGCTTCCTTCATATCTTCAATTCAAAATGGAAGCACAATGTTGTTTCACCTGATGGGTATAAATAAAATCTCCTCACAAGAAGGATAGGGTTGTAGGTCGATGACATCTATAGACCTCCAAGCTTTTTGTTATCTAAAAAAATGCTTATTGGTGATAAGAATCTGCTTGTTTCATTCATTAAGTTCTCAACCAATGATAAGTTTATTCTCATTGGATATTTCTAGGATGTCAAGCTCACTTTTGTAGGTCTAAAGTCACTCCAAGTTCTTATGCATCTCTAAGTTGGATTCACCAAGTTTACCTTCGTGCAAGAGCAAGAGTGATGGTGCTTCCCGCTCGTAATTACCTCAAAAGGAGAGAAATGCAACCTGTTGTTCAACTCAATAGATATGAACATTGATTTTATACCTATATGAGCACTTGAGTGATTTGCTTCAATGCTTCACTTGACTCCTCAACCGCTTCCTGTAGGTTAACCTTTACAAGAACGTGCTGGCTATTCACTTCTTCAACCTTTAATGGGAATTCCTTCAACAGATAATTTATTCTTCTATCTTCAAATGGGAATATTGTCAGATGGTGATGACTATCCCAAACCGTAGCTCTAATACCACTGTTAGATTTCTTATCAGATTAATTTATAGAAAGCTCTATCCAAGATTAATAATAAATCAAATCAATGCTACTATGAATAACAAAAATATATCATAACTATAACTCAAATATACATAATGTAATAGGATTGCAAGAATGATTCATATTATTTTTATTGCATGGAGCTTTACCTCCAATATATCAATTTACATGACTTTTCAATACTATTACTATTGCTCTCCTCTTTCATCTGGGAAATGCAACCTTTCATATTCCTCATATGGATAAAGCTCTCATCTTGTCACATATCATGTGACTCTTCATTCTCTCTTGACACCTTACACTTTCTCTCATATTGATACATATATTATACAAAATATAAATCATCTACCAAACCAATATTACAAGGGTCCAAATAATGTAATATCTCCAACATCCCCTATATTACATTATTTGGTAGAAAGGATTTTTGCCTTCATTCTTTGATTATTTTTTCTCTTTAGTCTTTAGCTCTAACATTTTCATGGCTAAATGTTGCAATCTTCATTAAGTCATCCTTTTTAAATTATTTATGTCTACCTCTAGATCAATATATCTGAGTTACCTTTAGGTCTCTGTCTCTAGGTTACTTCCTCTAGTTCACTGCCAATGGATATGTCTTTGGGTCTGTGCCTCTAGGTCATTGCCTCTAGGTCAATACCACTAGATCACTGCCTCTAGATCACTGCCTCTAGATCACTGCATCTAGAAATCTACCTCTGGGTCACCTCTAGATTATCATTATGTTTGGGTCATCTACTAGAACATTCATAAGACTATCATATATGTAGAATCATTACTATAGATGCTTTTGCTATAGGTTACCTCCCAAGGTGTACTTGAATCATAATCATTTATTTCATATTTCTTCATGATAAGACCAATATCATTCTTTACATTTAATAAAATTTAATTTTTCATCACACTTGATTTCCTTTTGTAGAAACCATACAACATTCCTTTCATCTTATTCCATTCATTAATACTTATCCATCCACAATTTATTTTCAAATTTTGACTTTCCTTCTCTTTATGTAGACAAGATTTTTGAGAATGATAGTTCTCCACAAGTTTCACAACAATGGAGATTCCATCATTTCTCTATCTTATGTCCATATCTACCACAATGATTACATATGTTTTATATTATAAAATTTCTTTTTCCATTTGGTCCTTCATTGTTACCGATTCTATTAATCTCTGTCACTATGTTGGTGTCACTATTTCTTGTTACAAACTTAGTTACTAATTCAATATTATTGATCTATCCTATATATCCAAGATCTTCATATTTTGGTCTTATTATTGGTACAATTGGTTCTTTTATTCCTTTTCCTTGTTTTTCCAAACTCGTGTCTTTATATCCCATTTTATATAATAATTTTGAACCAATTCTGTTAGTATACCTTTCAAAATAACCATAAAGATCATCAAACTAATCTCTATCAACACAACTCTAAGCATGATTATCTCTGTCATTATTTGAATCCATGTCATCATTAATTCTAATAGCGTAAGTTTTTTTACCAATCACAAACTATACTCAAATCATTTATATTTTTTCCTTTTGTGTCACAGCATGCATCCACTATCATAGGTTCTAATTCTTTATTGAATTCCTTATTACTTTATAACAAACATATATGATTTACCATAATATTCTTGTGTATAGATTCTGATTGTGCAACATACCCTAGCTAATTACTCTAATCTCTTTGATTCCCTTTAGAAGATTATTTATTTTGATCTTTCCTAGTAAATATATTATACTTACAAGATTTAGTATTATGTTCTTATTTTTCACAAATATGACAATATTTTTTTTGCTTTTGTTTTTGTGATGAAGTGCAAAAATATTTTTCTAATACAAGAGCTTATTGAATGACTCATTTCTCAATTGATTTTCAAGTTCATATTGCTAAATAATATTTAATAATTCTTTAAATGACACCTTTCTATTTGATACTAGAAGAGAGGTGACCAACATTTTGAATGATTCAGGAAGTTCTCTGAGTACAATTAATCCATAAGTTCATCTTCAATATTTTCCTCTAAAGTATGCAATTTTAATTTTAATTTTGATATTCTTCGAAGAAAATGTTCTATGTTTTCTCCATCATGAACTCTTAGTGCATACAATTGTGATTGTAGGTGCAAAATAGTTGCCTTATTCTTTCCTTAAAATATCATACACAACTTTTTCCATGCAAATTTTGAAGTTTCTGCTTCACTAATGTGTGTTTGAATTTCATCATATTTTCCAAACAAAATTAACATAAAGGCTTTAGCATCATCATATTTGAACTTTTGAGTTCCTATTTTACCTACTAGGACATTTCTTTGTCCATTCAACACATCCAAAAGTTTTTCAAAAATAAGAATTGACCTCATCTTATTTTCCATGGGGTAAAATTAGATCCCTTTAAAAACTGAAAAGAATATTCTTGTATTTTACATTTCCTTTGGAGTAGTAGCCCTTTAATCTCCCTAGCTTTAAATTTTGTGAATTTATATTTTTACTTAATTTTGATGTTGAAATCATTTTATCTCCCAAATAACTAAATTTGCAATAATTTGCTAATTCAATAATTTTCCTACTCTTAAATTTTCTATCAAAACTTTTAAAAGTAAAAATAATAATTTCCAAATACTTTTAACCTTTGTTGATGAAAACCTTTTATCTCCCTAGTTTGGTTTTTTCTAAACTTCAAATACTTAAATTTTAAAAACATTTAAAGTTTTTCAAAAATTTCCAAAAACTTTAGAAGTTTTTAAATAATCATTGTATTACTCCAAATTAATCAATTTGCAAATAATTAATCAATTCAATTTTGAAGACATGTTAATGCTACAATGTCAAGTTTATTAGTTAGGTTCCAAATTAATTGTTATGAGGCTTTAATAAGACCTCATTAGAATAGGTTAATTTAATGTGTAATGTCATTTCATGTTCATTTGAATTTCATGTAATATGAATTTAGGAACCCCAACCCTAATCTCCTTTTTCTCAATATATAATTCCATAACACAAAGGAAGATATGTGATTTTTCATTCTCTCCATTGTCAAAAATCTTCTCCTTTTTTGTTTTTTAATGTGGTTGAGTTTGGACACATAAAATTGATCCTTGCTACAAGTGGTACCGAGCTTGGATGTTTACCCCTCCCACAACCAAACTTGGAGAAGCATTGCATTCCCCTCCTCTCCTCCTCCACAAATTTGTGTTGATTTGGAGGAGAGCATGAGGATGTTGCATGAGGTTTCATAAAACCTCCATAGATTTTATTTTTATTACAAATATTAGCTTGTATCTCTGTTTGTAGGTATTCAAAATATGAATTTGACTGAGTTTAGTGGTCTCTATGTAAATTGACCATGTTCATTTTTTTACACAGCCATATGGTATCAAAATTCTAAATTTGATTGAGTTTGGTGATGTTTGTGTAAACTATTCGTGTTCATTTTTCACAACCATATAGTATCCAAAATCCAAAACTGATCGAGTGTAGACACCAAAACCTAGCCACTTGTCATCCATCTACTCTTTCCCACCATTTTCTCCTACTATTCATATATATTTAAATATTAATATTTATATATTATATTTTATATATATTTAATAAATATATATTTATATAAGTGAATTAATCCCAGCCATCCGATTTCACTTAATCCTATCCATCCATCTACATCAATCCATGCCACACCCTAGATTTAATATCCACCCTCCGATATGCTTTTATCTCAGCCACACGATTAGTGTCATTGAAACCCTAGCATGCCCTAGGTTGGATTATTAATAGGAGCCATTTTGATGGCTCAACCCCTAATCTAAGCAACCCTCCTAAGTTTCCTGAGTAATTCATCCCCTTGAAATCCTTGAGTCCTTGGCTACCTGAGTTCCATTCTTGTATCTGAGTACTCTCACCTTCCATCCTCGCTTGCCATAGCATCTCGCATTCCTTGCCATCACCCTCATTCAGCTAGATCTACTTTTGTAGACTTCCCCTTAGCCTTCGAACACCTTCGGGCACTTCTTGTCATTCTTGAGCACCTCTGGGTGCTTCCCCTCCATCACCAAGCACCTCTGGGTACCTTCCACCATTCTCGAGCACCCATGGGTGTTTCCTGTAGTCGCCAAGCACCCATGGGTGTTTTACGCCAGAGTTCTACAGCCCTCCTAGCCCTCGGGCGATGCTAGGGCATCATCGCACCAATCCACTGCAACAGACTACATCAGATCAGAGAACGACAGATAAGCAAGGTAAATCAAAGTTATTGTTGTTATATTTTATTATGTTGTTAGCATATGTTCATATTTTGTTATTGCATAGCTAGGGTTTAGTCTTGATTTCTAAGGGTCTCACACTGTGGAGCCCTCATTGTTATTACTGACTCATTTGCTATTTTCTTGTGTGCAGATCTGGTAGCATTACATTAGCATTGGACAGTTGCTTAAGCTGGAGTGGCCCAACATCGGATAACTAGAAGCCCACTCACTTTTGTTGGGAGCAGAGACGCATTTTGAGACACCACCAACATTGTTTGCTAGGGTTTCAGAGAACCCTAGCTATTGTAAAATTTGTATCAAAGGATTCAAAGATTCTTATTGTAACAATGGAGTTTTGAGGCTCCCCCCATTAATATAAAATCATTCATTGTGCAATATTGTTTTTTGAGTTCAATTTATATCTTGTTATTTGGTGTTGCATTTTTGTCTCTTCAAATGGTGATCATGGTGGGACCCACTAAGGGTTTCTTTTTATGATTTGCTTTGCTAATTTATTTGTTGTTTTTTGTCATCTTGCAGGGTTTTTAGAAGCGTAGATTTCATAGTTTTTGTTGGATTTAGGGTTTCTAGAAACTTGTAGAAGGTTGCAGAAGGTGCGTGAACGCCCGATGATGCTTGAGGGCCATCCAGAATCACCTAGGTGCATTTCAAAAATACCCAGAGGTATTTTACAGAGAGTTGGAGCAAAAGCGTAGGCTATTTTGTAAGTCTACTATTAAAACCCTAACTTTTATGTTTATGTATTCTGGCAATCTTACATTTTTTTTCAGATTTTTAAGCTAAAAAGAACATCATTAATTAATCTGGGAAAAATATTCATACTAGCTTGCATATTAGGTTTCAGATTAGTCATTTGCATCCATCCACACTTTCTATTTGAAGTTTTTGGTTTTCTGTTGTATTCACAAATTGAAAAATATTGCATTCTGATTTCATGTGAATTGAAAATTTGTATAATTAGTTTGCATTATAGGGTTAGGGATTCCTATTTTTGTAGGTCTAAGTAGGAACATTATTCAGATACCAAAAGTATCCCCGTACTTGGGTGATTCCATACGGAGGAGTAGATGAACCCCCCAACTGTCTAGAGTGGGTCTTAAGTGGTGTACTCTACATCCTTTGGAAAAATTGGTATTATGAGTAGTGGCTTCTGATTTAGACTATCAAAAGTAGTTATCTTTCTAACATTGTATGTACACAATAGCAAATCAAAAATTTTAAAAAGAATCACACACTGCACGATTCACATTTAATAGTAGTGGCTAGATTTCATCACCAACCATTGCTTGAGATTTGGTGATGGTGGCTTTCATCTCCATCCACCAATATCTGCCCTTAGAAACCTTAGGTCACCCTCGAGCAAACTTGTTGGATTTCATCACCAACAAGAATCTCGTTGCCCCAACTTAGCCATAGTTTTTACCTTTCTTTGATTAATTCAGATTAGCACATTTGAAACACACAAGATCAAAATCTAAGAAAATGAACTCACATTAAAAGGAGATAATCAATGAATGAGGTAAGACACATGTGTTAAACAAACTTAGCATTGATTGTTTATTTTTCTTGTGAAATTTAAATTTTGTGTTTCATTTTATTGCATAATCTATATTTTGGTTTATTTGCTTTATGGTCTTAACAAGAAAACAAAAGAAAGCATTAAATCAAGATAATTCAATGGAACCTTCATCCACCTTCCCCACCACTTCTATGGTAGATTCCCTGAATGTGACACAGGAAGATTTATCTGCAGGTCCCTCACATTCCTTATCACCCACAACCTTTCATATGGTTGTTCCCCAAGTAGAGTCAACCTCACCAACCATTGATCACCACATTACCCACATAGACATGGCACGAGTAGAAGCTCTCATGAAGTCTTCTAACTATGTCTTAGAGTCAGTCCCCAACTCACCTAGATAGGATCCTACTTTACAAGCAGGAACTTATTTATTCCTAGCCACCATCCAACTTTACCTAAGTGTACACTAACCCTCTTTTTGAGGCATCAATTGCACCTTCCTCTCATATGTCCATTCCCCAACCCTCATGTGCTCCTAGCACTTCATACACATCCACATACACTAACCCCTTGTATGAAGCACATGTAAATGCTGCTTCACAAGTTTTAGCCTCACAAGTTACCATACCAAGTGTAACTTGTCCCCCAACCACATCTTCCATACCATCTGCTTCCATACCCTCCACTTCTGATAGAGAGATTAATGAAGCATGGGAACACTTGAACAAATTGCTTAGACAATATCAAAATGCTCAACAACAAGTACAAGTGAACCCTAAGCCTTTACCAAACTCTACTCAGACTGTCCTCATTAACCAGGGTCCATCATGGACACCATAGTCTTCTGTGGTTTCTATCCCTATTCCTCCACCAAGTCATACCAATACCCATCCTATTCCCATTGGCCAACCTAGCCATAACCCTCATACATCAACCCCATTCCAAAATTCTCCATATTTTCATCATCAATCTCCCATTCATCAATTTCCATCAAATTCACCTAGTCATCATCACCAATCTCATCATCATTTAGTCACCCCACAATATTTTTCCACCCCACCTCAAAATCATCAGGTAATTCAGGGCTTCCACATTCCTGAAGAAGACCCTCGAATTAAGGCCATGCAAAAATAAATAGATCAATTGATACAATATACTCCTGGTTTGACAAATCAGAAGCCAACCTTACGCCAATTGATCAACCAACCCATTCATCCTTCGGTACCATCACCACCATATCCAAAATATTTCATAGTGCCTAAGTTTGAAAAATTCAAGGGAACTGAGGATCCCAAAGAGCATGTGAGCATGTTTGTACACTCATGTTTTAGAATTCAAAATGACAATGCTCTCATGCTCAAAAATTTTCCTCAAACATTAGGAGGAGATGCCATAGAGTGGTATAATCAATTACCCAGTCATAGTATTTATACTTTTGAGCAATTGATTGACCAATTATTTGAGCATTTTATCCTAAATGTTAGAAATAAAGTCTCATTATCTGATGTCTATGCTTTAAGACAACATGATGATGAGTCTATCTACGATTTTGGAAACCGTTGGAGGGTTGTCATCACCAAGTTGCCATTCACCCTACCAATGGATGAGCTAATCAAATTATTCACCAAGAGTTGTCTAAAACCTATCTCTTGGATGCTTCAACTATAGACTTATCATTCATTTGAAGAAGCTCTAGCACAGGCTAGTGTCATCGAGGAAATAAAAATCCAAGAGGGCATACTTAAGCCTAAGAAAAAGGAATGGCAAAACAAGGGCCAATATAAAAGCAACTATTCTGGCCAACCAAAATCAACACAGGCTACCCCAACCAGTCAGCCCAATCACGTTAATCAAGTGGTCATGAGCCAGCTGGTAATGGCTCAACAACAATCACCGCAACAAATTGCTTATCATGTGGTACCCTCGATAACTCAAGCCATGCAAAACATAGTGCCAACTTGTAGAAAACCATCCCCGATGATAGTCTATCTAACAAAATCGCCAATACACCCCCTTAGCTGAGTCATATGCTTCCCTTTTTCGAAGGTTGTATGACACAAACAAACTTGCTTTACCCAAAATTAGACTAGATGATCCCGCTAAACATAGTAAACACTATCAAGAACATTTATTTTGTCCTTATCATAGGTAAAATGGGCATGATATTAACAATTTCCATACATTTAAAGACATAGTGCAAGACCTTATTGACTTGGGGGCAATCAAGCTTGACAACCCCCTTGCTCAACAAAATCAAAACCTTGGTATTTTTCAAACACCACTTCCTCATCATGAGGAGGTGCAACCAAATATAGGAGGGGCTAACACCAAAACTCCTCCTAATCAAGTCAATCATGTCCAACAATACCAAGGGTTTGTAGGGGCCATCCATGTGGTCACTAGAGGTCAAAGAAATAATCAACAAAATGCAAGGCAACAACCTCAAGCAAGTGTGTCACAACCTCCCACATCACCACCCATTCAAATTTCCCCTAATCCTTCATCACCAATCCACATTCCTAGCCAATCAAATCCTCCAATTCCACCCATCAATCATCCACCATGACCAATCATCTCATTGAGTAGCCGATTAACCACAAGTCTAAAGATGGCTTCCACCAAATTATCAATTTATGAGTTAATTCAACAATCTCCCCCACATCATGAGGCATTAATGGATATTCTAAAATCCATTGAACTACAATCTCAAGATTCTAATGCCTTCAACAACTTTGTAGGGAGCATTCAAACATGCATGGAGCCTTCCATCACATTCTATGACTTTGAGATTAAGCCAATCTCATCGGACTCAGTAGATCCTCCATTGCATATCATGGCTCTAATTGACAAGAAGCCATTTAAAAGAGTCCTAATTGATACCGGTTCCTCTATCAATATCATCACCACATCTACCCTTCATCATTTGAACCTTCCTCCATCTCATATCAAGTCATCATTCACCTTAAAAGCATTCAATGATGCTTTGTGTTCCATAGTTGGCACTATTGTTTTACCCATTGAAGTAGGGGTCAAAATGTTGCACACTATGTTTCACATCTTGGAAGGATCCATGGCATACAATGTACTCCTTGGAAGACCTTGGATGAGGGAAATGAGATGTGTCCCTTCCATTTTACATCAATGTTTGAAATATGTTCATGAGGGACAAGTACATTGCATACCGACGGATGTCGAATCGTTCAAGTATTGCAATTTCATTTCAAATCCTTATGAATCCATGCTTCCTTCCACCCACATTTTTCTATCACCATCAACCAATCCATCTACCACTCCACCAATTTCTTCATCAAAAGCTCCCATTCCTGAGGAGCTCCCTATCACCAATACCCATCAAGCTTCCATACCCCCATCATCTTCATCATTGACTACATGCACATGTGGTCACAATCAATCCACATCATCAACATCCTTGCCATCCACTTCATCATCATCATCCATTCAACAACCTTCCCAATCCAATCCATCCCCATCACCTAATGTTTCACAAGTCGAGTTGAAAGATTGTGAGACATCTTCATCATCACCATTCCTCGAGCCATCATCCAACCATGGTCCTTCCATATCATCCCAAGTCGAGGTCCACCTCACTAATCCCGGTATTGGTGAATATGTGGTCCAAGACATCACCATCACACCGCTCACCATTCCTAATGCTAAGGATTTTGGTCACCCACGTGACCCACCTTTATCCATAGGAGTAGTATATAACATGGGTTCAACTCCAAATAGCATAAATTTTGTGTATGGGGGGATTGATTCTTCATCAAATCTAGCTCCCCTAGAGGAACCCAAAGAACCAACACTTGCCAACATTCCAAACATGTCGGGATTTCCATCCCGCTATTTTCACATAGTTAATTGGCAAGGTCATGGCCTAGGATTGCATGAATAGGGAGTGCCTCAGCCTATTGATGTTCCATATCAAGAAGTGCATGACCATTCAGGTCTAGGTTACCACCCACTTTCCACCACCTCTTCTCTTGAACAAGCCTTCCAAAGGCTTAATCTAAATTCAGGAGAAGAAGCCCTCCATCCCGATGATTCTGATGATGAAATCCATGAAGAATTCAAACTTATGTCGATAATTTTGGATGAATCTGAAGAAGAATTAGAGCCCATTATTCCCCATACCAAACAAGATGAGTTTTATCTCAACATGTTCCCCATCCATGAGCCCATATTTTGCTTGCTTCTTCCACAAGAGCGAGCCGCCCCTACCGGTGAACCACCACCTCCATTCCATTAAGCCATTTCATAAGCCAAACTTGTAACATATGTACATAACACAAAAAATAGTGGTTTTCACCACTAACAAAAAAAATAAAAAAATAAAAAATCAAAAAAATTCATGTATATATCATTTAGTTAAATGCATTTATTTGTGTTGCTTGTTGTTATCCAGGTTTACCAAGCTCCTAGCATCGGTTCTTAGGTTCCATCCATTCCATCCAACCTTATCCACTTTGCCCATAAGTCAACATGAATCCTGTTGATTTATTCACCCCACTCCATAATCCATATGATCCGACTAAACCAATTCCAATTGACATAAGTCTCATTGATATGGACCAGATTTCCTCACCTCCATCATTTTTCTAAGTTTATCTTATTCAAGGAATTATTAAGGGCTTCAACCAACTACATTCCTCCATCCCCCTAGTCTTTGCCTTCACCCTCACCTTCGAATCCCGAGGTTTTCCAGGAAGACATAGATGAGGATAAGTCAGAAGAGTTTGATGACATCTTAGATGACATTCATCTGATCCCTACACCCCATCAACTTGAGGAAGGTTCCCATATGTCCATTGAAGATACCATCGATGTGGACCTTAGTTCAGACAAAGACAATCCCCAAATTGTCAAGCTTGGAAAAAATTTATCAAATAAAGAACAAGAGCAATTAATTGCTCTCCTCAAGAGGAAAAAGGACATTTTTGCATGGACCTACAAGGACATGCCTGGTCTTGATCCTAACTTGGTTCCCCCAACTAACTTAAAGGAATTACATAGTTTACAAGGAAATATTCAATCGATCCATCATTTTATTATGCAACTTTCTAACAAATGTAGGTCATTCAATCACCTACTACAAAAGGGGTGCCATTTTCTTGGATAAATGAGTGTAAAAAAGCCTTTGATGACATTAAGCAATACCTAGCTTCTCCACCAATCTTAGCTCCTCCTCATCCAAGGATCCCATTCTATGCATAATGAGAATATATATATATATATATATATACATGGCTAATACACAAAAAAATTGCATACATATCATTAACAACATTGCATTTCATTTACATACATTTCATTACAAAAATAGTGCACTTCATTTGCATACATTTCATTCCAACACACTTCAAATTGCATTTCATGCATTCACATCCACATTTCACATTTCATAATAAGGATCATTTATTAAGTTCAAGATTTTAATTGGTCCAATAAAATCATGTTGCCTTAATCAGGGGCACCTTCATCATCATCCACACAATTCCACCAAGTCAAATTATCATTTACATAAACCACATATCCATAATTCCTAGGTGTTTTCGATCACTCAACCACTCCTAGTGTTTTAAGAAACCTCCAAAATACATGTCGAGTTCCTTTTAGGACCATCACACATATACACTAAGAAAATCTTGAGTTTTGGGAATTGACTCCAAAACATTCTTGAACCAAACACAATTTCACATCTTAAAAACATCTTGTGTCAAAGAGGGATAACACCATACTTGGTTTGAACCTCGAAGTGAAAAGGGTCATCCTTGCTAGTCCCATCATGCAACATAGTCCACAAAAATAGTGGTTTTCACCACTATCACAAATTCCAAAAATAAAAGAAAGAGTAGGGTAAAATTCCTAACAAAAAATCTAAATCTTTTACATCACACACCACTGATCATTGGGTTGTAAGGATCATACTACATTTCTAGTCAGATGGTTAGGTAGTCATCCCCAAAACTTAAGAGATCAAAAACACAAATCGTGGACTATGGAGTTAGCCTCCACCGGAGCTATAGACGCTTGATTGGCAGTGGAGTACGCTCATGCATGGCGACACATCTCTTTTAAAGAGACCTCTGACCGCACATAAGGACAAGCTAGCTTCTTGGTTTCATCCATAACAGGTTTACCCAATTTACTCAAGATGAGTTAATGAACTCACTTGCACACACATTGGTTCTTGATTGCCTCGAGTCATTACCATGCTCTTGATTCGGTAAATGAATTCATTGCACACACATTTGGTCCTAGAGGGATTAGGCAGTTTTAGTGAGTTTGTTTGATACCACTAGTATGTCTGAGTCTCTGCAAAATAGTCAATTTCCATATCAACATCCATATCTTCTTCCATATCAACATCCATATCTTCTTCCATGTCAACATCCATGTCACTTCATGAGTCATTCACCCCATATGCCACCAAGTTTGGTGCCCCTGATTAAACAACAATGCTAGAAACATGGCCAAGCAAGATCTAAACTATGAATGATCATTAGAACATCTGCATTCCATACCTTGCATTAATCATCCATACATTCCACCTTGCATTAATCATCCATAACATATCATATGCATTCATCATCCATATAAACATGCATTCACACAAACATATAACACAAAAGGTAAAAGCCATGTATATATATATGTATAAATATCACATGTACAATGAGTGCCAAAAGGCTACATACAATGGAGCACCAAGGCTCATATACAAAAAGTGCATCTAAGCACTAGCTAAGCCCTCCAAGAGGACCCTTGTGACCTAGAAGGAGCCCTAGACCTAGAGCTATGCCTAGACTCGCTATGCCTAGCAACCTCGGATACAGATGAGGTTGGAGGATCAAGAAGTGGAATATGATGCTCCATCAACCTATCCTCCAATGCCTCGATATACCTATGTCGAGACCGAAGGTGTGCTATATCGACATTATGTCGATGCTCCCTCTCTAGTAGCTCTACCTAGAGCCTCGTGATCCTTGCATCCCACTCTACTACCTATTACTCTAGCCTCACCCAATCCTCCTCGCTCTGATCTGGAGGCCCATCCAGAGTCTCCTCCACATCATCTCCATCTCCACCATCTCCTCCACTCTCAGGAGCCTGCCTCACCACACCCTTAGTCCTCCTTCGACTATCTGATCGAAGGCATCACTATCACTTGGGGGCCTCATGGGTCCCCTCATCCTCAACCTCATCCCCATCTCCATCAGCTACTACTAGAGTCGGTGCCCATGGTGGTTATGTAGCAAACCATACATCATACTCCATAGTAGTCCCTACATCATCCACATCTAAGAGATCTATCTCCTCATCATCCTCATAAATCACCCTCCATGGCTCTGCACATGGTAGCCCTATCTCCTCCCGATGCCTCCTATAGAGCACCAGCTCATCCAAAATCCCCTACCTCAAGCCAAACTATCGAAGTACTCATGAGAACTAAAAATACTCAACCTCACTCTGATATCTCCCAACCACCCACCTAGCCTACCACACCCATCACAGATGCTCTCCATATCTAGTCCACCTGCTACCCCACCATGGCCTCCATATCACTTGGGTGGATGTCAATCCAGCCCACAAATCTTGGTACCACTGGCTCATCCGCATAGGCCGACTCGATTGTACCTCCTCGACCATCACCCATCTCCTAGCATAGGGCTCCTCCCTACCCAAGCCTACCACTAGTAAGCCCTTCGATCGAGCCACACTAAAGTGCTCCCATCCCCAACACTATAGCAACAAGTTGCATCCTAACCCCTTCCTCCCCTACCTCCTCACCTCATAGAGCTCCCGGTACACATGCACCAATAAGGTAGGAGCCCATGCATACACCTACCACATAGTGAGCATATCGCTCACTAACCCTATCAGGTTCCAAGGGAACCTGCACCCAATGCTATTTGAGGCCACGATGTTGGCCAACATAAACATCACCAAAGCACATAGGGCATCCAACTCCTTGTCCACATACATGGACAAGTAGGGAATACCCCCACTCTCCACCCTCACACCCTACCAACCATCACCAAACATCTTCTTCATATCTATACCTCGATCACATCCAACCTCGATGTGCTCCCCTCCACTAGCACCTTGAGGATGTGATATACATCCTCCAAGGTCAGGGTCACCTCTTCTATGGGGAGCTAAAAAGTCCCCCTATCCAGATCCCACCTCTCCACCAAGGTAGAGAGGTACCCCTCATCAACCCTCACCACATCAACCTGGGCTACCTCCGCTAGCCCCACATCCTCCAAAAACTCCCACTCCTCATCCGATACCACCTTCCTCATCCCAGGAATATAAGGTGAGAACCAGTGTCGAGCCTCCAAAATCCTAAGTTATAGCACAACACAAAACACTTATCATTTACACTCAAAAAAAATCACAAAAACACAAAATTTTTGCACAATACACAAAATAGGGAATTACCTCAGTAACTCACACTCTAGCCTCTAGCTCCAGCTACCGCATCCACTCCCTCCACCGCCATAGCTTCCGTACCCAAGTCACTTCACCTCACTTCACTCCACTCTCCCAAACATAACTTCTCAAACTCTCAAACACACAAATGAGCTTCATTTCTTATCCTACCAACTATTTATAGCTGCTTTAGGCACCTTGAGATGCCCATGGGTATTTCCTGGTGCATTGAAGTGCACCAGGGCATTTGTAAAATACCCAAACATCGATGGGCATTTCTACATGCCAAAAGCGCCAATGAGCATTTGGCATCAATTTTGATAAAAAGATAAATTTTTACAAAATAGTGGCTTATCCCCACAAAATCACTCCATATTGCATCCAATCATATATTTCATCATATTAATAAGTTTTGTGAAGATTCCAACTGATTTGGATGCATAAATTTCATTTGCGACCACAAATCGCAAATTCACCTAACAAGTTACAAAAGCACTCCAAAATGGTCCAAATCTTCACAAAATGACCATAATCATCATTCTCATCATTAATACATCATTTTCACATCATTCCATATCATCATTTGCATATTTTCCAAGTTCAAACAACATTCAAGTGAATCTTGTATCTAGTGGGTTTTTCTATATACTTGGTGATTGCAGTGATTTGCATCCATGCAATTCGGTAAGATGAAGAACCTACCATAAGGACACTTGGTCATTTTCATCATTCCATATCTCCTTGTTCGAAATCACAATCACATTTGGTACTTCACATTTTGAGTGAAACCTTGCCAAGAACAATTTGCACAAAAGTTGTCATTGATGGCCTAGTTCATGGGGCTTAAAACATGGACAAAATCACATTTCATCATTTCACATCTCCTTGACAGTCATCATGGTGATTGGCCTTAGCTAGGGTGATTGGTTTCGATCATAGGAATTATCTGACAGTCACTAGTTGGCCCTCCAAAGTTGACTACTTTTACTCTTTGCATATTCATCCTTGCATATCAATGATGCCGGAAGGCACATTCTTCAACAACATCGAATCACCCCAAATTTGGGGCAACCACATTTGGTTTTGACTTTCCCACAATGGGATACATCTTACATGATCATGACATCTACACTTGGCAAAAATCCCTTCATCTGTTGGGGCAAAAATAGACACATTTTTCATCACATTTTTCACAAAACCCTTCATCTATTGGGGCAAAAATAGATGCATCATTTCATATTTTTCACCAATCCCCTTCCCACCGTTGGGGCAAAAATGGTATCACATTTACATCATTCATATCATCCACCATTCATTTGCATATATTTTTCAATTGGCTCGTGAGATTCATCCGCAAACTCACTCACCAATTGAGGGGGTAAGCTACGCAAAAATCCAAATTCTTTCATTCTTTTATCTTCAAGCTCACGTTTCACATCCCAAGAGAAAGTTGCTTCTGCACCTAGCCAAAATAGGTGTCTCGTGTTTTTGCACTGCATTGTGTTTCACGCAACGCAGTACAAAAAGGGGCATCTGTAGACACCAAAACCTAGCCACTTGTCATCCATCTATGCTTTCCCACCATTTCCACCCATTATTCATATATATTTATATATTTTTATATATATTTAAATATTAATATTTTATATATTATATTTTATATATTTAATAAATATATATTTATATAAGTGAATTAATCCCAACCATCCGATTTCACTTAATCCTATCCATCCATCCACATCAATCCATGCCACACCCTAGATTTAATATCCACCCTCCGATATGCTTTTATCTCAGCCACATGATTAGTGTCATTGAAACCCTAGCATGCCCTAGGTTGGATTATTAATAGGAGCCATTTTGATGGCTCAAACCTGAATCCAAAGCAACCTTGAATCCCTAAGATTTTTCTTGAGTAATTCGTCCCCTCAAAATCCTTGATTCCTTGGCTACCTGAGTTCCATTCTTGTACTTGAGTACTCTCACCTTCCATCCTCGCTTGCCATATCATTCACATCCATTACCGCAACCCTCATTCAACCATATCTACTTCTGCAAACTTCTCCCTCAGTCACCGAATGCCTTCGGGTGCTTTCTATCATCGTCGAGCACCTCTGGGCACTTCCCATCTACCACCAAGCACCTTTGGGTGCCTTCCACCACTCCCGAGCACCCACGGGCATTTCCTACAACCGTCAAGCACCCATGGGTATTTTATGTTAGAGTTCTACAACCCTCCTAGCCCTTGGGCGATGCTAGGGCATCGCCGCACCAATCCACTGCAACAGACTACATCATATCAGAGAACGAGAGATAAGCAAGGTAAATCATAGTTTTAATTGTTATATTTTATTTTGCTGTTAGCTTTTGTTCACATTTTGTTATTGCATATCTAGGTTTTAGTCTTGATTTCTAAGGGTCTCACACTGTGGAGCCCTCATTGTTATTACTGACTCATTTGCTATTTTATTATGTGCAGATATGGTAGTGTTACATTAGCATTGGACAACTTCTTAAGCTGGAGTGGCTCGAAATCGGATAACTAGAAGCCCACTCACTTCTATTGGGAGTAGAGACACATTTTGAGACACCACCAACATTGCTTGCTAGGGTTTTGGAGAACCCTAGCTATTGTAAAATATGTATCAAAGGATTCAAAGATCCTTATTGTAACAATGGAGTTTTGAGGCTCCCCCCATTAACTCCTCCTGGGGGTTCTCGTACACCTAGGTATGCACAAAATATGCAAGCTAAATCTACTGCGGTCAACCCCTCACCCATTGGCATCCAAATTTAATAAATTTGATCATCTTCAGGTAAATTTTTGTATTTAATTTAAATTAAGATTTTTTTCTATTTTATTTTCTGAAAAATTGTAACAAAATATTTTTGACTATTTTCAGTCGATTCTCAAGTTCAACGATAAGTACAACCTACAAAAATGAGAGGCCATATGCCACCACTACCTCTATCACAACCACTACTTGCACCACAACCACCGCTTCCACCACATCAATGGCAGACACAACATACACAAATGTGAGGACATATGCATGTTGGAAAATAATTATTTTCATAGAGATCATAGGGGCTAGCACCAAGTTCTGGGTGTGGGTTCTCACATAGATCATAGGGTCCAACACCAAGTTTTGGGTATGGTTGGTCGTATTTTACATTTAACACAAATTCACAGGCACCAAAAGTTTCAACCATGGGATTGGATAATATCCAAATCGATGATGATTTTCTTTTGCAGGCCAACATTTTAGGCTTCAAGGCAATGGATGTGGTTCATGATCCATAGGGTGAAGCAAAACAAATAGACGCCCCTGCAGCTGACCAGACATCATTGCCATCATCTCAAGGAAACAACCCTCCTCAGGATCCTCAAATTGAGGATGATATTGTAAATTTTGATAAAAATATTTTAATGATTGAGAATACTAAAGCAACCATTAAACAGGTTGTGCTTAGAGATTTACAAGAGATGAAGGACTAGGAATATCAGGCCAAAGTACTTATAGGGGAAATTAATGCCCGATATAAGAATTATACAAAAAGAGATTATATTTGTTCTTTGGTTCAGTATGAACCAGAAAAGCTTGGTGGCCTGCTACAACAAGCCACATCAGGATCAATGAAGTCTGAGTTTGTTTATGATTATGATGTTTTAAATATTGTGGTCAGTATATTAGAGAACATTAATGTTGAAGCCCAAGCTTTTTATAACCATTGGAATTTTGATAAGGATAAAGTTATAGTTACTAAGTCTTTTAGGGACTTGGTTGAGGTAAGAATTTTTTTTTATGTTTCAATTTTCTATTGCAGTTAAATTTTTATATTTCTTTAAAACATGTAATAATTTTCATATAACTCTTTTGAATTATGTTTTCAATTTATTTTTACAGTTAAATTTTGATAACTTAAAAAGACAAGTTAAGAGCATGGACGTCAATATTAATAGGGCAAGGACATTTTTTCATAATGCAATGGAAATGAAAAAGAAAATACAATAAAAAATAGTGGAGAATAATCGTTTAAGAAAATATATCAGGGATAAGCTCAATGAAGATCCGAACCACGTACTAGAGCAGCAAAAAGCAAAATAAATGCTTCCAACAATACTCAAAGATACAAATAAAGAGGAAGCAACATTGGTGGGGAGTATGTGAAAGTACGTGAAAACCTAGTCAGAGTTGGAGCACTGCCATAAGAGGGTGTTACGAAAGTAGATAAATGAAAAGAAAAGGCAATTCCAACCGATCTTGAAGCAACAAACCCCCAATCAAATGTTTAACAATGTAAAATGCTTTCAAGTTGACTGTAGTCAATAATTTTGTACGATGTAATATATTTCTATTCGAATTAATGAAAAATATATTTTCTCATTTTATGTCTTCCATCATTCAAAGGTTGTTTGCATTTATAAATTTGTGTTGCTATTTTAGTTTATTTCTGGCCAATATTATTTACTATGTTCATCTCAAACAAAAAATAATCATAGATAACATCATAGATCTTTATGCAAACCAGGAATATTTAAGATCTCATGAAATGTAATAGATTCTAAACTGAAATGAACTATAATAGATCCTAAATTGAAATAAACCAAAATAATGATTTTAAGCATCATAGATAAGATCATAGATCTTCATGCAAACCAAGCATATTTTAATATCTCATGAACTGAAATAGATCCTAAACTTATTGTTGTTTAACATACGTACATCAACAATAATATGCAAATACTATGATTTAAAACATGAAACATAAAGATTTATCAATGAAGGTAGTTAAGACACCATGACATAAAACATACAATTTTGAAAACCACAATGTGATATAAAACATGTAATTAATAAAATAATAATATGATATAAAACATGCAATTTATGAATAACCAATTTTTTTAAAATCTTATAAATCCAAAATAATATTGTGAAATCTGCTATCAAATAAATTCATGTTTATCAATGTCCATGAAATCATGGAATAATTAGAATTCAGGTAGCTGAAACATATTAGCTTGTCCAAAATAATTATTAAGCATAGCGAATATTTGTGTCTCCACCATATTATCACTGAAAGCATCATCATCATCCTTACCGATCATATTTTGCCTGCAAGGGAACTCCAGTATGCCAATGCTTTGTCATATGAATTTTTTTCCAACTAATATAATGACACATAAATTGTTAAACAATTTTCTAAATTTTTGTTAAGCCTATTTCAGAGCGTAGATTTAATAAAAGATAGTGCATTGAAAACTCTCTCATATTCCACAGACTCCAAAATCATTGTTTCACATAATTCATATAAACAAAAGTATTCACTTATCATATCTTGTAAGACAGTGCTTGGATACAATTTTTACCACAAACATGCAGTGGAACCAATCTCATGGACGCTAGTCATAAGTGATGTTTTCCCAACCATTGTTCTTACAAAATGAGATGACTGTTGTTTCAAAAGATATTTGTTGAGTATACCTTTGATTTCAACAACATTGACTTCCACACTCTTACTAAAATGGTTAATGAGGATGTCCATATATTTAATAAACAACTCATTTGCAGAATTGTATTCAGTACAGGGATCCCAAAATATGGGTTAACCACACCCATTAACTCAAGCAACTCATCTCTCTGAAACCATTCTCTTATCTCACTTGTTAACTATTTTACTATTTTTGATAAATTTGTCTTAATTTTGTGTAAAACAACATGAAATCTATTGTGTGTTACATGAACTTATTCAAAATTATCCACAACTATACTTGATTGCCTTTCATAACAATAAAGTGCTATCCTTTCCATGAACATTAATACAAATATGATCATTGATGTCAAACTTCAAAAAGCTTTTTGGATTGTTCACGTTTGTCAATGTATTCCAACTATCAAACAAGGGATCTGCAAAATCTGCATTAGACACATATAACGTATCAATAAGCACACATATTTGTTTTCTCATCCTCATGAAATCAACGATATATATGGAGCTCTCTTGTGTAAGTTTAATCAATCTATTCATTTCTTGTAACATTGGAAGAATACCACATAAGGTCAAAAGGGTTTCCAAGTCAATAAAATGGAACAACAAATATTTTGCCTTATCAACTATCTTGCGATTTGTGTGCATAAACCCTGTTAATGTTTGATATTTTGTAAAAAATCTATGAGCAGGTTGATACAGTGAAATCCATCTTGTATCCACATCTTTTAACATTTTTTTTCCTTCTGTAACTCCTAGTGCAAAATTTTGAAACTTTGCAAACCTTTTTGGGATGCATGAGAAATAAGAATGTATTTCATAAATGAGGTCTTCTACTCTACCAAAATTTGCAAAGGTACTCACAATTTTATATGCAAGATTCACTCTATGAGCCATACAATGAATGAGAATCATATATGGGGTAACTATGGTTTGGAGTCAAACACAAAGACTAGTCATGTACCCTTGCATAATAGCAGCACCATTAGATCCAACACAAATTAACTTTGTTGCTATGTCTATATCATTCATTCCTGCAATATCCTTTAAACTAGTGACAACAATATTATAGATGTTTTTTGCATTTGAACTTTCCATCATATTATGTAATCCTAGAAAACTAGGCCTCCTTACATGATTTTAAAATGTGTACATGCATGCAAATCTAGGATGTGTTATCCATAGCTGCCACCTCATAAATAGAAAGTGAAATGAATTTGGTAAGTTTTACTTGCTCCCTCAGGTTTGCCATCTCAACTAATGATAGAAATTTTACCATTTCTCAACCATTTTGATCTGACCAATGGGAATTAGGAAGGTTTTACACATTAGCTAGTTGTAATAGGTGCTTATAATCAATAAAATTGGACATGGGTCTACCTTTCTTGAGAATACTATATACTACGACAAACTGCAAACTTTTTGAAGCTAAGGTGGTCTTGTGAATTTTATGAAATTAGGCTACAATCATTCCACCTTTCTCAATAAGAGATTGTTATTTCTTTAAATGATTGTCATATTCTATTGCATATTTAACATGCATACTTTATGATGCATCCTTCCACCTAACTTCTTTACTAACTTCACTATTACTTCTTATAACTTTTACGTAAGATTTGCCATCATGTTTTTATATTATATCTATATTATTTTGCATCCTGTGATCCTTACCAAGTCTCCAACTACAAATTTTGCATCTATATTTTTTTTTATCAATTTGATTGTCCTTAGTCAGGACAGGCTCAATCCAAGGAAATTTTTCTGCCCATTCTTTCTTAAATTCCCTTCCAATATTCCAGTTAGATGATTTTCTTTTTTAGAATTTTTGCTTGAAGATTCAAAAAAAGTTTGTAATGTATTTGATTTATCACTTTTGTTTTCAATTGATATGTCATTTTGAGGGTTTTCTTCAAGTGTTTGTTGGATGTCTCATTAGAAGGCATCTCTTGCTAGGGAATATCTTCAAGTCAAGGCATATTAGGTTCGATAGGGTATTCTGCATAGTAGCATACCATAATAATTTTTATCATTCTTGGATTAAACAAAATTACAAAAGAAACTTAAAAACAAAAAAAATATTTATGTCATCAAGCACACACTAAGAAGTAACTATTTGAGGAAGAAAGTAGTATTTAAATTAATTACAGAATATACAACTAACTATTCAAAATTTAAAAATTATTTGTACCTTGAATTTGCATGGATGTCGTTGGCTCCTTGCATTTTGATATTTGGCTAAAATATTTGAGGATACTCTTTTCAGCAGAATATTTGGCCCTCTTCTTTCCATCATCAGTAGGTGACATTTTACTTGTAAAGAAAACGTTTTTGAATTTAGAAAAGTAATAAAATGTTGAAGAGGTCATACTTTGATTAGGCCTCAAGATAATATTGTAAATAGAATAAACAAATGGTTGGTTGGTAGAAAATACATACTTGTAACCTGCTATGCTTTGTTGTGATTTTATTAGTTTATGCCACTAGTCCATTTTCTAGTGATAGCACTTGTAACTAATAATAGCACACAAGTAATTAACATGTAAATTGAAATCAATTTAAGAAAAATTAAAAATAATTAAAGATATATATCAAAAAATATCATATTATAGTACAAAATGGACTAGAAATAGAGAATCATAATATATTTGGAGAAACAAAGCATCACAATATCTTTAAATAACCAAAGCATTCACCTATTCATAATATTATAATAGAAAAGCATATCTGAATAGAAACAGAGAATCAAAGAGTTTTAACATAAAGAGAGAAAATAGGGAACAAAATGCAGAACATGGCAAAATAGAGAAAAACATGGCAAATAGAGCAGTGACATAGAACCTGGTGTAGAAAGCGGTCTGGAAGTCTATTCTGGTGCAAAACAGAGTTCGATAATTAGTCCAAAAGCAAAACAAGGTTCAAAAATCGGCCTGGTATAAAAAGAGGTCCAAAAATCGACCTAGTGCACAACAGGATCCGATCTTGTGCACAACAAGGTCCATTCCTATCTAGTGTGGAATGGGGTTCAACCTTGTGTAGAATAGGGTCCGACCTGATGCAGAACAGGGTTTGACCTGGTGTAGAATAGGGTCCAACTTGGTGTAGAACAGGGTTCGGTCTAGTGCAGAAATGGGTCCGATCTTATGCAAAAATGGTCTGATATTATCTGGTGTGGAACAAGATCCGTCCTAGTGTAGAACAGGGTTCGACCTAGTGCAAAAATGGGTCCGGTATTGTTTGGTGCTGAAATCGGTCTGATATGTTACAGAATAGGGTTCAATCCTATCTTACACTGTAAAGGATCCAGTCTAGTTCAAAAATGGGTCTGGTCTTGTTCGGTGCTGAAAATTGGGTCTGATCTTGTGTAGAACTGGGTTGGTATATCTATCAAGTGTAGAACAAGGTTCAAAAATGAAAAAGTATCTCTAGAGTGTTAATTATATATAGTGGTATACTTGGCGAGTTGGGTGGGATAATTTAGAAATTTTAAAATTTAATGACAAAAAGGGACCTCTATTTAGGTGGGATTGCTAGAGAATTTTTAAAAATATCCGTAATACTATTATCAACGCATGGCGAATCGACACCTAAAATTTTGTCTCAAATTTTTTTGGCTAAATGGTCGACGTTCGGGTCCCTCAAATTTGTAAATTTGAAATTTCAAAAATGCTAATATTTGCCCGAATGGCGAATATTTGTCGTTATGCATAACCCTATTCCATTTGACCTTTTTGCTATTGTTGAATTTGAATCTACTGCTCCTAGATCCAAAGGGTTAGAATATCTCCAATCCACATCCTTAGGGTATTTTTCCACAATAGAACCCTTGCCTATCGCATTTCTTGCTCCTCCTGTCCATGCCATAATAGAACCCTTGCCTCTTGCCATGATATGAATGCTTCTATTGAGCCTCTTGTAATTTTTAACATACCTATAATATATTGAAATACCTCTTTTATCTTTAAAAGATACAAATATATTTTTTTTATTGTAGATATAATGATAATTTTTATCACCCAAGTTTGTTTGCTTTTTAATTTTAATTCATATCTCTATGGTGTTTTTAATTTTAAAGTTTGTAATTGAAAATCACTGACTTTGAGGGAAAGATATGCACATGGATTTAATTTTCTATAGAATGTTAAGCCCATTAATGAACCCTCATTCTCTAATTCAATCTGATGATGATTATATAAGTTTCTAAAAATTTAAATGAGGAATGCTTCCATTTATATCATATATATAATTCTCTCTTCATCCTTTTAAAATTACATTGTCAACTACATTTAGTGCTATTGATACATTGTATCATCCAATTTATCATATTTTAAACCATTTATAGCCCAAAACGCCTTCAAATTATCATTTTTCCTTTGCTTTATCCTTTTAACACATAAATATAAAATTAATAGCAACAATTCTTATTATGAGGTGGAAATTTTAACTATTAAGTGGTGTTTCAAACTATCAAATGATGGTTTCTTCTTAAATATATTCCTAATCCTTGGTTGACTAAACCTGATACTTGTATTGGTATAATATTACATGGTTCTACATCTATCGTAGAAAATCCAACCATTCTTCTCCTTCTATCCTAATAAACCTTGCTTCTGACATCATTGAGGGCCCTTTGATTTGCATTGTTTTGTTATGTTATTGGATATACTATTTATAGGGTCCAATTGTTATTATCTATAATTTTATCAATATATTGGATTCTTCCTTGATATGATTTTGGCCTTTCTAAGTTGCATAACTATATAAAAACCTGTCAAAGAGGTTTTCCATACCATTCAATACCTATCCTTGCAATCTCACCATTCATTTTCCCAAAATATACTCCCTAAATGTGTATAGGTTATTTTATGGTCCAAATTTCATACTAATTACTATATCACTAGGACTAATATTGTTTTATTTTTTTAGGGCACTATCGTCATACTACTTGAGATTCCCTAACAAGGAATGAGATTTTTTAACTTTAAAAGATTTGTTGATTTTGCTTTAACTTTCTATTTTGCATTCAATAGTTAGCTTTGTTTACTCTCATTGCACGTAGGACCATTTCTTTTTGCACAATACCTTGAATTTATATCTTATGTTTATACTTAGCATCTTGTATTTTTTTACTATGATTTTTATCAAGTTATTATTAATTATATGATTAGTACTAGCATTGCTTTTGTATATTTTCCTTTTATGCAAGTTAAGTTAAAGGTTAATATCTTTGACTTGGTATTATATAATTCGAATTTGCACTAACCTACAACCTTATGATTTGTAATTTTAGGCAATAAACTAATCAACAATGAATTATCATTATTAGATTTGTATAATAAAATAAACTCAAACATCTACTAACTAATACAATTATTCACTTCACTTTAATTATTTAATTATTTTATATGATAATGAATCTTTGGTGTAACAAATGCTTCTTTTTAATTTTCTTTTTCCCTATTTTTTTTTTTCATCTTGTGTCTTGTTCCTCCTTTTATGATCATATTAGAAATTTATTTTGGTATTTTTTTACCCATAACAACTCTACACTAGTGAGTACTTCATGAGGCATGCGAGGTGGAACAAATCAAGGTTTATTCAAGAAGGTAAACCCATGTGGATCTAAGTCTCTTCATTGTTAATCAAACCCCATATAAGAGGATCTTACCCTTGGTTTTTCCTTGTCATGACGCTATGCTAATGTATACTTCATAAAGCATTTAAGGAAAATGAATTTAAGGTGTTGGGTGTTGTATCGTATGAGTTTTAGTCTATCACCTGGGCACATTTGTTGAGATTATGGATAGTACCTTTAAGAGTGTACATACAATTGCTCCACTAACTGATTAATAAAACCTTAATGTTTGAGTTATGATTATGGATTGATGCAATCTCCAACACTCTCAATCCAAAATCAAGGGTTTAATCCTCACCAAATTGTATGTAATATTATTTTGATATATGGACTAGCTAAAACCAAATCTGATATCCTTTAAAAATAACTTTATGTGCTCTACCATTAAAATATCAACCCTTTAAGAGTTAGTATTTTCTTAGAGTGTGAATTAATGTCCAACATATCCTTCAATCCACACACTAGCTTTAGCACATCTATCCTAGCATTATACCATGTTGAAAACCATGGAAAAAGTAGGAATCAAACCCAATACCTATGAGTGTGCACATAAATTTTCTCTAGCAAGTAAGCAATTAGCCTTGATATTTAAGTTATGAGTGTGTATTGACATAATATCCAAGATACTTAATCCATAATAAAGTGGTTAAACCTAACCAACTTATTTATGATAACATGTTGATATCAAGAATATCCTAGGACAAACTTGAGACCTCTTAGCAAGTGCTTTAGGTTCTCTAGCACTAAGTTATTAATCCTTTTTGAGTGAGTATTTTCGAGGAGTATGTATAAAATTACAACAATGTTTTTCTTCTAGTATTTCATCTTTTATCATGTCTTTTCCCATAATTTAATAACACACCTTTAGGATACTCTATCATTGTTTAAAGTATCTAAACCTTCTTCAGTTGGTATCCATATTTTGGATGGTATCATGTCAAATGTGTGTTTAAGATATAACTAGGCTTATTTCTTTCCCATTTACTTGATGTTTGGATTTAACCCCATATTGAGGCAGGCATGTATACTAACACTGATTCTTAATATCAATCTTATCCTTTAACATTAGTGTCTATACTAGTTATCAACATTTACACTAGCACCTAGACCAACTACCAATACCAATGCTTGTCTCGAAGGATTGAACTTCATCATCAATATGCATTCATTTTATGACTACTTTTATGTACCAAGGGATTTTTATATTGTAACTAGTCATGCCATTACCATCCATCACTACCGTCAACATATAATTACCACTAGTTTCATTCTAATACATTACCAAATCATAAATTCCAACCTCCAACAATCATTTGATGTTCCAAATTCAGTCACCATAATGTATGTATGCTAACAACTAACACAATGGTATGTTGCATCAATATTAGTTACAACTATAATACCAAGATCCATCAGCAATGAATCAAAATCTTAGTCGCCGATGGTAACACCATTAGTCACCCCTACTATTATCTATGTTTTGAGAAAGCACCAATATCCTCTTAGGCACCAAAACCTAGTAATGAAATTAGGGCCTAACATTAATTCCAAGCACTATAAAAGTATATGAGTATTATTATGTACTTTCACAAGACGCATGTGTACCTCTAGAATACATACGCATACCTTCATCTTCATGCAGCACATGTTCGACCTATAAATGGTATAAAATATATAAATAATTATAGTGAATCTCAATAAAAAATCAAATATATAGGACCAAGTGTCACCCAAATAGTAAGAAGAGAGTTTCCATTGGCTTTACTTATAAAAGTCATAACTTCTTGATCACTATTTAAAATTGCAAAAGTAAAAACTACATTATGCAATCTACATTGACCTCAAGTTCAAGATGATATAAAGACCTAAAATTTATCAAAAGAAAATAATACACATGAAAGGCATTCAAAATTGTAGCTAATACTACAACTTGATTTTAATGCAAAACCACCAAGTATCAATAATTTTAGGTGGTGTCCGATGCTTGATATTTTTTTAAAGCTGAAATGCTTCACTTTCCAACAATAGCTCTTCATGTTTTATTGAATCAACATGCATAATAAAATATTGTTTTGATAATTATTAAATAAAAACCTAGAAAAGGTAGGAGCAACCAAATAATAATTAGTTTATACTAGCTCACTTCTCACTACTGATATCAATAGTTGTAATCATGTGCTTTTGCATCAAATATGTGGCCTACATCAAGATACCTTTCTATTGAAACTCAACTTATGCCATATTTCTCAAGAATGTAACTTGTGCTACCACATCTCTTCATAGAAATATGACCTACATCATCTCGCATCCATTATTAGGGATTCAACCTAATTATACTTCCATTTCTTATCAAAGATATGGATTGTCCCTAAATGCATCTCTCTCTTGCATAAAGACTCATAATACTATTATCAGGCGATATAAATATTATTTGCATCATGGATATTTTCTTGTATTCACTTGTGTTTGCATCATATAATTACCATTGTATTAATATGTGTTTAATGTATTCTACTATAATGCCAATTGTAACTTTGTAAAGGATTATATTATCCACATATATTATTGTTTATCTTTATTATGATAGACCCCATGGATTTATAAGCATAGTGGTTTAAGTTCATAGAATAAGTATTCCTTTACTCAATTCCTACTAGTCTACCTTTACACTATCATCTTGGTGCTTAGTTGTTCATTTCCTAGTGCATTTGAGTTTTTACATAGTCAAATAAACTGGACATTACTACTCTTATAATTGGATAGCTAAGCCTAGTGCCACTTATTTAGAAGTGCATTCAAGTTATTGTGCATAAAGTCTTAATATATCTTCCTCCACCTCCTAGAAGATATATCTTGGTGTATTATTTTATAGTGCCATTATTTTTATAACTAATTTTGCTTCATAGGATGAACTTCAAAGTTGTCATATGCACCATCATATTGGGCCCCTATGACATCAAGATGTGAAGAAACAACCTCTCAAGTATATAGATTATTGATCTATTTATGATGTATCATCTCAAATTATGAAGTAATTTATAATCTAAAATAATAGATATTTCTAATGTATTTATTTCTAGATTAGATCATCCACAAAAAGAAACATGAAAATATTATATATAAACCATGATTCAAGTAAATATTTCAAAAACCTTTGTCCTTTAATTATGAATCAATTCTCAAATATTGACATCTATGTGCTTGTTTAATCAACATCTATGTGCTTTTTTAATCCACATAAGGATTTATTTAGTCTATATCCATTACCTTCCATTCCTTGTACCCAAATCCTTTGGGATGTACTATCTAGACAACCTCATTTGAGAGAGTAATTTCACATCCAAATAACACATCACCTACTTTTATTATTCTACTAACTACAAAACCAACTTGGTAGTATTCATCCTTGTCATTACTACATATAACTCAATTGAATTTATTCCCTTTTATTTACTAAAATATAAATTACCTATCAAATATCCTATTTGACTCATATTTGGATTTCACATCCTTATTAAGAGGCAAGAAACATATCCCAAGTGTTATTTTTCTTATTGAAAATCATATTTGCCTCCATAATTGAATTTGTTTTATGATACTATTTCCTTAAAACTAATAGTCTCATCATTGTGCATAACCTAAGTCATAAAAGATAAATTTTCTCATGCTTGATCTGATTGGTTGTCTTGATAAAGTATTTATCAAATATCTATTTTGGTGGATGAATCTTATCTACTTATTTTCTAGCTATCTTAGATGAGGAACTAGGATGGTTTTTAAAATCCTTATCAATCACATGTACCTATCCATCACAAGGAGAAAAATTGTCATTAACTTCTTCCTTTTACACCCTATTTTTGTTAAATATGGTATCTCTACTAATAATCACCTCTTTTTTTCTTATGACCAAAGATTTTATATCCCTCTGTATTGAAGACAATTAAAAATTATATATTCCACTCATTCTCATCCAATTTTATCCTATTAGAAACATGTCCATAAGCCACACAACCAAAAATTTAAGATGCTTGACATTAGGCTTAAATCCTAAATGTGACAAGCTAGTTATTTTTTGGGTTTAAAGGAATTGTTGTTGAACCTATAGAAACCTTCAAAAAACTAAAGTCCTGAAACACAAGTGTTTCTCTCTAATCATTTATCATATGATTATCCTTTAATAAATAAAAAGCATGGACAACTTATTATTAATTAATATATTTACAATAAACATAAAATTTTATTACTTTACATTTATTAAAATAGTCAAATTAATATTTATAAGATTTGAATTTTCTAATAAGTTCTTGTCCAACAATCCAAGGGTCTTACTATAATAAAATGACTTGACTATAATAAAATGACTTGATATCAAGTGGTTTAAAAGATAAAACCCTAATGTGATGAAGAACACAAGCTTATACTGAGAGGGGGGTGAACTGTATAAGATAAAACGTTTTACTTTTCAATCCAAATGATAACAACAATAATATCAAGACAATAAATAATGCATAAATCATCACACACATGAGAGACATGGATTTAACGTGGTTCACCCAATGTGGGCTACGTCCACGGAGAAAATATTTCTTATAACTTTTCTCAACAAATCTCTTGGGAATCAAATCCCTATTACAATGTTTATGGACCTCTGTCCAAATGAGACACTAATCCCCTATGCTCAAGTTTATGTATCTCTATCCATAAGAGAAATCTATCCCCACTACTCTAGCTAGTGGATCTCTATCCACAGGAGACCTATGTCCCCACTGCTCTGGCTAGTGGACCTTTATCCATAGGAGACCTTTATTCCCACTGCTCTGGCTAGTGGATATCTATCCATAGGAGAACTCTATCCCCTTTTTATTGATAGGATCCAAAGTAAGCTATCAACTCTGCTCAACTCTGATCAAATTTGCTCACAAATCTAATCAAATCTGCCCACAACTCTGATCAAATATGTTCAACTTCTTGTAACGATTTGTCTCATACTTGCTCACAAGTCCTTATTAGAACTTCTCACAAGCCTTCTCAAAAGGTCTGCTCAAAACAACTCACAATCCTACTCTAATATGCTCACTATCTTTGTTCAACTCTGCTCTAACACATGCTCAAAAACTGCTCATAACACTTGCTTTGATATGCACTATAATTTCTCAATATATTCTTTCCAATATTACTCAAACCAATACCCAAAAGCTTCACAAATTCATTCAAATAATGAAGCATAACTTGTTTCACAAACCATAGCTCAAATAATCCAAACAATGCACATATACAATCCTTATTTTTTCACCTTAAGATTCAGAAATATTTTCTCAACCAAACACCTTAAAGAAGGAATGATATCACCATACCTCTTGACTTGCTTTGATGAAAAAGCTGTCTCAAAATATTCTGTCTTTCTTATGCCACTTTCAAGGGTTAGTTAGCATAGCACTTTTCAATCATCCACATGATAAACCTCTCTTCAAAAATATGCACAAAAATATTACTTTACAATTCCCTTTAATTTCTCAAAACAAGGATTTTTAATCAAATAACAAAACCCTTCAAACTTTCTTTCACCATGCAGAAATACACACAATAATTAAACCACAAAACACCTTATAACTCCTTTTAAAACACACACAATAAAATCATACAATGAAAGATTCCTTATCACACCTTATTTCTCCTTCTAAATAGATTTTAAATTTCAATACCAAAATACCCTTTTCACACCTTATTTATCCTATATCAAAATAAATGACAACTCAACCTTATAACTCCCAAAATAATAAAATCACAATTGAGAAAATAAATACCTCTTTTATTCTGCCTTCAATATGACTCGAACCTCTCACCTCGTGAGGGCAAGACGTCCAACCAAAGGGCCACGACCAATTGTGCTAATGTAGCCCATGAGAACACAAAGGTGCCAATTGCCTTTTACTTCCTGCTGCCGTGAACTCTGCCCAACCAAACAAAAATGGTCTGCGATGGATTTCGAACCTGAAACCTCCTTCTCACAACACCTTCGTGCAGGCTCAGCCACCAACCGGTCTAGCTGACTGGATGGTATTTGATGTGCATCAATCTAAACATAAACCTTCATTGTTTGTTGTAGAATATTACGTTATCCTTTCCTTTCCTTCTCTGCTGCATGCAACGAATCGAATATTGAGATTATTGCTTGCACAATTTTGAACAACTCAAAAATGACTTTAGGCACAGGGTATTAATATGATTTAATTTCATCTTTTTCCAAAGTCGGCCCACCTTGATTTTTTACACCATATGGCATCGGCCATCTCAATTCAAAATTAATTCGAATTACCTTCAATTACTTGGCACTCAAATGATATTATAACTTGAAATATTTATATTATAATAAAGATATTATAATATTAATCCTTTTGAACCTTGCCTTCACAATTAATATTATTGCCTTCAATAATATTAATATATTGCCTTCATTTTTAAACAATTGTTCCAAAGAACTCTTAAGCCTTTTGTCCTTCATTATAATATTTAAAAATAAATATTATAATGCTTTTCTCAACAAATTTCCTTTCTCTTGAGATAAACATGTGCCTTCATTATTTACCTTACTTAGAATAATAATTGTGCCTTGAGAATTTTCCTTGACATCAATGACATCTCTCTTTTGACATCAATGACAATAATTTGTACAAATATTTCCAACATGTGATACATATATTCAAATATTTTTTAATACTATATCTATTTTTATAATACCACTGTATTATTGGTTGAAATACGATGATAACTCAATTATAATATAATATAAGTATATCCTTGGTTGTTGTCCATTGTTGGTCGATCGCAGATAGTATAGTAGAATCATCGATCATCTCACTGGGTGGGAAATGTTTTTAAGCTTTGGCAAAAAAATCTGCTCGATTTTACCCCAACCTTCCTCAAGTTCCTCAAAACGCATGGTTATATTATCTTTGGCACTCAGTTTAAATTTTGAATTATTTTTTAGTATTAACGTGAAGTTATGGTGGGATTGCAGGATCCATGAATTTTTTTATGTAATATCCTCTTGTCGGATGTTGGATTCAATACTATTGATATTTTTCTTTAGAGCTTGGTGAATACTCTTTAGCTTTGTGGAGGTTTGGGGTCCTTGCCAAAACCCCTTTGTAAAGGTTTGGGGACCCTTTCAAAAACCCTTCTTCCATAAAATAAAAAAATATAATATAAATATATCCATTTTAATCCCTATAATCAATTCTAATTTTTACCATTAAAAACACAAATTATTATAGTCATACCTTTTATCTTAATTATCTATATTGTTATTAGACATTTTGCCTCTATAAACCTTTTTCTTTCAATTGAATCTAAGGTAGACCAAGTGTTAGACATAAATTAAAGGAAAAACTCATTATAATTTTTATAAGTAATGACAATTTTTAATAATCTTTTAATTTAAAATTTGATCATAAGACCAAAACATCACCCTCTTTTATTTTTCAATTGTAATTACCAATATTGCAATAATTGTACCAATTTAAATTGATGGCTTTTTAGCCAAATTAAATCACAGGTCCCAATATCGTCCCAATATCTAGAATCTTAATCAAACATAATATTGAAACATACAATTCTTTGATCAATATGCACAATAATGAAATAATAACAATATTTTAAAATAATAAAACTCACAACATTGTTCCTAAATCATCAAATATACATCAAAAATCTTGTTCTTGGATTACTCGTGATACAATGCATGGAGCTTTATTTCCATAATATAGCCTTAGAAGTTGACTTTTCAATACTTGACTATTGCTCTCTTCACATAGCTAGGAGATGAATCCTTTCCTATTCCTCGCATATGATAAAACTCTTATGTCTCTTAACTTTACATTTTGTCGCATATAGTGTGACTCTTTACTTGTAATTTTGACACCTACACATATGACTCTTAACTTACATGACACATTGCACACTCTCACACTTTATTACATGACACTTTTCACACTCTTACACTCTACACACTTTCACATTTTTATACATGACACTTGGGACTCTTCTCACCCATTGACACATACTTCATGAGAAATATAAACCACATTCTCTAATCTAATAACTCACACCCTAATCTAATATTTACAGCACCATTGAGGTACTTTAACATTTATCAAATAATGTAATATCTCAAACATAAATTTATCCTAAGATATGAACTTTAAACATTACTCACGTAGGTTTTTCAAATTGGTTATATGAGATTGAGGCAAGCTCACCAGTAATATTTTTAGAGGAAAAAGTAAGGTTTTGAAAGGGTTGCCCTTTCCCTTAGTACAATAGGTCGTATCCACTAGTCACATAAGTTGTATAGTCCTTTTCGTGTCACTGGAATTTGAACTTTGGTGTGAGTTGCATCATCCATATGTCTCAACCATTGAACGAAAGCCTCATTGGTAAAGTTCAATTTATTAAATAACCAAGCTCACTTGTATTACATCATCACCACATAGTTTTATTACAACTACTTGGCTATTATGTATGGTTTGACAAGATTCAAACTTGAGTCTCTCCTTGAAATTTGAGGAATTGATTAAACTAATACCATTTGATTATTGAACTAGAGTTTTATGATATCATAAATGTTAATTTTTAAAACATGGATTTCAATTGTATTGATCGTGATTATATTATTTTCATATTTCAATAAAATAGATTTAATGTAACAATAAAACAAATCATATTATAAACAATCATTTGTATATGAATATTCATTGCATTGTGTGGAGAGTTGAACTTAGATCTCATTCATATGATTTAAAATTGTTCTATAATACCTTAAACCAAAACAATCTTAGTTAATTAAATTATTTTTCATTATTATTATTTTTTGGTTATATAAGATTGATATGACCCCACCCATATTATATTATGATTATATTACCTCACTATTGAAACAAACTACATAGAAGTATTATAACTAGCAAATATTTATATATGTTATCTGTCATGATTTATACTTGACCCTACATTGAAAGTCAATGTTTTTAATCTCTTAAGCTTATGTTGTTTGATTAAAATATTAAGTTTTACTCGTAGAATTGAAGCTTTAATTGAAGAGATAAATACCTTTCCTTTCTAGTTGAGGTATTAATACCCTTATTTTTCATTATGATTATTTTTTGGTTATATAAGATTGATATGACCCCACCCATATTATATTATGATTATATTACCTGATATTCTCACAATGACACTGAGAGGGGGGGGTGAATCAGTGTAGCTAAAAATACTAATCTGCAATTCTTAAAACTGAAGCAAAGAAAACTGAAAACAAATAAAGCAGTAAACACAAGAGAGCACACCACAACACACAATGTAACG
Organism: Wollemia nobilis; assembly: GCA_028583015.1. Taxonomy (NCBI): domain Eukaryota; kingdom Viridiplantae; phylum Streptophyta; class Pinopsida; order Araucariales; family Araucariaceae; genus Wollemia; species Wollemia nobilis. The sequence continues at coordinate 6,871,636 of JAQPPZ010017121.1, forward strand.
AGGTTCACCAATTTGGCTACTCCTCAAGAATGACTGCTTGGACTATGGTCCAAATATAGCCTTTGCAAAACACCAATTTTACAATATGTTTACCAGCACCCACTGGAAGGAGCACCAACCCATGATTTATCTGCACCTACAGAAAGGAGCACCAACCCCTATCCAAGCACCAACTTGAATCACATAAAAGTTAAATCAATGACATACAAATGCCTTCACTATAACAAGACCCTGACTGGTCTCCAATTTAAAACACGAGTAATTACTCATCGCTCGACTTGTTGCTCTTCTTACAACACTCTTTTCACCCTCTTACAGCAGCACTTTTCACAATAACAACGACAACAATATTCTTCACGCAGACCTGTTTTTATAGCATGAAAGTCTCTATTTTTAGCTTTCATAAATTCACATGCAAACCATAACTATTTCTTTATAAAAGATCTCTTTTGCCACTTGTCAACTGAAACTACTTTTAATATTTCTCATGCGCCACTTGTCAGTTGTATCACTTTCTAATTGTAACTGCTTTTGTATAATTATAGAGTAGGTCTTTTGTCAAACACGTTGCATGTTACGACTCTATTTATGCGACTGTTCGATTTCTCCTTCTACGACTGTTCTTTAAAAAGTTACATGAATTCTAACTGAAATTGCACTTGTAACTATCGCTTTTACTCCAGTTGACTCTTCTAAAATTGGTTGCATGTTTTTCTTTTACAACTACCCCTTTAATTGTTGTTCTGTTCTAGTTAACTGCCTGTTCAACGTGCAGTTGCGACTTGTCACGATATCGCGACACTTCTGTCTCTTTCTGCCCTTCTTCGCCTTTTACCCGTGAAAACAAGACATGTCGCGATATCACGATATTCTCTGCCTCCTTGTTATTTTCTTTGCTTGCAACTGTGAAAACCAGGCATGTCACGAAATCGTGACGTTATCTGCTTTCGTACACTCTTCTCGGCATGCAACCGCAAAAACTTGACATGTCGCGAAATCGCGACGCATTCGTTGCCTTGATCTCTTTTTTGTCTCTTGCCAGTGAAAACACATGTCATGAAATCATGACACTTTTCGTTGTCGTACACTCTACTTTGCAAGTCTCAGCTAAATCGGACCATGTCACGAAATTGCGACATCTTTTTACCTTAGCGCTTTTCTTTACCTTTCGCCCGCAAAAATCCAACATGTAGCGAAATCGCTACGCCTTTTTCCCTTTGCAATTTCTTTTGCTTCGACCTCCAAAAATCCAACATGTAGCGAAATCGCTACACCTTTTTCCCTTTGCATTTTCTTTTGCTTCGACCTCCGAAAATCCAACATGTAGCGAAATCGCTACACTTATGTTGCTTGGCGCTAAACTTTGCTTTGGCCCGCAAAACTTCAACATGTAGCGAAATCGCTACACTTTTTTTCCTTGGCATCTAAACTTTGCTTCGGCCCGTAAAACTTCAACATGTAGCGAAATCGCTACACTCTTGTTCCTTGGTGCTTTTTCTCTGAACATGTCGTGAAATCGCGACAGTTTCTCTCCTTGGCGCTTTTTCTTCGAACCTGTCGCAAAATCACGACACTTTCTATCCTTGGTGCTTTCTTTCCAAACTTGTCATGAAATCACGACAGTTTTCTTACTTGTCTTCTTTGCTTCCAACATGTCATGAAATCGCGACAGTTTTTCCACTTAGCTTCTTTGCTTGCAACATGTCGCGAAATCGCGACAGTTTTGCTTACGCCTTCTCTCTCCTCGTCCATGTCACGAAATCATGACAATTTTCTTTGCACCTTCTCTCTCCTCCGACATGTCATGAAATCGCGACGTTTTTTCTTTCTGCCTTCTAACTTCTCAACCTGTCGCGATATCACGACAGAAAACATGTCACGATATCGCGACAATTTTCTTACATGTCTTTTTCTTGGATTTTTTGGATCTGGGTCACTTCTATTTTTTTGGAATTTCACTGTACATGATCTGACTGATCTTTGAACTCCTATCCACTACTTCAACTGCATCAACCGATCCTGCTTCATCTGCATCAACTGATCTATCTGTCTGTGTTGACAACAATGACAATACTTTTGTTGCACCTTGCTCAACAATCTCCCCCTTTGGAATTGTTGGCAACACTCATGCACTCTCCTGTACTTCTTCTCCCCCTTTGACAATAATACCAAAGGGCTGCTGCAGACTTCCCCTGAGTCTATGCACAACATTATCAGATACCCATTGTTATAGTTAGCAAAAATAATGAATATGAGAAAAACTATAAACATAGGCATAAGTACTCCCCCTGAGAATGTGATCCCAATTAATAGTCAGTTCTTTGGAAATGTGACTACTCCCAACTTACTCTGAAGGTACTCAAAAAATTCCTTGGGCAATGGTTTTGTGAATATATCTGCTACTTGCTTTGTAGTTGGAACAAAATCCAATTTGACCTCTCCTTCTGCAACTTTATCCTTCAAGAAGTGATACCGGATTGCAATATGTTTGGTTCTAGAATGCATAACTGGATTCTTTGATATGTTAATAGCACTAGTGTTATCACATTTAACTGAAATGGGCTCATTGAAGTGAATGCCAAGATCTTTTAGAGTTTGTCTCATCCATAATATCTAAGTACAGAATGTTGTTGCTGTAATGTATTCTGCCTTTGCTGTGGATAGAGAGACTGATTCTTGTTTCTTGCTATGCCATGCTACTAGCTTGTCTCCAAGATAAAATGCTCCTCCACTGGTACTCTTTCTGTCATCAATGCATCCTACCCAATCTGCATCAGAATATGCAATCGAGTGAAGTCCTTACCTTTTGGGTACCATAAACCATACTCCATAGTGCCCTTGAGGTACCTAAAAATCCTTTTTACAGCTGTCACATGAGTCTCTTTGGGACTAGCCTGAAATCTTGCTACCATGCATACTGCCTGTAATATATCTGGTCTAGTGGCTGTCAAATACAGCAGGCTTCCAATCATAGACCTGTACATGGTTTGATCTACTTGCACCCTGTTGTCATGGGAGTGCTGACAGGTTTACTATCCTCCATTGTGAACTTTTTCAGCATTTCTTTCACATATTTTACTTGAGAGATAAAAATTCCTTTTTAACTTTGATTGACTTGCAGTCCAAGGAAATAAGAAAGTTCACCAATCATTGACATCTCAAATTCTATCTTCATTTTATTTGCTATGTCTCTACAATATTCATCCATGCTGCTACCAAATATTATATCATCTACATAAACAACAAGTACAATAAGATGACCATTATCTGTTTTGATATATAAATTGTTGTCCACCATACCTTTCTTGAACCCCTGTTTAATAAGATAGTTATCCAACCTTGCATACCATGCTCTGGGTGCCTGTTTTAGACCATACAATGCTTTATTTAACCTGCAAACAAAATCGGGATTGTCACCGAGTTGGAAGCCATCTGGCTGTTCAATGTACACCTCTTCTTCCAGTTTTCCATTCAAAAATGCTGATTTTACATCCATTTGGTATACTTTAAAATTTTTATGGACTGCTAAAGCCAGAAACATTCCGATTGCTTCTAGTCTAGCAACTGGTGCAAATGTTTCCTCAAAATCAATGCCTTCAACCTGAGCATAGCCTTTACAGACCAATATTGCCTTATTTCTGACAACCTATTCGTCTTCATTTAATTTATTTCAAAAAATCCATTTAGTGCCAATTATGTTTTTATTTGCTGGCCGTGGTACTAATTCCCAGGTTTTGTTTTTCTCAATCTGATCTAGTTCTTCATTAATTGCCTTCATCCAAATTTTTTTTTTTAAATAAAGGGGTAAAAATTTATTGATAAAAAGTCTGGATTACAAAGTACAGTTGAGCCCCCACCTAGGACTCAAATAAGCAACAAGACAGGCTAAATCACCAGACAAGGTCAACTCCCAAAGAAAACCAAAAAAACAAACCACATTAAGTCTGAACATCCTTATGGATCAACTCCCGTAGGTGTTGAGAATCCCTAGACGGGAGACTCTCCCAGTTATCAATACTCTGAGTATCCAATAGCTCAGAAGCCCTTTTGGCTAGGTAATCAGCAACCCCATTCCATTCCCTTGGAATGTGCACAAAGGATATAAATTCGAACTCTTCACTTATTTTGAGAATCTGAATGGTCACAGAGGCCAACTGCCAATTAACATCCTCCACTCTTTTGCTATTTAAAATATTAATCAAAATTTGAGAGTCAGACTCACAAAGAATCCTGCGCCAGCCAAGAGAAAACCCCCTTTGCAAGGCCTCAATGATCGCCAGAGCTTCCATAAGATTGTTGGAGTGAACACATTTATAAATGGAAAAGAAAAAACTGACCATGCCAGTGAGAATCTCTCCCAACACCACCAATTCCAGCATGTCCAGGATTGCCCCTGGATGACCCATCAGTATTAATTTTTAAAACTCCTCTAGGGGGCAGTCTCCATCTACCCTCTCTCCTAACCTTCTTGCTAAGATGAGGAATCCTACTAGGTCTAGAAGAATTCACACCAACCCCAAACAAACCAAGGGCCTGTTGTACCTTCTCCTTAGAGTCCAAATGAGGGTCCACATCACATTTACTATGGATAGTTTCTTGAACCATACACAGGATCCTTTGCCAGATCTATTGAACAACCAAATGACTTCCCTCAAAAATGCGTCGGTTTTGTTCGAGCCAAATCTTCCAGATGATGCAAGAAGGGCCCAAATTCCAAGCCACTTGGAGGAAGGGGGCCGCCTTCATCCAACTTTCATCTGTGCTTGCTTCAACAATAATTTTGGGTTCAATCTTTGGATAATAAAGAGTAGTTTCGAATTACTGCTCTTCTTGTCTGAATACCAACTGTTGGGTCCCCAATAATTTGTTCTCTGGGATGATTTTTCTGCCAGCTTCCTGTTTTGAATTTATTGTTCTCTTCTTCTTCTGAGTCGATTCTTAAATCAACTGTGTCAATTTTTTGATTTTTCTATTTCTTCATCTCCTTCAATGACGCCTTCATAAATAGGGTAGTTTTCTTGATATGTAACTTTTATTTCTCTACCTTCATCAACTTTAACATCAGCACTTTCAATCATTTTCTTTAGCCGCTTGTTGTAACATGTGTAGGCTTTGCTTTTAGTTGAGTAACCGAGAAAAATACCTTCGTCAGCTCTATCTTCGAACTTATCGAGATTATCTTCAATTCGTTTGATATAACACTTGATGTCGAACACTTTGAAGTATCTTGCTGTTGCTTTCCTGCCGAACCATAGTTCATACGATGTTTTGCTTTCATGTGTTCTTAGCATGCAACTATTTTGAATGTAAACTGCAGTATGTACTGCCTCTTTCCAGAATCTGTCGGCTATTTTGTTCTCAGCCAACATTGTTCGTGCCATTTCTTGCACAATCATGTTCTTTCTTTCAACAACACCATTCTGCTGAGGTGTCCTTGCTGCTGAAAACTATCTTTTAATCCCATATTTTTGACAGTATTCTGCAAACTCCTCTGAGATAAACTCTCCTCATCTGTCTGATCTTAGGCATTTAATTATTTTTCCAATTTGATTCTCAACCTGCTTTTTAAAAATCTTGAACATTTCAAAGGCATCTGATTTAAGCTTTAAAAACAGTACCCATGTCATTATGGAGTAGTCATCTATGAACAACATAAAGTATTTGTCACCATTTATGCTTTGTGTTCTCATGGGTCCACATAAATCAGTATGAATCAGCTTTAACGGTTTGCTGGTGAAATATTCCTTTGCTTTAAATGTGGATCTGGTTTGCTTTCCCTTTTGGCATGAAGAACATATGCTATTTACTGGTTTGCCAATGGTGGGTATATCTCTTACTGCTCTTTTTGAACTTATCTTTACCAGATTGTCAAAGCTGATATGCCCGAGCCTCTTGTGCCATAGCTAGTTTTCATCTTCCTGTCCAATCAAGCATGATCCTTCTAAAGTTTCTGAGAGAGTGTACAGATTTTTAGAAGTCCTCAATCCAGTAGCTACCAGCTTCCCACTGTGTGCTTTTCTTACTTCACAGCCCTATTTTTTAAAGATGACTTCATGACCTTTGTCACAGATTTTACTTACGCTTAGTAAGTTGTGCTTCAAACCAACTACAAACATAATTTCTTTGGAATTGATCTTTCCATCACTTATCTTGACTGATACTTTTCCAACTATTTTGGCTCCATCATTATTTCCAAACTTTACCGAGCCCCCTTCATATTTCTGTAATTTTTCAAATTTTTGTTTATCTCCTGTCATGTGACTGGAGCATCCACTATCCAATATCCATGGTGCTGATTTGTTCCGTGCTTTGAATGCTTGTCTCGGACAATCAAGGATTCCTTTTTTTCTTTGAGTTGCTCTTTTTCTTTCCATTCTAATTTGGCTGTAGTTTTGGTCATTTGTTTAGACTTTTCTTTGTCAGTGGCCTGTGCATGTTTATCTGGGAATTTTCTTTTTTGCTTTACATTGTTTGGTTGAGTTCTTATTCCTTGAAATTTATTTGCTACATATGTGCTTCTATAGTTTCTTGCAATATGTCCAAAGTTGTGACAGTTATAGCATTCTACTGCATAATCTATCAAGCATGAAAATACATTTCTATTGGAAAAATTTCTCTGTCCTATATTATAAATGCAGTCTGAAATCTTATGATCGTAAGTATTGCATTTAAAATAATAACCAGAAAAAGAATGATTGAACACTGGGAGTTGGTCTTTGCCAATTTGTAGAAGGAGCCACAAATTTTCTTCTCCTTTGATGAGTGACTTTTGTGAATCCCTCATTGTCAACGAGTCTTCTCATGCCTGCCATTGTTGCTTTCTTTTGCAAGATTCATTTTTCTTTGGTCAACCTTGATTTTATCCTCTTTCTTTACTGGTTCTACAATTATGGCCTTTTATTCACTTGATGATTCTCCTTCGACAAACCCCAAGCCAAACTTGATGTCTGTAGTCCTCTGACTATTTATAATATTTTCAAGCTTTGCAGAACTTCCTTCAAGTTTATGATAGCAGCTCAATTTTTGATTCTTTTCTTCTAGCCACATTCTTAAAATGACAATCTCTTCTTCTAATTTGCTGCACTCATCTATTCTCATGGTTAACTGTACTTCAAGTTCTTCAAACATTTTCTTAAATTCTTCTATCTGTACTTTTAAACTGTTTATTATGTCATTCGCATCTTCAAGCTTTCTTGAGACTTTATTATTCTTTTTCCTTTCTGAATTCAACTCTTTGAGTGCCGCAACCAACTCACCTTCTAGATAAACTTCAGCCTCATCCTTATTTTTTGTATCATCTTCCTATTTTTCTTTTGTTTTTGCTTCTTCAAATGCCATGAACAGAGCTTCACCTGTTTCTTCTTCAAAATCTTCTCCTGAGCTCTCTTTAGAAGAGCTGACATTTTTGGATATGAAACTTTTCTTTTTGAAATTGCTTTTCTTGAAGTTTGGTTTCTTTTTCTAGTCACTTCTTTCTTTGTGTGACCCTTCATTACTATTAGTTTTCTCATTCATGGGACACTTAGCTGCAAAGTGACCGACCCCTCCACAGTTGAAGCACTTAAAAGGTAATTTTCCTCTATATTTTCCTTTTCCCTTTGTGAGATTTCGAACAAAGTTGGCTTCAATTTCATCCGATGTTTCTTCATCCTTAGATTCTTGTTCAAATTTTATATTCTTGTGTGCTTTGAAAGCAACTTCTCTGTCTATGGGCTTAGTTTGTCCTATTCTCATTTCATATGCAGTCAAAGAACCATGCATCTCATCTATGCTAAAATTATTTAGGTCTTTAGCCTCTTCTATTGCAGAAACTTTAGAATTAAATCTTTTGTGAAGAGTTCTAAGTACCTTTTTCACGACAACCGCATCTTCCATTTCTTCGTCGAGTCCTCTGATTGAATTAATGATTCCATTTACCCTCAGCATATAGGCCTCTATGTTTTCATCATCAGTCATTTGTAATGCTTCGAACTGAGCTCGATGCGTTTGTAGCTTGGCTTCCTTGATCTTCGTTGTCTCCTTCATGGATGCTCTTCGGTTTATCCCACAAGTCTTTTACTGATTTACAGCTCATGACCCTTATCATTTCACTGTCTACAAGCCCACACATTATGGCATTCTTTGCTTTGGAGTTATTCTCAGCATTTTTCTTCTCAGTAGTATCTGTTGGAGGAGTAGTGGGTGCTGTGTATCCACTTTCTACTGACTCCCAAATGTCATATCCTAACGCACTTAGATATGTCTGCATCTTGAGTCTCTAGAATGAGTAATTAGTTCCATTGAACAAAGGAGCTTTGTTTGATGAAAATCCTTCACTACCTACCATTATGTTCCTTCCAAGATCACCTTAGCTGATTAAGCTTGTTCAAAAACCTTGCTCTGATACCAATTGATATTCTCACAATGACACTGAGAGGGGGGGTGAATATGTGTAGCTAAAAATACTGATCTGCAATTCTTAAAACTGAAGCAAAGAAAACTAAAAACAAATAAAGCAGTAAACACAAGAGAGCACACCACAACACATAATGTAACGAGGTTCATCAATTTGGCTACTCCTCAAGAATGACTATTTGGACTACGATCCAAATCCAGCCTTTGCAAAACACTAATTTTATAATCTGTTTACCAGCACCCACTGGAAGGAGCATCAATCCCTGATTTATCTGCACCTACAGAAAGGAGCACCAACCCCTATCCAAGCACCAACTTGAATCACAAAAAATTTAAATCAATGACATACAAATGCCTTCACTATAACAAGACCCTGAATGGTCTCCAATTTAAAACACAGTAATTACTCACTGCTCAGCTTGTTGCTCTTCTTACAACACTCTTTTCACCCTCTTACAGTAGCACTTTTTACAATAACAACGACAACAATATTCTTCATGCAGACCTGTTTTTATAGCATGAAAGTCTTTATTTTTAGCTTTCATAAATTTGCATGCAACTCGTAACTGTTTCTTTATAAAAGATCTCTTTCTCCACTTGTCAACTGAAACTGCTTTTAATATTTCTCATGCGCCACTTGTCAGTTGTATCGCTTTCTAACTGTAACTGCTTTTGTCTAATTATAGAGTAGGCCTTTTGTCAAAAACGTTGCATGTTACGACTCTATTTATACGACTGTTCAATTTCTCCTTCTACGACTGTTATTTAAAAGTTGCATGAATTCTAACTGAAATTGCACCTGTAACTATCTCTTTTACTCTAGTTGACTCTTCTAAAATTGGCTGCATGTTTTTCTTTTACAACTGCCCCTTTAACTGTCGTTTTTTTCCAGTTAATTGCCTGTTCAACGTGCAGTTGTGACTTGTCGTGATATCGTGACACTTTTGTCTCTTTCTACCCTTCTTCGCATTTTACTTGTGAAAACAAGACATTTCACGATATCACGACATTCTTCGCCTCCTTATTCTTTTCTTCACTTGCAACCACAAAAACCAGACATGTCGAGAAATCACGACGTTCTCTGCTTTCGTACACTCTTCTCGGCATGCAACCACGAAAACTTGACATGTCACGAAATCACGATGCATTCGCTGCCTTGATCTCTTTTTTGTCTCTTGCCAACGAAAACACATGTCGTGAAATCGTGACACTTTTCGCTGCCGTACACTCTACTTCGCAAGTCTCAGCGAAATCGGACCATGTCGAGAAATCGCGACATCTTTTTGCCTTAGCGCTTTTCTTTGCCTTTCGCTCACGAAAATCCAACATGTAGCAAAATCACTACGCCTTTTTCCCTTTGCACTTTCTTTTGCTTTGACCTCCAAAAATCCAACATGTAGCAAAATCACTACACCTTTTTCCCTTTGCACTTTCTTTTGCTTCGACCTTCGAAAATCCAACATGTAGTGAAATCGCTACACTTCTGTTCCTTGGCGCTAAACTTTGCTTCGGCCCGCGAAACTTCAACATGTAGCGAAATCGCTACACTTTTGTTCCTTGGCATCTAAACTTTGCTTCAGCCCGCAAAAATTCAACATGTAGCGAAATCGCTACACTCTTGTTCCTTGGCGCTTTTTCTCTGAACATGTCGCGAAATCGTGACAGTTTCTCTCCTTGGCGCTTTTTCTTCGAACCTGTCGCAAAATTGCGACACTTTCTATCCTTGGCGCTTTCTTTCCAAACTTGTCACGAAATCGTGACAATTTTCTTACTTTCCTTCTTTGCTTCCAACATGTCGCGAAATCGTGACAGTTTTTCCACTTAGCTTCTTTGCCTGCAACATGTCACGAAATCACGACAGTTTTGCTTGCGCCTTCTCTCTCCTCGTCCATGTCGCGAAATCACAACAATTTTCTTTGCGCCTTCTCTCTCCTCCGACATGTCGCGAAATCACGACGTTTTTTCTTTTTGCCTTCTAACTTCTCAACCTGTCGCGATATCACGACAGTTTTCTTACTTTTCTTTTTCTTAGATTTTTTGATCTGGGTCACTTCTGTTTTCTTGAAATTTCACTGTACATGATTTAACTGATCTCTGAACTCCTGTCCACTGCTTCAACTGCATCAGCTGATCCTGCTTCATCTGCATCAACTGATCTATCTGTCTGTGTTGACAATAATGACAATACTTTTGCTGCACCTTGCTCAACATTACCTCACTATTGAAACAAACTACATAGAAGTATTATAACTAGCAAATATTTATATATGTTATTTGTCATGACTTATACTTGACCCTGCATTGAAATTCAATGTTTTTAATCTCTTAAGCTTATGTTGTTTGATTAAAATATTAAGTTTTACTTGTAGAATTGAAGCTTTAATTGAAGAGATAAATACCTTTCCTTTCTAGTTGAGGTATTAATACCCTTATTTTTCATTATTATTATTTTTTGGTTATATAAGATTAATATGACCCCACCCATATTATATTATGATTATATTACCTCACTATTGAAACAAACTACATAGAAGTATTATAACTAGCAAATATTTATATATGTTATCTGTCATGATTTATACTTGACCCTATATATGTTATCTGTCATGATTTATACTTGACCCTGCATTGAAAGTCAATGTTTTTAATCTCTTAAGCTTATGTTGTTTATTAAGTTTTACTCGTAGAATTGAAGCTTTAATTGAAGAGATAAATACCTTTCCTTTCTAGTTGAGGTATTAATACCCTTATTTTTCATTATTATTATTTTTTGGTTATATAAGATTGATATGACCCCACCCATATTAAATTATGATTATATTACCTCACTATTGAAACAAACTACATAGAAGTATTATAACTAGCAAATATTTATATATGTTATCTGTCATGATTTATACTTGACCCTACATTGAAAGTCAATGTTTTTAATCTCTTAAGCTTATGTTGTTTGATTAAAATATTAAGTTTTACTCGTAAAATTGAAGCTTTAATTGAAGAGATAAATACCTTTCCTTTCTAGTTGAGGTATTAATACCCTTATTTTTCATTATTATTATTTTTTGGTTATATAAGATTGATATGACCCCACCCATATTATATTATGATTATATTACCTCACTATTGAAACAAACTACATAGAAGTATTATAACTAGTAAATATTTATATATGTTATCTGTCATGATTTATACTTGACCTTACATTGAAAGTCAATGTTTTTAATCTCTTAAGCTTATGTTGTTTGATTAAAATATTAAGTTTTACTCGTAGAATTGAAGCTTTAATTGAAGAGATAAATACCTTTCCTTTCTAGTTGAGGTATTAATACTCTTAACATTTATTTTTATTAATTAATTTCAAATAAAATTTTAATAACAAAAATCACACCAATAAATATATATGGATAAAAATGCTATTATTAAAAGTATCATAATAACTATAAAAAAAATTCATGTTTTTAATCACTTAAGTTTATGTTATTTAATTTACACAGTCTATTCATGGAATTGAAACTTTCATTTACAATAAAAACCTTTTAAATAATTATTTTTATTAGTTAATTTAAAATAAAGTTTTAATATGTACGAGTCAAACAAACAAAATATATATATATATATATATATATATATATATATTTGATTATTGTGAAAAACCCCTAAACAAGAAATATATATATATAAGATTTGATTATTGTGAGAAACTTTTATGACCGACGTACAGGATGAGCAGTCTCCTCCCAACCATGACCCCTCTTAAAGTTGAGAACTATATTTATCAATAGGAAATTTAACACAAAGCCACCACACACCCACCCCCTCACACACTCGCCCATGTTGCGGTTTGAACCTTAGACCTCCCGAAGAAGAGCCAAAGCCCGAACCGTTGCGCTGCACCCTAGGTGCATATATGTATATTTTTTTGTTGCATAGGAGTATCGGTAATACCTTTTGCTGATGCAGAACATGACTCAAATTGAACTTGGATGCTGCCACTATAAACCTTAACCCATTAGATAAAGATGAAATCAACGAAACCAACAAATCAAACTAAAACAACCCATCAACAAACACTCTACCACTACCAACCAACCTATCCTTTTGAGTAAAATTTTTAGACAATGCACAAGTTTTTGAAAGGTCTTGGTCCCTTATATAGTGGTTTGAACTAGGTTCTTTTGAATAAAAACCTAAAGACATAAGAGTATGATGTTCCAACAAAAATATGTACGAGTCAAAGTATTATTTTGGATTTGAATCAAAATATTATTATTATAAAAAAAATTATAATAACAATTAAAAAAATCAATTGATACTTTTCTTTGTTGTTAAATAATATTTAAGTTCTTTTATAAATAAAATTAGACATATTGCAATTACAAGGAAATCTCTGTGACCAAGGCTCAAGGTTGGACATCTCCCTCTGACCATAATGTCTTATAAAGAAAAAACTGAACTTATCAATAAAAAATTTATTGCACAACCACATATGTCATAGTTTAAACTTTAAACCTTCCAAAAAAACTAAATCTGAGCCGTTACACTCTTTCCAAACCCTTGATGATCCTAATGTTATTGGAATGGCTATAAATCCCTCTACCTTTACATTGTTCCTCCAAAACTTTATGATCCCAATGTTATCGGAATGGCCATGAATCCCCACCACCTAAAATGAGTATATGCATATATGTCTAGACAAATTACCAATATAATTAATAAAAGGCAAAAGCGATCCCACCACCTAAAATGAGTATATGCATATATGTCTAGACAAATTACCAATATAATTAATAAAAGGCAAAAGCGATCCCGTCCTTATCCTATCCATGGAGGAGAAATTCTTACCCAAGTTGACAATTATTCTACTGAATTAGACAATAACACGTTACTCTATTTTATTATAATTTCATATAGAAAGAATAATCACCAAAAGACCTTTTTAATTTAATTTATGTGCCTTGTCTTTTACCTTTCACTTTTGACCCCTTTTTTTTTAAAGAAAGAATGGCATGAATGATGCTTCTTAGGACTATCTATGGATTCTATTCTACACATTTCGTTGTCAACGCCTTTTTAATTTTTTTTTAAGTATAGCCTCCTTCAAATGTCAATGGAAGTGATTAACTAATTATAAAGTTTTCATTTAATTTGTTTGTAATGTACCCATAAACTCCAAATGTCTCCATGAAATGGAGCTTGAGCTTTAAAAAAAAACTAAAAAAGCTAGAGCTTTTAAGGAATGTTTATTGCTTTAAAAAAAGCTAAAAAAGCTAGAGCTTTTAAGGAATGTTTATTTCTTCATGTTGCATTTTAGAACTGTTCCAATTTTTATCTTCATAATAGATTAAATATTCATAAAAAAGCAGGATATTTAGTCCAAGTCATTGCATGTTATCAATTAATCATATTTTCATATATAAATTTAAAACTTTAACATACAGTTTAGATTTAATTTATATTATATTTATTTTAATAAATTATATTTTACTATCGAGTGGTATTAGTTCAATTCATTAGATTCTTCAATATTTAAAGAGGAGATTAAGGTTCAAATCTTGCCCAATAATACATGGATAATATCCAAGCTTTGTTGTAAAACCACTATGTGGTGATGATATAATATGGGTAGGACCTGCTTCAATCCCATATAAACAATTGAAAAAATAAATAAAATATATTTTACTATAAGTTTATAATTTTTATTTAAGTGTTCATTGGACAAAAGTTTCCTAATTGAAATAATAAATATATATCATATATTGGAGTAGGAAGCAAAGTGCATGCAAGAAGAGGGTCACTTCTTCAAATATTGGAAGAAACTAAAAAACTAAAATATTATTGTGAAGGAAATTTAGGTAAAGTAGCATGAACCTCATTTTTGAAAATTCTCACTAGAAGTATGAATGCCCTAGTTAGATATAAGAAAGAGCGAATCTATGACAAATCCTATCCAAATAACATATAATTCACTAGAAGTAATTATCAAGGATGAGATGATCAAGCATGATATAATGGTTCTTAAAAGTAGAGGGTTAAGTTCCATGGATACTAGTTAGGCATTTCAAAGATTCAAAATTGGATCAAGTAAATAATAATTTGTGGCCCTTCGTTTAGGGTAAGAGATGCATTATATTTAAGACCATGGAGTGAGATTTTTTTATGGAGACAAAGGCTATTTAAAGTCTTTATGGATAAAATGATAAACGGTGGCCCTTTATTTAGGGGCAAAGATGCATTATATTTAAGACCATGAAGTGAGATTTTTTTATGGAGACAAAGGCTATTTAAAGTCTTTGAGTATGGATTAGGTTGTTTGGACTTTTTTATCAACTTAAATATGAATTATATTTAAGACTATGGAGTGAGAATTTTTTGTAGAGACAAAAGCTATTAAAATTCTTCGAGTATGGATGTGGTTGCTTGGAATTCCTTATCAACTTATCAATAAGAAGGTTTTGAATAATATCAACAATACTCTAAGGGAATTCATCTAAGAGAGACCACGTCATGACCCGTTACCCTACTATCTTATTTAAATAATATTAATTGATCTTGGGAGATCAAATAATGCCTAATAGAAGGGGCATGACCCCAAAGAATCCTACAAAAATTCTAATCAAAGAATTTTATAAGGGATAAGAAATATTAATTAATATTTGGGTTATTTATGAGGTCTAGCAAAAGATAAATTTAATGAATTATCTTTTACAAAATTATAACCATATAGTAAATTAGATGCAGATTGAGTGGACCCTATGTGGATGGACCTAAAAAAAGGACTAAAGGATTTTTAAATAACTTATGGGTCATCCCATATTTTAGGAAGTACTCATGTGGCTACCCTACATTGGTGGGAGTTATGAAAGGAATCCCATGGCTTATCAAGAATAGTTCTAACCTTGTAACTATCCTATACCTCAATAGTATGAGCCTTGTCACTCACCTCATCCCTAGAGAATCCTTGAAGGACATGATGAGGTCATAATGGGCCAAAACATCTTTCTAATATTATTATAATGTTACCACTATTTGGCCCATGATTGTGGAATTTACCTATAAGTAGAGGGCTTTTGGTGAAGAAAAAAGATCTATCTAGGTTCTAGGAGTCTTAATGGTCTAGGGAGTATGCTCTCCACCCTAGGGTGGATCAGAAACCAGAAGGCTTGAGAGATTTTTAGTTATAGAGGCTTTTTGAAAGATTTAGAAATGAAGAGGAGGAATTGGAAGGCCAGCTAGTGGGGATGGAAAGGCTCAAAGGAACTCAATATTTGGGAAGGTTGGATCCTTCTACCCTCCTACTAATTTATTTGAAAAATTAAATTTAGGAAGAGTGCCTCTTTGTTTATTTTACACTTTGTTGGCTATTGATTTAGTTTTTCTTTTCTTTTTTATATATATATATATATATATATATATATATATATATATATAGGCTGTGGTATTAAGAAAATGCTAAAGGATTAGTTTTTAGTAGAAATTACATTGTGAAATCAATTCCTTGTACCACCATACAAGCTCTACAGGGTTGTAATGTTGTCCTTAAAAATGGTTGGATTTTGAATTAAAAAAATAATAATCATTTGGTGGTTGGAATCCCTTGGTATTTCATACCACTCTATTTGTCTTTATAAACAAGATGCGGTGGCCTAAAACCCAAGCACACATTCGTATGACATTGTAAGGAAGTTTTTTATTTTCAATACTAGTCAAACAACCTTGTCACAATTGAAATGTTGAATTAATATGGTTAATAGAATAATTAATATCTATAGAGGACATAAAACCTCATGCGTGGGTGTTTGATCATCGCTTTCCAAGGTTTATCAAATCCAAAAAGGCGAATAGTATAGCTAATTTAATACCATAAAACCTATTACAAATCTCTAATTTCAATTAGGTTCGAGCATCGAGTCACTGAATCTCAAATGTATGCCAGTTAGTGGATAAACCACTTGGCTACATAAGTCGATGATGAGTTATATAATAAGTCCCAAGTATAACCATATATGTTGTAGGAATATGAACCCATTGAATCGGTGGTCTCTTAGGGTTTCAACCCCCTTGGAGAGTCATTGTTTGACCCATACAAACTATGTCTAGGATCGTGATTAAGCTTCACTGAACAGATCCTAGTAGTGACAGATAGGCGCATAAGGCTTGACTTTAATGGTCATTACTATGATAGATCTCCATTCAATTAACCTATAATAAACATTAGGATGTCTGTAGAGCTTGTAAGAGGGGTAGGATGACCATTAGTTACCTATTCTTCCTGTAAGTCACTGTGGCAGAATGAAACCTGTAACCTTTCCTACTACCGATTCGACCTGATAACAAAAAAGTATGGGATATGGAATCAATCAACAGTAAAACCCAAGCTAACTGGTATGATGCCATCGAGTAAGATATTCTAGACCTTACATTAAACCATCACCACCTTGAATGGATGCGTCTATACCTGGACAGGGAAGGCGAATGAGATCACTCAAACCTCTCTCCTCACTGTATGAACAGGGGTATCAAAGAACAGATGGAGTGCACCCCATGTATGCATATACTACCCTGATGGTAGGGATTAGTGACCAGATAAACCATTGTAACCCTATTCATTCACTAAAGGAAAGCTAAAGATGTTAACCTCCCTACGGGTGTAAAAGCATATAAAAAAATGGCGCTGACCTAGTAATAGCTTCGAACCTAGGTATATTGTAAAATGAGATTAGAAGAAGGGAGTGTTTCAATGTTTTTACCTAATATCCCTGATAGAATCTATCACATGATTTAAATGAAAACCAGGCCCCTCTTCCTTACCTAATGGGTATGAGAGGCTTTGTCTAATCTGACTGCATCAGCTAAACAATACTTGACTGTTTCGATGGATCTCGAATCGAGGGACAAAGTAGTAAGTGTGGGGTCCAATGCCTAGTAGGAAGTGTGATTCTGTCAAGGGTCTATAAACATGATCGCTATTTGTGCATAAAATTAATTTATGTGGGTCAAATTAGCGAAGGAGAGAGTTTTGCGCTATTACCATATGTGCAATAGAACCAATAGGTTTGGTATTATACCCAAGGCCATAGTTGAATTAAGAAGAACACCTATCGAGATGTCCACATAAGTTAGAGAATAGTTAAGAACCTTTCTTACACTTTGGTGTTTAAATGATGTGAATATTTTATATAAGTTAGAAAATAGTTAAGGATTTTTCTTACACTTTGGTGTTTAAACGATGTGAATATTTTATATAAGTTAGAAAATAGTTAAGGATTTTTCTTACACTTTGGTGTTTAAACGATGTGAATATTTTATATAAGTTAGAAAATAGTTAAGGATTTTTTCTTACACTTTGGTGTTTAAGGGAGTGTTAATATTTTATAAGTGATCTTGGTTTTTAATTAAGAGATTCCAAAACCATATTGAAATTTTTTGGGAGTTTTGGATTTAGTAATTATACCTTTTGTAGGACTCTTTTCTTTGAGGAAATTGGGATTTAGTAACTTTGATTGGAAGCTATAATGGAGACTATGCTAAACTTATAGGAAGGTAATGATTTCTTGAAAGGGATGAATGCTTCATAAATTAAGGGTATGGGACCTTAAGTTATGAAGAGAGGGTTGAACATTAATCAATCCGAAAGAATGAATTTAGAATTCATTTTGAGGGAATTTATGAATTTTCCTCTAATTTCAAGAAGTCCTCTCCAAAATATGATCCAATGACTATCATAAACCTACACAAGATGTTATAGGAATTAGTGGATTCCTCAAATTATGAAGGAATATGTGGTTTCCTTTGTAAATATTTTAATATTGTCATGATGACTTAGAAAAAGGGACTTAAATATCCCTTAATTGTATCATGTATGTGGTAGGAACAATAGTATTCCTTGATTTGGTATATTGAGGAAAAAGGGATTGTTGAGACCCTTATACACTTGTAATATTTGACATCTTGGTTTTATGAATAAGAGGAATCACATATTTTGGAGGCTGGGTTTTTCCCATCAGGGTTTCCCAAGATAAATCTTGGTGTTACTTTAATTTTGTGGTTTGATTTATTATATTTCATGAATGTTGTTTTGAAAATGATTTAAGATGTAATGTTTATTTTATGCACTATGATATATGCTAAATTTTCATTGGGTTAAATGTGTTTGGATGCTAGAAAGTATGCTCAAATTCCATTATGTTGTTAATTTAATGTAATGCAATTGTCTCATTCTTTTTGTAATAATTTAGTAGAACAATCTCATGTGATGGATGGATGTTATTTAAATGTGTTAATGTTCAATGATTTTTGTCTAATTTTCACTATAACATTGAGGGTAAATTAATGATATGCAACACCATTTATATTCTTGTTGTAGAAAACTAAATCTTAAGAGAAAATTTGGATTTACGCATTATATCCTTATTCTTGTATGGAACACAAATCCGACTAAAAAGAAGGTTTCGTATAATGCTCTAAACCTAAGGACAAGATGTAATGAATCTTACTTCATGGATTAAAGGCATTTAAAATGGCCTAGTTGGGATCATGTTGTGGGAGGAAACTCTCGAGAGGACACTTTGACCTTGATTTACAAATCAGGATACATTCTCCACTCTACACTAAAGAATTAAATGTACATGGTACTAGTATTGCCCATTTAAAAAGGATTCAATGGAGGGATTACCTAGTCAAGGGTGTAATAATGTGTAAGGAGGACTAAAGACAGATGTTCCATGGATACTTATCACGATAGTGATATAGTAGTCTTAGAACTCCTTTCCAGATGGATTGGATCGGAGCTAAGACTTATGGATATCCATAGGAGAGGTTAATCCATCTATGATGGTTTACCATTGGTGTGGTTCACCATCTTCAAGGCATTCACCTGGTCTGGGTGGACCATTTGGTGATTCTCTCCTCTAATGAGGTTGAAACCAGTATGCTTGGCCAACATACTCATACCAAGTGAGGTATGAGGGTTTCGTAGAAGTTGATCACTTCTACTTAAAGAGACTCTGATCAAGTCTCTATAGCTCATAAATCTATTTGCCTTGAAAGTTATAATCCAATGGAATATGTCTATCTTGAGTTAATGGATTAGGGCTTTGCCAAATGAGGGTGAATATTTATATATGTAAAAAAAAAATAATAATAAAAAAAATCTATGGTTAAGGAGTAATGAAGGGATTTGTTACAGTTGGTATCAGAGCCTAGGCTAACTGGTAGGCTCAAGTGAAAGTCTAGGTTAGCAAAGACTTGGGGCATGAAACTTGAGAGAAAATTTCACAACTCTAAAATATACACTTGGTAAGTGCTTGGGATAATGATGTCTGAGTTCCTATTCACGAAGAGTAGATCCTCAGTCGTTCGAAAGTGGAAGAGCTAAGTGAACTCTCCTACATGGATTTTAAGTAGTGTACCTTAGACTCTTTTTGGAAATCACTCAACGTATATATCTCTAATATTTACTGGTGTATGAGTCAAGGTTGATATTTACTAAGGATTCACTTGAAATTATGATTTTCCAACCAATTTGGACAATGACTAAAGTCATAACTGAAAGTGAAACCTTAGGAGATATACACACATAAAGTTAAATGGCGAAAGAAGTCACCCGATAACAACACCAAAACCAAAAACTCTCCTATGTTGGAGGAGAGCAAGGAGGGTGAAACTTCACATAAGTACCCCAAATATGAGAATTAGGAAACTCCTCCAAGTAAGCCTTAGAACCCCAAGTGTCACCGCTACATGAAGCTCCGCAAATTTTTTTGGAAGGTATGCACCCGACCACCTAGGTGGTGGTCAAAAGTAATAAGGGGTGATAAGTTATTTAAACTGAAAGCTAGTCGCTATGGCATGCATGTGGTATTACGACTTATATGAAAACTAAAGTGTAGTTTCGAAACAGTGGTATGTAGCATAGAAAAACCACGTATATAAAACTGATATAACTAAAGCACCGTAGTTTAAAAAAAAGGGTAATGCGAATTAATTATAATTTTACCATATGATAATAGGGTCAATGGGAGTACACTTTACAACAAAAATACCGTGCAATAGACGCATTTTACCAATAGAGAAATAAGGTACAAAATCATCTATTGGAGTCATCGAAGGGTCGATGATAGGACGTGATGCAAACCCAAGAAAGGACACATGGGTTATGATGATGTGATCTATGCACATCGAAAGAAGATTACTCCCTCGAGAATTGGAAGAGAACCAATAATTCAATCTGATGGATTTGTGAATCTATGAAAAAAATAAATGGGCCTTGAAACATTATCCAACGAATAAAACTAGAGTAAAATCCCCAACATCACAGAATGGAGAAGATAGTGTAGAATTTATCTCAGTCTTAGAAAATAGAAATACCCTAAGCACTATTCATGACAATAAATATCATATTGCTTGCATCAGGGTTTACCTTATTAATACTAGAAATCTCGGGGACAAACATCATAGTGTGTCTTGTAATTATCTTACTCCTACTAGTTGATTTGTTGGTACATACTCTTTAAGCTATGGCTTCTGAAAATGTCAGAATCGGTAGCGATAATTCTACCAAAACACCAAGAATTTGGCCATTAAATATCATTAGGGAAAAGAATCTTTTGAAGACGATCTTTCAGAATACCCAGGATAGATTAGATGCAAGTGAATGACAATGGCTGAAAGAAGTAGGATTTGAAGGAGCGGCTCGATTAGATCCCATACATATAGACAGATGTTATTTATCTTCCCTAGAAAAAATATGGGATACCGATAGAGGAACATTTTAGTTACCCATGGAAGAAATGACTGTCATGTTGGAAAACGTATACAAAATATATCGAGTACCGATAGAAGGACATGCAATAACCATTTCTAATGAAGCAAAAATAGGGCATATTCTAGAAAGAGTGTTTGGGGCCGACTGGAGGACTGTAAATACTGATAACAGGTGTATAGAGCATGAAATTCACTGTGTGTAGGGTAGACTGACACATAAGCATGCGGTCATAATGGAACTCGTATCAGGTATCATTCTGCCCAAATAAAGAAGTGCACATTTTCCTTAGAATTTACTAGGAATCGTACAAGATATAGTGGAAGAGTCAATAATATATGCATGGGCACCAGCATTATTGGCCCAAACCTATAGAGATTTGTTCGATTTAAGAACAATGATGAAAACCGTATTGAACTATAGCACTTTGCTACAAGTTTGGACATGGGAGCACATAGCGGTGGTTAGACCCCAAGGACTACCTTATGATGCACACCAATTTATAGGTCCAGAGAGACCCTATGTGTTAAGATGGCAACGAAAAAAGGAATGGTCTAACCATAGACCAATTGAAGGAAATAAATAACAATTTCGCTCTATTTGGGAGAACCTGCAATCTCGTGATGTTATTTGGAGACCCTGGAGATTGGGCCCATGTTGGCAATTTGAGTTATTTTATGTTGTCATTGATGTCACATGGATCACATTGAGTTTTGGTGGCCAAAGCATTTCATAAATAAGCATTTATGATATTTTGGAGAGCATGGATATATACAGGGTTTTTGTGAAAACCAAGGTAGGAAAAATAAAAGGTTTTATTTAAAACCATGGATGGCAGATTTGAAATGGGTTTTTCTTAAAACCCAGATTGGCTTTTCGTTTCATCGAAAAAGGTGCCCCGGTGATGGAGATATTTATTTTTAAATATTTAGTTTAAATTTTAAATTATTTAAAATTTAAATTTTAAATTTTAAAATTAAATATATTAATTTTAGCGCCGACTAAAGAAAGGAGGAAAGGCTATATTAATTTATAGCGTCGACGTCTAAAGAAAGAGGAAAGGCATATATATATGCCAACAAAAGCTTAGACTTCATGATCCCAACGCTTATTTTTTGAATGCCTTCGATTGGGGAACGAATTGCGAAAAGAGAGAGAAGTGTGACTTTGGTCTATTGAAAAATCATTCGTGGAGTTTAATAAGATGCATAGGCATCTTTGGCCTAGTGGTTCATGTGCTGTGTGTTATGCAGGAGGTCCTACGATCGAGTCCCATCATGGTTATTTGCTTTGTTGAAGCGCTCGAAGCGTTGTTAAGTTTTTCGAAGGGTGCAGAAGTTTATGATATAAGTTTTTGTTCGTGTCCCTTTGGACACGTGAGGGCGTGTGGCCCAATGGTAGGTTGGATATGGTTAAAGCACTGAGCAAGGAGACGTCACGAGATCGAATCCCATCAGGGACAGAGGCAAGTTAATAATTTTTTAATATATTTTATTTTTCTAAAGTTGCCCTAGGAGGAATAAGGGTTGTGATGCATGTTTAGAAAAAGAGAGATTTATGGTGTTTCTCCTTTTGAAAGTATATCATATTATATATCGTTGGAAAGCTTATTTCGAGGGCTATTTGATTAACTTGCTTAGAGGGAGAAATAAGGTGTATGTAAAGAGATATTTCTATTTTTGTAAAGGGTTTCAAAAGTGAAGGTTGTTTTGTTCTTTTTCAAAGGTGATTAATTCTTTCATGAGGGGACATGTTGTATCTTATTGAGTAGGAGTGATAAGGTGTTATTTGGATATTATTGTTGTGATATTAATCATGATCTCTAACCCTTGTTGAAAGTTGAAAAAGAAGTTTGTTGAGTGTGGCAGATTTAGTGGACATCCAATAAGGCATCAAAAGGTATGAGCAATATTCTCCATTGACTTTGTTTATGGTGGTTGATTTCTGAAATATCATTGGAGAGAAAAGGATTGATTGTGGTTTCCTTTTCGAAAGTGGTTGGTTGAATGCTTCAAGGTTTTCTGGTTTGAGAGTTGTGTTTAAACCTTGTTTTATAAGCATAGTTGTTGAAGCCCATTGGTTATGCAAAGAACTTGAGTTAGAAAAGAACATGAGTATCATTGTTATGTGAGATTTGTGGTTGAGCATTGTTGGAAACATTTGAGTTGGTTGATACATGCTTGGACTAGGGTTTTGTGAGAAAGAGTTGTCCCTTGTGGTGATTGGTTGAGTTGAGTTGATTGAGCCTAGTCAAGTGATTGTGTGAGGTGATTGTTCAAGTCCCATGAAACAAACTATTCTATAATTCTGATTTGAGTTGAGATTGAGCTTTGAGATTAGAACATATTGAGTCTCTAACAATTCTCTTTATGCTTCTATAAGTTGACTTGAGTTGAGTTGAGATTGATTTGAGTTGAGATCATTGTGGATCATTGTTGTCATCCATTGTAGAGTGCATTGCCATTCATTGTTGAATTCATCATTGAGCCTTGCCTTCATAGATTTGTGGATGAGATTTGAGTGCTACTTGAGCATGATTGGTTGAGCCTTTGAGAAGGCTTTTGGGATAGATTTGTGGATAGATTTTGTTGATTTGAGAATTAATTTGAGAAGTTCTTAGTGAGCTTGTTGAGCAGATTTTGAGCAAGTTCTTAGTGAGCTTGTTGAGCAGATTTTGAGCAAGTTCTTAGTGAGCTTGTTGAGCAGATTTTGAGCAAGTTCTTAGTGAGCTTGTTGAGCATATTTTGAGCAAGTTCTTGGTGAGCTTGTTGAGCAGATTTTGAGCAAGTTCTTAGTGAGCTTGTTGAGCAGATTTTGAGCAAGTTCTTGGTGAGCTTGTTGAGCAGATTTTGAGCAAGTTCTTAGTGAGCTTGTTGAGTAGATTTGAGCAAGTTCTTAGTGAGCTTGTTGAGCAGATTTTGAGCAAGTTCTTGGTGAGCTTGTTGAGCAGATTTTGAGCAAGTTCTTAGTGAGCTTGTTGGAGCAGATTTTGAGCAAGTTCTTGGTGAGCTTGCTAGAGAAGTTTGAGCAAGTTCTTGGTGAGCTTGCTAGAGAATTTGGGCAAGTTCTTAGTGAGCTTGTTGAGCATTTTGAGCAAGTTCTTAGTGAGCTTGTCTAAAGATTTTGGGCAAGTTCTTAGTGAGATTGCTAGAGCATTTGGGCAAGTTCTTGGTGAGCTTGCTAAGAATCTGATTGCCTAGTAGATTCTTTTTGCTTAAATTAGTGGATTGCCTACCTGAGCAGATCAGTGTATTGCCTAGCTTTGAGCAGATCAAAGTAATCATTTGTATTGGGATAAGGATCCTTATTTCTATGTGAAATATTATAAGGATATTATCTTGTGGAGTACCCCACATTGGGGGAACCACGTTAAATCTTGTGTCTCAATTGTGTGTGGTGATTTGTGCACTTGTTTACTATTGCTATCTATGTCATTAATGCACACTACTATATTTGGTTATTGCAATTAAGGACACTAATTGATATTGGTTTGGAAAGAAAGTAAAAAGTGGGTGCTATACTATTCACCCCCCCTCTCAGTATAAGCTTGTGTTCTTCAATTGGTATCAGAGCGGGTTCCTTCAAAAAGGCTAACAACTTGAGGGTAGATTCTACAAGAACATAGATGGCTTCATAGAATGGATTATCTACAAATAAGGCTCCACTATTTGATGATAACAATTATGCTTTCTAGAGCATGAGAATGAAGAACTACTTGATATCACAAGGATATGAGGTATGGCAGATGGTTGAAAAAGAGTATAAGGTTGAAGGTGATCCCGAGGTAGATAAGACTATCAAGAAATTGGTTGAGATCAATGCAAGGGCAATGAATTGTATTTTGAGTGGGCTACGTGAAACAAATTTTGCAAAGGTCATGGTATGTAATTCAGCTAATGAAATGTGGACCAAGTTGTGGAATACTTATGAAGGAGATTCAAAGGTAAAGTTGGCAAAACTACAAACTCATAGAAAAATATTTGAGGAATTGAAAATGGAAGATTCTGAAGATATTGCAAAGTTTTTACTTTCGAGTTGATGAGATTACTAACACCATGAGAGGCCTAGGATTTGAGATGAAAGAATCAGAAGTTACTCAAAAAGTTTTGAGATCACTTCCCATGAAGTATGATGCAAAGGTTTCAGCAATAGAAGAAACAATGGATATCAACAAGCTAACAATGGAAGAACTACAAGGAACTCTCACAACTTATGAGATGAGGGTGAGTAAGCATCAGGTTCCAATAAAAGAGATTGCATTCAAGGCTTCAGAGAAAAAGAAAGGGAAAGTTCCAGAGACAGATAGAGATTCAGATAATGATGAGGAAGCTAACTTCATCAAAAGGAAAAAGGACTTAAGAAATTTTAGGGATATGAAGAAAGTCAAATGCTACAAGTGTGGTGATTTTGGTCACTATGCACACAAGTGTCCACATGAAGAAAATAGTGATGATGAAAAATAGGGTCACAGAAGAAAAGAATATGGAAAGCATAAGCATGACAAAGATGACAGATTCAAGCAAAACAAGTATGAGAAGAAGAAAAGTTTTCATAAGACAAAGAAAACTTACTACATTGCAGAAGCAAGTGATAGCTCAGATCACAGTGATAGAGACAAGTCAGATGATGAAAAGGAAGAACATCTATTCCTTGGAATAGAAGGTGAAAGAGAATAATGCTTTGTGTGTGGTCAAAGAGATCACAGATCAGGATATTGCAATGGTTTCAGTGATAGTGAAGATGAGATGACACATCAAGGAAACAGGCATGGTCAAAGAAATCATGAGAGTTTGTTTGCTATAGAAGATAATAATGATCTCAGTGACAGTGAAGATGAAGAAGTCTCACTTTTGGTAATAGAAAAAGAAGAGGATGAGCCAAGAAAACAAAAAATAGAAGTCAAAAGGCTAAAAGAAGAAATCAAGAATCTTGAAAACAAGATTCAATAGATGTAAAAATTAGAGAAGAACAACTTCAGACAATCAGTGATCTAAGAGATGAGCTTCAAAATGCAAAAAGGATAGAGGAAAGGATGAATGAAGAACTAAGGGTAATAACGACAAGACATGACACATTAGATGAAAAGGTTCAAAAAGGAGTGGAAACTTATTTTAAAGTTGTATCCTATTTCCAAGAAAAGTCACACTCAAAAGGAAAGGAAGTTCTAAAATATGAAAGCAAGGAAGCACCTAAGTTTTATGAAGAAAGTTCCAAAGTTCCTATGGCTTCAAATATTCAGTTTGGATCTTGTTTTGAGATAGGTGAATCAAGTTCAAAAGGAAAATAAATTCTTGAAGAGGAAAGCAAGGAAGAAACTAAGGAAGAGGATTTAGATACTACAAAGAAGGTTCAAGGATACAATGCACAAGTTGAAAATGATCATAAGGATAATGGTCAAGAAAGGTATGAGGAACCAAGGCATGAACAAAGGGCTTTTCAAGGACATTGTTTTTCTTGTAATGGATTTGGACACAGGGCTATACACTGCAGGATCCATGGATCAAAGAAGTTTGATTTTGCTAGAAGAAACTTCAAAGGAAGAAGGTATGGTTTTCAGGGACATTGCTTCTTATGCAACAGGATTGGTCATAGAGCTTCTCAGTGCAAAGAAAATGAGCAACATGGTTTTGGTTTTAGAGCTACACAAATCAGAAGTCATGGTCATAATGGTCATGAAAACAAAACTTCACAATACAGGGTTCAGGAAAGGAATGGATATGGAAATTATTTCAAGAAAGAATTCAGGATATGGGCACCATCCAAAGGCTACAATATCAAGTGTTTTAATTGCAATAACTTTGGACATATTGCAAAATGGTGTAGGACTCAATTCCAAACAGGTTCAAGACAAGAAGGTCAAACAGGTTCAAGACAAGAAGATCAAGTAATTCATCAAGAGAAGGATATCAAAAAAATATGGAAGGAAGTTGACAGAGGAAAGAAACAATGTAATATGGGAGTAAAAGTACTCCCACCCCAAAATTAATCACCTCAAGAGAGAAGGTGGTGAGGGGGCTAAGCTTAAGAGTCATATCTTTTAGCCCCATAGGTGTCCCTTTTGCCATTGATGTCAAAGGGGGAGAGATTTGAGTAAGGGGAGAGCATTGAGTTAGGGGAGCAGCCTCCAAAGAGAGCATTGAGTTAGGGGGAGCAGCCTCCAAAGAGAGCATTGAGTTAGGGGAGCAGCCTCCATAGAGAGTATTGAGTCAGGGGGAGCAGCTTTGATTCTCAGAGATGGTTTTTGTAGTGATTGTGGTTTTTGCATTAGAGGTGTTGCCATCAATGACAAAGGGGGAGATTGTTGGCAATTTGAGTTATTTTATGTTGTCATTGATGTCACATGGATCATTGATGTCACATGGATCACATTGAGTTTTGGTGGCCAAAGCATTTCATAAATAAGCATTTATGATATTTTGGAGAGCATGGATATATACAGGGTTTTTGTGAAAACCAAGGTAGGAAAAATAAAAGGTTTTATTTAAAACCATGGATGGCAGATTTGAAATGGGTTTTTCTTAAAACCCAGATTGGCTTTTCGTTTCATCGAAAAAGGTGCCCCGGTGATGGAGATATTTATTTTTAAATATTTAGTTTAAATTTTAAATTATTTAAAATTTAAATTTAAATTTTAAAATTAAATATATTAATTTTAGCACCGACTAAAGAAAGGAGGAAAGGCTATATTAATTTATAGTGCCAACGTCTAAAGAAAGAGGAAAGGCATATATATATGCCAACAAAAGCTTAGACTTCATGACCCCAACGCTTATTTTTCGAATGCCTTCGATTGGGGAACGAATTGCGAAAAGAGAGAGAAGTGTGACTTTGGTCTATTGAAAAATCATTCATGGAGTTTAATAAGATGCATAGGCATATTTGGCCTAGTGGTTCATGCATTGTGTGTTACGTAGGAGGTCCTACGATCGAGTCCCATCATGGTTATTTGCTTTGTTGAAGCGCTCGAAGCATTGTTAAGTTTTTCGAAGGGTGCAAAAGTTTATGATATAAGTTTTTGTTCGTGTCCCTTTGGACACGTGAGGGCATGTGGCCCAATGATAGGTTGGCTATGGTTAAAGCGCTGAGCAAGGAGATGTCACGAGATCGAATCCCATCAGGGACAGAGGCAAGTTAATAATTTTTTAATATATTTTATTTTTTCTAAAGTTGCCCTAGGAGGAATAAGGGTTGTGATGCATGTTTAGAAAAAGAGAGATTTATGGTGTTTCTCCTTTTGAAAGTATATCATATTATATATCGTTGGAAATCTTATTTCGAGGGCTATTTGATTAACTTGCTTAGAGGGAGAAATAAGGTGTATGTAAAGAGATATTTCTATTTTTGTAAAGGGTTTCAAAAGTGAAGGTTGTTTTGGTTCTTTTTCAAAGGTGATTAATTCTTTCATGAGGGGACATGTTGTATCTTATTGAGTAGGAGTGATAAGGTGTTATTTGGATATTATTGTTGTGATATTAATCATGATCTCTAACCCTTGTTGAAAGTTGAAAAAGAAGTTTGTTGAGTGTGGCAGATTTAGTGGACATCCAATAAGGCATCAAAAGGTATGAGCAATATTCTCCATTGACTTTGTTTATGGTGGTTGATTTCTGAAATATCATTGGAGAGAAAAGGATTGATTGTGGTTTCCTTTTCGAAAGTGGTTGGTTGAATGCTTCAAGGTTTTCTGGTTTGAGAGTTGTGTTTAAACCTTGTTTTATAAGCATAGTTGTTGAAGCCCATTGGTTATGCAAAGAACTTGAGTTAGAAAAGAACATGAGTATCATTGTTATGTGAGATTTGTGGTTGAGCATTGTTGGAAACATTTGAGTTGGTTGATACATGCTTGGACTAGGGTTTTGTGAGAAAGAGTTATCCCTTGTGGTGATTGGTTGAGTTGAGTTGATTGAGCCTAGTCAAGTGATTGTGTGAGGTGATTGTTCAAGTCCCATGAAACAAACTATTCTATAATTCTGATTTGAGTTGAGATTGAGCTTTGAGATTAGAACATATTGAGTCTCTAACAATTCTCTTTATGCTTCTATAAGATTTGAGTTGAGTTAATATTGACTTGAGTTGAGTTGAGATTGATTTGAGTTGAGATCATTGTGGATCATTGTTGTCATCCATTGTAGAGTGCATTGCCATTCATTATTGAATTCATCATTGAGCCTTGCCTTCATAGATTTGTGGATGAGATTTGAGTGCTACTTGAGCATGATTGGTTGAGCCTTTGAGAAGGCTTTTGGGACAGATTTGTGGATAGATTTTAGTTTATGATTGATTGAGCCTTTGAGAAGTTTTGAAATTTGAGCAAGTTGACAAATTTTGAGCAAGTTCTTAGTGAGCTTGTTGAGCAGATTTTGAGCAAGTTCTTGGTGAGCTTGTTGAGCAGATTTTGAGCAAGTTCTTAGTGAGCTTGTTGAGCAGATTTTGAGCAAGTTCTTGGTGAGCTTGTTGAGCAGATTTTGAGCAAGTTCTTAGTGAGCTTGTTGAGCAGATTTTGAGCAAGTTCTTGGTGAGCTTGTTGAGCAGATTTTGAGCAAGTTCTTAGTGAGCTTGTTGAGCAGATTTTGAGCAAGTTCTTGGTGAGCTTGTTGAGCAGATTTGAGCAAGTTCTTAGTGAGCTTGTTGAGAATAAAAGTTCATGAGTTTTGAATTTAGCAAGTTCTTAGTGAGCTTGCTAGAGAAGATTTGAGCAAGTTCTTGGTGAGCTTGTTGAGCAAAATTTTGGGCAAGTTCTTAGTGAGCTTGTAGAGCAATTTTGGGCAAGTTCTTAGTGAGCTTGCTAGAGCAGATTTTGGGCAAGTTCTTAGTGAGCTTGCTAGAGCAGATTTTGGGCAAGTTCTTAGTGAGCTTGCTAGAGCAATTTTGGGCAAGTTCTTGGTGAGCTTGCTAAAGCAGATCAGTGGATTGCCTACCTGAGTAGATCAAGATTGCTTTTGAGCTCATGGATTGCCTTTGCCTAGTTGAGTAATCTGGATTGCCTACCTGATAAGATCAGTGTATTGCCTAGCTTTGAGAAGATCAAAGTAATCATTTGTATTGGGATAAGGATCCTTATTTCTGTGTGAAATATTATAAGGAGATTATCTTGTGGAGTACCCCACATTGGGGGAACCACGTTAAATCTTGTGTCTCAATTGTGTGTGGTGATTTGTGCACTTGTTTACTATTGCTATCTATGTCATTAATGCACACTGCTATATTTGGTTATTGCAATTAAGGACACTAATTGATATTGGTTTGGAAAGAAAGTAAAAAGTGGGCGCTATACTTGTTCACCCCCCTCTCAGTATAAGCTTGTGTTCTTTAGCCCAGTTTGGGCAGAATATGGTGTTCAACTCACCCAGGGAAGATGAGCAAGATGGTTGATTGGACGTATCAGTAAGAAATATGAGTATTTTCAATATACTCAGGTATTATGATAATTTAGTATCACACAACGAATATTGAACCTGTCCATGGTTTACATGAGGAAGGGACGATCAGCCATGACACCTCCACCAATAGAGCCACTAGCTTCAGAGCCTGATGAGACTATATGGACACCTGATGAGGATGATGCAGGCATGATACTTGACTATGACATTTGGTGGTCCACATAGCTACAATGACAAGAGGAAGACTCTAGTGAAGATATCGGTTGTAGATAAACAACCACATACATAGAAAGGATATACCCACTTAGGAAGGAAAATGAGGAAGAATATCTTGAAAGATGTGTGCACCAACGACTGGGTCTCAGAGTAGGACCATATAACCTAAGAGAGAAGGAACCAGTGAAGGAAATGCACCTGGAGATATACACACTGAAGAAACAAATTCACCGGTTAGAAGTTCAACAGTTAAAGTTAGTAGAAAAATTG
Source organism: Wollemia nobilis (assembly GCA_028583015.1). Classification (NCBI taxonomy): domain Eukaryota; kingdom Viridiplantae; phylum Streptophyta; class Pinopsida; order Araucariales; family Araucariaceae; genus Wollemia; species Wollemia nobilis. The sequence continues at coordinate 6,902,656 of JAQPPZ010017121.1, forward strand.
GCACAATAAAGGTTCGATTTAGAATTTGAGAAAGAAACCATCATCTATAAAAGAGAGGAACTTCGATAGGAGTTAACATTGGAGAGATACCAAGGGGACAACCGTGCAAGCATAGAATGCACAATTACACGACAAAAGGGATATATATCGGATTACATTCTTAACTTCTTGTATGGATGCGCTTATAAGCCATGGTTTACTACTTCTAATACAACTAGCGGTTGTGGCACAACGTGATCAGGAAAATGCAACTCAAACAGCTGGTCAAGCTACTCCTCAAGTGGTTTCTCCAACATACACTCAAACTGGAAACTTAGGGAACTGACAGATGATAGGTCCAACCATGACCACTAACCCAAGAACTAAATGTAAAAGTATGCCAATATGGTTGGTCAATTATAATTGAAATATATATTTGGTTCAATGTTTCTTTGATGTTAAGCATTAAAATCACAAGGCACGATATAAAAAAAAAATAATGAAACTAGGAAAAAGAGACAATGATAGGACTTCACATGAAAATAAGAGGACACATGCCATCTCAAAAATTACAATAGGTATGGTGTGCCTTGTTTAGTCAGCTCAAAATCATTTGTAGGACAATAAAGCCAAAGAAAAAGAACGTACTGTGGAAGGTGAATGATTCACCTCGAGAATGTCAGGATACGATTGGTAAATGCAAAAAAAAAATTGATATGGGAAGACCTTACGATCATTTGAGTATTGGAGAAGTTTTACGCCATGACATTCAACACGGTTGTATTTATGGCAGGTGTCGCCTGGATGATATTAGTTTTAAGTAGGGTAAATCCTATACTATGCTTTATTATTCTTCTGCTCTTGATTATCGATCTATTTTTGCATACACCCTGAAGAGGGAAAACTGATCTAGAGCGACGCTAGTGTTTAGTAGGCGCAATAAGCATGGTAAGAATTAGGAAACACCTTAAAGCAACAAAGAGGAAGTCCCCAATACAACATGCTTAGGAGGATTCCTGGGCATAGGAAATATTAAGGTTGATAATAGAAAGAGACGATGTCATCGCAAAGCGGGATCGACTCAGATCGAAGAGATTGTAAAGAAATAATTAGAGGGCAACAGTGATGGCAGCCATGCTCACAGAAAATCCCCAATTTCTTCAACAAAGGGAGAAATTCACTATGACATTCTTGGAATCCTATTTGGTTGCCTTGATGAATCACGGTATGCTTCAAACGATTTCTAGAACAATAGCTCCACCACCATCCAGGGTCGTAAGTACCAGTATAGTGCAAGGAGGAAAACAGAACCGAAAGCATCAACCTTAAGATCCTTTAGACCACCACTCTATAGACCATCATTTTGTAGTAGTCTATTAATGCCAAGAATGAGGCATAAACATTAGCAAATTTTAAGTTTTATATTTTTGTTTGAATTTATCGAAATATTATTATTAGTTAATTTTGTGTTTCAAAGGAATGCATGAATATTGAATGTTGTTTGATTAAAATAATAATGAGGAATGGATTGATGTCCATTCTTGGGGAAGGTATGGGACTTCTCCATGATTTTATAATGACATAAACCAGGAGACATCTGGGTGGATGCTCTGGCATTAAATACATATTAGGATATATGTGAATATCCTGAATTGAGATTCTGAAATTATGTTGTATCTTTGTTAGCATGTGATTTTATTAGGTTAATTTGTGCCAAAGATTAACCAAATTACACTATGACACTCCTTTGTGGGAGTTTTAATAAAAATGACAAGACTTTTTATGTATAGTAAGGTACAAATGCATAATTTCATGACATATTTGTAACATCATTTTGCAAAATTCTAATACTACAGTTCTCTAGATCAATTGTTGGTGCAATTTAAAATGAGTTAAAACTGTAGTTTTGTATTAATATTGTGTATTGATGATACCTTCAATACTTGTTGATATGCAAGATGGATGTTTTATTGTTTACAAGAAATTGGTACTGCTGATATTTTGCATTTTTGTAGGTCCAGGTACTCGCTTGGATGGAAGATGGAGCTTGCTAGTAAGATTGAAGTACTGGATGAAAGAAGACTTGATTGTAAAATAGAAGAATAAATGTTACCTTTTGCTAGACAAATGTGCTTTTATAAGGAAGAATTTCAAACATAGAGGACTGTGTTTAATCTAAGGGGGGATGTATGTCATGACCCATTACCCTACTACCTTATTTAAAGAATACTAATTGATCTTGGGAGATCAAATAATACCTAATAGAAGGGGCATGACCCCAAAGAATCCTACAAAAATTCTAATCAAATAATTTTATAAGGGATAAGAAATATTAATTAATTTTTGGGTTATTTATGAGGTCTGGTAAAAGATAAATTTAAAGAATTATATTTTACAAAATTATAACCATATAGTAAATTAGATGCAGATTGAGTGGACCCTATGTGGATGGACCTAAAAAGGACTAAGGGATTTTTAAATAACTTATGGGTCATCCCATATTTTGGGAAGTACTCATGTGGCTACCCTACATTGGTGGGAGTTATGAAAGGAATCCCATGGCTTATCAAGAATAGTTCTAACCTTGTAACTATCCTATGCCTCAATAGTATGAGTTTTGTCACTCACCTCATCCCTAGAGAACCCTTGAAGGACATGATGAGGTCATAATGGGCCAAGGCATCTTTCTAATATTATTATAATGTGGCAACTATTTGGCCCATGAGTGGGGAATTTCCCTATAAATAGAGGGCTTTTGGTGAAGAAAAAGGATCTATCTAGGTTCTAGGAGTGTTAATGATCTAGGGAGCATGCTCTCCACCCTAGGGTGGATCAGAAATCATAAGACTTGAGATATTTCTAGCTATAGAGGCTTTTTGAAAGATTTAGAAATGAAGAGGAGGAATTGGAAGGCTAGATGGTGGGAATGGAAAGGCTCGAAGGAACTCAATATTTGGGAAGGTTGGATCCTTCTACCCTCCTACTAATTTATTTGAAAAATTAAATTTAGGAAGAGTGCCTCTTTGTTTACTTTACACTTTGTTGGCTATTGATTTAGTATTTCTTTTCTTATATATATATAGGGTGTGGTATTAAGTAAATGCTAAAGGATTAGTTTTTAGTAGAAATTACATTGTGAAATTAATTTCTTGTTCCACCATACGAGCTCTACAAGGTTGTAATGCTATCCTTAAAAAGGGTTGGATTTTGAATTAATAAACAAAAAAATCATTTGGCGGTTGGAATCCCTTGGTATTTCATACCACTATATTTCTCTTTATAAACAAGATGCGGTGGCCTGAAACCCAAGAACCCATTCGTATGGCCTTGGAAGAAAGTTGTTTATTTTAAATACTAGTCAAACAACCTTGTCACAATTGAAATGATGAATTAATATGGTTAATAGAATAATTAAGATCTATAGAGGACATAAAACCTCGTACGGGGGTGTTTTATCATCGCTTTCCAAGGTTTATCAAATCCAAAAAGGTGAATAGTATAGCTAATTTAATACCAGAAAACCTATTACAAATCTCTAATTTCGGTCAGGTTCAAGCATCGAGTTTCTGACTCTCAAATGTATGCTAGTTAGTGGATAAACCACTTGGCTACATAAGTCAATGAGGAGTTAGATTATAAGTCACAAGTATAACCATTTCTATAGTTGGAATATGACCCCATTGAATCAGTGTTCTCTTAGGGTTTCAACCCCCTTGGAGAATCATTGTCATTTGACCCATACAAACTATGTCTAGGACCATGATTAAGCTTCACTAAACAGATCCTGGTAGTGGCAAAAATATGCATAAGGCTTGACTTTAATGGTCATGACTGCGATAGATATCCATTCAATTAACCACTAACAAATTCCAGGTTGCCTGTAGAGCTTGTAAGAGGGGTAGGATGGCCATTAGTTACCTATTCTTCCTGTAAGTCACTGCAATAGAATGAAACCTGCAATGTTTCCTACTATCGATTCGACCTGATAACAACAAAGTATGGGCTATGGAATCAATCAATAGTAAAGCCCAAGCTAACTGGTATGATGCCATTGAGTAAGATATTCTAGAACTTACCTTAAACCATCACCACCTTGAATGGATGCGTCTATACCTAGACAGAAAAGGCAAATGAGATCACTCGAACCTCTCTCCTCATTGTATGAACATGGGTATCAAAGAATAGATGGAGTGCACCCCATGTATGCATATAATACCCTTATGGCAAGGATTAGTGACCAGATAAACCATTGTAACCTGATTCGTTCACTAAAGGAAAGCTAAAGATGTTAACCTCCCTATGGGTGTAAAAGCATATAAAAAAAAATGGCACTAATCTGGTAATAGCTTCAAACCTAGGTATATTGTAAAAGGAGATTAGAATAAGGGAGTGTTTCAGTGTTGCTACCTAATATCCCTGATAGAATCTATTGTATTATTTAAAGGAAAACTAGGGCCCTCTTCCTTACCTAATGGGTATGAGAGGATTTGTCTATTCGGACCACGCCAGCTAAATAGTACTTGACTGTTTTGATGGATCTCGAATAGAGGGACTGAGTAGTAAGTGCAGGGTCCAAAGCCTAGTAGAAAGTGTGGTTCTATCGATGGTCTATAAAAATGATCGCTATTGGTGCATAAAATTAATGTATGTGGATCAAATTAGTGAAGGAGAGAGTTTTGCACTATTACCTTATATGCAATAGAACCAATAGGCTTGGTATTATACCCAAGGCCATAGTTGAATTAAGAACACCTATCGAGATGTCCATATAAGTTAGAGAATAGTTAAGAACATTTCTTACACTTTGGTGTTTAAACGATATTAATATTTTATATAAGTTAGAAAATAGTTAAGGATTTTTCTTACACTTTGGTGTTTAAACGATGTGAATATTTTATATAAGTTAGAAAATAGTTAAGGATTGTTTCTTACACTTTGATGTTTAAGGGATGTGAATATTTTATAAGTGATATTGATTTTTAATTAAGACATTCCAAAACCATATTGAAATTTTTGGGGAGTTTTGGATTTAGTAATTATACCTTTTGTAGGACCCTTTTCTTTGACAAAATTGGGATTTAATAACTTTGATTGGAACCTATAATGGATGTGCCTTTGACCTATATGACCAACGAATATGCAATGTATGGATGTGAGCTTAACGCAACTATTATTTTTGTGTTTTCGATTAATTGATTTTTGTGAGTATGAAGATGATATGCAAAAAGAGTTCTTTATTGTTGTGATGATTTTGAATATGCATGTAAATGAGATGCAATTTTTTGTTATTTTTGATGATTTTATTGTTTTTGAATTTTATTATTTCTGACCAAGCGATTGTGGGAGCCCTTGGAGCTTTTGGTTTGACCAAAGGGATGATGGGTACCTTTGGGGTATTTTGGGATTGACCAAGTGATTGTGGGAATCCTTGGAGCTTTTGGTTTGACCAAAGGGTTGGTGGACACATTTGGGGCATTTTTGGGATTGACCAAGCGATTACGAGAATCCTTGGAGCATTTTGGGTTGACTAAGCGATTGTGGGAATCCTTGGAGCTTTTGGGTTGACCAAGCGATTGTGGGAATCCTTGGAGCTTTTGGTTTGACCAAAGGGATTATGGGAATCCTTGGAAATTTTGGGATTGACCAAGCGACTATGGGAATCCTTGGAGCTTTTGGTTTGACCAAAGGGATTATGGGTACCTTTGGGGCATTTCGGGGTTGACCAAGTGACTATGGGAATCCTTGGAAATTTTGGGTTGACCAAGCGATTATGAGAATCCATGGAGCTTTTGGGTTGATAGCCATGGTGGGTAATCCATGCAGATGACAAACTGTGCATCCAATAACTTTTGTAATTCGTATTTGACCATTAAGGCCACTATTGGGTGCATCTTACGTAGTTTTTGCTTAACTGGCTTGGATGTCGGATCAAGCGTTAGATTATGCATGACTAGCTATGGATCTAGCCCTGGTATGTCTTTTTAGGACCATGCAAAAACCTCCTTCTTCTCTTTGAGAAGGGCAATGTAGTTGGCTTGCTCTTCGAGGGATAAACTTATCCCCAGCTTGATAATCTATGGATTCATTGGATTAGAGCCGATGTCTACGTCAGTCATCTCCTCGATCAACATGTGGGATCCGTCCTCCAATTGGTGTGGAGTTGGTATCAAGTGGATATCATTTGCTGAGTTTAGATCTGCATTGGGAACCTCGGGTTCCTCTTTAGCATGGAAGATATCCTAAGTTGGCCTTGAGGTGAAATGAAACATCTCACTGAAAGGCCAGTAATCTGATTGGGATGGTGGTGAATTGACATGATTCCAGTCTATGGCGTCTATGTCTAGATACAATGACTGTGTTGGATCGGCCGAATTGTGGATGGGGGCGGTTAAGTCAATGGAGATCATGTTGATGAAGTGATTTTGGTCTCCATTATCATGGGTGTGGTTACTCGGACATCCTGAATGATCTTTGTGCTCTGGATCTGGCTCTAGAGGTATTGGCATGAATGGATCAGCCCTATGTGTGGGGAGGAGGACAGGGTCTGCCATCGACACTGATATCTCTATAGTGTATCTTGGTGGTAGGTGCTCTCTATATGCCCAAAGTGGCAGATTCAACACTTGGTACCACTATGTTGGGTTTAGGTGCCACTCATGCCCTGGCCTTATGTTTAGTTGTTCAAATATGTCGTCAATATCCAGGGGGTATTATTGCTGCATCTACCGCATGTGATTGAGATATGCCATCTCAGTTTCATCTTCATAATCATTGTTGAAGATCCAAAGGCCTTCGTTGGTCCCAACAACTGTTTGCGACATTAGAGGCTCATCTTGCTTGAGCAAATTGATCTAGCCCCACCGAGGTTGTTCCGCTCTCTGCGGGGGGACCTTATTTTCTTGAAGTGGCACTTGCTCAATTAGAGCATCCAAAGGGAACATTGCCAAGAGGCTTTCTTGGTAGTCATCCATGGGGGTCACTTGTGAGTGATTGCTATCTGATCTGAAGGGGTCCCATGGTGCTACCTCATATTCTGACTCGTCTTCGGAAGATCCTTCTTGACCTTGTCTATACCCCTCTTTTAGGTGAGTTTTTGAACTTTCTCCTCTCTCGAGCAAAGGGAAAGGGTTGTTGAGGTCAAAAAGGTTGGTTGTCAACAATGGGAGATAATCCCCCAATGTATACATCATGTTATGATTGGCATATGGATCTAATGCCAATCCACCCTTGTTGCCTATCCCCATGCCTTGCATGTTCTCTACCAAGATGTCCAGGGGCAGGGGGTGGTTGAACCCTACTCCTGACTTGTCGTATGGCATCTGATATCTTGGTTGGAAAAGAACTTGCACTCCTTGCTCATATCTACCTAACCCATATCCATGCCAATTGCATTGGCCAATATATCTCAAAGCAAAATTTGGGTTGGACAAATAGTTGACATCTTCAGCAAAGGGCTCTTCATCTTCGTCCTCTTGCATGTATGGTTCAATACCATGATTAAGGCCCCCATACACAAAGTTTGTCTGGTTTGGCGGGTAGCCTAGAGGAACAATAGTGCCTATGGGGAGGCGAGGTCTCCCCATGTCCTGCATAGATTCAAGTGTGGGTGTTGCTACAATATTCCGCACTAGATACTCCCCCAGGACCATATTGGCCATCTCAATAGTGATTGTTGGTGGTTGAGGGGGAGGGAACAAAAGTTCTTCCTGAGTCCACTCCATGTTAGGTGAAATAGGAGCCTCGACTTACATTCTGCTAGGCATATCCTTAGCAGAGATGGTTGAGACTGATGGAGGTACCTCTTCCAAGGGTTTCTTCCCTTTGTCCTTCGGTGTGGCCACCGTAGGTGGCGTCGTTGGTGAAGGATCAGATGATGAATATGGACCCGGCTGGGGATTTTATAGACTTTTAAATGGGGATGCCTACGAAATCAGACCCTTTTTAGATGGATTCAACTAAAAATCCAAATGCGTTTATGGAAGGGTCGATTGCGACATCAGTTGCACCGCATTGCAATACTTGAAGGGTTCTAAGTCCGTCGAGACTACATGCACCTGCCCTTTGAATGTATACTTTAAGCACTGATGAGCTATCGAAGGGACACACTTGATGTACCTGATCCATGGTCGACCCAGCAAGATGTTATAGGCCATCTCACCCTCCAAGATGTGGCACAATGTAGGTATAGTCTTTTGTCCCACTTGGATGGGTAGGACAATTATGCCAACTGTCAAGCATATTGCATCATTGAATGCTCACAGTGTATAGGTGGAGGCCACTATGTGAGATGCGAGCAACTTTAGGTGCTTTAAGGCTGCTGTTGTAATTATATTACTGGATGAGCCAGTGTCCACCAATACCCTCTTGTACGAAATTCCGTTGACCCGGGAGATGACATGAAGGGGTGGATCCACCGTGTCACCAGCCACTAATTTCAATTCATCCTCTTGAAAGGTGATGACTAGCTCAGTGCATCATTTGACATGTCCCACAAAGTTGTTGAAGGAGTTTGCTTCGTGGGGCTACAACTCGATGGCTTTTAGTATCTCCATTAGAGCCTCCCGATGGGGCGATGATTATTGTATGAGCTCATAGATGGAGAGCCTAGTCGATATGGTCCTCAAACTCTGGGTGAGATTGGTTTGAATCGTGGCCACTGGTCTAGGCAGAGCAGGTTGTGTAAGGTGTTGTTGCGGTTGTGACGTTGTTTGCACCTCTCCTGTACTATCGCGGGGGCAACTGTGCTCGGGTACCTCTTGTTTCGAGTCACTATATTGATAATCCCTACATACCTTTGCATGGGGCAGTTCTAGGTTACCTCATTGACTTATAAGGTATTTGCCTGTGCATCATGGGTAGGCAAGGGGTCCTTAAAGACCTCCATTTGTTGGTTGCTTAGTGCCACGGGATTATCCACCGCTAATGTCTTGTTATCTATTAGGTCTTGCACCAAGCCCTTAAACTTCCAACATGCATTAAGGTCATGTCCCTTCCGTTTGTGGAACCTACAGTACAAGTCTTCTCTATATCCCTTAGGTTTTGGTGCATTGGGGTCTATGGGTTGAATCTCGGGCAGGTTGATCAAGTTTACCATTGACAAACGGTCAAACAAAGAATCTATGGACTCTGTGTAAGGTGTGAATTGTCGCCTAGGGTGATGCTGCTAATTTTGTTCTTGCCTTTGATTTTATCTGTCATAACTGTTAAGAGGCACTGCCTGATAGTTAGCCTTTTGGGATTGTGTTGCTTGTGCAGGCTTAGGGACGTTTATAGCAACCTGATTTACCGTAGCATGTTTCTGTTGCATGGTCCCTATTTTGGTTTTCTTAGACCATTCTTTCTTCTTTGGCTTGGCTATCTTGCCATCTTGAATCTTGATCTCCTCAATGATTCTGGCTTACGCCAGAGCTTCCTCTAAAGTGGCATATTACTGCAGCTGCAATAGCATGGATATTGATCTCAAATAGCTCTTTGAGAACATTTGGGTGAGGTCAAACATAGGAGGGAGGTAGGGCAACTTTGAAAGCAAAGCCCTCCACCGATTCCCATAGGCCGCCATGGTTTCTTCCTCATACTGCCTGAGGCTAGCTAGGTCGCTTAGTGACGCCTTCTTCTTGGTGTTGAAGGCAAAGCATTCGAGGAACGCATCCACTAGATGATCTAAGTTACTAATGCTATGCTTTGGCAATTGAGTGAACCAATCCGAGGTAGGGCCTGCAAACATGGTGATGAATGTTCTTAGCAGCAAAGAATTATTGTCCTGAATGCCAAAGCATTGGCTCAGGAATCTAGTCACGTGCTCTTGGGCATCCTCCTCACCTCTAAAGATTGCCAACTAAGGCAGTTTAAAGTGTTTAGGGTAGGGGGGTGCTGGTACTAACGGATTCATAGGATGACTATAGAGTTGGCGTAAAGTGGGCTTTTGGGGCCCAGAAGTCTTGGTCTCCACAGACTCCAAGTTTTGAGTCACTATACTGATCATCCCTACATACCCCTACATGGGGCAGTTTTGGGTTACCTCATTGACTTGTAGGGTCTTTTCCTGCACATCATGGTTAGGCAAGGGGTCCTTAAAGACCTCCATTTGTTGGTTGCTTGGTGCCATGGGATTATCCATCGCTAATGTCTTAGGTCTTGCACCAAGCCCTTAAAATTCCAACATGCAGTAAGGTCATGTCCCTTCCGTCTGTGGAACCTATAGTACAAGTATTCTCTATAACCCTTAGGTTTTGGCGCATTGGGGTCTATGGGTTGAATCTTGGGTAGGTTGATCAAGTTTACCATTGACAAACGATAAAACAGGGAATCTCTGGACTCTGTGTAAGGTGTGAATTGTCGCTTAGGGCAATGCTACTAATTTTGTTCTTGCCTCTGATTTTCTCTATCATAACTGTTAAGAGGCACTACCTGATAGTTAGAATTTTGGGGTTGTTTTGCTTGTGCAGGCTTAGGGACATTTATAGCAACCTGATTGACCACAAAGGGTTTCTGTTGCATGGTCCCTGTTTTGGTGTTCTTAGACCATTATTTCTTCTTTGGCTTGGCTATCTCACCATCCTGAATCTTGATCTCCTCAATTATTTTGGCTTGCGCTAGAGCTTCCTCTAAAGTGGCATATTGCTGCAGCTGCAATAGCATAGAGATCGATCTCAAACAACTCTTTGAGAACATTTGGGTGAGGTCGAACATAGGAGGGAGGTAGGGCAACTTTGAAAGCAAAGTCCTCCATCGGTTCCCATAGGCCACCATGGTTCTTCCTCATACTACCTGAGGCTGGCTAGGTCACTTAGTGATGCCTTCTTCTTGGTGTTGAAGGTGAAGCATTCGAGGAACACATCCACTAGCTGATCTAAGTTACTAATGCTATGCTTTGGCAATTAAGTGAACCAATCTAGGGCAGGGCCTATGAATGTGGTGATGAATGTTCTTAGCAGCAAAGAATCATTAACTTGAATGCCAAAGCATTGGCTCAGGAATCTAGTCACGTGCTCTTGGGCATCCCCCTCACCTCTAAATATTGCCAACTAAGGCAGTTTAAAGTTTTCAGGGTAGGGGGGTGTCGGTACTGACGGATGCACAGGATGACTGCAGAGTTGGCATAAAGTGGGCTTTTGGGGCTCATAAGTCTTGGTCTCCACAGACTCCAAGCGCTCTAGCAGCACTTTATATGCATCGAAATATTTGATCTCTTCCTCTTTGGTTAGTTCCCACTATGGGTTGTGGGGAACTTGAGGCCTATGGAGGGGTGGCCGGATAGCACCCCCTCTACCTTGGTAGGGAATTTTGACCCACTCTTCTTCTTGCTCACACTCCTCATAGGCTTCTTGAGGAGTTTCTAGATGAGACCTATGACCATGGGTGGGTCCTCGTGGAGGGTGCCCATCATTGTTCCTGTGAGTGGCCTCTCGTTCAGGTCTAGGAGGTCTCGAAGGCAGCACTTGGTAAGGTCGTGGAGACCTGTCTCATACCAAGGTGTTGCACCTCTCATATGGTTCTGCTCTTTGGGTGCGAGGGGTTGGAACCCTCTCAGGCATAGTGTTATGGAGCAACTCATCTATTTGGCGCTAAATACGCTCTTTGCTAAGGCGATATAGATGCTCTAGCTGCTGTTGGTCTTGCTCAAGCTGCATGATCTACACTTGGCGAATGACATGTCTAGAGACTACCAAGTCGATTTGTTCTACCATATTGATTATAGGAGGCCTAGATGCCTCTCCTTCATATTTATCTCAATCGTAATGATCCGAGATCTCTATAGGTCGCTTCCCTCTATCGAGGTTTGCGACATTCACTCGAGGCTCTGGCCTTAGTAGGTGATTCTGGTAGATAGCAGGTGCAGAGGTGCATTGCTCCCATGCTATGTATTGTTCTTGAGAAATGTAATGGTCTTCCTCATGCTCCCTTTCATATATGTGAAATGGGTAGGCAGAGTTGGCTCACCCTGTTTGAAGAGCCTTGTACTATGGATTTTGCTTATTATTCCTGACAGTGATGGGGGGTAAAGGAGGGATGACATAATCATGTGGCCTCTCCTCATGGACCCTATGCTATTATAGCACTTCATCGCACAGTGGCCACTCATATTGAGCTTCTAAGGGAGCCTTCCAATTTAGATTGAGTGCCATGTGTAGGGACTCCTAAAAGGGTCTATGTTGGACGAGAGTGCCCCTCAAAGGGGTGCCTCTATAGTCCCATTTTGAAATGGCACGATGTGTACTATATTATGGGTTAGGCCATCAAGGTGGTATGACTAAGTCCTTGGGGCTATAGCGGAGGTGACTTGTGCCCCCTTGTACACTCTTTGCAGCTCCTGCCCGTGATTGGGCTTGGCTACGGGTGTACACCATGGTGGTGTTTCCCTATAAGATGCATAGATTTTTATTTATTTTTATGATTTTTATACTATACTAAATGGAAAATATCACACACACACAAAGCAATGATTATCTCATTTAAATATTAAAGGTGTGCCCTAAACCTGGTTTAGTGTGTTTTGATTTTTGTTTTGACAATTTTGTAAAGAACATTTTGTAGCAAATGCAATATGATGGCTCTTATGACTCCCAAAAATGGTTGCCCCTTTGATATACCATTTTTAGGCTATTATACCAAACCTCTCTATATACACTCCCTTACGTGAGGGAAACTATTGGTACGTGACGAGAAGAATGGTACGTGGAACATAGGCGGTACGAAAGGGGGATCGCCCTGTTTTTGACACCTACCATAGAAGACTTATCCTCATGTGTTGGGAATCACCCTAGCTACACTTGGTCAGCTTTCATCAGGATTTACGTCTAGCAACAGTAGCGATCGGGGTTATGGATGCAAAAATTCAAGCCAAGGTGGTGATGAAATCCACCGTTGGTCTTGATCAAGAGCTGGGGTTTTACGACCAAATCCTTGGTGTTTAAATTTCCATGTGATGTGTGGGGTTTTTTTTATTTTGCATAAAAGAAAGCAAACATGCAGTAAAAATTTCCCTAAGCAAGCAAGTAACTAGAAAATAGAAAACAGAAAGCAGAAAATGACAGAAGGTGTTTAGGACCCTTACCTCTTCTCTGCCCAAAACTGTTGGTTTTGAGTTTCTGTCCTAAAAATGCACAGAGAGCTATTCATCCCTGGGTGGGATGAATAACATAACCGTATTCATCACAGGGTGGGGTGAATGCCCATTCGTCCCTGGGTAAGACGAATTCCAGCTCTGTATTCGCCACAGGCTGGAATGAACAACAGTCCAACGTTTGAAAACTTGGTACCTACAAGCAAAAAACAAACAAGTTTTGATCAGACTTTTGATATCAAAAATAGAGGACAAGGTCCCACCATGATCGCAATTGAAAGCACGAGGATACGAAAACAAAAAGGAAATGCCAAGGTGCGATGCAAATGAAACTAAACTTAACGCTAAATCCTACGAACTGAAATGCATGAAAGGAGAGAAACATAAACACATTGAAACAAGGTATAAAAGTGAATATGGAGTGCAAACCTTTTTATTAATATGCTTTAGAACTCGGTTACAATATGTCTCCTCCCTTTTCAGTAGCTAGGAGCGTTAAAAATGTTCTTGTCACATCAATAGATGGTATTCCTTCTTCCGCGTGCCCACATGTAGAATGGACAGACCAAACATCACCACCGCTTGCGTTGATGAGTCTTGACTCCTTCCTGCTCCTCTAATGTCAAGACCCTACATTAAAGGAAACAAAAAATAGTTAGTAGCACCTGTAGATAAATGAAACATGCAAACCCCAAGCCTACGATTAGTGCATGCAAAAAAATGAATAAAACGATAACCAAATAACATTAGAATGATCTAAAAATTTAATAGAGGCATGAGGACATTACCAAGAGGGCACTGCAAATGGAACAGTTGGAAAATTCACCATGGATTTCTAATCGCCCCTGGGTGGGATGATTAGAGCTGCAACAAAATGTCAAAAAGCACAGTCCCAAATGTCACATTCAGGAAGCTCCAGATCGCCTATAAAGTTGGGGATTATGTAAAATGGGGTATTTTGGAAATACCCAGAAGGTCATATTTTTCCAATTCGACCTCTATCATCGGGAATTTGATGATGCTACCTGCATGTTAGCAAAAGCGGGAAATGACAAAAACATGATCAAAATAGCTCAAATGATCTGAGATTTGAATGAAAACCTATATAAGCAACATAGAATCAGATGCAAAAATAACATAAAGGAAATCTACTATAGATTTCTAATTACTTCGGGGCGGGGCGATTAGGACTGCAGTAGTGTGGGGGGCACCCGGGGGCAGGACGCTAGCCGTTTGGTGCCTGGTTTTGGCACCAATCCACTTGGTATGGGTCCAAAACATCTTATGGGGTATTGTAAAAAAATTTGGTAGGATTTTATGGCCAAATTTCAGGTTTTGGTTTCGGATTTGTGCTTCCAATAACCACCCTATGACCTCCCTTCCAAAAGAGATCAAGGATGTGAAAGGCACAAATCAAAATGTGTGAGGATGTAAAATGATAGAACTTCATTGCTAAAAATGCTCCTTCTCTCTATATTTTTGGGGTGAGAAGACTCACCATTTTATAGACCTGATGGTCTCTTTGGACGAGCATGCAGATGCGCCACTTGGCAATCATGCCTTCCCAAGGGGGAGAAGATTCCTCCCTGATTAGGGGCTCCATTACTACCCCTGTAACTGCCTCTAGCGCTAAAAAATGCTCACTCACACTCCAATGCAATGAAGTAAGAGTTAAGTGGTAGATTTGACTTTTTTCCCGTCAAACCTGCTATTCGCCCCACCCTGGAGCGAATACTACTAATCGTCCCTGGGTGGAACAAGTAGAGAGCAGAGTGCCTAAAAGGTGCCAAATTGACCTCTGACCTTCAAAACTACCATGAGAGTGGTTAGGACCACTTTTTAACCTCTAGGGGCTGCCCTAGGGGCTATGTGTGTCAATGCGATCAGTGTTTGCAGTCACATAATCAGATTGGTGTTGTTTTGGTGTCTACAAATGGAGACTATGCTAAAATTATAGGAAGATAATGATTTCTTGAAAGGGATGAATGCTTCATAAATTAAGGGTATGGGACCTTAAGTTATGAAGAGAGGGTTGAACATTAATCAATCCAAAATAATGAATTTAGAATTCATTCTAAGGGAATTTATGAATTTTCCTCTAATTTCGAGAAGTCCTCTCCAAAATATGACCCAATGACTATCATAATCCTACACAATATGTTATAGATAAAGGAATTAGTGGATTCCTCAAATTATGAAGGAATAGGTGGTTTCCTTTGTAAATATTTTAATATTGTCATGATGACTTAGAAAACGGGACTTAAATACCCCTTAATTGTATCATGTATGTGGTAGGAACAATAGTATTCCTTGATTTGATATATTGAGGAAAAAGGGACTATTGAGACCCTTATACACTTGTAATATTTGACATCTTGGTTTTACGAATAAGAGGAATCACATATTTTGGAGGCTAGGTTTTTCTTGTCAAGGTTTCCCAGGGTAAATCTTGGTGTTACTTAAATTTTGTGGTTTGATTTATTATATTTCATGAATGTTGTTTTGAAAATGATTTAAGATGTAATGTTTATTTTATGCACTATGATATATGCTAAATTTTCATTGGGTTAAATGTGTTTGGATGCTAGAAAGTATGCTCAAATTCCATTATGATGTTAATTTAATGTAATGCAATTGTCTCATTCTTTTTGTAATAATATTTTAATTTAGTAGAACAATCTCATGTGATGGATGGATGTTATTTAAATGTGTTAATGTTCAATGAATTTTGTCTAATTTTCACTATAACATTGAGGGGAAATTAATGATATGCAACACCATTTATATTCTTGTTGTAGAAAACTAAATCTTAAGAGAAAAATTGGATTTACGCATTATATCCTTATTCTTGTATGGAACACAAATCCAACTAAAAAGAAGGTTTCATATAATGCTCTAAACCTAAGGAAAATATGTAATGAATCTTACTTCATGGATTAAAGGTAATTAAAATGGCCTAGTTGGGATCATGTTGTGGGAGGAAACTCTTGGGAGGACACTTTGATACCAAACCAGGATACATTCTCCACTCTACACTGAATAATTAAATGTACATGGTACTAGTATTGCCCATTTAAAAAGGATTAAATGGAGGTATTACCTAGTCAAGGGTGTAATAATGTGTAAGGAGGACTAAAGATAGATGTTCCATGGATACTTATCATGATAGTGATATAGTAGTGTTAGAACTCCTTTCCAGATGAAATGGATTGGAGCTAAGACTTATGGATATCCATAGGAGAGGTTAATCCATCTATGATGGTTTATCATTGGTGTGGTTCACCATATTCAAGGCATTCACTTGGTTTGGGTGGACCATTTGGTGATTCTCTCATCTAATGAGGTTGAAACCAGTATGCTTGGCAAACATACTCATACCAAGTGAGGTATGAGGGTTTTGTAGAAGTTGATCACTTCTACTTAAAGAGACTCTGATCAAGTATCTATAGCTCATAAAGCTATTTGCCTTGTGTTGAGTGGTGTTTTCACCCAGTTGTGAAAGCACACTCTCCGGTAGGATCTGAGTCCAAAAATCCTCTGCTTGCAAAGAAAAGAACTTTCTCCAAGGTTCCTGTTATGCTTAAATAATGTTGTTCAAATGAAATGCCAGGAATATCTTAGGGTTTGCAAGTGGATGTTAACAAGGGGCACTGGGGTTTATCTAATCTGAAATTACAGTGGACTCAAATTGAATAATTGTACTTTAATCTTGGATTCTGATGGATTTTCGGTTATTTATTTGGATACAGTAATTAAATTGCAAAAAATAAAGCAAGGGTTTGAACAAAAAGGTAAATGAAAAAGAAACTAAATTACAGTCAGAATGCTGCCATCAATTCGATGAAACCGAAGATAATGAGGTTTTATGCATACAACCTAATCTAATGAACCTGCAAACTCGCACAATCCAAATAAATTAGGTGCTGGTTTCTAGGGTTTCTACTGTAATTCCAGACCTAGGCATTCGTATGAAGCAACCAAGCACACTTGCATTAAACTTCACCTAAAAGCCTCAGAAGCCTGGAATGAAAGATAAAACATTAAATCATGCATGCATAAAATGACTCCTTCTTTCTCATCAATGAGATGCCAATACTCTGTATTTTATATTAAATGATATGTCAATTACATTCAAAGAATGTTCCAGGAAAAAATATTCCGGAACAAAAAAGAAGGAAATTGCCCAAGTGCAAGCCCAGAATAGCACGAAGCTCTTGTCTCGCAACTCGCAATCGGCAATTTCCAACCCTTCCTTCAATCTACGCTTTATACTAATAGAAACGGCTCTTCGATTCTCCCCGTGTCGATTTGTTTCATCTTCCTGCATGTGACCCTTCAAATTCCCACCTTTTCCTTGTCTTTATTCCATGTTTAACGCCAAAACGCCTAAAATCCTTCGCTGCATGTAACGCTCTGTAGACCTGACACCTGCATGCCACGTGTCACACGTCCTCTGCGCCTTCTGTAACGCCACTCTGCAAAAAACCCGACAAAAACTGCATGCCGCCTGTTCACCTTCTTGGCCACGAAAACGCGACATGTCGCGAAATCGTGACATGTCGCGATATCGCGACGCTCTTCCCGGCCGTACGTCTCCGGCAGCATCTTGTCGCGATATCGCGACCGTTTTTGCTTTTGAACCTTCTTTCCTCAAACTGTAGCGATATCGCTACCATTTCTCCATCGGGCTTCCTTTTCACCAAGCTGTAGCGAAATCGCTACCATTTCTCCGTCGGGCTTCCTTTTCACCAAGTTGTAGCGAAATCGCTACCATTTCTCCGTCGGGCTTCCTTGGCAACTTTACGTCGCGACATCGCGACCATTATCACTTTCTTGCCTTCTTTCGACAAACTATCACGATATCGCTACCGCTTTCTCTTTCCGTACGCTTTCCCGAAACACGTCACGAAATCGCTACCGCTTTTACGTTCCGAACCTTTGGCAAAACCTGTCGCGATATCGCGACCATTTTCATCATCCATATCATCGTACAGTTTGCCAAAACACGTCACGAAATCACGACAATTTTCATCATCCGTACAGTTTGCCAAAACACGTCGCGAAATCGTGACACTTTTCATCATCCGTACAGTTTGCCAAAACACGTCACGAAATCGCGACACTTTTCATCATCCGTACGGTTTGCCAAAACACGTCGCGAAATCGTGACACTTTTCATCATCCGTACGCTTCGGCAAAACACGTCGCGAAATCGTGACCATTTTCATTTTTTTCCAACGGCATGTCACGATTTCGCGACACCATTTCTTTTCTTCTCAACGACATGTCGCGATTTCGTGACACCATTTCTTTTCTTCTCAGCGACATGTCGCGATTTTGCGACAACTTTTCCTTTCTTCTCAGCCACATGTCGCGATTTCGCGACAACTTTCCTGCTTCCAGCAGCGATGGCGCGACAAGTCGCGATTTCGCGACATGTCGCGATTTCGCGACACCTTTCAACACTTAGGCATTTTTTCTCTTTTCTTCAATTTTAGCATCTGGGTCACCGAGATTCTTCTCTGCAAGCCTGCAAAAAGGTGGGTCCCCAATTTTGGGGTGTGTTGTGGATCACCCACAACAAATGGCGACTCTTTTGTCAAATGCTCTTGAGCATTTTAGTAAGAACCCAACTCGAAACATATCACAAACTCGCAAATATACGTTAGCACATAAGCAAAATAACAAATGCCCAAAGATCAGAAGTACATGAATCATCAGAATCATCAAGTATTAGCTCAGTATGTGCAATGTGCTTTCATTCCCTATCGTTTGAAATTGATCAACATTCCATTATCAGTTTTGCATGAATGCATATATGGGATGGTGACTGATTTGTGTACCCTAATGAATGTGCAAGGAGATTTGCTTCCATAAAAGGCATGGTCCTTCTTCTATTACTATGTACAAGCATTCAAGATTGCCAAACCCTCTTAGGATCCACTAATTCATTACCTTATTGTATCCCAAAGTTGGTTATGAGTCCCTATTATCTAGAACCCATGTGCAAGTGAATGTGAAATCAGAACTTTGGGGAATCAGACTCCCAACCAACCGAGATGAGAGTTTAACCTTATCCTTACTATTCTGATTTAGAGTTCATTACCTCACTTTAAGCAAAATAATTAAACCGGTTATGGAAGAAATGGTCATGCTAGTCTAACCCTCTAGACAATCGGTGGTCTTGTTTTTTAGGCAAGACATGATGCCATGCATGGGCATATCTAACCCCACAATCCAAAACTTATCTCCATTTCTTTGGACCTTGGGGATGACTACCCATCCCTTGCAGAGGACAAGTAGTACGATCCTTACAATCCAAAATAAGGATGAGATGGGAAAAATTTATTTATTATATATATATATATATTTTTTTACTTCTTGGACCTTGAGGATGACTACCCATCCTGGCTAGGGACATGTAGTACGATCCTTACAATCCAAACTTTAGATGAGAAATATTAATTTTGTTGCTTAGACCTTGGGGATGACTACCCATCCTTTGCAGAGGACAAATAGTACAAACCTTACAATCCAAGATTTACTATGAAATGAGACATAAGAGCTTTGGGGAATCAGATTCTCAACCAACCGAGATGAGAATTTATGCCCTATCCTTACTACTCCATGTGGGTCAAATCAAAGCTTTGGGGAATTGGATCCTCAACCTAAGTTTGATGAGGATTTAACCCTATCCTTACTACTCTGATTTTAGGCTTTAAGCTCTATGGAAGTGGTCAAAACCACTTGTTTTAAGGATCATGTTGCATAAATAGGATAGACATGAAATACTTCTTTCGCCCAACCTTTTCCTCCAAGTTAGGTTTTGATCATTTTGCTCAAGATCCTTTTTAATGTATGAGACGTGCTTGGTTCTAGATATCTCAAGACTCAGTTTCCAACCTTAGGAGCTACTTACATATATGTATAACACAACCCAAAGAGGATTTGACATACTTTAATGGCTTGTACCTAAGATGCATATGTAACTAAGATGAGATGTATGTAAGGTGAGATGGAACATGAATGCATTATTTCTTGAATTACAAATGGAATGAATTGTCATACAAAACTGATTCTTTCATGCATCCCAAAATCAAACAATATTATTAAACTGCTTGTGTTACTTGTGGAGCTTTTACAAGATAATTCCAATATTTCATATTCTCCTAACCTTAAGCATAAGTTGACATCTCAATTTTTTATTCTTTATTATTTATTTATTTATTTTTTATTTTATTTTTTTATTTTTTCAAAATTAACACACATGTCAATTGAAATCAAATCCATAACTAAAATCCTAGCTAGACTAACAATCCTAAACAATAAAAAACAAAATCTGAAAATCCCCCACCAAGATCAAAAGAATAATATCAAAGTCTCAAAACCTAAGGGCTAAAATAATGCTTTAAAATCTGCCCATTAACCGGTAGCATGAAATCTTCCCCTTCTAATGTTTTTAGCCTGAAGGTATTCTTCCCAAGAATCTCTGAAATCTGATATGGGCCCAACCAAAGACAATCAAACTTTTGGTGATTCCCTTTTTCCTCATGTCTTTTGTCCCATAGTAATACCAAATCTGAAATTCTGAATGATTTAACTTTGGCCCTTCTGTCAAACCATCTCTTGATAACTCCCTGGTGTTTATTCATGTGATTCATGGCCTCTTCTCTCTTTTCATCAAGGTGCAACAAGCGGCTCAACCTGGCTTCAACTTGATCATCCGTCCCCAAGTACTCTTGTATGAAATGTAAGGTCTGCAACTTCAAATTTGTTGGAAATATCGGGTCTTGCCCATAGACCAAATGATAGGGAGTATTCCCTATGGACTCTTTCACTCTGGTCCTATCTCCCCAAAGGGCAAACTTTAGTTAGGTCGTGCCGATCCCGCGGGTTCTTTTCCAAGCAACTTCTTAATAGTATTCAATAAATTCTTATTTGAAGACTCGGCCAACCCATTTCCTTGAGGATAGTAATTGGATGCAAACTTTAAACTCACTTTGTTATCATATGCCCAATCTGCAAATTGTGTAGAAATAAAAGCTTTACCATTGTCACTGACAATAGAGTCGGGCATTCCAAATCTTGTTATAATTTGATCCTCAAGAAATTTAATCACAACATCGGTGGTGGCATGTTTAGTAGGAATCGCTTCTGTCCACCTTGTACAGTAGTCCGTAGCTGTCAAAATGAATTTATGAGAATCAGAAGAATTTGGGTTAATAACCCCGATGAAATCTAATCCCCACTGTGCAAACGGTCTCATTTCGACTACAGACTGCAACGGCATGGCTGCATTTCTCTCTCTATTTGCAGCCACTTGACGGATGTGACAAGATCGTACATGGGTATGCGCATCCTTGAAAATATGTGGCCAGTAGTATCCTGCTCTCAGGATTTGATGTGTTGTAGCATTGGCTGCACCATGACCAGTTCCATGTTTCCCGTGAAATTCCTGCAACACCCTGGCAGCTTCTTCTTTGCTCAAGCACCTCAGGTAGATACCTTCATGATTCTTCCTGTAAAGCACACCAGATTTTATCAGATAATTGATAGATTTAAGCCTTAAGGCTCTTCTCTGTGTTGAATTCAGATTAGAAGGACACTTACCGATCAATAAAAATTGCACAATATCAACATACCAATCGTCCTTAGCCATGTATTCTGTATTTGAGCATTGACCTGTTATTTGCGGATTATTTTCTACGATCGCCTTCGCCAGTCCCTGTCCTCGAACTAGTTTCATTGATTGGATTTCGAGATCAAATTCTTGGATGGTTGAAATCCACTTTCCTCTCTTCTCACCTAGTTCATTCTGTAAAAACATGGTCTTGACAATAGAATCGGGCACGATGGCGATAATTCTGCTGTGCACGATGTAGTGCCTAAATTTTTTCACAGTTTTAAAAAGTGCGTACATTTGCTTATCAAGGATCGAATACCTTAATTGAGCGTCTTTCGAGGGGGGCACTTAAAAATGCAATGGGTTTTTCGGCACTATCCTCACCTTTTTGGGTTAAGACACTCGCAAAGGAGTGTTACGATGCAAAAGCATAAATATAAAAAGGCTTGGAGTAGTCTGGGCTTATAAGGACAGGGGCTCCGGAAATGGCATATTTGATATTCTGGAAAGCCACTCTACTTTCCTCGTTCCATTTTACATCCACATCTTTCTTGAGCATTTGGTTCAGAGGTTTGGCTATCTCAGCAAAGCTAGAGATAAATTTCCTCACAAAATTGACTTGCCCAAAGAAAGATCTCAGTTCTTTCTTACTGCTCGGGAGAGGTAGGTTTTGGATAGCTTGTATCCTTTTTGGGTCGATGGATATGCCCTCTTTTGAAATGATGTGACCCAACAATTTCCCTTACATTACTCCGAAAATGCACTTTTTGGGATTTAAGGAAATTCCATGTTCTCTGCATCTTTGAAGCACCTTCTTAAAATCTTTAACATGATCCTCTCTCTTCTTCGAGAAAAGCTGGGATATCATCCACATACACGATGATGCATTTGCCTATTAGCCCTTTGAATGCGTAATCCATGGCGCGTTGAAAAGTTGCACCAGCATTTAACGAGTCCGAACGACATTCTCTTATATGCAAATGTCCCCCACTTGGTAGTGAAGGCCATTTTCATCCTGTCATCCGGATGTATAAGAACTTGGTTGTACCCAGAATATCCATCGAGAAAGGACATCATTTCAGATCCATTTACCATTTGCAGAATTTCATCAATTGATGGCAATGGATAATTGTCTTTTTGAGAGGCTTTATTAAGATTTCGAAAATCTATGCACAGCCTAATCTCTCCACTCTTTTTCCTTACTGGAACGAGGTTGGCCACCCAGGTTGAGTGCCTAACAGGAAAAATGATTTTCGCTTCCAATAATATTTTAACCTCCTTTTCGATCAAAGGCTCCAATAGCGGGTTAACAACTCGTTGTCTTTGCCTAAAAGGCTTGGAGTCTGGCTTCAAAGGAATGGTATGTGTGATAATGTTCTGGTTGTAAGTCTTGAGCTCATTGTAGTTCCAAGCAATACAATCTATGTAATGCTTCAATGCCTGTATTATGTTGCTCCTTTCTTCCTCTGTACATGCCTTTGCTATGTACACCTCCTTTGGATTGTCTGCACTCCCTAGATTAATTGAATCGCATGCATCTTTGGGGAGTGGGACTCTTTTTCTCTTCTTGTTCTTGCATTCCATGTCGAACATCTTTTCTAATGAAACCACGTCTTTAGGAATTTTGTTGGATTGATACGCAGTTTCACTTTCTTCTGTTTCATCCTGCCACCTTTGTTCCTCATCAATCACCTGGTTTTCAAAAATACCCGAGTTTGTGACAAACTTGAAGATGTGCCTGTCACTTTCAAAAACCTGGAAATTCTTTACATTATCAGGTATTGATGGACAAGGAACCAGCTCAATGGAAAACTTTTTACATCTTTTTATATCCACCGGGTTTAACATGCCCGTGGCGACTGCAAGAGAGTCTGCTATTCGATTTCCTCTCCTAGAAATAAGGGCTATGTTGAATGCATCAAACTCCTCCATGAGATCCATAACCCTAGTTCTATAAAGGCTCAGTCTTTTGTCGCGGCATGTATACTGTCCTTTGATTTGCTTGACAACCAACTCAAGAATCTCCCAAAACCTTCAAGCATTTAACACGTTTGCTCAATGCTAGACGTAAACCATAGATTAATGCTTCGTACTCTGCCACATTGTTTGTGCAAGGAAATTGTAGTCTGTAAGTCGCTAGCAATGGTTTATCTCCTGGACCAGTGAGCTCGACTCCAGCTCCTTCTCCCTGTCTAGACTTTGATCCATCGAACTTGAGCAACCACGTGTAATCATTTTCTTCGGACGAATGACCATGACATACTTCTTCTTTAAACTCTTCAGTAGCTTCCTCAACATCAAGCGCATAGACCCCTAAGTCTGGCTCAGAAAATTGAACTTCATTCGGCTTGTTAAAATCTGTTATAATCTCTTTAAGCCTCGGTTCGTTTTCCACTCTTATTTGATTTGCAATTCCCTTCCATGGTAGCCACATATGCGAGCGGTCTGTTGCAAAATAGCCATTCAACGTTTTCATCCAATCCCTAGCATGTAGCATTCCATACCTACTCGGGATATTAACCACCAAAATGTCCACAACTCTCGTTGAACCCCGGGTTCGGAATTCAATTGAATCTTGACATCATATAAAGTCCCCACTACATTTACTTCGATCTGTCCGGTTTACGGATCTGTACATTTGGATGAAACAGTTGCAGACCTAGCATTTTGCATATCTCCGTAGGCATGAGGTTGCTCGTGGCTCCTGTGTCCACCAAACGGTTATGCAAGTTCTTACCCGCAATTCTCGGAGTCAATAAGAATGGCGGGACATCCCTTCTCTCCTTTCGCAAAATCGGATGGGATTCAGCTCTTTTTTCCTTCCACATCGGATCGGGTGAGTTCAAAGCTCTTATCAACGCCTCCTTTTGACCGGGCAATTTAGCCGCGTCCAAGAATGAAAGGCTAGATTTGGACTTCTTCATATCCTCCACCACATCGTAATTTGGTTTTTCGAATTTGACTGTCTTCCGGACGTCATTGGACATTTCTCTTCGAGTGGAGGGGGAGGGTTGTTACTTGCCTTTGTATCCGGAGGAAGAATAGAACTGTTTGGAGGTGTTGATGAGGTTTTAGGGGCTTTAGATTTACTCCTCAAATGGTACCCATGAGTCCCCTTTCTGAAATCTCGAAAAGCTTGCACCTCCTGTTCCAAAACTTCGTCTTCTTCCTCCTCGCTTTCACCCTCTTGGTGATATACTGTTTCCATCACCATAATATTTTCATCTTGATGATACGATGGATCCTCATTTGATACTAGTTCCAAATCATCAACTTGTGCCTGAAGACAATGAGTGTATCTAGCAATCTCAGGACAATTCCTCTCATTGTGTTCCTTTGTGTTATGTAACCTGCACCCCCTTTCCCATGCCAAATCTGAAAGATTCAAAAGAGAATTAGATTGGCTAGGGCCTGCAGAAGCATCTAATTGATTAGCAATGGGAGCAGGAACTCCCCCATTGTTTGGCTTGGTGTTCCAGTGCCTCCCTCTATTGTTGAAATTCTGGTTTGGATGAGGGGCATGGGAGTCATACTTTTGCTGTTGAACCCTGTCATTGCTTAGTTTATGCACTAGCTTCTTGAGCTCTTCGACTTTCGAAAAAACATCCTTCGGTGGAATCATATTGTTGTTAACCCCTATTGGATTCGCATAATTAATGGGGTCTTGATTCCACATTTGGGTCGGGTTCTGAGGAATTTGATTCCCATATGGATTAATACCTTGAATCGGGATTGGATTCGGAGCAGGAACTATGGCTTGAGGATTGACTTGACTAGTTTCCTGCGTAGTTGATTGACTGTTCCGCAAAAATGCAAGAACAGGTGGAATGGTTGTGATTGGTTGGATTGGAATGGGTGCATATGCGGGTGCTGGTGGATACGGCTGCTGATATGGGAAGGCGTTCATACTTGGCATTTGTGGTGCCATGAGTTGATTTGCCTGGGTAGCTTGACCATATGGAGCACACTGTCCCATCATAGGCATCTGGGTAAACCCGTAGCCTTGCGGTGTCAACTGCTGCTCAATAGTCATGGCTTCATTATAGGCCAAAGCCAGCGTGGTGACCTGAGGATTACGCCTTGCAAACATGGCTGTCATGGGGTCCAATGCCCCAAAATATATCTGCAAAGCCACTGCGGGATCGATAGCAAAATGTCTAATTGCTCTGTTATAGTTCTTTTGGAATCTCTGATTAAACATTCGGATTGGTTCCCCTTGGCCCCGTTTGCATGTAATAAACTGATTGTAAATAGTTGCGGGATCTAAGGGTGACCTAAATTGATTGACAAAGGCATTTTCCATTTGTGTCCAAGAGGTGATTGAACCGGTTGGCAAGCATATATACCATTCATATGCTATTGGATCCAATCTCATGGGGAAAAGTCAGTAGGCTACATCTTCATGCTGAACTTGCGACCTAATTAAAACATCCCTATAGGCTTGGATATGTTCTTCTGCTGTTCTTAGGCCATCTGGCTTGTATTTAGGCAGAAATATTTCAATGTTCTTGGGGATTTCATGGATATCCCCAGCAATATTCAAAGGAGTATTGTTAGCTCCATACCAAGGAGCTGTTGGAGCTTGAGCCATTTGACTCAGAATTGATGTAGACAGACCTACAATAGCAGTAGAAATATTACTAACTATAGGCACACTAGGAGCAAAGGATATTACTGGCGTAGGTCCACTCGACGTTCCTGGAGAAAACTGGCCTTTTGCGACTGGTGTGCTTACGACTTGCTTGGCTTTACCCTTGGCAGTACCAGTAAGGTCGTGAAAAATGGTTTCTCCGGTTGTTTGAGACATGGTCGCAATACGGCGTGGTGGGTCCAGCCTGCTCGATGAAACCCTCGGCTATTTCGAAGAAAACCTGCAACAAAAACAAAAAACGATGTTGCAGTTTAGCCGTAAATAATTTCAGAATTAAATCAAAAACAAAATACTCAGATATGAAAATCAAAATAGATAAACCAATTCGGCCCTCCTTCTAGCGCCAATCTGTTGAGCGATGTTTTCACCCAGTTGTGAAAGCACACTCTCCGGTAGGATCTGAGTCCAAAAATCCTCTGCTTGCAAAGAAAAGAACTTTCTCCAAGGTTCCTGTTATGCTTAAATAATGTTGTTCAAATGAAATGCCAGGAATATCTTAGGGTTTGCAAGTGGATGTTAACAAGGGGCACTGGGGTTTATCTAATCTGAAATTACAATGGACTCAAATTGAATAATTGTACTTTAATCTTGGATTCGATGGATTTTCAGTTATTTATTTGGATACGATAATTAAATTGCAGAAAGTAAAGCAAGGGTTTGAACAAAAAGGTAAATGAAAAAGAAACTAAACTACTGTCAGAATTCTGCCATCAATTCGATGAAACTGAAGATAATGAGGTTTTATGCATACAACCTAATCTAATGAACCCGCAAACTCGTACAATCCAAATAAATTAGGTGCTGGTTTCTAGGGTTTCTACTGTAATTCCAGACCTAGGCATTCGTATGAAGCAACCAAGCACACTTGCATTAAACTTCACCTAAAAGCCTCAGAAGCCTGGAATGAAAGATAAAACATTAAATCATGCATGCATAAAATGACTCCTTCTTTCTCATCAATGAGATGCCAATACTCTGTATTTTATATTAAATGATATGTCAATTACATTCAAAGAATGTTCCAGGCAAAAATATTCCAGAACAAAAAAGAAGGAAATTGCCCAAGTGCAGGCCCAGAATAGCACGAAGCTCTTGTCTCTGCAACTCTGCAATCGGCAATTTCCAACCCTTCCTTCAATCTACACTTCTGGCTTTATACTAATAGAAACGGCTCTTCGATTCTCCCTGTGTCGATTTGTTTCATCTTCCTGCATGTGACCCTTCAAATTCCCACCTTTTCCTTGTCTTTATTCCATGTTTAACGCCAAAACGCCTAAAATCCTTCGCTGCATGTAACGCTTCTGAGACCTGACACCTGCATGCCACGTGTCACACGTCCTCTGCGCCTTCTGTAACGCCACTCTGCAAAAAACCCGACAAAAACTGCATGCCGCCTGTTCACCTTCTTGGCCATGAAAACGCGACATGTCGCGATATCGCGACGCTCTTCCCGGCCGTACGTCTCCGGCAGCATCTTGTCGCGATATCGCGACCGTTTTTGCTTTTGAACCTTCTTTCCTCAAACTGTAGCGATATCGCTACCATTTCTCCATCGGGCTTCCTTTTCACCAAGCTGTAGCGAAATCGCTACCATTTCTCCGTCGGGCTTCCTTTTCACCAAGCTGTAGCGAAATCGCTACCATTTCTCCGTCGGGCTTCCTTGGCAACTTTACGTCGCGACATCGCGACCATTATCACTTTCTTGCCTTCTTTCGACAAACTGTCACGATATCGCTACCGCTTTCTCTTTTCGTACGCTTTCCCGAAACACGTCGCGAAATCGCTACCGCTTTTACGTTTCGAACCTTTGGCAAAACCTGTCGCGATATCGCGACCATTTTCATCATCCGTACAGTTTACCAAAACCTGTCGTGATATCGCGACCATTTTCATCATCCGTACAGTTTGCCAAAACACGTCGCGAAATCGTGACACTTTTCATCATCCGTACAGTTTGCCAAAACACGTCGCGAAATCGTGACACTTTTCATCATCCGTACAGTTTGCCAAAACACGTCGCGAAATCGTGACACTTTTCATCATCCGTACGCTTCGGCAAAACACGTCGCGAAATCGCGACCATTTTCATTTTTTTCCAACGGCATGTCGCGATTTCGCGACACCATTTCTTTTCTTCTCAGCGACATGTCGCGATTTCGCGACACCATTTCTTTTCTTCTCAGCGACATGTCACGATTTCGTGACAACTTTTCCTTTCTTCTCAGCCACATGTCGCGATTTCGCGACAACTTTCCTGCTTCCAGCAGCGATGGCGCGACAAGTCGCGATTTTGCGACATGTCGCGATTTCGCGACACCTTTCAACACTTAGGCATTTTTTCTCTTTTCTTCAATTTTAGCATCTGGGTCACCGAGATTCTTCTCTGCAAGCCTGCAAAAAGGTGGGTCCCCAATTTTGGGGTGTGTTGTGGATCACCCACAACACCTTGAAATTTATAATCCAAAGGAATATGTCTATCATGATTTAATGGATTAGGGCTTTTCCAAATGAGGGTGAATATTTATATATGTAAAAAAATAATAATAATAATAATAATAAAATTGTGGTTAAGGAGTAACGAAGGGGTTCGTTACAGACCAACTATTAGGGAAAGAAGGCATGTTACATACAATTGAGTATGTGTTACCATTGTATTTTATATTCTTTAGTGTAGTCCATTAAGATTAAATTTGAATCTAGATAATGAGATCAAGTGGATTATGAAAACATTGTATTTTGATGTCACATAATGTTATGAGATTGGACACATGACAAAATATTGCAAAGTGAAAATAATGAATAAAGATATGGAAAATTTTGGACATGAAACAAACTTCAATATGAAACAATATCATATCTTAATAGAAGCTAATATCAAATTAAATATTTTCCACTCCTAAGAAAATGGTAATAAAAAACCCTTTGCATAATCAAATGGAAAAGACCATGATGGTTTACTCAAATCAACCATTAGAAGAAAAAAATGATACAAGGTATGAGGAAGTACAATGCACAAGTTCAAATTTAGGATTTAAAGGTGTGAAGGAAGATAAAAAGATAAATTTTAAAGCAAACGAGATGAAGGAGGTCAAGGTTGGTCCAGACATATTATCTTCATTTTTCTCAAGTAGCATAAAATCTTCTCCTTGCAATAAAAATAAAAGTGGTATAGAGTGTATCCATTGCACTTTAGGTTTCAAGAGTAACATAATAAATAAATACATATGGAGGATATCCATGGAACTTTAGGGTTTCCAAGGTATCATAAGAAAGTAATTACTATGGAGGATCATCCTTGTACTTTAGGATTTTTGTGGGAACATAAAGAAGAAAGTGTTAATGAGGTTATTACTTGTATTTCAAATCCTCTAGATAGCATTTATATGAAGATATTAGTGACGATTAAAGTGTTGGTAGGAATTAAAAAAGGAGAGGAAGGTCATCAAAGAAATAATAAAGAGAAAAGTAAACTCGAAGGGATATTGATCTAGGAATCCAAAAACAAATACCATACGTGTTAACAAAAAATGGGGCTAAACCCAATAATAAAAATAAATAATGATGATGAACACGATATCATGAATATTAGGGGTTTGAATAAGGTCCCATAGAAAAAGAGTTATTTAGGAATTAATAGGTTGTTATAGTCCCATGTTTCTTTTAATACAAGAAATAAAATTAAGGAGTGAGGAATGTAAGGATGCTTTTAAATTGATTTGAAATGTGGAGGATTGTCTAGATTTTTTTTCTATAGAAGCTTCCAAAAGTATTGCAACAATATGGGATAAATGCAAATGGGATAAACAATTATTAAAAACAAAATGTAATTGGGTTGCTCAACTATTTTCTATAAAAGAGGAAAACATCAAATTTGGGTTATAAATGTATATGCTCTAACTATAGTTACTCATCGTGAATGATGTTTGAAGGACCTCAACATATTTTTGTCAAACACAATGATGATTCATCATTGTGATCTGTGGATTCTTGGGAGTGAATTTAACATACTTTTATCTCATTTGGAAAAGAAGCATGATACTCCTGAATGGTCTAAATCAATGTAATATTTTGTTTCATCTGTCAATTCAAATGACCTTTAGGATTCACATTTCTTATGTACATGGGATAACATATACATTGTGCAAACTCATATAGTAGAAAGATTGGATAGATTTTTCTTTTACAACACATGAATATAAATAGAATAAATAATCTCTTCAAATATTGTTTTGTGAATAGGATCATATCAGGAGCCCATTCTTTTGACTTATGATTTACTCATTAATGGTTATCTAAAGATATTTTTGCTTCAAGTCTATGTGGTTCCAAGGCATTTATTTCTTCTAGATGGTAATTTTATGTTTGGATAAATTTTTTATTGATTGCTTGTGTATGTACATGTTTTTTCAAAAGATGAAATACCTAAAGGGGTAAATGAATATTTGGATTGCCAAATATTTTGGTAATATTTTTAAATAAAATAAGGAAATTGAATACAAGCTCAAAAATTTACAAAGATAGTAGAAATCAATGGAATGGATAAGGATTCTTATGTATAAGGAAAATAATTACTTTCTGATTAATAATTCATTGAAAAAAAGAGTCATATTAGTTCCAAAAATCTAGGAAAAAATGGTTCAAGGAAGGAGATAGAAATACCCATTTTTTAAAGGGTTATATTGAATTGAAATGACCCCACCCATATTACATCATCACCACATAGTGGTATAATAACAAAGTTTGGATATTATCCATGTATCATTTAACAATATTCAAATATGGGTCTCCTTGAAATATTGAGGAATCTAACTAGTTGAGCTAATGCCACTTGATTAAATTCCAAAACATTTCATGCTACAGTAAAAACATGTTTTTCCTTTTGGCACATAAAATAACTTTAACTCGAGTTGGAAGAAATGTTGAGGAAGAAAAGATGTTAGGAAGGAAGAAATTAATTATTTTTCATCCAATAATCCTTTGTAATGTGATTCATAATATCATTCAAAATTTACGAAAAAAAAGTTGAAAAGCATTATAGATTGTGTTATCTTAGAGGAATAGGATGTTTTTGTTCGTAGTAAAAAAAATTCTTGATGGTGTGATCATTGCATAGGAGACCATACATTCTCTTTATTCCATGAAAAAACTAGGTATGCTTATAAAATTATATTTGAACAAAGAATATGATATATTTTGCTTGAGTTTTCTACATGATATTCTCAAAAGGTTTGGTTTTGATAAAGGTTGGTGGGAATGGATTAAATGTTGTTATAGCACTTTGGAAGATTATATTTTAAATAAATGGCTTCCCTACTAGATATTATATATAAGTCATCCCATAGACTCTACCAAGGTGATCCACTATCTCCTTTTTAATATAATATTATTATGGAGGCATTAGAAAGAGCTTTCTCAAAGGTAAAATTAGAAGAAAAAATCAAAGGTATTCAGGTTACAATAAATGTTATATTAAAATATCATATTTGATTTGTTGATGATGCTTTTATTTTGGTTCATCCCTCAATCAGTAAGGACATGGAGTTCGAATCAATATTTTCATGCTATGAGAAGGCTACTGGATATTTGGTTAATACAACAAAATCCATGATTTTTCCATTAACATTGCTCTTAATTTAAAATAGATTATTATGAATATTTTAGGATTTAAAATTTAAAAACTTACCTAAGCAGTGTTCTTAGCACTAATTATGGGGAAGGAAATGGAACAGTCACGTTGCTTATGTGACCAAGGCTAAATTTTAGTTGTATAAAAATAATGGGATGGATAAGTATTGAAAGACTCCTAGAATGTGTTTTAGGTCCTGGTGTAGATTAAGAAGAAGAAGGAAGACTTGGAGGTCGATGCTAGCATCTCTTAGTTAGCCATTCTACTCTCTTGTTCTATTTGTAGTATTTTATTGTTGGCCTCTTATTTTAGTTTTCATGTTCTTCTTTGATATGATCTTTTTATCTGGCTATACCTTTTTACCTTGGGCTTTTGTCCCTACTAGAAGTTTCTTTGTCCTTTTTAAAAGGGTTGGGGCCCTTCCAAAAACCCCTATTTTCACCATCAATAGGAAAATTTAAAAACTTCCATCAACCTACTTGGGTATTGTTTTGCCTCATAAAGTAAAGAAAAATGAGATTTGAGACACATTTGATAGAATGAAAATTTTCTCGGAAGGTAAATTATTAACCGTGATATAAAGGCTACAACTCATAAATACTACATTACAATTCATCCTTATTTATATTATGTCACTTTCAAGATTGCCATTAGGTATATCATTGGAAATTGGTAAAATTCAGAGAGACTTTCTTTGAAAATAATTTGACAAAAAATTTAGGTTTCCTCTTTGTAAATGGGATATGGTTTGCTAAGGAAAGAATATTAGACGGGTAGGCTTGCATAATTATAGACTTATGAATTTGGCCTTAGGGGCAAGTTGGAGACTATTCAAATATAAAGGAAATATTTGGGAAGAAATGTTACTTCAAAAATATATAGGTTCTCTTGATACAATTAAATTCTTTAAGAAATGAATGCCACTCAAAGGGTTTCCAACATGGAAATTTATAACAAATATTTTATAATTGATCAAGAAACATTTTAAATGATTATTCAATGAGGGGGACTATGCAATTTTTAGGTTTGATTCTTAGTTGAAGCCTTATCCTCTTATAGCTAGTTCAAAATAAAAACCATCGACTCAAGTATGTTTAGCTTGTAAAGGTCCAAAAGTTAAAGATTATATTAATATGAGCAACAAATCTAGATCATGGATTTCTATTAGTAACTTAGTTGAGGAGAGGAATTTAAACAAATAGTAGATGAGCTTCAAAATATGCTTAAAGAGTTTAATTTGTGTATTTTTACATGAAATGATGAGTTGGTTTGGAATCCATCAAAATATGGTGGATACTCATGCAAGTTGGTATATGATGATTTAGAGCAATAAAAGAATCTCACTCCCAAATATTTCCTTTGGAAGATTGTTTGGTCATTAGAGGCTCTCTGTAAGGCCTCAACATTCCTTTGGTTAGCATTCCAAAGTAATATTCTTACAAGAGAGTCTTTATAAAGAAGAGGATATCATGGACCTTCTAGATGTACCTTGTGTGAGAAGGATTTATAAACATTATATCTTTTACTTCTTCATTGTCTCCTTTCTCCCACCATTTGGGGTTGATTTTTCAAAAATATGAGAATATATTGGGTTGATTCATTAATTTTCAAAGAGTTGATGAAATTTTGAATTAATTATTTTAAAGCTAAAGCATTATGTATTGTGTGGAGGATTGGTCCTAACATTATTATAGGAATTTTTGGCTTGAAAGAAATAATAGAATTTTTAAAAATAAATCTCAAAATCATGTTCATATTTAGAGCTATACTCTTGCATCTCTTGTAAAATATTTATATAGATGGTGCTCATCATGAGAAGTCTCAATGTGGAAAAAGAGGTGCTAGCCACTTTGTTATAGGATTTATATATACATAGAAGGGTCATCTATGACAATGGAATTAAAACAAAGGATTTGATTTGATCTATGGTTAAGCAAAAATATCCAAAAATTGGGTTTATTATTTTTTATAGTGCTTCTAAAGAAAATATTGTTGACTTTTTAAGCCTTACTACTACAAAATATCATAGGTCCCAATATAAACTAGCCACAAAATTAAAGTTCAGAATAATCTTATAATGAGTAG
The DNA here is from genome assembly GCA_028583015.1 of Wollemia nobilis. Taxonomy (NCBI): domain Eukaryota; kingdom Viridiplantae; phylum Streptophyta; class Pinopsida; order Araucariales; family Araucariaceae; genus Wollemia; species Wollemia nobilis. The sequence goes on from JAQPPZ010017121.1 coordinate 6,936,683, forward strand.
AATAATATATGAGCAAATTATTATGTATATCAAGGATTATAAAATAAAACAAATAACATTTATTTATATACTGAAATATGAATGTAAATAGCCTAAATCATTCATGAATTATGCATGAAGAAAACTTACAATATTAATTGCTCAAAATGTATACAAGCTTTATTCCAAACTAGATCTCTTACAAATATATCTCCTTTCTTTCTTAGACTCTTTGGATTACTTCTCATGGAGTATTATCTCCATAATATAGCCATAGTAATGTAACTCTTCACATACTTGACTATTACTCTCCATACAACAAGTCCCATGACCTTTGGCTTGTCATCTTGCCACTTGCATACATGACTCTTCATGGACACTTGAATCTAAGACACTTATACACATCTATATGAATCTTACACTTCTAATGCACTCCTAATATAGGACACTTGTGCACATCCTCACATTACATATTTGCACTCTTACATACATGACACTTGTGCATTTCCTACACATTGACACTTACATAAAGGGGAAATATAAATCATACTTCTAAACTATAGACTCAACCCTAATCTATTACATATATATAAATGTACCATGAAGGTACCATGCGGGTATATTAGCATGTACCAAATAATGTAATATTCCTCAACAAATATGAAAAATCTAATGGATGAGGTGTTTTTCAAAATAATGAAGGCAAAATTCCCCTCACTAAATAAGAATCATATGGAACTTCAACTAACAACTATGTAGTGATTATGGCATCATAGAAGGATTAAAATTACAACTAGAAAATAATGGAAGTATATTTTAATTGAAAGTGATTCACAATTATTATTAATGATATGTGTAGACACCTAAAAATGTCACATTATCCCTATGGAGTGCTAATGGTTAATTAATTTACAAAAACCTAAAAAAATCAATTTATTTGCATTAAAACACTACTCATCCACTTGATCCCCATTTCCCCATTAACTCCCCTCCTACACCTAGCCCCTGATCACCAAGTGACCATCCCTCTTACCTAGCCTAGGGCCACATCACCCTAGTCTACCCTTTGACTCTAGCCTAGCTCCATCTCACCCTGGCCTACTCTACCCCATACTCTCCACATCCCCATGTCCATTCAATGCCATAAAAGAGATGAAGAATTTCTCCACCCATGTGCATTAATGACAAAAAATTTACATCCACATTTCGTAAAGAGGATGAGACTTTCTTCACCTCGTGCATTTATGAGGCATGGTGCACCCATCCCCATTTATTGCATATGGATGGGTGAGGAATTTGTCCACCCAAATCTAGTTATGAGGCATGGTGCACCCTTCCACCTCATAGGCCACCTCATAGACAACCTCACCCCCTAACCTTGGCCAAATTCTATAAATAGGAGGTCGTTTATTTTATTTTTAGAAATATGACAAGTGCTTACCAAAACTCTGCCAAAACCACTCTAGCCTTCATTTGCATACAATGCCTTATTTGTACTAACCCTTATGGAGGCTTTTGTGTACCTATTTTAGTGTCTCCTTGTTTTGTAAACTACTTGCAGTTGTGGACTTAGATGACCATTAGACTAGGATAGGAACTTCTTGTAAACCAAAAAAAATTTCCTTCAAAGGAAATTTCTATCAGGCTAAACTAGAGCCAACTGCATAGAGAGGTACAATTCCCTCTAGAAACCAATTTAAGTCATCTATAGATTAAAGAACCAGAAATAAAGGTGAATATAGATGTTTTTTTCTATTTTTAGCTTAGTTTAGCTATGTTATAATGCAATAGATTAGACTTTCAATTGTTTGCACTTTCATCAAAATTGGTCTAATCAAGATAGGCCCACAGGTGCTACTAACTCCTTATTTTGATTGTGTGTAGGTGCTAGATGCTCTAATCAATTAGTGGTGGTAGGCATAAACCGACCTAATCTTTAAGGTGTTAAAATAATATGAAGAGTGTCATAAATTGCATCCAAAAAATACCTTCATTGGAAGACCCTAATTGTAGCCCAAGGAGAAAAATTTGTGAAAGGATTCAATTCGTAACACTTCCTTTTTATATCAATAAAATTCCATGTATTTTTTAACTACATTTTGACAATCACAGTGGGACCTCTAAACCTTCATATTTTGTCTTGTTAGCTTTTTAGGTATTTTACTCACTCTTTTTAATTTTTGGCTATGTTTTTAGGTTCAAAATCTAGCATAGGCCCTCAAAATATAGGACCCATCAACTCAAGTCCAATGCAGAATCGTTTTCTAGTCTATAGGCCAAAACCATGTAGAGAGGTACATTTGACACCCAAAATCGTATATACTCATACTATTATTGAAGAGCTCCAAAAATGAGACCCATCAGGGCAAGTACCCATTTTAAACAACTAACACAACAACCACAATAGTTATAGGTAAGTATGAGATATAATTTCTCTGCTTAACCATGATATTTCCATCTCACACATCAAATTGCATCCTTAGTCCAACTCACCTCACAAAAAAAAATTCAAAGGTGTAATCACTCACCTATCAACTTCTCAAAATCAACATATTTGGTTTATTTCTATTGCACATTTCTTGATTCAAAAATTTAGCCTTGGTTTTAAATAGAATAATTATCTTATATTGTGGGTTCTATTGGTTAGGAATAGTTACTTTCAACACTTATTTCAAAGAATACTAACTTTATGTCCCTTGTTATTGCAAAAAACTTCACAAAATTAGTCCCCTATAGCAAAAAAATCAACAATAGAGAGATACAAAAAATCCCTCCTACTATGAATCATATAGAGAGGCACAATTGCTATTGTGAACCATACAAACTCATGTGGTTTCTTCTAGACAACAAAAATTAAATAGCTAGAGCCTGTGCAACACTCCTAGGTAGAATCTAGACAACATAGGGCCTTAGGTAGATACTTTCGTCATCCCTTCTAAGTCAAATTTTAAATTTATTCTTAAAAGAAAAATTTCCCTTAGTTTTGATTCAAAAGTGTTTGTCCTTTTTTATTTTCCTTAAAAAAGTATTTTTCCTTCCTTTTTTTGCTTCAAAATTGCTCTCCTTTCTTTGTTTTGCTTCAAAAACAATCTTCTTTCTTGTTTTGCATTCCTCTATTTTCCATTAGAATAAGTTTATCTTCAAGATCATTGCTTTTAAGTTTGCACCGTTATCTTTCAAGTAGCATAGAATAAGCATATACATAGAGGCTATAATAAAGCTCTAAATTTCTTCATATCCATGAGTTGAGGCAGATCTTGATCTGTCTCATACATAAAGCTCTTGGTAGACAACTGGTCATAATCTTAATCGACATATCTTGACCAGTGTAGATAGATTTACGACTAAGTAAATCTTAAGGGTAAATCTTGCTTCAAAAGCATTCAAAGTTCTTGCATTTTCCTTTCTTAAGGATCCTCTCACTTCATAAGCATTCAATTTCTTGCTTCTTTCCTTGCATAAGGACTAAACTTGCTTTCAAAATCCATTTAACTTTCCATTTCACACTTTCCTTTCTTAGAAATAGATTTTATTCAAAAGCTTTTATTTCTTGTATCTCCTTTTAAGATAGATTTGATTTCAAGCATATTTTCCTTTTTTTTTGCACTTTGCTCTTGTTAGAGTAAAGTTGTTTCAATCGAACATGCAATTTGCTTTTGTTATTTTAGTTTCATTTTTTGTATCACACCTTGAGTTTCTATTATAGATTTTAATCCCTTGTATTTTTATTCAACTAAAATTGTGTTTCCTTTCATAGCATAGAATTTGCTTTCTTGCTTTCTAGATAGTGAAATTGTCATTCTTAGTGTAGAATTTACTTTTTCACAAATCAATATAAGAAAAATAAAAAATAAAAAAATTGCATTTGCATTCATAAGATAGTTTCTATTTGTGCATCTTAGTAAAAAATAAAATCCTCACATGTGCACATATTGTTGCCTCATTTATCTTCCCAATCATTTTTATTTTCCCAATCCACTTTCTTGATCGACATGTGAGGGTTGCTTCTCATTCTGCTTATTCTATGTCTTCAATGAATTTCTATCCTCCTACTCCCCCTCACGAGTCTAATCTTTCCAATGTCACTCCTTTCTCAAATTTTCCTCCTAATCCTTCTATTTGTGTGCATGTTACTTCCTCTTCTCTCCTTCATACTTATTTCCCTCCTCCCTCTTTCACTCTTCCTCCACCTCCTTTTCATCAACCTTCTTCTAATGCTCAATATTCTTTTAATTATCAAGCTTCATTCAACCTTCAATATTCCTCTTATCTCCAAGACCCTTCTTTCTATTATTCTCAGCAACACGTGCATCCCAACACTTCTCATTCTTGTCCTCCTCATTCTCAACTTAATTTATTTACATATCCTTCTTTCGATCAAGCTTCTTTATTAAATAAACCTCCTATTCCTCATCATTCTAGTCAAATCTCTTTCTTCACTTCTCCCTCATGGACTTCCACTCCACCTACTACTCTATATTTCCAACCATTTCCACCCTCTTCTTATGAATGTCCACCTTCATAGTTGCAAGTTCCCAACCAAGCTTCCCCAATTTAAAATAAACCTCCCTTAATCCAAAATCAGTCCCCTATGGCCAATGCTAATCAATGGGTTACTCCACAACCATAGAAACCCCCTCCATCCTCTTACCCTTTTTACCCATCTTATTCCCCAAATATTCAACCACCACCTTCCTCATCTCAAGCGAATCTCATGACTTATTTTCTTCAAGCTTGCCACCCATCTTATCCACCTCCACCATATTATTAGTACACCTATCCCTACTCTTATTAACCTAATCCTCCCCTTATAAATATCCCTTCCATCCTACCTCGACAACTCACACCCCTCTAGATGAAATGCAACTAATGCAAGAATGCCTCAAAAATATTGAGTTGTAGACAAGTGGATATGGGTATAAAAAACCCACCTATAATCAACTTTGCAATGAACCTATCAACCCTTCAGTTCCTATGAACCCATATCCCTATCAGTTTGAGTTTCCAAAGTTTGATAAGTTCAAAGGAAAAAAGATCCTAAAGAGAACCTAAGGAACTACAAGTTTTCTTGCTACCACATCAATGACAATGATCCCCTAATGGTCCAAACATTTGCTTTGTCCCTTGTGAAAAAATATTTGGACTGGTTCAATAACCTACCCAAATGCAACCTCTTTTCACTTGAGCAACTGGTCAACCTTTTTATAGAATATTTTTTGATAAATCACCAAAAATAAAATGTCATTTTATGATATTTACAATCTGTGACAATTTGATGATGAACCCATAAATTATTATATTTCAAGGTGGCATGGGGTCATTAACAATTTGATAATTTCTATTCCCCCCATTGAGTTGGGAAAAATATTTTCCAAGAGTTGCGCCAAGAAAATATTTGCAACTCTACAAATTTAGAAACATCACTCCTCTAAAGATTCTATTGCTTAGGTCCAAGTCATAGAGGACATCAAAATTTAATAAGGAGAGGTCAAAATTCGAAAGAAGTCTGATTTTCCTAGCAAATTCAGTAAGGGCACCACCAACATTCTATTCCCATTTCTCAACTTTATTCTTTCCCTCATTCTTCTTTTCCCAATCCACTTTCTTTGCTGTCTCATTTATCTCCCTAATCATTTGGGCTTTTCTATCATCATTATTTTGCATTGCATTCACCAACACATTCATGCAGACATACAATAAGGCTCATAATAGGCTAATTTTGTCATCTTTTGGATTCATAGATACATGTTGACCAATACTAATTGGAATAAATAATCAATGACATGTGCACCATGTACTTTTATTTTGATCTATATGCATTGTATTTTGTATCATTGTCATGTGTCTAAATGTAGGGTTTTTCCCTTTGTCACGTCATCTTGTCAATCATGTTGCACATAAGCACTATTATATTTTACAAATTATCAATAAGCATGCACTAGTTATCCAAACTATCATGATGCCTTGTTCAATCCTATTCTTAGGTTGCTTGGTAATGGAAGTATTTTTTGTTATTCAACCATTCCTAGTTATTCCAATAAACCTTTGTTGAAAGTCATTATGTTATAATTCATTTTAGGCTTCCCCATATTGACTTAAGTTCTTTCTTGGACCAATCACATCACACATTAAGCACATTTTGAGTTTAGGGAAGAGAATGCCATAAGTTATCTTGCCATAAAGAAAATTTTTTCTCACTCATTTTATCATTCATATAATCCAAACCTGAGGATCAAAAAGGACAAGTTGTAAAAAAGCAAAAAAGAAACAAGAGTAACAAAAAAATAGAAAAAAAGAGATCCACCAAAAGCTTCTCTTTGGTCTACTCATGTGTTTTAGGCACCTCCACCAGGACTATAGATGCCTTACTGGTAGTGGAGCTATGCTAAAGGATTATGGGGCTAACCTCCATCTAGGATATAGATGCTTGTTTAGCAATGGAGTATGCCTTTCAAGTGGTGGCATGTCTATCACATTAGAAAGCTTATTTTGTATAGATATTTGTGCACTTGTGGATGAGCTAGCTTATAATGGCTTGAGTCACAATTGGTTAGTCCAACCTTACTCAAGATGGAAAATGAACATCATTGCACACACTTTGGTCCATGATAGGCTTAATATTATTTAGGATGGTCTAGATTTCTATGGGATATTGACTGACCATTAGATGAGTTTGATTGTTCAAACTAGGGTGTTTGAATTTCTTGAGATTCTTCTAACATCCAAAAACCCTTGGAAATATGGGCAAACCACATCATGACTAGCTTCAACTTACTAGCTATATCTTCAAGTCATTAGTTCAATGTTCATTTGCTTTGTTTCTTATGTTCAATATTCCTTGTCATTAAGTTACTGATTAATTCATTATCCTAGTCATATAAGCATGATCATTATTAGCATTATAATCATAAAGTTCATTACATGTTAGTTTATATTATGTTAGGTTAATATGTCTTGTTGATTGTTAACTTGTCATTGATTAATTATGTCATTTTTTATTACGAATGTAGACATGGAAAATTAACCCACCTAAGTGAGTCATTTTTCCTAAAACCCCTGAGAAGAACCTCAAACTTGTCAAAATAAAATTTTAGGCCTCTCTTCCCCTCCTCCTTCCTTTTCCCCTAGTTTTGACAAAATTGTGATCACCGAGTACGGGGTGTGATTTCTGAAAGTTAGCATTTTCTCTTAGAAACCCAAATTTAGACCAAACCCTAGGACATCGATCCTCCCCTAGGTTTACCTCTTCATTTTCCTACCTTTTTTTCCTTCAAAGCTCTTATAAATAGAGGGTTTAGATCCTCTTTTTCTCCTAGAAATTAAAAGTGATTTCTCCTAAGTGCGAAAATGCTAAGTGATGTTCAAGTAATTTTTGGCTAAGAGGCTTTTGACAAATTCTCCTAGCAAGACCAAGTGTTTTTTTGTATTCTTTGTGGATAAGTGTTGAAGCCTTGAGGAGGGGTCTACCATTTCATAGAGGTCTTCATATTTTTTTCTGTTCTTTCATTGCCATTAGGTTTCTCCTTGTATTTTATTATTCCTAGATCATTGATTGTGTATTTTTGTGTCTCATTTTGCATTAGTAGATTGTTCTTACCTTTTTACTATAAAATTATGCCCCATCCATATAGGGTATGATTTTTGCAGATCCAAAATTATGGTTAACCCTTACAAGGTGTGATTTTGGATTTGTCAGGTTTGGGGGTAAAGTTTCACTCCCAAACCCTTAGTCCATGTTTGCATGCTTCATCTAGGTCATAACACTATTGTTTGCATTCTATTTTTTGCATTGTTCTATTTCATTGCATATTTGCTTATCCATTTCCAAAAAGGTCAAAAATCACTTTTGTTTATGAGCGTTCAGCTAAAAGGACCAAGGGGGCTTGACGGCTATGCCTCCAAGCTTAGTCACACAAGGGCCTAAGAAAGCCCCCAAATGTTGATCAAATTTTCTAGGGTTTTGTGAAGATGCTTTGTAGGTTGTGAAGTTGTATACATTTGGACGCAAGTCAAAAAATAAGGTCAACCACCAAACTAGATAAGTGTCCTAAATAAACTTCTTAGGTTGTTTGTTGTTTTCTTTATATCCATTTTCATTCTAGATCTAAATCATAAATAAAAGAAAATATTTTGATTCCTTTCTATGCATTCAAAAAAAACATATAGCTTTCATTATAGGGTTAACTCTGCTTGTGCATTATCTTAAACCCTCATTGAAAAAAAATATTTATTTTGTTGCAAGTTAGGGTTTAGTAATCATTGAAAATCAACAGTCATCCTAGGATTAACTTCTTGTCTTCTTGCATCATTATTTGTCTTGCATTGTTCTTTTATTTTTGATAGCTTTGATCTATAAAATCCAAACATAGGTGTTTGCTCAATATACACATAAAAAATCTCAATCCTTAGACTTGGATCGAATACAAAAAATATTCTTGGTGAACCCTTCGATCCCCAAGTCCTCGAGTGTATAGAATATAACACACCCCCACAGTCATCTCAACTCCTAGTAGATCCTGCCAAGAATCATGTGTCAGGGCAATTTTCCCCCTCTACATCTTTGGTGAACCCAACGTCAAAGCACATATTTAGTGGCCAAATTAGGAAACCTCTTCCTTTTGTTTTCTCTTTGAAAAATTTAAGCATGACCACTAAATTTGTTTTCTTTGAATTAAAAAAATTAATAACATATTAAAAATATTTTGTGTGTTTTTTGCTAGTTTTGAGACCCTCCTTTCATCTATACTTTCTCTTTCACCTATGGCTCCCATCCTCAGGAGTAAGAAAATACTTTTAGAATCTAGTGATATTCTTCAAGAAGATAACTAGATTGATAGGGAGAACCCAAATCTAGAAGAGGAAGAACATGTAGAAACTGGTAAAGACCTTGATCCTCTTGAGGGTCTAATGGATACCTCACCTTTAAATCATATGATCATATCTAGAATTTCATGAAATATCACAAGGATGCTTTGGTTAAGTCTATGGATGAGGAAGCCCAACTTAAAGAGGCTAGGACATCCCATCATCAAACCATTTCATCTTGAAATGTTCATAATAATCCTTTTTTGAATCTTCACATCATTTTAAACATTTTTATAAACCAACTTATGCTACTAATACAACCACCAATATTGAGAGAATTCCACGAGTTCCTCCAATTAGTAGTGCATCCCAAGATTATGTTCAATTTCCTCCTCATTCTACTCATATCAACATTCATGCTTTTGTTCTACCAAATATCAGTTATCCTCCACAACAAGATACCACATATCATAACCCATACCATAATAGTGTTAATACCTCCAACATTGGATAATTTCGTTTTCAATAACCTATCTTTAACCCTCCCTTAGGAAACCTAGGGGTATTGAACATCAACAATACTGATATGCAAAGCTTGAAAAGCATGGTGAAAAAATTGATCTCAAGAGTGGATATGATTCAGCCTCCAAGTATCACTTACAACTATAAGGAAATGTGTAATAAGCCCTTATACCTTGTTGTCACCTTTAGGTCATACCCTAATAATTTTCCAATACTGGTTTTGCCTATTTATAAGGGAATAGAGGATCCAGTTGAACATTTAAGATGTTTAGGACAACATGCCATGATATTATATATGATGACATGTTACTAAAGATGTTTCCTAAAAGCCTTTGTGGTATGGCACTGGAATGGTATTATCAACTACCTCATCATTCTTTGAGGTATTTTGAAGAGAACAGAGTTGTTTGTTCAAAAATTGGAGATTATGTTGAAAAAAATGTGACTATGAAAGATATTTATATGTTGAAGCAAGGAAAAAATGAATTTTTTTTAGAATTCTTGTCTCATTGGAGAAGTTTAATTAGATTATTGAGTTATACTTTACCTCCCTAAGACATGCTAGAGATATTTATTCAAAATTTACAAGAGCAAGTATCATATGAATTAGAAACAACAACTTTTACCTCTTTCGACCAAGCAATATATTTGGTAAGAAGGGTAGAGAAAGCCATTATTCAAAGAGGTCAATTTAAGCTAAAGAAAGAAGAAGATAGGACCATGAAATCTAAGTATAAGAACAAGAATGTAGTTGGTGATGGGGTAATGAATAGTAGACTATCAATAATGTTGCTAACACTTTGCAAACGATGGTGCTTAGAAAACCTTAAAAAACCCCATTAAGTAACTTCCTGAGACTCAACCAACCTATTTCAGTGGTTCTAAAACAACTCTTGGAAGCTAACATGATTGAGTTACCTTCCATAAGAGAACCTGATACCATGATTTATTGGTATAAGCCTAGTCAAAATTATGAATATCATAGAGTGGAGGGGCACATAAAAATTTCATGTAGGAGGTTGAAACATGTGGTTTAGAACTTAATTGATGCATGTCGTCTTGTTATGGAGGGTTCTCAACCTAATATTCCAACAAAAAATCAACCTCCTACTAAACAAGCACCCACAACTAATCAAGACATGGGGATATTTCAAGATCTCCTACCTAATCATGGGCAACAAAAAACTAATCAAGTGTCATATCGTAATGTGATTGGTATGATAGTAGCAACCACAAGGAAATAAGATCAAGCTCAATCGGTCCAATGATCTTAGTAAGAGATGAGTTCTACATTCAATCAACCTTCAAAACCACCCTTTATTTTGAAGAATATCCAAAAATGGAGCACAAGAGTAGAAAACCCACATTTAGTGTTGAAGCCACAACCTAAAGTCTCCTTTGACATCCAACAATAGTTAGTACCCTAGCCAAGATCCCTCTCTTAGAACTTTTATAAACTTCTCCTATTCATAGGGAAGATTTGTTGAAGCTTTTAAGTCAACAATATTCCCCTCAAGATATTTCCCCTAGTGCTATAGTTGATGTTGTGGGTTCCCTTGGGATTCATATTATCACATTTTTTGATGATGATATTCCTTCTTCAAACTTTCAAGGTGGTTCTTCTCTCTACATCACCCACATATATTGGGAAAATGTTTATCAAATGAATTTTGATAGATAATGGTTCCTCCCTCAATCCATGCACTTATCAAATTTTCTAAAATTTTGGATTAAAATAGGAAGATTTAATTAAATCTGATGTCATCATCAAATATTTTAACATGTCCCAAGAGGCTTGTGATATTATATCCCTTCCCCTTAGGTTTGGACCTATGATCTTAGATACCTTGTTTTATGTGGTACCTTGCCTCACATATTTTAATCTTCTTCTTGGATACCCTTGGGTTCATGTGATGAGGGTTGTCCCTTCTACTCTTTATCAATATTTGAAGTTTGAATTCAAATATCAATGTCATCATTCTAGATGACCCTCATCCATTCCAATATTGTTCAATGGTTGAGCAAGCTCAATATAGTCTCAAATTATCTCCATCAGTTTCTTCATCTCATATCACTAAGTAACTTGTAAATCTAAAATTGAGTGAGGAACTGCTAATCAATGTTTCATCACAAGATCAGGTCAATCCTTTTCTTCAAGAATCTCTTCTATATTTAGCCAAGTTGCATCCTTCACCAAGGAATATGGGTTTACCTCATAATAAGGGTGAAGTAGTACACATTGGCACATGTACCTTTATCTTCACAAGCGTATCACTCTAAGAAAAATTGGTGGTAGCAACCCTCTTCCTATAAATTATTCTTTTGTCCATTGTTACCTATTCAATGATTACCCACTTTCCAAGAAAATCCTATCTAGTACGGGACATGTGGATAAAGGTTTGGGGCCATAACAGAAAAGTATTCAAGAGCCTTTGGAAGTTAAGATTTTGCCTAGGAGATGTGACATAGGCTACATGCCCAATAAAAACCAAACTTTTCTATTTGATGATGATGATCACCTCATTACTTATGCCAAATATTTGGATCATCCAAGCTTGGAGTGGAGTAATGAGAATGAGGGACCACCTTATCTCATCGACATTCTATTTTAAAATGTGGTAACTCTAGTGTATCCTAAGTTAGTTGTGACCCCAAGGGAGTATGCTGAGGGGGATACTCTTTGTGACATGGATCATGAGAATATCCTTCAAAATAGCTTCTTCTTTGATGGATCAGTCCCTTGTGTTGTTCATGTTGAGTCTTCTAGCTCTCAAGGGGATTTTGGTCCCATGTCTCTTGAGGACCTTGAGCAACTAGGAGTGATCCCCACCCTAACTCCTTATGAGGATGAGTCTCATATTCTCATTAAGGAGACCTTATATGTTACCATAGGTTTTGAGGAGAGTCCTAGAATCCTTAAGTTAGGTAAAAACTTGTCCATGTATGAGCAGGAGCATTTGATCAATTTATTGAAGGAATTTCATGATATTTTTACTTGGTCATATGCCGACATGCCAGGGCTTGATCCCTCCCTTGTTATGCATCATTTGGTAGTAAAGCGTAGTGCTAAGATTTAAAAAAAAAACTTAGGAAGACACATCCTAAGATCATTTTATTCAAGGAGGAGCTCCAAAATTTTCTTGACATTGGTTTTATCAAAGCTATCAACTATTTTTATTGGATATCCAAAATTTTTCTTGTGGCTAATAAGGTAGAAAAATTAGAATATGTATCAACTTTAGGAACATTAACTTAACATGTCCCAAGGATGATTTTTCTCTTCCCAACATAGATATGATCATAGATTTCACTATCAAATGTGGAATGATTTCATTCGTAGATGGTTTATCAAGATACAATCAAATCATGGTTACCTTTGAGGACTTGGCCAAGACAACTTTCATTACTCCATGGGGTACCTTCTACTATAAAGTTATGCCTTTGAAGAAAACTGGTGCCACATATCAGAGGACCATGAATTATATTTTTTATGACATGATGCATGATATCCTAGAGGAATATGTGGATAATTTTATGGGTTGTTTCATACATCAAAAGGAACATGTTCATGATCTAAGACACATCTTTGAAAGGTTTCGATAGCTCAAGGTTAATCTTAAGCCCTCCAAGTGTGTTTTTGGAGTCACATATGGAAAGTTGCTAGGTTTCATTATGTCTAAGAGATGCATTGATGTGGACCTCGCTAAGATAGTGACTATCACTGATATGCCTCCTCCTCATAACCTAACTGAGTTTCATAACCTGTAAGGTAATATTCAAGCTATTAATTGGTTCATAGCTTAGTTAGCTAATAAGTTTCAGCCATTTCTTAAGCTCCTTAAGAAAGACATCATATTCCAGTGGGATTTTGAGTGTCAACAATATTTTGATGAACTCAAAATGTATCTCACTTCCCCGCCCATCTTAGTTCCCCCTATACTGGATAATTATTTTATACTTTACATAGCAGCCACAACTCACACTTTTGGAGCCATGTTGGCTCAACATGATGATAAAAAAAAATAGTGAACCATCTACTATATCAATAGAACCTTGGTTATCTATCAAACCCAGTACACCCCTTAGAGAAGCTTTATTTTACCATAGTGTTTGCTTATTAGAATTTGAGACACTATATGCTCAACCATAATATATTGGTTACTACAAAGTTTGGTCCTTTGTGCTACTTATGTTGAAGCCCCACCTTTTAGGTTGAGATGCTAAATGGGTTTTAGCTCTTAGTGAGTTTGACTTAACCTTTATAGGTCAAAAGGCTATCAAGGATCAGGTGATTTTTGATCAGCTAGCCTCTACTTCCTTAGAGTCAGCCCATCCCTTAGTCGTCCCATTTCCCAATAAGTGCCCTAGTTTAGAGGCCAAAGAGCCAGAGTCTTGGACTTTGTTTTTTTATGGATCCCAATGCTTAAATGGTGTTGGTGCTAGAATTGTTCTAGTTACCCCACAAAAACAACTCATCCCCCTTTCCTTCAAGCTTTGTTTCTCTTGCATGAATAATACTACAGAGTACACAAACTTGATCCTTGGTATTAGAGAAAAATAAGCCTTGAAGGTTAGAGTTCTATCAATTTTTATGACTCTCAACTTGTGGTCAATCAAATTAACTATATTTATCAAATTTCAGGTGATAATCTAAAACCTTACAAAGATTTAATCACCAAGATTTTATCTATGTTCGATCAAGTAACCATAGAGTCTATCCCTATATCCTCCAATGACCATGCAGATGCCATGGCTATCATTGCATCCTTGTTTCCCTTGGAGTTGGATTATGATCAATTGTTGATTATCATTAGAAAACTCTAGGGACCTACATCACTTAGTTATAGTATTATTCCATTAGATGTTCTGACCATCAGAGCTTTCCCCATCTGAGCTATGGTATAACATCTTTAATTTCCTTAAGTATGGTTTGATTCTTGATGGTTGAGATCGCAATGGAGAAATATGCATACGACCATGTTTGATGGGGTATTATTGGTCTTCCATGGAGAAAAATGCATGTGACCATGTTTGATGTGTTGGCAATTTTGGGTACTTTGGGTACATTGCCTTTGCTCAAGTGTATAAGTTTTCATTGATGTCAAAAAGCTCTTGAAGGAATTTGATTTGATGTCAAATAACTTGTTTTGATGAAGGTTCGGCATGACAGTTTCAAAGGTCTTTTATAAACCCCAAGTTGGTAGGTTTAAAGATTACAAGTGGATGCATTAGTTTAATGCATTTGGGTCCAAGAGGAAGTATTTATTTAAATAATTAAAAACCTTGCTAAGGTCCCTTTTAATTATTTTTAAATAAATATTTTTTTGCATTGGGTTCTACTAACCCATGGCGCAAATGTCTTAACTTTGATGGCGCTATGTTCTAAGTTTGTGGGTGCTATCCAAGACCTCCGTCGACATGTTAAACTCCTTCGCCGACGTGTTAAACTCCTCACCGACATCAAGAGTTTATGGGAGATATGCATATAAAACTCCCACGATGAAGATCAAAGTTCATCCCATCCACATTTTTGAAAAGTATTGCTCGTTGTGCATTCATGATCTGGTGTTCATTTTCTTCGCTGTGATTTCGGATATCCATCGTTGTTCATTTTTTGTATCCGCCATTCATTTTATGTTTTCGTCATTTCATCTTCGTCATTCGCGTCAGACGATAGGGAGGCCTATTGTTTATTTTAGCCCTGGTGCAGAAGGTACAAGGGAAACAGAGTGAGGTTCAAACTTCATCGGATGCCTTTGGCGCATCGGTAGCGGCTAGGCTATTGGCGCGCTACCCGAATGGGAGGTTTCACGTTCGAATAATGTGAAAGGGTTTTTATTCATTGAGGTGGACGCAGCGGGTGGTGTTAGAGTTCGTGTGCATTTTCTCCATAGTGTGATTTTTGGTGTTGGCCAAGGTATTTTTGAAATTGATTTTTGCTAGTATATTTTGCGGATGGAGGAAGCTTATTAGAGAGAAAAATAGCTTAGGAGTTATAAGGAGTTTGATGCTTGCTTTATTTTGATAAAATATTCTTTTGAAAGTGTTGGTTGCATTATCTTATTGCATTCTTATGAGAGTTAAAGTTTATTGTTGATAAGACTATAAGGGAGAAAGTGTTGGTTACATTATCTTATTACATTATCTTATTGCATTCTTATGAGAGTTAAAGTTTAATGTTGAGAGTTTTTTTGGGTGATTATGGAAATGAAAGCATGATGTTTTAAGGTTAGAATTGCTTCTTGTGTGAAGTTGTGAAACCCTAAGTGGGCAACTTTGAGATTGACATTAGCTTTCATTAAATTGGTTATAATCAAGCTATTCTTTACTTGGTTAAAGTGTTGGGCTTACTCCTTTGTTGATGATTTGAAAAGTTGTTTTGTGCTTGGTGATTTGAGTTGGTGGATGTTTTTTGTTCAAACAATATTGGAGAGAAAAGGAGTTCTACTTGTTTCCTTTTCTGATGTTGATTGTGAAATGCTTCAAGGTTGTGTTTTGAGTTGAATGGTGTTGACTAAACCTTGTTTGATGAGCATTGTTGTTGAAACCCTAATTGATGGTGAAAAGAACATGAGTATCATTGTTATGTGATTCTTTGCATAGTTGGCAATTGTTGGGGTTTCATGTTCTTGAAAGAAAACATTCTATCCTATCTATCTCAGATATTGAGTCAATTTTTTATATTTGAGATTGAGATTGAGCTGAGTTTATTTGAGTTGAGTTTTGAGATTGGGATTTGAGTATAGAACATATTGAGTCTCTAACAATTCTCTTTATGTTTCTATGAGTTTGAAAAATCACATTGGGTCTCTAACAATTCACTTTGTGATTTCCTACTAAGAATTTTTTTCTTGGTGAGCTTGCTGAGTTTTTGGACAGGTTCCAGTGGGGACTTGTGAGCAGTTATTGGACATGTTTCGATGGGGAATTGTGAACAGATTTTGGACAGGTTCTGGTGGGGACTTGTGAGCAGTATTGGACAGTTTCCGGTGGGGACTTGTGAGCAGATTTGGACAGGTCCTAGCAGAGGACTTGTGAGCTGAGTTTGATAGTTCTATCAGAGAACTTGAGGACAGAGGTGCTTTGGTTCTATGAGAAGAACCTGAGTATAGATTTAGCAAGTCTTTGAGAAGGCTTGTATGCAGAGGATTGATTTGTCCAAGAGTTGGATAGATCAGACAGATAGAGGAAGACTTGTACTAGACCGACTGACTATGTTTGGTACAGGTTGTTGAGCTGCTGTGGACGTGATCATAGAAGGCAAAGGTCTCTTAGGCTAAGCATTGAGGACAGGAGGTCTTCGATGGAAAGGAGTTCCACATGCTGGCAAGAGGTAGAGGTAGTTGATATTCTGAGGGATAATTTCCAGAGCAGAGGGGAAGGTATCTCCTTTGAGCAGAGGCTCATAAATTATGATTGGGGTAAGGTATCTCCTTTGAGCAGAGGCTCATAAATTATGATTGGGGGAAGGTATCTCCTTTGGGCCAAGGCTCATAAACATTGTAATTGGGAAGGATTCCCAAAGAACTTTGAGATAAATTTTAGATAAAAGTTTTGTGGATGTAGCCCAGCCATTTTGGGTGAACCACGTTAAAATTGGTGTCACTTTGTGGATGATATTATGCATTGCTTTATTATTGCTTTGGGTATATTGCTTTACTATTTTGAAGTATAAAGGAAAAAGTAAAAAGAGGTATTATACTATTCACCCCCCCCTCTCAGTATAAGCTTGTGTTCTTCAATTGGTATTAGAGGAGGTGCCTTTGGAAAGTTTAACAGCTTGAAGGAAAAGCTAGTAAAGAACACAATGGATCATTCAAGTGGCAATGCAACACCTATTCATGATGGGTCAGATTTTGGTCTTTGGAGTGCAAGGATGAAGGTTCATCTAATGGCACTTGGTAATGAGGTATGGGAAGTGATTGAAGATGAGTACACTATTCCTATACATGGTCCTAATACTAAAGAAGAAAGGCTCCTACATCACAACAATTCAAAAGAAGTGAATGCAATCTTGAAAGGCTTACAAAAAGCAGATCTCACCAAAGTGATTCATTGCAAGACAGCTAGTGAAATATGGAAACAATTGAATGTGGTTCATATAGGTGATACAAATGTCAGAAAGGCCAATTTGAGACACTTCAAAGGTATGTTTGAACAACTCAAGATGAATGATGATGAAAATATTAGTGACTACATGCTTCGTATGGATGAGGTTGTTAACTCCATGAAAGACTTAGGTCTTGAGCTTGTTGAAAATGATGTTTGTGATAAGATTTTAAGATCTCTTCCTAATAGATTTAGTGAAAATATTTCTGCTATTGAGGAAGCTAAATATTTGGATAAGTTGAAAAAAGATGAGCTCCATAGTATACTTGCAGCATTTGAGTTGAGAACTCAAGTGAAGGTTGATGTCAAGAAAGAGGCGACTTTCAAGGCTACCAAGAAATCCAAGGGTAAACGACTTCAAGAAAGTGATGAGTCTTCTAGTGATGAAGAGGCATATTACAACAAGAAAGGCAAGTTCTCTAGAAAGCACAAAAGTATGAAAAATGTAAGATTTTTCAATTGTGGAAAGTTTGGTCATTATGCTACTGATTGTACTATTCCCAAGAATGAAAGTGATGAAGATAAACAGGATTCTAAGAGCAAGGATTCTGAAAAGCACAAGCATCACAGGAAAAAAAAGATGAGCACATCAATCAAGGAAAGAGGTATTCTCACAAGCACAAGAAGAGTTTCTACCTAGACAAAGCAAGTAAGTGTTCTAGTAGTGATAGTGAAAGTTCTTCAAGTGACAATGAAAATGAAATGTTGTTCATATCATAAAAAGAGGAAGAACCGAAACATAGATTCATTATCATGAAATGTCTTAGATGTGGAAACTTTGGTCACCTTGAGGATGATTGCACAAATAATGATTTGGTTTCTAGTATGTATGAGGATGCTTCAGAAAACTATAAGGAAGATGTATGTATGGTTTTTGAAAAGGGTAGCACCTCTAGTGATAAGAAATCTGAAAAAGGCTTTGATGATTCAAAAAACAAACAAATAGAGGAAGATATAGAGGAAGGTGAAGTAGATCTTGAAGGTGAACTTATTAGTGCTCTTAGTGCTTTGAAAAAGGAAAGAAAGAAGAATGCTAGACTCAAGGATAAGTTAGATGAATGTTGTATGGAGAGATATGATCTTATAGAAAGTCTTGAATTCTCTATAGCTAAGACACAAGAACTCAAGGATGAGTTAGAGTCTAAGGTTCTTGAGTATAGTGAGTTAGAACAGAAAATGGCTTCTTTGAAAGAGGAAACTAAAGAGTACAAGGATAAGCTTTACAGGTTTCAAGATAGCTCCAAAAATGTTAAGTCACTCATCAAAGGTCAAAGAAAGACAACGGATAAAACAAGCCTTGGTTTTGTTACGCCACACAAGGAACAAATTGGAGAGTCTAGTAAGAGACTCCAAAAGGAAGAGAGTTCTAATGAGGAAAGTATTTCAGAAAAGGAGTCCTTTAATGATAGATGCATAGAAACAAAAAACATAATTCAGAATGAGAAGAAGAAGTTTTCAGGACCCAAGAGGTCAAATAAACGAAAGTTTCAAGGCAGATGTTTTTCTTGTCACAGGTTTGGTCACATGGCTTCACATTGCATGGCTCAAGTGAAGGAGGTAAATGACAGTTTCAGAAGTGCTAGTTACTTTCAAGGGTATTGCTACTCTTTTCAATAGTTTGGGCACAAGGTAGTTTATTGCAATGCAAATAACATGAACAGGTTTGGTCAGAACAGGTGGATTCAAAGATTAGGTTTACCTCAGAGAAACATCGTCAAGTGTTTCAAGTGCAACAATGAAGGTCACAAAATCATATAGTGTAGAGCTGAAATTCTAGAATATAGGAACAGGAACAGTGGCATGATCAGGTCCAAGGATCAAGGCATGGACAAGAACAAGGATGAGAAAAAGAACAAGAACAGTGACAAGAACAGGAATATGGACAAAGAGTTCAAGAGAAGGCCCGGCAAGGAAGTTATAGATGCTGATGATAATCAGTGCCTAATGGGAGTTTTATTCCCACCCCAAAATTAATCACCTCATCAAGAGGTGGGGGAGGAACTAAGCTAAGAGGCTCATTCTTAGTCACGAGCCCCAAAGGTGGCCCTTTGCCATTGATGACAAAGGGGGAGAGATATGAGTAAGGGGGAGAGCTTCAAAGTGAAGAGGAGAGCTTCAAGTCAGGGGGAGCAAAACTTCAAAGGAAGATTCTCGGTTGTGGGCATAGTTGGTCAGTTGTTAGCACAGTTGGTTTTAGTTTTGGCTCTTGAGAAGTGTTTTCAGTAAAGGTTTGCCATCAATGACAAAGGGGGATATTTTTGGCAATTTTGGGTACTTTGGGTACATTGCCTTTGCTCAAGTGTATAAGTTGTCATTGATGTCAAGAAGCTCTTGAAGGAATTTGATTTGATGTCAAATAACTTGTTTTGATGAAGGTTCGACATGACAGTTTCAAAGGTCTTTTATTAACCCCAAGTTGGCTGGTTTAAAGATTACAGGTGGATGCATTAGTTTAATGCATTTGGGTCCAGGAGGAAGTATTTATTTAAATAATTAAAAACCTTGCTAAGGTCCCTTTTAATTATTTTTAAATAAATATTTGTTTGCATTGGGTTCTCCTAACCCATGGCACAAATGTCTTAACTTTGATGGCGCTATGTTCTAAGTTTGTGGGCGCTATCCAAGACCTCCGTCGACATGTTAAACTCCTCCGCCGATGTGTTAAACTCCTCGCCGACATCAAGAGTTTATGGGAGATATGCATAGAAAACTCCCACAATGAAGATCAAAGTTCATCCAATCCGCATTTTTGAAAAGTATTGCTCGCTGTGCATTCACGATCTGGTGTTTGTTTTCTTCGTTGTGATTTTGGATATCTGTCATCGTTCATTTTCTGTATCCATCATTCATTTTTTGTTTCTGTCATTTTGTCATCGTCGTTTGCATCAGAATACAAGGAGGCCTGCTGTTTACTTTAGCCCTGGTGCTGAAGGTACAAGGGAAATAGAGTGAGGTTCAAACTTCACCGGACGCCTTTGGCACACCAGTAGCGGCTAAGCTATTGGCGCACTACCCGAATGGGAGGTTCCGCATTCGAATAACGGGAAAGGGTTTTTATTCATTGAGGTGGACGCAGTGGGTGGTGTTAGATTTCATGCGCATTTTCTCCATAGCACGATTTTTGGTGTTGGCCATGGTATTTTTGAAATTGATTTTTTCTAGTGTATTTTGCGGATGGAGGAAGCTTATTAGAGAGAAAAATAACTTAGGAGTTATAAGGAGTTTGATGCTTGCTTTATTTTGATAAAATATTCTTTTGAAAGTGTTGGTTACATTATCTTATTGCATTCTTATGAGAGTTAAAGTTTATTGTTGATAAGACTATAAGGGAGAAATAAGGTGTATAAGGGATAAATATTTCTTGTAATGTTGAGAGTGTTTTTGGGTGATTATGGAAATGAAAGCATGATGTTTTAAGGTTAGAATTGCTTCTTGTGTGAAGTTGTGAAACCCTAAGTGGGAATATTTGAGATTGAAAATAGCTTTCATTAAATTGGTTATAATCAAGCTATTCTTTACTTGGTTAAAGTGTTGGGCTTACTCCTTTGTTGATGATTTGAAAAGTTGTTTTGTGCTTGGTGATTTGAGTTGGTGGATGCTTTTTGTTCAAACAATATTGGAGAGAAAAGGAGTTCTACTTGTTTCCTTTTCTAATGTTGATTGTGAAATGCTTCAAGGTTGTGTTTTGAGTTGAATGGTGTTGACTAAACCTTGTTTGATGAGCATTGTTGTTGAAACCCTAATTGATGGTGAAAAGAACATGAGTATCATTGTTATGTGATTCTTTGATTAGTTGGAAATTGTTGGGGTTTCATGTTCTTGAAATAAAACATTCTATCCTATCTATATCAGATATTGAGTTGAGTTTTCAGATTTGAGATTGAGATTGAGTTGAGTTGATTTGAGTTGAGTTTTGAGATTGGGATTTGAGTATAGAACATATTGAGTATCTAAAAATTCTCTTTATGCTTCTATGAGTTTGACAAATCACATTGGGTATCTAACAATTCACTTTGTGATTTCCTACTAAGAAAGTTTTTCTTGGTGAGCTTGCTAAGTTTTTGGACAGGTTCCAGTGGGGACTTGTGAGCAGTTATTGGACAGGTTTCGGTGGGGACTTGTGAGTAGATTTTGGATAAGTTCCGGTGGGGACTTGTGAGCAATATTGGACAGGTTTCAATGGGGACTTGTGAGCATATTTGGACAGGTCCTAGCAGAGGACTTGTGAGTTGAGTTTGATAGTTCTATCAGAGAACTTGAGGACAGAGGTGCTTTGGTTCTATGAGAAGAACTTGAGGACAGATTTGGCAAGTCTTTGGGAAGGCTTGTATGCAGAGGATTGATTTGTCCAAGAGTTGGATAGATCGTGACAGACAGAGGAAGACTTGTACTAGATCGGTTGACTATGTTTGGTACAGGTTGCTGAGCTGCTGTGTACATGATCATAGAAGGCAGAGGTATCTTAGGATAAGCATTGAGGACAGGAGGTCTTCGATGGAAAGGAGTTCCACATGTTGGCAAGAGGTAGAGGCAGTTGATATTCTGAGGGATCATTTCCAGAGTATAGGGGAAGGTATCTCCTTTGAGCAGAGGCTCATAAATTCTAATTGGGGGAAGGTATCTCCTTTGAGCAGAGGCTCATAAATTCTGATTGGGGGAAGGTATCTCCTTTGGTCCGAGGCTCATAAACATTGTAATTGGGAAGGATTCCCAAAGAACTTTGAGATAACTTTTAGAGAAAAGTTTTGTGGACGTAGCCCAGCCATTCTGGGTGAACCACGTTAAAATTGGTGTCACTTTGTGGATGATATTATGCATTGCTTTGATATTGCTTTACTATTTTGAAGTATAAAGGAAAAATTAAAAAGAGGTCTTATACTGTTCACCCCCCTCTCAGCATAAGCTTGTGTTCTTCACGATGCTATGATAACTGTCAATGCCATGACAACCTTGTTCATGCTCTTCAAAAAATTTAGGTTATTTCTTCTCCTTGGCCATTTTCCATGTGGGGATTGGAAATTATCAAAAATATTAACCCAATATTGTATGATGGTCACAAGTTTATCATAACGATGATAGAGCACTTCATTAAATGGGTCAAAGCCTTAACCCTAGCCACGATGACTGGAGCTTAGGTCTTCACATTCATCTTCAACCAGATACTCTATTGGTTTGAGATTCCTTTGACAAGGATTTCCATCATCTTTATGTTAAGTACAATATTCAACACAGGTGGTCAACTTCATATTACCATCAAGGTAATGATCAAGTTGAAGCATCTAATAAGTCTTTGGTCAAGATCCTCAAGTTGTTTAGTAATACCGATTGACACCGGTATATCCAACTTTATCCTACCTTGTGGGCCTATTTTACCAGTGTACAAACTAGGCCATATTTTTTATTGAGTTAGAGGTCACTTCGTTGTGCATCTTGTTGCAAGATACCTTGGTTGATGATGAATATTTCTTATATTATTTAAACCAATTGGAGTTACTAGGTGAAAAGTGTATTCCTACCTTAAAGCATCTTCGAGCAGATCAGAATATGCTCAAGCGATATTATTCCAAGAGATTTTGCAATAATTCTTTTGAGATTGGGGACCTTATCCTTAAGGAGAACCAAAAGAACACCAATGCTCAATCAGATCTTAAATTCAATTTCCAACCCAATTGGTTAGGCCCCTTTGTCATAACGACCAAGTTTGGCTCAAGTGCCTATTGGTTAGCTTCTTTAGATGGTCAAGAAATTAAAGAACCAATGAACATAATGCATCTAAAAAATATTATGTATGATTCTACATTTTCATTCTTCACCCTGAATTTTGGTTTGCTTACTCATACTGCATGATTGCTTATCATATTTTGCATAGTCTTTTTGATATTCTATTACACTTACATTTTTGCTTGTCATATAGTTGCATTGTTGGTTGATCATATTTGTATGATTGCTTGATAATATATGTTTTTTGGGCTTTCGTGAGGATGGCAAGTGATAAAACCTAGTTAGGTTCTAGCTCACATGCATTACACAATACTAATACTATGATACCTAGCGAATCCCCAACCTAGGATCCATATCCATGCATTTCCATCATTGCATTTTCTCATGTCTTCTCTTCTATATCCCTTGAAATTTTTAATAATTTCTTATTTCTCCAAGTCAAGGGATATAGTTCTTCATCTCTTGTATGTCCTTTGCCCTTTGAAAGTTTTAATCATTTCTTCTCTTCCCCAAGATAAAGGATGTATGTTCCTTCTTCTATCTACTCATTTTGCTTTCACTCACACTTTTCCTTATTATTCTTTTACCTATTAAGGGGTCCTCGTGGGATAGGGTAGATACCACATGAATGTCTTTTATGGTGTTGATACGACCATTGAATATCTTACACACACCCTTTAGCTATCAAAATTTCACTAAGAACACACACACACTATTGTTTGCTTCTTGCCTCTCTCATTCTTCTCTCTTCTTCTCGTCTAACACATGCACATACATACTTTTTTTTGTTGTGCTTTGCTTTGCTCACTCATATTTTGCACACACCACACCCATATCAGATAGTACTCACCTTAGCAAATCAATCAATTTTTCATCCCTTATAGGATAGCTTCATAGTCACAAGCGAGGGGAAGCCTCCATTCAACCATTTACGAGCATACATCCTAAGCAAGTATATTTTCATCTTTGACCATCAGTAAGCACTACACCCATAGCGGGTATAGCTCCACACTTAATCATTTTTTTATGAGCATTACACCCTTACGGGATAGCTTCATGGCCACGAGTAAAGGGTAACCTCCATTTGATCATTTACAAGCATACATCCCTACAGGGTTCTGCTCCACTCTTTCTTTTTTGCTTGGTCTATGATTTTTTGGTCACAATAATATTTCATGATTTACGCTGATTCTAACATCATATTCAAAGCACTTTCTTTGTTGACCTTCTCATTTTTCTACTTCTCATTTTTTCCTTTTCTTTTTTCTTTTTTGAATTTATGCCCTGTCCATATGGGGCATGAATTTTCTCTACGTCTAATTCACAATCTATTTTTATGGGGCACAATTTTGGTTAGAGCAGTGTTTTTTTTCTCATTTTTTCTTCTCTTATTTCTTCCACCACATTTTTATTTCATCTTCTCATCCATTCATTATTTCATTCATTAGTTAGCTTCATTGCATCATGCATTGCATTAGTTTAGTTCATCCATGCATCCATAATTTAGTTTTGTTCATTCATGCATATATAATTAAACATAAAAGCACATAAAAATCACAAACACACATAAATACACATATTTTATATAACACAACATGATATTAATAAATAAAAAAGAGTGGGTACATGTGTTAGTTTTGTTGATGTACCACAATCTTACCTCGACGCACTTGATCCTCGCTAGGGATGCATGCTACACTTAAAATCAACATGTCACTTCGATCCTAGCCCTAGATTCATGAGTCTGTCTCCTCTAATCTACCTATTGGAGGTTTTCCTATTAGGGGTACGTTAATAGACTGTGTAGCAATCTGTGATCTTGATCACGATTGACCTTGTGTCTAAAGGGAAGAAGGTGGAAGCATCCTCTGCTTTTTTAGAACTTCCTAGAAGTACAAATTTTGGTAGAAAGTCTTCTTTTGTATAGTCATCTCCACCCTATCTCCCACCCTCTGTAGCTCTGCCTATAGTCGATGGATCCCATCACTCTATTGGTCATTGGTTACGACAACCATACCCTCCACCTACGCCTATTGCTACTCGTGGTCTATCCAGTTCACCTCTCCCCTAAGGCGGTCTGCCTCCACCCCCATTGCATCTTGCTCTATGAGTGCCATAGTGAAGGCACTTTGTATCCCCTCTATCCTCTTGTACCTATCCTATTATATTATGTCCATCTCTCACTACATGATTGGTATTTAAGGGTGTAGTGCCTATGTCTCCTTCATTGGGTCCCCCTGACCCATGGTCCTACTCGACCCAGTTTCAGTCATCATGGGGGCATCTCTTACCACTTACCCTCCTTGGTCCCAAAAGTGATGGTAGTCGCTGCCACCATCTCTACCTATGATATGGAACTTACCCCAAACTAATATGGGACTTGAATCAAGGAGCTTAAGCTTTACTCCAGATTGCTTTATTCATTGAATGAGCTTACAATATATAGGTATAAAATACCTATTACAATATGTCATGCCACTAACTAGTGGTAAACTACAATATTCTCCACTAGAGTTAGTGGAGGAATATCAAATGCATGCACTACTTGAGTCCTTTTATTAAACTATCATCCACTATGAAAGTGGGCTTACATGCCTTTTTTAGAAGGCTATTATTAATACTATATGGGTCCTTTTATTAATACTATATGGGTCCTTGTAATTCCTCCCCACTAAAGAAGCATTGGACTCCAATGCATACAAAGGTGGAGGAGAGAAAGGTGGAATACAAAGGAGTGTCAAGTACAATAAAAAATGCACTCCAAGATACAAAGAAAAGAATACCAAAGATGAGTTGAAGCAAGTCTTCTCAAAACAAGAAATTGATGATACCATTGAGTAGAAAATAGAAAGATCTTTCCAATAACTATAAACATGCCTATGTTTGTTGATGATGAGACGGTTCCTCGAAGTGGCATGAGAAGAAAAACTTTGACTTGTGTTGCATAGGGAATATCCCCTCAGAATATTCCATATTTAATTTGAATTGCAATTTTTTTTAATCAATAATTTTAGGTGGTCAGTTGACCGCATGTGATTTTGTAGAGGATACTCAGTCAATGGTTGATGACCCTGCACATGGGTCATGCATGGGCTATACCATGGTTTGGCGGGTACGTTGTGCATTGGTGCCCATTTGGTGCACTTGTGCAGTGCACCCAATGTTGCAGTGCTTACAGCCTGGGTGTCCTTGTGTAGTGCACCAAAGGTTGCAATGCATGTAGCTTGGATGTCCTTGTGCAGCGCACCCAAGGCTACATTACATGGAAAATGGGTGCTTGTGTTTTGTGCAGGTTGCTCGTATAGGGCCAAGTGTCCCGCATGGTCTGCATGAGGCACACACAAAATTTCATGTGTGCTTGCCGCTAAGCGTAGAGCAAGGGAGGGTGGGGCAAGATGTGGCCCTCCCATGTATTTTTTTTATATATGCATAGGTGGTGCATGGTTATGTGCACCAATACCTGCGTGGGCCTGTCAGGTAGGAGCATGTGTAGAAATATCCGTAGGCCTGTCCTGTAGGGCACGGGATGCAAGGGAGGGTCCTCCCACATGGCATACGTAGGATATGGAGCATGTGAAGGTGCCTCCCTCGTGGCATGTGCACAAGCATGTGCATGGCACTCTTCTTGGGCATGATAGGTTCTCCTTCCTCTAGAATGTTGGAGGTCAAAGGTGCATGGGAGGTCCTCAAAATAAAAACAAATAACCTCTCCATGATCCACATGGGTAAAATAAATGAAAATTTTTGCTTGTTCTCTCTACAGTTGAAATCAATTTGAACGATTAGGGAAACCTTTGATCACCAAAAACAACATAGAAGAAATAAATTTTAATGGTTACAATTTATCTATGCTAAAAAGGCATGCGGTGGATCCAAACATAAGCCCATGGAACATCGGGTACAATCTTAGTATGCTCATCATCGATGTCAAAGAGAAAATCGACCAGGCATTCAGGTCAAAGAATAGTAGATGTTGGTGTAGTGTGGAGTGACTGGAAGCTATGGATTGAGTGGTCTTATGCGATTCCTATGAACAATTTATGGAGTTAATCTGGTGGAGTTGGATCCCATAGAAACATAATGCATGATTGCACATCACGTTCAGGTGGGGAAGGCAAAATTCATGGCTCCTCTGACATCGATGAGCAGAGGCTTTGCAGATTTGTCCATGCGTGAGTGACATATAACCATGTGGGGATACAGTGATGGTTTTTGGAGGTGGTCATGGTGGTGCACAGGCTAATCTATCATCGTAGTTGAACTGGAGTAACAATGAAGGCCATATTAAACATCTGTGGAAGTGCCATGGGATCCTCAACAAGGTGCATAAATAAAGCAACAAAATTTTCAAGGGGTATCTGTTAGACATCCACTAGAGGAGTATTAAAAATTGTAGATATGATTATAGATATTTTGTGGAGAGGAGCATGTTGTTGGGTATCCAAAAAGTGGACTACACAAAAATAAATGACCATGGGGTTGGAGGGCACATAGGACTAGACAACAAGGTGTGGTGGTGACAGTAAGCTGGGGTCATGAGAAGACAGAATATCATGCATAGACAACCACCATTTTGATATCTAGGGAGAAGGCCAAATTTGGGGATTTGGGAGTGGATGGGACTAGTTATAGTGGCTTAACTAGAAAAGAGCAGTTCCAACAACATCAATATTCTTAGATAAATCAAGAAAAACATCATCAGACAGGATAAAAATTATAGTATCAAAAACTAAAACAACGTCAAGAGCTGCAATATTAACTACAACTGTAGCTAGATATTTTTCATCCAAATCTTCATCAGAAGAAAAACAACCACCTTTTTATCTATATATTCAACACACATGCCTTCAGACATGTCATCAAAGCTTTTATCTGCAACTTCATCATGAGGTATTGAATTTTTCTTCTTTATTTTCCAAATCTGTATAAGACAAAACTGGAATATAATTAGGTATAATAATATCAATTTCTTTTCCTATAGCATTTTATTTTTCTATAAAAAAATCATCCAGTGGAAGGACGATGGGCTTTTCGCCCATAAACACTAGTTCGATTCCAGGTTTTGTTATAATTTTTTTTGTAAAATTTTCTTCTTCATTTTTAACAAGGATAATTTCATCTTCCATTGCAGTAGGAAGATTTTCGTTTTCAGCAGATGCCATTTATGCTGCTAGCATGGCATCAACATTGAGCTTTCTACATTTTTCATCAATTTCTTCAAGTTGTTGAAATTTTACAACATTGTCCAGTAGAAGGAATATGGGCTTTTTACCCATAAACCCTAGTTTTTTCCATGTTTTGTTTCATGATTTTCTTCTTCAAAATATACCATTGCTTCTACTAGCATGGTATCTATGATCAATTGAAACTCAACCACAAGCTATCTGTATCGTTGAGAGATTTCATATATTGGGTGATTCAAAATTGGTATCATGGTGCTTAATGCGAAAGAAAAAATAGTATTAGGCTTGACACGGAAGACAAAGGTCTTTTATATAGACAGAGTAACTTTAGAGGAACCTGAGAGACTCAAAGTAACTTTAGAGGAACCTGAGTTGACAAACTAATGGATAACTCAACCTAACATAGGCAGAAAAAATTTCCAAGATCCATTGGAAAATTTTTCATTCCTTTTTTATCCACACCTGGCCTAAGGAAGAGGATACTCTTAACCCAATGCTTGGCTATGAATACCAACTGATATGGAACTTACCCCAAAATGATATGGGACTTGAATAAAGGAGCTTAAGCTTTACTCCAAAATGTTTTATTCATTGAATGAGCTTACAATATATAGGTATAAAATATCTATTACAATATGTCATACCACTAACTAGTGGCAGATTGCAATATTCTCCATTAGAGTTAGTGGAGGAATATCAAATACATGATCTACTTGAGTTCCTATTAAACTATCATCCACTATGAAAGTGGGATTACATGTATTTTTTAGAAGGCTATTATTAATACTATATGGGTCCTTTTATTAATACTATATGGGTACTTATCAACCCAAACTTATACCTGTGTTTATCATGGGATCTCTTGGTCCTACTATCACCACTATATGGAGTGTTAGGTCACCTCTTGAAGTTCCAGTTGCACCCATCGATCCATAACCTGGTGCCTCTACACTAGTACTGGTGAGGAGATCCTTAGGCGCATAATGCTCTTATATCATCTCCTATACTTGAGGGTCACCCTAATGTTGTCCACCCTTGGGTCTATGTACAGTGGGTCATCTAGGTCCTCCTATTCTCATATTCCCATATCAAGGTCCTCTCTCATGCTTGATGGGTCCCTCTGTACCTACCTATACCAATAGTCGCCCTAGTTTGGTATCTCTTGAATGATATCAAACTACCGCTAGACTTGATCAAATAAAAAGAGCTCTAGATCCCCCCTCTCCATAGAGACCTATCTAATCCTTGTAACCCTTGCCAGATCCTCTACATCCTCCATACAGCTAGGGTGTAGGTGTCATGATCACCATATAATCATATGAACCTATAGATCATCTATCACCCACCTCCCTAGTGGAAGAATCTCAACATATGTCCTCTGAACCCGCTCAAAGATCCTGGACCATCTATATACTGTTGGCCACTTTGAGTTGAATAATGGCCTTGGAAATGCATATGGTTTCCTTACTATTATGTGATCCCAACACCACACCTGGACTAAGGTCAAACACACCATCCATGTATGTTTTTTGTACATGACATTTTATAATATCATGTACAAATAGGTCAAAACATATGGACCCCATGCAAACCATACTTACTAGTCTTGCATGTCTATCACTACTACCACTAGTGCCCAAGGTAGGTGTTTGCTACTCATGTGGCACATCGGGAATCTCGTTGCCACCCCAAACAACATGATCATAAAAGCATTAAACCCATAGTATCCCACCAACTTTTCAATAGGTATCTGACTCTCTTAGACCTCATAAGCCTAGTTTCCTAACAATATCCATATCATGGCTTGGTACCCTCATGCCCTATAAACTACCCTTCCCATGATGGGGATGCATAAGATGTGCCAAATGTCCTCTAGTGTGATTGTCATCTCCCCTTTTGGTATCCAAAAGGTAGATGACTCTAGGTACCACCTCTCCACCATCACCATCAATAGCACTCTATTTATCTCCATCTAGGGCATCTTTGCCATATGTAGTAGCCCCACTACCCCTAGGATGTCCCCTTTGCCTATGTGATACTCTATAGCTCCACCTCCAAGGAGCTCTATCACCACTCAAAATATCTCTAGTACATCATGTTGCACCAAAAATATACCAAAATTTTAATCAGTTCAACATAATAACTACAAATTAAAACAACAAACAAAAATTAATTTAACATATAAACATGTTTTTCTTGTCTCTTTTCTCTTCCTCTGATTTTATTTACCTTTTTAAATTTCTTCTTCCCTTTGCCAAAATCATACCCCATTCTCTTGGGGTACAATTTCATGCCCTCCTTTCTTCTATCAAATTCATACCCCATGATCATGAGGCACAAATTTGTGAAGTCGCACCTTGTAACTCTAGGGTACAACTTCGATCACTACGAAAAACCAACCAAAATTGTGCTAGGGTCATGCATGGTGATTTCCTCTAAAAAGAAAAAAAATGCTTAAAAGTACTAAAAGACCTAATCTAGCCTAGTCTAGAGGAAGGATTTTAGTACTTACCCATGCTTGTTCTGTTGTTGTGATGGTATTTCCCCTCGTAATGGTTGAACGGTGTGTGGGAAGCACCATTTATCTTTTTTTCCATAGTCATTCTTCTTCTCACATGGTGAATATGAATTCATTTTCACCGTCCCCTCTTCTTATATTTCTACTTTTTCTCTCTCCTATTTATGTTTTTCTCTGTTTGTTATTATCTTTTATTCTGTGTCAATATTTTTTGAGTTTCCTAAAAAAATTTGCATTCCTCCTGAAACTCAAGGGGGCACCCTAACCTGAGAGACAATAAAGTCCTTAATGCCTCATTTTGCATGTAAAATTTTCAAGTGTTTGGTATGACACAATTTTTGTACCACCTATTTCTTCTAAACCAACCACCCTTTTTTGTGTTTGTCGTTATTCACCCATAGGTGTCTACATCTTTCTTTGATGCATTTATTAGGCCATAAATGCATCAAAGAGGGGGAAATGTAGACATGGAAAATTGACCCACCTAAGTGAGTCATTTTTTCTAGAATCCCTAAGGAGACCCTCAAACTTGTCAAAATATAATTTTAGGTCTCTCTTCCCCTACTCTTTCCCTTTTCCCTAGTTTTGCTAAAATTACGGTCACCCAGTACGAGGCACAATTTTAGCAAGTTAGAGTTTTTTCTTAGAAAACCTAATTTTTGGGCTGACCCCTAGGACATCAACCCTCCCTTAGGTTTACCTCTTCATTCTCCCACACTTTTTCCCTCCAAACCTCTTATAAATAGAGGGTTTGGATCCTCTTTTTCTCATAGAAATTGGAAGTGATTTTTCCTAAGTGCTGAAATGCTAAGTGATGTTCAAGTGATTTTTTGCTAAGAGGATTTTGATGAATTATCCTAGCAAGACCAAGTATTTTTTGGTGTTCTTATACTGCTCTATTTTTGATTTGTTATTCTTATTGGATAAGTGTTGGAGCCTTGAGGATGGGTCTACCATTTCATGGAGGTCTTCATCCTTTTGTCTATTCTTTCGTTGCTAGTAGGTTTGTTCTTGCATTTTATTATTCCTAGATTATTGATTGTGTATTTTTGTTTCTCATTTCATATTAGTAGATAATTATTTCATTTTTGCTATAAAATCATGCCCTATCCATATAGGGTATGATTTTGATAGATCTGAAGTCATGATTGCCCCTTACAAGGCATGATTTTGATAGATCTAAAGTCATGGTTACCCCTTACAGGGCACAATTTTTATGGATCCAAAGTTGTGGTTTCCCCTTACAAGGTATAATTTTAGATTCATCAGGTTTTGAGGTAAATTTTTGCTTCTAAATCTTTAGTCTATGTTTGCATGCTTCATCTAGGTCATAACACTATTGTTTGCATTCTATTTTTTGCACTGTTCCATTTAATTACATCTTTGCTTGTCCATTTACAAAAAGGTCAACAATCACTTTTTTTTATGAAAAGTTAGCTAAAAGGACCAATGAGGCTTGATGTTGCTCCTCCAAGCTTAGTCAGATAACAACCTAAGTAGGCCCCCAAACACTAATCATTTTTTCTAGAATTTTTTCAAGTTGTTTTGCAGATTGTGAAGTTGTTGGATATATCTAGACGTAAGTCAAACACTAAGGTCAACCACAAAATCATATAAGTGCCTTAAATAAAATTCTTAGGCTTTTTCCTATTTTCTTTCTATACATTTTTATTCTATATCTAAATCATAAATACATTAAAACATTTTGATTCCTTTCTAAGCATTTAAAATAAAAGAAAAAAATTCATATAGCTTGCATTCTAGGGTTAACTCTCCTTGTGCATTCTCTTAAACCCTAATTGAAAATAAAAATAATTATTTTGTTGCAAGTTAGGGTTTAGTCATCATTGAAAATCAAGAGTCATCCTATGATTAGCTTTTTGTCTTCTTGCATCATTTTTTATCTTGCATTGTTATTTCAATTTACATAGCATAAATATAAAAAAACCAAACATAGGTGTTTGCTCAATATACACATTAAAAATCTCCATCATTAGACTTAGAGTGAGTCCTAAAACTATTCTTGGTGAACCCTTCAATCCCCAATCCCTCGAGTGTAGAGAATATAACACACCCCAGTAATCACCTTAGCTCCCAACAGAGCCAATCAAGAATCATACATGATAGGGCAATTTTCCCCCTCTATAATGAAATTCAAATACACATCCAAAAATTGAATGAAAAACACATATGAGTCTAAATCATGCATATAAGTAGAAACATCATCATCCATAACATCAACATATCGTATCAATATCATCTCACATATCATATATGTCTAATAACATGTATCAATCAGTCATATACATCGCATCAAAACAATTTAATAAATGTACATCACATCATGATGAGCAATCCAAATCCTTATCATATATCAATCATCATAAGAAAATCATCATTATTTTCCCTTAGACTACATCATGTATACATATCTGTAAATCACATTGTATACATCATACTCATCTCACCAAGAACAATGCTCTATAAAATTATGGCCAATTTACCACACCAAAAACATTGCTCATGTTTGTTGACCACCAGGAGTCTCTCTGTTACCCTCATACCCTCTTTATCTCTCACTTTGACTCCTTTTTTGCCTCTCACTACCCTGATACCAAGCTACTCTTGATATATAAAATGTTGTTGGATCTACAAACTGAGGTATTGTTGGGACCACTGATGGTGTGCTCCTATGGCTCCACTGAGATCGAGATGTCGAGCTTGATGGAATAGGTACACCCTACATTAATATTGACTCCTTACACACTAGCACTCTATCCCTCTTCTATGCATACAAAGCCATAAGCTCATCCATGGTATGTCATTATTGAGAAATATTAACCTATGCAGCCACCATATCTCCACCACCCCTCAACTGATCTACCTCTTGTCGAAGCCTAGATATCTCTATAGTCACATAATCTCTCTATCTCTCTCTTAGAATCCTATATCTCCCTATCCACAAAATCTATCTCTAACTAAAGTTTATAACTCTAAGCAATCATGAAATATCTCTAGACTCGCAATCCCATCCTTTCTAGTGACCCTATTACCTCTTGCTCATTCAATTGTGCCTCTAGTTGTTGGAATCATTCTCTAAACATCTTAGAATCCTCCACTGCATCCATCATATCACTCCACTCCATACTATCATAAAAATAAACTCTCTCCCCCTCCTCAAAATATGCTATCGATCCCTCCTCAACTATCACCCCTTATGGGCCTACTTTCTCATCTACTCTATGACATACTTACTAAGTGGATCCTTCTTTGCTAACTACCTCTCCCTCTCCTCAAAATACCTCTCCACCATCCTTCATACCCATGTCTTCATACTCACCTTTCCCAATGTGCCATTGCTGCGTATCCCACCATATATCGTACTTTGAGGTAGTACCAACATCATCTACATCAGGTGTTAATATCACCTTGTATACCTCCATATCTATTGGGTCTATCTATAATGCAAAACCAACATTATCCTTGATCATTTAGTACACTATCGATGGATTTGGTACTCCCTGCTCTAATCCAAACTATCTCAGCACTCGAGTATACTATAAATACTTAGCCTATGTGCTCCTATGATTGATGACCTATCTCGATCATCGCACATGACATAGGTGTTCTTCCTCCTCTATGCATGCTAGACCTCCTCTCCATGGTCACCATATAATGTCTTATGGCCTCAAGATAGACCATCTACCTCATACAATATCCTCACCTGTATCTCCATGTTTGTGCATCACCTTAAGGCGTATGGTACATCTTGCTCCATAAACCTATGATCATCATAGGGCAACCTTTGTGGCCTTGAAACTAATATATTCTCCTAGGTCCATAACTATTTCAACAAGCTACAAGTTAGTCCTCTTTGACTAGTCCTTATCACTCCACATAGCTCCTTATAGGTCTACACCAACAAGGCTAGAACCCATGCATAACTCAACGATGAATCTACTAAATCACACACAATCACTAATAGGTTTTATGGGAATCATGCACCCAATGATTTTGGCAACATGAAGCTAGATATAAAAACCATACCTAGCATATGTATCAATGTTAGTGTACCTTCATCATAGTAGAGCTCATAGAGTACACCCCTGTAATCAATCTTCACCATACCCCAATCAGCTCCAAAAACTCCTCTCCATCACAATCACCATCTGTGTTCCACCCATAGCCATAATTGTGCAACCCTCCATAGAAATCTAATAAATATTACAGACATCCTTTAGTGTGATAGTCATTTTACCTATCGAGAAATGAAAGGTACCCTTGTATAGGTCCCACCGCTAACATAATGCTGACAAGTATTCATGATCACCGTGCACTATATCCATTTGGGTGACCCCATAAAACCCTATCACTTTCAACCACTACCAATCATCCTCCTCTAAAATATCCCTAATCCTAACAATGAGAAGCCTAAATTGGTGTTACGGCCACAACATCTTCACCTGCCATTGTTTCCCTTGTCATAACCATTCTCCTACAAAAAGCAAGTTTTAAAAAAATCATACAAATTCGTATGGTTTCCATAACTGTACGGAACCATATGGTGGAATACAATGTGTGTTTTCAGATATCCTTTTCCCCCAAACACACAATTTTTTGTAAAAATAACTCCAAAAAAACACAAAAATCACACACAATTTGAATGCACACACTCACATTAAAAACTATGCAAAAAAGACAACCAAAAGCAATAATGCCAACAAACCCCACACCCAAAAACATCAAGCATCACATTAATTCTTACTATCATAAGCTATCCTAATATTTTATGGTTTAATTTTTCTAAAAAAAATTCCTAGGGTTTATTTTATTCTAAAAATGCAAACATAGGATAAAAAGGGGTAAAAAGGAACTAATTGGCACTACACTTCCTCCACTACTAGGCCCAACATTGCTATCTACCATCTTGTTTGTTCGCATGTTAAAATTGGTAGCATTCCATATCAAATTATTAGCTTCACCTATCACTCTCCTCTCAATTCCTCCAAGTCACACGGTAAAAATGATCTCTTGTTCCTTGTGATCGTACTTTTATACTGTGGCATTCCCTAACCATACCATACAATGTTTGATCGTAGAGGTCCATATGATTTTGACTATACAAGTCCATATGGCCATTGATCGTACAAGTTTGTACAGTCCTCATTTTGACTAGAATTTTCTTCACCCTCTTAGAAAATTTCATCATTTTCTTCAATCGTTTCCACTCCTTGATAGTGCAACAACCTTTTTTTATCAAGCACTTTGCTATTATGTTTCGCTTCTTCACTCATCAACTCATCGCTTGAGGGGATAGATATTACCCATAAATATTACCTTGAGCATGATTAATATCAAAACACTCGATCTTAGAATCTTGTTTGTCCAAGAAATTTACCTAAGATTATCACAAGCCCTCCTCTACTAGGGCAAAAAGCAAAAATTATCTTCTCAACTCAAACTCTAATCTAGTCAAAATTGGTACATTACATTCCAATAATTGTATGGTTACTCATACACTCGATGCATCAATGTGGTAACTTAAGGCCATTTACAATTCATAACATTGTGAAGATACCAACCTATGGTTGGTCAAATTTCTAAGTCAATCAATTATCAAAGACAAAGTTTCAAAGATATTCATCTCTTCCACAATTAGGGCATCTTACAGTGTTCATGATTCAAGATAATATTGCATATTCTCCCTCAAAAATCGTTATGACATGCCAAAATTTATGGTAACCATGGTCATCCATCATCAACTCATCCTTATCATATTCAAACACCCCTCTGGTATCATGTGTTTTTGCATTACATCATGTTTTCACACACTATAGTACAAAAAGGGACAAATATGGACACCTAAAAATATCACATTATCTCTATGCAGTGCTAATGGTTAATTAATTTGCAAAAGCCTCAAAAAATTTAATTAATTTGCATTAAAACACTATTCATCCACTTAAGCCCCTTTTCCCCACTAAGCCCCCTCCTACACCTAGCCCCTGGTCACCATGTGACCACCCCTCTAACCTAGCCTAGGGCCACCTCACCCTAGTCTACCCTTTGACTCTAGCCTAGCTCCACCTCACCCTAGCCTACTCTACCCCCTACTCTCCACATCCCCATGCTCATTCAATGCCATAAATGGGATGAAGACTTTCTTCACCCATGTGCATTAATGACATGAAGAATTTTCATCCACATACCATAAAGAGGGTGAGGAATTTCTTCACCCCATGCATTTATGAGGCATGGTGCACCCATGCCCATTTATTGCATATGGATGGGTGAGGAATTTCTCCACCTAAATATATTCATGAGGTATGGTGCACCCTTCCACGTCATAGGCCACCTTACAGGATGCCTCACCCCCTAACCTTGGCCAAATTCTATAAATAGGAGGTCATTTATTTTATTTTTAAGAATGTGACAAGTGCTTACCAAAACTCTGCCAAAATCACTCTAGCCCTCATTTGCATACAAACCCTCCTTTGTGCTAACCCCCATGGATGCTTTTGTGTGCCTCTTTTAGTGTCTCTTTGTTTTGTAAACTACTTGTAGGTGTGGAATCAAATGACCATCATACTCAGATTGGAGCTTCCTAGGAACCATAAGAATATTTTATTTGAAGGAAATTTCTATCAAACTAAGCCAGAGCCAACTGCATAGAGAGGTACGTTTCCTTGAAGAACTAATTTCAGTCATTTGCAGACCAGAGAACCAAAAATCAAGGTGGGTAAATATATTTTTATCTATTTTTAGCTCTATTATAATGCAAAATATTAGACTTTCAATTGTTTGCACTTTCATCAATATGGGTCTAATCAATATAGGCCCACAGGTGCAAATAACTCCTTTTTTATTGTAAGTGCTAGAGGCTCTACTCAATTAGTGGTGGTAGGCATAAACCCTCCCCATTTGAGGTGGTCAAAAAAGATGAAGAGTGCCATAAATTGTGTCTAAAAAAGGGCTTTTTCATTAGAAGACCCTAATTGTAGCACAAGGGGTAAAAGTTGTGAAAGGATTCAATTTGTAACACTTCATTTTTATATCATTGAAATGGCATGTCTTTTTCTGACTACACTATGAAAATGGATATGTAAATTGGATACAAAATAATATTATTGTTCATATTCATCAACCATTTTTGGAGGCAATATCTTAGAAATGTAAGCATATATATAGAGAATGAAATTGGGTTGTACATAATTTAGCCATTTGCAAGTTTGATATCCATCTTAATAAAATTTAAATTTTAGAAGGCAATTGGCCAAGTGAGATTTTATTTCTTAATGAAAATGATGTCAAGGACCTAATTTTGGAAACATAGCAACTTGAGGATAGCACCTTGAGGAAGATGAAGAATATATTTGATAGAAAAGAAAATGAAGAATCTTCATGTAACCACCAAAAACGGCTCACACCCAGGCGGACTATTGCAATTGATAAAAATAAAAAAATAGGCATGCATAAATTAACAACAAGAAATAAAAAAAAGACAAGGTATCCTTTATTAATTTCAATGGATTCAAATTACAGATTCATCCCTCTTAGGGATACCCATTTGATACATCAATTACAATAGTGCTTTAATCCCTCTCAAGGGTAGGTGTAATCAAAATGCCCTTCTAGGGTGACACAAACTGCTCTAGGGTGTCGATGACCCTCTTCTCCATGATTAGAGGTATTTTTTGCATTGAATGGCACAATCCTGTTAATCCTACATTCAATAAACAACAAGAATTATGTTAAAAGCAAAGATAGCCTCTCTTTATGAGGCCTTTAGAGGGTATTAACATAAAAGATATCATGACTATCAATAATCAAGAAGATGCAAGAAAGATGCTAAAACTATGCAAATCATGTAAATATTACCATAAAACATATAAGATAAAGCACATCTAACTATCTAATGGCCTAGTTACCAAATTAAGAGCATGGAAGCATGAAAAAGACCCATTAGAGTGTTAATTGCTACAATGAAAGCAACATGCATAAAAATCATAAATCTATCCTTCAGGGTATCTAAATTGCTAATTAAACCAATAATAAAGCTAATCTAACCTAACTAAATGATCTGAAAAAAGAATAGCAAGGGAATATCCCATAATTTGCTCATCGCAGGTCTGATGCGTGGGTGGCACTGTTAATTGCGACTGAGAGCCACGGTGGAGCTCTGAGTAGGTTTGATCTCCAAATCAGGGCTTCTTCTCTGATCCACCTTGCCAAATTGATGGTCAAGGATTGCCTCTGTGTCCTCTGATAGGTTTAGCGGTTGAATTGCTCATATTGTGCACCAATTGCATGGATTTGCATTTCTTGGCTCTCCTAGGCTCCTAGGACCTCCATTGCAATGCGATCTCCAATTGGGTAGCAAAAGTGTCCCTCTCAATGCATCTAGGTGAGTATGAAATTTGATAGGGCTTCACTGCTCAATTGATAAAATATCTTCTAGACTTATCCCAAATTCAGATGGGGATCTTATAGCATTGGCCCAGGGCTAGGGGTGGCTTCCTCATGAAGCCAAGATCAAGATTGGGTAGTTGAGTCAGTTGGATGGAATGATCCAAAACCTTCCTCACTCAAACCGCTCCAATATGCAACCAATTGGCCATTGCTACCAAATTTGGGTCGGATTAAGGCCAATTGATTTTGAGTGTTGACCGCGATTGACATGCTCAGTGAGCACTGCTAACCACAGGTGTCAACAGCGGCTAGAACTGACTAGGCAAAGGTGCCCAATTGAGTGGTAAAAACTACTGCAATACCTTGAATCTATCCAAAGGTCCTCCATATTGTTAGAATATTTCATTATTAGAGTATGCAAATTATATGAAATGCTCAACAATCGTAACATGTGATGAATAAATACAAATGAGAAGTGGTTCGAATTTAGTTGAACCACCCGAATTCATTGGCTAACTACCCAAAAATTGGAGAGCGCATTGGAGGTGCTAATTTTAATTAACCTAATAATGAAATATGCTAACATCCCCCCTTATTACATTATTGGAAAATCATAAGGATATTGCGAAACAATTCAAATTTGATGCGTCCAAGTGCTTTGGTGAAGATATTTGCAACTTGAGCATCAGTGGGAATGTATTGGAGCTGTATTTTGTGCTTTGGAACTTCATCACGAATAAAATGACACCGAGTGTCGATGTGTTTGGTGCGATCATGAAAAATTGGATTCTTGACAAGATTCAAAACACCTTGATTATCACAAAACAAATGTAGTGGAAGATTCACTGGAAGACCCATGTTTGTAAGAATGTGACGTAACCATATTATCTCGTAGACTGCTCCACTAGTTGCTCGATATTATGCCTCTGTATATGAGATAGCAACCACCTACTACTTCTTGCTATGCCATGAGATAGGACCAGACCCAAGATGAAATATGTATCCAAATTTTGATTTTTGATCATCAATGGATCCAACATAGTCAGAGTCCGTGTATCCTTGTAGATAGAACTTGTTATTCTTTTTGTATTCCAAGCCAAAATCTGTTGTACCATGAACATAATGTAGAACTCTTTTTGCTACTTTCCAATGACTTACTTTGGGTTCCTGCATGAACCATGAAAGATAACCCATAGCAAAACTGAGATCAGGCCTGGTATTGGTTAGATATAGGAGACTCCCAATCAACTGGCAATAGAGAGTACCATCTACCTAAGGTGATTTATCATATCATGATAACTTAAGTCCTTGTTCCATTGGAGTTGTTTTAGACTTATATTTAGTCATTCGATATTTTTCAACTAATGTATTGGCATACTTCTTTTGTGTAACTCTGATATGGTATTATTTCTGAGTTACTTACAAACCAAGATAATAGTAAAGAAGTCCTAGATCTATCATTTCAAAGGATTGTTTCAAATCATATTTTACTGCATCAATCATATTCTCTGAACTTCTTGTTATGATCAGATCATCTACATATAACACCAGAATCACTATATCAAAACCATTGTTCTTGATATAAATATTTACATCTAAAGGACTTCTTTTGAATCCATGTTGTAATAGGTGACTATCTATCTTGATGTACCAAGCTCGAGGAGCTTGTTTGAGCCCATACAAGTATTTGGTTAATTTGTAAACTTTATTTTCTTGCCCTTCAACTAAAAATCCTTCTGGTTGAGTCATGTATACTTCTTCTTGTAAGTCACCATTCAGGAAGGCACTTTTCACATCCATCTGATGTAGCTTCCACCCAAATTGAGCTCCCATGGCACAAAGTACTCTAATGATGGTAATATTTGCAGTAGGGGCAAAATTCTCTTCATAGTCTATACCTTATTTATGAGCATTGCCCTTTGAAACAAGACAGACCTTATGCTTATCAATAGTTCCATCTGCTTTATACTTTATTTTGAACACCCATTTACAGCCAATGGGTTTATTTCCTGTAGGCATATTGACTAGCTTCCAAGTTTTATTTTTTATGATATATTTATGTTCTGCTTCCATAGAAACCTTCCACTGAGTCTCACTAAGTGCATCTTGAACTATTACAGGCTCATTTTCATCCAATGTTGTCATATAGATTTGTTCATTATCTATATTTGTATCTTTGTCTTCCTCTGCATCTATAGATAGATCATAAAACTTTTGGCAGAGCTCATCAACCTCTGAATATGATGCCTCTGCTCTTATCTATTGTGTCATACTTTGAGTGCATGGATGATATTGAGTTAGATCTGGAAGTGTATTTAGTTTAGAATCTCTCAATGTACTAGTATACCACTTTGGAACCTTCTTCTTTGGAGATGAGCTTTCTTTCTTAGGTTCTTCTTCTTCTTAAAGGTATACATTTTTAGATGTGATATCTAATGTGGAAGCTTCATCAAATACTACATCTCTACTTATATGTGTTTTCTTGGTTATAGATCTATCAAGTGATATCCTTTTGAAAAATACATCGCAGTGTCTTCTCATCTAACTTCTTTATTTTTTGTTTTGGAATGTGCATGAATGCTTTACATCCAAAAACCCTTATATGAGAAATGGAGG
Source organism: Wollemia nobilis (assembly GCA_028583015.1). Classification (NCBI taxonomy): domain Eukaryota; kingdom Viridiplantae; phylum Streptophyta; class Pinopsida; order Araucariales; family Araucariaceae; genus Wollemia; species Wollemia nobilis. The sequence goes on from JAQPPZ010017121.1 coordinate 6,978,545, forward strand.
GTTTCTTACCACTCCAAGATTCTTGTGGTGTTTTTCCTTGTAGAGCTCTGGTGGGTGCTCTATTTAGAAGGTATGACATTGTTTTTACTGCTTTTGCCCAATACTGATCCTCAAGATGTGCTCCTTTTAGCATACATCAAACCATTTTCACAATGGAATGATTTCTTCTCTCTACAACTCCATTATGTTGAGGTGTATAGGTTGTAGTCAGTTGTCTCTTAATTCCATGTTCTTTCAAAAATGATGAAAATTCTTCAAAGGTGTATTCCTCCTTCGATCTGAGCGAAGGGTTTTGATGAAACATCTTGACTCCTTCTCAACAAGTTTCTTGAATTGTTGAAAGTACATAAAAGCATCTGATTTCAATAGAAGGAAGAAAACCCACATCTTCTATGAGTAATCATCAATAAACAATTGAAAATACTTCTTTCCACCATAGTTGGTTGGCATAGGACCACACAGATCGGTGTGTACCAACTCTAGAGGTTTCTTAGCTCTGGAGGAACTAGCTTCAAAATTTACTCGATGTTGCTTTCCTGATAAGCAATCCGAGCAAACTGGTAAGACATAGGAGAGGTGAGGAAGTCCTTTCACCATCTCATATTTGCACAATTCAAGAAAATATCTTGAACTTAGATGTCCATAACGTCTATGCCAGAGAGAAGTGGCTTCCTTTGTAGTTGCTGCTAGAGCAACATGTGGCATTGAAAGAGCATCTAGTATGAACAAGCCATGCTTGTAGGATCCAGTTTTGACATGTTTACCTCTATGAGTTATAAAACATCTCTTCTTACCTTTCACAACTTGGAACACAAAATTCATATTATGTCCAACATTTGTGGAACAAACAATAAATTATTGGCTAATCCAGGAACATAGAGGACCTTTTCTATCTAATATTTACAATTTGGAAGAGAGACATAAACATCCCATTCACACTTCACTTGGTAGACTTGATTGTCAGCAATTGTGACTGGTTTACCTTCTTTCTCCTCAAAGGTGTCAAACCATGATTTGTCCCTAGTCATGTGCTTACTAGCTCCTGAGTTAATGAACCATACATCTATCTAGGAAGATGAAGTATAGGTCATGAACACCTTGTGTGCTCTTTCAGAGTCATAATCTGAATCGGACCCAGGAGAATCTAAGTATGAGTTGGAGTCAACATAAGCAACATGGCCCTTATGTTGCTTATGTTTCTTTTTATATTTCTGTTTCTCTTTGCATTTCTTCTAAGTGCAGTTGGTGCTGGGCTTGCCTTGCGTGGACAAGGTCCACGGGTCGAATCCCGCCGTGGATATTTGCTTCTTTTTTGAACTGTTCATGCTGCCCGTGCCCTACCATGGCTGCCCGCGCTGCCCGCAATATTTTTTGAAAGCAAAAATTGATTTTTTTTGCTAAAACTTGCTAAATTGCTAAGTTTTTTTGCTAATTTTTTTTTTTTTTTTTTTTCGGTGTTCACATTGCTTCAGGAGGGGTATTTTTGACCAATTTTTTGCCACCACGCCACAAGGAGGGGCTATTTGTTGAGGTATTTTTCCAAATGCTTCGATTTTCTCCCTCATTTTTTGGAGTGATAAGTTGTGCTTTCTAAAGAATTGGCATTATTCCCATTTTTTTCCTACTCATTTTTTTTGCAACAAAGAGGGGGGAATTACAACACTTTCCTTTTGCAAAAATCTAAGACAAAGGGGGGAATAAAATTCTAAAACAATAAAAAAACTGGTATTGTAAATAGGTGCATTTTCGGTGGAAACCGACACCTCATATAGGTTCAAAAATTTGTGGGCATTTGTGATTTTATTTTGCACTTAACTTTGTTGCTTTCTTGCAAATAATTATCACATATAAAAAAAAGGCAAAAGACCCCAAATTTATACACCTATTTGTGCAATTTATTGCACAGCAGCGTTCGGTATCTGTGATACCTCTGGTCCACACTTACAGGTAATGTTGTCGTGCTTTGGACTACTGTATCCGCCGCCTAATATAGCTGCAACAACGACGTCTGAGCTTGTTCTCTATCAATCATCGGGGAGAAATAAGGCAAACCAGTTCTATTGTTCACTTCATTTCATACCCACATCGTGATTGTTGTTAGGCGTAAATCTTGACGAAGGTTTTTCCAAAGTGTTTAGGGGAAGTTACGCCCCACGCATGCGAAATAAACTTTCTATGGTAGGTGTCATAAACAACACGATGCCCTTTCAGTATCGCCAAAATTCAATATGTTGTGCTTCTCATATGTACTTATAGTCTCCCTCACGTAAGGGCGGGTACATATTGAGTGGTATACTATTCATATATACCTACAGTCTCCCTCACGTAAGGGCGGGTATATATTGAGTGGTTACGATATATAGATTTGGTAGGTATAAAGAAAGGGAGACCAATTGGTGATATAAGGAACCTTCATAATGGCCACTGTTCACAAGTATCTCTCAGATTCACAGTTGTTGAAAGGTCCAAACTTTGTTCCATGGAAAACAAAGATGAGAGCCATTCTTCAGATGGAAGATTTATGGGATATAGTGACTGGCACTACAAAACACCCTCAGATAGCAGGAACAGATCAAGATGCTTGGGATAAGAAGGACAAAAGAGGTCTCGTGTTTATCTTGCTTGCTACTACAGATGAGGTGCAACCTCATATTTGTGATGCAAAAACTAGTAAGGAAGCTTGGGATGCTTTGATCACTGTGTATGAAGGAAAAAATCAGTCCACTATTCTTCATCTTCAAACTCTACTACATACTCTTAGTATGAATTCTGGGGAGACAGTTGATCTATTCCTTTGTAGAGTGGCAGATTTGAAAGCCAAATTGAATGCCATGGGAAAACCAGTAGATGATGATATCTTGAATTCAGTCATCTTGAGAGCACTGCCAGATTCCTACAAAATGTTGATCACTTCTCTCAACGTTTCTGGTAGACAAGTAACATTTGTAGAGCTGGTAAATTTGCTTCAGACTGAGGAGGCAAATCAGGTTCAGAAATATGAGGTGCCAGATAATGCCCTCTCAACCCAACAAAAGGGTAAGAAACAAGGTCAGTTTCAAAAAGGGGGCTCTTCTTCCAAAGGAAAAGGGAAGCAAAATCAGCAAAAAGATAAACAATATTGCAAGATTTGTGATATGAATAACCATGACACCAACAGGTGTTGGTTCAAAAACAAGCAACAAAATGACCAACCGCCTAAGAAGAAAGGCAAAGAGAAACAAAAATACAAAAAGAAACATAAGCAACCTAAGGGCCATGTTGCTTATGCTGACTCCAACTCAGACTCAGATTCTCCTGGGTCCGATTCAGATTTCGACTCTGAAAGAGCACACAAGGTGCTCATGACCCATACTTCATCTTCCCAGATAGATGTTGTATGGTACATTGACTCAGGAGCTAGTAAGCACATGACTGGGGACAAATCATGGTTTGACACCTTTGAGGAGAAAGAAGGTAAACCAGTCACTATTGCTGACAATCAAGTCTACCAAGTGAAGGGTGAAGGGGATGTTTCTGTCTCTCTTCCAGATGGTAAATGTCAGATAGAAAAGGTCCTCTATGTTCCTGGATTAGCCAATAATTTATTGTCTATTCCACAAATGTTGGATAGAAATATGGAGGTTGTGTTTCGAGTTGTGAAAGGTAAGAAGAGATGTTTTATAACTCACAGAGGTAAACATGTCGCAACTGGATCCTACAAGCATGGCTTGTTCATACTAGATGCCCTTTCAACGCCACATGTTGCTCTGGTAGCAACTACAAAGGAAGCCACTTCTCTCTGGCATAGACGTTATGGACATCTAAGCTCAGGATATTTGCTTGAATTGCACAAATATGAGATGGTGAAAGGACTTCCTCACCTCTCCTATGTCTTACCAGTTTGCTCGGATTGCTTAGCAGGGAAGCAACACCGAGTACCTTTTGAAGCTAGCTCCTCCAGAGCTACAAAACCTCTAGAGTTGGTACACACCGATCTGTGTGGTCCTATGCCAACCAACTATGGTGGAAAGAAGTATTTTCAATTGTTTGTTGATGATTACTCATGAAAGATGTGGGTTTTCTTCCTTCCATTGAAATCAGAGGCTTTTATATACTTTCAACAATTCAAGAAACTTGTTGAGAAGGAGTCGGGATGTTTCATCAAAACCCTCCACTCAGATCGAGGGGGGGAATACACCTCTGAAGAATTTTCATCATTTTTGAAAGAACATGGGATTAAGAGACAACTGACTACAGCCTATACACCTCAGCAGAATGGAGTTGTAGAGAGAAGAAATTGTTCCATTATGGAAATGGTTCGATGTATGCTAAAAGGAGCACATCTTGAGGATCAGTATTGGGTAGAAGTAGTAAACACAACGTCATACCTTCTAAATAGAGCACCCACCAGAGCTCTACAAGGAAAAACACCACAAGAAGCTTGGAGTGGTAAGAAACCCTCCATTTCTCATCTAAGGGTTTTTGGATGTAAAGCATTCATGCACATTCCAAAATAGAAAAGAAAGAAGTTAGATGAGAAGACACTGCGATGTATTTTTCTTGGTTATGATGAGTTTTCAAAAGGATATCACTTGATAGATCCTATAACCAAGAAAACACATATAAGTAGAGATGTAGTATTTGATGAAGCTTCCACATCAGATATCACATCTAAAAATGTATACCTTGAAGAAGAAGAAGAACCTAAGAAAGAAAGCTCATCTCCAAAGAAGAAGGTTCCAAAGTGGTATACTAGTACATTGAGAGATTCTAAACTAAATACACTTCCAGATCTAACTCAAGATCATCCGTGCACTCGGAGTATGACACAACAGAGAAGAGTAGAGGCATCATCTTCAGAGGTTGATGAGCTCTGCCAATAGTTTGATGATCTATCTATAGATGCAGAGGAAGACAAAGATACAGATATAGATAATGAACAAATCTATATGACAACATTGGATGAAAATGAGCCTGTAACAGTTCAAGATGCACTTAGTGAGCCTCAGTGGAAGGTTGCTATGGAAGCAGAACATAAATCTCTCATGAAAAATAAAACCTGGAAGCTAGTCAATCTGCCTACAGGAAAGAAACCCATTGGCTGTAAATGGGTGTTCAAAATAAAGTATAAAGCAGATGGTACTATTGATAAGCATAAGGCCCGTCTTGTTGCAAAGGGCTATGCTCAGAAAGAAGGTATAGATTATGAAGAGACTTTTGCCCCTACTGCAAATATGACTACCATTAGAGTACTTTGTGCCATGGCAGCTCAGTTTGGGTGGAAGCTACATCAGATGGATGTGAAAAGTGCCTTCCTAAATGGTGACTTACAAGAAGAAGTATACATGACTCAACCAGAAGGATTTGTAGTTGAAGGGCAAGAACATAAAGTTTGCAAATTAACCAAATCCTTGTATGGGCTCAAACAAGCTCCTCGAGCTTGGTACATCAAGATAGATAGTCACCTATTGCAGCATGGATTCAAAAGAAGTCCTTCAGATGTGAATCTTTATATCAAGAACAATGGTTCTGATATAGTGATTCTGGTGTTATATGTAGATGATCTGATCATAACGAGAAGTTCAGAGAAGATGATTGATGCAGTAAAAGATGATTTGAAACAATCCTTTGAAATGACAGATCTAGGACTTCTTCACTATTGTCTTGGTTTGGAAGTAAATCAGAAAGAACACCATATCAGAGTTACACAAAAGAAGTATGCCAAGACATTAGTTGAAAAATATCGAATGACTAACTGTAAGTCTAAAACAACTCCAATGGAACAAGGACTTAAGTTATCACGATATGATAAATCACCTCAGGTAGATGGTACTCTCTATCGGCAGCTGATTGGGAGTCTCCTATATCTAACCAATACCAGGCCTGATCTCAGTTTTGTTGTGGGTTATCTTTCGCGGTTCATGCAGGAACCCAAAGTAAGTCATTGGAAAGCAACAAAAAGAGTTCTACATTATGTCCATGGTACAACATATTTTGGCTTGGAATACAAAAAGAATAACAAGTTCTATCTACAAGGATACACGGACTCCGACTATGCTGGATCCATTGATGATCGAAAATCAACTTTTGGATACATATTTCATCTTGGGTCTGGTCCTATCTCGTGGCATAGCAAGAAGTAGCAGGTGGTTGCTATCTCATCTATAGAGGCAGAATATCGAGCAGCTAGTGGAGCAGTCTGCGAGATAATATGGTTACGTCGCATTCTTACAAACATGGGTCTTCCAGTGAATCTTCCACTACATTTGTTTTGCGACAATCAAGGTGTTTTGAATCTTGTCAAGAATCCAATTTTTCATGATCGCACCAAACACATCGACACTCGGTGTCATTTTATTCATGATGAAGTTCCAAAGCACAAAATACATCTCCAATACATTCCCACTGATGCTCAAGTTGCAGATATCTTCACCAAAGCACTTGGACGCATCAAATTTGAATTGTTTCGCAATATCCTTGGGATTTGCCAATAATGTAATAAGGGGGGATGTTAGCATATTTCATTATTAGGTTAATTAAAATTAGCGCCTCCAATGCGCTCTCCAAGTTTTGGGTAGTTAGCCAACGAATTCGGGTGGTTCAACTGAATTCGAACCACTTCTCATTTGTATTTATTCATCACATATTATCAATACAATTGCTGAGCATTTCATATACTTTGCATACTCTAAACTCTATACATATGGTCTTCTAGCATGTCCCATATGAGTAGTCACTTAGGCATGACGTGTTTTAGGTGTCTACAGATGCCCCTTTTCAGGTGCATTATGATTTTGAACAACGCTAAGCAAAAATAGACCTCCTAAAATGATGCCATAGGTTGGATGATGATCATTATTCTGATCAACATTAGATGCCTCGAGTCCAGAAAAAGGACACGCATCCTCAAATCACTGCTTCCAACTAGGTGAAAGGCTTAAATTTGAAAAAGTTTGCACTCATCATCAAACATTCGGATAGCATCAATGCCAAGTAGGCTTTCGTGCTTGTCAATCCGAAAGGATGGGAGTTACAAACTAACTATCATATTTGCTATTTTCCCTAAGAAAAGGGGTAAGCTTATGATAGTCTTTAGAAATTATTCGTAAGGACGAACGCAATTTTGATAAGATCAAGGGATCTACTATTGTCTTTGATTATGATTTGATATTATGACTACCCCCTCAAGCGACGAGTCGATGAGGGTAATGAAAATTAAATGAAGCGACGAGGTCGCTTGACCACTATGAATGATCATTGCACAAATTAATATTTAGCATTTGAATACTTGGCAAGGCCTAATCAACTATGATTACACTGTTTAGAATAATTGCATATTTCTATCCCGTGGAGCGGTCCAACCATGAAGGCCTTCTTAGGGAATCAAAATGATAGCAATGTCCATTAGGCTTGTAGTGAATCATAATATCGATGATATGCTGAAAAAGGTGTCATAGGAGAATCGTGATGAATATCTCATTCCCGTGGAGCAGTCCAGCTGTGTAGGCCTTCTTAGGGATTGAAATGAAACATAGAAATTAAAAAATGATGAATTTTCCCCAAATGTCCTTATGGTAATTTACTCATCTTGCCATATTGCATGGATCGTAAGTCGCTGCAACCACCAAGTGTATAGGGTAAATTACTGAATACGAGGTGCATTTGGCTTTTGATTTATTTGATTTTTTTTGTTAATTTTGAATTTTTTGAGTTATCTAGTCTGATTAATATCCTTGATTTGACCTTTTGAGGCTTTCCACGGTGGGAATTTGGAGCAATTAATATAGTTTGCTAACCATACTTGTCAGAAGTGGGCCAATTCCTTTATCGCGGATGTCAACCATGAGTGGAAAACCCTAATCCGGGGACCGCAAATGTCAACCGTGGGCCGCATCAATTTTGAAAATTATATAAAGATTTTTTTCTTTGTAAATTTTCATTATTTACCTGCATCTGCCAGTAAAACTGAGAGCTCTGGGAGGTAAAAATTGCTTTCTGACATGGAACGCTGCAAAAAAATCTACCTATTCCACACATTCCACACCGATGGCATATCAACCGAAAGCCTCAACTAGTGGAGGAGGCAGTGCTTCTAAGGTAACTCAAAAACTGAGACCTTGCATGTCATTACTAGATTTAAAATTAACTTCATTAATTAATCGATAAATGAACTACACTAAATCATTGGTAACGAACTTCATTGTAGTTAGGTTTTAGTGTAGGTTAGTTAGACAGGGGGTTAGATTTTAATTTTTAGGGGGTTTTCTGGGAAGGGCGGACTCGTTTAGGGTTTTGCTCCCTAGCCGCGAGTGGCAGACACGGGCTCAAATTGGAAAATTGGGGACCATGGTTGTTAGTCACGACGGGATTCTAATCCCAATGGTCAATTTTTTGATCGTTGGGCCGATTGTGATTTCGACCCGCGGTGCCCAAATTTTCCATAATTTTGTAATATTTTGCAATTTTTTGAAAATTTCTTGAATTTTTTGAGGCACTTAATGCCATTTGTTGCATTTTTGGAATGCTTTTCTGATGTTTTTGAAATTGGTGATCATGTTTTTGTATTTTTATGTATTTTTTGATTTGTTTTTCTTGTTTATTATTTTTGTTGCCACTCAGACTTTGACCAATAGAGCGAGGGAGACCGATCTCCTTCGTGACCTCCGTGGTGATCTCACTACTGGGGAGCAAGAGTGGTTCACTACTATGGGGTTTGGTTACATATTGGACCTCCCCACCATCTGGATTGATTAGGGATATCTGACTGCCTTGGCCCATCGCTGGGATGTGCGGACCAACACATTTCACCTATCGACGGGTGAAATGACTATTACTTTGGAGGATGTCTACCGCATCTTTTGTCTATTGATTGATGGTGGGGCCATCACATCTTCTCCTACCACAATCAGGAGGGTTGTATTTGATTCCATCTTTGGTAGATGGAGTACAGAGGCTCAAGACTATAATGCCCATGGGGGCATCCATGTCGGAGAGTGGTTCGAGGCCCGATTCTTCTCGTAACAAGAGGTTGTGTTTATGCTCCTGATTATCCAGATAGTCCTCCTAGATTCTTCAGGTGCGAGGTTCCCTTGGAACCTCTTGGCTTGGACTAGAGAGGTGATGGTGAGCTCGACCCAAGATCCTCTCATTCTGTCATGGGGGAGCATCCTGCTAGCATAGCTCTACCGTGAGTTGTATCAGATCACACATCGGAGTAGAGTCAACATCAGCTGTAGCATCCTCCTCCAAGTTTGGGGTTAGCAACACATCCTGATTGAGTGCCCCATCGGTTTACCTATGAATATTACTGAGATTGTTGATGTGCGTTAGTGCTACACCGCATGCTAGCCCTAGGAGCGAGAGGGCTTTAAGAGTAGGTCTCATGTAGGAGACCTAGAGCACTACATTGCTAGATTTGCATAACTTTGTCCTGAGCACATACGATGGTGACCGTATATGGACTGTCCAGCCTGGACATAGGTGACAAGGGACCTACATCGAGCATGTAGAGATAGATGGATCATCGATCGGAAGGCCGACATTCATGAGTACCACTTCTACTCTTGCATCCTGAGGTAGTTTGGGATCTAGTAGGATGTCCTAGAGATGCCACTCATCTACAGATACTTGGTCCTCAAGAGGGACCTGACATGGCCCTAGGTGACTCCCCTAGGGGATGAGGATGATGACTTTCAAGAGTTAGGCTAGGTGGATGTAGGCACTACTCCTGACTATGATGGCTGGTGGGTAGACTTCTAGTGGCATGGAGAGGGTCCTCTAGGCCGACCAACTAGTGGATTTGTAGTAGAGGGCGCAGAGGTGGACCCTCATGGGTGCAGGACCTTCTAGAGGACAGAGGGTGCATGGGGCATAGGGGCCACTATAGAGGAGGGTCCACAGGTGGAGGTAGAGGAGGAGGTATTAGAGGAGGGTGAGGCACCTTCGAACAGTGAGATTGGGTAGTTGAGAGCCCAGATTGTCGACCTCTAGAGCTAGGTTGGGAGACTACAGACACAACTACTACACAAGGATACTTCTATCACCACTCTAGAGGTGAAGCTAGCATAGGGGGAGAGGTAGTGGTAGGGATATGAGGAGGAGAGGACAACTCTCCATGCATAGGCTACCATTGCAGACACTAGGATCACATAGCTCATAGGTGAGCGAGATGTGGCACAGGCACAACTGAGTGCCATGACTACTAAGAGAGACTTACTAAGGGTAGCTATGGGGGGCCCTCATCTACATAGGCTATCATGTGTACCTCTCGCAACACCATATTCTTTACTGCTAGTAGGTCATGACCCCATGGCAGAGATCAAGAGGCTTCATTCCCTCATGGAGGAGGGTAATGAGTGAGATACAATGCGTGTAGCTCGCATCTCCCAGCTGGAGGGCTACATCAGGTTGATAGGTGGGGAGGTACCAGAGGATACCCACACTACAGGGACTCAATAGGACCAGATCTAGGACCAGGGAGACAGGGCAGTCTTCTGCCAGCTCGAGCCATAGGTCACACAGGACTGAGAGGACTCACAGGTCCTCGAGTACTCATGGTGCTAGCTTGAAGAGGACTCACAGGGATGGCAGAGGTGATGAAGGTGCCTCACATCCTGGGGGCACAGGCCCTATCTAGTATAGATATATGAGAGATATTGTACCATTTTTGAGTGTAAGGTCGAGGACCTACATAGTTGTAGCTTATGGGAATTTTTGATATACCATTACTGATACTATGTATTTTTGACACTATATATATATGATATGATATGTCTATCATCTCATTATATGTGTATTTTATTTTTGGTATTTTATGTTTATGTTATGCACATGGATGCAATGCAGATATTTGATTTATTGCTATATGATGTGATGTATGGATGACATGCACTAGCTATATGATGTGGATGCAGTGATATACATGTGTAGATGGACTACTTTATGATGCTATGTATACGAATGCAATATTTGATGTTAAATGCAATTTTGATCTGCTTCACTTGTATGCATTTACTTTATGTTGTTTATGACATAATTCATGCCATGTATGTATTGCATGTATATTTGATGATATTGAGTTATTGTAAATGGACATGTATGTTTTAATCACTTAAAACACAATGTATGCAATATGATATGAGGTTTTAACAATCTAATGGATGACACCACAGAATGTATAACAATCATGGATTGTAGTTGCTTTATCTCTTTGTGAAAGATAGTACACCCATATGTGAGATGCAATGATGTATTGTTTTATGTTCATAAGCTTTTGTAAATTAAAATAATATGTATAATATAATCAGTGGTCGTCTAAATATCATTTATGACATCCATCCGGTATCTAATTATATAGTACAAATAATTCTAATAAACAAACTCTCATAAAAAGAAATTGATGTTTGATGATTGCATTTGAAAATTTGATTGTTGCTATTTGGGAATTTTTGAGGTTTACCATGAGACTCAAACACCCTAGTTGACTGATCAAAAGTTGTATACTAACCACACTAGACTTCTAAAACATAAGGTTTTCACTAGGATAGGCCCTAACTATTCATTATCCCTATGTGTGCAAGTGAGTATATTTGATAAGGCACAAGCATACCCCGATGTCAAGTGAGATTCTTTCAGCCCATTGCTAAGATTGGGGGTCCGCAAATGTCTTACCCAATCCTAGGTTTAGATTTTAGTTGGACTAGACCACTAGGTGATACAAGACACTTGAAGCTAGCTCTTCCACATTCAAACATTGGTCTGCACATAAGCGAAATGCTAATGCATCAGACATATCATCATGCGTAAGGTACAGTAGTGCTGAAAATTCTAGGGATTCAAGCTCACCCCCTTCTTTTCTTCAATTTTTTAGGATACTTGCTCATATAAAGTGATAAAAATCATTATTTATTTTTGTACTATAGTGATAAAAATCACTATTTATTTTGTACTCTTTTTTTTTCTTTTGAGCAAGGGATTTGATATTGATTTTACTTTCTTTGTACAATTTGATCTTCATTTGATCTGAATTTTTGGGATTTACATTTGATAATTTTCTTCAGAAACTTCCTTTGGGGATTTTACTTTGGGAAACTATTTATGGGATATCGATTGAGGATATCGATCTTATGATATCAATATGGGATATCAATCTAGGATGTCGATCTATGATATCGATCTAGGGTATCAATCTGGAGGATTGATCTAGGATATCACTCTAGGATATTGCTCATTTTAACGTAAGCAAGGGATTATAGGTAGGGAATAAACTTGTCCTTTTGCCAATTGCCAACATTTCCCATACCGTCCGCATAGGGGGATAAGCAAGAATAAATATTTTCACCTCAAGATACCTGGTCCTACTTCGTGGCTTTCATCTTCCCCTAGTCCTTATTAGGATTGTTTAATTTGTTGATTAGTGATAGGATTTATGATATGCTAAGGGCTATACTAACTAGACCTCAACTACAAAAGCAAAGCAAGCTTTCTATCAACTCTTGAGAAGACCTCTAGGTATGGTTGAATGATCGAAAAACCCTAGTATATTCTTCATAGCAACAATATGGGTTGTGTTGAAAAACACAATTACTCACAAGGGTGATAAATGGATGAAAAATATAGTGCATAGATGCATGATTGAGATACAAACATGGTGTCGTTTGTAAGATTGTAAACACAATTTGTTCCAATGCAAGTGCGATGGATGAATATGCCTAATGCAATGCAATGAAATGCAATGCAATGATGCAAATGAAATGCAAATATTTTTTATTTTTGATATTTTTCCAATTTTTTATGGATTTTAACATTTTGGTTTGACCAAAGAGCTAACAGACGCCTTTGGAGCCTTTTGGGGATTGACCAAGTGGTTTTGAGAAACCCTTGGAGCCTTTTGGGATTGACCAAGCGGTTTTGAGAAACCCTTGGAGCCTTTTGGGATTGACCAAGCGATTTTGAGAAACCCTTGGAGCCTTTTGGGATTGACCAAGAGGTTTTGAGAAACCCTTGGAGCCTTTTGGGATTGACCAAGCAGTTTTGAAAAACCCTTGGAGCCTTTTGGGATTACCAATTTTGAAAACCTGATTTTATTGAAATTTGAAAAACCCTTGGAGCCTTTTTGAGTGACCAAAGGGCTTACAGATGCCTTTGGAGCTTTTTCTAAATGACCAAAGGGCTTACAGATGCCTTTGGAGCCTTTTCTGGTTCTTAGGCATAGAACGCTTTAATATGAAGGATATTGAGAGGTTCAAGCTCTTCAAATCCTCCAAGCGATGTCAAGTGATATGTCCCAGGTCCAATCTTCTTTGAGATCATATAAGGACCCAACCAGTTAGCCATAAATTTGTCTCACATTTTTAATGGTAAATTAGAGTTCTATTGGTTCTCTTTCAGCACAAGATCACCAACCTCAAAGTCTCTCAGATGGACTTTGCTATTGTAAGCTCATTTTAAGTGCTCTTGATAAATGTGAAGGTGCTCGAGGGCATTCACGTGATGTTCATCAAGTAGCATCAATTGATCTAGGTGAGCTTGTCGTACGGTGTCATCATCAATGAACTCTTTCAATGAGATGCGCAGCATTGGAATTTCCAACTCTAGGGGCATAATGGCCTCAGTGCCATATACTAGTGAAAATGGAGTTGCCCTAGTGGGTGTCCGAATGCTAGTCCTATAAGCCCATAATGCAAGGGGTAACTGGATATGCCAATATTTGTGGTGCTCTTGTACCATATTTTTCAAGATGGAGACCATTATCTTATTTGAAGCTTCAACCTACCCGTTTGCTTGTGGATAATATGGAGTCACAAAACTATGTTTGATTCTATACTTAGACGTCAAAGCTCTCATAGTTTTGTTCTTAAATGATGTTCCATTATCCGAAACTATCTTGGATGGTATCCCAAAATGACTAATGATATTGGTGAGTATAAACTCAGCAATACGCGCTCTAGTTGTCATTGTTAAGGGAATAGCTTCCACCCACTTAGTGAAATACTCAGTAGTCATAATAATAAAAGTATGTCGGCCCGATGATGGAGGAGAGATCTTGCCTATGAGATCGAGTCCCCACTGAGCAAATGGCCAAGCCGCTTGAATGGGTTGTAAGGCCTGTGATGGCAGGTGCATAAGATTAGCATGATGCTGGCATTTAATGCATTTCCTGACATACACATTGCAATCCTTCTCCATAGTGGGCCAATAATAACCCATTCGAAGGATGCACTTGATGATAGCCATGCCACTAAAATGGCCATCACATGTACCATCGTGAGCTTCTAAAATTTCCCAAGATGACTCTTGGGGCTCAAGACAATGAAGGAGAACTCCATCGTAGCTTCTACGGTATAGGATGTCTGCTAACAAGACATACTTTGTCACTTTCTATTTGAATGTGCATTTTGTGGTATGTGATAATCCCTGAGGGATTATACCAAGTTTAAGGAAGTCATATATCTATGATGTCTAGTTTTGATAAGCTTCGGCCTCGACTGACAAGACAACATGCTCCCCCTGTGGTTCTACATTTGCAAATGCAGACTAGGAAACAACCCTATGGTGAATGGTAGTACCACTCCCTGTCGGATCCTACGAGATCAAATACCCCCAAGACACTCTCTTGAGAAAGTCTCTGGCTCTGTAGAACCACTCATGGTTTGGTTCTACATGAATCATGTTGATTGACTCTTTGTTATCCAATGCTTCATGTTGCACAATAGAATGTGACAATATTTTTACATGGATGGTAGTGAAATCGGTAGATGGATTTTGAGGGATTAGAGATCCCAAATATGCCATTGTGTCTACAAATCTATTGGATGAATGAGGGATTGCCTCGATGTCATACCATTCCAGTCGAGCTAGATATGTGTCAACAAGATCCTTGTAAGCTTTCAATATCAGACATCGACATTGAAATAGTCCCTTAACTTGGTTCACAATGAGAAGGGAGTCACCAAAGATATTTAGCCTTTTTATCTTCATGGTGACAATTATTTGGAGACCCAAAATTAGGGCTTCATATTCAGCATTGTTGTTAGTGCAAGGAAAGTCCAACTTGAATGACAAGGGCATTGGAGCTCCTTGTGGCGTGAACAACACTATTCCTGCACCACCCCCTTGCTCACACTTCGAACCATCGAAGAACAAGGTCATATCAGCTTTGTTGTCTAGTTCTTCAGGTTTGGGTGCTTCTGATAAGGCAAAGACTGCATCATCAAGAAGCTCTATGGTGAGGGGCCTACTATTTTTGAGAGGTGCCTCAGCCAGTTGATCTGCTATGACTTGTCCCTTAATGGAATTTTGGCTTATGAATTCCAAATCAAATTCTATTAGTAGCATGATCCACTTTGCAGTACGTGTATTATGATATGTCTTGCTCATCATATACTACAAAGGATTTTGTTTGGATATGACATATGTCGTATGACTCAACATATAGTGTCACAATTTCTTTGTAGTGAACACTACTGCTAAACACAACTTTTCCACATATGCATATCCGAGCTCATAGCTCACCAAGGTTTGACTAATATAATATATGGCATGTTCTTTGTCTTGCACATTCTTTTGGGCTAACATGGTTCCCAGTGCAAAGTTGGTTGTCGATATATATAGCAAAAATGGCACATCTGGCCTTGGTGGAGCTAGCACTGGCGGCATCACCAGGTATTGCTTTATCTCAGCAAAGGCTGCTTGACAGTCCTCATCCCAATTGAATGGGACCCCCTTGTGTAGAAGTCGATTCATGGGTCGACATTTATCCGATAATTGAGTGATAAATCACTTTATGGATGCTACTTTGCCCTGAAGGCTTCTTAATTCTTTGATGTTCGTGGGAGGATGCATTTCCAAAATAGCCTTGACCTTTGTTGGGTCAACTTCGATGCCTCATTTTGAAATGATGAATCCTAAGAGCTTTCCTGAAGTTACACCAAACATGCACTTCTTAGGATTCAACCTGACATTATGCTCTATCAGGTGATCGAAGACCTTCCTTAAGACCTCTGCATGCTCAGAATGCAATAATGACTTTGCCAACAAGTCATCAATATAATATTCTAATATTTTATGCATATAGTCATGAAAGATATATGTCATAGCCCGTTGATATGTGGCACCAACATTTTTAAGGCCGAATGGCATAACTTTATAGCAAAATATTCCCCATGGCATTATAAATATGGTTTTATGCTGGTCTTCGGGCTTAATCCGAATTTGATTGTAACCAAAAAAACCATCCATTAAGGAGAGCATCTCATGACCTACAGTTGCATCTACAAGAGCATCGATATTCGAAAATGGAAATGAATCCTTTGGTGTTGCCTTATTTAGGTCTCTAAAATCCGTACAAATATGGATCCTTCCATCAGGTTTTCCTACAGGCACCATATTGGATACCCATTCTGGATAGTCGATGGAGATTACAAACTCTACGTCCAACAACTTTTGTAACTCATCCTTCACCATTAAGGCTACTATTGGATGCATCTTCCTAAGTTTTTGCTTGATTGGCTTCTTTGATAGATCTAGTGAAAGGTTATGAGTAACCAATTTTGGATCTAGACCCGACATATCCTTGTAAGTCCAAGCAAAGAGAGCAGGTCTCTCTCTCAATAGAGGGATGAGGTTGGCATGCTCATCAGGAGTCAAAATTTCTCCAAATTTAACCTTCCTTGGATTGGTGGGATCATTACTGATATCCACTTTGAAGGTTTCCTCTACTGACATATGGGATCCCTCCTCAAGCTGATGAGGCATAGGGATCAAGTGGATGTCATCTATTGGGTTTATAGGTTCTGCATTGGAAGCATCCTCAGCATGATAGACATCATGTGCATAGCCTAGCATAAAATGGAAAGGTTGCAACATTTCTTCATTAGGGAAGAAATATTTAGGCTCTAGAGGTGAATCAACATGATCCCAATCGATAGCATCTACATTTAAATGCAATGGTTTGGATGGATTAGCTGGATTGTGGAGTGGAGTGGTCAAATCAATGGAGATCATGTTGATGGAATGGATTATATCTCCAGGACCATGTGCAAGTGACTCATCATTAACAAAACTACCATCCCCGAGATGTGGTTCTAGGGGTATGGGGATCTCCGGATCTGGTCTATGAATAGACTATCGGATGGGATCATTGGGCTCAAGGAGCTCCATATACGTTGGTGGATCGGGAAACACCATATGATAAATCATATTAAGATTCAGTGGTCTCCCTCTAAGAAGAGGATGGAGATTAATCTCTCTATGCAAATCCTCTATAGTGTAAGGTGCATTACGATAGTGTAAGTAGGGAGGTCCTAAATAGGCTCTCTCCATCTCATCCTCATCATCACTATCATAATAGAGACCTTCACCGCTACCAACTAGAATTGGGAGATTTGGAAGATGGGGTCCCATGTACGCCCACACCCGATAACTGTTATCGCTCATGAAGGATTGATCATCTTCGATGATTGTTTCCTCCGAAAATAGATGATGTAAGTTACGAGGGCCCAGATAGGCCACCTCAGTCTCATCCTCATATAGCTCATTATTTGAGGACTCATTGTCATCATCGCTCTCATATATGCAACTTGGTCCACCTATCTCATAGATGGATTCTATTGTATCCTCGTCAGAATGATCTTCCAACTCAGAATTTATCACTAGATTATCATTGTGAACTTGCATGCCTATATCATCGACTACCTCATGGATTTGTTGGCCCAAGTTTTCTCTTGGTAAATCATCTGGACCGGCGTCCACCAAGATATCCTCATGATATGTCTCGGGTGGTGCTATGGTGATGTAAGACACCATCCGATTATCCCTCTAGAATGTAGAAGGATTAGGGTGATAAGGATTGAAGTCAACCTCACCCCCAGACTGAGGTACAGGTGGTCTAGAGATGCCACAAGGAGTTTAGCCTATCCTCCACTATAAAATCCCAACCCGAACCTATCAGTAGGTAACTGATATTATGGTTCTATAGGCCTCTTACGCCCCTACTCGAATAGTCCAAGACCATAACCATGCCAATGGTAACGCTCAAAGTATCACATGGCATAGTCTGGGTTAGATAGATAATGAATATTTACAATGAATGGTTCGTTATCATCCTCATCCATGGGTGTGGGAGATGCAACTTGGTCTAACCCTCCATAGATGAAGTTGGTTTGGTTGGGTGGTACCCCCAATGGTTCCACCATCCCTATAGGAAGGCGATGGGCTCGTGGTCGGCCCATGTCATGTGTAGTCTTGATAATAGGTGTGAACATCACATTCTACATAATGTATTCCCCTAACCTAGGATTAACCAAATGGATGGTCACCTGCGGTGCAGATGACCCCACTGAAGACACAAGTGAAGCAGGTTGAGGTGCCTCTTCGAATCTTCCTTGAACTTCCTCTACTTCCATAGGAGTAGGGGTTTCAATGATAACTGACTTGGGCTTTTGCTTTATCTTCTTTTTGCCCACATTTTCTTTCAACTTCCTATCATCCCATTGTATCATGGATGTAGTCGATCTAATAGAAGTAGTTATTGTGTGCTCCGATCTTTGAGATACGGATATTGTGGGTCTAGCACACACTTCTTTGATTATACCTCCTAGATATTTGATTGGTGATATTGGTTGCACATCCAAGTGCATTGAGGGGAGCACAAATTCCCTTGAAAAATCTACTAGATTCATGTATTTAAAGGGTTCTTCATCCGAAGGCACCACGTGAACCTATCCCTCATGAATGTATTTGATACACTGGTGTAAAATAGAAGGGATGCAATGCATTTCTCTGATCCAAGGCCTACCCAGAAGTATATTATACTGCATAGCACCTTCGATTACGTGACACATCATCGAGATGGTCTTCAGTCCCACCTGGATAGGTAAAACTATAGTACCGACCATCGAGCATAATGCATCATTGAACGCTCTCAATGTGAAGGTGGAAGGGATGATATGCATCTTGGGTAACTTCAAGTGAGTTAACGCCTTGGTAGTTATGATATTGATCGATGACCCCGTGTCGATCAAAACCCGCTTGAACGGTTTGTGATTCACACAAGCGATAATATGCAATGGTGGGTCTGCTATAATAGTGGAAACCATCTTGATTTCATGGTCATGAAATTGAATGACCGGCTCTTGACATTGTTGCACGTGCCCCATAAAGTGTGTAAATGCTTTGGGATCCTGAGGCTGCACCTCTATGGACCTTAAAATATCCATAAGCATCTCCCTGTGCTTAGGAGACTATTGAATAAGCTCATAGATCGACAACTTTGCTGGAGTTATCTATAGGTTTTGAATCAACCTACTTTTGATGGTCACCACCGGTCTAGTTGGTGGGTCGGGCACATATTGGGCTGGCCTTGGAGGAGGTGCAGCTTGGACCCTAATAGGCATTGGAGGTTGATTCAGTCATTCATACCTCACATTCCTCATGACAACATTGACCATGCCAATGAACCCATGGGTTGGTGGTTCGATGCGCACTTGGTTGACCTGGCCAACATTATTCCTTGGTGCCTCATGATTAGGTAAAGGATTTTTGTAAATCCCCATATTTTTATTATCAAGCGCTTGCAGGTTGTCGATGAGAAGTGTACCTCTCTCGATCATATTTTGCACAAGATGTTTGAAGGACCAACATACCTCGATGTCATGGCCCTTCATTCTATGGAATATGCAATATTGATCATCTTTATAGCCTTTAGGCTTAGGCTGATTAGGATCTATCATCTTGACCTCGGGTAAGTGAATAGCCTTCACCTCGCATAACTGATGAAAAATCAAAGTCAACGACTTCGATAACTGAGTGAATATGTGAGGTGGGTGTTGTTCTTTATTTTTACCCTTGTAATTGTTATTGCACTGCTCGTACTATGCAGGTGGAGGTTGGGCTTGATAATTTTGCTTTTGTTGCCCTTTTTCTCCCTTTTGAAGGTTCAACACTACCTGATTAACATGGGTTGGCTTGGCCTGATGTCTCTCAGTACTTTTCTTGTGTCCCTCCTTCTTATTCCTAAGCTTCAAGTTACCCTCCTATAACTTGATGTCCTCAATCACCTTGGCTTGCGCCAAAGCCTCTTCGAATGTCTGGTATTGCTGCAACTGTAGCAATAATGAAATGTGCTTGGCACAATTCTTCATGAACATTCATATTAATTCAGAGGATGAGATGGAGAATGGTAGCTTTGCCATCATCTTCCTCCATCACTTTCCATAATCCATCACTGGCTCATCATCATGTTGCGTTAGAGCGGCCAGGTCGGATAAGTTTACCTTCTTCTTGATGCTGAAGGAGAAGCATTCAAGAAATGCATCAACTAGTTGTTTGAAACTAGTGATGTTGTGCCTCTTTAGTTGGTTGAACCACTCTCGAGCTGGGCCTGAGAGGGTCATGATGAAGGTGTGCAGGAGCAAAGCATCATTGCTCTCAATATGAAAGCACATATCTAGGAAACTAGTCATGTGCTCCTATGCATCTTCCTCTCCTTGAAACTTTTCTAGCCTAGGCATCTTGAAATGCTCAGGATATGTTGGAATAGGCACTGATGTGCATAGAGGTTCATTATGAATTTTGTTCAAGGTAGGCTTCTGATAAGTCATTCCTTGCTTCTCTATGGCTTGAACCTTCTCTGCTAAGGTCTTGTAGGCTTGCGAGGAAAGAAACTCCTCCTCTCGAGATTGTCTTGGAGGTGGCTTCGGAGGTAGGTTCCTCCTCGGTCGAGGTGGGGGACTAGGCTCACCCTCCTCCTCGAATTGGGATATTTTAGGATACTCTTGTTCTAATTCCTCTCCCACTTCATTCTCATACTACCTATGCTCATGTTGTTTGGACGTTGGATGTCGATCTCTATGTTGAGTTGTATGGTGAGTATGGGTGTCTATGTTCTCAGGGTGTAACTCGGGCTGTGAAGCCACTCGTCTATGGACACATTCCCTGATCTCATTGTGAGGATGTAAACTAGTGCTAGCCAATCGATCCTCCCTCTCTACATGCTCCTTCTGATCGAGGATGCGTTGTTCATGCATGCACTATTCATACAATTTTTTCCTGATGAACCTCTGCCTCTGAGTATTCTCATTTTTGAGGTGCTCTTTCTCTGCATGAACATCCTCCAATTGATCTTGGAGAATCTATCATCTCTGCTCTGACATCAGTCTATGAGCCCTATCAAGATGATCGATCATCTGAGGCCTCGGAGGGGTGCGCTCTATTCGAGCGACTTTATGAGTATGTCCTCCAATGGACTGATTTACCACACTCTTGCCTCTATCTATAAATATGGCATTCATGTCAGGTTGTCTCCTATACTCAGTGCCTGCATGTGATGTAGGAGCATGCATGTCTCGAGAATGCTTGGAGCACTCTCCAGGTTCTCGGGTGGTCCTAATGGTGCTTCCGCTACACATGCTCGTAGGATGAGAGGGTGTAGGCATAGGCTTATATCCTAAATGCCCTAGGACCTTGTCTAGACCATCCAATTGTTTGCTATGCCATGGCTCATGAGGTGGCATACCATTGGCTCCCACTTTAGATATATCTATGGTAAACTTGGTATGTTCACCCCTATGGGGAGTCTATGTGGGCCTATGCTCGGAAGTAACCCTCTCTACTTACCCCTGAATGGGTGGATCTTGGACATATCTATGCTCTAGAGGTGGAGGTCATGAGCCTCCCTTAGATACCTATCGAAGGGGTACCAATTTGGATCCCTCGATGACATATTCTTTGGTAGAACCTATGGATCCACGTGGAATACGGTCATGGTATATGCTACCATATATGGAACCCCCATGCTGGGAAGTCCCATGCTCTGATCTATGCCTAGAGGGATGTCTAGTACTTCCTCTAATTGGGGTGTTCTCAATAGAATCCCCTCGTGTAGAATTATCCCCTCTAATGCTCATTGAACGATGTCCAGGAGGATTCTATAATTGAGGGTGTTCTACATCATGTTGTGCACTAGGTGGAGCTTGAGCCTCGATCTCGGGTCTATGCCCGGGTTGACCACTCTGTGTACACACCATTGTGTATCCTATGTCTAGATTTAACTTTTATTAGCACACAAAGAATACAATGATGATTATCTCTTTTACAATTTTAAAATGAGTCCTAGACTATTTGATGTGTTTTCAATTTGTTGTATCAGTAAAGTAACTCTTATCATGTTTTGCAAAGCATTGATGATTTTCTCAATTGTTTAATGGCTTTCACCTGTATGCTCATAGCTCGACAACCTGGCTATGAACTCTAGGTCACGTAATCCCCCCAAAGTGTGGCAATGAAAGTCCACACCCGAGCAGGGAGCACAGGTCCTCCCAGATCCTCACCCATTTTCACCTAGTCAACGTCATACCCTCCGAAGAGAAGTACATGCAAATTTTCTAGGCTACGAAAGGTTCTTGGATCCGGTATTGGTCTAGAACATAGGGTACATGGGATTTGGGCCAATGGATGGAAATCACCTCCACCATCATTGAAACCCTACTAGTGGTTGGATATGACTCCCAACTCACTAGCATTTACTTTGGAACATGGTGTGTGTGTGTGTGTTCTTTTTAATTTGCATAAAAGGAAAGATGCATAATACAACACTCACATGATCATTTCCTACATGATATGCATAAAAAGAATGTTTGGTATTTCAGAAACATGCATGATTAATCTACATGATATTTAGACAATGCATATTAATGATGAAGTGGCCTCTAATCGGGCCTCAAGCAAGCAATCCAACATACAAGGACACTTTAGCATGTTGTATTCTAGGGTGGACTACAATCAGAGGTCCATTATTCCTAGCAGTGCCTAATGAAACCCTAGAACGAAAAACCTAATGGACCTAATTCATTTCACCCTTTTTTAGTGTTTGTCCTACTTAGGTTACCATTTTATGCTTGCTGGAAAAATATAGACAGAGAAGACAAGAAAGGAAAATGATAGTGAAACCTACCTCAGGTCCACATTTGATCAAGCTTTATCCCTCTATTCTCTGATTGGTCTATTGTTGACCGTGGCTCTGATGCATGGCTATGACTGTTGCCCATGCCTGTCAACCATGGGCTAACTTTTTGACCATGGATGTCAGCCATGGGGAGCACCTACCATAAAAAACACAAACACAATCAGTTAATCATGGCTAGATATGCAGAGTTCCACCGTGATCGCCTACTGTAACCACCAAAAATGGCTCACACCTAGGCTGACTATTGCAATTGATAAGAGATAAACAAATAGGCATGCATAAATTGACAACAAGAAATAAAGAAAATACAAGGAATCCTTTATTAATTTCAATGGAGTCAAATTACAGATTCGTCCCTCTTAGGGATACCCATTTGATACATCAATTACAATAGTGCTTTAATCCCTCTCAAGGGTAGATGTGAATCAAATGCCTTCTAGGGTGACACGAACTGCTCTAGGGTGTCGATGACCCTCTTCTCCATGATTAGAGGTATTTGTTACCTTGCATCCCAAAACCCTGTTAGTCCTGCATTCAATAAACAACAAGAAACATTTAAAAGCAAAGGTAGCCTCTCTTGATGAGGCCTTTTGAGGATATTGCATAAAAGATAACATAACTAGCATATAATCAAGAAATTGCAAGAAAGTTAGTAAACCTATATTAATCATGAAATATTACCATAAAACATGTAAGCTAGAGCATATCTAACTATCTAATGGCCTAATTATCAAATTGAAAGCATGGAGACATGAAAAAGATCCATTAGTAGTATTAATTGCTAAAATGAAAGTAACATGCATTAAAATCATAAATCTATCTGTCAAGGTCTCTAAATTGCTAATTAAACCAATAATAAAGCTAATATAACCTAAATAAATAATCTACAAAAAGAAAAACAAGGGAATCTACCCTAATTTTCTCACCATGGGTCTGATGCATGGGTGGCACTATTCACCATGGTTGAGAGCCATGGTGGAGCTCTGAGTAAATTTACCCTCCAAATTAGGGCTTTCTCTCTGATCCACCTTGTCAAATTGATGGTCAAGGGTCACCTCTATGTCCTCTGATAGGTTTGGTGGTTGAATTGTTCAGATTGTGCACCAATTGCATGAATTTGTATTTCTTGGCTCTCCTAGGCTCCTAGGGCTTCCATTGCAATTTGATCTCCAATTGGGTAGCAAAAGTATCCCTCTCAATGCATCTAGGTGAGTATGCAATTTGATAGGGCTTCACTGCTCAATTGATAAAATATCTCTCTAGACTTATCCCCAATTCGGAGGGGGATCTTATAGCATTGGCCCAGGGCTAGGGGTGGCTTCCTCATGAAGCCAAGATCAATATTGGGCAGTTGAGCTAGTTGGATGGAAGGATCCAGAACCTTCCTCGCTCAAACCGCTCCAATATGCAACCAATTGGCCATTGCAACCAACTTTGGGTCGGATGAAGGCTAACTGATTTTGAGTGTTGACCATGGCTGACATGCATGGTGAGCACTGCTAACCATGGGTGTCAGCAACGGCTAGCACTGACTAGGCAAAGGTGCCCAAATGAGTGGTAAAAACCACTGCTATACCTTGGATCTATCCAAAGGTCTTCCATATGGTCTTCTAGCATGTCCCATATGAGTAGTCGCCTCGACATGACGCGTTTTAGGTGTCTACACTTAATAAAAAGTAAATCTAGATATAGTTTAAATAACTTGACAATAAATATAATATTTTGATATTTTGATGGGAGTGACCTTAAAAAAAAAAATCATATTATATTGTATTACTATGAAATATATTATTAAAAATTATTCTATTATGAGAGTGTTTATTACACTGTAATCATCATACAATTGTATCTTAATACTCAATAACAATTTAGATGATA
Source organism: Wollemia nobilis (assembly GCA_028583015.1). Taxonomy (NCBI): domain Eukaryota; kingdom Viridiplantae; phylum Streptophyta; class Pinopsida; order Araucariales; family Araucariaceae; genus Wollemia; species Wollemia nobilis. The sequence continues at coordinate 7,003,365 of JAQPPZ010017121.1, forward strand.
TATTTCATAATAGTTAATATCTTGACAATGTTGTGGTTTTAAAATTTTGATTATATTTTTCATATACTTAAATTTAAATTAGTTAATAAAGCATAGTTAATCATAAGCTTTTTAAATAGTTTTGACATAATAAATAAAACAAAAAAGTGGAAAGCCCTTCTACAGAGAAGACTCAATTTGAATTTAGATAAGGTGTCCATGAAACCTTGGGAAGGGTGGTGACAAACTCATATTGAATATCAAAAATTATTTTAAATATGAAGTCTCACAAAACATAAATTCAATACAAGGGATGAAGCCAAATCCCTTATGATTTTTTGTTAGAATAAATATTGTTTAACAAAATATACCTAAAAACAAGTTATCAAGTAAGATTCAATAATATTCATTGAATCCTTGTAAAGGCATAACTCATCACTAGAAAAAGTGATATTTAAACATGTATTTAAGTTAGGTAATCATGTCATAGTTTACTTGTAAACTATGGAGTTGATAATAGTTTCTTAGAGAGTCTTCTCAATGGGATGATCTTGTCGATGTCATTTTGCCTTCATTATAATGTCACCTTAATATTTCTATGGTTGGTCATGCCACTCTTACTATTTTTATTTAATAATATTTAGTTCATTATAAATATTCTTTGTATGGATGGATAAAGGAACTAACTCACCACCAATAATTTAACTTTTATACAAGCTACACCTAGGCTAGATATTCAATACATTTCATTGATGTTTTTGATAGTTTTAAGTATATTTTATAGCCAAGATTAAAATCTAACCATTACATTTGATGCTTGTTTTCTTAAATATTAAATAAGTTGTATGTGGCTTCTATTGGGGACCACTCCCATAAAAATACCAAAATAATACATTTGTTCTTAGGTCAAAAAAACTATATATAGTTTGCTCTTTTATCAAAGATATTCTTCATCTTCCTCAAAGTGTTTAGTTTTTCAATTAGCTCTTTGACATCATTTTAATTAAGATATAAAATATTAGTTGGCCAGTTGCCTTCTAAATTTTGAATTTCACCAAGATGAAGGTTGGCACCACGATTGGCTAAATTATTTGCTACTTGATTTTCTTCTCTATAGATATGCTCACATTTCCAACAAATTGCCTCCAATAACAGTTGATGAAAATCAACAATAATATTGTTTTTTTATCCAATCTCCACATCCATTCTTGTTGATATCATTAATGATAATTTGTAAATCCTCCTCAATAAAAATATATTTCCATCCTTTTTTAATTGTAATTTCAATCCCTCTAAGGAGTGCCCTAGCCTCTATATAGTTGTTAGTTGAAGTTCCATATGATTTTGAATAAGTAAGGAGAACTTTACCTTCATTATTTTGAGAAACATCACTTCCACCAACTTTTTTTGGATTTCCATTTAAAGCACCATCAAGATTAATTTTGATAAACTTAATTTTTGGACATTTCCATTTTACCATAAATCGAAGTAAATCCTTTGCTTTAACTCCATTGCCATTGATGACCCTTCCATGTATATTCAAATCCTGTAACTAAGTGGTTAGAACCTCTTTCTCCATTCTTGAGACTTCCCATGATGAGCACCATATTTGTAAATATTTTGTAAATGACAACAAAATACGATTTTAAACTTGGGCATGTATTTGAGATTTTTTTTCTAAAAATAATATTATTCCTTTTAAGCCATAAGTTCCCACAAATCATGGTATGACCAATCCTCCATAGGATACATAATAATTTAGCTTTGAAATAATGAATCCAACATTCTATCAACTCTTTCAATGTTTATGAAACTACCTAATATATTTTTATATTATTGAAAAAGCAACCCCAAATGATGTGAGCAAAGGGACAGTGAAGAAATAAATGATTTGATGTTTTTAAATCCTTCTCACACAATGCATACCTAAAAGTTCGATGATATCCTCTTTTTCATAGACTTTGTCTTGTAATAATATTACTTTAGACTGCTCACCAAAGGAATATTGAGGGCTTAGGGATAACCTCTAGTGACCAAACAATATTCTAAGGGAAATATTTAGGAGTAGAAAATGTCAATTGCTCTAAATCCTCATATCATTACTTGAAAAAATATCCAATAATTTTTTATAAACAAAAAATAAACTCATCCAATCATGTGAAAATAGGTAAATAAAACTCTTAAAGCATGTTTTGAAGCTCATGTTCTATTCATTTGAGTTCCTCTCCTTCAACTAGGTTCCTAATAGAAACCTATGATCTAGAGTTGGTGCTTACATTAATATATTATTTGACCTTTGTATCTTTACAAGCTATACATGCCTAAGCTAATGGTTTTCATTTTGAATAAGAGATGAGACGATAAGGCTTCAACCAAGCACTAGATAAAAAAATTGCATAGGCCCCCTCATTGACTCTTTAATTAATCCAATAATTCATCAACACTTTCAATATTGATGGAACCACCCAATATATTCTTATGTTTTTAAGAAATAAACCCCAAATGGTGTGAGCCAATAGACAATAAATAAGTAAATGGCCTAATATTTCCAAATTCTTCTCATATATGGCACACATGAATGGTCCATGATATCCTCTTCTTTGTAGACTCTCTTAAGTAAGAATCTTACTTTCGATTGCTAATAAAATATTGAGGCCTTAAGGAAAGGCTCTATTGACCAAACATTCTTCGAAGGGAAATATTTTGAAGTAGAAATTTTTGATGTTCTAATCCTCATATCCCAACTTGATTGAGTATCCACAATATTTTGATAGATTCAAAACCAACTCATCCTTTCATGTAAAACTAGGCAAGTAAAACTCTTGAAGCATATTTTGAAGCTCATTTTATATTTGTTTAAATTCATCTCCTTCAACTAGATTACTATAGAAATCCATTCTCTAGAGTTTTTCTCAAATTAATATAATCTAACCTTTGGAACTTTACAATCTAGACATGCCCAAGTCGATGGTTGCTATTTTGAATTAGAGATAAGAGGATAAGGATTCAACTAGGCATCAAACCAGAAATTTGCATAATCCCCCTCATTGACCAACCATATAATATATCTCTTGATCAATTGTAAATTACCTCATAAAGTTTTGGGTTTGTTTGCTATATAATTTCATTGTATCAAGAGAACCTATATATTTTTAAAGTAATATTTTTCCAACTCTTTCCTTTATATTTGAATAATCTCCAACCAACTTTTTCCCCTAAGTCCAAACTCATAACTCTATAATTTTATAATTCTACTTATCTAATATTCTTTCCTTATCAAACCTTATTCCACTTATAATAGGAACACTAAATTTTCCCTCAAATTCTTTCCAAAGAAAGTATCTTTGAATTTGATCAATTTATGATTCTACACCTAATGACAACCTTGAAAGTGATATTATATAAATAGGGAAGGATTGTAATGTAGTATTTATGAGTTGTAACCTTCCAAAGCTTCTTTTTATTTAATTTATAAGATAAAGGAATACCCAAGTAGGTTGATGGAAATTTTTTAATTTCAAATCCTAAAATATCCATAATAATTTACTGTAAATTGAGGGTAATGTTAATGAAAATTTCTAAAATTTGTAGTATTGACCAACTATCCAGTAACCTTATCATAGCATGATATATTTATTTAAAATCCATGGCCTCATTGGATGAGGGATGACCCAAAATAAAAGTATCATCAACAAATTTTTATTATCTGTTTGTCTTTGAGAAAACTCTCCTCAGGCCTTCGTGAGAATAATAAATAGATAAGGAGATAGTGGACCAACTTGGTGGAATTCACAGGATGATATAAAGTATATAGTAGGATAACCAATGATCAAAATAGAATATTTAGGAGTAATATAAAATCTAATCCATTCACACCAACCCCAATGATAAAAAATCATCTACTTGACAACCTTAAGAAAATATAGATTATAATTATGAATCACTATTATGTTTGACAAAATTATGATAACGTCCTTCCAAAATTATTCATGAGGATTAACTATGGTTGAATCATATGCATTTATAATCCAAATGTTAATATTTTCCTTTTTCCAACAAAGTAGTCAAGCAACCCAATTATTTTCCCCTAACAATTATATATCCCATGTGTGTTTGCTCCATTTTGTCGCATTACCATTAAAAGTTCCTATAGAAGAAATTTTCAAACAATCCCTTATATTCCAAACCCTTTTAAAAGCATCATTATATTCCTCACTACTTAATTTTATTTCTTGTATTAAAATAAAATCAGGACTAAAAAATACTAATAATTCCTTAATAATTATTTTTTTAGGGGTGTTATTCATACCCCTAATATTCCATGATACAATTTTTATCAACACATTTTATTTTTATTAGTGGTCTTAACCATCTATAGAGAATCTTATGATACAAAATTCTTACCCAATTCCCATGGGTAAAATAAGAAGATATGATCTAGCCATTGTTTATCTAAGCCAAGCTCTCTCTTGATCTAGACTATCCTACACTTGGTGAAATAAGTAACATATATAATATGCATTACTACTAAAAAAAATGAATCTCCTGATCCACACATAACACATAACACTAATGAAATATAAAAACTATAACACCAGTGATGTGTAGCACCCCTATCATGCAACACAAGTGATGTGTAGTACCAATGATGTGTAGCATCAATGATGTGTGGTACCAGTGATGTGTAGCACCAGTGACATGTAGCCCCATTGGAATGTAGCACTAGCAAAATAGCTCCAATCATATGTAGCACCAACATCTATCGCACTTTTCTCCATCACTCTTGTACTATTTTGTAGCTCATGTGAATCACGTTGCTCCTTCACTAGTAACTCCTTTTTCAACAATGTCAAAATATCTTATTTTGGTCTTTCCATGCTCCATTTGAACTCCTTCATTGGCAAGTTGATCAACCTTTTTGTTAAAGTTTCTTCTCACATGTACAAAACTTATGGATTTGAAATGGTTGCATATTTCTTGATTCTCCTGTAGAATCACATCTAGCATTAGATTTGATATTTCCACCTTTCTGCTCATTGCTTCAATGACCAATTTCGAATCTCCATATACTATCAGTTCTAACCACTCTTTTTGCTTGGCAATTTTCAATCCTCTATTCAAAGCTAACAACTCTGCAAAATTGTTCGAATTCACTCCTAATCCTTCAACGAATTCTACCAATACTCTCCCTGAGTCATTCATTATAATCTCTCTTGCTCTACTCCTATTGATTTTTTTCGATGCACCATCAAAAAATAGATGGTATGCTCCAGTACTAAATCTTGGGGGCTCATATTTCTTACTTACTTGCTTGGTTACAAATGGTATTTCTAGAAGCTGAACTATTATTTTTTCAGCTTCCACTAGTGAGTCTTCATTCTCAATCCCGCTTCTATTGGCTTTAATTAAGAGTTTGAGGATTGCTATGCTACATGAATATTCCCAAAAAGGTTGCATCTTTCTGTCTCAAAATATTACTACATTTTGAGCTTTCCATATCTGCCACAATACAATTCATGGTAGTACTTCCCAAATTAACTTTATTGCTGATTTTCCATCTTTGCAAAAAGGATAATTAGTGTCCCATTTGGTTAAAAATTCCTCACACTCCTTAATTTTGGAATGGATGTCAACTCTGAAGCCCAATGCTTGCCACATGAAGTTCCAAACTTGGTTCGAGACTTCACATTGAATGAACAAGTGTTCAATATTTTCTTCTTGCTTCTTACATAACATACATACTGACGGCCCATGTATACCCCTTCTACTTAGATTTTCAGTAGTAAGAATCACTTTGTGAGTTAAGATCCACATAAAATGATCAATTTTTGGAATGGATCTTACACTCCATAATTTTGTCTAGCACTTGCTGTTTGGAATTAAGTGACCATATTTATCAGCCAATAGCTAGTTGTATCCTTGTTTGACATGATATTTTCCTATTTTATTTATTGGTCCTCATATTATCTAGTTTGGTTCATCTTTAAGTCTAACATTTCTTTCTCTTAACAACTTGGAAAGTTTTTGATATTCATTCTTCAAGTTTATTGATTCAATCTCCCATTCCCCCAATATTTGATTCTAGATTCTGGCCATTCACTTTGAGAATTGTTAGTTTAAAAAATTAAAAATTTTCCATACCTTTGCTTCTAAAGCAAATCTCTTAGTTGGAGTATTTCTAGATATCCTCCTATTGGTGGTATGCCATTGATTGCATTTGTCCATATGTCCTCTTTTTTTCCATCACTAATGAGCCATGAATAACCTTTTCTAAAAAAGGATAGTATTGCACACAAATTCGACCATGTAGTAGATCCCTAATCTAAAGTTACATTCATTGTTAGTATATGTTCTGATGGGTTACCTCCAAGATACTTGTTCACCATGATCTTGCTCCATAGTGAGTTGCTTTCCTTGATTAATCTCCATATTAGTTTAGCTCCATACACCTCTAGCAATAAGGATAGATGCTTTATTCCTAATCCACCCCATTTTTTGGGTAAGCATACAATATCCCACTTAACCAAATGGAACTTCTTTCTTTCTTGTTCTCTAGAACCTTTCCATAAAAATATCCTTATTATCTTCTCAAAGTTCTTAATTACCCCTACTAGTGCATGAATAGATGACATTAAATATATCAGGATGGTGGATAAAACTGATTTGATTAGAATCACTCTCCTAGCTAGATTCAACCATCTATGGGACCACATATTCAATATCTATATTAATTTGTTGAGGATATTCTCCCATTGCTTTTTGGCATGCTTGCATGGGCCAATTGGCACCCCTAGATACACAAAGAATTCTTTGGATTCACCTAGTTTGAAGCCAAAAATTCTGGCAAGTTTCCTCCTGAAAGCTACTAAGCAATTATATGCATAAAGGATAGACTTACCACAATTAATAGCAGCTCTTATTGCTATACAAAATTTATCTAATATCTCTTTCATGTTCTTGGCTTCCTTAATAGATGCTTGTCCCATTAACATAGAGTCATCTATAAATTGTAGGTGGGTGGTGTTTACTACATTTGAAGTAATTGATGCTCCTTCAATTTATCCCTATATTCTTGCTTGCTTGATAAGATAGCTCAATGCCTCAACCATGATGACATATAAAGCTGGTGATAATGGGAAGCCTTGTCTTATGCCTCTAGAAGAGTTTAAAAAATTAGATGGTCCTCCATTGACTAAAATAGAATGTGCTAGAGTTGATGCAGCCTTCCACCCATTTTACCCATTGCTCACAGAACCCCATTTTGTGGAGGACCATTAAGAGAAATATCTTATTGAGTCTATCATAGGCTGTAGCAAAGTCAAGTTTGATCATCATTGTCCTTCTCTCAATTTAATTATAGAGTGAATTGCTTCTTGCGTAATGATGACTTCATCTAAAATTTATCTTCCTTTAACCGCTCTCCCTTGCTCTTTTAATATGATCATAGGCAGCCATTTTTGCAATCTACTAGCCATTATTTTTTAAATTACTTTATAGGAAAAGTTGCATAGAGAAATGGGTCTGAATCTATCAAACTTACTTGCCTTCTCCTCTTTTGGGATAAGTGCCAAGAATGTCAAATTTATTGACTTTAAAATTTTTCTATTGTTCTCACTTCTTCCACCATTGCTAGTAGATCCTTAACTATAATTTCCCATGCTCCTCTAAAATAATTTGTCTGAAATCCATCTAGACCTAGAGCTTTGTCTAGCTTAAATGAATACACTATCTCTCTTAATTCTTCCATGCTGACTTCCTTCATTAGATGATTATTCATTTCTTGTGTGACTACTTCTAGTATTAATTCAACCACTTCTCTCTAGATTTCTTCTCTATCAATGTTATCATCTGATAATATGGTTTGAAAATAATTCCTCATAACATTTCATATTTCATTATCCTCTACCATCTCCTCCCCATTGTCTTGCTTGATACATGATATGTGGTTCTTCATTCTATAAGCAATCAAGGCTTTATGGAAAAACTTAGAATTTGCATCCCCTTTCTATGCCCAGAGCACTCTTGATCTTAACCTTAATAGATCACTCTCCTCCTTCTCAATCCTTTCCATTTGTGCAATCAACTTAGCTTCCTCATCTCTACTCAAATTTATATCTATTCCATTTTGTGCCAGTTTGTTTAATTCTTCCAATCTATCACATATTTCTTTCTTCTTTTCAGCTTTAGCTTTCATTATGCTTCTCTACCATCCTTTAATTTTATTCTTGATATATTTCATTTTGCTATAGAATATAAACATTGTTATTCCTTCAACTTCAATCTCATTCCACCATTTTTTAACATTTTCTTAAAACTCCTCACATTCCATCAATTAAGGATTAAATTTGAATGACACATTTTTTGGAGGTTCAAATTCCTATATCTTCAATAGTATTGGTGCATGGTTTAATCTTGCTCTAGATAATATAAAAGACTCCATTGATACATTTATTCCTAAGATGGATTCATCTACTAAAAACCTATCTAATCTTTCTCGAATTAAGGTTGCTCCTCCTCTTCTATTTGACCATGTGAAAATACCATCTTTTGGAATGATATCTACCAAGTTCCTCTCTTCCATCATATCTGATACCATTCTTGAATTCTGGTTTAGACTCATAATTCCTCCTTTCTTCTCCTCTAATTTGAGAATTAAATTAAAGTCTCCTCCTATTATCCAATTTTCAAGGCTATTTGATGATCCATCTTGCCATATTCTTCCAACATTCTTTTGCCAAGGATTGATGAGTGGGTCCATACACATTTGTTAGATGATATATTTTCTTGGATCTCTAGCATTCCAATGATATTTGTATCCAATGTGCATCTTTAACCACTTCTATGAACTTCCATTTTATTTTGTTCCATATTGTAGCAATACCTCCTACCTAGCCTCTTGAGCCAATACATTCACTCTAGTATATATTAGTATTCCATATTCCTTCCATAGTTGTCCATTCATTTTTTGCTATCTTAGTTTCTTGAAGAAAAATTATATCAGGACCAAATTCTTGAATATTTCCCTTTAAGGTTCTTTTTGTTGAGGTAGAACCTATACCTCTTATATTCCAAGAGAATATAATCATTTTCCTAGGCTATGTGGTACAACCTTCTTACTTTTTCCTCCCTATCCACTTGGGGGATTTAATTATGCTATCTTGTCCTCTATACTAATTTGCTTTTGAGATCCCTCCTCAATGGCTTTTTGTGAATATGTTTGCAATGCCTCCGACCTTGTGGGTCTTCCTACCTTCTTCTTGGTACTTGTCCCATAATCTACTTGTGATTCTATTTGACTTAGGGATAGTATACCACCTTGCATTGTTACCTCATCTTCCAATTTTTCACCTTCTATTCCTTGTTCTTCTCAATTTTTTGCTTTTTCCTCTTCTCCTTTTTGAACTTCTTCAATTGGTTCAAACTCCTCACTATTCATTTCTAAATTATTTTCCCCTGTTGTAATCTCTTCTTGTGGTTTTTCCTTCTCCAAGGCCTCAAATTGATTTTTCACTGATGTCTCTTTCATTGTCAGTACCCACTTTCATTTAGTCTACTTTTTCTTTGATACATTCATAAATCCTTCATTATCCTTCTCATTACCCTATTATTTTGATACTTGTCTTGCTTTTCTTGGGTAATTATGGATATAATGTCCATATTCATGGTAGTGGGTGCATTTAAATGGGATCTGCTCATAATCTAGCTCTTGCTTCCATACTTGACCTTGTAGTTCAATTTCAATATGCTCTAGTAAGCCTTCCATTATGTCCATCTCCACACATATTCTGGCATATGTGGTTAACTTTCATTGTTTTGTCATCTCAATTATTTTAATGAACCACCCTAAAGAGTCTCCTATTGCTTTAAAAGATTCTTCCTACCAAAATGATATGGAAAAAAGGCATCTTAACCCATATTGGAATGGAGTTCAAAATTTCTTCTCTTGGGTCAAAATTATCATCCTAATACTTCATAAATAGTCCACTTCGATGGCAAGCCGAGATTCACACAACAGAACTTCAAATTAATTTTTTGCAAATTGCTTAACACAGTCTTACAATACCGTTTCCAGGCATAGTTCTTTTCCCTCTCAATCCCGAACTCACCATCCCATTCCCTTACAATTCTCGAGTTTTTATCGAGGCCTCGACCCTCTAGGCAATTAATGCCCCCGCCTAACAAAATCTCAAGTTCGTTTTCCCCCCGGCCGAGTTTTTCAAATTTTCTGCCATAAATGGGCAACTGCCCGATCCACCATGAAGCTTGCATTAAAGACCTCCCTTGACCTGCAACCGCCGTTTTGGTCAGACTGTTCTTCTGCACCGCTGTCTCGTCCATAATGTCCATCGCCTGTAACTGCTGTTTTGCCAGAATTTAAAAATATGCATGGCCGACATCTCTATTTTTAATTTACGTGGCCCTCATCTTTGTTTTAATACACGTATGCTTTCGCGTGTCCAATTCGACTTTACCTCCAACTGGTTGCGTCGCTTTTAACACACGTGGCAGCCACGTGTCTATTTCGACCCTTGCACATTGGCATCCGCGTGTTTACATTTGGCTTGCCTCTTCTTGGTCGTGATATCGTGACATGTCGCGATATCGCGACCCAACTGTTGCCTGCCTTGGGCCACGATATCGCGACATGTCGCGATATCGTGACATGTCGCGATATCGTGACCCACTGCCCTCGCCTAGTCCTAGCCACGTCCATGTCACGAAATCGTGACATCACGACCCCCCCCTGCCTTAGCCTCCTTTCACGATCCTCAGAAATCGCGACCTATTTCGTGCTTTCCGCCTTGCCTTAGCTTTTGAAGTTGTCTCCGTCTTGCCTTAGTTTTGAGGTCGCGATAACATAACCACGTGGCAGCCTTCAACTGGTCGCGATATCGCGACGGGACTCCCCCCTCGCCTTAGTTTTGAAATATCGTCGCGATATCGCGACAGCTGAGGTCTACGATTTCTGACTGTCGCGATATCGCACCCTTGTCACGATTTCGTGACCCCTCCCCCTTGCTTTACAAAACTTCCCCCTTGGGAAATAACTAAAATAAATCAAAATGCAAAGTACTTAGAAAAATTTAGAAAATTTTTGGAAGATGCAAGATTGCTCTACTGTCATCGGATGCTCCTGCATCAGACACCCGGGGTAAATTAAAAGTGATCCTCACTTCTATTTTGTTAGGGGAAGACCCAGGCGGTCAACCTCCATCTTCGACAACCAAGTTGCATCTTCAACGGGTCTACCCTTCCACTTTATCAAATATTCAGAATACTATTTGTTTTTGGTGCTTCTGCCTTCACGAGTGTCTAATATTTCCTCGACCTCGTCGGTGGTTGGAGTAGATGCTGGAATTTGCCATAATTCTATACTTGGTACCTCTGTACTCTCTCCCTCATGATATTCCACTAAATCTGAAATATTAAAAATAGGTGAAATGTCAAGCCAACTTGGCAATTCCACTTCATATGCATTTCCTGACTCCCGTTTTTCCAGTATTCTGCATGGCCCAAACTTCTTCATCTTCAATTTGTTATAAGTTTTGGCAGGAAATATTTCCTTCCTGAGATGGACCATGACTTCATCTCCTACTTCGAACTCTTTGAACCGTCGCTTCTGGTCTGCTCTTGTCTTATATTGAGTATTCATTTTTATAATTTGTTTCCTTACTTCTTCATGCAGACTTTTCATATGTTTCGCAAATTCTTCTGCCTCGGCACTGCACTTTTCTCTCTTATCCAACTTTCTCAGTTCAGACACATTTCTTGGGCTGTTTCCATATATTATCTGGAACGGAGATTTATTTGTGCTCTTATTGACTGAATTGTTATATGCAAATTCTGCCTACGGTAAAACTAAATCCCATCCCGTGGGTTGATCTGCTATCAAGCATCTCAGTAAATTACCCAGGCTTCTATTTACCACCTCTGTCTGTCCATCAGTCTGTGGGTGGTATGCAGAACTGAATTTCAGATCTGTCTTCAACTTCTTCCACAAAGTTCTCCAGAAATACCCAACAAACTTTGTATCTCTGTCAGAAACTATGCTTCTTGGTAGACCGTGAAGTCGTACCACTTCCTTGAAAAATAACCCTGCAATGTGAACTGCATCACTTGTCTTACGGCGGGGAATAAAATGTGCCATTTTGGAGAATCGGTCAACCACCACAAATACAGAGTCATTTCCCCTCTGTGTTCTCGGCAATCCAAGAATAAAATCCATGCTTATGTCCTCCCATGGCCTCTCAAGTACAGGTAACGGCTGGTATAATCCTGTGTTTTGCCTTACGCCTTTTGCCATCTGGCATATTCTGCAACTTTGCACAAACTTCCTCACATCTTGCTGAAGTTGCGGCCAGTAGTAATTTTCATCCACCAGGGCAATGGTCTTATCCCTACCAAAATGCCCAGCCAGTCCTCCGTTGTGCTTTTCCTTGATCAAGTTCTCCCGCATGGAACTCCTTGGAATGCATAATTTACTTCCCTTGAACAGCATTCCATCTTGGATTAGGAAATCTAACCATTTTGTCCTGTCCATAGTAACAGGTGCCAAGCAAGCCGTCCAGGCTGCTGCAAAATCAGGATCTTCAGGATAAAGACCCTTCAGTTCTTCGAATCCAACTACTTCCACTGTCATTTCAATTAGCAGATTCTGCCTTCTGCTTAAAGCATCTGCAACCCTGTTTGATTTCCCGCTCCTGTGCTTTAATACAAAGGTATAGCTTTGGAGAAACTCGACCCACTTCATGTGCCGTTGATTCAGTTTTGTTTGGCTGTTGATGTATTGCAATGCCTGATGATCAGTAAATAGAACAAACTCTTTTGGCAACAAATAATGCCTCCACTTCTTCAGAGCCTGAACTATAGCATAAAATTCTTGGTCATACACTGAATACTTTTTTCGAGCATCATTGAGCTTTTCACTAAAATAAGCAACAGGTCTGCCTTCTTGACTCAGTACAGCCCCTATTGCACTGCCACTGGCATCACAGTCCACCTGAAATACCTTGTTAAAAGTCTGGGAGTGCCAAAATAGGCTATTCTGTGACCTTTTTCTTTAATGCATCAAAGCTCCTTTCAGCCCCTAATGTCCACTTGAACTCTTTTTTATCCCCTCTCATTGTTTCTGTGAGAGGTGCACAAATGCTGCTGAAGTTCCTTATGAACTTCCTGTAAAAGCTGGCTAGACCATGAAATGATCTTACCTCTGTTGTGCTTCTTGGGGTAGGCCATTCGATGATGGCTCTCACCTTCTCTGGGTCCATTTTCAGACCTTCTATTGAGATTACAAATCCCAGGTATACTAACTCTTTCTTGACAAAATTACACTTTTTTAGATTTATTAATAACTGCTCCTCCCGTAGCTTTTCAAAAACCCTCCTGATATGCATCAGGTGTTCCTCCAGGGTTCTGCTGAATATTAATATATCATCTAAATAAACAATGACAAACTTTCCCAGAAACTCCTTCAGTACCTCATTCATCAGCCGCATGAAGGTACTTGGTGCATTGGACAGCCCAAATGGCATGACCAACCACTCATACAAGCCCTCTCTTGTCTTGAAGGCTGTCTTCCACTCATCTCCTTCTCGGATACGGATCTGATGATAACCACTTTTTAGGTCAATCTTCGTGAAGTACTCAGCTCCACTCAAACAGTCCATGATATCATCCATCCTTGGCAATGGGAATCTGTATTTGATAGTGATCTTGTTGATGGCCCGTGAATCTGTACACATTCTCCATTCTCCATCCTTCTTTGGTGCCAGCACTGCAGGTACTGCGCATGGGCTCAAACTTTCCCGAATCAATCCCTTCTCCAGCAACTCCTGGACCTGCCTGTTTAACTCCTCAGTCTCTACAGGCGTCATTCTATGTGCAGCTTTATTTGGCAAGCTCGATCCTGGCACCAAATCTATATGGTGGCTGATTTTCCTTACTGGGGGTAAACCCTCAGGCACATTATCAGACACAATATCTAGAAATTCCTCCAACAGATCTAGGACTTATGTTGGGGTATCTTGGCATTCCTTCTCCCTAACTCTAGGAATTATTGCATAACATAAATGTTCATGCTTCAAACCGTCCAAAAACTTTCTCCCTTCAACTAAACAGATTATGGAGTTGTTACACACCTTTTCATCCGCTTCCTTTAAGGGCTTGAACTTATGGCGCACGCCATTCTTCGTCAATGAGTAGGTGTTGGCACGGCCGTCATGCACTGCACTCCGATCGAATTGCCAGGGCCTTCCCAGCAACATATGGCAAGCATCCATAGGCAGGATGTCGCACAGGACCTCATCACAATAATTCCCAATATTAAATTTAACGAAGCACTGCTCACTGACCAAAGCCCTATGGTCCTTCTGTAGCCATGCGACCCGATATGGATGCGGGTGCTTCTTCCTCTCTAACTGTAGCTTGGTAACCATTTCTTCTGAAACCAGGTTATCCGTGCTACCATTATCAATAATAATATTGCAAATCTTGCCCGCGCATTTACACCTTGTGCGGAATAAACTTCTTCTCTGATCTGTGTCCTTCTCCTCATTCAACAGGACTCTCCTTACGATCATTGCTTCCCCTCTCTCCGCTTCTTTAGAATGTTCAGATCCAGCATCTTCCTCTGCCACAACAGCTCTGGCTGGACCCTCAGGCCTCTTGTTCGTCCTTTCTCGGTGTTGTGGACACTCAAATGCCCGATGTCCTTCTTCACCACAGTGGAAACATGTCCCACGAAATACTCCTCTTCCAAACCCTCGTCCAGATCCACCCCGTCCTCTTGGGTAGCTATTCTGATCACGGGGCTGATAAACATCCTCTTCCCTTTGATCCTGGTTACTACTGGCTTCACCAGTCTTCTTCAGATCTTTATATTTTTCTCCACTGGTTCTCCCACCAGTTCTTCCACCATGGCCCCTTCCTCTTTGCTTGCCTTCAAACCGCCTATTCAGTTTTTCTTCCACCTTTAAGGCAAATTGGTAAGCATCCTCAATGGTGCTTACCCGAACTAGGCTCAGCTCTTCCTGGATACCGAGTCTCAACCCATTGATATAACGGGCTACCTTTTCTTTGTTTGCCTCTAAATGTCCAGTTCTAATAGAGATCTTGTAAAACTCCTCGGTGTATTCTTGGACAGTTTTGTTTGTCTGTCTCAAACTCTGCATTTTCCTTAGCAGATCCAACTCGTAATCTGCTAGAATAAACTATCTTTTCAGCTTTTCCACCATTCTATCCCATCTTGTTATTCTCTCCTTCCCTCTTCTGTTCCTCTCCAACTGTATTCCCCTCCACCAAATGTTGGCATGACCCTTCAACTTGGTCTTAGCAAATCTGACCCGATTAGGGTCTTCAACCTCCTCATATTCGAAATATTCTTCTAAGTCATTTATCCAGTCAATCACCTCTTCTGGATTTAGGTTTCTCGAGTATGTAGAAACCTCCATTTTTGGTTGCTTTCCAATCGAGAGATGGCTTTGTACAACCTGGCTTGTGTAGGATCCACAACCTCTTCTTCTTCCTCAGACTGGTCTTCTTCTTCATCAACTTCGTCTTCACTTCCCTCATCCCTTTCGGGCTCGTGCCTTCTGCGTAGCTCTTCTTGCAGGGCTTGAACTTGCCTCTGCAAGGCTCGAAAGTCTTCGGTCGGCACCACATTTCCTACTCCACCACGGTTTCTTCGTGGAGGCATTTTTCTTTCTTCCCTTACAAATCCTTCCACAGATCCTGGTGTAACTGCCTCTCTTTCGGTGATCTGTTACACGCTCAGGAGCTCCCGCTCTGATACCACTTGATGGCAAGCCGAGATTCACACAACAGAACTTCAAATTAATTTTCTGCAAATTGCTTAACACAGTCTTACAATACCGTTTCCAGGCATAGTTCTTTTCCCTCTCAATCCCGAACTCACCATCCCCATTCCCTTACAATTCTCGAGTTTTTATCGAGGCCTCGACCCTCTAGGCAATTAATGCCCCCGCCTAACAAAATCTCAAGTTCATTTTCCCCCCGACCGAGTTTTCAAATTTTTTTGCCATAAATGGGCAACTGCCCGATCCACCATGAAGCTTGCATTAAAGACCTCCCTTGACCTGCAACCGCCGTTTTGGTCAGACTGTTCTTCTGCACCGCTGTCTCATCCATAATGTCCATCACCTGTAACTGTTGTTTTTCCAGAATTTAAAAATATGCATGGCCGACATCTCTATTTTTAATTTACGTGGCCCTCATCTTTGTTTTAATACACGTATGCTTTCGCGTGTCTAATTCGACTTTACCTCCAATTGGTTGCGTCGCTTTTAACACACGTGGCAGCCACGTGTCTATTTCGGCCTTCTTCTTATCCGTGTATACTTTGGCCTGCCCTTTTCTTGGCCGTGATATCGTGACATGTCGCGATATCGCGACATGTCGCAAATCATGACATCTATCGCGACCCCCATGCCCTTCTCGCAGCTTGCCTGAGCCATGATATCGTGACATGTCACGATATCCCCCCCCCCCCCGTCACGACATGTCACGATATCGTGACCCCCGCCCTTGCCTTAGCCTTTCCTTTGTCGCGATTTCGCAAAATCGTGACATCACATTTCTCCCCCTGCCTTTGCCTTCGCCTTGCCTTAGCTTTTGAAGTTGTCTTCGTCTTGCCTTAGTTTTGAGGTCGCGATAACATAACCACGTGGAAACCTTCAACTGGTCGCGATATCGCGACGGGACTCCCCCCTCGCCTTAGTTTTGAAATATCGTCGCGATATCGCGACGTCGCGATATCACGACGAAACTTGCCTATGTCTTGTCGAAGCTTTTGAGGTCGCGATTTCGTGACCCCTCCCCCTTGCTTTACAAAACTTCCCCCTTGGGAAATAACTGAAATAAATCAAAATGCAAAGTACTTAGAAAAATTTGGAAAATTTTTGGAAGATGCAAGATTGCTCTACTGTCGCCGGATGCTCCTGCATCAACTTCTTACCATGAACTAGGAACCTCTCTTAAAAATAATTTATTTGTCTTTAGGATTGTTAAATGTTACCATAAAAAACACTCTTCCTATATATACTCTCTATTTCTTTCAAGATTAATGGGAGCCAATTATTTTTAACCCAAGTTTCAATACCCTTGGGAGACAACCATAGGTTAAATAACTAGCATACCAGGTTGCAATTAGCCAACTTGTTAGAATCCTCTATGAGGTTTTATCATCAAAATTTACCTTAAAATCTATTATTTTTTTTACAAATCCATCCTTTTTTAGGAAAGAAGAAATTTCCATTTTTGTCTTTCTAGAGTCAACCATTCCTTGTATTATTTTAGTAGTTGTCCTTTTTAGATCATCTCCTAAAGATGAAGATTTCTAGACAACCATTTTAGGAAACCTAAATTATTTATATTTTACCTGTTTTATCTTCTTCACCTATGATCTCATATCTCTACCGTCTGCCCTCTACTATTTGTAGGTCTCCTCTAGAATATTCTGATCATCGTAGTTTGAAATCTAGTTTTCTCACCTATTCATTGGTTTCATCATGCTCCTTCACTTCTTACCTTCCAAACCTAGGTTTAAATCTTACCAATGCTTAGTCCCACTTCTTATTAATATCTGTGATATTTTGTTTTGGATTCTCAAACTGATATCCCTTTGAGTTTCCTTTTCTCTTTGTTCTTTCTTTGACAAATTTCTTCTTCTTTTCTCATTTCCACCAACACATTCATATTCATTAATCTCTTCTATTTTTCCACATTATTCATAATAAGACTTGTCTTCTGAATATTTATGTTGCTCTAGAGAATCTAAAATACAAGGAATAGCCTCATAAAAATTTTATTCTTTATGTTTCCTTAAAACCCTATAGTATGAGAATGATCCTCCATAGCAATTACTTTCTTAAATGCCTTGGAAACCCTAAATTTCAATGGATATCCTCCATATGCATTTCTTGATCATGCTGCTTTTGAAATCCTAAAGTACAACATATAATATACTACTTTCTTTTTTATTGCAAGGAGAGGATTTTTGCTACTTGAGAAAAATGAAGATAATTTACTTGGATTAATCTTGATCTCCTTCACCTCATTTGCTTTAAAATTTGTATCCCCAACTTCCTTTACACCTTTAATTCCTCTTGAATTTAAACTTGTGCATTATACTTCTTCATACCTTATATCACTTTTCTCTTCTAAAAGTTAATTCAAGTAAATTATAGTGCTCTTTTCCATTTGATGATGCAAAAGGGTTTTTTTGCCACTTGCGTTGGAGTGGAAAAATATTTTATTTAACCTAGCATTTACTATGATATGATCTCCTTGCTTTATATTGAAGTTTATCTCATGTCCATTTTTTTCTCTCTTTCTTGACCAATTTCACTTTGTAATATCTTGATATATGTTCAATCTCATAACGTTTGTGACATTGGAATGCAATATTTTCATAATTCACTTGTTGATT
The DNA here is from genome assembly GCA_028583015.1 of Wollemia nobilis. Taxonomy (NCBI): domain Eukaryota; kingdom Viridiplantae; phylum Streptophyta; class Pinopsida; order Araucariales; family Araucariaceae; genus Wollemia; species Wollemia nobilis. Next base: position 7,021,789 of record JAQPPZ010017121.1, read on the forward strand.
CCATTATTGATTTAGAATTATTCTTAAATAACTACAGTAAATATTTTGAAATATCTATGGTAACATATAGTTGAGTGTTTGTAACATGCCTTCCTTAGTAGTTAAGCTAGTCTAGATTAACTCCCCTAGAGTATTGTCATTGTTCTTTAAAATATCCTTATTGATAAGCTGATAAGGAAGTCCAAAAATCCTAATCCACACTAGAAGCATTTAAATAGTATCTATATCCACATAAAAATTCTCACTCTATTGTATTAAATATAATGCATCTTTACCTCTAAACCAAGGGTCACCATCCATTATTTTATCCATGATTTCTAAATTAGAGAAGATGATGAGGAAAAATCCTTTTGCAAGAAAAATCATGGAGTAATTTGAATTCAAACTCAATTCCACTTGATCCAATTTTTAATATTTGAAAAACTTGGCTAGTATCCATGGAACTTATATATAAACCCTTTGCTTTCAAGAACCATTATATCATGCTCGATCATCTCATCCTTAATTGTTAGGAACCTTGTAGTAAAATAAAGCACATCCACACAATATTGCAATAATAAATAGAAATTAATGCAAATAATTAACAATATTGCAACATGAAATGGAAATGCAACAGATTATATTGTAGAAACAAAAGCACATTACAAAATCGCAAGCCACTTCGAGGGGGCAACCTCCTTGGAAGCAAAGCTTCGTTACAATATGAAAATATGAGATGATCCATCCTCTTGCCCCCTTGGTTCTTTTAAAGACTCTAGCTAACCCTAACCCTAATGCTCAAGGGTTCCCATCCACGTGCAAGTGGGGGCCCGAGCTAGTAACTCCTAAATAACAACCGTTACATCTTTATATAACGTCTCTTTATAATAAATAACGGTTACATCATATGGGCCCATAAGCCTAGGCACCCAATGTACCACATGACTATGCAATTATTAATGATGTTAGGATAGGATCCTAACATGCCCTTCCCCTTCAAAAAAGCTTTGTCCTCAAAGCTTGAGATGAGGAAACTATTGTTGGAGCTACTGAAGAGATTCCCATGTGGCATCGTCTTGTTGTAAGCCCTGCCACTAGACTAAGACTTCAGTGATGGTGTGGTTGTAGAGAGTGTGGGTTCTTTGGTCCAAAATGTTGTCAGGCTCCAAGATGACCAAACCTTCATCATCCAACTTGGGAAGTGTCGACTGGACCTGAATGCGGTTGCCAAGTACCTTCTTCAGACAAGAGACATGGAAGACTGGATGGATCTTGGAAGAAGGTGGTAAAGCGAGCTTATAGGCCACTTGTCCAATTTGTTGCAATACCTGATAGGGTCCATAGAATCTTGTTGCAAGCTTTTGGTGAGCATGGAGTTGCACTGATGTTTGCTTGTATGGTTGTAGTCGAAGGAAGACCATATCCCCTACATTGAAACTATGCTCTAAACGGTGTTGATCTGTTTGTTGTCGCATCCAGTTTTGAGCCATAGCCAAATTTTTCTTTAGTTGTTGTAGTAGTTTGGTATGGTCTTGAAGTGTCGAATCCACCACCTAGACATTGGATTTGCCTAGAACATATGAAGAAGGTGATGGGGGTGGGTACCCATAAACTACCTCAAAAGGAGTCAGTCTGGTGGTTGTGTGGAATGAAGTGTTGTACCACCACTCTGCCAAGGGAAGCCACTTGGCCCACTAGGTTGGATGCTCGAAGGTAAAACAATGGAGGTAAGTTTCCAAGCATTTATTGACAATTTCTATTTTCCCATCCATCTAGGGATGGTAGGCTAAGCTCATTCTTAGTTGTGTACCCTATAGTTTAAACAATTCCTACCAGAAATGACTAGTGAAAGTAGGGTCGTGGTTAGACACAATGGATTTTGGCATACCATGGAGGCAAAAAATGGAGTCCATGAATATTTGGGCAATGGTGGAGGCATGGTAGGGGTGGGCCAGGGAACAAAAATGAGCATACTTCGAGAGATGGTCCACCACCACAAGAATGATAGTTTTTCCTCCTGATTTTGGAAGCCCTTCAATAAAATCCATGGAAATGTTAGTCCATACATTTTTTAGAATTGGTAAAGGTTGTAGAGTGCTTAGAGTACAAACCATTTCTCCTTTCATCCATTGGTAGATCTCACACTCAACCACAAAAATTTGAATGTCCTTTTTCATTCTTACCCAATAGAATGAGTATTTAGCCCACTCATAGGTTTTCAAAAAACCTAAATGGCCCATCATGGGTGAAGCATGCATCTCCTTCATTATGTCCTCACGAATTGATGAATTTTTAGGAACCATAATGTGAGCTTGATATCTCAACAATTGTCCATCCCACGAGTATCCAATGTTTGAATTGGGGTCCCTTTGGAGTTGATCCCTCAAAGTTTGCAAGGACGGTTCTTTGGCTACCTCTTCTCAAAGTTGGGTGACCCACTAGGGGAGTGGGGAAGATATGGCACACAACATGCCTTGATCCTCAAATTGATGAGAAAGGGCATCTACCACAATATTTTCCTTCCCTTTTTGTACACAATTTCATAATCATACCCCAACAATTTTGAAACCCATTTATATTGTGTTAGAGTCGATACCCTCTATTCCAAAAAATATTTCAAACTTTGATGATCCATTTTAATGGAGAAATGTCACCCAATGAGGTAAGGTCACCAATGATTGATGACATGGAGAATAACCATCATTTATTTTTCATAAGTGGACTTCCCTAGATTTTTCCTAGACAAGGCCTTACTAGTGAAAGCTAGGGGTCACCCTTCTTGCATTAATACTACACCAATGCCATGGCCCAAAGCATCACTCTCGATTATAAATGGTTTGGAAAAATTAGGAGTAGCTAACATCGAAGTAGAAGTCATGGCTTCCTTGAGATCTTGAAAGGTGTTTTCAGTTGGTATCATCCATATGAATGAATTCTTCTTTAACATGGTAGTTAGTGGGGCTACTATTTTTCCATAACCTTGGATGAATCATCGATAGTAGCAAGTGAGACCCAAAAATCCTCGAAGCACTTTGAGAGTTTGAGGCTTAGGCCAATTTTGTATGGCCAAAATTTTCTTTGGGTTGACCTTAACCCCCTCCTATGAGACGATATGACCCAAATATTTGACCTCTTGCATTCCAAAGGAACATTTAGATCATTTGGCAAACAATTGATGCTCTTTCAAGAGTTGCAAAGTCAGATCTAGATGATGTAGTTGCTCTCCCCAAGTGTGATTATAAACTAGAATATCATCAAAGAAGACCAAAATGAACTTGCATAGGTAGGGGTAGAAGATATTGTTCATGAGACTCTAAAAAGTCGAAGGTGCATTAGTTAGGCCAAAAGGCATGACCAAAAATTCATAATGACCTTCATGGGTCCTGAATGTTATTTTTGGGATGTCTTCTTCTTTGAGTCATATCTGATGGTATCCAGATCGAAGATCCAACTTGGAGAAAAATTTAGCCCCATGTAACTCATCAATCATCAAAATAGGAAATTTATCCTTGATGGTGATTTTATTGAGTTCACAAAAGTCTATACATAGCCACCATGACCCATCCTTTTTTTATACTAATAGCACTAGTGAAGAGTAGGGACTAACACTAGGTCGAATTACCCCTATTTTTAATAACTCCTAGACCAATTTCTCAATTTTTAATTTTATGCATATGCATACCTATAGGGTCAAATATTAGGTGGCAAGCTCCCTAGTACAAGTTGTATTGCATGATCATGGGATCATCATGGAGGTAGCCCCTTGGGTTTCAAAAATATAGAATCATGTTTAGTCAAAAGTATTTGCAAGTCACTTTGTTATTCAGGATCTTCAATATTCTATGCCTAGATTACAAACAACTATGCCACTACCCCATGTGAGGATTTTTTAAAGAGTTTCTCCATTCTATTTGAGCTAATGATCTGAGTGGATCCCATAGGTGAGCCATGAAGAGTGTATTGCTTCCCATTCTGAGTGAATTGCATCCACAGTTCAACAAAATTCCATGCTATTATTCCCAAAGTGCAAAGCCATTATGCCCCTAAAACAACATTGCATCCCCCTAGGGGAAGAGTGAACATATCAATTTTGAGTTCATATTCCCTAACCTTCAACTTTACATTCTGACATTTCCCTTTACAAGGTAATGTTCCTCCATTGGCCACCATGACTTCAAAAGAATTGTAGGAATGTATGTAACAATTTGCTTGCTTAGCTACTCATGGATCAATAAAGTTATGTGTACTACCAAAATCAATAAGGATTATGATTCTTTGCCCCTTGAAATATCCTACTACCTTCATAGTTTGAGGGGTCGAGATTCCTGCTAGTGCATGAACTAAAATTTCTGGATGAGGTTCTTCTTGTGCTTCACCCTCATCCTGGTGCTCTTCTTCTTGTTGTTCCTCTTCTTCTTTGGGGACTTCATTTGCTGTAGAATCATCCATATCCATCAAATACAATTTTTGTTGTACACATTTATGCCTTGGAGAATATTTCTCATCATAATTATAGCATAACCCTTGTGCTCTATGGGCTTCCATTTCCTCCCTAGTCAATCACTTAATTGTTGGAGATTTATTCCCTAGATTAGATGTGGCCTTGAATGGGATTGGGGGTCTAGCCTATGGAAATTTAGATGAATGCCTCTAAGCAATAAATTTTTCCTCTACTAACCTAGCCAACCCTATTGCTTGCATCATGGATTATAGTTTAAACATTTTTACCTTAACCTTGATATCATCCTTCAACCCACTGATAAAACAACTCTAAAAGAATCCTTCACCCAAACCCCTTGTCTAGTTAGCCAACTTCTCAAACTAAGTCTGATATTCACGAATAGTGGAGGTCTACTTCAATTTTGTTAGAGCTCCTATAAAGTCCTCATACTCACTAGGGCCAAAACGAGTGAGTAGTTCAAATTCTTCCCAAGAAAGGTCAAGAGTCATATGTTGCACCCATTGATACCATTGAAGGGATTCAGACTCAAAGTTAAAGGATGTTATGGTAATCCATAAATATTTGTGGAGCTTGAAATACTAATCTGCCTGACACAACCAACCATTAAGGTCCTTGCCATTAAACTTGGGAAAATCGAGCTTGGGCATTTTATATGGGGCATTATTATTAAAAAGAGCATTGTGTCTCCTCTTTTGTATGTCTAGAACTACCAACCTTTCCCTCAATTTCACCACTATGAATCTGATGGTGTGCATGAGTGGCTCCTTTTAACAACAATTTTCTTTAAATGCAATTTATTATTCAAATTGGTTCTACAATTGAGTAAGTTTTTGACTCAATAGCCCTATTTGTTCAGACAATTGATTTTGCTCCATCTCCCTCATTGCTCCTCTAGTTCCTCTAACCATGGATTTATGATTTGGACCTTCTAAAAATACTTTACTAAAAATAGAATTCTATTTTAACAATTACTATTTTTAGTAAGGGTCCTAAAAAAGTGTTTGGGTGCTATATACCAAAATGATCAGCTCGAAAAGATGATCGAAATGGACTATACCCCCAAATGACAATTTTTGGACTCCAAAAAACCTCATGGGTGCTATATACCAAAATGATCAGTGCGACAAGATGATCATAATGGACTAGGTCTCAAAATAATATTTTTTCAGACTTTTTAATTGACTATTACACTGTTCCTACTACACTGACTGATTGTTTATTATCCAATGTAAGTTCTAACAATAGTTTAGACTGTCTAGATTCTATTTATTACTAATCTTGACTATATTCACAACTGTTACTAGACCTAACGATTACTAATAGTTACCCTGTTTGATATTGTGATTGACAACCTTCAGTTCTAAAAACTATCCCTTCCATTACTAACCCCAATAATTATTTTTCTATCAAGAACTATTATAGTATCATCAATTCCATGATAGGTGTAGTCTCCTCAATATGCTCAAATATATGATTAGGGTTTTTAGGTTTGATAGTCTATGTTTAGGGTTTGACATACAATAAAAAAGGTAACTCTAGGCCAAGGTGTGTGTACTGCCCATAGCCCTCTGTTATACTACAATAATGATCGATAATGCTTGGACCAATATTTTAGGCCACTACTCAAGGAGGATTCCACACATACCCTTGAGCACACTACCTACCTCTCTGATAGTATGAGAGGGTAATCTTCTCGAGTGCTATGCTTGGTGCACTATGGATAGATACATGGTTGAAAGCTTCCTAGGGCTAAAGGTTTCTCCTAAACCTAGGGGGTCTCCCTATATACCCGAGGGTACGTGGGAGCTCAAGTCCATATACGAGTGTTGTTTGAGGCCTAGGTATTGGAGTATGATCACCCCTCACTTCACTAGATGCTTTATGGGCAATCTAGCTTAGCCAATAATGACAACTCCTCCATGATATTTTAAAACCCCTAGCATAGGGTTTCTAACCTATTAAACTAAAATAAAAAAATTGACTTGGGATTTTGTAGGATAAATCATAGAAAGCACAAAAGGAAGGAAAATTATACCTAACATGCATGAAAGGGTAGGATAAGAACTATTGTAGCTATAGTAGGACGTGACCCTAGAAAGTACTCTGATACCACTTGTTAGGAACCTTGCAGTAAATAAAGCACATCCACACAATATTGCAATAATAAATGAAAATTAATGCAAATAATTAATAGTATTGCAACATGAAATGGAAATGCAATAAATTATATTATAGAAACAAAAGCACAATACAAAATCGCAAGCCACTTCGAGGGGGCAACCTCCTTGGAAGCAAAGCTTCGTTACAATATGAAAATATGAGATGATCCATCCTCTTGCCCCCTTGGTTCTTTTAAAGACTCTAGCTAACCCTAACCCTAACGCTCAAGGGTTCCCATCCACGTGCAAGTGGGGGCCCAAGCTAGTAACTCCTAAATAACAATCGTTACATCTTTATATAACGTCTCTTTATAATAAATAACGGTTACATCATATGGGCCCGTAAGCCTAGGCGCCCAATGTACCACATGACTATGCAATTATTAATGATGTTAGGATAGGGTCCTAACATTCATAATCAATTCTGGTGTAGTATCTACTACCTAGATAGAATTTGCCATAGATTTGCTCTTCCTCTAATCCATTACTAGGGTATCCATGTGTCCAACTAGGGCATCCTTTCTTTCTACCATGTTACCTAGATTTTCTTCATAAGAACCCTCTATTTTTTGAGTTTCTCCTATGATTTGGAATAAAAGTGGTGCTTACTCCTTGTTCACACTTTGGTTCTTGCTCTCACTCATAACTCTTGCATTCTTTCTAAAATAAGACAAAGGTGAGACTTGCTCCAAGCTTACACTCACTGCCAAGCTCATACTTGCTCCCTTATTACATAGAATTATTGTTTTGCATTTGATGCTTGTTAATTTGTATTAAAAATGTTTATTATTTTTAAAGATTAAATTGATTCATTTAATATTAATTTATAGTTTTTATTATTTTTACAATGTAGATGAATAAAAGACATTATATTCAAAATAAAATAAAATGTCCAGAGGGGCAACGCAAGGTTTGGCTCTTTTTTAGAAGGTTCAAGGTTCAAACTGCGACGTGTGTGTGGCTATGTGTTAATCTTCTATTCATAAATTTAGTTCTCAACCTTATGAGGGGTCATGGTTGCAATGAAAATGATCAACTTGGCGTGTGTGACTATGTGTTAATCTTCTATTCATAAATTTAGCTCTCAACCTCATGAAGGATCATGGTTGGAATGAAAATGATCAACCTTAAGTATCGATCATAAAGGTTTCTCACACTAACAACAAAAATATTAAAAAAAATGGATAATAGACTAAACTAAAAATTTTAATAAATAAATTAAGTTATAAAATAAACAAATAATTACTTTTAAAATAATTACTTTTAAATAACTCAATGCACGTTGCATATAAATTTTATGTTAAGTAAAATACAAAACTTAAATTCCCTATTGATAAATATAACTCTCACTCTCAACTTTAGGAAGGATCATGGTTGGAAGGAGACTGCTCAACCCTGTACATCATTCATAAGAGGTTTCTCACAATAACCAAATCCAAAAAATAAAAATAAAAAACATTGATAACTAATATCAAATGTAAATCTCTATGAGTAAGAAGACTATGGACAATGTAGAGATGGCAGTAGAAATATAGAAATGCTAGGTAAAATGACAAAGCCTATGCATGAGGAGTCATTATAATTTTTTATTTAAATTTGACCATAAAAAAAAGCAAGTGTTTCAAAGATTTACAGTGAAGGCATATTCACATACTATTTAATATTTAAGTTACAAAGAAAATAAGAGTCTCTATAAAATATTATAATATTTTAAGTTTTTAATTTTTTTAAAAAAATTCAAAAGTATATAAGAGGATTAAAATTAAACATTATTTTTAGAAGAGATTATAATAAAAAAATAGCTCGAAAAAATCCACCCAAACTAAACATTATTTCAATGTCAACATTCACTCTTTGATGCGAGTCAACAATCACATTAGGCTTTATCCCACAATATAATTTATAAATTCATTGTTAAAATGTTCAAGTTGCTTTTATTATTGTAATGTTGTGATTGATCCATTTCTCTTCGGAGTCCAGGCAATCTTTTGGTTTAAAGAATAAATAAAAGAGAAAAAGAAAGATAGTTAGAACCTTTTTCCTTGCCAAAGTACATAAAAATATTGGGAAAGGTCCAAGGCATGGTTAGCATCATATCCCTATTTAATAACTTTTGAGTTGTCCAACAATAAAAATTAATATTAGATTACATAGTTTTTATAATAGTTACAATTGAATTCACCTGAAAACTATAAAGAAGAATGGACACTAAGGTTGCATACATCAATAAATAATATTATGTTTTCCTTAAAACAATTATTAAAACCACACTTTAGATATATTTATAGGCATGCATGATGGACACGGCATGCTTATGGTGCTTATTATCTAACCTTTACCACATCTTTTAAAAAATAATAATATTATATTGATTTTTTTTTTTAATGCATGCATGGGCATAGATGTGTTTTTAAATTGAGCCAATTAGGGGCAAGAAGAGTAAATCTTAATGACAGCTAAGACACATCCAATAAGAGACGAGATATATATTTATAAAGGGTAGTGGAAGATATAGGTAAATCAAAGAACCTTTCAATTATTGGCCATGATATCTGCAAACATTTTAATTATTATTTTTTATTTATTTAGTGTGAGAAATTTTTACAACTAAGTATAAAGCTGAGCAGTTTCTTTTCAAGCATGGTTTTTGGGTTACAAATATTTTAATTATTATTATTATTAATTTTTAATTTGAGTCTCTTTTCAATCATGATTTCTAGTAAAACAGAGAACTATGTTTATCAATAAGGAATTTAACATACAGCCACCACAACCACCACCTCACACACTCACCCACGTCGGATTTGAACCTTGAACCTCTTAAAAACCAAAACCTAAACCATTATAATATCCCTTAAAATAAATTTTAATTAGTTATTTGAAGACACTCGTATCTAAAAACTGAATATCTTAAGAGTTAAGTGTCCATATCGGAACATAAATACATTGCACCTAAAACCCATTCATTGTATAGAATATTCATAATGTATATGATACGTGGCCCTAGATTCGATGTATTTAGTGTGTTTTGGGCATGCAATTTTATAAAATAATAAAAATAAATTAAAAAATGTATAACATATGTTTCTCTTCAGTCTAGTTTTATGTTGAAAATTTTAATTAAAAAATTATATAAATATAAAAGTAAAGACATTTGTTACGTCGTTCCACAATGGCAGTAAGGAAGGTCATCACGCTGTAAACAATATTAATATTTTATTAAAAAAGTTCACATTACATTAAAGGTTACGGTGGATTTAAAATATTTAAAAAATGATTGGTTATAATTATATAACTCTCAATAGGCATCCGTCACATTAAGGGTTACGGTGGATTTAAAATATTTAAAAAATGATTGGTTATAATTATATAACTCTCAATAGGCACCTCGAGATTGGTAACTCTCGACATTTATAAATATATATTTTATATATGCAAGCTAGTTACGCGTCGCGTCTTACAATGGCAACCAGAAGCAACCAGAAAGGTCAGCCACGTCGTAAACAATATTAAGATTTTATTAAAAAAGTCGACATTAAGAGAATTATCCGCTGATATTAAGAAAATTATCAATCACACCCCCAAAAAAATGAGATAGGCGCCTCGAGATTGATATCCCTCGGCGTTTATTAGTTAATAATCTTAATAAGGTGGACGTGGAAGTGGAAGTCCCTGGGTTTGAATAAAAATTTCATGTCTTAAACCAAGGTTTAAATTTTATGAATAAACTTTAATATTTATATTTTATTTATAATAAATATTATACAATTAATTAATAATCTTACTGATGTGGAAGCCCATGGAGTCTAGCACAATTGGTTTGCATCAAAGAATTTCATACCCTAGACCAAAGTCTAAATTGTATGAATAAACCTTAACATTTGCCATGAGTTATATTCTTTAACTTTTAAAAAGAATTATCTTAACTTAAAATTTAAGCAAAAAAAATAAAATAAATTATATATATTTTTACAATGGCAGCCAGGAAGGTCAGCCACGCCCTAAACAATATTAATATTTTATTAAAAAAGTCAATGAGATAGGCACCTCGAGATTATAACTCTCCACGTTTATAGATATATATATTTTATATATCTAAACTAGTTACACCGAGAGGCATTCCTACAATGACAGACAGGGGGTTGGGAGGCAAAGAGGTCATACATGCCACGCCGAAAACAATTTTTTTTGTATTATTAAAAAAAGCCGACATTAACAAAAACATTTAAAATATTTAAACTAAAACAGCCTACTAACCAACCATTTCAAACATTTAAAATATTTAAACTAAAACAATCCACTAACCAACCGTTGCAACTTTTTAATAAACTAGCTTAGATATAAAAGATATATATCTAAAAACACCGGAAAGTTATCAATCCCGAGACGCCTATCTTGAAAATAATTCTCAGCATTTTTAGATATATATCCTTTATATCTAAGCTAATTTATTAGGGTAATGTTATTAATGAACAGTGCTCTTAATGAGCTTTATACAACCGTTATTGTTTATTTCAGGCAACATGGACCTTTCTTCCTTTTAAGCATGAGTCTCTTTACTTTTGCGAGGTTTTAGTGTATTTAAAGTTATTTTCTTAGAGGTGAAGTTATATTTTATTTTTATTTATTTTTTATTTATATATGTATTGGAGGATTGACATATGTTTTATTTGTATTATGATAGTTTGGTTATTATATACAACTTAACTTAGAGTTTTTTTTGTAAGGAAGAATTTACTTGATTAAGTTGATGTTGTTTGATTATTTAAATATTTAGATTTCTTAAAAGTTAAAGAATTTTTTATGTCATAAAATAAATTGTACACAGGTTTAAAAACTTACAAAATTATATACATATTACATTTGTTGGTAGGTCAATTACATCATACTTAGCTTGTTTTTTTATCAAAGATATTTCTCATTTTTTTCTATCAAATATATTATTCATCTTCTTAAAAGTGTTATGTTTCCACAATCAACTCCTTGACATCATTTTTATTAAGAGATAAAATCTTACTTGATCAATTGCCTTCTAAAATTTGAATTTCACGGGATTTCCTTCTTTATAAATATGCTCATATTTTTAAGAGATTGCTCCAGAAATATGATTGATATCAATTATAATATTATTTTTTAACCTATTCCTATATCCATTTTATACAATTAGTCATGATTTATGAATCCCCTCAATTGAAATATGTTCCCATATTTTTTCAATTGTAAATTTAATCCCTGTAAGAAGGCCCTAGCCTATGCATAGTTGTTAATTAATGTTCCATATGATTTTGAGTAAGTGAGGATAATTTTGCCTTCATTATTTAGAAAAGCACCATCTCCCCTAACTTGTTCTAGATTTCCTTTAAAAGCACCATCAAAATAATTTTGATAAACCATAGATCAAAGAAAATCTTTTGTTCTAATGCCATTGTCATAGATGATTCTTCCATGTATATTCAAATCCTCTAATCAAATGGCTAACACATTCCCATGATGCGCATCATATCTATAAGTCTTATGTACGAGAGGCAATAATACAGTTCCAAACCTGGCCATGATATTGAGATTTATTTAAATAATATATATTATTCCTTTCAAGCCATAAATTTGAATAAATTATGGCCGGAAAAATCCTCCATGAAATACATAATGCTTTAGATTTCATCAACTATTTCAATGTTGATGGAGCTACCAAATATATTCTCATATTTTAAAAAATTAACCCAAAATGGTGTGAGCAAAGGGACAATAACAAAGTAAATGGTATGATGTTTCTAAATCCTTTTTACATAAGGTACACCTTAAAGATCAATAATATCGTCTTCTTTATAGATTCTATCCTCTAATATTATTACTCTGAATTGCTAACTAAAGGAATATTGAGGCCTTAGGGAGGGCGTCTCGTCACCAAACATTCTTCCAAGGGAAATCTTTGGGAGTAGGTAATTTCAATTATTGTAAATTCTCGTATCTCAACTTGATCGAGTATTCAAAATCTTTTGATAGATTCCAAACCAACTCATTATTTTGTATAAAAATAGGCAAATAAAACTCTTGAAGCATTTTTTGAAGTTCATCTGCAATTTTTTTGAGTTTCTCTCCTTCAACTAGGTTACTAGTAAAAATCCTTGATCTGGAGTTGTAGCTCACATTAATACAATATTTGATCTTTAGATCTTTCCAAGCAAGACATGCCTCAACAAATGATTGCGATTTTGATTAAGAGATAAGAGGATATGGCTTTAACCAAGCACTAGACAAAAAAATTGTATAATTCCCCTCACTAACTAACCATTTAATATATTTCTTGAGCAATTACATATTATCTAATATGAATTTCCATGTTGGTAATAGTTTCGATAAGGTTATTTTCCTAAATAATTTTATTTCATCAAAACCTATATATTTTTGAAGTAACATTTTTTTCAACTTTTTTTGTGATCTCTTAATAATCTTCACACAAGGTTTACCTCTAAGGCCAAACTCATAAGCTTGTAATCCGATAAGCCTAACCAAATCAATTATATTAAAAAAAATAGATTTTATATAATTAGAATTTTAATTTTTTAATCCCTATCCAATTAATTATTGATAATTAAAATCCTCAACCATGTCCTGCATGAATTATGTCTATTGTAAACCTACAATCACTTGAAAATAGGTTGACTTTCCACTCTTTAGAATGACGATAGAATAATGATAATGATTTATATGCTTATACACCATTACCCATTTATATTTTCTAAGCATTAAAATATAAATTCTTTCTCGATAATAAATTCATAATTTCATACTCCGTTTACATCTCTTACTCGTATAAATTGTTGTATTGTATAGAGATCTAGATAAAATCATAAAAATTGCAAATTTTGTTTTTAGCTTCCCAAAACATTATGTTATGTTGCTTATGTATGTGTTTGTGTTCATATTTTCTATACTTTGTTATTTTTGCATTGCACTCTTTCTTGATCTTCCTTAACTCAAAATTTAATATTTTGGATTAGTAGTATTAGAGAGGTATATCTTTTGAGTGTATGTACATAAACACAAGATCAAGATATCGAAAGTTTGGGTATCATGTGTGATATCCCTTGATTACCTCCCTTGTCATTCCAAATAATCTTAGATGAGAATTAGAATGGAGAACACTAAGATAGTTGACCATTTCAAGGAGATGTTGAACAAAGCCCTTATAAAATAGAGGAATGAGATGTGTGAGTCAAAATTTTAATCATATTTGTACAAGGATAAATATCTTTTGGATCCCTAAAATTCACTAAGTGTGTTGAAGATTGAAGGTTTGCTCAAAATCGTGATACCCAAGGCTAGGATAACGTCAACAACGATATCAATACAAAGATTTATCTTCATAGGAATGCGTGAAATTAAATTTCCAAGGTCATGATACCCAAAACTGAGCTAACTTTGGCCATGATGTAAGCAAACCAAAATCAAAGCACGATATCATGCAAAGAGGGGTGAAAAGTTAAGTAAAATGCCTTGTGTGAAAATAGGTCAATAAAGATAATGATGTCAGCCAAAAGTAAGAAAGACCTGGTATCACGCAAGTCAAACATTGAAGACCAGGTCCAAAGCCACGATGCTCGAGATCATGCGACCTTGTGTGATGATGTAAGCATATTCAAGAGTAAGCCTAAAATCATACAAAGAGGTCCAAATGCACGAAATCAAGATGTGAGCGAACAAAGCCAAAGTGTATGAAACCAGGCTATTTGAGCCAATGATGTCACCTCTCTCAAGCTTGAGCCCAAGATCATGCAACTAAAATAAAATATGGAAGAGAAGGTACACAAGGCCACAATGCATCTAATGATGATGTCATCAAATCAAAACCATGATTTTATCTCAAGAGATCTTTGCAAGCAAAATGAAAAGCTTGATTTTGAGCAACGTTTCAAAATATATTATTTTCAAACCTACAACTACCATGGTGTTTGCTAGTTGGTTCCAAATCATAACAACCAAGCATTAAAACGATAGCCACAATAATGTAGCCCCTCAAAGGAGGTAGTTGTAGATTAATGGATCAAATTCAAATTCACACAAGATGAAGCTTAAAGCTGCCACCTCAACAATTTTGGTTTCTTGCCAGACTATCTTCTCAAATAACCATTCAACTATATTTCTGCTATAAATTCAAAATTATAAACTATAAATATAGAGAGACTTAATTACAAGGATTGGCTCTATATTCCTTGCCTAGTGTTGCTTTATAATATTATTGTTGATAAAAAAAGTGATCGCTATTTGGCCTCCATTACTTTATAATTACGGGTTTTTTGTGTATTTTATTTTAAGTCATTTTTGCTACACTTAATTGTTAGTGTATTCTATTAAAGTAATTCTACAATTTGGATTACCTATTGGATTGCTAATAATTGAATTCCTTGGAATTATTAAAGCCTTTATACATTTTATTTAAGTCATTTTTGTTACATTCAACACTTAGTCTATTTTGTTAAAGCAAGTTTGAATCACCTATTGGATTTCTAATTGTTTGAATCCTTAGAATGATTAAAGTGAATATCTTAAGCTGAATGAACCTATAATTGTAGGTGATAATGGTTGGTCTTTTGAGTTTCTTGAAGTTGATTTGATAATATATTTTTCAGTGAGATCCAAGCTATTACACTATATCATGTCCACTTTTTCATATCTTTCTATAACCCTTACTATTTTTCTATACTTTTTTTCCAAATTTAATCATCCTAAAAGAGTTGGCCTTCTCTGTAGGTTGAAACATAGAGTAATATTGTTTCATCCAATTCTATATTTTGGGTTAAAATCTTGGGTGCAATGCTTATCCACAAATATGATAGATTTTCGTCCAACAAGATGACAGATTAATTTGCTCAATTCTTCAATGAATCACTACTATAAATTTGTAATGTCCTCTATACAACCTTTTACTACCCTAGCACCATTAAGTTCTCCTACAACTTTTAAGGTGGTGAATTTTGATATTCTTATTTTTGAAGAAAAAGTTGATGATGATGCATTAGAAATTGGTTGGACTAGTTCCTTCAAACTTCTTTGTAAATAAATTCATTGACAATGATAAAATGACTTTTACACTCTTGAAAGCTTCATTACCTATTCAGAATTGGTGGGAAGTAAATTGTAATGGGGATACAAAGGAGAAATAAGATGAAGTAGTGTTCACATGGGGTTATTTCATGAATATCTTGAAGAAAGAACAATATCCTATGGGGGCATATGAAGACCAATACATGCAATACCAATAATTGTGTCAAGGGAAAGACCAACCTATTCAACATTATTTTGATGCTTTTAATCCCATGGTAATAAAACTAAGTATTCAAGATACCAAAAGA
This sequence comes from Wollemia nobilis, assembly GCA_028583015.1. Taxonomy (NCBI): domain Eukaryota; kingdom Viridiplantae; phylum Streptophyta; class Pinopsida; order Araucariales; family Araucariaceae; genus Wollemia; species Wollemia nobilis. The sequence goes on from JAQPPZ010017121.1 coordinate 7,037,742, forward strand.
TATAGAATCCTCAAGAACTGTAGTGGGCTATAATGGCATATTTGAGAGGACATGGACCTATTCAAATTCAAGATATTGGGAGAGACATACACATTTGATATCAAATTATAATAGAAGCACAAAAACAAAAATATAAAAGGAGTAAATAATCAAAAGTAGAACACTAAGGACTAGTGAAAGAAAGAAAAGAACCAGGACAAAGGGGGTCAGCCCCAAAATCAAAATTAGAAGCAAAAGGACTCCTAAGAAAAGAATCCCCAAGATTGGAAAATATTGTGATTATCACAAGAGAAAACAATATTGGAATGGAAGAGTGTCAAGTGATTCAATCCATGTTTGCTAAGTTACAACCATCTACATCCACTACACTACCACATCCACATATAGAGGCTGAGGATAGAGAGAAGCAGATCATGGAAGCTAATCCAAATATGACCATTGCCACCACACATGTTGCACCAAAGGAGTCAAAAGAGGAGGGAAATTTGTTTCATTCATAAATTTGGGATCAAGGGTAAGTCATTAAATTTGATTATTGATAATGAGAGTCACAAGAATATGATTTTTACTTAGATTGTAAAGGATTTGAATTTGTTTCTCATACCACACCCATAATTGTATAATGTAGGGAGAGATATTTTTATCACTCAACGATTTCTTCTCTCTTATGCAATCAAATCTTTCAAATATGAAGTGTTATATGATATTGTACCCTTGGATGTTTGTGATGTGATTTTGGGCCAACCATTCATGTGGAAAATACATGGTGTGTATAAGTCTAGGCCCTAAAGTGTCATCATCATTGTTAGAGATTAGTGCTTCAGAATACCAGAGCTATCTCCTCCTACCTTTATTTCCTAAATTAGTTCTAAATAGTACTAAAACAAGGAAATTCATTTTATTTATGATCAAGCCATAAAGTAGAAGAAGGATCATTACTACATCGATCGTAATCTCTACATAATAAAATTAGATGGACTAAATTTAAATGGAATAAGGTGAGTTTGTTCAAGTCACCAACTACAGTTCCACTTCATTGTGAGGTAAAGCATACCATTTATTTAGTCCCTAATTCTTCTTTTTTTAATGCACCTATTTATAGTAGATCACTTATTGAAAATGATGAAATGAGAAATTATATCCAAGAATTGATTTAAAAGGGGCACATCAAACCAAATATTTTTTCATGTGGTAGTCCAATTGTCTTGGCTCTAAAGAAATATGGAATATGGAGACTTTGTATTGACTATAGATATTTTAATAAAATTACTATAAGGAATCACTCTCCACTCCCGTAGATAGATGACTTATTGGACCACCTCCATGGTGCAAAGTTCTCCACCAAAATTGATCTTAAATCTGGCTATTGTTGAATACTCGTAGAAACTATTGACATATGGAAGACTACATTCAAATTCAATGAGGATTTATTTGAGTGGTTGGTTATGCATTTGGCTTGACCAATGAACCTACTATTTTCATGAGGATGATGGATGACATCCTATATCCCTACACCAACACATTTGTGGTAGATACTTAGATAAAATTATAATCTATAGTAGGATATGGGAAGAAAATTTACAATATGTGCCTAGGTACTTCAAACTCTTCAAAGACACAATCTATATGCTAATATGGACAAGTGTTCATTTAGAATCACAAAAATTAAGTACCTCAAATATATTGTTGGCAAGAGGGATTTCATGTTGATCCTAAGGAGATTTAGGTAATTAGATATTGGCCTACCCCAAAGACTATAATAGATATTTGTAGCTTTTTTGGGTCTTGCCAATTTCTATTTAATATTTGTATTAGGGTTCTCACACATTGCTTGGCTACTAAACAAGGTGAACAAAGGAGGTGCCAAATCTAAGTTCCTTTGGGGAGATTCATAATAAAGGGTATTTGAGAGGTTGAAGGATTACTTATTTTTAACTTCTACATTTTTCTACCTAATCTAAATCAACCTTTTGAAGTAATTATTGATGCATTAGAGTACACATTGAAATCTATCCTCACATAATATCGAAATCTAATTGCCTATCATAATGAAAATTTTAATAAAGCAGTTTGGAAATGCCCCACATATGACAAAGAGCTCTATGCCATTGTACAAGCATATAAATAGGTAAAGCAATGCATCTTGGGTTAAAAAACCACCATTCATATACATCATAGATCTATGGAGTTCATTCAGATGCAAAGTAAGCTAACAAATAAAAACCATGGGCTACATATTTATAGTATTTCCATATGATCAAAAAGCATTAAAAAGAGAGTGACAATCCAATAGTACCTTGCTTGATCCAACTTCCAATCATAACACTCATCACCATTAGACTGATTGATACTACCTCCAATCATAAAATTCACCACTATTCTTGATTCGTATGGGCATGATACTTCTAATTAGTCCAACTTGTATTAAATAGATTATAATTTTGTGGATACATACCAATATCTTAATATATGGGTAAGCATGCTTATGATTTTCATTTACAATATAACCATATTTGTCACATAGGATTGTATGACAAATAGTGAGTGCTCAAAGATGATTTGGAAAGTGTACTTCAACAAAGAAACAAGTCACTTTGGGATGGAAAAAAATATTTATAACTCTTCAAAATATTTCTATTGGCCAAAAATGAGGAATGACATCAAACATTAAGTCATGCACCTCTTGCACTATTGATAAACCAACCAATAAGAAGTAGAGATTGTATATATAACTGTCAATTCCATCCAAGCCTTGGGAAACTATCTCCATGGATTTCCTCTTAGGAATGCTTACATCTAAACATGATAATGCTTATGTTTTTTTAGTAATTGATCATATTTAAAAAATGACTATCATGATTCATTTAAGAAATACATTTTACCTGAGGAGACTACATAGCTTTATTTTAGTCACGTGTGGATTAGATTTGGTTTGCCAAATTCCATTATCTCGTATAATGATAACATATTTTTGAGCATTTTTTGGTCCACCCTATGTAGCATGATGGACACTATGCTAGCCATATCCATGGCTATCCATCCTTAAATTTATGGATAGATAAAAGTAATGAATTATCTGATTGTACAACTTCTTTAAATATATAATTCTAAGTATGCATGCATATGATATGAGAGACTCCCTTATATTTGACATGGATGCATCAAGATTCATATAGCTCTACCAAACATAGCCCATTTCATAGTTGTTTCAATTTTCAACCCTTGAAACCAATCAATGTAGTTCTCCCTATGCAACCCATAGGAAACTCACCTCATGGATAGAAAGGAGTAAAAAAATAAGCATGAATTGTAGAATAGATTCAACATATTCAATAATAGTTCCATTACCTATAGGAGAATATGAATAATAATTACAAGCAATACCATAACCAACATCAAGTCCCACATCAATTCAAGGTTGGAGAAAAGATATGGTTATGTCTTCAAAAAGAGAGACTTGTAGAACTCCATAAGAAGATCAAACCTCTTTGCTATGGATAATGCACCATCTCCATGAAGTTGGGAAAAAAATCCTTTGAATTGAATCTTCCATCTTATATTGATTTGCATACAATCTTCAATGTTAAACTTCTCAGGTACTATCATCCACCTCTTTTCAACACTTCCATAGTAGTAGAACAATTGGACATTGAAGAACTCAGTCTAGGTAAATTTAAAATCAATGGAGGAGGATCATATTTTTGACACATGGAATAATACCACCACAAGGTAGTCCATTCATATGTACAAAGTGGTCAAGGCAAGAAAAGTTGATCATTGAGGGGAATAATTCACAATAGGATCAAACAAGGAAATAATTCTTGATGTTAAAATTTGATACAATGGGCTCATAAGATTTAGTAAAATTGGTTAGGATTGAATATTTTAACATATTAAAGTAGGGTTTAAATATTATGAATAAACCTTAATATTTATTAAATGGAATTAGCTCAACTGATTATATTCTTCAAATTTCAAGGAGTCCCAAGTTTGAATCTTGACAAGCGATATATGCATAATTACCAAGATGTTGTAACACCATTATATGGACATGATATAATATAGGTAGGTATTATTTAAATACCATATATACAAATAAATTAACATAATTGGGACCATTGTTTATAATAAGGGATAAAAAATCTAGACATGCGACCTTTTTGGGGCATGGCTTTATGCCCAAAAGTGCTTGAAAATCATTTTTTTTATCCCAGCCACATTGTTAGGGTCATAAATTTGTGTTCAAAACTCCATTTTGATTCATTCACGAAGTGTAGGAAATATTAGAGGGAGAATAAAAACCCCAATAGGTAACTCTATCATAGAAATATTTACCATCAACTTTATGAAAAAATCCTCCAAATGCCCTAAAAAATGCAAAATAAAGTCTCTACTACAAATAACATTTTTTTTAAATATTTTTGAAGCCAACATGCATATCTAGCCAAGTTGACACATTAATAGAAATAAAACCAAAAATAGCAAGTCCTATTTATTTAATTTTCTATTAATATGCACTTTGTATCTCATGAAAGGTGAATAACACCATTTTCATATGGGTGATCTTCTAACTCATGGAAGATGAAGCATCACATTTCCATGTGGGTGACCTTCCATATTCAATACAATGGATTTGTTACACACTAAAATATTGTATAAAGAGAGATGCATCCCTAACTATAAAATTAAGATTAGTGGCTATAAATTATAGCTTGACAAATTTTCTTAGAGGTTTCTTTCATTGTACTCTATTTTCTAAGCAATAAATTCATTCTATTATTTTTCTTATATAGGTTTTTGTGATTGGATTTATTACATTGTTAGTTTTGTACTTCACTCTTTCTTGATCTTTCTTGACTCAAAATTTTATGTTTTAGACCAGGAATATTATATTAGTTTATCTTTAACATGTATATGCGTAGACAAAAGATCAAGATATTAAAAGTTTGGGTATTAGACACAAGATCCCTTTGATTATCTCCCTTATCATTCCAAATAATCTTATATGGGAACTAAAATGAACAACAACAAGATAGTTGATTCTTTCAAGTGGATGTTGAACATACCCCTTATGAAATAAAAGAATGAGATGATGGATTAAGTTGATTGAATTCTTGAACGACTTGCTCCTACAAATTTTGCAACTTCCTTCACACAACATATCACTGTCCTATCACCATTAGTGCTTCCTCACCTTTCAAGATGTAGTTGAATTTTGATATTCATACTTTTGAAGAAAATATTAATGTTGATGCCTTATATAATTGGTTGGAATAATTATCCTCATACTTCTCTATAAATAAATTCATCAATGGTGAGAAAATATTGTTTGCACTCTTGAAAGTTTGATTACCTATTAAATATTGGTGGGAAGAATATTCTGATAGGATTACAAAGGAGAATGAAGATAAAGTAGTGTTCACATGGAGTTTTTTCATGGAGGTCGTCAAGGAAAAATATTATCCCATGGGATCCTATGAATGTCAATACATACAAAGACAAAAATTGCATCAAGGTAAAGATAAGTATATTCAAGATTTATTGATGCTTTCCATTCCATGGTAGCAAAACTAGGTATTTAAGATAAGCATTAAATCCTCAAGTATGGGAGTGGATTGCAATGGTAAATTCAAGAGGATATGAACCTATTTGAATTCAAGACCTTGGAAGAGAATACAAACTTTGTATCTAATTTAAGACATGGACCTCTTCGAATTCAATACCTTGGGGGAGAATACAAAAATATAAAAGTAGGAGGATAAAATAACAAAAACTAGAATTCTAAGTACTAGCGAAAGAAATAAAAAATGACTATCTAAAGAATCGTGACAAAGGGGTCATCCCAAAAATAAAAATTGGAAGAAAAAAAAAACTCCTAAAAAAGGATCCCTCTAAAGAACAAGATTAGAAAATGATATGATTATCACAAGAGGAACCAACATTTGAGGTAAGAGTGTCAAGTGATTCAGTCATTATTTATTGAATTGCAACCTTCTACATCCACTACACCACCACCTTTCCATCCATAGGTTGAGTATTTAGGGAATCATATCATGGAAGCTAAAAAAAATATGACCATTTCCACCGCACATGCTACACTAGAGGATTCACAAGGGAAAACTTATTTTACTCATAAATGTGGGCCAAGGGTAAGCTGATGCATTTCATTATTAATAGTAGGAGTCAAAAGAATATGATTTTTGCTTATATTATAAAGGATTTGAAACTATCTATCACATCATAACTATAATTTTATATTTTTGGATGGCTACAACAAGATAGAGATATTTGTGTCAATCATATCTCCTCTTATGCAATTAAACCCTTCAAAGATAAATTTTTATGTGATTTTGTGTCCTTGGATGTCTATGATGTGATTTTGAGACAACTATTCAAGTGGAAGAGGCATGGTGTGTAGGAGTCTAGACCCCAAAATGTCATAATTATTGTTGAAGGTTAGTGATTTAGGATACAAAAGTATCTCCTTCTACCTATATTTTCTTAATTAGTGTTCAACAATGCCACAAGGAAATTCATCCTATTGATGATCAAGCTACAATGTAGAAGGAGAACTATTTCTATGCTCATTGTGGAATTTCCATAGTAGAAGTAGATGGACCTGATTGTGGTATAATATGGTGACTTGTTCATGTCACCCACCAAGGTTCTAATTTATTATGAAGCAAAGCATCCCATTGATTTACTCCATGGTTCTCTTGTTTTTGGTGCACCTATATATCATAGATCACTCCTTGGAAATTATGAAATCAAGATGTGGATCTATGAATTGATTTAGAAGGGATACATCAAACCAAATACTTTAATATATCATAATCCATTTATCTTAGATCCAAATAAATAGGGAATATGAAGATTTTATGTTGGCTATAGATCTTTGTATAAAATCACTGTAAAGAACTAGTATCCACTCCTTTAGATAAATGATTTATTGTATGAGCTCTATGGTGTGAAGTTCTTTATCAAAATTGATCTCAAATATAGCTATCATAAAATACCCATAGAGCATATTGATGTATGTCTTTTATTTGAGTGGTTGCTTATACCTTTTGGCTTAAGCAATGCACCTACCATATTCATGAGGATGAGATGTCATCCTATGTCCCTATACTAGCTCATTTATGATAGTCTACTTAGATGATATTCTCATCTATGGTAAGACATGGGAAGAACATATGCAACATGTTTGATATGTAGTTCAAACTCTTTGAAGACATAAGTTTTATGCTAATTCAAAGAAGTTTTTACTAGGTATAACAAAGATTTAGTATTTCAGGTATATTATTGTTAAAGAGGAAGTCCATTGTAATCCTAAAAATATTTTAGAAAATAGATATTGGTGTACCCAATGACTCTAATAGAGCTTTGTAGTTTTTTGGGTCTTGCTAATTTCTATCAAATATTTGTATTGGGTTATCACACATTGCTTCGACACTACATCAAGTATCCAAAGGAGGTCTCAAATATAATTTCCATTAGGGATATACACAATAGAGGGTATTTGATAGGTTGAAGGACCAATTCATTCAACTCCTATACTTTTACTAGCTAATTTACATCAAATTTTTAAGGTAATTATTGATGCATAAGAGTATATATTGGGAGTTGTCCTCACACAATATCGACATCCAATTTCCTATCATAGTAAAATATTCAATGAAGTAGTTAAACAATACCCCACATATGACAAAGAAATATATGTCATTGTCTAAGCACGTAAATAGTGGAAACACTACATATTAGGTAAGGAAACCATCATCCATATAGATCATAGACCTTTAAAGTTCATTCAAAACCAAGTAATCTAAGGAATGAAATCCATCAAAAGTGGACGACATATCTATAAAATTTTCATCTTATCATTAGACATAAGAAAGGAAATACAAAATTAGTAGTAGATTGTTTGAGCTAAGCTCCAATTATAACACTCACCACCATTCTTGATTACTATGGACATGATACTTCTAATTGGTCCACCATGTATGAAACAGATTCTATTATTCTGGATACATATCAAACTCTTCATATGGATAAGCATATTTATGATTTTTATTTATAGGATAATCTATTTTATCACATGGGATATATTTGTGTACCAACTAGTGAGCACTCAAAGATGATTAGGGAAGTGCACTCCAACACAGTAGCAAGTCAGGTTGGGGTGGAGAAAAATGGTAGTTCTTCAAAAGTACTTCTATTAGCCCAAAATGAGGAATAGCATCAAGAGGTAAATTAATTTTTCTAATCCCTATGTTATTTCCAAAACAACCAATAACAACTAGGAACTGTATACACACTTGCTAGTGTGATCCAAGCCTTAAGAATCTATTTGTAGACACCTAAAACGCGTCATGTCGAGGGTGACTACTCATATGGACATGCTACAAGACCATATGGAGGATCTTGGACAGACTCCAAGATAGAGCAGTGGTTCTAACCACTCAATTTAGGCATTTTGGCCTAAGCAGTCTGAACCGCAGCCCAGACCTGTGGTCTCCAGTCTAAACCATGGTTGACACCTGCGGTCTGTAGTCTGGACCGCAACTGTGACCTACGGTCTTAACTGAAGTTCAGTTAGGCCTTCCATCCGAGCCAAATCGGTTGGAACGACCAAAAGATCTAGAAGGAGGCAGTTGAAGGATGGAAGATTCCAGAGGCTTCCATCCCAACTGTCCTAACCAACCTTCTTGGTCTTGGCTTCTCCATGAAGCCACCCCTAGCCCTAGGGGCATGCTATAAATACCCCCTCCAAATGGGGAGAAAAAGAGAGCAAGCATTGGAGATTTGAGCAGCGAAGCCCTGGTGAATTGTACACTCAAACTGAGTATACTAAGAGATAGAGCTATTGCACTTAATCCCCGACCCTTTTGCCACCATTCATGATGAATTGCATTATGGATGCCCTAGGTGCTTAGGAGGATCAAGAAACGCAAATCCGGGCAAACGAAGGCCCTTCACATCGAATTGACCACCAAATCAGTCTGAGGACAACGAAGGCGACCCTTGAACATCAATTTGGACAAGGAGATTGAGCCCACTGCCCCTGATTTTGAGGGTAAACTCATCAGAGGTCAAACCGCGATTGTCAACCATGGTTCACAGTGTAGACCGCTCACCAGAGCTGCGGTTTGCAATAGGTGACAGATCACCTTACTCTTTTCTTTTATGTCCAGCTAGTTAGGTTAGATTAGCCATTTTGTTGATTTAATAGCATTTTAGAAGACTTCTGACCGTAGAACTAGGCTAGATTCACATTTTATGCTTATGTTTCAATTAGGACTAAAATGCTTTCTTTATGCATGTTTATGCTTCATTTTCTATATTTGATCCATGCATAGTGTAGATGCTATTTTACTTTATGCTATTACATGAATCTTGATTCGCTTTGCATAGTTTAGCAGCTTTCTTTATGCTTTCTTGATTATGCATGTTAATGGTGTCATTATACATTTTACCTAAAAGGGCCTCATCACGAGAGGCTGCCTATATTTTTGACATTCTTGTTGTTTCTTGACCATAGGGAACAGTTCCAAAGGAGAGATAAAGCATCCAATCCCTTCCCCATTGCGAAGAAGAGGGTCATCGACACCCTAGAGCAGTTCGTGTCACCCTGAGGGGCATTTTGATCACACCTACCCTTGATAGGGATTAAACACTATTGTAATTAATGTATCAAATGGGTATCCCTAAGAGGGACGAATCTGTAATTTGACTTCATTGAAATTAATAAAGGATTCCTTGTATTCACGTTATTTCTTGTTATCAAATTATGCATGCCTATTTGTGTATTTTTCTTCGATTGTGATAGTTAGATCGGGTGTGAGCCTCTTTGGTGGTTACAGATGGTGATCACGGTGGAACTCCACATTTCTAGCCCCTGAGTGCTGACATTTTTGTTTGTTTTATCTCAGGTGCTAACCGTAGCTAACAACTACGGTTATTTTTTGGCCCACGGCTGTCACCTATGGTTTACACTGCAACCCGTAGACCAGAGCTATGATTTACAGTAGAAGTAGCAGACATCAGAGAAACCACTTGGCAGCAGATCAGGAGTTGAGGTAGGTTCTATTTTCATTCTCTATTCTGCATTTTCTCCTCTATATTTTTATAGTAAGTGGTAAATCGATGGCAAATTAGGTACATTAAAGGAAAAGGATCAATGAATAAGTCCTAATTTGCTTTCGCATTCTTTCCATTAGAAAGGCACTGCTAGGAACAATGGACCTCTGATTGCAGTCCACCCTAGAATACAGTGACCTTGATAAAATTGTGTGGTCATTTGCATGCGTGAGGCCCAATTAGAGGCCATGTCATCGTAATTGCATTGTCATAACGTCATGTAGGGCATAGCATGCATACCTTTGTGAATTTGAAATGTTCCTTCTTATGCATATCATGTAGGAATGATCATATGAATGCTCTTTTATGCATTTGTCTTTATGCAAAGTAAAACGAACCACACACACCACGTTTCATTGTAAACATCAGTGGCATTGGGCTCTCACATCCAACCCATTTGATTGAGACCAATAGTGGATGTCATTACCACTTGGTTGGCTCATTTGAAATTGTATTATCGGGACCCGCTCGTTGCCAAGGCCGACCCAAGAACTGTCCTATCCATGCAAAATAGCACGCACTCATCTTCGAAAGGGTGTATCGTTGCACACGGTGTGTTGGGTGAGGGTTGGTAGTACCTATGCTACTTCATTGAGTATGGAATTCATTACCATATTCGGCTTGTGCGAGTATATAGGTGAAAGCCAATTAAACTGAGAATAAAATCCAATGATTTTGCAAAACACGCGAGAGTTTCTCATACTGATACAACACATCTTGTAACAACATCAAACAGTTTAGGGCGCATTTTAAAATTTAAAAATAAGATAAGCATCATTGTATACCTTGTTTGATAATAAAAGATACATCTAGATGTTAGGTACACTATGGTGGATACACGGGGTGGTCGACAAAGGTGCAAGCCTGAGGCCGATGACCAAGCCCCAACCGATTCACAATTACACGTGTCTAGTCCTCAACCACATGAGCAAACCGAATGATGTTCGATGAGCATTAGAGGAGACAACTCGACATGAGGGGATCCCATTGAGCGTACCCCTGATAGACTAGCATCAGTGCATACTGTTAGACGTAGATTAGAGCATGGGGCTTCTCAGCCTGAGGGTGCTCCACTCGAAAGCCATTATCGAGACCGTAGTGCACGCGCATCCACGAGATCGACCGAAGAGTATGTCATGTAGGGGACCAGATTGGTACCCATCCGCACTAAGTCTATAGGGTGTACTATACCCCCACCTTCTGAGTATAGAAGGAATAGAGGTCCACCCATTCAGGGGCAAGTAGATGGGCTCCCTATTGAGCGCAAGTCTACCCATACTCCCATGCGTACTATAGCATGCAAGATCACCATCGATATGTCGAAGGTGGGAGCTAATGGAACACCACCCCATGAGAGGTGGAGGTCTAGATAGCTAGATGGTCTAGGTAGTGTGCTAGAGCAGCTAGGCTGCAAGCCTTCGGCTCCGCCCACTCGTGCTTCGAGTGAGCATAGCGGGAGCACCATTAGAACTACTAGAGAGCATGGAGAGGCTTCTAAGCACCCTCATGTCTCGCATCCACCATCCATGCATGGTGGCATGCAGCACAGGACATAACATGATGTCGATGTCATCTTCATAGATAGAGGCAAAAGCATAGCACATCAGTCCGATGGGTACAGAACCCACAAGGTCGCTCATACAGAGCAAGCATATCAAAGGCCTCCGATGGCTGACCAGGTCGAAAGATCATATCGACTGGCCTCTGAGAAAAATGCCAACTCCTCCAAGATCAATTGGAGGATGCTCGCCTAGAGAGGCAGTGCATCGAAGATGAAGATCTTCAGGCGTAGAGGCTTACTAGACAAAGGTTGTATGAGCAACGCTTGCGCGAGGAGCGCATCCTCATCCAGAAGGAGCGTGTAGAGTAGGAAGATAGGTTGGCTAGGGCCGGCCTATACTCTCAAGATGAGCATAGAGAGCAGGTGCATAGGAAGGCTTTTTTGCAAGCCGACATGCACCATGAGCATGCAAGCATTCACACTCATATCACTGCCCATCACAGAGAGTGACCGCCCTCGATCGACAATCAGAGGCAACAACATTATGAGGAACAAGAGGGGAACAGATGCAACCAAGAATATCTTGAGAGTTCTCGAGCTGAGGAGGAGGAAGAGCAATGCCCTCCACCTCGATAGAAGAGGAATGTACCTCCCAGACCACCTTCGCACCGACTTAGGGAGGAGGACTTTCTATCTTCTGAGGCTTACAAAGCTTTGGCTGAGAAGGTCAAGGCAATTGAGAGACAAGGCATGACTATCCAAAAGCCGAAACTGAGGAAAATTCACAATGAACCTTTAGATCCCTCAGTACCTACGCCCCCATACCCGGAGCATTTTGAGATGCCCAGGTTGGAAAAATTCAAGGGTGATGAAGAGGCGCAAGAACATGTCACGAGATTTCTAGATGCTTGCTTCTAGATAGAGAACAATGATGCACTATTGTTGCATACATTTGTCATGACACTCTCTGGGCCAGCCCGAGAGTGGTTTAATCAGCTAAAGAAGCACAACATAACAAATTTTGAGCAATTAGCTGATGCCTTTCTTGAATGCTATTCCTTCGACATCAAGAAATAGGCCAACCTTTTCGATTTGGCTACGCTAGCTCAGCGCGACGATGAGCCAATAGAACAATACGAGAAGAGGTGGAGGAGATTAATGGTAAAGTTGCCATTCCTGATCCCTACCATAGAATTAACCCGAATGTTTACAAAGAGTTGTGCCAAGCACATCTCGCTACTGTTGCAACTATAGCAGTATGCCACATTCGAAGAAGCTTGGGTGCAAGCCAAGGTAATTGAGGATATCAAGTTGTAGGAAGGCAACTTGAAGCTAAAAACTAGGAAAGAGGGATATAAGAAGAGTACCTCAAAGCAACAGGGCAAGCAGGCCCATGTGAATCAGGTGGTACTGAATCTCCAAAATGAGGATAAGGGGCAAAAGAAATAGAATTATCAAGCCCATCCTCCTCCTGTGCAATACGACCAACGCAAAAATAACTACAAGGGCAAGAACAAAGAGCAACGCCCACCTCGCATATTTATGCCATTGACGGAATCAATGACATCGATCTTTCATCAGCTCTATGAGGCCAAGGCAATAAGATTACCCGAAGTCAAGATGGTTGATCCAAATCAGCCCAAGCCCAAAGACTATCAGGAAGAGTTGTTTTGCATATTTCATAGAGCGAAAGGCCATGACATCGAGGTGTGTTGGTCCTTCAAACACATTGTGCAAAATATGATAGAAAAGGGAGAGCTTGTAGTACCAGGAAATCCCCAGGCACCAGACAACCAAAACATGGGGATTTTTAAAAATCCATTACCAAACCATGAGGCACCCCGTAACCACGCTGGCCACGTCAATCAAGTGCGAGTCGAACCACCTACCCAGGGGTTCATCGGAATGGTCAATGTTGTTACCAGACATGGGAGGTACGAACGGCCGAATCAACCTCATGCTCCCATTCAAATACAAGCCATGCCCCAACAACGGTAGACACAAAATATTCCAGGCCCACCAACGAGACCGGTGGTGACCATTAGGAGCAGGTTGGTTCAAAACCTGCAGATGACTCCTACGAAGTTGTCGATATATGAGCTTATACAATAGTCCCCTAGGCATAGGGAGACTCTTATGGACATTCTGAGGTCCATTGAGGTACAGTCCCAGGATGCACAGGCGTTCACAAACTTTGTGGGGCACGTACAATAGTGCTAGGAACCAATGATCCAATTCTATGATCACGAAGTGAAAATGGTTTCTGCAAGCATGGCTGACCCGCCACTACATATCATTGCATGTGTTAACCATGTGCCATTCAAAAGGGTCTTGATTGACACTGGTTCATCGATCAATATAATCATGACTAAGGCACTGCACCATTTGAAATTGCCTAAATCACTCGTCGTACCAACCACCTTTACATTGAGAGCGTTTAACGATGCACTATGCTCTATGGTTGGCACGATTGTCCTACCTATTCAGGTGGGACTAAAGACCATTCCCATAATGTGTCACGTGATAGAGGGTGCCTTGTAGTATAACATCCTGTTAGGGAGGCCTTGGATTCATGAAATGCATTGTGTTCCCTCGATATTGCATAGTGTGTCAAGTATATACATGAGGGACAAGTTCACATGGTTTCATCAGATGAAGAACCATTCAAGTTCATGAACTTAGCAGATTTTCTAGGGGGTTTCATGATCCCATCAATGCACTTGGACATACGGCCCACGTCATCGATGAGGGTTCCAAGAGGTAAACAGGTGGTGCATGTTCAACCATCGGTATCTGTATCAAACAGATCTGAACATACCACTACAACTTCTCTGAGACCGAGTGCATCGACAATGCATCGAAACGACGAGAAATTAAAGGTGAAATTGGGCAGGAAAGAAGCAAAGAACGCGCCCAAACCAGTCACCACTGAGGCTGCCACTCCCATGGAGGTGGAGGAAGCCCAAGATCAAGTCGAGGAGGCACCTCAACCTGCTTCGCCTGCATCGTCAGCAGGGTCATCCGCACCCCAGGTGACTGTTCACCTAGCCAGCACAGGTCTGGGTGAATATCTTGTGCAAAATGTGACCTTCGGTCCTATTTTAGAGACTGCACGAGACATGGGCCGACCGATAGCCCATCGATACCCAGTTGGATCCATAGTACCATTGGGTGAGCCACCCAACCAAACAAACTTCATTTATGTCAGGTTGGATCAAGTTCCAACGTGGGCACCCATGGAGGTGGATGATGACGAATAGTTCACGATGAACGTTCGGTACTTGTCCAACCCTAAGTATGCCATGCATATTTTTGAGCTCTATCATTGGCATGGATACGGCCTTGGTATTTTTGAACAAGGACGAAGAACCCCTCTTGAACCACGTTATCAGTTGGCAACTGATAGGTTCGGATTGGGATTGCAGATTCAGGGACATGATGATTTACTCGTTGCATCATTGGATCATTTGTACCTGGGTCTAGGGGATGACGTGGATTTTAATCCGTATCATCCTAACATGTCTAGCCTTGGGGCAACAACCCAATGGTGTCAGTCATCACCATTGAGAGACCAGAGATTGAACATGAAGAGTTCTCGGAGAAGAACCCCAGAGGCAGCCTGGGTCATCAAAACCGTATCACAACCGATGATACCGGTATGCAGGGGCACAACCCCATCATTCTAGGTGATCTCGATTCAGGAGATCTTTGTAGTGAAGATGTAGAGGAGTCCACCTCCGAAATGAGTAGACCGAGTTATGATGCAGATGGCGAGTCCTCAAATGATGATCAATCCAAAGAGGAAATTGATCGAGCCTTCGTGGTTTCGATATTTCTATGCCATTTGCTGCCTAGAGAGCAATTAGATGAGATACAAGAGCATTTCATGGTCGATAGTGATTATGAAGATGAGACAGAGTAGGCCTACTTAAGGCCTCATCCAGCTAATCTCCCAATATTCGTGGACACGATAGAGTGGCCTGCTCATAGTAGCAATCATAGCGATGAGGTTGAGATGACCGATCCGAGGCTAGTATATCCGCTACATCTATTGCCTACGGAGTCGGAGTATGTTATAGAAGAGGTGCCTCTTAACGCAGATCGCTCTAAAGAGGAAGTAGAGCTAGTTTTTGCATCGATGTCGTATATACGATCATTTTATCCGGTCTATCCGGATAGTGATGATAGCGACCGTAGAATCAGATACATGGGGCCACATCTGGCAGATCGCCCCTTGCATATGGGGGGAAGTGAAAGATTATATCTTTACAGTGATGATGAGGATTCATTGGAGATGGCCTATTTGGGGCCTCATCACCTACGTAATCAGAATCCACCTCGGGGTCCGCCACCTATTACAGCTATGGGTTTGCATCGAGAGATAAATCTCCAGTGCCGCCTCAGGGAAAGAATAAATCTGGAAGAGGAATATCAAAGGCTCTTTCCCCATCCGCCTACTTATGCCAAGCTACTTGAGCCGAGAGATCCCATTTTGTAGTCAGTGCACAGAGAGGATCCAGTTGTCCGGGCATCCCACAGGGAGGACCCTTTCATCCCCATGCCATCCGAGCCAGATCTTGGGCACGAAAGCTACACAGATGATGTAGAGTTCAGTCCGTGTGGTCCTGGAGATCAATTCCATTCCATCAGCATGGTCTCCATTGATTTGACCACTCCACTCCGCAATCCAGCAGATCCATCCAAGCCATTGCATCTAAACATGGATGCTATCGATTGGGATCACGTTGATTCGCCAGTAGAGCCTGAATATTTCTTCCCAAATGAAGAGATGCTGCAACCATTTCATTTTGGACCAGGCTGCGCTTATGATGTCTATCACGCTAAAAATGCTTCCAATGAAGAACATATAAATCCAGCTGATGACATCCATTTGATCCCTACGCCTCATCAGCTTGAGGAGGGATCCCATATGTCAATAGAGGAAACCTTCGAAGTGGATATCGGTAATGACCCCACCAATCCAAAGAAGGTTAAATTTGGAATGAGTCTCACTCCAGATGAGCGTGCTAGCATCATCCCTCTACTGAAAGAGAGACCTGACCTTTTTTCTTGGACATACAAAGATATGCCCGGTCTAGACCCAAAGTTGGTTACTCATAACCTTTCGCTAGACCCGTCCAAGAAGCCCGTCAAGTAGAAGCTCAGAAATATGCATCCAACAGTAGCCTTAATGGTGAAAGATGAATTGCAAAAATTGTTGGATGTAGAATTTGTCATTTCCATCGACTATCCAGAATGGGTATCCAATATGGTGCCTATAGGAAAACCAGATGGAAGGATCCGTATTTGTATGGATTTTAGAGATCTCAACAAGGCAACACCCAAAGATTCATTTTTGTTGCCCAATATCGATGCTCTAGTAGACTCTACTATCGGTCATGAAATGCTCTCCTTAATGGATGGTTTTTCTGGTTACAATCAAATTCGGATTAAGCCCGAAGACCAACACAAAACCATGTTTATAACGCCATGGGGAACATTTTGCTACAAAGTTATGCCATTTGGTCTCAAAAACGTTGGTGCTACATACCAGCGGGCCATGACATACATTTTTCATGACTATATGCACAAAATTCTAGAAGATTATATCGATGATTTGCTAGCCAAGTCATTGCTACGAGAAGAGCATGCGGAGGTCTTGAGAAAAGTCTTCGATCGCTTGATAGAGCACAACGTCAGGCTGAATCCTAAGAAGTGCGTATTTGGCGTAACTTCTAGAAAATTGTTAGGGTTCATTATCTCCAAGAGAGGCATCGAAGTAGACCCAATGAAGGTCAAGGCCATTTTGGAAATGCGTCCTCCCACCAATATTAAGGAATTAAGGAGCCTCCAAGGCAAGGTAGCTTCGATAAAGTGATTTATCACCCAACTATCGGATAAATGTCGACCCATGAATCGACTGCTACATAAGGGTGTCCCATTCAACTGGGATGAGGACTGCAAGGCAGCCTTCACTGAGATAAAGCAATACCTAGCAATGCCACCAGTGTTAGCTCCACCAAGGCCAGAAGAGCCTTTTCTGCTATATATATCGACAACAGACTTTGCGTTAGGGACCATGTTGGCCCAAAAGAATGTACAAGGCAAAGAGCAAGCCATATATTACATTAGCCGAACCTTGGTGAGTTACGAGCTAGGATATGCATATGTGGAAAAGCTATGTTTAGCAGTAGTGTTCGCTACCAAGAAATTGTGGCACTACATGTTAAGTCACACGACATATGTGATATCAAAACAAAATCCTTTGCAGTATATGATGAGCAAGACATATCATAATACACGTACTGCAAAGTGGATCATGCTATTGATAGAATTCGATCTAGAATTTGTAAGCCAGAAGTCCATTAAGGGATAGGTCATAGCAGATCAGTTAGCTGAGGTGCCACTATCCAATAGTAGGCCTCTAACAATCGAGCTTTCGGATGATGCAATTTTTGTAGTATCCGAAGCTCCCGAACCCGAAGAACCAGAGAACAATGTTGATATGACTCTGTTCTTTGATGGTTCGAAGTGTGAGCAAGGAGTTGGCATAGGGATAGTGTTTTTCATACCGCAAGGAGCTCCAATGCCCTTGTCATTCAAACTAGACTTCCCATGCACCAACAATAATGTTGAATATGAAGCCCTACTTTTGGGCCTTCATACAACCATCGCCATGAATATCAAGAGATTAAACATCTTTGGTGATTCCTTGCTCATAATTAACCAAGTGAAGGGACTATTTTAGTGTCGATGTCTGATACTGAAAGCCTATAAAGATCTTGTTGCCACATATCTAGCTAAACTAGAATGGTACGACATCGAGGCAATCCCTCATTCATCAAATAGATTCGTAGACACCATGGCTTCTTTGGGATCCTTAATCCCTCAAAATCTATCTGTTGACTTCACTACCATCCATGTCAAGATGCTCTCGCATCCTATAGTAGAGCGTGCAGCCTTTGATAACAAAGAATCAGTCAACATGATTAGTGTGGAACCAAAAGCTGATTGGTTCTGCAAAGCTGAAGACTTTCTCAAGAAAGCACCCTGGGGGTCTTTAACCTCCTAGAGTCCTACGGGGAGTGGCACCACCATTCACCACAAGGTTGTCTCCCAGTATGCATTTGCAAAAGTAAATACGTAGGGGGTACAGGTTGTCTTAGCGATCGAAGCTGAGGCTCATCAGAATTGGATGTCACAGATTCAAGACTTCCTAAGACTTGGTTTTGTCCCGGAGGGACTGTCGCATGCCGCAAGACGCACATTTAAATAGAAAGTGACTAAATTTATCTTGATAGGAGACATTTTGTACCATCAAAGTTACGATGGAGTTCTCCTTCATTGTCTTGAGCCCCAAGAGTCATCTTGGGCAATTTTAGAAGCTCATGATGGTACGTGCGATGGCCATTTCAGTGGCATGGCCATCATCAAGCGCATCCTTCGAATGGGTTATTATTGGCCCACTATGGAGAAGGATTGCAATGTGTATGTCAAGAAATGCATCAAATGTCAGCATCATGCTAATCTTATGCACCTACCATCACAGGCCTTACAACCCATCCAAGCGGCTTGGCCATTTGCTCAGTGGGGGTTTGATCTAATTGGCAAGATCTCTCCTCCATCATCAGGCTGACATACATTCATCATTACGGCTACTGAGTATTTTACAAAGTGGGTGGAAGCCATTCCCTTAACAATGACCATGGGAGCTCGCATAGCAGAGTTCATAATGGAGCATATCATAAGTCATTTTGGGGTACCATCCAAAATAGTTTCGGATAATGGAACTTCTTTTAAGAACAAAATTGTGCGAGCTTTAACCTCTAAGTACCGCATCAAACATAGTTTTGCATCTCCATATTATCCATAGGAAAATGGGCAAGCTGAGGCCTCAAACAAGACTGTGGTAGCCATCTTGAAAAAGATAGTGCAAGAACACCACAAGGATTGGCATACACAGCTACCCCTTGCATTATGGGCTTATAGAACTAGCATTCGGACTCCCACTAGGGCAACTCCATTTTCACTAGTATATGGCACTGAGGCCATTATGCCCTTAGAGTTGGAAATTCCAACGCTGCGCATCGCATTGAAAGAGTTCATCGATGATGACACCGCATGACAAGCTCACCTAGATCAACTGACGTTGCTCGATGAACATCGCGTGAATGCCCTTGAGCATCTCCATGTTTATCAAGAGCGACTCAAATGAGCTTACAATATCAAAGTCCACCAGAGAGACTTTGAAGTTGGGGATCTTGTGCTAAAATAAAACCAACAGAACTCGAATTTGCCACCCGATATGCGAGACAAATTTATGGCTAATTGGCTAGGACCCTATATCATATCTAAAAATATTGGTCCAGGTACCTATCGCTTGACGTCGCTAGGGGGTGTTGAAGAGCCTGAACCTCTCAACATCATCCATATTAAGGCATTCTATGCTTAGAGAGCGTAGCAAAAAAAGCTCCAAAGGCATCTGTAAGCCCTTTGGTCAGTCAAAAGGCACCAAGGATTTCTAAAAATTGCTTGGTCAACCCAAAGGCTCCGAGAGTTCTTAAAACTACTCGGTCATCCCAAAAGGCTCCAAGCTCTCATTCGAGTGATTTGGTCATGTCAAAAAGCTCCAAAGTATGTAAGCCCTTTGGTCATCAAAAGGCACCAAGGATTTCTAAAAATTGCTTGGTCAACCCAAAGGCTCCGAGGGTTCTTAAAACTACTCGGTCATCCCAAAGGCCTTTGTCCAAAAAGGCTAAGCCCAAGGATTTCTAAAATTCGCTTGGTCAACCCAAAGGCTCCCAAGGGTTCTTAAAGCCACTCGGTCATCCCAAAAAGGCACCAAGGATTTCTAAAAATTGCTTGGTCAACCCAAAGGCTCTGAGGGTTGCTTAAAGCCACTCGATCATCCCAAAAGGCACCAAGGATTTCTAAAAATTGCTTGGTCAACCCAAAGGCTCCGAGAGTTCCTATAGCTTCTCGGTCATCCTAAAAGGCTCCACGCCCTCTTGCTGAGAGTTTGGTCAACTAAAAGGTTCCAAAGGCGTCTGTAAGACCTTTGGTCAATCCAAAAAGCTCCAAGGATTTCTAAAAATCGCTTGGTCAACCCTAAAAAGCTCCAAAGGCATATATACTCATCGTTTGGTCAAATATGAAAGCTCAAAAATGTATAAAAATTTGAAAATATATAAAATTCCAAAAAAAATTGGTAAAGCATAAAATCCAAAAACATTTGCTTTTGCAGTTTGCATTTTCATATATGCATTCACATCATCATATTGCATTTAGGCATTTGTCATCCATTGCATTCCACAGTAGAGTGTAATGTGTCTATCAAAATCTTACAAACGATCGCACGTTTGTGTTTCAATCATGCACCCTTGCATTTATCATAATTCATTGCATTCATACACGATACCTATTGTGGAGAAATATGTATGTATATTAAGTTTTCCAATCACTCAACCATACCTAGTGGGTTCTTCAGATATTGTAGAAAGCTTGCTTTGTTGTTATAGACAAGGTCATTAGTTGGGATAGTGCTTCAACATATCAGAATCCCGTCACTAAGCAAAACAATATAAAATCCTGCTAAGACAAGAGATGATGAAAGCTACGAAAGCAATCTTAGGTATCTAGAGAGATGGGTTTCATGACCTGCTTATCTTGCAAATAGTCGGTTTAGAAAGGTGTACTTTGGCAAAAGGACAAGAATTTCCCCTATAAATCCCAAAGTCACAAAGTTTAAATCCCAAGTTACAAAGTGCAAAAGTACAAAATACCAAGTTCAAATCAAAATGTAAAGTGACATAGTGAATCAAAAGCACTATAAAAATCCCTTGCTCAAAGAAAATGGTAACACGTGGACTAACAATGATTTTTATCACTACATATGAGCAAGTAAGAAGGGTGAGAACTTGAATCCCTGGATTGTCCACCTTTTGAAAGCCATAGAGTGATCCCCGATCGCAGCAATGGGTTGGAAGAGTCCCGCCTGCAATCGAGAGGGTAGTTCTATTGGGTGATCCCCAAACGTAGCAATGGGTTGAAAGAGTCCCACCTGCATTTGGAGGGGTAGCCCTGATCAATTTGCAAGATGAGCTAGCTCTAGGTACCTAGGATTGTCTAGTTGTATAAGTCTAATCAAAGCTGAAACAAGGATGGTACGATCATATGAGGAACCCTATCTCACATATGGGTTGAAAGAGTCCCGACTGACATACGGGGTATGCTTATGATCTATCTAAAAATACTCACATGCACACACAGGGATAATGAATAGTTGGGTCTATCACGGCAAAAGCCTTGTCCAATAAAAGCCTTGTACAATTAGTATGTGATTTTTGGAGAAGTCTACTAGGGTGTTTGAGTCTCAAGGAAAACCCCAAAAAGTTCTCTAATAGCAACAAGATACCAAATATCATTAAACATCAAAAATACGAGTCATTCATTCATCAGAATGCATTTTACAAAGCACAATCAAACATATAGGATAGATACCGCATGAATATCAGAAATGATGTTTAGACGACCACTGACTATATAGTGCAGCAAAGAAAAATATACAGAATGACATATTCATTCATTAGCATTATACCAATCCATTTCACTGCATTTCATATATGGGTGATTAATTGATTAAGTTCTTGTAATGAGAATTATCAATTATTTTGCATGATTGTCATACATTCTGTGGTGTCGCATTTTAAAATTGATATACATAGTTTACATTCATTCTTTATGTTTTAAGTGATTAAAGCATACAGGTTCTGTTGAGAAGCAACACACCCCCACTGAAAAATGCATTCCAATCCTCTTGAAAGCCCTGAAATACCATTTTGCAGCAGGGACCCTCTTGATCATTTCCAGTCTTAATCCAGTTTTGCTTGTTTCCTTTTTAAGTTGTGCCTTTTTCCAAGTCTTTCTAGCATTGTTATTTCAAGCTTAACTTTCTACATGCTAGAATCATTCATGCTTAAGCCAAATCATGCACCGGCACCAAGAAAATCCAGAAAACAGTTAGATAAATACATGAAAAATCAAAACTTTCCTTTTTTGGTAGTGTCGCGATATCGCGACACTTCCATTTATGGAAATGTCGCGAAATCGCGACAGGAATTTAGAAAAGCCGCTAAGTCAGTTTTGCGTAGCGAAATCGCGACACTTTCCATTTTTGGAAGTGTCGCGATATCGCGACATTTCCATTTTTGGAAGTGTCGCGATATCGCGACATTTCCATTTTTGGAAAGTGTCGCAAAATGGAGGAGAGAGAAGAAATCAGTACGGATCAGCGCGAATTCGCGACATGTCGCGAAATCGTGACATGTCGCATTTCGATGGACGAGAAAATGGATGAAAATCGACTAAGGGATAGCACGAAATCGCGACACTTTCCATTTTTGAAAGTATCGCGATATCGCGACGTTCCCATTTTTGGAAGTATCGCGATATCGCGACGTTCCATTTTTGGAAGTGTCGCGAAATCGCGACAATTTCGAAAGAAAGTGCCGAAGGGAGAAAGCTGCGCGATTTCGCGACATGTTCCAAAATCGCGGTCAACGCATGCAGCTGCAGGGAGGTGCAGCGATTCGCTGAAGTCTCAAAATCGCGGGCTGGAGCTTGCAGCGATGCGCTGCATGTTTCGAAGTCGAGGAGTGAAACTGCAGCGACGCACTGCACGTTTCAAAGGCGAAGGGAGAATGGTAGCGACGCACTGCACGTTTTGAGGAAGATGTACGGTCGCCAGCGAGAGGCACGATTTTGTGACATGTCGCGAAATCGTGACATGTCGCATTTTTGCGGCAGACAGGGGAAGAAGCAGCGCAGTTGGCAGGAAGGGTGTCGCGATATCGCGACATGTCGCATTTTCGCGACCAAGTTGAGAAGGTTGTACGGCGGCCAGCAGGAGGCGCGATTTCGTGACATGTCGCGAAATCGTGACATGTCGCGTTTTCACGGCCGACAGAGAGACAAGTTGCCATAGCGCTGGGGACGTCGCGATTTCGCGACATGTCGCGAAATCGTGACATGTCTCAGAATCACGGTAGGAGAGAGAAAGTCCTCAAAGTTGACCAGAAGTGCATTCCAGCTGGAAACAGAAGGCATCCTGGGGTAGCGACACGTGTCAAAGCGCGTATCAGGCAGAGCAAGGCCGACATGCAAGCTTATTTAGCTGATTTTAATCTGTTTTAATGTTTAAATGCTTTGATTTTATGTTTTATTAAAGTGCTAATGCATCTTTTTGTCTTTCATGCAGGATTCCATCTGGCACTTACGGGACAACGGAGAAAGACCATAAAGACAAAGTTAAAGTGCAGATTTGATCAAGGACCGCCATGCTAGAGGAGAAGAAGACCAGTAAAAGCATTCAATGGCAAATTTATGGCAGAATTAATAGCATGAAGACAATTTCAACTCCGGGATGGATTTGCGGAGATGGAATTGATGGAGAAGTGGTGACTCATCCGGCTCACCAGCAGGAATTAATGAGAGCATTCATTTGCAGTTGCGGATGAATGCAAGTGGCATTCAACTCTATCTTCTCCATTTATGGCAGTTGACTGCACAGATTTGCAGAAGGGTTAAGTTCTATCCGGACTTTGATTTTAAGATGGCTTTTTATTGTAAAACCCGGGTCCTAGGGTTTAGAAAGATAAGATTTGCAGTTAGGGAAGAAGATATTTTTGAAAAGATCAGGGTCTATCCTGAGTCTATAAATACTTCTTCTCAATGTAATTGCGGGAGGCGGAGACTTAGAAATAAAAGGCTTATAAGCAATTTCTTGCAAATCTTGTGAAATCCTTTGTTTCTGGACTTGGAGTTGATGTGCTTTAGCTTTTCTGTGATAGCATGGCCAGGAGCCTAATCTTTTGCGAAGTGTGATAAGTGTATCTTCTTTTGTTATCCGTTCCATTAAAGTTTGTTAGATATATGCTGTAAATCTGCCATTATCAAGTTTAAATATCTCTGTTAGGCTTCAGTTGTTCTATTGTCTGCTAGGGGAAATTATAGATTTGAGGTTAAGTTTGTTCTAATTGCTCTGTCTTCACTGTGTGAGCTAGGCTGCCGGTGAAAGATACCAGTTTTAACCAGCTGCCCTTGGATTTATAATTTTTTGCTAGATCTGTTCCACTTTGCCTTGTGCTCTTAGTTGAAAGTGATCTTAGACTGACTGGACACTTTCTTCTTTGATTTGTTCTGTTGTGAAGTTGATAGCATAGATAAGATTGATAGTTTAGAGTTTTACAGGTTAATGTTTGATAAGCTTCTCTTTCTGCCCTACCCTACCCTCTCTTTGTTTTCGGTGAATGATCCATTTTTACTTTCTTTATTTGTCTTTTATTTGAATCTGCTGACCCATGAGAGCTAGATCAAGAATTCAAGTTAAATATGATAAACAAGTGACAACTTCAACTATCGAACAAGTTCGGGAACCCCCTGTAAGGTAACAGAGCAGTCCATATTGAAATCTATTCCAGAAGTGGAAAAGAGTGAATAGCCATTCGACCCAACTACGTAACTCGCACCTTGGATAACCAGCTAGATCCTAAAGTGAGTGGGATTCGTCCCGTGGATGTCTCCGGAGCTTCCTTGCTTCATCCTTCCCGGGGTGTGCATGAAAGCCGGACCAACATCTAATTGGCGCTAGAAGGAGGGCTATGAACTCAGTTCAAGTATTGTAAGGGCATAACAACAACATTTGAAGGACCCACAGTGAACTCCGGACAGTTTTGTAAATTGTCAGTACAGTTTTGTAAATTGTCAGTGCAGTGTTTTAAATTTCCAAATTCAGAACCTGTTGAGAACTGCAGAGTTATAAGTGCTTGTGAAAGTTGGATTCTACATACAGGGTAACAAGGTCCCACCCCAGAGCTAGAGAGCTCCTTGTCCCTGAATTAGAAACTCCGAGAAGAAGTAGCCACGGAAGAGCCACATCTCTATCACAGATAGTTTTATCACCATTGATAGTCACTCCAACCAGAGCTCAGAATATCCCTGTTAATCCATTAGCTATGGCAAATTGGTTGGGCTCCACGACTTTGAACATTTCGGGTATAGCCCATGACTTGCCCAGAAATCCAGAAAGATACCTCCCTAGGTATAAACATGATGGGACAAGAACTGCAGAGGAACACTTAGTTGCATTCAAGAATGCACTGAAGTTATTAAATGTACAACATGAGGATGTTGCCTGCAGACTCTTCCCGTTTACTCTCCAGGAGGGAGCTTATGATTGGTTTCTAAATCTCACCAATGATTCCATCACCAGTTGGAATGACTTAGAAAAAGTCTTTGTGTCACAGTTCGGAGAAGTGATAGATCCCAACATTTTATATCAGTAGTTTTCTAGCATCAAAAGAGAACTGAATGAGTCTATTAGATCCTATAATGTCAGATTCCAGAAAGCTTATGGTAGACTCACTGGCTATTATGTACCGAATGCTGACCTGGCATTAGAGATTTTCAGGAACTCTCTAGACCCAATGACCTCTGTCTTCTTGAAGAGGGATGCCACTGTTACCAACTTGACAGAAGCTTATAAAGAAGCTTTAATCCTGGAAAGACAGTTGGGACCCCAGCCTTTAAATATTCAACAAACTCCTCTGATCACTCAAGCTGCTCCTGTGTTCAATCCCATTCCACATCAGATGATGCTGCCAGTTTGTCAGACTTTACCATCAACAACACCAGTGGCTGCTGCACCTATTGAGAATGTACAGAACCCGGTAAAAGAGGCTGACAATGCTAGGATTGAAGAAGTTTCAAAGATTGTTCAGAAGCTGGCCAATGATTTTTTGAGCTTTAAAAGGCAAACTTCTACTGGAGACAATCCCAACAGATATTCATACCAACCAAACAGATTTAACAGGCCCCCATATGAACCTAATAAAGATTACAAGGGTAAAGCTCATGATGTGAACATCTGTGATTTGGCTCTGCCCAACTGGTGCAGAATTCATGCCACTTCTCAGCATGGGGAGTTAGATTGTGTGGAATTTTGCAATGCATTTGAAGCCTTGTCAGGAGATTTGATCTCCCCTGAAAATCAAAGAACTGCTGAGGGCCCAAGTTCATCTGGACACAGTGCAGCTATGGTCTTGGATTCTTTTTCTTTCCCGGATGAATCTGAGAATGTAGTTGAAATGCCCATGGATGAAGTACAGGCTTTCCAGCAGTACAGAAGAGATAATTACAACCTGAGAAATAGGAATCCTGAGCCTAATACCACATCAACTCCTCCAGATAATTCTCACAATATTCCTCCTGACCCCTCTCCAAGCAATAATCCACCTCCACCAAAGGGAGGAGCTCAAAGAGTACCAGATGTTGCTATTCCTCCACTTAACAAAGGATATAACATAGTGGAGGATATGAAAAAGATTAAGGCTAACATTACTTTGCATGAGTTGGCACAGATTTCAGAGCAGAGAGACAATCTGATAAAGACATACTATGGCCCTGCTGCTAAACCTGTGGATAAAGGGAAGAAAATAGCCAATGCCAATCTGGCCATGTACAAGGAAAAGACTGAAGTTCCCCCATTTTCTTGATTGTCAAAATTTTTGGGAAGAATTTACATAATTGTTTGGTAGATTCAGGTGCATCTGCTAATGTCATGCCATTGGCAATTTGTCAGCAGTTGGGGCTGACCCCAATGAAGTACGAGAGGAGAGTTGTCCAATTGGACAAGTCAGAAGTTAAGGTTGTGGGAGAGCTGCAAAACATTCACATTCAATTGGCCTCTGAGCCAAGGGCTCAACATAAGATCGAAATCCAAGTTGTGGATATCCCGGTGGGGTATGGAATGTTGTTGAGTAGGGATTGGTCTAAGTCTCTAAATGGATATCTGGCAACAGACTTTTCACACATGTGGTTGCCATGGAAGGGTGTGGCCAATCAATTGCGGGTTGACGAGAGAACCCGGTACAAGCACACCATTACAGAGTACAATGCTGCAAATGAAACTGTCAATGTTGCAGAAGTAGACATTGGAGTCTACAATTTAACAACTGGGCACAATAACAAATTTAACAAAGCTCATCCTGTACATACTAATGAAGTTTGGACACTTCATGTGGATGGAGCAAGATGTAAGCAGGGTTCTGGAACAGGGGCAGTCCTCAAAGGGCCTCAAAGTCAGACATTTTTTATGTCTTACCGCTGCTGAGTTCCCATGTACTAATAATTTAGCGAGTATGAAGCTACGATTTTAGGTTTAAAATTTGCATTGGATAGAAATGTGAAGAACATTCAAGTTTTCACTGATTCAGAATTGGTGGCAAGTCAAGTCAGGGGTAAGTTTCGGTGTAAAGCCTCTTATCCGAAGGGATACAAGCACAGAGCTTGGGATCTTGTGGAAGGCTTTGATGCATTTAACTTAACACATATACCCAGGGAACAAAATTCACATGCGGATGTCTTGGCATCTTCAGTTGCAAGTTTAAAGCCATTGGAAGATTTTAAGTGGGATAAGTTTTCAATTGAGTTAGTCCCCTGCCCTTTAGTTCCTAACAATATAGATAGCTTTCAAGTTTTCTCAGATGATCAGCAGATTGTGCACTTCTTACAGAGTACTAATACCTTTGAGAATGCTATAATTGATGAAGGCCAAAGGGACACCCTGATGGAACAGTTAGATGATGACAGGGGAATCATGAGATTGAAGGACAACAGGATCCCAAAGGGAATGGTGGAGCTGGAGAGGCTATTTGATGTTGACAAGATCAGGCAGAGGGTGAATCCTGAAGATTATGTGGGCACCACAGACAATGAGACTGAAAACTTGAATGTAGGCACTGAGGAGGATCCAAAGAACATCAAGTTGGCAAAGGATTGTGATCCGAAAATAAAGAGAAATATGATTGATTTCCTGCACAAGTCCAAGGATGTAATGGCCTGGTCATACAAAGATTTAAAGGTATTTGACCCAAAGGTTTACACTCACATCATACCTTTGAAAGAATCTTGCAAGCCTTTCAGACAAAAACAGAGGCATGTTAATGCTCTGTTAGAACCCCTTATTCAGAAAGAAGTGGAGAAGCTCTTGAGTGCGGCAATTATTTTTCCTATCAGGCATTCAACCTGGGTGGCCAATCTGGTGCCAGTCAGGAAGAAGAATGGAGAGATCCGCCTTTGTGTGGATTTTAGGAATCTAAACAAAGCATCAGAAAAGGACAACTATCCCCTGCCTTCTATGGATGAAGTCCTGCAGATTGTTAATGGCTCAGAGATGATGTCTTTCTTGGATGGCTTCTCAGGCTATAACCAGATTTTGGTGGAGAAGGAAGATAGAATGAAGACTGCTTTTACAACTAAGTGGGGGACTTTTGCTTACAAGAGGATGCCATTTGGTTTGATAAATGCAGGAGCAACATTTCAGAGAGCAATGGACCATGCCTTCAAGGGGCTTATGGGCAAATGTATTGTAGTTTACATGGATGATCTAACAGTCTTTTCCAAATCTAGGTTTGACCATGTCAAGCACTTAGAGTCTGTGTTTAACAAGTGCAGAGAGTTTGGCATCTCTTTGAATCCAAAGAAATGCATATTTGGTGTAACAGAAGGCAAACTGCTTGGGCATTTGGTCACAAAGGATGGCATTTCTATGGATCCAAGCAGAGTTGAGGCCATATCTGGCATACCATTTCCCAACTCCAAGAAAGAGTTGAGATCATTCTTTGGAAAGATTAACTTTGTCAGAAAGTTTATCTCAGGCTTTGCAGAGATAGTTAAACCAATGAATGATATGTTAAAGCAAACTGCCCAGATTGCCTGGACCACTGAAGCTAAGACTGCTTTTCAAGAAATCAAGACGACCATTAAACAAGCACCAGTCTTAGTAAGCCCAGATTTCAGTGCAGATTTCTATCTGTACACTTTCTCTTCTGAACATACACTTGCTGCGATGCTGACTCAACGGAGAGATACGGGAGAACATCCAATTGCTTTTAAGAGCACTAATTTGAAGGGAGCTGAACTGAAATATTCCAGATTAGACAAACAGGCTTATGCTTTGGTAAGGGCGGTGAAACAGATTCCAGACATTATATACTCAGAAGCAAAACTCATGCCATAGTGCCAGACCCAGCTGTGAAGTACCTTCTAAGTCAGAATGAGTTGGGTGAGGGGCAATTGGGTCACCAGGTTGCAAGAGTATGACTTGGAGATTAGGCCTGCTAAACTGATCAGGGGACTTGGTTTGTCCAGGCACATTGCTGAAATACCTCTACAGCAGGAAGTTAATCAATTAAACTCTGAATCTGATGATTGGTATGGGGATATCATTCATCTGCTACAGTTTGGAGTTTGCCCATCCCATTTGAACAGAACTCAAAGGAGAGCATTAAAGTTAAAAGCTGCTCACTATCTCCTCAAGGCAGGTACTTTGTACAGGGAGAATTATGCTGGCATCTTCCTAAGGTGCATTTCTCCCAGTGAAGTCAGTGAAGTCATGGCTAGTTTTCATGAAAAACTAGGGGCAGGGCATTCATCAGGATCTGCCACTGCACATAAGATATTGAGAGCAGGCTATTACTGGCCTACACTTTTTAAGGATGCACATCAGCATGTCAGAACCTGCCATCAGTGCCAGACATTTGCAGCCAAAGAGGCAAACCGAGCTCTGCCATTGCAACCAGTTGTGATAAACAAACCTTTCATGCAGTGGGGACTTGATTTTGTGGGGGTGATCAATCCAAATTCCTCGGCGGGACATAAATATGTGCTTGACGACTACGACTATTGCACAAGGTGGGTTGAAGCAGCAGACCACCACAAGAAGTACAGCCCGGGAAGTTATTGATTTTCTTGAATCAAATGTCATAACTAGATTTGGGGTTCCCCTGAATTTGGTCTGTGATAATGGGCCAGCCTTCCAATCATTGGAGTTTGCAGATTGGGCATACCAGATGGGGATAGTTATCAGATTCTCATCCAACTACTATCCCCAAGGCAATGGATTGGCTGAGTCAACAAACAAGAACTTAATGAATGCCATCAAAAAGTCTACAGCAGATAAACCCAGGCAGTGGCATACATTGTTGAAATATGCACTGTGGGCTGACCGGATAACACACAAAGTGGCTCTTAAGACCTCTCCCTTTGTTTTGTTGTATGGTACCCGGCCAATTGTTCCCATCTCCTTGAAGTTGCCCACCTACCAATTTGCCTTAGATTATTTTGAAGATCATGATGATGCAGAAGCCCGAGTTTTAGATTTGACTAACTTGCAGGATGAAAGACTCCAAGCCCTGGAGCACTTCAAGGAGGCACCAAGAAAGCTGTCAAGCGGTGGTTTGACAAGAGAGCCAAGGTGAAGGCTTTCGAGGTGGCGGACTTAGTGCTTCTGTGGGACAAGGCCCATGAGAAGAAGGGTAAGCACACAAAGTTGCAGCCACTGTGGATAGGCCCCTACCAAATTGCTGAAATATTGGGTAACAATGCTTTCCGCTTGCAAGACCTGGATGGTAATTTTTTGGACCTCCCTGTTAATGGTCAATACTTGAAACATTATTTTTCCGCTGTTCCATCCAATGTATCATTTGAGTAAGCTATGAAGAAGTTGTAACATGTGTACATATTGTGAATAGCTCTCCCAGTTTTATTTGCTTTAGTTCTTTATTGCAGTTCTTTTTCTTTGTTGTCTGTACAGTTGCTTTAGTTTATTTCAGTGCTGTTGCAGTTTCCCTTTGTCAGTTTTTGGTTGCTGTGTTTTTAGTTAATCCTTGCTTTATTTGTCTGTAGTCTTTTGTTTCATTTTTAGTTGCTTTCTTCTTTTTCTTTTTGTATTTGTGTTTTAGTCTGTACAGTTTTGATTCTGTTTTGCTTTAGAAGCCTGTGCCTGTCCTTGGATGCCTGTACAAAGTCCTTCAGCTTTTGAAATCTGTCTTTTAACCTTTGCCTGAGCAATCAATGAAAAGTCAGCCTGCTAAAATTGTTTATTCTAAGCTGATCAATCCAGCCTCAATCCAGTGTTCATGGTCATCATTATTCCAATTGAGATAGTCTGCTTGCACTGAACAGTAGAACTATTTTGTTATTCAGGACAAAGGTAGAGAGATGATTGGATCTTGTGTCTTACTTGCCACAGTTGTTTTAATAATAGAAAAACTGCTATCTTTGTTTTGTTGGAGGAACTCCGGGGAATCCAAGAAAAGCTGGTTATAAGAGGGGACTATGGTTCATGCAATTATTTGGGTATATCTAGAGGCTATCAATGCCTAGACTAAAACAGTTTCAGATTGATCAAATGATAAAAGAAAATTGTGATTTCCCTAAAAGCATTTCAGATATTGATATATTTCAGAGGGAGAGATATAAAAAAAAAGAAAAGGAAAAAGAAAAGAGTTGAACAATTAAAAGAGGCAGCCAATACTTCCAAAAATATTTTCTTCTAAGTTATAGATTCTGCCCTACAGTTGTAAATTTGGGTCGTGTAAATCTAAAGGGTAACTCTGTCTAGGCTGTAAAAGGCTAAACTAGTAAACAGAGCTCTACTCGGTTTCCCCTTTTACAATCTAGAAAAGTTGATCAGTCCAAAGTTCATCATTCAATCCAGTCATCCTTGAAGAAAGTTTATACCCTTTGAAATTGCACATCAGAAATCTTCCTTGAAGTAATCCAGCCTAGTATGTCCTTGGGAAATTTTAACAGCTAGCAGTTAGTGGTCAATTTATTGTGAAGAATGTCTGTGGCAAGGCATGATGCATGGTCTTTTTGTTTTGAAACCAGAGTCTTGGGTTCTAAAATAGTGCTACTATTTTACCCGCAGATATCGCCATTTGTTGAGAAGCAACACACCCCCACTGAAAAATGCATTCCAATCCTCTTGAAAGCTTTGAAATTCCATTTTGCAGCAGGGACCCTCTTGATCATTTCCAGTCTTAATCCAGTTTTGCTTGCCTCCTTTTTAAGTTGTGCCTTTTTCCAAGTCTTTCTAGCATTGTTATTTCAAGCTTAACTTTCTACATGCTAGAATCATTCATGCTTAAGCCAAATCTTGCACCGGTACCGAGAAAATCCAGAAAATAGTTGCATAAATTCATGAAAAATCAAACTTTCCATTTTTGGTAGTGTCGCGATATCGCGACACTTCCATTTTGGAAATGTCGCGATATCGCGACAGAATTTAGAAAATCGGCTAAGTCGATTTTTGTGTAGCGAAATCGTGACACTTTCCATTTTTGGAAGTGTCGCGATATCGCGACATTTCCATTTTTGGAAGTGTCGCGAATCACGACAGAGAAGAAGCGAATCGCGACATTCCATTTGAAATGTCGCAAAATCGTCGTTTGAGGAGAGAGAAGAAATCAAGAGAAAGTCACGATATCGCGACATGTCGCGTTTTCGCGACTGGAAAGGAGAAAATCAGCTAAGGGAGTTTTATGTCGCGAAATCGTGACACTTTCCATTTTTGGAAGTGTCGCGATATCGCGACGTTTCCATTTTTGGAAGTGTCACGAAATCGCGACAATTTCGGAAGAAAGTGCCGAAGGGAGAAAGCTGCAGCGATTCGCTGACATGTTCCAAAATCACGGTCAACGCGGTCAAACGCATGCAGGGAGGAGCGATCTACGTCTCAAAATCGTGGGCAGGAGCTTGCAGCGATGCGCTGCATGTTTCGAAGTCAGGAGTGAAAAGTGGCAGCGATGCGCTGCATGTTTCAAAGCGAGGGGAAAAGTAGCGACGCGCATTTTGAGAAAAGACAGCATGTCGTGAAATCATGACATGTCGCATTTGTCGAAGAAGTACGCCGAAGCACGATTTCGCGACATGTCGCATTTCGCGAAATTGAGAAGTTGTACGATGGCCGACAGGAGGCGCGATTTCGCGACATGTCGCGAAATCGTGACATGTCGCGTTTTCGCGGCCGACAGAGAGACAAGTTGCCATAGCGCTGGGGACGTCGCGATTTCGTGACATGTCGCGAAATCGCGACATGTCGCATTTTCGCGGTAGGAGAGAGAAAGTCCTCAAAGGGACCAGAAGTGCATTCCAGCGGGAAACAGAAGGCATCCTGGGGTAGCGACACGTGTCAAAGCGCGTAGCAGGCAGAGCAAGGCCGACATGCAAGCTTTTTAGCTGGTTTTTAATCTGTTTTAACCTTTAAAGCTTCTGATTTAATGTTTTATTAAAGTGCTAATGCATCTTTTTGTCTTTCATGCAGGATTCCATCTGGCACTTACGGGACAACGAAGAAAGACCATAAAGACAAAGTTAAAGTGCAGATTCGATCAAGGGCCGCCATGCTAGAGGAGAAAAGACCAGTAAATGCATTCAATGGCAAATTTATGGCAGAATTAATAGCATGAAGACAATTTCAACTCGGGATGGATTTGCGGAGATCAAATTGATGGAGAAGTGGTGACTCATCCGGCTCACCAACAAAATTAATGGAGGCATTTATTTGCAGCTGCGGATGAATGCAAGTGGCATTCAACTCTATCTTCTCCATTTATGGCAATTGACTGCACAGATTTGCAGAAGGGTTAAGTTCTATCCGGACTTTGGTCTTAAGATGGCTTTTTATTGTAAAACCCGGGTCCTAGGGTTTAGAAAGATAAGATTTGCAGTTAGGGAAGAAGATATTTCTGAAAAGATCAGGGTCTGTCCTGAGTCTATAAATACTTCTTCTCAATGTAATTGCGGGAGGCGGAGACTTAGAAATAAAAGGCTTATAAGCAATTTCTTGCAAATCTTGTGAAATCCTTTGTTTCTGGACTTGGAGTTGATGTGCTTTAGCTTTTCTGTGATAGCATGGCCGGGAGCCTAATATTTTGCAGAGTGTGATAAGTGTATCTTCTTTTGTTATCCGTTCCATTAAAGTTTGTTAGATATATGTTGTGAATCTGTATTATCAAGTTTAAATATGCTGTTAGGCTTCAGTTGTTCTATTGTCTGCTAGGGGAAATTACAGATTTGAGGTTAAGTTTGTTCTAATTGCTCTGTCTTCACTGTGTGAGCTAGGTCATCGGTGAAAGATACCAGTTTTAACCAACTGCCCTTGGATTTATAATTTTTTGCTAGATCTGTTCCACTTTGCCTTGTGCTCTTAGTTGAAAGTGATCTTAGACTGACTGGACACTTTCTTCTTTGATTTGTTCTGTTGTGAAGCTGATAGCATAGATAAGATTGATAGTTTAGGGTTTTACAGTTAATGTTTGATAAGCTTCTCTTTTCTGCCCTACCCTACCCTCTCTTTGTTTTCGGTGAATGATCCATTTTTACTTTCTTTATTTGTCTTTTATTTGAATCTGCTGACCCATGAGAGCTAGATCAAGAATTCAAGTTAAATCTGATAAACAAGTAACAACTTTTGCAACTACTGAACAAGTTCAGGAACCCCCTGTAAGGTAACAGAGCAGTCCATATTGAAATCTATTCCAGAAGCGGAAAAGAGTGAATAGCCATTCGACCCAACTCTGTAACTCGCACCTTGGATAACCAGCTAGATCCTAAAGTGAGTGGGATTCGTCCCGTGGATGTCTCCGGAGCTTCCTTGCTCATCCTTCCCGGGGTGTGCATGAAAGCCGGACCAACAGAGTTCATTCCCATTAGATTATGATTATGTACATAATGCATTACCATACATTACATAGCATGCCATAACTTCATAAAATAAATGCATGCCCATGAAGCAAAAATAAATATGCGTTCAAAATAAATACTGCATCCGTTATATATGGCACATCTAATCATATAGATCACTGCATAACATCATCATCATAAAAAAGATAGGTATCTAGTGCATGACATCCATACATTGCATCATATCAACATAGCATCACATAAGCATTGCATCCATGTGCATCAAATAAACATAAAATAAAAATTAAACATCAGATACACATAATGAGACAAAAAGACCAAGTCATATATATATATATATATATATATATATATATATATATATATATATATATATATATATCTATGCAAAAAGAGTACATATGAGGAGTATCAAAATTCTTGCAGGCTACAAAGCATGTAGGTCCTCGACCTTACACTCAAAATGAATACAACATAGCAAAAGTATAGTCTACATCTAGTAGATGCCAAGTCTAGTCTCGCCTCCCCGTACCGAAGCTCTCGTCGCCTCCCTCAACACTGTGCTCTGGAGCCTGCTCTCCTGTCTGTGCTGGCACCTATGGTGGGTCATGCTTGCCTCTAAATCCTAAGGTGCCCAGCGCATGAGAAACTGGTAACTGCAGTAGGCTAGTCCCCTGACTGGCGGCCCTTGAAGTTTACCCTACATCTCTAGGCCTGGCACGCGATGTCACCCCATGTGTGCTAGAGGACCTATGTATCCTCTCAATCCTATGAGTCCTGTGACCTGAGCTCACCATAGACTACCCTGAGGTCCTAGACCTGGTACGCTAAGACTCTAAGGAGAAAGGATCCTTAGGAACCTGTAGCCCGTGCATCTCAATATAATCGACTAGCTAATCAACACGAGCAAGTCGGGTTGCATGCATCTCATTGGCCTCATGACCATACTGCGTAGTCACTTTACCTCAGTCATTGGATCATGTGTAGCTACTGGTGCTATCGTTGGTGCTGCCAAAGGCCCCATAGTAGCCTAAGGAGGTGGCATAGCTTTCCTCGATACCTAAAGGAGATCCCTGTCTACCTCTGCTACAGTTCGCTGTGCCTGCGCTAACTCTAGAGCAGTCTATAATATCTGAGCCTGGGCCTCTACATCTATGGCCCACATAGTTAGATCCTATATCTGATCTTGCACCTTAGTAATGTGTCTATCCTTATTAGCTACTCTCATCTCTAGAGTGGCGATAGCAGTATCTCACTCTAGCTAATGCGTGTGGAATTGTCCTAGATAACTCTATAAGTTAGCCACCTAAGCTAAGAGATGACCCTCTACACTTTTGGGAGGGACCTCACCCTCCTCTGGAGCCTCCTCATTGGGGTCAACCTTATGAGCCTCCTCGATGGTAGCCACTGTGTCCTAGCCACCCTCTATCTGCTGTTGCACCCTACGCCTGTCAAGATCCGCCTCTACCTTTGCCTGGTCTGGCTCTCAGCCCAGAGACCCTATGCTATACCATATGAACATGGACCACCACCCATCATACTCTAGAGTGGTCCCAGTAGTCTCGACTCCACTCTCTTGGTAGTCGTCAACAAAATCTCTTAGAGGCTCTAGAACGATCCACTATAGATCGTGCTTTGTGACCAAGCGTCGGTACCTAAGGGGATATCTATAATATCCTGTATGAGCCCAAACTACCGTAGGACCCAAGAGTAGAATTGGTACTCTTGAATCTCAACCTTACGACCGATCAACCATCTATCATGGCGTGTCTATCTCAGCCACTGGCCCTCCTTTGGCCATGCTGGGCAATCCATATAGGGCCACCATTGAACATCGTTCGGGCCAAGTACCACAAAGTGAGTGATATAGTGCTGGATGTCACCAGCATGGATCCTACTGTGGGTACCCTCCTCCTCATGAGGTCAACAGGTGACATAACACTGATGATCATTATAAATAGCAGTAATCCATAGTGGTAGATATCCAGGATGCTCGATTCGAATGTGCTGCCACCCCTAGATCTGCAATAGAAGACTACAACTGAGGCTCTTACGACTATGCTCTATAATTTGGTATAGCTCCCTGTAGAGCTGACATAGTAGGGTGCTCCCCAAAGCTAGAAGTAGAGGCATATCTGTAGAGCTCTACAGCACCCTCCAGGAAATGGACATGAGGTTCCAGGGTATCCTCGCGCTCGAGGAGTCTGAAAGCACAATCTATACTATGATGTGCATAAAGAGGGATTCTCATGCAAAGAAGACATCCTCATGGTACTGTGCACCCCTCCATGGTCAATCACATCCTGAGCATCCTCGCTCTGGTCATCGAAGATAGTATCAAAAATAACCTTCTTTACCTTGGAGGTAGAGGAGACGATGGCCTCGCCATCAATGGGGATCTTGAAGATCCTGTAGACGTCCTCTAAAGTAATAGTCATTTCACCTATAGACAGGTGAAATATGTTGGTTCATGCATTCCAACACCAAGCCAACGCAGTTAGGTAGGATTGATCTACCCTAATAGTGGGTAGATCCATGACGTATCCAAACCCAACAGCTCAGAACCAATCTTGATCATCATAGGATAAAGCCTCATAGAGAGTCTTCAGAATATTTGGCTCCCGAGATCTAGAAGTCAATCTCTGGAATAAAAAGTATAATTTAAGACAAAATCTAGCTAACTAGAGCTAAAAAAAAAAAGCAACAACAACAAACCATAGCTGAAACCTGTGGTCCCCAATTTGCAAATTGGGAATCACAGCTGAAACCTACGGTCCTCAATTTGCCAACTGGGAACCGTAGCTATGAGTTGCGGTTTAGGAGCGGCACCCATTTTGGGTACCCTCCTAGACCACTAAAGCATAAAATTAAATTCCTAAAGCTAGCCTAGACTAGTGGGGTTCATTACCAGTAGTTTAGTGAGGTTCATTATCTG
The DNA here is from genome assembly GCA_028583015.1 of Wollemia nobilis. Lineage (NCBI taxonomy): Eukaryota > Viridiplantae > Streptophyta > Pinopsida > Araucariales > Araucariaceae > Wollemia > Wollemia nobilis. The sequence continues at coordinate 7,075,862 of JAQPPZ010017121.1, forward strand.
CATTACTTAATGTAGTTCATTTTATTGGTATTGAGTGCGTGGTCTCAGTTTTGAGCTACCTTACCCGCACCCTGGCACCGACTAGCAGATGGCTGATCAGGATCTGCCATCGAGGTTGAGGAGTGTAATCACGGTAGAATGTGGTAGCATTTTAGATCAGGAAGGGTCTTCTCACTATCAGAGCTCTCAGATTACTAATGTTTGCCAGGAAATAATGAAAAATTTCAAATGGGAATTCAATTTATAGGTTTTCCTAGTCTCGATGAACCACATCTGACATCTGTGGTTCCAGAACTAGAGTTTTCTGCCCATAGGTCTGACCCACGATTCCCAAAATTTGGAAATGTAAATCACAGACCGTATCTACGGTCCACAACTAGCATTAAATGCACTCAGAACCCACCGTGGGAAGGTCTAAAAGAGCAAATTAATTATTTCCATCAGATAAAAATTCAAAATCAATGATTAAAATTGCAAATTTGGCGATGTTAAAAGCACTAGGACCGATCAAATACATGCAAAATTAAAAAAAAAAAACAAATAATTAAAAACCAAATGCACCTCGTATTCAGTGATTTATCCTATACACTTGGCGGTTGCTGCGAGTTGTGATCCATGCAATCCGACAAGATGAGTAAATCACCATAAGGATATTTGGGGAAAAATTGTCATTTCTTTTATGACATCTTTTAGCAAATCATCGAAAAATATGATTCAACACAAGTCTAATTGAATTTGTATCATTTTGATTCCTTAAGACAACTATTGTAGCCTGACTGCTCCATGGGATAGAAATGTGCCACTACTACTAAGAGTTGCAATAATAAGCTGAACTAGGCCTAGCCAAGGCATTAAAAGGCTCAAATCTTAATTTGTTCAGGATCATTCATTATGGTCAAGTGATTTCATCGCTTCATACATTGTCATTACCCTCATCGACTCATCGCTTGAACGGGTAGTCATAATTTCATAATCATAATCAAAGTCAATAGAAGATCCTTGAGATCGTAGATCCCCTAATCTTGTCAAAATTGCATTCATTCTTGTGAATCATTGTCAACAGCTATCATAAGCTTCCCTATTTGCTTGGGGCAAATAGCAAATATGATAATTGGTTTGTAACTCTCATCCTTCGGATTTATGGGTCAGAAGATACCCATACTTGGCATTGATGCTATCTAAACATCTGATGACGAGGGCAAACTTGTCAAAATGTAAGCCTTTCACAAGCTGGAAGCAATGATTCCAAGATGCTTGTCATTTTGCTAGACTTGGGGCATCTAATGTTAATCTAACTAATGATCATCATAGAACCTTAGACATCATTTTAGGATGTATATTTTTTCTCAGCATTGTTCAATCTCACAATGCATCTCAAAAGGGGCATTTGTAGACACCTAAAACATGTCATGTCGATGGCAACTACTCATATGGACATGCTACAAGACCATATGGAAGATCTTGGACAGACTCCAAGATAGAGCAGTGGTTCTAACCACTCAATTTAGGCATTTTTGGCCTAAGCAGTCTGAACCACATCCTAGACCTGTGGTCTCTAGTCTAAACCACGGTTGACACCTGCAGTCTGCAGTCTAGACCACAACTATGACCTGCGGTCTTAACTGAAGTTCATTTAGACCTTCTATCCGAGCCAAATTGGTTGGAATGACCAAAATATCTAGAAGGAGGTAGTTGAAGGATGGAAGATTCTAGAGGCTTCCATCCCAACTATCCTAACCAACCTTCTTGGTCTTGGATTCTCCATGAAGCCACCCCTAGCCCTAGGGGCATGCTATAAATACCCCCTCCAAATGGGGAGAAAAAGAGAGCAAGCATTGGAGATTTGAGTAGCGAAGCTCTGGTGAATTGTATACTCAAACTGAGTATACTAAGAGATAGAGCTATTGCACTTAATCCCTGACCCTTTTGCCACCATTCATGATGAAATGCATTATGGATGCCCTAGGTGCTTAGGAGGATCAAGAAACGCAAATTAGGACAAACGAAGGCCCTTCACATTGAATTGACTTCCAAATTAGTCTGAGGACACCGAAGGCAACCCTTGAACATCAATTTGGACAAGAATATTGAGCCCACTACCCCTGATTTTGAGGGTAAACTTATCAGAGGTCAAACCGTGGCTGTTAGCCACAGTTCATAGTGCAAATCGCTCACTAGAGCTGCGGTTTGCAACAAGTGATAGATCACCTTACTCTTTTATTTTCTGTCTGGATAGTTAGGTTAGATTAGTTATTTTGTTGATTTAATAGCATTTTAGAAGACTTATGACCGTAGAACTAGGCTAGATTCATATTTTATGCTTATGTTTCAATTAGGGCTAAAATGCTTTCTTTATGCATGTTTATGTTTCATTTTCTACATTTGATCCATGCATAGTGTAGATGTTATTTTACTTTATGATATTACATGAATCTTGATTCACTTTGCATAGTTTAGCAGCTTTCTTTATACTTTCTTGATTATGCATGTTAATGGTGTCATTATGCATTTTACCTAAAAGGGCCTCATCACGAGAGGCTGCCTATCTTTTTGACATTCTTGTTGTTTCTTGACCATAGAAAATAGTTCCAAAGGAGATATAAAGCATCCAATCCCTTCCCCATTGTGAAGAAGAGGGTCATCGACACCCTAGAGTAGTTCATTTCACCCTGAGGGCCATTTTGATCACACCTACCATTAATAGGGATTAAACAATATTGTAATTAATGTATCAAATGGGTATCCCTAAGAGGGACAAATTTGTAATTTGACTTCATTGAAATTAATAAAGGATTCCTTGTATTCATGTTTATAAAATTATGCATGCCTATTTGTGTATTTTTCTTCGCTTGCGATTCTTAGATCAGGTGTGAGCCTCTTTGGTGGTTACACTATCTCCATGAATTTCCTCTTAGGTTTACCCACATCTAGGCATGGTATTGAGTGTGTTTTTGTATCAATTGAAGAACACAAGCTTATACTGAGAGGGGGGGTGAACAGTATAAGACCACTTTTTACTTTTCTTCTCAAATCAATATTATGCAGTGTGATAGCAGTATCAATAGCAGTAATCAAAGCAATGCACAAAACTCCACACACAATAGAGACACATATTTAACGTGGTTCACCCAATGTGGGCTACCTCCACAGAGAAAATATTTCTTCTAAATATTTCTCAAATAATCTCTTGGGAATATTTCCCAAATTACAATGTTTATGGACCTCGGTCCAAAGGAGATGTTGATCCCCTAAATCTCAAGTTCGTGGATCTCTTCCATAGGAGAACTCTTTCCCCTTCTGCTCTGGCTAGTGATCTTCTAGAAGACTCTGTCTCTCTGTTGCACTGACTTGTGGATCTCTCTCCACTTGAAGACTCCTCACTCAGATCTGTCTTCAATTGTCCTGGCTGTTGGATCTCTATCCACTGAGACTCTATCCTCTATACTCTGTCACCTCCAAAGCTCTATCTCAATACTGTACCAAACATAGTTCAGTCGGTCTAGCACAGTTCTGCTCAATCTCTTGCACTAAACACAATACAGTCGGTCTAGTACAATTCTGCTCAATAGGTTCACTTAGAACCTGCTCAAATATGCTCAACAGGTTCACACAAAACCTATCCAAATCTGCTCAATAGGTTCACACAAAACCTATCCAAATCTGCTCAATAAGTTCACACAAAACCTATCCAAATATACTCAACAAGTTCACACAAAACCTACCAAATCTACTCAATTCACACAAAACTTGTCCAAATCTGCTCAACAAGTTCACACAAAACCTGTCCAAATATGCTCAACAAGTTCACACAAAACTTGTCCAAATCTGCTCAACAAGTTCACACAAACTTGTCCAAATCTGCTCAACAAGTCCTCTCTAGGACTTGCTCAAATCTGCTCAATAAGTCCTCTATAGGACTTGCTCAAATCTGCTCAATAAGTCCTCTATAGGACTTGCTCAAATATGCTCAATAAGTCCTCTATAGGACTTGCTCAAATATGCATAGCAAGCTTTCACAAAAGCTTAACTCAAAATAGTCCACAAGTCTTCTCAAAGACTTGTCTCAATCACATAGAATCATAAAGAGAATTGTTAGAGACTCAATATGTTCTAAGCTCAATGTACAATCAATATCTCAAATCAATCTCATAGAAGCATAAAGAGAATTGTTAGAGACTCTATATGTTCTATACTCAAATCTCAATCTCAACTCAAATCAACCTCAATCTCAACTCAAATCAGAATATTGAATAGTTTGTTTCTAGGAACTTGAACAACCACATGCATCCACTTGACTAGGCTTAATCTCTCTTCACCTCAAATCCTTCTCACACCAACTCAACTCAACCAATCACCTCAAGGAACAATCCTTTTTCACAAACCCTAGTCCAAGCATGTATTAACCAACTCAAAATATTTCCAACAATGCTCAAGCACAAGTCTCACATAGCAATGATACTCATGTTCTTTTCTAACTCAAGTTCAAGTTCATTTCATCATCAATGGGCTTCAACAACAATGCTAATAAAACAAGGTTTAAATACAACTCACAAACCAGAAAACCTTGAAGCATTCAACCAATCATTTTCTCAAAGGAAACCACAATCAATCCTTTTCTCTCCAATGATATTTCAGAAATCAACCACCATAAACAATCAATAGGAGAATGTGCCCATACCTTTTTGATGCCAATAAGTTGTCCACAAAATCTGCCACACTTAAACACAACTTTCCTTTCCAATCTAAACAAGGGTTAATGGACTTCAAATAATCACAAAATAAAGCATTACTCAAATTACACCCTTTTTACTCCAAGTTAATAAACACATCCACCAAAGTCCCTTTTATTAAAACCCTTATCAAAAATAATAAACCTCTCAAAATTGCTTTTAAAAAACAACTCCTTATTTCTCCTAAAATTAATTCTCCATAACCATCAAATAAATCATAAACCAATTATGCTTTGCAATAATAATCACAACCCTAATAACAAACTTTAATTTCCATTAACTACCTTATAACTCCAAACTTTAGGGCTAATAAAAATTATTTAAATGCAAAACGTAATTACCTCCTCAAGGGGATTCGAACCCCCGACTTGCCACACCGTGAGCGTCTTAGCCACGGCTAAGATTCCACATGAGCTAGGCGCTCATTGGAAAGGCAAAGGCCCAAAGTGCCTTAAACCTTCCTCCACCTTCCAAAAAGACAAAGCGCCAAAGCGCTTTCCACACGCCTTCCAAAACGCCATCCAAGGGATTCGATCCCTGGTGTTTGCGCTGCCTTGTCCCTTAGCCAAAATGATTTGCCAATGCGCCACGCTTCCCACCATGTTTTGACTTTCCAAGCGCTGTCATTTTCTTTGCTGCTTCTCTTCTCAAAATTCGCACGAGCTCATAGACTTATTCGAATGCCAAACATTTATCACAAGAGCAAGGATAAAACTTTGATTTATTTACCACCCCTTTATATAGTGTTTAAAACACTTCGAAGACATCGGTGGAAATATGAATTTATGTTTGCTTGATGACGTCGGTGGGAAACTTTGCATTTAAATTTAAATTTGAATTTAAATTTTAAATAATTAAAATTTAAACCAAATATTAAAACTCAAATAACTCCATCACCGGGGCACATTTTTCGATGAAACGAAAGCCCAACTTGGGTTTTAAGAAAAACCCAGATCAAATCTATTGTCCATGGTTTTAACTAAAACCTTTTATTTTTCCTGCCTTGGTTTTCACAAAAACCCTTCATAGATCCTTTTGACATTAAATGCTCTTTTGACATCAATGACAACATTTTAGCTTAGGGACTCAAAATGTCCAACAATCTCCCCCTTTGTCATTGATGGCAACCCAAATCCTTTTACTGAATTCTGACCTTCTTTTTGCTCCCCCTGGGACTTTGCTCCCCTTGGCTCAATGCTCTCTCAGATATCAAATCTCTCCTCATATCCAAAAACTCTCCCCATAATACACAAATCTCTCCCCCTTTGACATCAATGGCAAAGGGTCACCTTTGGGGCTCGGGGCTAAGAATTAAGCCTCTTAGCTTAGCCCCTCCCCCACCTCCACATGAGGTGGTTAATTCTGGGGTGGGAGTATTTCTACTCCCCGAAAGCACTGTTCTCTGCCTTTGTCTTTTCCTCTTCCTTTTTGTTGAATCCTCTCATTGTTTCTTTCCAAGTCATCATCCTTCCTATTCCTGTTCTTGTTCTCATCCATGTTCCTGTTCTTGTACATGTTCTTGTTCTCATTCTTCTTTGAGTCTCTTTTCTTTTCTGAGTCTCTATTCCTATTCATCTTCTTGTTTCTGTTCATGTTCCTGTTCCTGTTCTTGTTCATATTCTTATTCCTATTCATGTTCATGTTCATGTTCCTGTTCCTATTCATGCCTATTTCTAGAATATTTGCTCTACACCATCTTGCTATGTGACCATCATTATTGCACTTATAACACTTAATTTTATTATTCCTTGGATGTGCAATAGTCTTAGGATTTCTCCTAGTGAAGCCATATCCTCTTCTGTCATGAATTTTGCAATTCATTGCCTTGTGACCAAACTCATTACATGAATAGCAATATCCTTGGAAAAGTTGTTCTCTTCCATATACCTGTCTTTCATGTGATCTACACTGTGAAGCCATATGCCCAAACCTTTGACATGAGAAGCATCTCCCATTGAAGCTTCCTTGCCTAGACCTCATTGGTCTCCTATTCTGATTGTTGTTCCATCTGTATCTTCTTTGCCCATTGTCCCTGTTGGACTCACTGCAATCTGACTCATCCTTAGAAGTTTCACTTTCACTTGCATCTGAGAATCCCTCTTCTAAAGTATCTTCTTCTGATGTTGTTTCTTCTTGAAGACTTGAAGTAGACTTTGCTTTTTCCTATTTCTTTCCAAAACCAAGACCTGTTGAACATGATGTTCTCTGTTGTCCACAAATGAACTTATCCAAGTTCTTAGAGCTATTTGTGAAACTCTTCATCTTGATCTTGGAGTCCTATAAATATTTCTTTAGAGTAGCCACTTCTTGTGCTAACTTCTCACATTCCAAAATATTTGCTTCTAACTTATCCTTGAACTTACTTGCCTTAGCCTTTGACTTTTCTAAGTCCTCTATGAGCAATAATCTTTCTTCATCACATTCTTGAAACTGACTTTCAAGCTTAGAGTGTTGCTTTCTTACCTTCTTTACTATGTCAAGGGCATGGATAAGTTCTCCCTTGAGATCATAACCATTCTCTATTGAGTAGTCCTCTATTTGTTTGCCTTTGTCCATATCATTTCTTTCTTTTGACTTGCTTTCTATAGGATCACTCAATTCTTCATCTTCTAAAGCCATTAGAAGATTCTCATTTGATCTATCAAGTGCATCTTCAAAATCATCATCACTGAAACTATAACCATCTCTTGTGCAATCATCTTCAAGATGTCCAAATTTACCACATCTAAAACACTTAAGAATAACTGGAGTCTTTTTCTTAGTTTGATCCTTTTCTTCAATCATGAACAAGACTTCATCTCTATCATTGTCTGAAAAACTAGCATCACTATCAAATGAGTACTTACTTGCATTATCCGCATAGTAGCTTTTCTTTTGCCTTTGGAAAAACTTCTTTCCTTGTTTGTTCTGTCCATCCTTGCCTTTCTTCTGGTACTTGTGTCTTTCTGATTCCCTGTACTTGTGATCCTATTTTTCTTCATCACTATTGTACTTTGGCTCTTTGCACTTTGTTGCAAAATGTCCAAACTTGCCACAATTAAAGCACTTAACTGATCTCATATCTATTGGTCTTTTGAACCCTTTATCTCTTCTACCATAGTTAGCTTCTTCATCACTAGATGACTCACTGCTTGATTCTATTTGCTTTCCCTTTTTCTTTTTGTCCACTTTGAAAGCAGCTTCTTTCGGAGGAATAGGATCTTTTGTTCTTATCTCAAAAGTAGTAAGCATACCAAGCAAAGAATTCCTTGTCAAAGAATCACTATCAATTGATGTTTCTATAGCAGAAACCTTTTCACTATACCTTTTTGGAAGAGTTCTCAAGATCTTATCACAAGCATCCGATTCATCAACCTTCATTCCAAGACCTCTCATCTCATGTACAAGTTCATCAATCTTACTGAGATAATCATGAATATTTTCATCATCTCTCATTCTTAAGTTCTCAAATTCTCCTTTGAGATTTTTGATCTTAGCTTTCCTGACACCTTTATCACCCTCATATATATCATGTAGTAGATCCCACATATCTTTTGTTGTTTTACAATCCATAACCTTCATAGATTCTGATCTACCCAATCCTTTTATAATTGCATTCATAGCTCTTGAATTTGCATGCATTAGAAGCTTACCTTCCTTATCTGTCAGAGGATTGATTGTAGAATCATATCCAAGTTCCACTGCATCCCAAACTTCATTTCCAAGTGCCATCAGGTAAAATCTCATCAGCATACACCAATACAAGAAGTCACTTCCATCAAATATTAGTACTGCATTATTGAAGGACCCATCCTTTTGATCTTTGTGATCCATTGTGTTCTTAGACCACTTTTCCTTCAAGCTATCAAACTCTTCTGAAGGAACCCACTCTGATACCAATTGAAGAACACAAGCTTATACTGAGAGGGGGGTGAACAATATAAGACCACTTTTTACTTTTCTTCTCAAATCAATATTATGCAATGTATAGATAGCAGTATCAATAGCAGTAATCAAAGCAATGCACAAAACTCCACACACAATAGAGACACAGATTTAACGTGGTTCACCCAATGTGGGCTACCTCCACAGAGAAAATATTTCTTCTAAATATTTCTCAAATAATCTCTTGGGAATCTTTCCCAAATTACAATGTTTATGGACCTCGGTCCAAAGGAGATGTTGATCCCCTAAATCTCAAGTTCGTGGATCTCTTCCATAGGAGAACTCTTTCCCCTTCTACTCTGGCTAGTGATCTTCTAGAAGACTCTATCTCTCTACTGCACTGACTTGTGGATCTCTCTCCACTTGAAGACTCCTCACTCAGATCTATCTTCAATTGTCCTGGCTGTTGGATCTCTATCCACTGAGACTCTATCCTCTATACTCTATCACCTCCAAAGCTCTATCTCAATACTGTACCAAACATAGTTCAATCGGTCTAGCATAATTCTGCTCAATCTCTTGCACTAAACATAGTACAATCGGTCTAGTACAATTTTGCTCAATAGGTTCACTTAGAACCTGCTCAAATATTCTCAACAGGTTCACACAAAACCTATCCAAATCTGCTCAATAGGTTCACACAAAACCTTCAAATTGCAAAGTTCACAAACCTATCCAAATCTGCTCAACAAGTTCACACAAAACTTATCCAAATATGCTCAACAAGTTCACACAAAACCTGTCCAAATCTGCTCAACAAGTTCACACAAAACCTGTCCAAATATGCTCAATAGGTTCACACAAAACCTGTCCAAATATGCTCAACAAGTTCACACAGAACTTGTCCAAATATGCTCAACAAGTTCACATAGAACTTGTCCAAATCTACTCAACAAATCCTCTCTAGGACTTGCTCAAATCTGCTCAATAAGTCCTCTATAGGACTTGCTCAAATATGCTCAATAAGTCCTCTATAGGACTTGCTCAAATCTGCTCAATAAGTCCTCTATAGGACTTGCTCAAATCTGCTCAATAAGTCCTCTATAGGACTTGCTCAAATATGCATAGCAAGCTTTCACAAAAGCTTAACTCAAAATAGTCCACAAGTCTTCTCAAAGACTTGTCTCAATCACATAGAATCATAAAGAGAATTGTTAGAGACTCAATATGTTCTAAGCTCAATGTACAATCAATATCTCAAATCAATCTCATAGAAGCATAAAGAGAATTGTTAGAGACTCTATATGTTCTATACTCAAATCCCAATCTCAACTCAAATCAACCTCAATCTCAACTCAAATCAATCTCAACTCAAATCAGAATATTGAATAGTTTGTTTCTAGGAACTTGAACAACCACATGCATCCACTTGACTAGGCTTAATCAACTCAACTCAATCAATCACCTCAAGGAACAATCCTTTCTCACAAACCCTAGTCCAAGCATGTATTAACCAACTCAACTCAACCAATCACCTCAAGGAACAATCCTTTTTCACAAACCCTAGTCCAAGCATGTATTAACCAACTCAAAATGTTTCCAACAATGCTCAAGCACAAGTCTCACATAGCAATGATACTCATGTTCTTTTCTAACTCAAGTTCAAGTTCATTTCATCATCAATGGGCTTCAACAACAATGCTAATAAAACAAGGTTTAAATACAACTCACAAACCAGAAAACCTTGAAGCATTCAACCAATCATTTTCTCAAAGGAAACCACAATCAATCCTTTTCTCTCCAATGATATTTCAGAAATCAACCACCATAAACAATCAATAGGAGAATGTGCCCATACCTTTTTGATGCCAATAAGTTGTCCACAAAATCTGCCACACTTAAACACAACTTTCCTTTCCAATCTAAACAAGGGTTAATGGACTTCAAATAATCACAAAATAAAGCATTACTCAAATTACACCCTTTTTACTCCAAGTTAATAAACACATCCACCAAAGTCCCTTTTATTAAAACCCTTATCAAAAATAATAAACCTCTCAAAATTGCTTTTAAAAAACAACTCCTTATTTCTCCTAAAATTAATTCTCCATAACCATCAAATAAATCATAAACCAATTATGCTTTGCAATAATAATCACAACCCTAATAACAAACTTTAATTTCCATTAACTACCTTATAACTCCAAACTTTAGGGCTAATAAAAATTATTTAAATGCAAAACGTAATTACCTCCTCAAGGGGATTCGAACCCCCGACTTGCCACACCACGAGCGTCTTAGCCATGACTAAGATTCCACACGAGCTAGGTGCTCGTTGGAAAGGCAAAGGCCCAAAGTGCCTTAAACCTTCCTCCACCTTCCGCAAAAGACAAAGCGCCAAAGCGCTTTCCACACGCCTTCCGAAACGCCGTCCAAGGGATTCGATCCCTGGTGTTTGCGCTGCCTTGTCCCTTAGCCAAAATGATTTGCCAATGCGCCATGCTTCCCACCACATTTTGACTTTCCAAGCGCTGTCATTTTCTTTGCTGCTTCTCTTCTCAAAATTCGCATGAGCTCATAGACTTATTCGAATGCCAAACATTTATCACAAGAGCAAGGATAAAACTTTGATTTATTTACCACCCCTTTATATAGTGTTTAAAACACTTCGAAGACGTCGACGAAAATATGAATTTATGTTTGCTTGATGACGTCGGTGGGAAACTTTATTTAAATTTAAATTTGAATTTAAATTTTAAATAATTAAAATTTAAACCAAATATTAAAACTCAAATAACTCCATCACCGGGGCACCTTTTTCGATGAAACGAAAGCCCAACTTGGGTTTTAAGAAAAACCCAGATCAAATCTGTTGTCCATGGTTTTAACTAAAACCTTTTATTTTTCCTGCCTTGGTTTTCACAAAAACCCTTCATAGATCCTTTTGACATTAAATGCTCTTTTGACATCAATGACAACATTTTAGCTTAGGGACTCAAAATGTCCAACATCAATTTATTGTTTTTCAAAAATTGCTCTCATGATTCCTTATAAGAAATCCATTTTAGTAGATAAGACTTATAGGATTTATTTCAGTCATGAGTGGCTTAGTTTTGACATGCTAAAGTTCATTATCTTTGATAGGAATAAGAGATTTTGAGCATTTTCTTTTTCATCCTATGGATCATGATGGGTACCAAGTTTACCATGTCCATAGCCTTCCATATTTAGAATGATGGATATATAGAAGTTGTAAATCAACTAATTGTATGTCTTATTCAAATATATAATTTCAAGCATCTAAAAACATGGGATGAGACCCTCCTCTATATTTAGAATGGGTACAATTGAGCTCTACTTAGCTATATCAAACAAATCCCATTTTATGTCTATTTTGGGTTTCAACCCTAGAACCCACTAAAATAAATTTTGTTATGCAACCCATGGGGTACGCACCTAATGGAAAAAAAGAAACACAAATGACAACATGATTTATAGAACATGTTCAACATATCTAACAATAGATCCATGATTTCTTAGAGAATTGAAATAAAGCTACAATCAACAACATAAAAAATTATTGGACCCCACATCAATTCAAGGTTGGAGATAAGGTTTGGTTACATCATTAGAAATAGAGTCTTGAAATACTCCTTAAGAAGATCAAAACTCTTCCCTATGGACCATAAACCAATATGGAAGATAATACGTTTGAATTGAATCTTCCATCTTATCTTTGTTTGCATCCAATACTCAATGTTGAACTTCTCAAGCCCTATCATCTACTTTTGGTGGATACTTCCATAGTAGCAATCTAGTTTAACACTATTTGAGGAGAATTTAACACATGGACTAAGACCACTAGAAAGAAATCCATTCAAATATACAAAGTGGTCAAGGTAGGAAAATTTGGTCACTAAGAGGAATGACTCACTAAAAATATGATAAAGAAACAATTTCTACAAATGATGTCAAAAGTTGACATAACAAGGACCATGGCTTTTCAAGGAGGATAAATTATCTAATGATGTGACCTTTTTGGGGCAAGCATTTTTTCCCAAAAATGCTCAAAAATATTTTTTTTTGCTAACCACATTGTTAGGGGAATATCTTTGTGGTCAAGACTTTGTTTTGGTCCATTCAAAAAGCATTGGAACGATTAGAGGAAGAAAATAAATTTTAGTGGGCAACTCTACCACAAATATAGTTGCCAATAAATTTGTGAAAAAGTACTCCAGAGGCCCTAAAACATGCAAAACACAAATAGTAACTAAATATAGTAATTTTCAATTTTTATATTTTCATAGCCAAATGCATCTTTACTAATGTTGACACATCAGTAGAAGATAAAAAATAAAAGGATAATTTATACATATGCAATTCATAATTAATATGCACTTTATAACTTATAAAGATGAATCACCACATTCACATATGGGTGAACTTCTAACTCATGGAATATGCACCACCAAATTTTCATGTGGGTGACCTTTCACATTCAATACAGTTGATTTCCAACACCAAAAAAGTTATATAAAGAGAGATGAAACCCTAATTGTAAAACTAGGAGTAATGGATAAAATGTTATAGCCTTACATCTCTTCTTAGATATTTCTTGCATTGTACTCTATTTTTTGAGCAATAAATCCATTCTATTATTTTGATTATATATTTCTATGTTCATATTTGCTATACTCTATTGTTTCTATACAACACTCTTTATTTATCTTTATTAACTCAAAATTCTTAGTTTTAGATCACCACTAAATGAACAACTACATAAGCTTGTGAAGTGTCACCATCATGATTTTTTCTCATACGATGCATAGAAGAGAGCAACATCAACACCCCTTTTTGGATGCTTCCTCAAGCTTCTTGATGTAAATCTAGTAAAACTCTAGTGTTTATCCTTCTTGTAGAACTTACAATTTGCACTTTAAGAGGCTTATTAGTCTTCTTATTCAACTTCTACTTCTTGTTAGTCTTAGTCTTAATCACTTATTTTGCATAAGATTGATTGATGAGAGGATGACCCTTATGTTGTTATCTTCAAGCCTAATGGTGAAGGAGATATTTGAACACATCATCAATATGAGGAGAAGAAGTTGGGAAGTAGACACAATGTATATCATAAAATAACAACTATCTCATATAACTCTAAGCCGTTGAACATAATGTTGAGAAGTTCAACACATTTCTCACTATATGCAACTTCTTTTTCCTATCTTGTCTCCTTCATAATGCATCTAGAAGTCCAAATATCATATTGTAACTTCTTGAATTAACTAATATTGTAAAAAAAATCCAAAATACTAAGTGAATGTGACTATAACACTGCTCCAAGCATGGTAGGTTGGTGTAATGTATTAACCTCTTGCTTGGTCAAAAGATCTCTAGTTCGATACTCAATAACCTTTCATGAATCTTCAAAAAGGAAGGACATAAAGGAACTTTTGAGTAGTTAAATATTTGCATCTAAAAGTATAGTACAATGGTTGTACTGGTGGCTTGCTATAAGGATGTGCAGAGTTCAAAATCTACTAGTAGCATTTTTTATGAAGATCCAAGGAAGACCCATTTTAGCGCATATTTCAAAATGCAATACTTTCTCTTTACTATCAAGAAGTGCATGTAGCATGACTAGTATGTCCTTTTACTTGTAGGTGGAATATCTGGAGTTTGATACCCATCAAATTTGATCTATTAAAAATAATATATATATTAGCATAAGAAATCTAGCCAATCATATCAATTCCAGTGGCAAACTTAGATTCACCAGTTGATGACAAAACATCCTAATCCAATGGCAACAATATTTGATTTTATAATTTTTTTCTAAGGTATGACATTTGATTTTCTTTAGTTGAGTGCTAATATACCAAATATTCTAGAGGCCATAAATTTTGCATATGGAAGCATTTGAAGCCCACTTTTTCCTAGAATGAATAATTTTTTAGGCTCTACACATTGCTGACATTAGTTATAGATATATTTAGAATTTTTGTGCAAAATAAATTTCTTAGGATATTTTACTCATCTAAATGGATGAAATTATAGCATTTGGTCAGTTCAAATGGTAGGATTACTCATGATAAAAAATATCTAGCTCATATTCAATAATGAACCAGAAGGTCTCAGTGATCATGAACTTAGTAAGATAAAGAAGGATGCTCTTGATCTCTTATTCATGTTAGTAAAACCATATATACTTTTCCACATCAAAGAGAAAATTGATTCTACTGAGGTATTGTGTACTTTAAAATATCTATATGGAAGAGTAAGTGCTAGTAAAGTTAACAGGATAGAGATAGAATTCTTCAATCTCAAAATGTTAGATTTCAATAATATTGAAGACTATATATATCACCTTAAAGATCTAAAAGTTGATATAGCTATGTCAAGAGGTAAGTTAAAGAGTGATGAAGGGCATGCCAAATATATTACTTCCAATATTTCTCCTCCTTTCTATATAGTTGTATTGGTTCTTTATGTGAATGTTATGACTATCAAAGAGCCATGCCCCATCTCTCTTGAAGAACCTTTGAAGCTTCTAATCCATTTTGAAGTGGTAATAAATAATTATGGAGCTCTTTCTCATACATAAACTCATCCAAAAGCCTTCAAATGTAATCTAAGGCTCATATGCCTAAGGGTAAGTCTAAGGTTTTAAAGAAGTCGAACATTTATAAGTATTTTGTAAAAGAGAACATTCCATCAAGAATTGCATTACAAGGTCAAAGAAGATTGAGATATAATTCTTGAGGACTAGAAACAATATTTTTGATGATGAATATGATGATGAAATATGAACAAGAGAGGACCAATAGAGCATCCATTATGGGGGGAGGTGTTACCTCTAAAGCCTCTCTCCTTGACCCTCGCAGCTTAGATTATGGGGGGATGTTGAAACTTTTATAATCTAATATTGTTTAGGCCAAGGCTAGAAGTGTGAAGAAGTGCTTATGAACACCATTAATGTAGCCTATGGGTATGTGGTTATGTAATCATATTAGTCCATTTCATATTTCACCCTTGATGGTATATGTTAATCCTTATTTATGGATAACCTTGCTTAAAATGGTAATTTATTATTATATTATTGTAAGGTTAACCTCAAGGTTAATTTTATGTTGGCCTAAGGTTAACCTCTCATTGAGGATTTGGTATCACTATAAATACCACTCAATGAGGATCCATTTGTATTATAAGGGTGAATAAAATAAGATACATTGGGGTGAACACGGTCATCCACCTTCTATTTCTCTTTTTCGTCTACTTTTATTTTTCTATTTTGTTTACTATTGTTATCTTGTAATCATCATTTCTTCTTTTTGGCATACGATTGTGGTGAATGTATGTTTTAGAATATTTTTGGAAAATACTGTAAATTTGAATATATAGTATATCTAAATGACCTCATTCCTAATGGAATATATTTTCTAGAACTCCATCTAACTAGAGTACATGTCTCAAATGAATATATTTATACCTTGGAAACCTATAATCAATCAAATGTCTCTATTCAATTTAAACCCTTTAATTGTGTACTTTTCCTATTTAAAAAAGTTTCCACTTGATAATTACAATTATATTTTTTAGTCGTATGCAAACCCATATTTTGATATTTGTTTCTTGATTTTTTAGCTGGACATGTCAATTATTCTGTCTTGAGGCTACAAGCTATGTTTTTTAAATCATATTCTACCTTTATAGTGGATTAAATTTAAAATTTAAGGCTTAAATTGAAATACATTTCACCAAATTTCAAGTTCGATTTGGAAGAGGTGAGTTTCAATTTTAGTAATGGTTATCTATCAATATCAACTTTGTTGTCTCTATGAAATTCCTCTCACTAACATCATATCTTTCAATGTTGATTTTCTTGTCCAGATCTCTTCTACCTCAATTTAATGCATCAAAATGAATTAGCATGGAAGTTTTTTTTCCATTTTATATATAACTTCTAAATTTCATTTTCATCATTTTTACCCAATCATATAACATTATGAAATGAGAAAACAATATTAAAGTTTTAATTAATTCATATAAAATAGTAAGATATAAGTTTAGTTTGGTAAATATTTTATTTTCTTATATTTTATTAAGTTAGTTGTTTTGACTTTGAAAATTTTCCTTTTATTTTAAAAATATTGAAATCTTTCTGTAGACACCAAAATCTAGCCACTTGTCCATCCGTAGTTTTCTGCCACATTTATCCATTATTTTATATATATATATATATATATATATATATATATATATATTTAAATAATAATATTTTATTTATTATATTTATATATATATAATAATATATGTATATATGTATGGATTTATCCCAACCATTCATCATGATGTAATCCCAGCCATCCATCCACCTTAATCAATGCCACATACCCAGATTTAATCTCCACCCTTCGTCATGTTTTAATCTTGACCATACAAATTGTGTTGTTGAAAACCTAGATGTGCCCTAGGAGAGATTATAAAGTGGAGTTATTTTGATGACTCAACCCCTGAATACTCCATAAGTTCTCCTCATACCCTATCCCACTCATTTCCATATTCCTTCATCATCATTATTTGTAACTTTCGCATCCACCACTACCCACCTTGTGCAAATCATATCTAGTTCTACAACTCCTCCCTCAGTCACCAAATTCCCTCCAGAGCTTCCTCAGTGCCCATGGACATCTATCAAGTTCCCGTGGGCATTTCCCATTCTTTTGAGTTCCCGTGGGAATCTGTCGAGTGCCCGTGGGAATTTTTTGAGTGCCCACGTGCATTTCCAATTTTATTGAGTGCCTACAAGAATCTGCTGAGTGCTTGCATGTGTTTCCCATTCTATCAAGTGCCCACATGCATCTGCCTGCATGCATTTCTAATTTTATCTCATGCTCACAGGCATCTACCAAGTTCTCGTAGGCATTTGCAATCCCTTATCTATGACCCTATGACACTCGAGCATCGCTAGGGTACATATGCATAACTATCATCTGCAACAACAATGAAGATAAAAAAGGCAAGTCAACGAAGACAAGGTAAAAATTTTTGTGCACATCATTTTATGTTATTATCATTTATTTACAACTTTTCATGTAATATTAGGGTTAGTGATTTCATTTTCTAAGGGTCTCACATAGTGGAGCCCTCACAGGTATTATTAAATCTTATCATTGTTTGTTGTGTGTAGGTGTGATATCACATTCATTGGCAGTTGCTAAAGCTCAAGTGGCCCTGCATAGGATACCAAATCCCACTCACCACTCTATTGGGATCAAATACAAGCAAGAAGACACCATCATTCATTGGATTAGGGTCTCAAAAACCCTAACATTGTAATAATTTTATGAAGGGCATTGTAAAGACACCACATTGGGGCACATTATTTGTACAATCTGGTTATCTACCCTGGGTTGATCACTTGAACTTGCTATTGAGTTTTCTATCACTTAAGAAATTTGTTGAGATATTTCCATGTCTCATGTATTTTCATATCAGCCCATATTTGTTAGCCAAAGTCCATCTTGGGTACCACAATATTCTGTGGTTTCCATTCCAACACCACCGCCAACCCATACCCATTCTATTCCCATTGGCCAACCTATCCAAATCCCTCATACATCATCTCCATATCTTCATTCACAATCATTCCTTCATCAACCCCATTATCATCAACATCAATCCACTCTGCCAAGTCATCATCGCCTCATCACACCTCAACATCTTTCCACCTTGCCATCACAAAATCATCAAGTGATTCAGGGTTTCCACATTCCTAGGGAGGACCCTCGAATCCAGGCTATGCAGCAACAGATTGACAGTTTGATGCAACATACTCCTGGCATGATAAACCAGAAGCCTACCCTACATCAATTGATCAATCAACCAATTCATCCTTCGGTACCATCACCGCCATATCTGGTAGATTTCACAATATCAAAGTTTGATAAATTTAAAGGGATGGAGAACCCTAAAGAGCACGTGAGCTCATTTTTTCATTCCTACTTTAGAATTCAAAGCAATGATGCTCTAATGCTTAGAACCTTCCCTCAAACATTAGGGGAGATGTTGTAGAATGGTATAACCATTTGCCCAACCATAGTATTTATACTTTTGAGCAATTGGTTGACCAATTTCTTGAAATATTCTCCCTCAATATTAGAAATAAAGTCTCATTATCCGATATCTATGATTTAAAACAATATGATGATGAGTCTGTCTATGACTTTGGTAACCATTGGAGGGCCATTATCACCAAATTGCCATTTTCCCTACCAACGGAGGAGCTGACCCGATTGTTCACTAAGAGTTGCTTAAAACCCATCTCTTGGTTATTGCAATTACAACAACATAGATCATTTGATGAAGCTCTTGCCTAGGCTAGCACAATTGAGGAGATAAAAATCCAAGGAGTGCTTAAGCCTAAGAAGAAATAATGGTAAAACAAGGGCCAATATAAAGGAAGTTATTTTGGCCAGTCAAAATCCAATCAGGCCAATCCAGCCAATTCATCCAATCAAGTAAATCAAGTGGTCATGAGCCAGCTAGTAATGGCTCAACAACAACCCATGCAACAACAACCACGAAAAATTGAATATCATACGGTTCCCTCAACTACTCAATCAAGTCAAAACATAGTGCTAGTTGTGGAAAACCGACCACATCGATAATCTATTCGACAACCCCATCAATATACCCCATTGGATGAATCTTATGCCTCCATTTTCCATAGGTTATATGACACAAATCAACTTACCTTACCTGAGGTCAAACCTGATGATCCCGCTAAACATGGTAAACACTATAGGGAGCATTTATTTTATCCTTATCATAGATAGAATGGGCATGACATCAATAATTACCATCAATTCAAAGATAGAGTACAAGACCTTATTGAGTTAGGAGCTATCAAGCTTGACAGTCCTCTAGCTCAACAAAATCAAAATCTTGGGATTTTTCAAACACCACTTCCTCATCATGAGGAAGCACAACCAACAATAGGAGGGTCAAATACCAAGATTCCTCCTAATCAGGTTAATCATGTTCAATAGTACCAAGGTTTTATGGGTGCTATTCATGTAGTAACCTGAGGTCAACAACAATGCTCCAATCAACAAAATGTTCAACAACAACCTATTCAACCACCCATACCTCCATAGGCAAGTGTGTCTCAACCTGCCACATCATCATCTCCTATCCAATTTTTTGCCAATCCCTCCCAACCAATCCATATTTTGGCCCATCCATCTCAACCCATTCATCCTTCCAATCATCCATCTAGGCCAATCATCTCATTGAGCAGTCGATTAACCACAAGCTTAAAAATGGCTTCAACCAAACTATCCATATATGAGCTAATTCAACAATCTCCTCCACATCATGAAGCATTAATGGATATTCTAAAATCCATTGAACTTCAATCTCAAGATGCTAATGCTTTTAACAATTTTGTGGGGAATATTCAAACATGCATGGAGCCTTCCATCACTTTCTATGATTTTGAAATCAAACCAATATCATCGGAATCAGTGGATCCTCCATTACACATCATGGCTCAAATTGATAGGAAGCCTTTCAAAAGAGTTTTAATTGATACCGGATCCTCCATAAATATCATCACCACATCTACCCTTCAACATCTCAAGCTTCCACCAGATCACATCACCAAATCCTCATTCACCTTGAAAGCATTTAATGATGCTCTCTGCTCCATAGTTGGCACTATTATTTTACCCATCGAAGTGGGGGTCAAAACATTGCATACTATGTTCCACATCTTGGAAGGGTCCATGGCATATAATGTACTCCTTGGATGACCTTGGATGAGGGAAATGAGATGTGTCCCCTCCATACTACATCAATGCTTGAAATACGTACATGAGGGACAAGTACATTGCATACCAATGGATGTTGAACCATTTAAGTATTGCAATTTTATCTCAAACCCCTATGAGTCCATGCTTCCTTCCACTCATCTATTCCTCACATCATCAACCACTTCATCATCCACCCCATCCATATCATCATCTAAATCCCCTATTCCTGAGGAGCTTCCAATCACCAATTCACATCAAGCATCCACTTCCATACCCCCATATTCATCACCATTGACTACATGCACATGTGGTCAAACTCAATCCACATTAGCCACATCATCAACATCCTCCACCACTCCATAATCACATCCTTCCAAATCATCATTATCCACCCAGCCAAATCCATCTTCATCCACATCAACCAATGTCTCACAAGTCAAAATGATGGATTGTGAGATACCATCAACCAACCATGAGTCAGTTCCATCCACATCCAATCCATCCACATCATCCCAAGTCGAGGTCCACCTCACTAATCCTGGTATTGGTGAATATGTGGTCCAAGACATCACAGTCACACCACTCAACATTCAAAGTGCTAAGGACTATGGTCACCCACGTGACCCACCCTTATCTATAGGAGTGATATATAACATGGGTTCAATGCCTAATAGCATTAATTTTATGTATGGGGGACTTGATTCATCATCCAATCTAGTTACCCCAAATGAACCCAAATCACCAACACCAACCAATATACAACATATGTCGGGTTTTCCATCTCGATATTTCCACATTGTTAATTGGTAAGGACATGGCCTAGGATGGCATGAATAGGGAATGCATGAGATTATTGATGTTTCATATCGAGAAATGCATGACCATTCAGGTTTAGGTTATCATCCACTTTCATCCACCTCTTCTCTTGAACAAGCTTTTCAAAGCTTAAATTTGAATTCAGGAGAAGATATCCATCACATAGATGACTCCGAAGATGAAATTTATGAAGAATTTGACCTCATGTCGATAGCTTCTGATGAATCTGAAGAGGAATCAGACCCCATCATTCCACACACTGAACAGGATGAGTTTTACCTCAGAATGTTCCCCATCCATCAACCCATATTTCGCTTGCTTCTTCCACAAGAGCGAGCCGACCCAACCGGTGAACCACCACCTCCATATCATTAATCCATCTCATTGGCCATTTTGTTTGTAATATATGTACATAAAAAAAAAATAAAAATAAAAAACAAATTTCAAAAAAATAAAAACAAAAAAAACAAAAAAAATAAAAACATTTTGCATGTACATTGCATTTATTTGTGTTGCTTGTTGTTATCCAGGTTTAACAGAGTTCTAGCATCGATTCTAGCCAAAAGGATCCATTCCATTCACCTTTACCAACCATCCATTTTCCCTTTAAGTCAACATGAATCCTGTTGACTTATTCACCCCACTCCGTAATCCATACGATTTGGCAAAGCCAATTCCTATTGACATGAGTCTTATTGATATGGACCAGATTTCCTCACCACCATCCTTTTTCGAGTTTATCCTATCCGAGGAATTGTTAAGGGCTTCAACCAACTACATTCCTCCATCACCTCCACCTTCACCTTCACCTTCACCTTTAGATCCTAAGGTTTTCCAAGTAGACATAGATGAGGATAAGTCAGAAGAGTTTGATGACATCATAGATGAAATTCATCTAATCCCAACTCCCCATCAACTTGAGGAAGGTTCTCACATGTCTATTGAAGATACTATCGATGTGAACCTTAGTTCAGACGTAGACAATCCCCAAATTGTCAAACTTGGTAAAATTTTATCCAAAGATGAACAAGAGCAATTAATTGCTCTCCTCAAGAAGAAGAAGGGAATTTTTGCATGGTCTTACAAAGACATGCTTGGTCTTGACCCTAACTTGGTTGTCCACAATCTCACCTTACACCCTGATGCTAAGTCGATCAAACAAAAACTTAGAAGGATGCATCCTACCATTGCCCTCTTGGTCAAAGAAGAGCTTCAAAAGCTATTAGATGTGGGTTTCATTGTACCCATTGACTATCTTGAGTGGCTCTCAAACATGGTACCCATTCGTAAGCCTAACGGGGTGATACACGTTTGCATTGATTTTTGAGATCTTAACAAAGTGTGTCCTAAGGATGATTTTCCTCTTCCAAACATTGATACTCTTGTCGAAACTTACGTTGGCCATGAAATGCTTTCTCTCATGGATGGTTTTTTAGGATACAACCAAATTTGAATAAATCTTGATGACCAACACAAAACAACATTCACTACACCTTGGGGGAATTTTTGTTACAAGGTGATGCCCTTTGGCCTTAAAAATGTAGGTGCCACTTATCAACATGCCATGACATACATCTTCCATGATTACATGCATAAGATCATCAAATATTATGTGGATGATCTCTTGGAAAAATCTAAAACTCGACAAGAGCACATTGGTGTATTGGAAAAAGTCTTTGATCGACTTCTAGAGCATAATGTAAGGTTGAACCCCAAGAAATGTGTCTTTGGTGTTACCTCTGGAAAACTACTAGGGTTCATTGTCTCCAAAAGAGGCATTGAGGTGGACCCAAACAAAGTCAAGGCCATCATGGAGATGCCTCCCCCAACAAACTTGAAGGAATTACATAGTTTACAAGGAAATATTCAATCAATCCATCATTTCATTGCGCAACTTTTTGACAAATGCAGGCCATTCAATCACCTGCTACAAAAGGGGGTGCCATTTTCATGGATAGATGAATGTCAAAAAGCCTTTGATGACATTAAGCAATACCTGGCTTCTCCACCAGTCTTAGCTCCTCCTCGTCCAGGGGTCCCCTTTCATCTGTATGTTTCAGCAACAAACTTTGCATTAGGGACAATGCTTGCACAAAAGAATGAAAACAATCAAGAGCAAGCTATCTATTACATTAGTCGAACATTGGTAAGCTATGAAACCAGATATGCTTACATGGAAAAATTGTGCTTAGAAGTGGTCTTTACCACTAAGAAACTTAGACATTACATGCTTAGTCACACCACATATGTCATAGCTAGAGAAAATCCTCTGCGTTATATGATGTCTCACACTTACAATAACACCCACACCGCTAAATGGATAATGCTTCTCACTAAATTTGATCTTGAGTTTATTAGCCAAAAATCCATTAAAGGTTAGGTCATAGCCGATCAACTTGCAGAAGCTCCACTACCTAGTGATCATCCCTTGATTATTGAGCTCCTAGATGATTCGGTATTCACTATCACTGAACAAGAAGAAGATATCATTCCGGAGGAAGACATCGATATCACACTATTCTTTGATGGTTCTAAGTGCGAGAAAGGTCAAGGTGCTGGAGTCATGTTTCATACACCCCAGGGGGTGCCTATCCCCTTATCATTCAAACTAGACTTCCAATGCACAAACAACAATGCAGAGTATGAAGCCTTAATATTAGGTCTTCAAGCAGCTATAGCTATGGGCATTAAGCGTATTAGGATATTTGGTGATTCTCAACTTGTTGTCAAATAGGTAACCAGAGAATACCAATGCAAAGAGCCTACCATTAAGCTTTACCATGAAGTAGCAATGAAATTGCTCTCTAAGTTTGATTGGTATGAAATTGATAGTTTGCCATGTTCGACTAATATATTTGTAGATGCGATGGCCTCTCTTGGATCATTGATTCCAAAGGATACCTTAGGAGAGGTACAACCCCTCATAATTACAATGATCTCTAAATCTGTAATTGTCCGTGCTGAATCTAAGGATGAAAAGGATGTTTGCTTTATCCATTTGGAGTCATGTGAGCCTTGGTCAAACCAAATAATAGCCTTTCTCAAGTTTGGAACACTCCCATCAGATATGTCATGGATTGCTAAATGCACTTTCAAGCAAAAGGTAGCTCGTTTTACTCTCTTGGGGGACGTGTTGTATAAACATGGTTATGATGGAATCCTCCTTCATTGTCTCGAGTCTGTTGAGGCACAAAGAGCCATAGCTGAAGCTCATGATGGTACTTGTGGTGGTCATTTTAGTGGAATGGCCATTGCAAAGTGTATTCTATGCATGGGTTATTATTGGCCCACAATGGAATGAGATTGTTGCACATACGTCAAACATTGTAAGCAATGTCAAGAACATGCTAATTTAACTCATGTACCATCACAAGCATTACAACCTATTCAAAGCCTTTGGCCCTTTTCACAATGGGGTCTAGATTTAATTGGCAAAATATCACCTTCTTCCTCGAGACAACATACATTCATCATCACAGCCATAGAATACTTCACAAAGTGGGTCGAGGTAATTCCTCTAACCAGTACGATAGGACCTAGAATTGTGGAGTTTATACTTCATCATATCATTTATCATTTTGGTATCCCCTCAAAAATCATCTCTGACAATGGTAAGTCTTTCAAGAACAAGGATGTTCGAGCACTTTGCAAGAAATATAATATCCAACATAGTTTCTCGACTCCTTATTACCCACAAGCAAATGGACAAGTTGAGGCTACCAATAAGACCTTAATTGCTATTCTCAAGAAACTTGTTAAAGAAAATCATAGAGATTGGCATACACAAATTCCCTTGGCATTATGGGCTTATCGAACAAGCATCCGCATGCCTACTAGGGCAACGCCATTTTCATTGGTCTATGGAGCCAAAGCAATCATACCTCTTGAGCTTGAGATCCCCTCATTACAAATTTCATTGCAGGAATTCATAGATGATGATACTGCTAGACAAGCACATCTTGACCAACTCACACTTCTTGATGAAAGGTGAGTCAATGCTTTAGAGCATTTACGAGTATATCAAGACCACCTAAAATGTGCTTATAATGCCAAAGTTCATCTACGTGAATTCCAAGTAGGAGATCTTGTCCTTAAAGAGAATCAACAAAACACCAATGCTTTACCGCACCTTCATGATAAATTCATGGCTAATTGGTTAGGTCCATACATTGTTACTCAAAAAGTGGGTAAAGGTACTTATAGGCTTGCCAGTCTAGAGGGAGTTGAAGAACCCGAACCACTTAATGTTATACACTTGAGAGCATTCTATGCATAATGTGATTTATATATATGTATATATACATGGCTATTACACAAAAACAACATTGCATTTCATACATTTCATTTCACACATCACATTGCATACATTGCATTTCACACATTGCATTACACAAATTCATTTCAAAAATCACATTTCATTCATTGCATTTGCACCATCATTTTCACACATTTCACATTTCATATTAGGGATCATTTATTCAGTTTAGATATTAATTGGTCCAATAAAGTCATGTTGCCTTAATCAGGGGCACCTTCAAAACATCATCCATTTCATTGCATCATTTCATAAAGCCAAATTATCATTAGCAAAGTCACATGTCCATAATTCCTAGGTGTTTTCGATCACTCAACCACTCCTAGTGTTTTAAGCAACCTCCAAATACATGTCGAGTTTTCTTTAGGACCAAGACACAATTTTCACTAAGAAAATCTTGAGTTATGGGAATTGACTCCAAAACATTCTTGAACCAAACACAATTACACATCTTAAAAACATCTTGTGTCAAAGAGGGATAACACCATACTTGGGTTGAACCTCGAAGTGAAAAGGGTCTTCCTTGCTTGTCCCATCATGCAACATAGTCCACAAAAATAGTGGTTTTCACCACTATCACAATTGCTTCCAAATACAAGAGATAGAGTAGTAAGGATAGGGTACAATTCTCATCACACTTAGGTTGAGAATCTGATTCCCCAAAGCTCTAAATATTTCATCACACACCACAGATCCTCAAGCTATAAGGATAGTACTACATTTCCAATCAGACGGTTAGGTAGTCATCCCCAAAGCCTAAAGATCAAATTCTTGGACTATGGAGCTAGTCTCCACCGGAGCTATAGATGCTTGACTAGAAGTGGAGTACGCTCATGCATGGTGACACATCTCTTTTAAAGAGACCTCTGACCACACATAAGGACAAGCTAGCTTCTTGGTCTCATCCATAATAGGTTTCACCCAATTTACTCAAGATGGGTTAATGAACTCACTTGCACACACATTGGTTCTTGATTACCTCGAGTCATTACCATGCTCATGATTCGGTTAATGAACTCACTTGCACACACATTTGGTCTTAGAGAAATTAGGTAGTATTTAGTGAGTTTGTTTGATGCCACTAGTATGTCCGAGTCTCTGCAAAATAGTCAGTTTTCCATATCAACATCCATATCTTCTTCCATATCAACATCCATATCTTCTTCCATGTCAACATCCATATCATTTCATGAGTCTTCCACCCCACATACCACCAGTCTGGTGCCCCTGATTAAACAACAATGCTAAAACATGGCCAAGAAAATTCTAAACTATGAATGATCATTAGAACATTTGCATTCTACACTCATAACATTTACATTATCACTTGCATTAATCATCCATATACATATTCATTCACATAAAAGCATAACACAAAAGTAAAATCCATGTATATATATATATATCGCATATACAATGAGTGCCCAAAGGCTACATACAATGGAGCACCAAGGCTCATATACAAAAAGTGCATCTCCACACTAGCTAAGACCTCCAAGAGGACCCCTATGACCTGGATGGAACCCTAGACCTAGAGCTATGCCTAGACTCGCTAGGCCTAGTAGACTCGAATACATATGAGGAAGGTTGATCTAGAAGCCCAATATGGTGCTCCATCAACCTATCCTCCAACAACTCGATATATCTCTCCGAGATCGAAGGTGCACTATGTCAAGTCCATGATGATGCTCCCTATCTAGCAGCTCTACCTAGAGCCTCGAGATCCTCTCCTCACCTCCACCTACCATTGGTCGTGTCTCTAGCTCTGCCTACAGCCATGCTATAGTCTCATCTCGAGATACCACCATAGCATCCTGCTCTACCACCAACTACTCCAACCTCACCCAATCCTCCTCACTCCAACCTGGAGGTCCATCCGGAGTCTCCTCCACATCATCCCCATCCCCACCATCTCCTCCACTCCTTAGAGCCTACCCTACCACACCCTTAGCCTTCCTCCTTCGACTACTAGATTGAAGGTGCCTCCATCGCTTAGGAGCCTCATCGATCTCCTCAACCTTGGCCTCATCCCCATTCCCATCACCACCATCTACTGCTAGACTCGGTACCCATGGTGGCTATGTAATGAACCATACATCATACTCCTTAGTAGTCCCTACATCATCCACATCAAGGAGATCTATCTCCTCATCATCCTCATAGGTCACTCTCCATGCCTCAGCACAGGGTAACCCTATCTCATCCTGATGCCTCCTGTAGAGCATTGGCTCCTCAAGAACTCCCTACCTCAAGCCAAACTATCAGAGCACCCATGAGAACTGGATGTACTCAGCCTCACTCTGATACCTCCTAGCCACCCACCTAGCCTACTTGACCCATCATAGATGCTCTCCATCACCTATCCACATGGCACCCCACCATGGCCTCCATATCACTTGGGTTGATGTCAATCCAACCCATAAATCCTTGTACCACTAACTCATCTACATAGGATGACTTGATTATACCTCCTCTACCACTATCCATCTCCTAGCATAGGGTTGCTCCCTATCCCAACCTACCATTGGTAGACCCTCTAATCGAGCCATGCTAAAGTGCTCCCATCCCTAGCACTATAGTAACAAACTACATCCCAATCCCTTCCTCCTCTACCTCCTCACCTCATAAAGCTCCTGGTACATCTATGCCAATAAGGTAGGTGCCCATGCATACACCTATGGTGTAGCGATCATATCACTCACCAATCCTATGAGGTTCCAAGGGAACCGATAGTTGGTACTATTTAGGACCACTATGTTGGCCAACATGAACATCACCAAAGTGGGTAAGGCATCCAAATTCTTATTTGCATACATGGACAAGTATGAAATGCCTCCACATGTCACCTCCACACTCTACCAACCATCTCCAAACATCCTCCTCATCTTGGTCCCCCGATCATGTCCAACCTCAACATGAATCCCCTCCACTAGTAGCTTGAGGATGTGGTATACATCCTCAAGTGTGAGGGTAACCTCTCTAGTAGGGAGCTAAAAAGTCCCCCTATCTGGATCCCACCTCTCTGCCAAGGTAGAGAGGTACCCCTCATCAACCCTAACAACATCTATCCTGGCTACCCTCGCTAGCCCCATAGCCTCCAACCACTTCCACTCCTCATCCCTCAATACCTTTCTCATCCCAAGGATGAGAGGTGAGAACCGATGTCGAGCCTCCAATATCCTAAGTTGTAGCACAACAATTTTTTTTTCACATAATAAAAGATCTTCAAAAAGGACTTACCTTGGCACACCGCACTCCAGCTCCAACCATCGCATCCGCACCTTCCACCACCATAGCTTTCGCACCACTCAACTACTCCACTCCACTCCACCTAATTCTCTCAGACACAACTTCTAAAATCTGCAAATGCAACAATGAGCTTGATTTCCATATTGTAGGCTATTTATAGCTATTTCAAGTACCTAGAAATACCCATGGGCATTTCTTGGTGCATTTGAGTGCACCCGATATTTGGGGAGTATCAAACACCAACCGACGTTTGAAGTCAAATTTGACAAAAAGAACAAACTGATCCAAAAAGGTAGCTTACCTCCACCAAATCATTCCAAATTGCATCCATGCATCAATTTCATCATAATAACATATTTTGTGAAGGTTCAAACTGATTTGGATGCATAATTTTTGTTTGCACCCAAAAAGGCACAAAAATCACTTATCAATCTCCAAAATGCTTCAAAACGGTCCAAATTTTCACAAAATGACCATAATCATCATTCTCATCATCAATTATTCATTTTCACACTATTTCCATTCATCCATCATCACATTTGCACATTTTCCAAGTTCAAACAACAATTCAAGTGAACCTTGTATCTAGTAGTTTGTTCTATATCCTTGGCGATTGCAACGATTGGTATCCATGCAAGTCGGTAAGATGAATAAACTACCATAAGGACACTTAGCCATCTTCATCATCCAATATCTCATTGTTCAAACACAAAATCAATTTTGGTACTTCACCTTTAGAGTGAGACTATGCCAAGACCAATTTGCTCAAAAGTTGTCATTGATGGCCTAGTTCGTGGGGCTTGAAACATGGACAAAATTATAAATCATCATTCCTTTTTACATTGACAGTCATCATAGAGATAGGCACTAGCTAGGGTGATTGGTTCCAATTGTGGGAATTATCTGACAGTCACTAGCAGGCCCTCCAAGGTTGACTCTTTTTCTTTTGTTGCATTTTCATCACCTTGCATATCAATGATGCTGGAAGGCACATTCTTCAACAGCATGGAATCACCCCAAACTTGGGGTAACCACATTTGACTTTGATTTTCCCACAATGGGATACATCTTACATGATCATGGCATCAACACTTGGCAAAAACCCCTTCCACCATTGGGGCAAAAATGACATCACATTTACATCATTCATATCATCCACAATTGCACCATACATTTCACATAACCATTTGCACTCATCTATCAATTGGCTCATGAGATTCATCCATAACTCATTCACCAATTGAGGGGGTAAGCTACGCAATCCAAATTCTTTTATCTCCAAGTTCATTTTCACATCTCAACAAAAAGTTGCTTCATCATCAAGCCAAACCAGGTGTCTTGTATTTTTGCACCGCATTGTGTTTCACGCAACACGGTACAAAAAGGGGCATCTATAGACACCAAAATCTAGCCACTTGTCATCCATCCATAGTTTCCCACCATATTTACCCATTTATATATTTATATATATTTGTTTAATATATATTTAAATAATAATATTTTATATATTATATTTATATATATTTATATATATATATATATATATATATGAATTAATCCCAGCCATCCATCATGATATAATCCCAGCCATTCATCCACCTTAATCCATGCCACATGCCCAGATTTAATCTCCACCCTCCATCATGTTTTAATCTTGACCACACAAATTGTGTCGTTGAAACCCTAAATGTGCCCTAGGAGAGATTATAAAGAGGAGTCATTTTGATGACTCAACCCCTAAGCTTTTTGAATCCTAGAGTTCCAAGTTTCCTAAGTCTTTGGAAGCCCTAACAAGTTTCCAAAATCCCCCTCGCATCCTCGCCCTCACCTCTGCATCCATTGATGCATCCTTCGCATGAAGGAGATATGCTTTTGCAGACTCTGCTTCAACCCCCAAACACCCCTCTACTACTCTCGAGTGCCTCTAGGTGCTTTCCACCATCCCCAAGTGCCCTTGGGTGCTTCCTACTACCACCGAGCACCCATGGGCATCTCAAACCCTAGTTCTGTAGACTAGCGAACCCTCGGGTGTCGCTAGGGCATCTGCACACCTATTGTTTCTACAACAACAATCACAGATCGGAGAGCGACAAGTCATCAACAAGGTAAATATTTTATTTTTGCATTTATTTTTAGTATTCTCATATTTTTTCATAGTATTTTCATTCTACAACTAGGGTTTGTTATTTCATGTTTGAGGGTCTCACGCAGTGGAGCCCTCATAGTTACTACTAATCCCTTGCTGTTATTTTTTGTGTGTAGATCTAGGAAGAACCTACATTTATTGGAAGCTGTTGAAGCACTCGAGTGGTCCGGCCTATGGATATCTAAAGCCCACTCACCCTACTATTGAGATCAATTTGAGCATGAAGACACCACCCTTATTTGTTAGCTAGGGTTTTGGAGAACCCTAGCATATTGAAATTGTTGTATTGGATAATAAAGCATTGTAAACCCCTATTTGGGGTGCACTTGGTTGTAATATCAGAGATCCACCTGGCAATAAGAATAAAAGTTTATTTTTGTGCAATCATCTGTGTTTATTCTACTTTGTTCATTCATTTATTTAAGTATATTGTTTGGTGTTGTTCGATTTCACATCTACACTTTATTTTATCTCTAAAATATATACATATATTGTTCTACGGTGGATCTTATAATAATTATCACCCAATTAATTTTAGTTTTAATTCATATCCCTATGGTGTTTTTATTTGAAAGTTTGTAATTGAAAATCAATGCATATATGTACATGGATTTAACATTCAATAGAATGTTAAACCCATTTATGAATACTCATTATCTAATTCAATATGATGATGATTATATGTGTTTCTACAACATTAAATGAGTAATATTGCCATTTATAGTATACATGATTCTCTTTTTATATTTTTTTAAATTACTTTGTCAACAAAATTTAGTATCATTTCTACATTGTATCATCCAATGTGCCATATTTCAAATGTTTTATAGCCCAAAAATCCTTCAATTGATCATTTTTTCTTTTATTTATTCTTTTAACACATAAATATAAAATTAGTAGCAACAATTCTTATTATGAGGTGGTTTCTTCTTAAATATATTCCTAACCTTGGTTGACTAAACCTAAAACTTATATTGGTATAATTTTACATGGTTCTACATCTATCCTAGCAAATCTAACCATTTTATCTTCCTACCTTAATAAAACTCTCTTTTCACCTCATTGAGGACCCTTTGATTTGCATTGTTTTGTTAAATTATTAAAAATACTATGTCTAAGGTCCAATTGTCATTATCAGCCCTTCTACTAATCTATTAGATTTTTCCTTGATATCATTTTGGCCTTTTTATGTTGCATAACTATATAAAAATTTATAAAAATGGTCTTCCATACCATTTAATACCTATCCTTTTTTGGGAATTTACCCAAATTATCTCACAAGCCCCCTATCTAGGATCAAATATTAATCACAATATTAAAGAATTCAACTCACTAGCCAATATCAATGAATCATGTTCATAGAATAACAACAATAATTATCATATCACAATATTATTCATAAATCATAAAATATACAAGGAACTTGTTACTTCTTCATTTTTATTTCATGGCACTTTATCTCCATAATATAACCTTACAAGATGACTCTTCAATACTCAACTATTGCTCTCCTCAAATATTCAAGAGATGCATCCTTTCCTATTTCTCACATATAACAAAACTCTCACGACTCTTGACTTTACATCTTGCTACATATCATGTGAATCTTCACTTGCATATTTGACACCTAACTTCTATGACTCTTGACTTACTTACTTGACACTTTGCACACTCACACATTTTGCACACTTGCACACTTTATTATATAACACTTGGACACTTCTCACACATTGACACATTATGTAACTTTTCCATCATTGTTTTTTAAATAAATGGGTGAAAATTTATTGATAAGAAGACAAGATTATAGAGTACAATGAAGCCCCCAACCAGGACTCAAACTAATAATAAAACAGGCTAAAA
Source organism: Wollemia nobilis (assembly GCA_028583015.1). Taxonomy (NCBI): domain Eukaryota; kingdom Viridiplantae; phylum Streptophyta; class Pinopsida; order Araucariales; family Araucariaceae; genus Wollemia; species Wollemia nobilis. The sequence goes on from JAQPPZ010017121.1 coordinate 7,108,661, forward strand.
CCACCAAACAAGATCAAAAATCAAAGAAAACAATAAGAAAAAACCACATTAAGTTTGGACATCCTTGTGGATCAACTCCTAGAGGTATTAAGAGTCCCTAGATGGGAGACTCTCCCAGTTATCCATAATCCAAGGACCCAAAAGCTTAGAAGCCCTTTTGGCCAAATAATCAGCAACCCCATTCCATTCCCTTGGTATGTGCACAAAGAAGATAAATTCGAACTCTTCACTAATTCTGAGAATTTGAATGGACACAAATACCAACAGACAATTAACATCCTCCAACCTTTTTTAATTTAAAATATTAACCAAAAATTGAGAGTTGAACTTGTAGATGCTTCTGTGCCAGCCAAGAGAAAACCCCCTTTGCAAGGCCTCGAGAATCGTAAGAGCTTACATAAAATTATTGGAGTGAAAACCTTTATAAATAGAAAAGAAAAATCTAACTATGCCAATAGAATCTCTCCCAACACCACCAATTCTAGCATGTCTAGGATTACCCCTAGACAACCCATTAGTATTAATTTTTAAAACTCCTCCAGGGGGCAGCCTCCACCTACCATCTCTCCAAAATTTCTTGCTAAGTTGGGGAACCTTGCTAGGGTAAGAAGAGTCTACACCAACCCCAAAGAGACCAAGGGCCTACTGTACCTTATCCTTCCTAGAGTCCAAAATAGGATCCACGTCATATTTTCTATGGATAGTTTCCTGAACCATACACAATATCCTTTGTCAGATCTATTGAACAACCAAATATCTACTCTAAAATATGTGATGGTTTCGTTCGAGATAAATCTACCAAATGATGCAAGAAGGGCCCAAATTCAAATCCACTTGGAGTAAGGGGGTATTGGCCAAAGGTCTATCCAGAATACTCCAAAAATCCACTGGGGAGAGCACATGAAAACAAGGATGGTTCCAGGAACTCCACCAATGATGCCAAATGTCTCTAGAAAGGGAGCATTAGAAAAATAAATGAGAAGAGTCATCCTCATTATTACCATAAAGGACACAAAAAGAGGGACCCTGAAATCCCCTCTTCCTCATGTTATCCCAAGTGAGGTATTTATTACGAGAAACCAGACAGAGAAAGAAGTTACATTTAGGCCGAGCAAATCTGTTCCACACCTTTTTCCACCATGTAATAGGGAGGCTCCCAAAATTTTTCATATCAAGAACCTGATAACCATAGGCTACAGAGTAGGTTCCCTTGGGATCAAGGTTCCAAGCCAAAATGTCTTTAACCCTTAATGAAGAGAAGGGCCTCCCCACAAGAATAAGAGCAAGCACATCTCTATCCTCAAACAATCCCCCCAAGGCCATTCCTATGGATGTTTCCACTTGTACATCTCCAAATTACCAAAATATTAGATTATTTTAAAGTCCTCCACATGAGACCAACTCGCTTCCAAGAAATAAATTCTTAGGGAATGTAACCTGGGTTATCAAGTCAAGATAGGAGGGTGGCCATCCCAAGAATACTCCTAGAAAAGAGCATCTAATCCCCGATTGCAATTCTAGAACAAACCTTGCTTAATTAAATTAGCCCCTCTTTTCAAAGTGTCCTAGATAATTCAACCTTTCCCAACCAAGCTAACTCTAAGTATCACAGCCTCAAAGATACCTCTCAAGTACTTACAATATAAGATTTTAGCCCAAATCTGATCTTGAGAAGTACACCATCTCCAGTAGAGTTTTACAATGAAAGCCTGCCTAGAAAGAGCCACCTATTGCAACCCAAAGCCTCCCTATTGAATTGGCCTACAAAAATAATCCCACCTAGCCAAACTCCATTTAGATTGAGTAAGTTTTCCAAACCACAAAAACTATATTGATAAAGCATCCATGTCCTTGATAAAACGAGAGAGAGTTGTTTGCATAAAACACCTATAAATACGTAAATCTTGAAAAATATATTTTAAAAACAACACTCTACCCACAAAGGAGAGCCATATGACGGTCCAGTGATTCACCTTCCCTCTAAAATTATCAAGCATAGATTACCAAGAATATCTAAGCAGAGGATGGGATGAAATCGGAATACCAATATAAATAAAGGGGGGAGTCCTAACCTGGAATCTTAGAATTATAGAAATCCTTGCTTGAATAAGAGGAGGGGTATTGAAGAAGAAAATATAATACTTGTCCTCATTAATCAACTACCTAGAAGCACCAATATATATGTCAAGAGGTTGTCTAATGTTGCCAACTTCCCTAGTAGTGGAAAATCCCAGTAAAGTTGTATCATCAACAAATTGAAGGTGGGAAAAATGTGGTGAATTGCTATCCCACTTCCAACCCTAAATGAGACCATGTCTAACCTGATACTTGAGTAGTATTTCCAACCCTTTTGCAATAATGATAAACAAATAAGGAGATATAGTATCTCCTTACCTCAATCTCCTCAAGGTCTCAAATAGCTCCAACGCTTCATTATTAACAAGAACAGAGAATGAGGAAGAAGAAACACAACTCATCACCCATCTACTCCATTCCTCATCAAAGCCAAAAGTAGCAATAAATTTATGAATAAAGGACCATTTGACCTGGTCATAGGCTTTGGTCATGTCCAACTTAATAAACATATATTTCTCCTTAGAAGTTTCCATATAGTGAATAGATTTCGTAGAAATAACAAACCCATCTAGGATTTTCCAGCCAACAATAAACCCACCTTGCTCCTCATAGATGATTTTGCTCAACCATATCTTCAACCTCTCAGCAATAATTTTTGTAATGATATTATACACAACATTGTAGAGAGCAATAGGCCTGAACATATCCAAATAATTTGCTCCCTCTTTTTTAGGAATAAGCACCACAAAGATAGCATATAGGGTCCTTAGCATTTTTTTTTCTTTTGGGACTCATGGACCACCTCCAAAATATCAAATTTTACTAACTCTCAAAACTCCTGATAAAACTCAATTGAGAATCCATCGGGGCCTGGGGCTTTCCATTTTTTCATCTTGAATACAACATTTTCCAACTCCTCAAGGGAAATTAGGCCCATCAAATGCTCATTCATATCTCTAGAAATAATCGAGGGAATATAGTCTAGAATAAAATTTCCATCCTCATCATCTGAGAGGGAGTCCTCCTTGAAGAGAGAAAAAATACCTCATAGTCTCTTATGAAATCTCCTTGAATGAAGAGAGAAGGGCACCCTGATAATCCACAAGAGAGAAAATTAGGTTACCATTACGGTGAGCCTTAACTAATTTAAAAAATAAGGTTGTGTTTCTATCCCATTCTTGAATCCAATCCACTCGAGCTTTTTGTTTCCAAAAAAATTCTTTCCTCAGATTCCTCAAAGAGAAGATCCTTCATGAGTCCATAATCTCTAATATTTCTTCAAGCTTCTTCCACCTTAAGAGCTGCCAACTTAGACAAGGAAAGGTTCCCAAAATTTAGACTATTCCACTTCTTCAATTTATGTTTAACAAATTGTAGCTGCTTCATAAAGGAATAAATAGCAGTGCCATGAGAAGGCTTGCCATTGGTCCACTAGACTTGCATGAAATCATGAATCTTAGGATCCCAAAGCCACATAAGTTGAAACTTAAAGGAAGTATTCTTCTTTAGCCTAAACTCAAGAGTAGAGATTTTGATAGGCCAATGATCAGATCCCCTCCCCTCCAGAATCATAGAACTAGAGCTTATGTTATTACCAATCCAAAAACTAGAGATCAAAAACCTATCCAGTCTCTTTGAGATGGACTCTTCCCCACATATTCTATTATGCTAGGTAAATATCCCATTATCCAGCTTGATGTCAACCAATTTTAGGGCCTGAATATGAGCACTAAAGATAGAATAAAAAGGCTCAAGACGATCAACTCCACCACGTTTCTCCTCCAGACAAGTGATAGAATTGAAATCTCCAACCAAAATCCATGGGTACAGGGGAGCCAAACTTCTCACAAAGCCATGTGCTCCCAAAAAATTACTTTACCATTGTAATCAACAAGAGCATACACATTTGTAAGTAGGATGGTTTCACCATATTCATTATCATGCTCGATCATCGAAATAGAACATCTACTGGAAATACAAGTAAGAGGAGAGATCTTAATAGGATTCCACAAACAAGTAATGCCACCAGCATATCCACATGCACCAATACACTACCATTGGCCCCTTATCCACAACTTGGGAGAAATATTAAACATACTATTAGTAGCCAATTTAGTCTCCTAAATAAACACCACATCGAGAGAATGTACATGAATCAAATCATGAACAATATTTTGTTTGGGAATGATGTTCAGCCCCTTACATTCCATGAGAGAATAATAATTTTTGGGGGTTAGAAAAATGGGAGTCCAATGTACTTACTAAGCATGACTCCACCAAAGTCTCCCCCATTAACTTAATTTTGTCCTAGTATTTATTTAGACCCACCTTCATATTCTTATTCGAAGCACCTTTTTAAATTATTTTATGCTACAATTCCAGCACCATAGGAGTTTTGTAGTCCAAGGATGACTGCATCAGTGCCTGAATAGGAGAGATCATAACTATATCTATGCCACTTTCTAAAATAGTTTTCCTCCCAAGGCTAGAGCCAACCATATCACCTATACTTGGAGCCAAAGCCATATGTTCTTCATTTAAACCCACTAGATCTGATTCCTTAGGTTCCACTTCAAGAAGAGATGTCTGATTTAACCCTATTATATCTACATCAAGAAGTGATGTTTTAGGTAACTCCAAGTGAAGAACATATGCTTATACTGAGAGGAGGAGTGAACAGTATAATATTAAACTTTCTTATTTTCAACACATATGATAGCAATAGTAACATCAAAGCAATAAACATCACATAAAACATCACACACATGAGATACATAATTTAACGTGGTTAATCCGATGTGGGCTACTCCATGGAGAAAATATTTCACTAAAATATTTCACACACATGAGAGACATGATTTAATGTGGTTCACCCGATGTGGGCTACCCCACGGAGAAAATATTTCACTAAAAATTTCTCAACAAATATCTTGGGAATCCTTCCCTATTACAATGTTTATGGACCTATGTCCAAAGGAGACACCAATCCCCTAATCAAGTTTGTGGATCTCTATCCATAGGAGACACCAATCTCCTCTGCTCTGAAAGGTGATCCTCTAGAAGACTACTACCTCCACTACTCTGGGTTGTGGATCTCTCTCCACTGAAGACCTATGTCCTCTATTCCTTGGCTAATGGATCTCTATCCACTAGAGACTACTATCCTCTACTCTATCACCTCCAAAGCTCTACTCAAGACTCTGTCTCAAATCTACACTAAACACTAGTCCTTCGGTCTAGCACAAATCTGCTCAATATCTATCTCTTCTCTGTCACTAATATGTCTAACAAGTCCTCTCAAGAACCTATCCAATTTGTTCTCAAGTCTTCTCTAATAATTGCCTCAAATATGATCAAAAAGTCCTCACTAGAACATGTCTAACTGCTCTCAAGTCTTCTCTAAGACTTACCTCAAATCTGCTCAACAAGTCCTCACTAGAACTTACCTCAACTCTATCCAATCTGATTGTAAGCTTCCACAAAAGCTCACATAAATCTGTCCTTAATATTTCACAAAAGCTTTCTCAATTATGTCCTTAAGTCCCCTTAAGGACTTACTCAAATCTACTTTCAATCTCTCACAAAATCTTGCTCAAATCAATTACAAAACTTTCACACAAACTCAATTCAATCTCTTATAGAAAACTTCTTTCAAATAAATTCAAAATATAGAACAATTTATTTCATAGAACTTGAACTATCACTTCAACACACTTCAATCAACTATGCTCAATCAACTCAACCAATGAAACAAAACTTGCTTGCAAACCCTAAGCAAATTTTTCATCCAATGCTCTCAACAAATCTCACTATAGAACTCAAACTCAACTCAAGATGATTCTAAAAATCACATAACAATGATACTCATGATCTTGCATAAACCCTAGTTCAAGATAGTTCTCAAGTTCTCACTCAAGCATTCACCAATCATGCATATAAAGGTTTACTCAACAATGCTTATCAAACAAGAACCTTTTCACTCCAACTTAGCATTCACAACATCCAACAATCACTCTCAAGGATAATATGCCCTTACCTCTTGTTTGAAGAAGATTTGACTTCAAACACTTATCTCAATCACAATCAACTCTTTGCCAATTTCAAAGGTTAGGTAGCAATATCTTCTCAATCATTCAATCAAATTGATCCCTCAAAATATTTCACCATACATAGCAATAAATCTCTTTTACACCTTATAATCTCCACACTTCAAAATGCAAACCAACAATTTGTGTAAAGAAAATAATCACAATAATTTTCTTTATAAACCCTTATCTCTTTAACACATCATAGCTCATCCAATAAAAAATATAATTCCCTTTTTCAACCTTATAACTCCTATTTTTAATTCACTTTATCAAAAATCACAATAAAACAATTAACCTTAAAAACCTTATAACTCCCCCTTAATAAAAATTTATCATGCCACCTTTTAAACCTTAGAAGCAATTTAATATTTAAAAAAATTAAGTACCTCTGTCCTCGATGGAAATCGAACTCCCGCTTGCGCCTCCATAGTGCCCTAGCCATGGCCCACATGCCACGTGAGCTAGGTGCTCACCTTGGCACCAAAGAGTGCCTCGTGTGCTTTGAATTTCACCTTGGCACCAAAAAAAACATTAACGCATGCACCTTAACAAAAAGCTACTGTCATCGGGTTTCGATCATGGAACCTCCCGTCTGCTAGTGCCTTAAGCCACAACCGCCTATCATTGGCCCAACCACCATGGTTGGCAATGAATCTCCAAGCAGCCTTCCATTTATATGCTCGTTGACTGCCATGTTTGCAAAGACTTTGTCCTCTTCTCCTCTTCTTCCACGTAGTTCATACAAATTGCATGCACTTCGGTTAATTTTATTCAAAGGATGATTTTTTCTTTCAAAGCATATGGTATAAATATAAAAATTTTGCTCTTCAACACGTCGTCGGGTGGAAAGGATAGTCAACATCAGCGCTCAAATTTTATTGCTTTCCCTTTGTAACCCTAACCTTAGGGTTATTATAATTTAAATTAATTTATAACAAAGTTGTCATAATTAATTTAATTAATTGGGTCTATACTTTAGACCTTTAATATTATAATATTAAAATTATAATATTATTTTCTTGGGCCTTCCAATTGCTCTCTTAGACCTTTTTGACCACCTTAAATATTATAATAAGCATATTATAATATTATTTTCCCTTAGGCCTAGAAGCAATATTTTTCTTGCACTGCTCACGGAAACTGATGTTGCTCACTGAAACTGACTCTTGACATCAATGACAACAAAACTTGCTCATATTTCCAACAATCTCCCCCTTTGTCATTGATGGCAACCCAATTACATTTTACCAATTTCTTAACCTTTTTCTATTCTACTCTCCCTGAGAAACTGCTCACCTTGACTGAATGCTCTCCCCCTAACTCAAATCTCTCCCCCTTTGACATCAATGGCAAAGGGTCACCTTTGGGGCTCGAGGCTAAGAATGAGAATCTTAGCTTAGCCCCTCCCCCACCTCCTCTTGAGGTGGTTAATTCTGGGGTGGGAGTATAACTACTCCCAACTTTCCTCGAAGATACTCAAAAGTCTCTTTCGAAAGTGGCTTAGTGAAAATATCTGCTATCTGCTCCTTTGTAGTAACATATTCCAACTTGACCTGTTTATCTGTCACATGTTCTCTCAGAAAATGATACTTAATCGGAATGTGCTTTGTCTTGGAGTGCATCACTGGATTCTTTGAAATATTTATAGCACTTGTATTATCACACAATATGGGGATAGGGTGATCATGTTTTACCTTGAAATCCTCCAAAGTTCACTTCATCCATAATACCTGTGTGCAACAAGAAACTACTACAATATACTCTACCTCTACTATAGATAAGGATATTGATGCATATTTCTTACTTAACCAAGAGACTAAATAGTCTCCAAGAAAGAATGCTCCTCCACTTGTGCTTTTTTATGTCATCAATGTTGCCAGCCCAATCTGCATCTGTATAAGTTGTGAGTGTGAAACTATCACTTTTGGGATACCAGAGCCCAAAATCCATGGTCCCTTTTAGATACCTGAGAATCCTCTTTACTACTGCCACATGTGTTTCCTTAGGTGCTGCCTGAAACCTTACCACTAATCCCACTGCTTGCATGATATCTGGTCTTGTAGCTATGACATACAATAAGTTGCCAATCATAGATCTGTATAATTTCTGATTTGCCTCTAGAGATTCATCATATTTACTTAACTTACATCCTGTGACCATGGGGGTACTTACTGGTTTGCAATCTTCTAAGTTGAATTTCTTTAGCATTTCTTTTATATACTTGGTTTGTGAAAGAAATACTCCTTTCTTTGATTGTGAGATCTGAAGTCCAAGAAAGAAGGATAACTCACCAAGCATAGACATTTCAAATTCATTCTACATGCTCTTCACAAATTCTTTACACATCTTATCATTGTTTCCCCCAAAAATGATGTCATCCATGTAAACAACCACAATTAGTAGATTATTCCCTTCATTTTTGATGTATAAGTTACTATCCACTATTCCTTTCTTGAATCCCTGTTCTTGAAGATACTTATCCAATCTTGAGTACCATGCTCTAGGAGCCTATTTTAGACCATACAATGCCTTTTTCAATCTGCATACATAGTCTGGTTTATCTATTAATATGAATCCCTCTGGATGCTCAATATAAACTTCTTCTTCTAGAACACCATTTAGAAATGCTGACTTAACATCCATATGATATACTTTGAAGTTTTTAAAACTTGAGAAGGCTAAGAACATTCTTATAGCTTCAAGTCGTGCAACTGGAGCAAATGTCTCATCGAAGTCAATTCCCTCAACCTGTGCATAACCTTTGCACACTAACCTTGCTTTATTTTTGACCACCTGACCATCTTCATTTAGCTTGTTTCTAAATACCCACTTAGTGCCAATCACATTTTTACCTTTTGGTCATGGAACAAGTTCCCAAGTCTTACTTTTCTCTATCTGATCTAATTCCTCATCCATTGCCTTAATCCAAAACTTATCTTCACTTGCTTCATTGAAGTCTTTTGGCTCAATCTTAGATAATAAAGAAAAATTTGTTGGTTGAGTTGATGTTATTACCCTTCTCCTTGTCTGTCTCTCATTAGGATTCCCAATGATTAGATCTTTTGGATGATGTTTTTGTACATACCTGGATGGAGTCTTGGGAAGAAGTCTTTGTGTTTCTTCCTCTTCTTCTTTTGATTCCTCATGAAACTCTTCTTGACAGTTTTCATCTTCCTGATACATAGTTTCTTGAACTGGCTCTCTCAACCCTATATTTTCATCAATAGTTACATTTATACTTTCCACAATAGTGTGAGTCCTTTTTTTGTAGCATCTATAGGCTTTGATCTTATTGGAGTAACCAAGAAAAATACCCTCATCACATCTTGGGTCAAACTTGCCCAAGTTTTGCTCTTCCCATCTTATGTAACACTTGCTTCCAAAAACTTTGAAGTGTTTTACAGTGGTTGGTCTTCCTTTCCAAAGCTCATATGGAGTCTTGTGATGGTTTACTCTTATTTGAGCCCTAGTAATGATATACACTATTGTGTTGACTACTTCCCTCCAAAATCCATCTGAAATCTTGGACTCATTTAACATAGCTCTAGCCATATTCTCAATAGTCCTATTTTTCCTTTCAACTACTCCATTTTGTTGAGGAGTTCTTGCAACTGAGTATTCTCTCTTGATTCCATGTTGTTCACAAAAATCTACAAATTTATTTGAGGTAAACTCTCCTCCTCTATCTGATCTCAAACACTTAATCCTCTTGTCGGTTTCATTTTCGACCCATTCTTTAAATACCTTGAATTTGTCAAATGCTTTTGACTTATCTTTTAGGAAGGCTACCCAAATCATTCTGGAGTAATCATCTATGAACAATATGAAGTAACTTTCACCTTGAATACTCTATGTTCTGGTAGGACCACATAGATCAGTATGTATTAGACTTAATGGCTCAGATGACATATATCCCTTTGATTTGAAACTAGTTCTAGTTTGCTTTCCATGTTGACAAGGTGCACAGATTGTGTTTTGTGGCCTTTTTAGTTTGGGTAAATCTTTGACAACCTATTTATTGCTTATGTTGACTATGTTGTCAAAGTTCAAATGACCCATTCTTCTATGCCACAGCCAACTCTCATCCTCTTGTGATAGAAAACACTTTTCTCCTTTAATCTCACTAAGCATATAGAGGTTGTTTGGAGTTCTACTTGCATTTGCAATGACTTTTCCAGTTTCAGACTTTCTTATCTCACATCTATCTGGGTGAAAAGTAACCATATGACCTTGATCACAAAGTTGGCTTACACTTAGCATATTGTGTCTTAACCCTTTCACATATAGTACATTTTCTGTTCTTGTTTTCCCATTATCTAAACTCAGAGTTCCTTTTCCATAAATTTTTGTTGATCCATTATCACCAAAACTTATTGATCCTCTATTAGTTTCTTTGAGCACAAGAAATTTGTCTTTGTCTCTTGTCATGTGTCTAGAGCAACCACTATCAAGAAACCATTGTTCTTCTTTATCCTGAGCATGAAGAGTTGTTTGAACTAACATTGATCTAGCTTTTTCATTCCCCTTTTTCTCTTTCCTAGTTGTTGAAGTTGTATTCTTTTTACTAGACTCAGGAAGTACCATTTTGCACCATCTAGCCTTGTGCCCAAAATTATTGCATTTGTAACATATGATATCATCATTCATGAGAGGTGCAAAAGAGTTGAAATTTCTATTGACATCATTTTTCACATAACCAGTGCAGTGTACAACTCTATGACCATATTTGTTACAAGAAAAGCAATAGCCATGGAAGAAATTATGTAACCTATTTGGATGCCTTTGAAGATGTGGTCGAGTGCTTCTCCTCTTGTGATTAACTCTCATCCATGGTCCTTTATTTTCTTCTTTTTTGATGTCCTTTCCTTTTGGGGTATGAGTGATGAGCTCATCTTTGTTTGATGTCTCTATTTCTTGAAAGTTGGATTCCTCTTTTTGTTTCCCTAGCATTATATCTTGTCGTAGCTTGGTCTTTTCAACTTCATGCCTTAGTGATACAATTTTTGCTTCCAATATTTCACACTCTGTTTCTCTTACTCTTAATAGATCTGTCATATCCTGTTCAATTTTCTTTCCTTCTTCTACCTTTATCTTGAGTTCTGTGAGACTTTGTAGAAGTTCCATCTTTGTTTCTTCATCTTCTTGAATTTGCTCCTTCAAGCTTGAATTCTTCTTTCTAATATTTTCAAGATTCTTGAGAGCAGTGAAGAATTCCTCTTTTAAGTCAAACATGGTCTCTTCTTCATTTTCTGAAGTCATGTGTGTTTCTAATGGATCCTCCTCCAAGTTGTTAGTCTTTTCATGGAGAGACCCACTCTGATACCAATTGAAGAACATGTGCTTATACTGAGAGGGGGGTGAATAGTATAAGATAAAAATTTTTACTTTTCAACACATATGATAGAAGTAGTAACATCAAAGAAATAAACATCACATAAAGCATCACACACATGAGAGACATGATTTAACGTGGTTCACCCGATGTGGGCTACTCCATGGAGAAAATATTTCACTAAAAATTTCTCAACAAATATCTTGGGAATCCTTCCCTATTACAATATTTATGGACCTCTATCCAAAGGAGACACCAATCCCCTAATCAAGTTTGTGGATCTCTATCCATATGAGACACCAATATCCTCTACTCTGGCTAGTGATCCTCTAGAAGACTACTACCTCCATTGCTCTAGGTTGTGGATCTCTCTCCACTGAAGACCTCTATCCTCTCTACCCTAGCTAATGGATCTCTATCCACTAGAGACTACTATCCTCTACTCTATCACCTCCAAAGCTCTACTTAAGACTCTATCTCAAATCTGCACTAAACACAATCCTTCGATCTAGCATAAATCTTCTCAATATCTATCTCTAATCTATCACTAATCTATCCAACAAGTCCTCTCAAGAACCTACCCAATATGCTCCAATATTCTTTTCCTCTCAAATCCTCCAAACATTCCAATCTATTCTCAAGTCTTCTCCAAGACTTACCTCAAATCTGCTCAACAAGTCCTCACTAGAACTTACCTCAACTCTATCCAATATGATTGTAAGCTTCCACAAAAGCTCACACAAATCTATCCTTAAGCTTTCACAAAATCTTTCTCAATTATGTCCTTAAGTCCCCTCAAGGACTTACTCAAATCTTCTTGTAAGCTCTCACAAAAGCTTGCTCAAATCAATTACAAAACTTGCACACAAACTCAATTCAATCTCTTTCATAAAACCTCTTTCAAATCAATTCAGAATATAGAACAATTTGTTTCATAGAACTTGAACTATCACTTCAACACACTTCCAATCAACTATGCTCAATCAACTCAACCAATGAAACAAAACTTGCTTGCAAACCCTAAGCAAATGTTTCATCCAATGCTCTCAACAACTCTCACTTTGGAACTCAAACTCAACTCAAGATGATTCCAAAAATCACATAACAATGATACTCATGATATTTGCATAAACCCTAGTTCAATATAGTTCTCAAGTTCTCACTCAAGCATTCACCAATCATGCATATAAAGGCTTACTCAACAATGCTTATCAAACAAGGACCTTTTCACTCCAACTTAGCATTCACAACATCCAACAATCACTCTCAAGGATAATGTGCCCTTACCTCTTGTTTGAAGAAGATTTGACTTCAAACACCTATCTCAATCACAATCAACTCTTTGCCAATTTCAAAGGTTAGGTAGCAATATCTTCTCAATCATTCACTCAATTTGATCCCTCAAAATATTTCACCATACATAGCAATAAATCTCTTTTACACCTTATAATCTCCACACTTCAAAATGTAAACCAACAATTTGTGTAAAGAAAATAATCACAATAATTTTCTTTATAAACCCTTATCTCTTTAACACATCATAGCTCATCCAATAAAAAATATAATTCCCTTTTTCAACCTTATGACTCCTATTTTTAATTCACTTTATCAAAAATCACAATAAAAAAATCAACCTTAAAAACCTTATAACTCCCCCTTAATAAAAATTTATCATGCCACCTTTAAACCTTAGAAGCAATTTTAATATTCAAAAATTAAGTACCTCTGCCCTCGGTGGGATTCGAACTCCCGCTTGTGCCTCCACAGTGCCCTAGCCGTGGCCCACGTGCCACGTGAGCTAGGTGCTCACCTTGGCACCAAAGAGCACCTCGTGCACTTTGAAATTTCACCTTGGCACCAAAAAAAACCTTAACGCATGAACCTTAACAAAAAGTTGCCATCGGGTTTCGATCGCGGAACCTCCCACCTGCTAGCGCCTTAAGCCACAACCGCCTATCGTTGGCCCAACCACCATGGTTGGCTATGGAATATCTAAGCCACCTTACCTTTATACGCTCGTGGACTGCCATGTTTGCAAGTATTTTTTCCTCTTCTCCTCTTCTTCCATGCAATTCACACAAATTGCATGCACTTCGATTAATTTTATTCGAAGGATAATTTTTTTTTCCAAGGCATATAGTATTTATATTAAATTTTTGCTCTTCCCTCAACACGTTGGCAGGTGGATGGAAATAGTCGACGTCGGTGCTCGAATATTATCGCTTGCCCTTTGTAACCCTAACCTTAGGGTTATTATAATTTAAATTAATTTATAAATTAATTTATAACAAAGTTGTTATAATTAATTTAATTTAGGTCTATACTTTAGACCTTTAATATTATAATATTAAAATTATAATATTATTTTCTTGGGCCTTCCAATTGCTCTCTTAGACCTTTTTGACCACCTTAAATATTATAATAAGCATATTATAATATTATTTTCCCTTAGGCCTAGAAGCAATCTTTTTCTTGCACTGCTCACGAAAACTGATGCTTGACCTCATGCTGCTCACTGAAACTGACTCTTGACATCAATGACAACAAAACTTGCTCATATTTCCAACACCAAGCACTGATCAAGATCATCCAGTATCTCAAAACGGTTGAGCAGAGCATTTGGTTGGCTATACTTAAGGGCTCTCTTTACCCTTCTTCCTCTGTTTCAGGGTTTTACAGGAACAAAGCCTTCCTTATCCCGATCCCCTTCCCTTATCGAGGATTTTTCTTTATCTAGATTTTTTGCAAATTGAGAGGGCCCAGGATTTGAAGCCATGGACGGGATAAAATTATGATATTTTCTTTGCAGGTGGCCGTATTCATGACAGATATGGCAATGAAACAAAAGATCATCGTGGTCAATTTGTTGAACCCATGTAGACGATCCAAATTGTATTTCAATCGAATTTGGAATAGGATTGTTTAAATCAATTTTGACACAGATACAAGTAATAAAAATTACATTTTTCTCCATCGTCTATTGTGATGTTCCAACCGGCTTCCCAAGAAGAAGGGCAATCATATACAAGATGTTATTTCTCCAGAATTCCAATGAGAGCCACGAGAGTCAAACCCACACTAGAACCCATGATGGTCGCTCCTATGATAGGTTGAAACCCACAAGCCAAGGTTTAAGAAAGAATCCAACTTGGTTTAAAAAATAGGGATCCCATTCAAATGCTTTGTTATGATCTACAAGATAAGAGAAAACCACCATAAAATAGTTATTCACACTCAACATCACCTCCACATCACCGTCAGGGTTCCAAGTCTTCCTAACCCAAGCCTCCACAAAGGGAAATAATAAAAATAATTTAATGCAAATAATTAATAGTATTGCAACATGAAATAGAAATGCAATAGATTATATTGTAGAAACAAAGCACAATATAAAATCACAAGCCACGTTAAAGGGACAACCTCCTTGAAAGCAAAGCTTTGTTACAATATAAAAATATGAAATGAACCATCCTCTTACCCACTTGGCTCTTTTAAAGACTCTAGATAATCCTAACCCTAACACTCAAGGGTTCCCATCCACATGCAAGTGAGGGTTTGGGCTAGTAACTCCTAAATAACAACTGTTACATCTTTATATAATATATCTTTATAATAAATAACAATTACATTATATGGGCCCGTAAGCCAAGGCGCCCAATATACCACATGACTATGCAATTATTAATGATGTTTGGATAGGATCCTAACATTGCCAATCAATTCTAGTGTAGTATCTATTACCTAGAAATAATTTACCATAGATTTGCTCTTCCTCTTATCCCTAACTAGGGTATCCTTACTTCCTACCATGTTACCTAGATTTTCTTCACAAGAACCTTTTAGTTTTTAAGTTTCTCCTAAGATTTGGAATAAGAAGTGGTGCTCACTCCTTGTTGACACTTTGCTTCTTGCTCTCACTCATAACTCTTGCTTGCATTCTAAAATAAGAAAAAGGTGAGACTTGTTCCAAGCTTGCACTCGCTTCCAACTCATACTCACTCCCTTATTACATAGAATTCTTGTTTTGCATTTGATGCTTGTTACTTTATATTAAAAATATGTTTATTATTTTTATAGCGTAAATTGATTCATCTAATGTTAGTTTATAGTTTTTATTATGTTGGACATTTTGAGTCCTCTAAGTCAAAGTTGTCATTGATGTCACCTGATAGAGTTATCACTCATCTCAAGGAATTCGGCAAGAAATAAAGTCGCCCAAGCCATCCAGGAAAAAGCTTCATCAATGCAAAAGTGAAAGGAAAAAGGCTCCATAATATTTTAATATTATTGGGAGCACAGGTTAAATAATTGGTTTATAAAAACCCAAGATGGGTTATTGCAAAAGTTAAAAAGGAGGTTTAATAATTATTTATAAATCATTTAAATTCACAAGGAATTTAAATTTTATAAATAATACCAAGGTTGGGCATTAAGACAAGGTTCTAAGGTTTTATTAAACCTAAGGTTGGATCTTTAAGACAAATTTCTAATGTTGATTTTAATTTTTAACATTTAAATTTAAAATTAAATTTAAATTTATTATAAATTAAATCACGTCGAAGTCGAATTCATTTGAAGCACTGACGTAATGCTAAGGAAAGCAAAAGGCATTATATAAATGCCAAAAAAAATTATTTACCAAGCATCCCTTGCTATTGTTTTTGAAGTGCATGCGAAAGAGATTTCTATTTCAAAAGCCTTACGATTTTCATGAAGGTTAAATATATGAAGATTCAGAAACCCTAAGCACAAATGCTAGTGTGGCCTAGTGGTATGTTGGCTCGGTGCTAAGGAGGAGGTTCTGAGTTCGATTTGCGTGAGGTCTATTTTTTGGATTGCAAGGAAGAAGCACTCTACGCGCTTGTTTTTTGGAGGTTCGTTGTTCGAATATATTGCATGGTGGATGTGCCCTTTTAGACACGTCATGGTGTGTGGCCCAATGGCAGCTTGGCTACGGCTAAGGCGTTGGGAAGAAAATAGTTGGGGGATCGAATCCCGTCAAGGGCAATGCAAGTAAATTTAATTTTTGTTTAATATTTTATTTTCTGCCAAGGTTGCCTAAGGAGAAATAAGGTTATGGTATGCCCTAGGAAAGATAAATATTTTTGCTGATTTTATTTGTGGAAGTATATCATATTATATATCATTGGAAAGCTATTTTTGAGAGCTACTTGTTTAGATTACTTTGAGGGATAAATAAGGTATGTACAAGAAGATATTTCTAGTTTTGTCAAGGAGTTCCAAAAGTAAGTTTGATTCATTCTTTTGAGGGTTTAATTCTTGCATAAGAGGGTTTGGTGCATTTTTATTGAGTAGGAGTAATAAGGTGTTATTGAGATATTATTTTGATTATTGTGTTATTACTCATGACCTCTAAACATCATTGATATTGGAAAAAAAAAAGTGTGTTGAGTGTGGCATATTTAGTGGACAACTCATATGGCATCAAAAAGGTATGGGCAATATTATTCATTAACTTATGTGGGTGATTGATTTCTAAAAATATCTTTGGAGAGAAAAGGATTGATTGTGGTTAACCTTTTTGAGAGTTGTTGATTTAATGCTTCAAGGTTTTCTGAATTAAGAGTTGTGATTAAACCTTGTTTATAAGAATTGTTGTTGAAGCCCATTGGTTGTGCAAAGAACTTGAACTTGAGTTAGAAAAGAACATGAGTATCATTGTTATGTGAGATTTATTGTTGAGCATTGTTGGAAATATTTTGAGTTGGTTGATACATGCTTGGACTAGGATTTGTGAGAAAGAATTGATCCTTGAGGTGATTGGTTGAGTAGAGTTGATTGAGCCTAGTCAAGTGATTGTGTGAAGTGGTTGTTCAAGTTCCATGAAACAAACTATTCTATATTTTGATTTGAGTTGAGATTGAGATTTGAGAATATAACATATTGAGTCTCTAACAATTATCTTTATGCTTCTATGAGATTTATTTGATTTGAGATTGATATTTGAGAATAGAACATATTGAGTCTCTAACAATTATCTTTATGCTTCTATGAGATTGATTTGAGTTGAGATTGGGATTTGAGTATAGAACATATTGAGTCTCTAAAATTTTTCTTTATGCTTCTATGAGATTGATTTTAGTTGATATTACGATTTGAGAATAGAACATATTGAGTCTCTAACAATTCTCTCCATGCTTCTATGATATTGATTTGAGTTGAGATTGGGATTTGAGTATAGAACATATTGAGTCTCTAACAATTCTCTTTATGCTTCTATGAGATTGAGTTGATATATTGATTGAGCATTGAGTATAGAACATATTGAGTCTCTAATAATTTTCTTTATAATTCTATGTGATTGAACAAGTTCTGTATGGACTTGTTAAGCAGATTTGAGGCAAGTCTTTGAGAAGGCTTGTGGACTGATTTTGTGTAAGATTTTGTGGAAGCTTGCAATGCAGATTTGAGCAAGTCCTAGAGAGGACTTATTGAGTAGATTTGGACAAGTTCTATGTGAGCTTGTTGAGCATATTTGGATAGGTTCTGTGTGGACCTGTTGAGAATATTTGGACAAGTTTTGTGTGGACCTATTGAGCAGATTTGAGTAGGTTCTGAGTGGACCTATTGAGCAGATTTGAGCAGGTTTTGAGTGGACCTATTGAGAAGATTTGAGTAGGTTTTGAGTGAACGTATTGAGCAATTTGAGAAGGTTCTGAGTGAGCCTATTGGTAGAGCTTTGGAGGTGACAGAGTATAGAGGATAGAGTCTCAGTGTATAGAGATCCAGTAGCCAGGACAATTGAAGATAGATATTTTAAGTGAGGAGTCTTCAAGTGGAGAGATATCCATCAGTCAGTTCAGTACAGAGACATAGTCTTCTAGAATATCACTAGCCATAGTAAAAGAGGAAAGAGTTCTCCTGTGGAAGAGATCCATGAACTTGATATTAGGGGATCAACATCTCCTTTGGACAAAGGTCCATAAATATTGTAATTGGGAAGGATTCCCAAAGAGATTATTTGGGAAATATTTAGAATAAATTTTTTCTCTATGGAGGTAGCCCACATTAGGTGAACCATGTTAAAATATGTGTCTCTATTGTGTGTGGTGTTATGTGCATTGCTTTTATTATTGCTATTGATACTACTATCTATACACTGCATAATATTGAATTGAAAAGAAAAGTAAAAAGTGGTCTTATATTGTTCACCCCCCCTCTCAGTATAAGCTTGTGTTCTTCAATTGGTATCAGAACGGGTTCCTTCAGAAGATTTTTACAACTTGAAGGAAAAGTGGTCTAAGAACACAATGGATCAAAATGATGGGTTCTTCAATAATGTAGTATCAGTATTTAATGGGAGTGACTTCTTGTATTGGTGTGTGTTGATGAGATTTCATCTGATGGCACTTGGCAATGAAGTTTGGGATACAGTGGAATTTGGAGAAGATTTAGCAGCTAATTCTCCTACAATAAAGAAGGTAATAAAGCAACACTCTAAGCTTGAAATACAGTTTTAAGAATGTGATGAATAAATATTATTGCTCATAGAGGATCTAGAAAAGTCAAAAGCTAATGCAAGCAAGTTCAAAGATAAGTTAGAAGCAAAGATCTTGGAATGTGAAAAGTTAACACAAGAAGTGGACCTATTAAAAGAATATCTAGAGGATTCCAAGAATAAGCTATACAAATATGTAAACAATGCAAAGAGTGTGGATAAAATAGTCAAGATACAAAGAAGAGCAACAAACAATATAGGTATTGGTTCCAAACAGGTTCAAGAAGACAAGTTAACTACCAGTTTCGAAGACACTTTAGAAGAAGAAGATACTTCAGAAGAGTGTTTCTCATATGAGAGTGAAAGTGAAAGTGAAACTCCTAAGGATGAGTCAGATTGCAATGATTCCAGCAAGAACAGGAACAATGAACAAAGAATATTCAAATGGAACAACAATCAAAATAGTTCAAGAGGAACTATAAGACCAATGGGGTCTAGAAAAGGTTTCTTCAATGGAAGATGTTTTTCATGTCATAAGTTTGGGCACATGGCTTCACAGTGCAGGACACATGAAAGATAGGTAGATGGGAAAGGACAACTTTTCAAAGGATATTGCTACTCATGCAATGAGTTTGGTCACAAGGTAATAAATTGTAGGGTTCATGACAGAAGAGGATATAATTTCACTAAAAGAAATCCTAAGACTGTTGCACATCCAAGGAATAATAACATTAAGTGTTATAAGTACAATAATGATGGTCACATAGCAAAATGGTGTAGAGAAAATATTCCAGAATCAAGCATGAACAGGAATAGGAACATAGAGAAGAAAAAGAATAGAAACAAGAACATGGATGAGAACAGAAATAGGAACAAGAATAGGAGCATGGATGAGAACAGGAATAAGAATAGGAACAGGAACAGGAACAGGAACATGGATGAGAACAAAAATAGGAACAGGAACAGGAACATGAACATTGATGAAAACAAGAACAAGAATAGGAACAAAAGTGACGATAGGAACAAGGATGATGACTTGGAAAGAAATAGTGAGAGGATTCAGAAAAATCAAAAAATAAGAGAAAAAGATAAATACAAAGAGCAGTGCTTTCGGGGAGTAGAAATACTCCCACCCCAGAATTAACCACCTCATGTGGAGGTGGAGGAGGGACTAAGCTAAGAGGCTGATTCTTAGCCCTGAGCCCCAAAGGTAACCCTTTGCCATTGATGTCAAAGGGGTAGAGATTTGTGTATTGGAGAGAGATTTGTTATGTGGAGAGATTTGATATTTGAGAGAGCATTGAGCCAGGGGGAGCAAAGTCCTAGGGGGAGCAGAAAAGAAGGTCATGTTTCAGTAAAAGGATAAGGGTTGCCATCAATGACAAAGGGGGAGATTGTTGAAAATTTTGAGTCCTCTAAGTTAGAGTTGTCATTGATGTCAACTCATGTCAAGGAATTTGGCAAGAAATAAATTTGCCCAAGTCATCCAAGAAAAAGCTTCATCAGTGCAAAATTGAAAGGAAAAAGGCTCCATAATATTTTAATATTATTAGGAGCACAGGTTAAATAATTAGTTTATAAAAACCCAAGATGGGTTATTGCAAAAGTTTAAAATAACGTTTAATAATTATTTATAAATAATTTAAATTCACAAGGAATTTAAAATTTATAAATAATATCAAGGTTCTAAGGTTTTATTAAACCTAAGGTTGGCTCTTTAAGACAAAGTTCTAAGGTTGATTTTAATTTATAATATTTAAATTTAAAATTAAATTTAAATTTATTATAAATTAAATCACACCGACGTCGAATTCATTCGAAGCACCGATGTGATGCTAAGGAAGGCAAAAGGCATTATATAAATGCCAAACAAATTCATTTACCAAGCATCCCTTGCTATTTTTTTCGAAGTGCATGCGAAAGAGATTTCTGTTTCAAAAGCCTTACGATTTTCATGAAGGTTAAAGCTATGAAGATTCAAAAGCCCTAAGTGCAAAGGCCAACATGGCCTAGTGGTATGTTGGCTCGGTGCTAAGGAGGAGGTTCTGAGTTCGATTCATGTGAGGTCTATTTTTTGGATTGCAAGGAAGAAGTGCTCTACGCGCTTGTTGTTTTTTGGAGGTTCGTTGTTCGAAGATATTGCATGGTGGACATGCCCTTTTAGACACATCATGGTGCATGGCCCAATGACGGCTTGGTTGTGGCTAAGGTGTTGGGAAGAAAACAGTCAGGGGATCGAATCCCACCGAGGGCAAGGCAAGTAAATTTATTTTTTTAATATTTTATTTTCTACCAAGGTTGCCTAAGGAGAAATAAGGTTATGGTATGCCCTAGGAAAGATAAATATTTTTGCTGATTTTATTTGTGGAAGTATATCATATTATATATCATTGGAAAGCTATTTTCGAGAAATAATTGTTTAGAGTTATTTGAGGGAGAAATAAGGTGTGTGCAAGAAGATATTTCTAGTTTTGTCAAGGAGTTCCAAAAGTAAGTTTGATTCATTATTTTAAGGGTTTAATTCTTGCATAAGAGGGTTTGGTACATTTTTTTATTGAGTAGGAGTAATAAGGTGTTATTGAGATATTATTTTGATTATTGTGTTATTACTCATGACCTCTAACCCTCATTGAGATTGGAAAAATAAAGTGTATTGAGTGTGGCAGATTTAGTGGATAACTCATAAGGCATCAAAAAGGTATAGGTAATATTCTTCATTGACTTATGTGGGTGATTGATTTCTGAAAATATCTTTGAAGAGAAAAATATTGATTGTGGTTAACCTTTTTGAGAGTTGTTGGTTTAATGCTTCAAGGTTTTCTGAATTGAGAGTTGTGATTAAACCTTGTTTATAAGCATTGTTGTTGAAGCCCATTGGTTGTGCAAATAACTTGAACTTGAGTTAGAAAAGAACATGAGTATCATTGTTATGTGAGATTTGTTGTTGAGCATTGTTGGAAATATTTTGAGTTGGTTGATACATGCTTGGACTAGGATTTGTGAGAAATAATTGATCCTTGAGGTGATTGGTTGAGTAGAGTTGATTGAGCCTAGTCAAGTGATTGTGTGAAGTGGTTGTTCAAGTTCCATGAAACAAACTATTCTATATTTTGATTTGATTTGAGATTGAGATTTGAGAATAGAACATATTGAGTCTCTAACAATTCTCTTTATGCTTCTATGAGATTGATTTTATTTGAGATTAAGATTTGAGAATAGAACATATTGAGTCTCTAACAATTCTTTTTATGCTTCTATGAGATTGATTTGAGTTGAGATTGAGATTTGAGTATAGAACATATTGAGTCTCTAACAATTTTCTTTATGATTCTATGAGATTGATTTGAGTTGAGATTGAGATTTTAGAATAGAACATATTGAGTCTCTAACAATTCTCTTTATGCTTCTATGAGATTTATTTGAGTTGAGATTGGGATTTGAGTATAGAATATATTGAGTCTCTAACAATTCTCTTTATGCTTCTATGAGATTGATTTGAGTTGAGATTGAGATTTATGCTTCTATGAGTTTGATTTGAGTTGAGATTGGGATTTGAGTATAGAACATATTGGGTCTCTAACAATTCTCTTTATGATTCTATGTGGACTTGTTAAGCAGATTTGATTTAAGTATTTGAGAAGGCTTGTGGACTGATTTTGTGTAAGTTTTTGTGGAAGATTGAAATGCAGATTTGAGCAAGCCTTAGAGAGGACTTATTGAGAAGATTTGGATAAGTTATGTGTGAGCTTGTTGAATAGATTTGGATAGGTTCTATGTGGACCTATTGAGTAGATTTGGATAGGTTCTGTGTGGACCTGTTGAGTAGATTTGAGTAGGTTCTGAGTGGACCTATTGAGTAGATTTGAGCAGGTTCTGAGTGGACCTATTGAGAAGATTTGAGTAGGTTCTGAGTGAACCTATTGAGCAGATTTGAGAAGTTTTTGAGTGAGTATATTGACAAAGCTTTGGAAGTGATAGAGTATAGAGGACAGAGTCTCAGTGGATAGAGATCCAACAACCAGGACAATTGAAGACAAATATTCTGAGTGAGGAGTCTTCAAGTGGAGAGAGATCCACCAATCAGTGCAACAGAGAGATAGAGTCTTCTAGAATATCACTAGCTAGAGCAAAAGGGGAAAGAGTTCTCCTATGGAAGAGATCCACGAACTTGAGATTAGGGGATCAACATCTCCTTTGGATAGAGGTCCATAAACATTGTAATTGGGAAGGATTCCCAAAGAGATTATTTAAGAAATATTTTCTCTGTGGAGGTAGCCCACATTGGGTGAACCACGTTAAAACCTGTCTCTATTGTGTGTGGTGTTCTATGCATTGCTTTGATTACTGCTATTGATATTGCTATCTATACACTGCATAATATTGAATTGAAAAGGAAAGTAAAAAGTGGTTGTATACTGTTCATACCCCCCCCCCCCCTATCAGTATAAGCTTGTGTTCTTCATATTATTTTTATAATGTGGATGCAAATATTTAAAAAGAAGAAAACATTACATTCAAAACAACATAAAATATGAATAAAATAGGATGGTATGCTAAACTAAAATTTTAGTAAATAAGTTAAGTTGTAAAATAAACAAATGATTTATTTTAAATAACACAATGTATGTTGCATATAACTATTATGCCAAAGCAAATTGTACATATCTACCGAGAAGAAATTAGGGTTGTAGATTGGGTAGCCAATTGTGGAATTTAGAATGAAGGATATGTAATCTTGGAAGATAATTTTCCATAAGAAATTATGGAAATTAGCAATAATGAATTTCAAAATGCAATTATTTGATATAAGGATTAGGAAAAGGGATTCACAAATGCAAGATAATAGAGAATGTAAAAAAAACTGTTAAGTATTTGTCTTAGTGTTGTGTTTTAGTTGTTAAGTATTTGACCAAGTTAATATTTTATAGTATAAGCTGCTATAGATTATGAGGACTATATTTTCAAATTGGTGACTCAATTTATATCACATTTTAAACTTTGTATAGAAGTATTATGCTTTTGTTAACGACAATGTAAAAGAATTGGCAACCTTTCAAAAACCCTTTCTTCCACCATAATAAAAAATAAAAACAAATTTTATACCAAAATAAAATACAAAATTGACAAAAACATGACTAATATTAAAAGTAAATCTCTATCATACCTTCTTTGGTACATGGATGAAGAAGAAGACATGGACAATGTAGAGATGGCCGCAGAAATGTTAGGTAAGATGACAAAGCTTGTGAATAAGAACTCATTATAATTTTTTATTTAAATTTGATCATAAAAATACAAGTGTTTCAAAGATTTACTGTGTTTCAAGTGTTTCATATAATATCTAATATTTGAATTTAAAAAGAAAAATCTATATAAAATATTATAATGTTTTGAGCTCTTTAAACTCCAAAGATTTAATTAAAACTAAAACAGGGTGTTTGAGAGGGGTTGAAATTGAACATTATTTCAACGTCAACGTTCACTCTTTTGTACCCAAGCAGATCAACGTTCACTCTTTTGTACCCAAGCAGACCCATGGACTTTGTGATGCTCGTCAACAATCACATTAGGCTTTATCTTCTCTGGTTTTTATCTTTATCTTTTGGTTTTAAGAATAAATAAAGAGAAAAGATGGACTTTGTGATGCCCGTCAACAATCACTTTAGGCTTTATCTTTTCTGGTTTTTATTTGTGATGCCCGTCAACAATCACTTTAGGCTTTATCTTTTTGGTTTTAAGAATAAATAAGGAGAAAAGAAAGATAGTTAGAACTTTTTCCTTGCCAAAGTACATAAAAATATTGGGAAAGGTCCAAGGCATGGTTAGAATCATATCCCTTAGATTGTATTCAATAACTTTTGAGTTGTCCAACAATAAAAAATCATATTATAATGCATAGTTTTTATAATAGTCACAGTTCAATTCACTTAAAGAAGAATTGAAAACTATAAAGAAGAATAGACACTAAGGTTGCATACATCAAGGAATAATATTATGTTTTCCTCAAAACAACTATTAAAACCACACTATAGATATATTTCTAGGCATGCATGGTGGGCACTGCAAGGGCATAGATGTGATTTTTGTAACCAATTAGGGGCAAGAAGAGCAAATCTTAATGAAAGAGGTATCCAATACCAGACAAGATATATATTTATAAAGGGTAGTTTTTAAATATGGGTAAATCAAAGAACCTTTCAATTATTGGCCACGTTTGCCAAATGATATCTGCAAACATCATGATATTTAGTGATTTCTAACCTTTGTGAGTGGCAATAAAAAGAGGACACTCCTATCTTAAAATTGAATATCTTAGAGTTCGGTGTCCATATCGGTACCTAAATAGGTTGCACCTCAAACCCATTCATTTGTATGGAATATTCATAATGTATGGCCCTATGTTTAATGTATTTATTGTGTTTTGGGTATGCAATTTTATAAAATAATAAAAATAAATTAAAAAATTTATAATATGTTTTCTCCTCATTTTTAAGTTGAAAACCTTATTTTATATATATATTTATATATATATATATGGTTTAGAGTAATGTTCTTAATGAACTCTAATTTTGTGAGTGCTCCAAATGAGATATTTCATGCAACATGGACCTTCGTTTTAAGTATGAGTCAGTCTTTCTTTTTTAAAAAATTAGATTATATTATTTAATTAATCTGAACATTATAATATTTTAGTGTTAGTACTGTTTATCAGTTAAAAAAGAAAATGAGGTGGATCGCGAGTAAAGCATCCATAACTGAATATACATAATAATAGGAGTTAATATCAACCAAAAGACTATATCTTGCTGCAATACACCAGATATCAGTATTCATATGTGAGAGAGTCTCTTATATGAAATTCTTCTTCAGAATATCAAGTTTATTTTTATTTTATTTTATAAGGTTTTAAAACTCATCTTCGCTTTAAGTTATTTTATATATATATATATATATATATATATATATATATATATATATATATATATATATATATATATATATATATATATATATATTTTGATTATGTGGGATTGACACAAGTTTAACCTGTATTACAATAGTTTAGTTATTATGTATTATTTTTAGGTAAAACATAAACTTGAGTTTTCTCCTCCAAAGTTTAAGAGTTTACTTGGTTAAGCTAATATCCTTTGATTGTTTCTTTAAATATTTTGATTTCTTAAAAGTTAAATAATTATTTATGTCATAAAATATATTATATGTATAAGCTTAAATAATTACAAAACCATCTCTCTCTCTCTCTCTCTCTCTCTCTATATATATATATATATAAGTTTAAATAGTTACAAAATTTGTTGCTAGGTTAATTACAACATACATAGTTTGCACTTGTATCAAAGATATTTTCCTTTTTTTTTTATCAAATACATTCTTCATCCTCTTAAAGGTGTTATGTTTCCACACTTAACTTGATATCATTTTCATTAAGAGTTAAAATCTTACTTGAGAAATTGCATTCTAAAATTTGAATTTCACCATATTTCCTTCTTTATAAATATGCTCATATTTCTAAGAGATTGCCTCCAAAAATAAATGATTGGCATCAATAATAATATTATTTTTTATCCCATCCATACATCCATTTTTGTTAATACAATTAATCATAATTTATGAATCCCCCCAATTGAAATATGTTTCTATCATTTAATCCCTGTAAGAAGGCCTAGCCTATGCATACTTGTTAATTAATGTTCCATATGATTTTGAGTTAGTGAGGATAATTTTACCTTCATTATTTAGAAAAGCACCACCTCCCTTGACTTGTCTTGCATCAAAATTAATTTTGATAAACCTAATTTCTAAGCATTTTTATTTTACCATAGATCAAAGCAAACATTTTGTTCTAATGCCATTGTCATAGATGACTCTTCCATGTATATTCAAATCCTCTAATCAAATGTCTAACACATTCCTATGATGTGCATCATATCTATAAGCCTTATGTACGAGAGGCAATAATATAGTTTCGTTCCAACATGGGCATGATTTTGAAATTTATTTAAAAAAAAATTATTATCCATTTCAAGCCATAAATTCCAACAAATAATGGTTGGAACAATCCTCCATGAAATACATAATGCTTTATATTTCATCAACTCTTTCAATGTTGATGGAGCTACTCAACATATTCTCGTAGTTTGAAAAAGTAACCCAAAATAGTGTGAGAAAAGGGACAATAATGAAGTAAATGGTCTGATGTTTCTAAATCCTTCTCACACAAGGCACATCTTAAAGGCCGATAATGTCTATCTTATTAAAAAATTCTTTCCTCAAATAATATTACTTTGGATTGCTAACTAAAGGAATGTTGCATTAGGGAGAGCATCTAGTGACCAAACATTCTTCCAAAGGAAATATTTGGGAGTAGGAAATTTCAATCATTGTAACTTCTCATATCTCGACTTGATTGAGTATCCAAAATATTTTGATAGATTCTAAACCAACTCATTATTTTTTGTAAAAATAGGTAAATGAAACTCTTGAAGCATTTTTTGAAGTTCATCTACAATTTGTTTGAGTTCCTTTCCTTCAATATGTTACCAAAATAAATCCATGACCTGGAGTTGTAGCTCACATTAGTATAATATTTGACCTTTAGATATTTACAAGCTAGACATGCATGATCAAATGGTTACCATTTTTATTAAAATATAAGAGGATAAGGCTTCAACCAAGCACTAGACCAAAAAAATGTATAATTCCCCTCATTGACTGACCAATTAATATGTTTGTTGTGCAATTAAAAATTATATAATATGAATTTCCATATTGGTAATACTTTTGATAGGGTTGTTTTCCTAAATAATTTTATTTCATCAAAAATTATATGTTTTTGAAGTAACATTTTTTTTGGCTCTTTCTGTGATCTCTGAATAATCTTCACACAAGTTTTACCCCTAAGGCCAAACTCATAAGCCTCTAATATGATAAGCTTAACCAAATTAATTATGTTTAATAAAAAATATTTTATATATTTGAATTTTAGTTTTTTAATCCCTATCCAATTAATTAATGATAATTAAAAGTTTCAACCATATCCTGTATGAGTTATGTCTATTGAAAGTCTATAATCACTTGAAAAGAGGTTGAATTTCCTCTCTTTAGAATAATGATAATGATTTAGATGCTTATACACCATTACTCATTTATATTTTCTAAGCATTAAAATATAAATTCTTTGTCGATAATAATTTTATAATTTAATACTTTCATAATTGAAGAACATAAGCTTATACTGAGAGGGAGGGTGAACAGTATAAGACCACTTTTTACTTTTCTTTCAAATCAATATTATGCAATGTATAGATAGCAATATCATCAGTAGTAATCAAAGCAATGCACAAATCACCACACACAATAGAGACACCACAATTTACGTGGTTCACCCAATGTGGGCTACTCCACGGAGAAAATATTTCACTAAAATTTTCTCAATCAATCTCTTGGGAATCCTTTCCCTATTACAATGTTTATGGACCTCTATCCAAAGGAGATACCAATCCCCTAAATCAAGTTCGTGGATCTCTATCCACAGGAGAACTCCTTCTCCTCTGCTCTGGTTGGTGATCCTCTAGAAGACTACTGCCTCCACTACATTGGCTTGTGGATCTCTCTCCACTGAAGACTCTTGTCCCCACTCAGAAGACCTATCCTCACTACCCTGGATGATGGATCTCTATCCACTAGAGACCACTGTCCTCTTTGCTCTGTCACCTCCAAAGCTCTATCTCAAATCTGCACTAAACATAGTCCTTCGATCTAGCACAAACTATGCTCAATAACTCTATCTCTGATCTGGCACAAAACTATCCTCAAATCTGCACCAAAATCTACTCCACAAGTCCACTCAAAACTTGCTCAAATCTGCTCAACAAGTCCACTCAGAACTTGCTCAAATATGCTCAACAAGTCCACTCAGAACTTGCTCAAATATGCTCAACAAGTCCACTCAATAACTTGCTCAAATCTGCTCAACAAGTCCACTCGAGGAACTTGCTCAAATCTTCTCAACAAGTCCACTCAAGAACTTGCTCAAATCTGCTCAACAAGTCCACTCAAGAACTTGCTCAAATATGCTCAACAAGTCCACTCAAGAACTTGCCCAAATCTGCTCAACAAGTCCACTCAGAACTTGCTCAAATCTACTCAACAAGTCCACTCAAAACTTGCTCAAATCTGCTCAACAAGTCCACTCAGAACTTGCTCAATCTCATAGAAACATAAAGATAATTTTTAGAGACTCAATATGTTCTATACTAATCACAATGCTCAATTACTTTCAATCACTCTCTTAGAAACATAAGGAGAATTGTTAGAGACTCAATATGCTTCAATTCAACTCAATGCTCAATCACTTTCTCAATTCAAATCAAAATATAGAATAGTTTGTTTTATGGAACTTGAACAATCACTTCACACATCCACTTGACTAGGCTCAACCAACTCTACTCAACCAATCACTCAATGAAACACTCCTTTCTCACAAACCCTAGTCCAAGCATATAAACACCAACTCAAAATATTTCCAACAATGCTCAACAACTAATCTCACATAACAATGATACTCATGTTCTTTTCAAACCCTAGTTCAAGTTCTTCACACAACAACTCACTTCAACAACAATGCTTATAAAACAATCTTCACATAACAATGATACTCATGTTCTTTGCAAAACCCTAACTCAAGTTCTTCACACAACCAATGGCTTCAACAACAATGCTTATCAAACAAGGTTTTAACAACTCTTTATTCCAGAAAACCTTGAAGCATTAACTCAAACACTCTAAAAAAGGAAACCCTAATCAAGTCCTTTTCACTCCAAACTTATTTTCCAGAAAACCAATCAATCAACTCAACTTATGGAAGAATGTGCTCATACCTTTTTATTGATGATGAAGGGATCTCATAAATCTGCCACAACCACAAACACTTCTATGCCAAACTCAAAGAGGTTAGAAGATAAATCTTTCTCACAATATAATGTAAATACTCAATTACACCTTATCACTCCACCTTTCAAAAACAACCATCAACATACATAAAATATTTATCCAATAACACCTTATAAACTCCCAACTAAAATAAACTTAACATCCACCAAAAATTAACTCAAACCTCTTTAATTTAATTTAATGGCAAGAGAAACTTTGATAAAAATCAAATCAACTTTCTTTATAATTCCAATGATATAAATCACTCATCAATAAAACAACCTCTCATTAACCCTTATTACTCCAAATAAGTATAAATCAATTATCAAATCAACAACCTTTCACAAACCCTTATAACTCCAAAATAATATAAATCAAACACACAACTTTTCACAAACCCTTATAACTCCACATTATCCTTTAGAAAAACCTTAGGCAAATAATAAATTAATTATCAAAAATTACCTTTGCCTCTTAGTGGGTTTCGAACCCACAATCTCTGCCTCCGTGAGCGCTCTAGCCATGGCTTTGACCACCGCATGCGCTAGACGCACGGTTAAGAGCTTAAATGCTCTTTGTCCCCTTTATCCTCGACTATCACGCAAAAACAAGGCACGTGCAAAAGGAACTTCCCTTGGTGCTCAAGACACACACCACTCCACGTGAATCGATCGTGGGCTTCTCAACTCCCAACACCTTCGCAAAATGTGCACTACCAATGGACCACCGTGTCCTTTACATTTCAATCAATCTGCTCTCTCCCTTATCTCTTTTACCTAGCGCTAAAGACAAGCAAAATTCTTGTCTTCTTCCTCAACGAATAACAAATGCACGAAAACGTTTCACTTTGTCGCATGAAATAATAATGTCGAGGGGTAAGTTTTGAATGCCTCTTTGGCATTAATTTATACATGAAAATCCCTTTGTTTCTTAGACGTCGATGCTCCCACTTTTGATGATGTCGGCGCTCCCACATTTATAATTTATAAATTATTTAAATTCTAAGGAATTTAAATTTTATAAATTATATTTATAAACTTTAGCTTTAAAGAGATTAAAGCCTTCCTTGGGTTTAAACTTAAACCTTTAACTTGTAAAATATTCTACCACCGTGGGTCTTTTAAAATCTTAACTGCCATCTCAATGTGTGAGGAGACTTTTATATCCTCATAATGATTTTAATAAAACCATTTAATCTTCCACCATGGGTTTACCATAAACCCTCATAAAATATTATTTTTCCAACTTTCTCTTCAACTCTTCACATTGTTCCTAGTGCTATTGATGGTGTGCTCCATGGTATTAATGACATATTTTCACCTTGACATCAATGACAACTAAATAATCTCAAAATGTCCAACAATCTCCCCATTTGTCATTGATGGCAACCCAAATTCCTTTTACTAAAAAACTTGACCTTTCCTTTATTCTACTCCCCCTGGGACATTGCTCCCCCTGGCTCAATGCTCTCTCAAATATCAAATCTCTCCCCCTTTGACATCAATGGCAAAGGGTCACCTTTGGGGCTTGGGGCTAAGAATGAGCCTCTTAGCTTAGCCCCTCCCCCACCTTCTCTTGAGGTGGTTAATTCTAGGGTGGGAGTATTTCTACTCCCAGAAAGCACTGTTCTTTACCTTTATCCTCTTTTCTTCTTATCTAAATCTTTTGATTCCTCTGACTATTTCTTTCCATGTCCATGTTCCTATCCATGTCTACATTCTTATCCCTATTCATGTTCATGTTCCTATTCATATCCTTGTTCCTATTCCTATTCATATCCATGTTTTTGTTCATGTTCATGTTCCTATTCCTGTTCATATCCATGTTCCTATTCTGTTCTTGTTCATATTCATATTCATATTCCTATTCATGTTCATACCTATTTCTGGAATGTCTGCTCTACACCACTTTGTTGTGTGACCATCATTGTTGCACTTATAACACTTAATGTTATTATTCCTTGGAGGTGCAAATGTCTTAGGATTTCTCCTAGTGAAGCCATATCCTCTTCTATCATGAACCCTACAATTCATTGCCTTGTGACCAAACTGATTACATGAGTAGCAATACCCATGGAAAAGTTATATGTTCCCATATTCCTATATTTCATGTGTCCTGCATTGTGAAGCCATGTGCCCAAACCTATGACATGAAAAGCATCTTCCATTGAAGTTTCCTTGTCTTGACCTCATTGGTCTCTTAGTCTCTCTTGACATATTCTAATTGTTGTTCCATCTGTATCTTCTTTGTGCATTGTTCCTATTCTTTTTGAACTCTCTATTGTCCAACTCATCCTCAGATGTCTCACTTTCTTTTACATTGTCTTCTTATGAAGTACCTTCATCTAAAGTTTCTTCTCCTCCAAAACTTGAGGTTGACTCTCCTTCCCATTTCTTTTGAACTTGTTCAAATCCAAGACCTATTTTTCTTGATGTAGGCTTTTGTATCTTGATGAACTTATCCAAGTTCTTTGAGCTATTTTTGAACCCTTTCATCTTGACCTTGGAGTCTTCTAAATCTTCTCTTAGTAGTGCCACTTCTTGTGCTAACTTCTCACATTCTAAGATCTTTGATTCTAACTTATCCTTGAACCTTTTTGCCTTAGCCTTTGATTTTTCTAAATCCTCTATAAGCAATCTTCTCTCTTCATCACATTCTTGAAACTGAATTTCAAGTTTAGAGTGTTGCTTTCTTACCTTCTTTACTATGTCAAGGGCATAAATAAGTTCTCCCTTGAGATCATAACCATCCTTTTCTGAATATTCCTCTATTTGTTTGCCTTTGTCCACATCTTTATTTTCTATTGGCTTGTCTTCTATAGGATCACTTACTTCTTCTTCTAATGCCATTAGAATATTTTCATCTGGTCCTTCAAGTGTATCCTCATATTCATCATCACTGAAACTATAACCATCCCTTGTACAATTATCTTCAAGATGTCCAAAGTTACCACATCTAAAACACTTGAGAATTACTGGAGTCCTTTTTCTTAACTTGCTCTTTTTCTTCAATCATAAATAGGACTTCATCTCTATCATTGTCTGAAAAACTAGCATCACTATCACTTGAGTACTTACTTGCCTTATCCGCATAGTAGCTTCTCTTTTGTCTTTGAAAGAACTTCTTTCCTTGTCTGCTTTGTCCATCCTTGCTTTTCTTTTGGTGCCTGTATCTTTCTGATTCCATGTTCCTATGATCATGTTTTTCTTCACCATTGTTATTCTTAGCTTCTTGAAAATATGTTGCAAAATGTCCATACTTTCCATAATTGAAACACTTAACAGATTTTAGATCTCTAGATCTTCTAGAATCCTTATCTCTTCTACCATAATTAGCTTCTTCATCACTGGATGACTCATTGCTTGATTCTGACTTCTTACCCTTTGTCTTCTTGATTGCTTTGAAGGTTGCTTCCTTCTAGGGAATAGGATATTTTGTTCTTATCTCAAATATTGTGAGCATACCTAGCAACATATCTCTTGTCAAAGTATCACCATCTATTGACACTTCTATAGCAGAAACCTTTTCACTAAATCTCTTTGGAAGAGTTCTTAAGACATTATCACAAACATCCGATTCATCAATCTTCATTCCAAGTCCTTGCATAGCATTAACAACCTCATCAATTCAAGTAGATAAGAACTAATGTTTTCCTCATCCTTCATTCTTAATTCTTCAAATTGTCCTTTGAGATTTTGTATCTTTGCTTTCTTGACACTTTTATCTCCTTCATATATATTTTACAATTTATCCCACATTTCTTTTGTAGTTTGACAATGCATAACTTTCATAGACTCTATTCTATGCAAACCTCTCAAAAGTGCATTCATTGCTTTTGAATTGTAATGTTGTAGGAGCTTACCTTCCTTATCTATAGGAGTATTAATTAAGGATCATATACAAATTCAACTTCCCAATGATAAAACAACGAACTAACTTGTATTATTGAAATGGGTAGTTTAAATAAGGTTACAAGAACGAATTGCCGGATTGCCAAACCAACCACCGTATTAGAATTGTTATAACAAATTCTAATAAGACAAATAAAGAAATAGAAATAGATGTAAAGTACGCTAACATCCCCCTTTATTACATTATTTGGGTAATGTAATAACTAATAGCTATACTAACATCCCCTTACATCATTTTGCAATACAAAGAGAGTTGCGAAACAATTCAAATTTGACACGTCCAAGTGCCTTAGTGAAAATGTCTGCAACTTGAGCATCGGTGGGAATGTGTTGAAGCTGAATTCGGTGCTTTGGAACTTCATCTCGAATGAAATGACATTGTGTGTCAATGTGCTTTGTTCTTTCATGATGGATTGGATTCTTGACGAGGTTCAGAACACCCTGATTGTCGCAAAACAAGTGTATTGGAGATTTTGATGGATGGCCCATACTTGTCAGAATGCGACGCAACCATATCACTTCGCACACAGCTTCACGTGTGGCACGATATTCTGCCTCTGTTGATGAAATAGCAACCACTTGTTGCTTCTTGTTGTGCCAAGAGACAGGACCGGATCCCAGATGAAAAATGTATCCAGAAGTTGACTTGCGATCATCAAATGATCCGGCATAGTCGGAGTCCGTGTATCCTTGCAAGAAGAATTTGTTGTTCCTCTTGTATTCTAGGCCATATTCCATAGTACCACGGACATAGTGAAGAACACGTTTTGTTGCTTTCCAATGAGTGGTCTTAGGCTCCCGCATGAACCTCGAAAGATAGTTGACAAGCAAATACGAGATCCGGCCTAGTATTGGTCGGATATATGAGACTCCCAACCAACTGTCGATAGAGAGTACCATCTACCTGAGGTGAATCATCATATCGCGATAACCGAAGTCCATTCTCCATCGGAGTTGCCATTGGCTTGCAATCAATCATGCGATATTTTTCCAGCAATGTCTTGGCATATTTTTTCTGAGACACTTTGATGGAGTGCTCCTTCTGGCTGAATTCCAGACCAAGACAGTAATGGAGAAGTCCGAGATCTATCATCTCAAAATATTTGCACAAGTTTCTTTTGACAATAGAGATCATAGTTTCTGAACTCCCTGTAATGAGTAGATCATCCACATAGAGTACAAGCAACACTATCTCAGAACCCTATTTCTTGAAATAGAGGTTTGCATCTGACGGACATCTCTTAAATCCATGCTGCATAAGGTGATTGTCCATTTTTATATACCAAGCTCGAGGAGCTTGTTTCAGACCATATAAGGATTTGACCAATTTGCAAACCTTCTTGCTCTTGGCCTTCCACTTCAAATCCTTCAGGCCGAGTCATGTAGACTTCTTCTTGGAGATCACCATTTAGAAAGGCACTTTTGACATCCATCCGGTGAACTTTCCACCCATATTGTGCTGCCATAGCACACATAACCCGAATTGTGGTCATCCGAGCAAGTAGGTGCAAAAGTTTCCTCGTAGTCAATGCCTTCCTTTTGAGCATAGCCCTTTGCAACAAGACGGGCCTTATGCTTATCAATTGTTCCATCTACCTTGTACTTGACTTTATATACCCATTTGCAGCCAATGGGTTTCTTTCCATGCGACAGATCAACAAGCTTCCAAGTTTTATTTTTCATCAAAGACTCATACTCTGTATCCATAGCGGCCTTCCACTGAGGCTCACTGAGAGCATCTTGCACTGATGCAGGTTCAAGATCATCTATGGTAGACATGAACGCCTTGTCATCATCAATATCCATATCCTCTACTTCTGTACTTGGAGTTACAGAAAGTTCCTCAAAATATTGACAAAGATCATCAACCTCACCAGCTTTCTTTGGCTTCTTTTTCCTTTTGAGCCATACTGCGTGTACGAGGTCTATCCAAATTCAAATTGGGAGGAGTGGATAAATTTGCATCTCTGATTGTATTTGTACACCATTTTGGATTCTTCTTCGGTGGTGGTGAAGAAGATGTAGAAGGACCTCCTGTCTGTGTTGATGAAGGAATCTTCTCTTCCTTAGATTCCACAATATCTAGGTGTACTTTAGATGTGCTCATGATGTGAAAGCTTCATCAAAGACATCTCTGCTGACATGAATTTTCTTGGTCAAAGGATCTATCAAACGATATCCTTTAGAGTGCTCATCATAACCAAGAAAAATACATCTCAGTGTTTTCTCATCTAGCTTCTTCCTTTTCTCTTTCGGTATGTGCATGAAAGCGTGACATCCAAAAATACGAAGATGAGATATGGAGGGTTTTCGACCACTCCATGCTTCCTGTGGAGTCATTCCTTTTAGGGCCTTTGTGGGTGCCCTATTCAACAGATATACTGCAGTGGTGACAGCTTCTCGCCCAATATTGTTGCCCAAGAGTAGCTCCTGTGAGCATACAACGAACCATTTCCATGATAGAACGGTTCCTTCTCTCAGCAACTCCATTTTTTTGAGGAGTATAGGCAGTTGTTAACTGTCTCTTGATTCCATGCTTATCTAAGAATGCAAAAAATTCATTAGAGGTAAACTCCCCCCCTCGATCTGAGCGGAGGGTTTTAATAGAAGCTCCTGACTCCTTCTCAATGGATTTCTTGAACTGCTGGAAGAATGCGAAAGCTTCAGATTTTAGTTGGAGAAAGAAAACCCACATCTTTCGTGAGTAGTCATCTACGAATAACTGAAAGTACCTCTTCCCTCCACAACTGTTGGGTGTGAAAGGACCGCACATATCGGTGTGAATTAACTCCAGAGGTTTTCGTGCTCTTGTTGAGCTCTTCTCAAATGGTACTCTATGTTGCTTTCCTGCCAAGCAGTCAGAGCACACTGGCAATGTGGCAAAAAGGGAAGGAAGACCCTTTACCATCTCATACTTACTGAGCTCAAGTAAGTAGCCAGAACTAAGATGCCCATATCTCTTGTGCCATAGGGAAGTTGCCTCCTTGGTAGAGACAATCATGGCAACATGTGGAGTAGAGATAGCATCTAGTGCAAATAAGCCATGCTTATATGAAGTTGTTGCAATCTGCTTACCCTTCCTGGTAATAGTACAACACTTCTTGCCATTCTCAACATGAAAGTTGACAACCATATTTCTATCCAGGATTTGTGTCACTGACAACAAATTGTTGGCCAATCCCGAAACATAGAGGACTTTGTCAATATGACACTTGCCATCAGGAAGAGTGACTGAAACTGTACCCTCTCCCTGAACCCTGTAGGTTTTATCATCAGCAATGGTGACAGGTTTGCCCTCTTTGGCCACAAATGATTCAAACCACGATCTGTCGCCAGTCATATGTTTGCTAGCTCCAGAATCGACATACCAAACAGGATCCCTCTGTGTGGAATATGTGGTAGTCATGAGCACCTTGTGTGCCCATTCAGAATCTGAGTCAGATTCTTCAACAACAACATTCACCTAGGGTTGCTTGTTTTTATTTTGTGGTTTGTTTTGGCCTTTCTGCTTGTTCTTATGCCAACACCTGTTGGTGTCATGGTTGTCTTTCTCACAGATCTTGCACCACCTCTTCTTCTGTTGAGGTTGTTTGCCTTTTCCTTTCGTATCTTGTTGAGAATTTCCTCCTTTCTAAAATTTGCCTCCTTTTTGCCCATTACCTTTCTTCCTAGAACCCTGCTTGTTGGTGTATAGGGCTGTATTGGAAGAATCATCCTTGTGAAGTTGGCGTGCCTCCTGTTGTTGAAGCAGATTGACCAACTCGATGTAGGTAATTTGTCGTTGAGACACCTGGATGGAGGTTATCAACATATCAAATGAAGAAGGTAAAGCTCTCATCACAAGTGAAATGAGAAGCTTTTCATCCATAGTATCTCCCAAAGAATTCAATTTCTCTTTCAATTCAGACACTCTGCACAGAAAGAGTTCAACTGTTTCACCCTGTCTCAAACTCAGGTTATGAAGTTGTTGTTGAAGATGAAGAATGGTGGAATCATTCTTTCCCTCATAGATGGTTCTAAGGGCATCCCATGCCTCTTTACCACTTGCTTTGTCAGCTATATGAGGTTGCACTTCATCTGAAACAACAAACAAAATGAGCACCTTTGCTCGACTGTCTTTCTTGTCAAAAGCTATCTGATCTGCGGAAGGACCTGTGGATCCTGCTGTTGGTGAAGGCCTAGTTGTTACTCCAGTAACAATATCCCACAAATCTTCCATTTGGAGAATTGCCTTCATCTTATGTTTCCATGGTGTATAATTTGGACCTTTCAATAACTGATGAGGATCAGTCATCAACTTTGCAACAACGGCCATAGTGAAGGTTCCTTATATCACCAATTGGTCCCCCTTTCGATATACCTTTTGCTAGGCCGTTATACCGTACAAAATACCCGCCCTTACGTGAGGGAAACTATAGGTATTTAGAAAGATCAACAAAAATCACCCGCCCTTACGTGAGGGAGACTATAGGTGAGTTTTAGAGATCATACGATACGTGGAACATAAGCGGTATCGAAAGGGAATCGCCTTGTTGATGGCACCTACCATAGAAGATTCTTCTCATGCGTGGGGCGTAACTTCCCCTAAACACTATGAAGAATACTTCGTCAGGATTTATGCCTAAACACAAGTGCGATAAAGGGTAGTGGATGGAGTAAAAAAATGCAAAAATGGCTAACTTATCTCTCCCCGACGATTTATAGAGAACAAGCTCAGACGTCGTTGTAGCAGCTATATTAGGCGGCGGATACAGTAGCCCAATCACGACAACTTTACCTGTAAGTGCTGGCCAGAGGTATCACAAATACCGAATGCTGCAGTGCAATAAATTGCACGGATGGGTTTTAATTATTCCGGGGACTTAGGGAGTGTATTTGATTTTTTTTTAATTTTTAATGTTATAGTGCAAAAATGAAATATGCAACATACAACAAAAAAAATGCCCACAAGGTGTCGGGCGCAGCCGAAAATGCACCTTTTACAATTCGCCAAATTGCTTTTTTCAAAAAATTACTCACATTCCCCCTTTGATTTTTTGAAAAAAATATCCCCCCTTAAAAAAATCTTTTTAACAAAGCATTTTAATAATTATTATATATTTAAAATTAAAATAAATAATTTTAATTTATATAGTTTTTAAAACTTATGAAAAAATAAATTAAAAATAAATTTTAATTTATAAAGTTTTAAAACTATTAAAAAATAAATTAAAATTAAAAATTTTAACTTAAAAAATAATAATTAAAAAACCTTTGAAAAAAAAAAAATTATACCTTAAGGGGGAGTCGGCGGGATTTGAACCCCCGACCTACAGGCTCCTAGAGCCTTACCGCACAGCTCACTACCAAGTGAGCTAGCGGGCTGATCCGGAAGGATCAATGGAGCCCCTCGAATTTGAGCTGCTGCCCGAGCGCACTGTCGCTGCCTCCGTCCTCCTCGCTGCTTCTTCGTCGCGCGTCGAGGATTTAAAAAAAAATAAGTGCACGTTCCCTGCTCTTTTAAATTCAGGATGCCCGAGCAACCCCACGTTTCCGGTCGCTCAACGGGGGGGGGGGGTGGATCCCTTTGTTTTTCTTTTTTTTTTTTTAAGATTTCACGCTTCACGGGGGGGGGGGGAGGGCAACACTAGATGCGCCCGGCGTCCAAGAAAGTGAACGCGCAAAGCCCGCACGTTCAATGGGGGGGGGGGTGCAGCTCCTCCCCTCCAACGTTTGCGCGTCACGTGAACGTCATGTCTACACGCGGACCCTCCTGCGCGTCAACGTCCGCACGTGATTGCGGACTGTTGGCGCGCGGACCCTCCTGCGCGTCAGCGTCCGCATCCGCGCGTGACTGTTGGCGCGCGGACACTGAGCAGATGACTGCGCGCAAACGTCGACGCGGGGGAGCGAAGTGTCCCTCCTTTGTGTCTGCAAATAGGGAGGCGGGGGGCACCAGCTACGTCCGCAGCAATTCCAGCACGCGCGACGTCCCTGCGTCCTAGAAAAAAAAAAAAAATTCTTCTCCTCCCACAGCACGCGACGGAAAAAAAAATCGCACTGAAAAAAAAATTGCACTGCTGGAAAAAAATTGCGTTCAGAAGATAACGCACAGTAAAAAAAAATTTCAGATAACTTCCTCTGCCTTCAGCCTCTCCCTTCACGTCGCTAGCTCTGATGCCATGTTAAAACAACGAACATAAATTGTATTATTGCTGGGTGTTTAAATAAGGTTACAATGAACAAATTGTCGGAGGTTGCCAAACCAACCAGCCGTATTAGCAATTTGTTATAACAAAATAACAACTGCGTAATAAGACAAATAAAGAAATAGTAAATAGATCTAAAGTACGCTAACAATAGTTACTTCCATAAAATACTAGTGTTGAATTATTTGAGTACACCTCCTTAGGATCCATTGTGTTCTTGTTAGATTTTCCTTCAAGATGTTAAACTCTTATGAAGGAACCCGCTTTGATACCAATTCAAGAACACAAGCTTATACTGAGAGGGGGGGTAAACAGTATAAGATCACTTTTTACTTTTCTTTCAAATCAATATTATGCAATGTATAGATAGAAATATCATCAGTAGAAATCAAAGCAATGCATAAATAACCGCACACAATAGAGACACCATAATTTACGTGGTTCACCCAATGTGGGCTACTCCACAGAGAAAATATTTGGCTTAAAATTTTCTCAATCAATCTCTTAGGAATCCTTTCCTTATTACAATATTTATGGACCTCTATACAAAGGAGATACCAATCCCCTAAATTAATTTTGTGGATCTCTATCCATAGGAGAACTCCTTCTCCTCTACTCTGGCTGGTGATCCTCTAGAAGACTATTGCATCCACTACATTGGCTTGTGGATCTCTCTCCACTAAAGACTCATGTCCCTACTCAGAAGACCTATCCTCACTGCCCTAGCTGATGGATATCTATCCACTGGAGACCACTATC
Organism: Wollemia nobilis; assembly: GCA_028583015.1. Lineage (NCBI taxonomy): Eukaryota > Viridiplantae > Streptophyta > Pinopsida > Araucariales > Araucariaceae > Wollemia > Wollemia nobilis. The sequence continues at coordinate 7,149,427 of JAQPPZ010017121.1, forward strand.
CTCTTTGCTCTATCACCTCCAAAGCTCTATCTCAAATCTACACTAAACACAGTCCTTTGATCTAATACAAATATGTTCAAACTTTATCTCTGATTTGGCATAAACCTGTCCTCAAATCTACACCAAACTTTTCTCCACAAGTCCACTCAGAACTTGCTCAAATTTGCTCAACAAGTCCACTCAAAACTTACTCAAATATACTCAAAAATTCCACTCAGAACTTGCTCAAATCTGATTAAAAATTCCACTAATAACTTGCTCAAATCTTCTCAACAAGTCCACTTAGAACTTGCTCAAATTTTCTCAACAAGTCCACTTAGAACTTGCTCAAATATGCTCAACAAGTCCACTTATAACTTGCTCAAATCTTATCAACAAGTCCACTCAGAACTTGCTCAAATCTGCTTAACAAGTCCACTCAAAACTTGCTCAAATCTGCTCAACAAGTCTACTCAAAACTTGCTCAATCTCATAGAAACATAAAGAGAATTTTTAGAGACTCAATATGTTCTATACTAATCACAATGCTCAATTACTTTCAATCACTCTCTTAGAAACATAAGGAGAATTTTTAGAGACTCAATATGCTTCAATTTCAACTCAATGCTCAATCACTTTCTCAACTCAATTTAGAATATAGAATAGTTTTTTTATGGAACTTGAACAATTACTTCACACATCCACTTGACTAGGTTCAATCAACTCTACTCAACCAATCACTCAATGAAACACCCATTTCTCACAAACCCTAGTCCAAGTATATAACCATCAACTCAAAATGTTTCCAACAATGCTCAACAACTAATCTCACATAACAATGATACTCATGTTATTTTCAAACCCTAGTTCAAGTTCTTCACACAAAAACTCACTTCAACAACAATGCTTATAAAATAATATTCACATAAAAATGATACTCATGTTCTTTGCAAAACCCTAACTCAAGTTCTTCACACAACCAATGGCTTCAACAACAATGCTAATCAAACAAGGTTTTAACAACTCTTTATTCCATAAAACCTTGAAGCATTTACTCAAACACTCTCAAAAAGGAAACCCTAATCAAGTCCTTTTCACTCCAAAATTATTTTCTAGAAAACCAATAAATCAACTCAACTTATGGAAGAATGTGCTCATACCTTTTTATTGATGATGAAGGGATCTCATAAATCTGTCACAACCACAAACACTTCTATGCCAAGCTCAAATATATTAGAAGATAAATCTTTCTCACAATATAATTTAAATACTCAATTACACCTTATCACTCCACCTTTCAAAAACAACCATCAACATACATAATATATTTATCCAATAACACCTTATAAAATCCCAACTAAAATAAACTTAACATCCACCAAAAATTAACTCAAACCTATTTAATTTAATTTAATGGCAAGAGAAAATTTGATAAAAATCAAAACAACTTTCTTTATAATTCCAATGATATAAATCACTCATCAATAAAACAACCTTTCTCAAACCCTTATAACTCCAAAATAATATAAATCAAACACACAACTTTTCACAAACCCTTATTACTCCACATTATTTTTTAGAAAAACCTTGGGCAAATAATAAATTAATTATCAAAAATTATCTTTACCTCTTAGTGGGTTTCAAACCCACAATCTTTGCCTCCATGAGCGCTCTAGCCACGAATTTGACCACCGCGTGCACTAGACACACGGTTAAGATCTTAGATGCTCTTTGTCCCCTTTATCATCAGTTGTCATGAAAAAACAAGGCACATGCAAAAGGAACTTCCCTTGGCGCTCAAGACACACACCACTCCACATGAATCAATCGCAGGCTTCTCAACTCCCAACACCTTCGCAAAACATGCACTACCAATGGACCACCATGTCCTTTACATTTCAATAAATCTGCTCTCTCCCTTATCTCTTTTACCTAGTGCTCAAGACAAGTGAAATTCTTGTCTTCTTCCTCAACAAATAACAAATGCACGAAAATTCTTCACTTTATTGAATGAAATAATAATGTCAAGGGTTAAGTTTGGAATACCTCTTTGGCATTAATTTATACACAAAAATCCCTTTTGTTTCTTAGACGTTGGCACTCCCACTTTTGATGACGTCGGCGCTCCCACCTTTATAATTTATAAATTATTTAAATTCTAAGGAATTTAAATTTTATAAATTATATTTATAAACTTTAGCTTTAAAGAGATTAAAGCCTTCCTTGGGTTTAAAATATTCTACCACCGTGGGTCTTTTAAAATATTAACTGTCATCTCAATGTGTGAGGAGACTTTTATATCCTCATAATGATTTTAATAAAACCATTTAATCTTCCACCATGGGTTTACCATAAACCCTCATAAAATATTATTTTTCCAACTTTCTCTTCAAATATTCACATTGTTCCTGGTGCTATTGATGGTGTGCTCCATGGTATTAATGACGTCTTTTCACCTTGACATCAATGACAACTAAATAAGCTCAAAAATTTCAATAATAATTTAATACTCTGTTTACATCTCTTACTCATATAAATTGTTGTATTGTATAGAGATCTAGATAAAATCATAAGCACTATAAATTTTGTTTTTAGCTTCATAAAATATTTTTTTATTTTGCTTATGTATATTTTTATGTTCAGATTTGCTATACTTTGTTATTTTTGCATTGCACTCTTTCTTGATCTCCCTTTACTCAAAATTTAATATTCTGGATTAGTGGTATTAGAGGGGTGTATATTTTGAGTGTATGTACATAAACACAATATTAAGATGCCAAAATTTTGGGTATCATATGTGAGATTCCTTTGATTACCTCCTTGTCATTCCAAATAATTTCAAATGAGAACTAGAATAGACAACACTAATATAGTTGACCATTTCAAGGAGATGTTGAACAAAGCCCTTATGAAATAGAGGAATGAGATGATAGTTTAATTTGCTCAATTCTTCAATGAATCCCTACTATAAATTTACAACCTCCTCTACACAACCCTTCAATACTCTAGTACCATTTAGTGCTCCTACACATTTTAAGATCTAGGTGAATTTTGATATTCCTACTTTTGAAGGAAAATTTGATGAAGATGCCCTAGAAAATTGGTTGGATTAGTTACATTCAAACTTCTTTGTAAATAAATTCATTAAAAATGAGAAAATCACTTTTACACTCTTGAAAGCTTCAATACCTGTTCCAAATATTGAGGAATATTACATTATTTGGTACATGCTAATATACCCCCATGGTACCTCCATGGTACAATTGTAAATATGTAATATATTAGGGTTGAGTCTATAGTTTAGGTGAATGATTTCTATTTTCCCTTTCATGTAAGTGTCAATGTGTAGGGAATTCACAAGTGTCTTGTATGTAAGTGTGCAAATATATAATGTGAGGATGTGTACAAGTATTTTAGATTAGGAGTACATGTAGAAGTGTGAGTCATGTAGAAGTGTGCAAGTGTCATTGAGTCAAGTGTGCATGCAAGAAGAAAGTAAAGATTCTAGTATGCAAGTGGCAAGATGATAAGTCATAGATCATGGGGCTTGTCATATGGAGAGAAATAGTTAAGTACTTGAAGAGTCACATTACTATGGCTATGTTATGGAGATAATACTCCATACAAAAATAATACAAGAATTAGATGATCTGATTATCCAATTGTAAGAGAAAGATATAGAAATTGAATAAAACTTGTATATAGATTTTGACAAATTAATATTGTAATTTTTCTTCATGCATAGTTCATGAATGACTTTAGCCATTTACATTTTTATTTAATATTATAAATTAATATTATTTTCATTATTATATTGGCCTAGATATGCATATTATATTGCTCATATATTATTCTACTCTTAATTATTGATATATTTTTTTGATTGATGAAAAAAATAGGTTTTACAAAAAATCCAAAAGGAGGCAGCAACCAACGAGACTATCTCAACAGAAAGATAAACAAAGGAAGCAAATAAGAGGACGCAATCAATATAGGAGAGCATCTCCTCAAGAAGTAAATAGAAAGTAGTAAGGAAAACAAGGGTTCAAATCAAGGGAAGGGAGTCCCCTAACCACCATAAAAAATAGGACCAACAGAAGACCATGACTACTCAAAATCCTCAGATACCTCTGGTTCATTATAATTAGCAATACCATCATCATATGAGAACTGGATAATAACCTATTCCTACTTCTTGATGGAGCTTATCACTTTTACTACTTGTTGGAGGTTGGCCACTACAAAATTTAGGATGATCTCCAAATGGGACAGAGGATCACAACTAGCAACTCTCAACCAAGAATAGGTCTAAAGTCCACTAGGGGATTCATATTCATTGAGAGATAGCAACCAAACAGGATCATCCTTAGATTTAATCTTCTTGTGATTCATGGGAGACTCTCTAGGGATCTCCTTGTTAGGATCCATAATAAGATTTTTACGCTTGTCTCCAGAAGTCATACCTCTAGACGAACGATGGTGAGACTCCACTTTACCCAATGAGATCCATGATATTTTTACCTTTAATATTATGGCTTATTTATATTGGGACCTGTGATATTCTGTGGTAGTAGGGCTTAAGAGCCAATAGTGGTATCAGAGCTACCATTTAACTCTATTCATTTTTGATAGAGTTATATTAACCACCTTAATATTGGAGTTTTTCCACTTTGATAGTATTGAAGACTTGGAATATAGTTTCTAAAAGGTCTGATAGAGTAGCTATTGAGGGGACAAGAAATAATCACCCTAATTTGTAATTCTAGGGTCTTTCCGCTTGGTTGAAGGAAAACCAGTGAAGAATATGACTCAACTAAGATTTTATTAAGGGCCAACTTAGGAGAAAATTTGGACATTGATATTGATAACCAACTCAGAGAAAGTTGGAAATTTGGAGATATAAAAAGTCACCCTAATAATATTCATGATTCTCTAGATAAAGAGGAGAATCACTATTGAATATTGAGAAAGAACCAACTTAGGATGAACTTGATCATTCAGAGATATTCAGTCACCCTAACATTGATATTGGGTTCTCTAGAAAGGAGGAGAATCATATTTGGTTCTTAGGTATGACCTAAGACATTGCAAAAATATTTTCTGATAAATAGAGAAGCATTAAAAACTTCCTACAAAGATAGAGAAGCATTCTAAGCTTCCTGAATATAGTGTAGTAGTCAAGATTTTACAACAACAAAGTTTTGAGAGAAAAAACAATACAAAGCTTCTATAATAGAGGATAAGAATATGACATAATATAAGTAGTATATCATAGGAAAGAGAAGAAGAAAACATCTTCCTAAAACACATTGAATAACTAGGATGACTAAATATATCTTTATATCAATTCAATCTTTGGCTATGAATCACTTTTTGAAGCAGGTTCTTCAAGGTAGATTCTCATTACAATAGTGAAGGAAAGAGGCCATAATATCAAGGCCAATATAAAAGCTATCTAAGAGTATAGCTATTTAGGTGCTAGTATTCAAGATTCAATAGCTATTATACAATGAATCACTATCAAGATTCAAGTTCTAGTTAGGCACTCATCTTCAAATAAATACAAATAGATATTTTTAGCTTAGGTAAGGTACCTATTATTCAAGGAATAATAGAAGATATAAGAGCTATAGTTAGACTCTGCAAGAACATAAATATATCAAGCACTAAAGGAGAAAAATAATAGAGAGCTAAATAAAATAACAAAGAGCTAAAGTGCATTAAGAAACTAGAGTTAAGCATTGTCCAATGTGCTATCAGGAAGAACTAAGAGCTAAAGAGCACCAGGAAACCAGATTCAAGCAATATTTATCGTTGTCCAATGTGCTATCAGGTAGAACAGATATTTATGTGAAGAGCAAAAACAAACAATAAGGTAACAACATAACAAAATAACAAGTAGCATTTGGTCTATGAAAGGAAAGATGTTTGGTCATATCCAAAGGAGAGACACGTAGTTGTCATGAGTAAAAAGATATTTGGCCACCATTATAAGGATCAATTTTCCTGGTCATTCGACCACCATTATAAGGAGCAATTTTCTTGTCCATTTGACCACCATCAGAAGGAGAAAGTTACCTATCCATTCAACCATCATCAGAAGAAGAAAGTTGCCTAAATATTCAACCACCATAAAAAGAAGAAAGTGGCCTCTAATAGAAGGATATGTTTGGTCTCTAGCAAAGAAATGTTTGGATTTCAATACTTAAGAGATGCTCAAACTCAAAAAACAAGACACATTCGACCTCTAGTGAAGAGATGTTTGATCTTCAACAGTAAAGAAACATTTAGATTCTCACAAGTAATTATCGATCTTCATTAGTAGAAAGGAATTTAAGGTGAGACATGAGAAGGGTATTCGAGAGAAAGGTGTTCGAGGAAATAAAGTAGAAAGGAGTTCAATAAAATATGAAAGCAAGGCGTTTGAGGAGAGTTAAGATTCATAAATAAGGATCATTCAACATTAGCAAAAATGCTACTTACATAGGAGCGAAATTTATGCTGACCAACCTAGGGAACGTTACATTATATTCTTGACGCATAATGAAAATTTGGAGGGAGATAGATTTAAAATTGATTTTGTGAAAACCTAGATGGAGTAATAAGGGTTATGTATTAGTAGTTAAGGTTTTTTTAAAATCAATCTTAACTTGATTTTATGATTTTATAGAGTGATAAATTTTAATATTTTAAAGATTTAGAGCATTTTAATATTTTCAAAGGTTGAAGATTAGAAAGATTAAAATATTGAAGAATTAAAGTATATTGGAGTTAAAAGGGTTTAAGAATTTATATATTTTAGCTTTTGAAAGTTTTTGATGAGTGAAGTTTTTGACTTTGGAGTTATTTAAATTTTTTGAAGTTTTTGAAAATTTTGCAAATTTAATATATTAGGGAGTTAAAAGGATTTCTACATCAAAGGATTAGAAAATTTAGAATTTGCAAATTTTTATATTTGAGAGATTATTTCTTTGATATAAGGTTTACTACTTTACCCAGGTGTTGTAGGTGAGTTGGAGAGGAGAGGGCAATCCTCCAAGGGAGGTCCCAGGTTCAAATCTCCACCCTACCAAAAAGCTGAATTGGGTATCCAAAATCCAATTGATAATGTTGGTGTGGGCAAGGTCGGGTGTGACTCCCGGGTGACTTTGATGGTGAGAACCCCCTGTTCGTGGTCTCTCATACCAAGGCTTTCCCACAAGGGGTTTTTCACTTCCAAAAAAAAAAAAGGTTTACTACTTCAAAGGATTTCAAAAATTTGAATGAGTTCTATTATGTCAACTAATAAAAATTTTCCTCTATGAATCTCAACTATTGAAAGGACCAGATTTTGTATCATGGAAGAAAAAAATAAAATCAATCCTTATTGTAGAAAAACTATGGGATATAGTAAATAGAACAAATAAAAAAACTAGCTAGGATGAAAGAGAAATACAAAAATTTGAAGGAGATGCAAAGGCTCTCATGTTAATAACATTTGGAATAATTGATGAAATACAACCATACTTAAGCAAAGCATAAAATTCTACAGATGCATGGAATACATTATGTAAAATATTTGAAGGGAAAAATAAAGCTACAATTTTTTTTTAAATCCCAACTATATTCCTTAAAGGTTAATAGTGGAGAAAGTATATAACTCTTTCTTCAAAAAGTAGTAGATATAAAAGTAAAACTATTAACTCTAGGAGAGAAATTAGAAGATAAATTTCTTGTTCAAGTAACACTAAGAGCACTTCCAGAAATTTGTAAACATTTAGTTACTTCTTTACAAGTTATAAGTAAAGAGACTACATTTGATGACTTAGTCAACATTCTTCAAGAATATGAAGTAGAGAATTTAGTCAAATATGAAATGACTAACAATACCTTGGTATCTAAAGAAAATATACCAAGTAATATTGCTACAAGCTTCCAAGTATAGATCTAAATGGAATTCAATATTTTGTCATATATGTAAGAAAAAGGGTCATAGTACAATTTTTTGTAGATATAATCAAGAAAATTAGATGAATATGAATCAAGAAAGTCAAATATATAAACCAGTTTAGCAAAGACAATATCAATCATAGTATCAATATAATCCTCAACGACAATAGCAATTTCAATCTCAATATCAACATCATCAATATCATCCTTAATACCAATATGGACATCAACAACAACCTCAACTACAATTTAGAGAAGAAAATCAAAAAGGAAACTTAGTTCAAGAAATTCATGAAATATAAGAATTAGAAGAAACATCTTAAGGAAATGAATTCAAAGCTCTTACAGTAAAACTCTTCATCAATGAAGATGTTCATTTTTCAAATAATTTTGAATATACTAATGTTGCAAATCCTATAGAACATCAAGATACAAGAGGAGAGGCTTCAGAAAGACAAGGCAAGTTCAAGACCAGAACTAAAAAGAATCAAATAAATAAATAGAAGAAAATTATAAAAGTAAATATGAAAGCTAATAGATATACAAATCAAAAGCAAGTGTCAAAACAAGAAGATTCAAGCACAATGCAAGGTCACATGAAGTTGATTGAAGACAAATATTGAAGACTAAAGTCTTCAATAACCAAATAATGTAATATAAGGGGGTGTTAAGGAATGTTACATTATTTGGTACATGTTAATGTACCCTCATGGTACCTTTATGGTACAATTGTAAATATTTAATAGATTAGGGTTGAGTCTATAGTTTATATCTATAGGAAATGCACACGTGTCTTATATGTAAGTGTGCCAATATGTAATGTGAGGATGTGCACAAGTTTCTTAGATTAGGATTGCATGTAGAAGTGTGCAAGTGTCAGAGTCAAGTGTGCATGCAAGAAGAAAGTGAAGAGTCTAGTATACAAGTGGTAAGATGATAAGTCAAAGGTCTTGAGACTTGTCATATGGATAGAAATAATCAAGTACTTGAGGAGTCACATTACTATGGCTATATTATGGAGATAATGCTCCATAAGAAAGCAATACAATAATTAGATGATCTAATTATCCAATTAGAAGAGAAAGATCTATAAAAGAAATAAAGCTTGTATACAGATTTAGAGCAATGAATATTGTAAGTTTTCTTTATGCATAGTTCATGAATGACTTAGTCCATTTACATTCATAATTGATCATATAAATGAATGTTATTTTTATTATTAAATTGGCCTAGATATACATATTAGATTGCTCATATATTATTCTACTTTTTAGTATTGATATTTTGATCTTTAATATTGTGGCATATTTATATTGGAACCTGTGATATTATATGGTAGTAAGGCTTAAAATCCAACACAAAATTGGTGGGAAGTATATTGTAATAGGGATATGAAGAAGAAATAAGATGAAGTAGTGTTCACATCGGACTATGGGGGCATATGAAGACCAATACATGCAATACCAACAATTGTGTCAAGGTAAAGACCAATCTATTCAATATTATATTGATGTTTTTCATCCCATGGCAGTAAAACTAAGTATTTAAGATACAAAAATATATTGAACACTCAAGCACCATAGTGGGTTGTAATGGTACATTTAATAGTACATGGAACTCTTCAAATTCATTATATTGAGAGACATACAAATTTACTATCAAATTAGAATAGAAGTACAAAAATAAAAATAGAAAAGGAGTGAATAACAAAAAACATAATACTAAGTACTAGCTAAATAAAGGAAAGAACCAGGACAAGGGGGGTCAACCCCAAAATCAAAATTGGAAGCAAAAAGGACTCCTAAGAAAATAATCCCCAATATTGGTAAATGGTGTAAATATCACAAGAGAAAATGATATTGGAAGGGAAGAGTGTTGAGGATTCAATCCATGTTTGCTAAGTTACAACCTTCTACATCCACTACACTGCCACATCCACATCCACATCTAGTGGCTGAGGATAGAGGAAAGCAAATAATGGAAGATAAACCATATAAGACCATTTCCACCACACATGCTACACCGAAGGATTCAAAAAAGGAGGAAATTTTATTTCATTCATAAATTTGAGGTCAAGGGTAATCCATTGCATTTGATTATTGATAGTGGGATTCACAAGAATATAATTTTTGTTTATATTGTAAAGGATCTAAATTTTTTTGTCATACCACACCCATAATTGTAAAATGTAGGGTGAGACATTTGTATCACTCAATAATTTCTCCTCTCTTATGTCAAACCCTTAAAATATGAAGTGTTATATGATGTGCTTGTTGGAGTATATTACATTATTTGGTATATGCTAATGTACCCCCATGGTACCTTCATGGTACATTTGTAAATATTATATTAGGCTTGAGTCAAAGTTTAGAGTGTGAGTTGTATTTTCTTCTTTATGTAAGTATGAATGTGCAAGAAATACACAAGTGTCATGTGAATTAGAGTGTAAGTGTAAGTTGAGTAAATGTGCACAAGTGTCTTATATGTAAGAGTGCAAATTTGCACAAGTGTGTTAGATTAGAGAGTGCAAGTAGAAGTTATGAGTCATGTATAGGTGTGCAAATATTATAGAGTCAAGTATGAAAGTGGCAAGTAGACAAGCCAATAGTCATGAGACTTGGCATATGGAGAGAAATAGTCAAGTAGCCAAAGAGTCATATCACTATAGCTATATTATGGAAAAAAGTGCTATAGATATAGATATATACAAAGATAATCATATTGATATATCAGATTGTAAGAAGAAAAGAAGCAATAAAGCTTGTATACATTTTTGAGCAATTAATATTGTAAGTTATTCTTCATGCATAGTACATGAATGATTAAGGCTATTTACATTTATATTTCAACATATTATTGAAGGTTATTTGATTTATTATAAGCCTTTATCTACATATTAATTTTCTCATATTATTCTACTCATATTATCATTATCTTGACCTTATTATATATTGTGGCTATTTTATATTTGATCCTGTGATATTTGAGATAACATGTGATATATTTTGGTAGTATTAAGGCTTAAAAACCCAACAATACCCTTGGATGTTTGTGACGTGATTTTGGGCCAACCATTCATGTGGAAAAGACACGGTGTGTATAATTCTAGACCCTTAAGTGTTATCATCATTGTCAAAGGTTAGTGCTTTAGAATACCAAAGCTATCTCCTCCTACCTTTGCTTTCTTAATTAGTTCTAAATAGTTCTAAACTAAGAAAATTCATTTTTTTGATGATCAATCCATAAATTATAAGAAGAATTATTGCTACATCAATCGTAGTCTATGCACAATAAAAGTAGATGGACTAAATTATAGAAAAACATGGTGAGTTTTTTTAAGTCATCAACTATTATTCCACTTCATTGTAAGGTAAATCATCCCATTTATTTAGTCCCTAATTATCATTTTTCTAATGCATCTATTTATAGTAGATCACTTCTTGAAAATTATGAAATGAGTAATTAGATCCAAAAATTGATTCAGAAGGGGCACATCAAAACAAGTACTTCATCATGTGGTAGTCCAATTATCTTAGCTCCAAAGAAAGATAAAATATGGATAATTTGTATTGAATATAGATATTTTAATAAAATTACTATGAGGAATCACTATCCACTCCTTTAGATATATGAATTATTTGACCACCTCTGTGGTGCAAAGTTCTCCACCAAAATTGATCTCAAATCTGGTTGTTGTCAAATAATCATAGAGAGTATTGACATATGAAAGACTACATTCAAATCCAATAAGGATTTATTTAAGTGGTTGGTTATGCCTTTTGGCTTGACCAATGCACCTTCAATTTTCATAAGGATCATGGATGGCATATTGTGTCCCTACACCAAAACATTTGTGGTAGTGCACTTAGATAAAATTATCATCTATATTTAAATATGGTAAGAATATTTGTAATATGTTCCTAGGTATTTCAAACTCTTCAAAGACACAATCTATATGCTAATATGGAGAAGTTTTTTTGGAATCACAAAAATGAAGTACTTCAAATATATTGTTGACAAAGAGGGATTCCATGTTGATCCTAAGAAAATTTAGGTAATTAGATATTGGTCTACCCCAAAGACTATAATAGAGCTTTATAGCTTTTTTGGGTCTTGCCAATTTCTATTTAATATTTGTCTTAGGGTTCTCACACATTGCTTGGCCACTACACCAAGTGACCAAAGAAGATGCTAAATCTAAGTTCCACTAGAGAGATACATAATAAAGGGTATTTGAGAGGTTGAGGGACCAATTGTTTTTAACTTCTACACTTTTTCAACCTAATATACATCAATATTTTGAAGTAATTATTGATGCATTAGAGTACACATTGAAAGCTATACTCATATAATATCGACATCTAATTGCCTATCACAATGCAAATTCAATAAAGCAGTTTAAAAATATTCCACATATCAAAGAGCTCTATGTCATTTTCCAAGCATATAAATAAGTAAATAAATGCATCTTGGGTGAAAAAAAAACCATTCATATAAATCGTAGACCTATGGAGTTCATTCAGATGCAAAGTAAGCTAAGGAATGAAAATCATCAAGAGTGGGCTACATATTTATAGTACTTCCATATGATCAAAAAGAATTAAAAAGAGAGTGACAATACAAGAGTAGATTGTTTGATCCAACCTCCAATCATAATACTCATCACCATTAGAATAATTGATCCTACATCCAATTATAACATTCACCACTTGATTCCTATGGGCATGATACTTCTAATTAGTCCACCTTGTATGAAATAGATTATGATTTTACGGATACATACCAATATCTTCATATAGGTAAGCATGTTAATGATTTTTATTTTACAAGATAGCCATCCCTTTCACATAGGATATATTTGTATGTCAAATAGTGAGTGCTCAAAGATGATTTGGAAAGTGTACTTCAACAAAATAACAAGTCACTTTGGAATAGAAACAAATATTGAGAATTCTTCAAAATATTTATATTGGTCAAACATGAGGAATGACATCAAACATTAAGTCATTAACCCCTTATACTATTGCTAAACCAAAAAACAAGAAGCAAAGATTGTATATGTAATTTTCAATGCCATCCAGGCCTTGGGAAACTATCTCCATGGATTTCATCTCATGAGTTCCCACATCTAAGCATGATAATGTTTGTGTTTTTATAGTAGAGGATCATTTTTTAAAATGACTATCATGATTCATTTAAGAAATACATTTTAGCTAAGGATACTACAAATATTTATTTTATTCATGTGTGGATTAGATTTGGCTTACCAAAATCCATTATCTCTTACAACGATAAGATATTTTTGAGCTTTTTTTGGTCCACTCTATGGAGAATTATGGATACTAAGCTAGCCATGTCCATGGCTATCCATCCTTAGATTTATGGATAGACAAAAGTTATGAATCAACTTGTTATACTTCTTTGCATATAAAATTCTAAGCATCCATGCATATGAGATGAGAGGCTGCCTTATATTCAAAATGGGTACAATCAAGCTTATGCATAGCTCTACCAAACATATCCAATTTCATATTTTTTTTATTTTCAACCCTTGACACCCATTAATATAGCTCTCCCTATGCAAACCATGGGATACTCACCTCATGGAAAAAAAGGAGCAAAAAAGGAAGCATGACTTTTGTAATAGATAAAACATATCCAATAATAGGCCCTTTACTTCTAGGAGAAGGTGAATAATAAATACAAGAAACACCATAGCCAACATCAAGTACCACATCAATTCAAGGTTGGAGATAAGATATGGTTATGTCTTCAAAAAGAGAGACTTATAATACTCCATAAGAAGATCAAACATCTTTGATATGGACCATACACCATATCCTTGAAGGTGGAAGAAAAATCATTTGAATTGAACCTTCCATATTATCTTGGTTTGCATACAATCTTCAATGTTGAACTTCTCAAGCCCTATTAACCACCTCTTTTCAGCACTTCCATAGTAGTAGAACAATTGGACATTGAAGAACTCAATCTAGATAAATTTAAAACCAATGGAGGAGGATCATATTGTTGACACATGGACTAAGACCGCCATAAAGTAGTCCATTAATATGTATAGAGTTATCAATACAAGACAAGTTGGTCACTGAGGGGAATGATTCACAATAGTATCAAACAAAGAAAAATTTTCACCCTTGATATCAAAATTTGATACAATGAGCTCATAAGATTTAGTACAATTAGCTAGGAGTAAATATTTTAACATCTTAAAACAAGGTTTAAATATTATATATGAACCTTAATATTTATCAAATGGAATTAGCTCAATTGGTTATATTCTTCAACTTTCAAGGAGTCCCAAGTTTAAATCTTGACAAGCAATATATGCATAATTACCAAGATGTTGTAACACCACTATATGGACATGATATAATATAGGTAGGGATCATTTAAATCCCATATATCCAAATAAATTAATATAATTGGTGCCATTAATTTTTAATAAGGGATAAATGATCTAGACATGTGACCTTTTTGGGCATGGATTTATGCCCAAAAGCGCTTGAAAAACATTTTTTTGATCCTAACCACATTGTTAGGGTCATAACTTTGTGCTCAAGACTAAATTTTGATTCATTCAAGAAGTGTAGAAATTATTAGAGGGAGAACAACAATTTCAATAGGGAACTATATCATAGATATATATACCATAAACTTTATGAAAATGCTCCAAACACCCTAAATTTGCAAAACATAATCTCTACTAAAAATAGTACTTTTTATTTTTAGATTTTTGAATCCAACATGCATCTCTAGCCATGTTGACACATTAGTAGAAGATAAAAAAAAAAAAAAAATTAAATTAATATGCACTTTGAAACTCATGAAAGGTAAATAACCACATTTTCATATGGGTGATCTAACTCATGGAAGGTGAACCATCACATTTCCATGTGGGGACCTTCCGTATTCAATGCGATGGATTTCTTACACACTAAAAATATTATATAAAGAGAGATTCATCCCTAACTATAAAAATAATATTAGTGGATGTAACTTATAGTTTGACATCTATTATTAGAGGTTGCTTACATTGTACTCTATATTTTAAGTGATAAGTTCATTTTGTTATTTTGCTTATATATGTTTTTGTGTTTGGATTTGTTACATTGTTATTTTTGTACTACACTCTTTCTTGACTCAAAATTTTGATTTTTAGATCAGTTTGTCTTTAGCGTGTATATGCATAGACAAAAGATCAGGATATTAAAAGTTTTGGTATTAGACACAAGATCCTTTTGATTATCTCCCTTATCATTCCAAATAATCTCAAATGGGAACTCCAATGAACAATACCAAGATAGTTAATCCTTTCAAGGGGATGTTGAACACACCCCTTGTGAAATAAATAAATGAGATTATGGATCAATTTGATTAAATTCTTCAATGACTTGCTACTGCAAATTTTACAACTGTCTTCACACAACATCTCACTGCCCTATCACCATTAGTGCTCGAACACCCTTCAAGTTATAGGTGAATTTTGATATTGATATTTTTGAAGGAAAAATTAATGTTGATGCCTTAGATAATTGTTTGTAATAGTTATATTCATACTTATCTATAAATAAATTCATCAATGGTGAGAAAATCACTTTTGCACTTTTGAAAGTTTTATTAAATATTCAAAATTGGTGTGAAGAATATTCTAATAGGATTATAGAGGAGAATGAATATGAAGTAGTGTTCACATAAAATTATTTCATGGAGGTTTTCAAAGAATAATATTATCCCATGGGATCCTATGAATGTTAATACATACAATGAAAACTATTGCATCAAGGTAAAGATAAGTCTATTCCAGATTTATTAATTTTTACCATTCCATGGTAGTAAAACTAGGTATTCAAGATAAGCATTGAATCCTCAAGTATGGTAGTGGTTTATAATGGTACATTCAAGAGGACATGGACCTCTTTGAATTCAATATCTTGGGAGAGAATACAAACTTGCTATTAAATTCAAGACATGACCTCTTCGAATTCAAGATCTTGGGAGAGAATATAAAAAAATAAAAGGAGGATCAAATAACAAAAACTAAAATGCTAAGTACTAGCCAAAGAAATAAAAATTGACTATCTAAATAATCAAGACAAAGGGGTCATCCCCAAAATCAAAATTGGAAGCAAAAAAAAACTCCTACAAAAATGATCTCTCTAAAGGACAAGACTAGAAAAATATATAATTATCACAAGAGCAACCAACATTTGAGGTAGAGTGTCAAGTGATTCAGTCATTATTTATTGAGTTGCAACCCTCTACATCCACTACACCACCACCTCTACATCCATAGGCTAAGGATAGAGGGAATCAAATCATGGAAGCTAAATCAAATGTGACCATTGCCACCATACATGCTACACTAGGGGAGTCACAAGGAAGGGAACACTTATTTTACTCACACATGTGGACCATGGGTAAGCCAATACATTTCATTATTAATAGTAGGAATCAAAAGAATATGATTTTTTCTTAGATTATAAAGGATTTGAAATTGTCTATCACATCATACCTATAATTGTATATTGTTGGATGACTACAACAAGATAGATATATTTTTGTTAATCATGTCTCCTCTCTTATGCCATTAAACCTTTCAAAGGTAATATTTTGTGTGATTTTTTTGCCATTGGATATCTAGGATGTGATTTTGTGTATGAGTCTAGGCCCCAAAGTGTCATCATCATCGTTGAAGGTCGGTACCTTAGGATACAAAACTATTTTCTCCTACCTCTATTTCGTTAATTAGTTTTCAAAAATACCACAAGAAGAAAATTTATTCTATTGATGATCAAGATACAAAGTAAAAGGTGAACTATTTCTATAGTCATTGTAGAATTTGTATAGTGGAAGCAGATGGACCTGATTGTGGTAGAATATGATGACTTGTTCATGTCACCCACCAAGGTTCTAATTTATTATCAGGTAAAGCATACCATTGATTTAGTCCATGGTTCTATTGTATCCGATGCACCTATATATCATAGATCACTCATTGGAAATGATGAAAGCAAGATGTAGATCCAAAAATTGATTTAGAAAGATACATCAAACCAAATCCTTTGTGATGTCATAATCCATTTATCTTGGATCCAAATAAATGTGGAATATGAAGACTGTATTTTGGCTATATATATTTGAATAAATCACTATAAAGAACCACTATCCACTCCTTTAGATAGATGATTTGTTGTATTAGCTCTATGGTGCAAAGTTCCTTACCAAAAATGATCTTAAATATAGCTATCATCAAATACCCATAGAGTATACTAACGTATGGAAGGCTACATTAAAATACAATTTATTTGAGTGGTTTCTTATGCCTTTTGGCTTGACTAATACACCTACCATATTCATAAGGATAAAGGATGCCATACTATGTCCCTACACTAGTTCATTTATGATAGTCTACTTAGATGAAATTCTAATCTATGGTAATACATGGGAAGAACATATACAACATGTTTGATAGGTAGTTCAAAATATTTAAAGACATAATATATATGATAATTCAAAGAATTTTTACCAGGCATAACAAATATTTAGTATCTCGGGTATATTATTGTTAAATAGGAAGTCCATTTTGATCCTAAGAATATTTAGGTAAATAGATATTGGCATACCCAATGACTCTAGTAGAGCTTTGTAGTTTGTTGGTCTTGCTAATTTCTATCAAATATTTATATTAGGTTCTCACACATTTCTTAGACACTACATCAAGTCTCCAAAGAAGGTCTCAAATCCAAGTTCTATTGGGGATATATACAATAGAGGGTATTTGATAGGTTGAAGGACCAATTCATTCAACTCTTATACTTTCCATAACTAATTTGCATCAACCTTTTCATGTAATGACTAATGCATAAGAGTATATATTGGGATTTGTACGTAAACAATATAGATATTCAATTACCTATCACAGTGAAACATTCAAGGAAGTAGTTAAAAAATACCACAGATGACAACTAAATATGTCAATGTCTAAGCATGTAAAAAGTGGAATTACTACATCTTAGGCATGGAAACCATTATCCACATAGATCATAGACCTTTAAAGTTCATTCAAATACCAATTAATCTAATGAATGAAAGCCATCAAAAGTGGACCACATATCTATAAAATTTCTATGTTATCATCAAGCATAAGAAATGAAGTGCCAATTAAGTAGTAGATTGTTTGAGTTGATCTCCAATTATAACACTCACCACCATTCTTGATTCCTATGGACATGATACTTCTAATTAGTCCACCATGTTTGGAATAGATTCTATTATTCTGGATACATACCAAACTCTTCATATGGGTAAGCATGTTTATAATTTCTATTTGTAAGATAATCTATTTTATCACATGGGACATATTTATGTACTAGCTAGTTTTCACTCAAAAATGATTTGGAAAGTGTACTCGAACAAAGTAGTATGTTAGGTTGGGGTGAAAAAAGGTAGTTCTTCAAAAGTACTTCTATTAGCCCCAAATGAGGAATGACATCAAGAAATAAATCAAGTTTTCTAACCCCTATGATATTTCCAAAACAACCAAGCCTTGGGAATCTATATCCATGAATTTTCTCTTAGATTTACCCACATCTAGGCATGGTATTGAGTGTGTTTTTGTATTAATTGATTGTTTTTTAAAAATGGTTATCATGATTCCTTGCAAGAAATTCATTTTAGTAGATAAGACTATTGGGTTTTATTTTAGTCATGTGTGGCTTAGTTTTGACTTGCCAAAGTTTACTGTATTTGACAAGGATAGGATATTTTAAGCATTTTATTTTCCATCCTATGGAGAATTATCGGTACCAAGTTTACCATGTTCATAACATTTCATATTTAGAATTATGGATAGATAGAACTTGTGAATCGACTAATTATACATCTTCAAATGTACAATTTCAATCATTTGCAAACATGGTATGGGGCCCTCCTCTACATTTAGATTTAGTATAATTGATCTCTACTTAGATCTACCAACCAAATCCATTTTATGTCTATCTTGGGTTTCAACCCTGGAACCCACTAATCTAGATCTTGCTATGCAATCCATGGGGTACTTACCTAATGAAAAACAAAAAGCACAAAAGGCAACATGATTTGTAGAACATACTCAACATATCTAACAATAGGTTCATGATCTCTTGGAGAAGTGAAATAAATATACAAGAAACAACATGAAAAATTATTGGATCCCACATCAATTCAAGGTTGGAGATAATATTTGGTTACATCATTAGAAATAGAGTCTTGAAAGACTTCATAAGAAGATTAAAAATCTTCACTGTGGAATATACACCAAGATGGAAGGAAATACCTTTGAATTGAATCTTCCATCTTATCTTTGTTTGCATCCAATATTCAATGTTGAACTTCTTAAGCCCTATCATGTGCCTCTAATGGACACTTCCATAGTAGAAATATAGTTTAGCACTAGTTGAGGAGAATTAAATTGTTGACACATGGACTAAGACCACTATAAGGCAATCCATTCAAATATGAAAAGTGGTCAAGGTAGGAAAACTTGGTCACTAATGGGAATGACTCACTAAAAATATGATAAAGAAAAATTTTCTACAAATGATGTCAAAAGTTGACATAATGGGGACCATTGGTTTTCAATGAGGATACATTACCTAAGCATGTGACCTTTTTGGGTCAAGCCTTTTTGCCCCAAAAATACTCAATTTTTTTCTAACCACATTGTTATGGGAATATATTTGTGGTCAATAATTTATTTTGATCCATTCAAAAAGCATTGGAACAATTAGAGGAAGAAAAAAAAATTTAGTTGGCAACTCTACCACAAATATAGTTGCCAATAAATTTGTGAAAAAATATTAAAGAGGTCCTAAAACATGCAAAACATAAATATTTACCAAATATAGTAATTTTCTATTTTGAGATTTTCATAGCCAAATGCATCTCTACTGATGTTGACACATTAATAGAAGATAAAACACAAAAAGAACAATTTGTATTTATGTAATTCATAAATAATATGCACTTTATAACTTATAAAGATGAATCACCACATTTACATATGGGTGAACTTATAACTCATGGAAGGTAAACCACCAAATTTCCATGTGGGTGACCTTCCATATTCAATACGGTGGATTTTCAACACACCAAAAAAATTATATAAAGAGATATGAACCCCTGACTGTAAAATTAGGAGTAATGGATAAAATGTTATAGCCTTATATCTCTTCTTAGATATTGCTTGCATTGTATTCTATTTTTTTGAGCAATAAAGTCATTCTATTATTTTGATTATATATTTCTATGTTTAGATTTGCTACACTCTATTATTTCTATATGACACTCTTTCTTAACTCAAATTTCTTAGTTTTAGATCACCGCTATGGTGAATGAACAAATACATAAGCTTGTGAGGCATCATGATTGTCCTCATCCTATGCATAGAAGAGAACAACATTGATACCCCTTTTTGGATGCTTCATCAGGATTCTTGATGTAAATTCGATAAAACTTTGGTTTACATCCTTATTTTAGAACTAACAATCTAGACTTTTGAAGGCCTCCTAGTCTTCTTCTTATTCTACTTCTACTTCTTTTCACTTCTTTTACATAAGCTTGATTGATGATAGGATGACCCCTATGTTGTTATCTTCAAGCCTAATGGTGAAGGAGATATTTGAACACTTCATCAATACGAGGAGGAGGAGAAGTTGGGAAGTAGACACAAAGCATATCATAAAATAACAACTATCTCATATAGCTCTAAGATGTTTTTGAACATAATATTGAGAAGTTCAATGCATTACTCACTATATGCAACTTCTTGTTGCCATCTTGTCTCCTTTATAATGCATCTAGTAGTCCAAATATCATCTTGTAACTTCTTGAATTAACTAATATAGTAAAAAACTCTAAAAATACTAAGTGAATGTGACTATAGCACTGCTCCAAGCATAGTAGGTTGGTGTAGTGTATTGACCTCTTGCTTGCTCAAAAGATCTTTGGTTCAAGACTCAGTAACCTTTCATGAATCTTCAAAAAAATAAGGGCATAAAGAAACTTTCCAGTAGTTAAATATTTGCATCTAAAAGTATAGTACAATGGTTGGAGTGGTGGCTTGCTAGAAGGAGGTGCAGAGTTCAAAACTCAACACTATAATATTTTGTGAAGATCCAAGGAAGACCCATTTTAGCGCATATATCAAAATGCAATACTTTCTCTTTACTTTCAAGAAGTGCATTTAGCATGACTGGTATGTCCTTTCACTTATAGGTGGAAGGTCTGGAGTTCGAGCCCCATAAACTTGGACCTATTAACAATTTTATATATATATATATATATATATATTAGCATATCTAGCCAATCATATTAATTCAAGTGGTAAACTTAGATTCACCAATTTATGACACAACATCCCAATACAATGGCAACAATTATTGATTCAATGAAATTTTTTCTAAGTTTTAGCATTTAATTTTTTGTATTTGAGTGCTACTATACCAAATATTTTAGAGACCATAACATTTGCATATGGAAGCATTTGAAGCCCTTTTTTCCTACATTAAATTATTTTTGGGGCTCTACACATTGGTCACATTAGTTTAAAACCCTTTTATAGATCTATTTAGGATTTTTATGTAAAATAGATTCCTTAGGGTATGTTACTCATCTCAATGGGTGAAATTATAGCACTTGGTCAGTTCAAATGATAGGATTACTCATGATCAAAAGTATCTATCTCATATTCAAAAATGAACTAGAAGACCTCAATGATCATGAACTCAGTAAGAGAAAGAAGAAACCTCTTGGACTCTTATTTATTTTAGTGAAAACAGATATTAAAAATTGATCCTATTGAGGTATGTTCTACTTTAAAATATCTACATGGAAGAGTAAGTGCTAATAATATTAACAGGATAAAGATAAAATTATCTAATCTCAAAATTCTAGATTTCAATAATGTTGAAGACCATATATATCACCTTAAAGATCTAAAAGTTGATCTAGATATGACAAGAGGTAAGTTAAAGAGTGATGAAGAGTATGTCAAGTATATTACTTTTGATCTTTCTCATCCTTTCCATATAGTTGTCTTGGTTTTTTATGTGAATGTTATGACTATCAAAGAGCCACAACCCATATTTGTTGAAGGACTTTTGAAGCTTCTAATTGTTGGAATATATTACATCATTTTGTACAAGCCAATGTACCACCATGGGTACATCTTTAGATTAAGAGTTTTTCTTATATTAGAATTTGAGTATTTACTTTATGTAATGTAATAAATGCATAAGTAATATTAGAATGTGCAAAGTATTCAATAATGTAAATGTGCATCATAGTCCATGTGCACACGAGTCCATAGAATAGGAAGGTTAAGAGTCATAGGAATACGGAAGGCCAAGAGTCACATCCCATTATATATTGACCTTGGTGTGAGCAAGTAGGAATAATATTTCCATATCAAGTAGAGTAGAGTAGAATACAAGTTTGAGATAATGTAGAACTTGTATGAAGTATGGAGTCCTTAAGATCTTGATATTTTGTATGAAGATCCCATTTTCATGAGCTTTCACTAATGGTAGTTTTATAAGTCATTTCATAATTTTCTTATGATTTTTACATGCTTAGTATATTGCCATTATCATAGATTCAATATTGCATTGCTCATTTTATATCTTATGGTTGATTTCTCAATAAAGTATCTAGCATCAAAAGCTAACAGTGGTATTAGAGCATAAGATAGATTGATAGGAGATATGTAGAGCCACAAGAGAGATTGAGAGGAGATAGGGAGATCTCATTTATAGAATTTTAGAATTACTTTTTTGCTAGAGTCTTTCCATAGGGTTGCAGGAAAACTCATGAAGACTAGGACTCAACATAGATCTCATTTCCACTAGATTAAAGGATAACTAGATTGAAGGATAGGGTTGCTATATGTTTATAGACTTATATAGATCTAGAGATTTGCATGGATTTGTTTTCTACTGTCTAAAGGTTTTTGTTGCAAAAAAATAGTTTTCAAAAGTTGAGAAGCTTCCTACAATGGATAGAGAAGAATTTCATCTTCAATTGCTTGAAAGTCTATGTGCTTTTCTCGTGCAGAGAGTAGTTCTTTGTTACAAAAAAAGTAAACCTTTAATAAATAAGAGACTCAAGAAAATGAGTCCTATTGAATATTGAATAAATACGAGACTCAAGGAAAAGGTCCCCATTGGATATTGGAGATAGAATATTGAGAAGACCCAAGAAGGAGGTCTCCATAGAATATTGAAGACTGTAGATTGAGAAAGAGGAGACCTAAGAGAAAGGTTCCATTGAAGAAATTCTAGATTTGAAAGATAGAAGATTGAATATTGAAGATAGAGGAGGACTAGGAAAATTCTTATTGAATATTTGAGAAGCTACAAAATTTGAAGACCCAAAAAAAGAGGTCTCAAGAAAATTTGGAAGGAGAAATAATGTAATGTCCCTATCCTAGTCAGCATTCAGTTGTAGAATGGACTTGCCTACTCACAGGTTCCTGTAGGCAGTGTCAGATGTGTGGGAGCCCACTTGGGATGTTGAGTTGTCATTTGGACAGGTAGTGTGTTCTTTTACCAGTCTTTCAGGCCATTTTGGATAGCTTGATAGAGACTTACTATTTTTAGTAAGTTAGTTTGGAGTAGTTTCTTGGGGAACGAAAGGTACATTTGGAATCTACAATGAAATGGGTGTCCATTTCTCATATTATTTCTTGGGTCGGCATTGGGGAGCTAAGAAATTTTAATGGTCGAAGTTTATTTCCTAATAAATTAAATGTAATGTTTAATTTATTAATTTTGGGCCTTATATTTTAATAAGGGAGACATAAGGATGTGCTAGTCACTTAAAATTAAATTTGATATCATAAAGTGACTATTATTATGATTAAAAGGGACACCAATTTACAGGGGAACTTAGATGAAATTAAAATAAATTAAAAGTAATGAAATGTCCAATGTGGTCGACCCCCTTGGTGAGTAATATAAAAAGGAGATGAAGCTTTATTTTTCATATCTTTGGCTATTGTGAATTCATGAGAATTTTGGAGAGCACTTGCAGAGTTGATTTGTAGGCATTTATTGGAGCTTGTGTGGAGACGAAAACCTCCAGCAGGGACACCATTCTCGAGATTGCAAGACATCTTCAGAGTGGTTTAGTGCATTCTCACTCAGGGAGTGCCTGTGGGCTACATTGTTGTAGATTTATTTAGTCATTTTGAGGAGTTTGGAGAGGGTTTTGTGTTTAATATTGCAAATTCTAGATTTCTTATCATTTGTAGCAGAGGCCATACATTTTGGGCCTTCATTTTAGAGTTTGTGTGCACATTCAGCTAGGGTTTGATTTAGAGTTCAAGCATAGCCTTCCTTCTTATCTAGCGACTTTAGTTTGGTGGAGATTTTAGACTTTCCAAGCAATTTATCTCAGTTTATTGAAGGTCGTACAAGTACCATGGCTGGTCGTACCTCCAGCTAGGCGTGGGAATTTGCTAGGAAGGAATCACTGCCATTTTGAGGCTATCTTTGTGTCCATCCTTGGTGCCTAGGTTGCTTTCATCATTTTGGACTTTCATAGCTTGAGGAAAATTATTGTAACTATTGCTGCTAATGAAGAACTCAGTTTTCTGAGTGGCTGACATTGATGTATCAGACCATTTCCAACTTACAATAAAAATTGGGTACCTTAGTTTCTAAGCTTTTGCTTAAAAGGGTTTACTATTATATGCATGTAATATCTTAGTATCAATTCTCATTGTGATGGGAAAAGTAATTTGAAAGTTATAGCTTTCCTTAGTTGTTGTCATTTCATTTTCTATTCATTTCATTTTATGCAAAAAAACACAAAAAAAAGCAAAACATACAAAAACAAAAAACATGTATTGCAAACACCCAAAACTTAGTTGGGGGCAGAATATTACAAAGAAGAAGAAGGCTAGAGAAGCCCTATTGAAGAAATTGAAGAAGTGGCCATTGGAGAATATTTGAAGAAATCTCAAGGGAGAATATTGCAAGAAGGAGTAGCTCCTAAAAAGAAGAATTTGGGACAATTATCACCATTCGAAAACAAGCCCAAAAGGAAGAAGGATTTGGCAAGAAGTTTGCCAAATTTTGGAAAGGTTTTTCGAAGATCTCAAGACATTCAAATTCTTGAGAAAGAGGCCAACTAAATAGGCCAAGTTTGAAGTCAGAATTTGACAAGAGCTAAGGAGGAGAAAGAAGGTAGAAGAGGCCACCAATTTGAGAAATTTGAAGACTGCCATTAAAGGCTTGAAGGCTGATTTGCGAAGGAGAAGATTGTTGATTTTTGTAGCAAAAGTTGAAGAGTCACAGAACAACAAATTGAAGGAGGATTTGGCAGTAAAATAAGGCAACAAATCAAGAAAATTGGGCAGCATTAGAAGGAGAAAATAAGGCTGCAAATTAAAGGATTTTTGGATAGAAAACTAAAGGGTTTTGGAAAGCAAGATTAGAGTTACGAATTGGAGTTTCTAAAAATTAAAGGAGAGTTAAGGACAGCAAAATGAAGGAGGAATTGGCTGCATTAGAAGCTGAAAATTATAGAGTTTAGGATAGCAAGAGGGCAGCATTTTGGGAAGCACTAATAGCTGCAAATTTTAGAGTCCGAGAGAACAAATTTGGAGGAGAATTGGAGCCACAAAAATTAGATTTTTAGACAGCAAATTAAAGGCTAAAAAGCAAAAAAATTGGGCAGCAATTAGAGCTGCAAAATTGACAAGTTCGAGGTAACAATCAAGTAAAAAGGAGAGCTGCAAAATTTACAAATATGGGGCAGCAAATAGGTGAACCAAATCACCAAGAAATCTTGCTACAAAGGAGGCCAAAATAAGGTTTGAAAATTGGTGTTATTAAAGTTTTTTATCCAAGTATTATTTAAGTTTTTTGAAAACACCATATTTGAGTAGCAAAAGGAAAGGTCTCAAGTTTATATCTTCAAATATTGGAGAAGAATTAGCTACAAAAGGTATGCCACATTGGTGCTATAAAGGTTATTATTTAAGCATTTAAACCAGTTTACTTTAAGGTTATAAGAGCACCATATTAGAGCCATTAAAGTTAGAAAAATAGAGCTCTAAATTTTAGTGTCTCCAAGGTGAGAAAGGAGGCATCTTGGTTATCTTCAAACCTGCACATTTTAACAACATAAAGCAAATTAGATATTGCATAAAAGGAGTTATAAGGGAAGAAAGCATTAGTTTCAAAGCATTCTATAGAGTCAATGAAGTGCAATTTTTTGAAGACTAGTAAGAGGTGATTTTACAAAGATAAATATCACCCAAAGAACAAGGTATATTACCTTGATTTTCTAAACATCAAAGTATTACAATATTAGGCCAAATAATACTTGAATACAAGGCAGAACGTATAAGGAAAGCAACATAAAGTTTTTCTATTCGAAAGAAGAAGCCAAGGTTGGGTATTTAGAGTATCTACGGGTGAAGAAGGTAGTGCATACTTCTTTGTGGAGTATCAAGCCAAGTGAAGAGCTGAGTCAGACAAGCCAACCATCAAAGCACCACCCAGGTATCATGAGATAGCAACCAGCAAAGCGCCAACAAGATATCCATAGGATAACATCATCAGAGGTGTCTCAAGATAGCACCATGAATAGAGAAACTTAAGCACCATTAGCACCACCATAACACCACCAAGAAGTCGAAGTGCCACCACCTTGAAGAAGGAGCCACCAAAGCCAAGAATGAGCACCATTTCCAAGAAGTGGAGAATACCTAAATTTGTAAGGTGTTGAAAGAAAACCTAACACCATTTGTTGTTACAAAGGCATAGAAGAATCAAGCAGAGATGTTTGAGGAGAAGAATCAGGTTACTACTAGGTGTAGAAGAGAAGCAATACATTATCAAGCTAAAGGAGCATTACAAAGGAAAGGAATCATGCTACGTAAAGGTGGACTAGAGCATTACTGAGCAAAGAATATTATAGGAAGTGTTACGAAGAAAGAAAGTAGACGTTACTTGGAAGAGGAGTGCCACTAGTTGGAAGGACTAAATACAATCATAAGAGGAGTGAAGAGTTTCATTGCCAAGTGTCACAATGTAGAAGGTAACTCCAAGGGAAGTGAAATATCTTTGTTGCATGTAAGACAAGTCATACAAGTTCACTCTTAAGATAAGAGTGTAATATAGGTGAAGGGAGCACAACATATACGTAAGTTAGTGAAACCAACCAACATTAGAAGGATAGTCAACATCTTAGAAGGTGCTAAAAGGAGGAGCATTAAATATTGTAAGAAAGGTGTCATATTGCATTGAAGTCAGTGAAGAGGACAACACCTTAATCAGAGTGCAAGTTGCAGAATAGAGAAGTCAAGGAGAAGCAGACCGCATACACAATGTACCATAATCAAGAAGGTACTAAAAGCATTTAAATTAACTTGCATTTTTTATAAAGGTAAAGGAGAAATAAGGAATATTAATGCTAAGGTGAAACTTAGTTAATATTTTATGCTTGAGATTAATTAAATAAATGGAGGTATAAGGAATTGCATTGATATACTATAACCTTAGATGCTTTATTGAAAGATTTGAAAGCTTTTTGAAGCAAGAAAGATTTAATTGGAAAGCATTTGGAATTACTTTATTCAAGCATAAGAAATATTTGCAAATAACTTAATTTGGAGGAATAAGGAATTCTACATAGAAATTGAAACATTAAATTTGCAAATATCCATATTTTCTAAATTTCTAATTAGGGAGTTATAAGGAGTTCAACACCAACATAGATCTTGAAATTTAGAAACTATATTATTGAGAATTGAAAGATATAAGAAACAAAACATAGAGCTATTGAAAAGTTGGAAAACTACATTGGAATTAGTCTCTTGCTCAAATTAATGAGACATAAGGAATCCAACTCTAAAGTCTTGAAGATAGAAAATTTTATCAAATTGAAAAGTGCATCAAAAATATCTTTAGCTTTCTATTCATAAATAGGGAGAAATAAGGTGAAGAATAGAAGTTGAACATTAGGGAGATAAAAGGGATTCAACTCAAAGGAAAACTAAGAAAGCTAAGTACTTTATCAAGACCATAGTATATTCAAAACACTTGGGAGATACAAAGTATTCTACAAAATTGAAAATATCTTATCAAATTTGATCTTATACTCAAAATACTAGGGAGTTAAAAGGAATTCTACCTAGAGAGTTGACTATTGTTTGATCATTCTCTAAACATTAGGAAAACAAGATATACTACAAGATTTGAAGAATTGAAAGTTAGAATTTGATCATATACTCAAATTCAACTTAGAATTTAGAAGTTAAAATATAGGGAGATATAAGGTTTACAAGTGACATTAGTCTATCAAAACTAAGGAGGAAGAAGGATGTCTACTTCAAAGAATACAATGAATAATGATATGGAAAACATCATTAGAAAGGAAAGGGCAAATGTCATAAAAATTGGAATCAAGAATTTACTTACAAATACTGAAGGAAACTTAGATCTTACTTCAAAATTGATCTATAGTGAAGCCTTAGAAGAAAACTTTAAAACTCTAGAATATTATCTACATGCTAGAATCATTGAAGCAATTGATAATGGAAAATATGATATTCTAATTCCTTTAGACATTGGTAGCATATTATATATGGCATTACTTACATTCAAATATTACAAAGAAGAAAATATGGAGCAAAAGGAATTGATTGAATCACTTAAAGAGAAAAAAAAATAGATGAATCCTTCTTAGAGAAGATATTTCATTCTTCATGCAATATTGATACTTCAAGTTCTTCTAACTCAATATCTTATCATGATGCTTTAAGTGATTGCTTAGAAGATTGTATACTAAAGAAGACTTGTGATAAGGACAAAGGCAAAGAGAAAATATTTTTGCAGGAATATGATGATAGCATGATAGCTCATGAAAGCACAAAGACTGACTCTAATGATGAAGATAAAGAAGAAGAAGAGGAACCTGACAAAGGAGGCATACAGTGCAAAGTAAATTGAAGACAAGATGAAGATCCATATTGAAGACTAAAGTCTTCAATAACCAAATAATGTAATACAGGGGGTGTTGGAATATATTACATTATTTGGTACATGCCAATGTACCACCATGGGTACATCTTTAGATTAGAAGTTTGTCTTAGATTAGGGTTTGAGTATTTACTTTATGTAATGTAATAAATGCACAAGTAATATTAGAATGTGCAAAGTATTCAATAATGTAAATGTGCATCATAGTCCATGTGCACATGAGTCCATAGAATAGGAATGTGAAGAGTCATAGGAAGATGGAAGGCCAAGAGTCACATCCCACTATATATTGGCCTTGGTGTGAGCAAGTAGAAACAATATTTCCATATCAAGTAGAGTAGAGTAGAATACAAGTTTGAGACAATGTAGAACTTGTATGAAGCATGGAGTCCTTGAGATCTCCACATTTTGTATGAAGATCCTATTTTCATGAGATTTCATTAATGGTAATTTTATGAGTTATTTCAGAATTTTCTTATGATTTTTACATGCTTAGTATATTGCCATTATCATAGATTCAATATTGCATTGCTCATTTTATATCTTGTGGTTGATTTCTCATTAAGTATCTAGCATCAAAAGCTAACACTAATTCACTATGAAGTGGTTATGAATAATTGTGGATCTCTTTCTCATACATAAACTCATCCAAAAGACTTCAATTCAATGGAATATAAAGTCCATGTGCTTAAGGGAAAGTATAAAGTTTCAAATAAGTAAAAACAAATACGATTATTTTGTAAAAGAGGATATTCCATCAAGAATTGCATTACAAGGCCAAAGAAGATTGAGATATAATTTTTGAGGGTTAGAAACAAGTTTTTTTATGATGAATATGAGGATGAAGGAACAATAGAGACCCAATAGAGCATCCATTCTGGGTGGAAGTGTTACCTCTAAAGCCTTCTCTCCTTGAACCTCACAACTTTAAATATGGGGTGATGTTGAAACTTTTGTAATCTAATGTTGTTTAGTCCAAGGCAAGAAGTGTGAAGAAGTGCTTATGAGCACCATTAATGTATTATCTAGGCATGTGGTTATGTAATCCCATGGGAATTAATAATTTATGTAAGCCTACAAGTCCCTTTCATATTTCACCCTTAGTGGTATTAGTTAATCCATATTTATGGATTACAGGGTTATGCATAAGGGGTCGGACCCGAAATGTACTTGTAAAAAATAGGTGAATCCATTTTGAAACTGCGGTGAATCCTGGCCAACCTCACATCGAAGGAAATGGTGAATTACCTTGGTTTCTAAAAAAAATTGGGAAAAAATGGTGACTTTGATAGTTTTTGGCTGGACCGGGTGGAAAACGCGATCCGGATCTGGTCTGATGCATAACTAGGTTTAGATCCGGTCTGATGCATACTAAGGTTTGGATCCGATCTGATGCATACTAAGGTATGGATTCGGTCTGATGCATAATAAGGTTTGAGGTTCGGTATGATGCATAATAAGGTTCGAGGTTCGGTCTGATGCATAATAAGGTTTGGGGATCTGGTCTGATGCATAATAAGGTTCGAGGGTCAGTCTGATGCATAATAAGGTTCAAGGGGTCATTTGATGCATAATAAGGTTCGAGGGTTTGGTCTGATGCATAATAAGGTCTAGGGGTTTGATCTAATGCATAATAAGGTCTAGGGTCGATTTGATGCATAATATGGTTTAAAATGTGGCTTGATGCAGAAAATGGTCCGATATCAGGCCTGATGCAAAATATGGTCAAGTATCGAGCCTACTATAGTATAGGGTCCGATATTAAGCCTGATGCAGTATAGGGTTCGATATAAGGCCTTATGTAGAATATGGTCTGGTGTCGGGTCAGATGCAATACAGGGTCGATGTCGGGCCTCATGTAGTTTATGGTCCGGTATTGGGCCTGATGTAGTTTATGGTCCGATATTGGGCCTGATGCACAATATGGTCTAGTACCTTGCCTGATGCAGAATACGGTCCGCATGCAAAAAATGGTCCATCGTTGACCACCTACCACGTGTCACACAATCGGTCACCCATACTGCATGTCCAATACAATTCTGCCACATGTCGACTCCATCCATTCTATCTATAAAAGGGCATCAACTATCATTTTTTGAGTTCATTTTTATGACTGCACCCAACTAGAGTGAACCATTACCGAGCAACCAATTTCTCCTATTTCTCCTATTTCCAAGTTTCCAACTTCTAGCAATGGCCGTCGCTTCCACCCCTATTCCAAAGTTCAAGAACCCTTCTTGCACTTTAATTTTAGATTTGTTAATAACCCCAGGTACAAACTTATCATGGTTAGAAGACGTAGGTTTGACAACCTTGGTGTCAATGCCACATTTCAAAACTGATAAAGTCCTCTTGCAACATATTATTGGTGGTTATGACCATGACAAGGCCATTGTCAAAATGAAAATACGAAATAGAAATCTGTCATTCACCATCACAACTGTAGATATTAAGAGATTGACAAATCTTCCTTTTGGTGATTGTCCTCCAGTGCAAGCGAAGTGCCAGCTCTCTACAGAAGAGAAAGGCTACCTCGAGAAAATGTACCAACTCACCACAGAATATTTGGTAGGTATAATTCTTGTGTCTTAGAATCTATTAATGCTAAAAATTTCAAATTTGTAAATTGTTATCTAATTTTTTTTGCAGCTTTCACCGCCAAGTCAAAAAGAGGGTTAACAATCACCGATGTTAAGAATACAACTTTGAAGGCCATTATTGAGTTCTTCCAAGCAAGACTGATTCTACTTGGAAGATCAAAAATTTTGTTTTGGGCACTATCGTATGTTATTCACTGTGAGCATCATGAGAGGTTCGATTGGTGCACCTATATTGCAGATCGCATCAAGGTCAAGCTGCATGTGGTGCAATTGCAAACCAACAACACACAACCCATTATGGGCACTATTAATTACATTTTAGCACTTTATTTTGAAAGTTTTCATAATTTGCAAGATACTCATATTCCTACTATAGTGCATGCAACACTACAAGCCATTGCCTTGACACCAGAGGAATTGAAGGTAATCAATCCATATTTGACAATAAAAAAGTATTTTATATTTTAGCATATTTTCATTTTTAAAATTTTCTTTTCATCTAAATGCAGGGTAGGGCAGCCACAATAAGGAGTAAACAAGATGCTGCCAATAGGAGTCATAGGCTAGAGAAAACTGGTGATTCTGAGGACACTAGATCAGAAATATCACCATTATAGAGGCCACCAAAATATTTGAGGCAAGCTCCTTCACCTGGTGGATCTCGTACGCCTAGGTATGCACAAAATGTGTAGGTTGAATCTAGTGTGGCCACCCCCTCCCCCATCGGTGCCCAAATTCAACAGATTTCATCATCTTCAGGTAAAACAATGTGTATTTACTTTGAATTAAGGTTTTTTTCTATTTAATTTTTAGAATAATGCTAACAAATTTTTTTTATGTTTTCAGCCACCTCTCAATGACAAACTATGAGAATGAGAGGCCATATGGCATCACTTCCACCATAGCCACCTTCCACCACAACCATAGTTTCCACAACAGCAACAATAGTTTCCACTACAACAGCAATAGGTTCCACCATAGCATCCACGTTCACAACAACAACGATAGGCACAACCTACACAGATGAGAGGCCAAACATGGGTTGGAGGTGGAAAATAACTTTTTCATAGAGATCGTAGTCGACACGAAGTTTTGGGCCTGGGTTCTCATATTTTACATTTCACACTTCTTCACAGGCACCAGAAGTTTCATCCATTGGATTGGATAATATCCAACTTGATGATGATTTTCTATTGCAGGGCAACATTTTAGGCTTTAAGGCAACAAATGTGCTTCAAGATCCACTGGGTGAAGCACAACAATAGGAAGCCCCTACACCTGAGCAGAGATCATTCCCAACTCCTGAAGGAAATGACCCTCATCCTCAAACTGAGGATGACATTGTTAATTTTGATGAGAATGTCTTAATGGTTGAAAA
This sequence comes from Wollemia nobilis, assembly GCA_028583015.1. Lineage (NCBI taxonomy): Eukaryota > Viridiplantae > Streptophyta > Pinopsida > Araucariales > Araucariaceae > Wollemia > Wollemia nobilis. The sequence continues at coordinate 7,182,363 of JAQPPZ010017121.1, forward strand.
TATGGAAGCAACCATGAAACAGATTGTGCTTCAATATTTGCAAGAAATGAAGGATTGGGAATATCGGGCCAAGGTCCTAATAAAGCAAATAAATGCCCGATATAAGAATTACGTAAAAAGAGATTCAATTTATTCTTTGGTTCAATATGAACCAGAAAAGCTTAGCGGCCTATTGAATCAGGCCACAATAGGAACAATGAATTCTGAAATTGTGTATGATGATGATGTTTTAAATATTGTTGTCAGCAGATTAGAGAATATTAATGTTGAAGCCCAAGATTTTTATAACCAATGGGCTTTCGATAAGGAAAAAGTTGCACTTGCTGAGTCTGCCAGGGATGTGGCTAAGGTAAGAAAATGTTTATTTATGTTTCAATTTGCTTTTGTAGTTTATTTTTCATATTTCAATTTTCTTTAAAACAAGTAATAATTTTTTATATAACTATTTTGAATGATGTTTTCATTTTCTTTTTTGTAGTCAAATTTTGAAAACCTAAAAATGCAAGTTAACAACATGGAGCTTAATATCAATGCAACAAAAATATTTTTGCTAAATGCAATGGAAATGAAGAAAAAATGCAATTAAAAGTGGTGGATAATAATCATTTGAGAAAATATATCAAGGAGAAGCTCCATGAAGATCTGAACATCGTACTACAACACTAGAAAGAAAAAGAAAAACTTCCAACAATACTCGAAGATCCAAACCAACAAGAAAGTGCATTGTTGGGGAGTATTGTGAAAGGTCAAGAAAACCTAGTCAGACTTGGTGCGCTGTCGGAACAAGGTGTCAAGCAAGGAGATAAAGGAAAAGAAGTCATTGTTGCAAGTGAATCTGATGCAACTATCCCGAAATAAGATATTTTACAATGTAAAAATATTTTGAAGTTGACTATAGTCAACAATTTTGTACAATGTAATATATTTCCAATCGTATTAATGAAAACTATATTTTCTAAATTTGTGTCTTCAATCATTCAAAGGTTGTTTGCATTTATAATTTTGTGTTGCTTTTCTAGTATTACTCGCCAATATTATTTACTATCTTCATCTCAAACAAAAAAAGAATATTTTTGTTGATCAAAATTCATACATTAACAATACAATACCAATATTGTGATATAAAATATAAGACAACAATTTATCAAGGCAGTTGAAACAGTATGATATAAAACATACAATATTTAAAAGCGCAATGTGATATAAAACGTACAATTTTTAAAAGCATAATGTGATATAAAACGTACAATTTTTAAAAGCATAATGTGATGTAAAACATACAATTTATGAAAAAGTAAAATTTTGAAATCTTGTACATCTGAAACAACATTGTGAAATATGGAATGAACAGTTCTCAACTTGTGAAACAACATTGTGAAATCTGGAATGAACAGTTCTCAACTTGTGAAACAAATATTAAGCATAGCGCATTTCGAAACAAATATTGTGAAATATGATAACAAAGAAAGTCAAATGTTACATTGTTGTGAAATACTAGAAAAATCAAAATTCAAGTAGTTGAAATGAACACTTTTCAACTTGTCCAGAATCAATCTGTGAAGCCACCATTTGATCACTAAAAGCATCATTATCCTCCTTATCGGTCGTATTCGTGATACCCCTTCTGTCTACAATTGAATTCTAGTATGCTAATGCTTTGTCATATGGAAATTTGTCCAACTGATATGATGACACATAAATTCTTAAACAATTTTCTAGATTTTTTTCTAGCCTATTGTGGAGCTTAGATTTAACAAAATATAGTGCACTAAAAACCCTCTCATCTTCCACAGATCCCAAAATCATTGTTTGACATAATTCATATAAACAAAAGTATTCACTAATCGTATCTTGTAAGATACTACTTGGATACAACTTTTGCCACAAACGTGCAATGGAACCAGTCTCATGGATATTACTCAAAAGTGATGCTTGATGAACCATTGTTCTTCCAAAATGTTGTGATTGTTGTCTTAAAATATCTTTGTTGAGTATACCTTTTATTTCAACACCATTGACTTCCACACTTTTACTAAAATGCTCAATAAGGTTGCCCATATATTTAATAAACAACTCTTGTGTAGATTTTTGATCATTGCAAGAACCCCAAAACAAAGGGTTAACAACACCCATGGCCTCAAGCAACTCATGTCTTTGAAACCGATCTCTTATCTCTTTTGTCAATGATTTTGCTATGTTGAACAATTTTTTCTTTGTATTGTGTAAAACAACTTCGTATCTATTGTGTGTTACACAAAATTTTTCAACATCATCAATAACTATACTTGACTGCCTTTCATAACAATATAGAGGTATCATATTTTCATGAACATTAATACAAATATTATCATTAATGTCAAACTTCAAAAAACTATTTGCATCTTTCATGTTTGTCAATGTTTTCCAACTTTCAAATAAGGGATCTGTAAAATCTGGTTCGGACACATATAACCTATCAATAATCACACATATTTGCTTTCTCATCCTCATGAAATCAATGATATAGATGGATCTCTCTTGTGCAAGTTTAGTCAATCTGTTCATTTCTTGTAACATTGGAAGAATACCACATAATGTTAAAAGAGTTTCCAAGTTAGTCAAATGGAACAACATATCATTTGCCTTATCAATTGCCCTACTATTTGCGTACATAAACCCTATTAAATATTTATATTCTGTAAAAACTTTGAGTGCAGGTTGATACAATGAAATCCACCTTGTATCCACATCTTTCAACAATTTTTTTCCTTTTGTAACTCCTAGTGCAAACTGTTGAAACTCTGCAAACCTTTTAGGACTGCAAGAAAAATAAGAATGTATTTCACGAATGAGGTCTTCCACTCTAGCAACATTTTCAAAAGTGCTCATGATTTTATATGCAAGATTCACTCTATGAGCCATGCAATGAATGGGTATCATATATGGGGCAACTGAGGTTTGGAGTCGAACACATAAGTCATTCATGTGCCCTTGCATTATAGCAACACCATCAGCTCCAATGCAAATTAACTTTGTGGCTATGTCAATATCATTCATTCTTGTAATTTCCTTTAAACTAGTCAAAACAACATTATAGATATTTTTTGCATTTGAACTTTCCACCATCTTATGTAATCCTAGCAAACTAGGTTGCCTCACATGATTTTGAAATGTGTACACATGCATGCAAATCCAGGATGTGTTGTCCACAACCATCACCTCATCAATAGAAAGTGAAATGAATCTGGAAAGTTTTACTTTCTCCCTCAGGTCCTCCTTCTCAACTAAAGATAGATATTTTACCATTTCCCAACCACTTCGATCTGACCAATGGGAAGTAGGAAGGTTTTGCACATCAGCTAGTTGATAAAGGTGCTTATAATCAATAAAATCGGACATGGGTCTACCCTTTTTGAGAATACTAAATACAACAACAAACTGCAAACTTTTTGAAGTTAAAATGGTCTTCTGCATTTTATGAAATTGGGTTTCAATCATTCCACCTTTCTCAACAAGGGATTGTTGTTGCTTTAAGTGATTCTCATAATCTATTGCATATTTGACATGCATACATTCTGATGCATCCTTCCACCTAACATCTTTTGTAATTTTACCATCACTTCCTATAACTTTTACATATACTTTGCCAACATGTTTTTCTATTGTATCTTTCTTAGTTTGCAGCCTGTGATCCTTACCTAGTTTCCAACTACAAATTTTGCATCTACATTCTTTTTTATTGACTTGGTTGTCTGCAGTCAAGACCACCTCAATCCAGGGAAATTTTTTTACCCATTCATTCTTAAATGATCTTCCAATAATCCAGTTAGAATCTATCTTCCTCTTTTTAGAATTTTTGCTTGAAGATTCATAAGAAGTTTGTAGTGTATTTGATTTATCGCTTTCATTTTCAACTTGCATATCTTGGTCAGGAATATCTTCAAGTGATTGTTGGATGTCATTGGTAAGAGAATTTTCTTTAGAAGGCATCTCTTGGTGAGGAATATCTTCAAGTGAATGCTTATCAGGGTCAATAGGGTATTCTGCATAGTAGCATACAATAATATTCTTTACCATTTTTGGATTTTAAAAAACTAACTTACAAATAAAAAAAGATTCATATCGTTGAGCACATACTGAGAACTAACTATTTGAGGAAGAAATTAGTATTGAAAATAATTACAAAATATACAACTAACTATTTATAAGTCAAAAATCATTTGTACCTCAAATTTGTATGGATGTCGATGGCTTGTTTGTTTTCGGCGTATGGCTAAAATATTTGAGGATACTCTTTTTAGCAGAATATTTGGCCCCCTTATTTCCATTGTCGATGGGTGACATTTTACTTGTAAAGAAAGTGTTTTTCATTTTAGAAAAGTAATAAAATGTTAAAGAGATGTTACTTCTCTTAGGCCTCAAGATAATATTGTAATTAGAATAAACATATGGTCGATCGCTAGAAAATAAATACCTATTTCCTACCATGTTTTATTGTGATTTTGTTAGTGTATGCCACTACTACATTTTCTAGTGATAACACTTGTAATTGATAAGAGCACAAAAATATGCAATATACAAATTCAAATTAAATTCAGAAAATAAGTTCTCTATGTGAAAAATAACTAGAGATACATATATGGAACAATATCATATTATAGTACAAAAACATTTACCAAAGTATTTACCTATTTATAATCTTATCATAGAAAAGCAGATCTGAATAGAAACAGAGAATCAAAGAGTTTTCAGAGAAAAAAAATAGAAGACAACATTCAGAACAGGGCAAAATAGAGAAAAACATTTGAAATTGAGCATTGACATATTTTCTACAACTGCTTCAACTTATATTCAGAATGTCTTAAGAGAAATAGAGAACCTAGTGTAGACATGGTTCGACAATCTATTCTGGTGCAAAACAAGGTCTAGATATAGATCTAGTGTTGAAGACATGCAAAAGGAAAATAGAGAAAAACATGGGAAATAGAGCATTGACATATTTTCAATAAATGATAGAAAAATAGTAGAAGAAAAACCTGCAATTAGTTGATAAAAAACAAATCTTATTACTATAAGTGCTTCAACTTATATTCAGAATGTCTTAAGAGAAACAGAGAACCTAGTGCAGAACGTGATCCGATAGTCAATCCTAGTGTAAAATAAGGTCCAAAAATTGACCTTGTGCAAATCGAAGTCCGATGTTGACCTTGTGCAAATCGAGATCCGGTGTTAACCTTGTGCAAATTGGGTTTCGATGTTTAGCTTGGTGCAGAACTAGGTCCGATGTTCGACCTTGTGCAAAATAGATTTTGATGTTTGACCTGGTGTAGAACGGGGTCCAAAAATCCACCTAGTGCAAAACTAGGTTCGATATGATGTAATGGTATTTTGCAAAATAGGGTCCAGACTATTGTAGAATAGGTTCGATCTGTTGCAGAACTGGGTTCGGTCTACTACAAAATAGTGTTCGGATATCGGTCTTCTCCATAATAGGTTCGGATATCGATCTATTGCAGAACTGGGTCTGGATATCGGTTTGTTGTAGAACTAGGTTCGATCTATTGTAGAACACAATCCGGATGTCGGTCTAGTGCAGAACAAGGTCCGGTTTGGGTCCGCGTAGAGTTTTGTTCCGGATCAACTAGTTTCTGCACATGATCGAAGTTCGGTGGAATTCTCGATTCTGTAATAGTTTGAATGTTTTAAGTGGAAAAGTATCGTTGGCGTGTTAGTTATATATAGTGGTATACTTGGCGAACTTGGCGGGATAATTTTAAAATTTTAAAATTTTTGGGCGAAAAGTGTCCTCATTCTGGCAAAAAATGATGGCGAAGTTTTATAAAAATTCGTAATACTATTATCAACGGACGATGAACCGACACCTTAAAAAAAATTTCAAAAATTTTGGGCGAAAGGGCCGACCTTCGGGTCCCCCAAACTCGCCAATTTGAGTTTTCGAAAATGCAAATATTAGCCCAAATGGTGAATATTCGCCGTTGTGCATAACCCTGATGGATAACCTTGCTTAAAAGGGTAATTTATTATTATATTATTGTAAGGTTAATCTCAAGTTTAAGTCTATGTTGACCTGAGGTTAACCTCTCATTGAGTATCTGGTATCACTATAAATATCGTTTAATGAGGATTCATTTATATCATAAGGATGAACAAAATATTATATATTAGGGTGCCCACAGGCACCCACCTTCTACTTCTTGTCATCTCCTTTCATTTTTCTATTTTGTTTACTATTGCTATCTTGTAATCACCATTTCTTCTTTTCGGCATACGATTGTGATGAATGTATGTTTTAGAAATTTTTTGGAAAATATTGTAAATTTGAACATATAGTATATCTAAATGATCTCATTCCTAATGGAATATATTTTCTAGAAATCCATCTAACCAAAGAAGATGTCTCAAATGAGTCTCTTTATACCTTGGAACCCTATTATCAATCAAACATGTCTTTAGTCAAATTAAAACCTTTAATCATGCACTTTTCCTATTTAAAAAAGTTTTCACTTGACAATTACAATCATATTTGTTAGTCATATACAACCCCATATTTTGATTATTTTTTCTTAATTCTTTAGCCCGGCTTGTCAATTATTCTCTATTGAGGCTACAAGCTATCTTTTTAAATCACATTCTACCTTTTTATTAGATTAAATTTAAAATTTAATGCTTAAATTGAAAGATATTTCACCAAATTTCAGGTTTGATTTGGAAGAGAAGGGTTTCTACTTTAGTAATGGTTATCTATAAATATCACTTTTGTTATCTCTATTAAATTCCTCACTAACATCATGTATTTCAATTTTTATTTTCACATCCAAATCTCTTCTACCTCAATTTAATGCATCAAAATGAATTAGCATGGAAGTTTTTTTTCCCTTTTATATATAACTTTTGAATTCCATTTTCATCATTTTTACCCAAACATATAAAGTTATCAAATGAGAAAACAATCTTAAAGTTTTTTAATTATTTCATATATAATAGTAAGATATAAGTTTAGTTTGGTAAGTCTTTTATTTTCTTATTATTTTATTAAGTTAGTTGTTTTGACTTAGAAAATCTTGATTTTATTTTAAAAATATTGAAATATTTTTTTGTCTCTAAAAGATATAAATATATTGTTCTATGGTGGATCTTATTATAATTATCACCTAATTTTGATTGCTTTTTAGTTTTAATTCATATCTCTATGGTGTTTTTTATTTGAAAGTGTAGACACCAAAAAGTCGCACATTTCTCCTTCTCTATCATTAAGGCCAATCAATTTGTAAAACCCTCAAAAATTGCATAAATTGGCTTTAAAATATCATTCATCACTCATCATTCTAAGCCCCTTTGGGCTATCTCAGCCCTTTCCTACGCTTAATCACGGTCCCCATGTGACCACCTTCAAACATTCAACCTTGGTCAACCTTCACCATGGTTAGAAAGCACTTTATCATTAATAAAGGTTAAATTCATGTTTAATTAGCACTAATCCTAATTAAACCCTAACCTGTCACCTCATCCTCCTAACCTAGGGTTAACTTAGCTAAGGTTGATTAACCTAACCAAGGCTCACACATGTGTGCACAACTCACCAAAAAGGATATTTTAAATATCCTCCTTCAAGCATGAGGGGAGATGAGTCATATTCCATCTCATCCTCACACATGTGTGAGGTATTCCTTCACACAAGACTCCATCATGAGCCACATGTGCCCTAGGCCACCTCACAAGGGCCACCTCATGAGGAGACACCTCACAAGGGACACCTCACTCCCCCTAACCTTGGCCAAACTCTATTTATAGAGGGTCATTTTATTCATAAACTATCTCTCAATTTTCCTTACCAAAACTCTACTGAAATTACTCTAGATCACCTACATTGCTCTTGCATCCATCATCCATGAAGTTCTTAGGTTTTTGAAAGGTTATTCGATAGATAAATCGATCTCAAAAGGCAATCGGACCAGGAATCGAAGAAACAACTCTAGGAGCTCATTTCAACAAAAATCTGCAGAAATAGTTGACAATAATCTAGTTCATATAGTACCGCATAACCCTGAGACAAAGGTTCACACACTACCATGAGAACCTGATCTAAAACAACTCCAAAGTTACAAATAAGATAAGTATCATTTTTTTATAGTTTCCACAACTCTACTTTCAATTTTTATCATGTTTCAACTTCATTTTAGCATTATTTTATCTTCATAAATATGGGATCTAATCAATGATAGGTCCCCAAATGCACTAACACCTTTTTGCAAGCCCAAATAGGTACAAAGAATAGATTTAAGCATCCAAGTGATGGCTCATGCGCAAGAAGCCCATCTACATTGAGGGACACTAGAAGATATTTGTTGATTGCTTGCATTCATGCTAAAGAGAGGGAGTTTCCTTTGAGAGAGACTTGTGATTGTAACCCCTTTTAGAATCAATACAAAATATTCAGCTACATATTTCATGTTTTGAAATGGTGACTTCCATGTGTTACATTCTAGCATGCTTGGTGGGACCCCACAAACTGTTTTAGATTAGTTCCATTGTTGTCTAATTCATTTTATGGCCTACTTTTATGTTTTGTAGGTACTATAAATCTAGAGGGGAGTCCATAACAGCCCTAAGACACACTTTAGACCTTTTGATATGAATTTGTAGCCTTCTACACCCATTTTGCACATTGTCGCACGAACATCTAAACAAGTTTGCACACTGGCACGAACCTTACAAAACTACTTCAGAATAGTCCCAAACTGCAAAATTTTGCAATGCAAACACAAGCAAGATCACCCAATATACTCAACATCAGGTATTTTACTCATAATGGTTGTTTTTCTTTGTTTTTTGAGGATTGTTCTCATTTCTTGTTCATCTTGTAAGCATTAGATCAAATTTCAAATCTCTTTAAAAAGTATTATATTAGATCTCAAATATCTTTCAAAAGCATTAGATTAGGTTTCAAATCTCTTTCCACAAACACTTAATTAGATTTCAAATATCTTTTCAAAGCACCTAATTAGATTTCAAATCTCTTTCCAAAGCACTTAATTAGGTTTCAAATCTCTTTCAAAATCATTAGATTAGATTTCAAATCTCTTTCAAAAGCATTATATTAGATTTCAAATCTCTTTCCACAAACACTTAATTAGATTTCAAATCTCTTTTCAAAGCACCTAATTAGATTTTAGATCTCTTTCCAAAGAACTTGATCAGATTTCAAATCTCTTTCAAAAGTATTGGATTAGATTTCAAATCCCTTTCAAATTTCTTAGGTCTGATGTGTAGACCAATTGGTTCTACCAAACCCCATAAGGGGGATGGAGGTCCAAGGTTCAAATCTTGAGCCTTGTCGAATTGAACGCTTGTCCCTTTTCTTATGCTTTCAATGTCGTAAAAGGTTTTAAATGATTGTGGCATCGTGGTTATAGGAGAGGATTGCACGAAGAACTGTGTGATGACTTCTAGGATGAACATCGTAGAATAATGTGGTGGCCATAAAAGTCGAACAACCTACCTGGATTCGTCGAAGCTACCAATTCCACCATGTAAATTCAAAAAAAAAATCAAAATTATTTTCAAAAGCACTAGCTCAGATTTCAAATCTCTTTCCACAAACACTTAATCAGATTTCAAATCTCTTTTCAAAGTACCTAATTATATTTTATATCTCTTTCCAAAGCACCTAGATATATTTAAAATCTATTTCCTAAGAATCTAATCATGATTTATTTTAAACCTTCTAGGATAGATTTCAATTTCAAAAGGTATCTATATTTAGCGTGTTTTGAAAAGGTATTTAGCTATATTTACTTTCATATCATTGGTATTTAACTCACCATCACACACTCACGTTTCATATACAGTGGTAAGATTGGACTTCATAACCAATCCCCACTTGAGACTGGTGATGTTGGAATTCATATCCTTCCACCAGCTCGCCCCTAGCCACCATAGTAGCCCCTAGGAGTGGTTTTCCATACTTCATCCCCAGAATATCCCCTACTCTTGATACTGGGTTTTTAGAATTCATAATTGGAAGGGACCTTCAAATTAGGATAGGATTATACACCTTCGTTCACAAGGCTTACATAATTCATGAACAGGTAACTATTGCTCTTGACTAAGCTCATCCGAGGGTGAAATGAAAGCATGGGTATGTCGGTAGTAGGTCTTCGATAGTACCACCTCTTTTCATAAGAGGATTTGGACTCATTAGAGAATTTTGAACCCCCTCCCTTTGGATATCTTTTTACTACACCTTTCATTAGCCACCACTCACCTATTGAGACATAGTTCTATTTTATGCACCCTTGGGTGTTGCAGGAGGTTCTGTGTCGACGACATTCCTTTTTAGTTTTCACTTTATTTCTAGTGTCATGTCCTAGAGCAAGTACTATCATCAACACAAAACAACAAAACATTTGCTTTTATTTACTAAGAATTGATTCTAGTTACGTTCTTGTATTGTAGTTTCACAAAAAAATGGTCTCAACACATTCACTTTTTAGCAAAATCTCACTTGTTGGATATCTACAGTCTATCACTATCATTTTTTGTTAGAATTTATTCATTGTTCCAGGTTCGCATAGCAGTTTGCAAACCAGGTTCTCACAGTAGTATGCAAACCAGATTCTCATAGAAGTGTGTGAATCAGGTTCTCACAGCAGTGTGCAAACTTTGTTCCAGCACACAAAAAGACAGGGTTTTGCACATAATACACACCAGTTCATAATTTCATTTTTAAATAGTTTTGAACACTCATTTTTGGAACGCATCACCATGAATTTTCTCACTCATGGTTAGGCATGCGAACAAGTGCATCTTGTTGAGGAGGTTGCTCATGCTACCTCCAACCGGTCTAGTGTCCCCTATTAATTCATGAGGGAGCCTTCCACTTTCATACCTAATCTTCTCACTAGTTTTGAACCATCTCACATGCATATCATGGCCCAAGGTGAGACTTCCATTTCAAGTAATATGTCTGCCATATTATCTAAGGTATTGTGACAATATGGCACAATGCATATGGGATGGACAATTTTTGAAACAAAAACTAATTGAGTTGCTCAATTATTTTGTAGAAAAAAGGAAAGAATCAATGTTGGGTTATAAATGTATATGCTCTAACTATAGGTACTCCTCACGAATGATGTTTGAAGGACCTTAGCATATTTTTTAAACACAATGATGGTTCATACTTGTGATATAATGATTCTTGGAGGTGACTTTAACACAATTCTATATCCTTTGGAAAATAAACATGGTATTCTTGAATGGTTTAAATCAATGTAAGATTTTGCCTTATTTGACAATTCAAATGACCTTTAGGATGATTTTCCTCCAAGTTTCTATATAGATGGATAATATATATATTGGGTAAACCCATATAGTAGAAATATAGGATAGATTCTCTTATACAACATATGCTTACAAATAGAGTATATAATCTATTTAGACATATAGAATAAAATCACAAACCTATTCTTTTGACTTATGATTTACTCATTAATGGCCATCTTCCCAATCTATGTGGCTCCAAGACACTGATTTCTTTTAGATGGTTATGTTATGGTGGGATGATTTTTTTTGATTGGTTGTAAAAATCTAAAGGGGTAAATGAAGATATGGAATGTCAAATATTTTAGTAATATTTTAAAACAAAATAATAAAATTGAATCCAAGATCAAAAATTTATAAGATATAGTAGAAATCAATGGAATGGATAAGGATTCTTATGTGTAAGGAAAACAACTACTTTCTAGTTTTCATAATTCATTGAAAAAAGGAATCATATTGGTTCCAAAAATCTAGAAATAAATGGCTTAAGGAAGGAGATAGAAATACCAAAAAGTTTCATGCTATAGTAAAAATACGTTTTTCTTTTCATTGCATAAAGAACACTTTAACTCCAACTGGAATAAATATTGAGGAAGAAGAAGATATTAGTAAGCAAGCATTTAATTATTTTAAATATATTTTGTTAGATGCTAGGTAAGATAAAGAGGCGCAAGGTAAGATTTTAAAAATATTCCATCAATTATCACATAGGAACAAAATGAAATCTTGATGAAGAATTAATCTATGGAGGATCTATATGAAGAAGTTTTCCCTTTCCATCATAACTAGGCAACTGACCCCAATGGATTTCCTATGATATTCTTTTAAAATATTTGGGATTTATTGAAGAGTGATATGTTGGCTATGATTGAAGAAGCACAAAAAAGGAAGACTGTATTAAGTGAGGTCAATGCCACATTTATTACATTGGTTCAAGAAAGGAAAAATAAAATATTTTGTTAAATTTTCATCCAATAAGCCTTTGTAATGTGATTTATAATAATATTTCAAAATTTATGGAAAACAAGTTGAAAAGCATTCTAGATTATGTTATCATAGAGGAACAAGATGGTTTTTTTTATAGTAAATAAATTCTTGATGGTGTGGTCATTACATAGGAGACCATACATTCTCTTTATGCCATGAAAAACTAGGTATGCTTACATAATTAGTATGAACAAAACATATGATAGGGTTTTCTTGATATTTCTACATGATTTTCTCAAAAAAAATTAATAAAGGTTGTTGTGAATGGATTAAATGTTGTTATAGAACTTCAAAATATTTTATTTTTTTATCAACGGATCCCTACTAGATATTGTAAATCATCCCATGGATCCTTCTAAGGTTATCTACTATCTCCTTATCTCTTTATCATTTTGTGAAGGCATTAGAGAGAGATTTCTCAAAGGTAAAAATAGAAGAAAAAACCAAAGGTATTCAGGTTGTAATAAATGATCCCTTTAAATCTCATCTTTGATTTGTTGATGATACTTTTCTTTTGGTTCATAACTTAGTTGATGAGGTCATGCTATGAGAAGGCTACTATACAGTTGCTTAATACTACAAAATCCATTATTTTTCCATTAACATTGCCCTCGACTTATAATAGATTATTATAAATATTTTAGGGTTTAAAATTTAAAATTATTCATCAACCTACTTGGGTATTCCTTTATCTCATAAAATAAATGAAGCTTTGGGATACATGTTTGGATTAAATGAAAATTTGTTTAGAATGTAAATTATTAACCATGACAGGAAGGCTACAAATCATAAATACTACATTACAATCCATCATTATTTATATGATGTTACTTTCAATATTGTCAATAGGCATAGCATTAGAAACTAATAAAATTCAAAGAGACTTTCTTTAAAACATTGAGGAAAAAATTATATTTTCTCTTTGTAAATAGGATATGGTTTGGTAAGGAAATAATATTGGATAAGTAGGCTTACAAAATTATAGACTTATGAGTTTGGCCTTAGGGGCAAGTTGGAGACTATTCAAAATCAATGAAAGAGTTGGGCACAAATGTTACTTCAAAAAATTATAGGTTCTCTTGATGTAATAAAAATATTCAAGAAACTAATGTCACCCAAAGGGTTTCCAACATGGAACTTTATACTAGATATTTTATAATTGATCAAGAAACATATTAGATAGTCAGTTACTGAGAGGGACTGGTCTGATTCTTGGTTGAAGACTTATCCTATTATCTCTAATTAAAAATGGAAACCATCAACCCAGGTAGGCTTAGCTTGTAAAGGTCCAAAGGTTAAATATTATATTAATATGAGCAATAACTCTAGATTATGGATTTCTATTAGTAACCTGGTTGAAGGAGAGGAATTTAAATAAATAGTAGATGAGCTTTAAAATATGCTTCAATATTTTTAATTGCTTTTTGTAAGTAATTTTTCTCTACAGTCCTGCTTCACTCTTGCTTGTTGTATGGTGAATTTACCAATGTAATGTATGGTGAATTATAGTGGATTTTTATTTACTTGTATGGTGTTATTATCTATATGATATTTTTAAATATTTAGTTTTAATCATTAAGGTTGGTGTGAATGGATTAGATGTTATAAATATGGGAACCAAAAAGGGGGATCCCAAGGAGGAGCTAGCCTCAACGGGTCCCTTTTTCTCTAGATAAAACCCACACCTAGATGGGAGGATGTTGTTGTCGGCCTATCATGTATGCATTTTTTAAGCTTTTATATTTGGTGAGAAGGGGATTACAGGTTCACCAAGGGTAGTTTTTCAATTTCCCTAAATCTAGTTTTATGAGATGATTTTTTGCAAACACCTAAAGTTTTACACTAACCTAATCTCTAGATGCAAGGATGATAGTGAAAATACAAAATGAAAATATTGGTGCAACAAACAATTCTTGTATGCAACTATTTTTCTTGACACTAATTCTAAGATCTAAATTTTCTCTTCTTTCTTTCAAATGAAATGCAAGGAAAATAATTGCATAGAAAAATAAGCTAACCTATGCAAAAGAGTACATACAAATTTTAATTATGATGCCTAAGTGATAAAATCAAACAACTAACACCAATTCAAAAGAACGTTTCTTAATAACCTTTTAAATTTTAATGTTCCTAACAAAATAGTTTTATTACTATTACAAAATTAAGATGCGTCAAAAAGATAATGTAATAAGGCAAGAGGTACCCTAAGTATGTTTTTTCACTTTTGATGAAAACTAATACTAAAGAAATTATTAAAATAAAACTTTTGTTCTAAGGCAAAGGCAGAAGAAGGATGCAATAATACAAAATTAACCTAAATTCAAAAGCTACATGCTCTTTTGAATTTTATTCCTAAACAAAATAAGGAGTACTTCCTTGAAACTTAATAAAAATCCTAAGTTCCTTAATTAATATCTTCTTAATACCTTGAGATGATAGCAGAAATTAGAAACATATAGCCAAAAATAAGTAGATATAAATAGTAACGAGCACCTACTTGTCTTTGTGGTCAAGACAAAACCATCGCTTAAAACCAAATGTACTGCCTGAACAAAACCATCACTTGCAACTCTTCCAGATGGAAAATTTTCTAGAACTTGTAAAATAAGATAAACTAAAAGGAGAAGTTAGATTTTGGGGGCCTTCCAAACAATAGGAAGCATGGACTAACTGTTTGATACTATCAAGCCCATTATTTGTATACCCAAATTGAAAATTTGACATGAGATAGATGCCAAGCTTACTTGTCACAAATTCACCACCTGAAGACATAGTGGCTAGAGAATTTGCTTCTTGTAACAAAAATGATATGATAAAGAGTATAAAAGAAGATAACAATATGAGTTGTAAAGAAAATATAACTAGAAGTAAATTAGGCTGACCAAAAACTAGGTTGTAGTAGAGGTCATGGTTTTAGACATAATGGATAAATTTTATGTCTGAAACTGCTATGGCTGATAAATTAGTTGTCAATGACAAAAAGTAGTGCAATAGCAAAGTAGATACAAATGAGGTAACTCTAGGTGATGATATAGAAATATGCATAAGTAATAATATAGAAAAACACTATTGGTTGGACCAAATATCTAAAGCACAAGGGCACAACTAATGAATATGTCACCTAGGCTAAATATGGGTGGCAAGTTTTTTCTTATTGGTGAGAACAGTTGAAAAGAGTCTAGGAGTGGATCTAAGGGTTGTAAGAGTGAGATGATTGAGCAAAGTATGAAGAAGATATTGTTACATTGATAGGAGGTGAATTTATACTAAAGACTCACAATCGAGGCTTCCAAGGATGAATACACCGCCTATGGGTATTTCGGGTGGAAAATTTGCTTATCCAAGATTAATAGAAGAGAGGAGGGTTGAAAATAAAATTATAGCTTAAGATAAAAAAGAGATCAAGGTATTACAAAGACTACCTAGGATGGAAATAAGTGGTTCAATTTTGAGATCTGGAGTTCAAAGTGGACTGAAAAACAAATCCATCACCTAGAGAGATCCCAAGTAATGAATTCATCCTAGGAAAATTAATTAAAAAAAATGAGGTTAAAATTAGATGTAAGCTTGCTATGGAGGATGCCAGGAGGTATTGATACCTTCCTACTATCTTGTAGAAGCCTTGGAACAACCTATAAAATATAATTTTATGCAAAAATGCTAAAAGCACTTGTCAATGTTTGAATATGGATAAATATGATAAGACAAACACAGAAAATAACTTTGATTCTCATTTAAACAATGAAAATACAAAATAAAAACATCACCAAGCTTGCTCTCTTAAAATTATATCATGCCATTTGAATATAGAAGATCGTTGATAGCTATCTATGACCAAAACTCAAATGCTTGAAAGGATATTTTCCAAAATTTTGACAACAATTTTATTACTCCAAGAAGTCATACCAAAATGCTACCCCAAGTGGTCCTTATATAAGAAAAGGAATCCATCAAGGGGAGGGGATGAGGTATCAAGTTCAAGTGAGTTGGAAAGTGTTCATGGATAGTTAACAGCCTTTATTAGCAATCAGGGGCTAATTGAGGTTTGATTAGTAGTTGGGCAAATTTTATTAAAGTTTGATTGTCGATTAGGAGATGTTGATAGGTAGTTGACTGATGTATCAACTACCTAGGTGGATAGTCACCAAGAATTATTATCAATGATGCATAGTGTTGATTTCTCATGACAAGTAGTTGTAGGTGAACTAAAATGTTGGTTGTGCACCTAACTCAAATTCTTCAACTACAAATTCACCACCAATGAATTCATGAGTTTGCAACTTTGCAAGTTTGACTATTGGGGGTCAATTTTGATGGGGAAGGATAAATTTGAGTAGTAAAATCAAATTGCATAAATTTTCTAGCTAATATGGTGAACTCGTCATTGGCGAATTTGCCTGTGAGGTGGTGAATTCATCAAGTGAAAACTTAGCTACAAAATTTGAATTTGGAGGTGTGGGAGATTGTTAATTTAGTTTCTTTATGGATTTATTATGAAATTGGCTTATCATATGATCTAATTTTAGGTATTTGCAATAGTAGTCCAAAATATTCTATTTTGATCAATGATTCCCCTACTAGAGACTTTATATCATCCTGTGAAGTCCACCAAGGTAGTTCACTATTGAAACTACCAAAAATATGCTAAGACATTCATTCAACATCAAAGAATCTACTGCATTTGTATTGAATTCATAAAAGAGGTTACAATTCGATATCCTTTTACAAATTTACCCTGAAGGCTACAATGGGGTCTTCCCTAAGGAAGCCCTTTCAGATGTGGTACAAAGGCAACAAGATCAATCTTTTTGAGTTCCTTAGTGTAGGTGGGCTTCTTTCTCGTGGGCCACCACTTGTTGGATGTGTCCTTGTGCTTTGTTGGACCTATTAACCTATAAAATCCTATTAGTGCGTTGGGGGGTCTACCTCAGTCAAACCCCATGGTTATGAAGACAAAAGACTCATAAAAGATGCTTAAAACATGAAAATAACTACTAAAAACAACATAAAACTATAAATTAAGCTATCCTTACCTTTCCTAGAGATTTTGGTGCTTGTAGAAGAGGTTCGCACACCTAGTGTGTGAACTAGTTGGTTCACACATGTGAAGTGTGAACCTATCCCTTTTTGACCGGATTTATCAGATGGCTTCTCTGGATGTCCTGGGGTGGTTTCTGCTTTGAATTTTATCCGGTTCAGCTTCTAAAAGTGCACTTTTGGTGGAATTATCGACCTATCTCACTTACAAAATAGTGTTATGAAAGTGACAAATCGATTGTGATGTTCGTATGATGGTTGTGTGATGGATGCAATGGCAGTAGTGATTTTG